>OX578149.1:63098735-64393735 GCA_951213105.1 Amaurobius ferox
AAATGAACGTGACACTTTGAGTTGCGTGGTATCTCAAATTAAAATATATATATATTGATTAGAAGTAAAATAAGATCATTGTCTAAAGTCATACGTTACGTAAAGCTACATGGTTACATCATACTTTCGCTGTAAAAGAAGTATAGTCGTTGCATTACGTAAAAAACAGGGTGCCCACTTATGGCTTCACTTTCAGTATATGATGTCATACTCTACGTGAAGCTCCATGACTATATCATAAATATTGAAATATTTATCCATGGTCGAAACACGTTTGGAAACATTTTGTAGCAGCGTTGCCCAGAGATAGATAGATAAACAGACAGATAAATCAAGGTGTTTATATAATTAATATCTAACTAGAAATGCTGTCGTTTATGTCTTTTGTGGCCACTTCAGAATCGGCATATTAATAAATATCTGATGCGGACAGCATATACATTTCCCTACAGGCTCAAATTTATTTTTTCTTTATTTTTTATATCTTTCATATTTCATTCAATTGAGCTTAATTGCACAAAATAACCCTGAAAATTATTTGAAATTACGCCAAATTTGCAGTTTTAATTCTACTTTTATTAAGACTTTACAACATAGTTGAAAAGTGTTTATGACTTTGTTCATTCTGTCTGTCTGTCTGTGTTGCCCGTTAGCACGATAACTGCCGTAAAAATGACTTTATCAAAATGAAATTTTAGTATGTTGTTCAGACGGTCTGTGGAATCTATGGGAATATAAATGAATAATATCGCCCAATTAGTTTTGGATTGAACCTGGGTTGACAAAATGCAATACAGTGAACCTTATGGGACCTAATGTTTCAAAAATTTTTTATGCGAATTTAAAATTCACAAATTGCTTCAAAAGTTTTAGGAAGTATTCAAATTATCTCATAAAGTATAAATAAGAAAAATTTCAGCGAAATATATTCAGTAGTTTTTTAAATAAAAATTAAAATAATAATTACACCCTTTATATGAAGAGATCACGTGACCGTTATATGAGGAGATCGCGTGACCATTATATGAAGTGATCGCGTAATCATTACATGAAGAGATAACGTGACCCACTTCAAAATAAAATATGGCATGCAGGTTAAAATCGTGATTTTTAATGTTCCTTTTAACTTATATTTAGTATTGTATCCGTCCTAAAGCCGCTTTATTTTTGCTTAAATTCTGTGCATCTACATTATGAAACAACGCAATTACAATATATTTGAGGTAAAATGATCATCAAACTTCGATTATTTCTACAACGAAGCCTAATTTTCCCTTATAAAGAATGTAAACAGCAAAAGATGTAATATGAGTTGTATAAGAATTGCTGCATTTCTTTAACGCAAAATTATTTAGTTCATGGAGTCTGCAATATAGCTGATATGAATGAAACATGCATTGATTTTATATAGAAAAGCAGACGATTTTTTCGATGAAGTTTTAGCATAGAGTTAAATTACTTGTACCTCCATGGTTTTAGGATTTTTAATAAAATAAATTATTGTAGTATTCTGATGAATGAAAGGAATGGAAAAAAGTTTGTGAATGAAATGCTGCTTTTATATAGAGAGCCAGGCGATTTATATTTCAATGACGTCATTTGAATAAAGTTTATTTGGTTTCGACGAAGTTTTCAAATATAATAAATTATTGCAGTATTATGACAATTTTAAATATATTACCGAGTAAGGTAACGCATTTTAGAGATGTTTAAATAAAATTGCATTGAAGTTGGAATGTGTTTCATAATCAATGCTTTATGCATGATTGATTTTTCTTGTTTGCATTTGACTACTAGTCGTATTTTTAAAGGCTATCAAAGTACGATTTCAAATCGTACCAAAGATTAATCAGCACTCACAAGTGACTTATTTACCAAATTTTGGGGAATTTGCTGAATTAGCTTTTGAGTCAGAGTAGGTACATACTATTTTTACGGGACATTTCACCAAAAAGGTCACGTTCCTTTATCTCGAATCGTACCAAAGTCTAATTGGCACCAGACGTGAATGATCTATAAAATTTCATGAAATTTGGTCATTTAGTTTTTGAGTTAGAATGGATATGTATATTGCACAAACAAACACGTAGTCACACAGACAGTCACACAGATGTGATGTTAAAATTAGATTTTTCGGTTTCTAGAGTGCTGGAAACGTGTAGATACAGTCATAGACTAGAATTGCGAATTTTGGCACGTTTTCAATTCCTTCCCTGTATGTTAGCATGCATTGTAGGGAAAGTAGCAATGCTTTCCCTATACATTACCACGTATTGTGGGAAAAGTTACAACACTTCCCCTATACATTACCATTTATTGTGGAAAAAGTAATATTGTGATTGGTACTGCTAAGAAATAAGATTTCAAAAGAGGGAAAAATCTGTCATTAGGTGATTTGTAGAATTCGGAAAGGAAATTCTAACGCAAACGCTCCCAAATGCATAAAAAGACATTTAAGTAAAGCTCTGGAAAGAACAATTCCTCATTCAATGAATTTCATAACGAAAAGTTAGAAAATGCAATTCTGAAATTGAACTTTATTCCAGAAAAATGATTGGCTACTCTCGAAGATTATTCTTATTCACGAAACAAGAAAGACTCCGTTTTCTGTGGAAAGACGATTTGTCATCATTTGTCAGCTGAACATATTTGCATAATTAAGTGAAGACTGAAAAAGCCAAAAAGAACTACTCAATAACAGTAGAATAAAAATAGTAATTTATCACTTTTTGAGTTATCAACAGATAAGTTTGATTTATGAACAATACATGTATTCATATCCCTGGGATTATTCGACCGTGGTTTTACGTTATTATAGATAAATGCACAAAATCCATTGTTCCTCAAACATAATTAATTTAAAAAATAAATTCTGATGCTTCCAAAATATGCCCTGTCCAGTTACAATTATCTAGAGTGGGACTCAATTTGAACTTCTTATACCAGAATCCATTTTTAAGCAGCTAATTTTGCGAGAAAAATTTAAAAATTCTATATCGTTGATCCAAACGTTAGTAATTATAGCATCTTATAAATATTATAGCATCATTTTAAAGGGCTTGAAAAAATTTACTCCTAAGTTACCCTTAAGTTTCTGTATTCGTGAGAGGGAGGAAAACGCCATGAACACATGATGTCACGAACACAAAAACTGTATCGATGTTAAGAAAATATAAAATTTAAAATAAATTTCGAAGTTTTCGCTTGAATTTCAAAAAGTTCTACTTAGTTCTATATTTTTTGTTAACAAAGCAGGATAAGACGTTTCGTGAAAATTTATTAATATTTGTGGCAACTATCGTGAAATCGATCACACACAGCCAATTCTGAAACTATTCAAAACGTGTTCAACATTTACACCAAAATCTCGAATTCGAAAATTTTCGTGAAAACAATACTTTCTCTATACTATATTCTATAGTATGAGACAGTAAGTATCCACATTGTTGAGAAATTATAATAAAAAGTATAAACATATTTTTTAATATATCCATATTTTACAACGGCATAAATTCAATTATTATATAATTTTTAATTCCATTTGAAACCACAGAAATAGGGCCACTTTTTAAACACTAAAATCGTCTGCTCGGTATTCTTCTTACCTAACTATTGAAAATATTTTTCGCGAATAATTAATTTTTATATTAAAGTAAAATGCCTAAAAAAACTTTTTGAAAAAGACAACACACAATAATCAGAGATGGAATATAATTTTACATACCGTAATTTAATTTCCATGCAAGCAGAACTAAAAAAAAATCTGATGTGGGCAGCACATGACTTTTCTTATATAATGCAATGAATTTACTACTTTTACAGTTAAAAAAATGGTATTCTTATAGTAGATACTTATATTCATTCCAAGATATTGAATTTTCGTTAATGAGTCGTCATTTTCATTGATTTAGCGTCATTTTTATCCATTTGGCGAGTTTTTCGTTAATTTAGCAACATTTAAAAGAGTCGCAAAGTTGGCGACATTCCACCAAATTCGTCGCCAAAATTTCGCCAAGCGTTATGGATGGAAAAATAAGTTATTTTTACAGCAGATAAATTACTATTGGCGTTCAAATACAAAAGTAATATTCAAAGTATCTTTTTTCATGAATGGAACGAGCTAGGTCCACGAGAATGATGTCACTCAACTTATCGCATGGTGTTACATATGAAAAGTGAACATGTTTCTCAATAGGAAATATTTTTTTTTATTTTATATGATTTTTTGATATTTTTTTTGAAAAATGTGCAATACCTCGAGAACGGTTCATGTTAGCGTTCTAAAATTTATGTCAATTGTTTTCTAATGGAAATTTATATAAGAAATGTCTATTTGCCTAACTTTATTAGAGGTGTTGATTTTTTAAAGATTTTTTCAAAATTTCACTCTAAAATTTAGTGGTTTCTGTACATTTGATTACTTATAAAAACAATAGGCTTTCAGTGTTTACGGATTGTAATTTTTGTACCAAATTTCATTCGAATCGGTCCATTCGTTCGTCAGTTATCGTCTCCACAAACTCACTGACACACACACACACACACACACACATCACTTTAAAAATGTTCGATTCGTGTTCAGGGATGCTTGAAACTTGCTCTCTCGTCGAAAACTCGAATTCGAATTTTCGACCCAGTCACAATACTTCCCTTATACATTATTGTATATAAGGAAAGTAATATACGTCTGTTTTTACGATCAAATTTGAAATGGTTTCTGATATGCAGAACACTTATTAAGTGTGTAGGCTATGAGTTTAGTAAAGCATTAGATTTTTTACCCCGGTAGAAATGGCAAGTTCTTCATATGGCTACATGTTTAATAATTTTAAAAAATGTTATCCACATGAATGCAAAAACCATTTTCAGATTAAAACAAAACCCTCAATACATGAATAAATTTATAACTTTTTTTACGTATTGAACATGTAGATAATTTATATATATTTCCTTGACAGATATTTATAAATTTAAGCTGCGCCTTATTTAATTCAGAAAGATTGCTTTTTACGGAACAAATTGATCAAGAGACATATTCAAATGAAAATCACGAAAAGAACAATATTTTATCTTTTTAGCATACCCACCCAGTGGGGTGTGATATGTCTGCGTATTTAGCGTATCCAGAAAAAAGAACAGTTTCTAAATTGAGTTCGATTCACCAAACGGCGAAAGCATATGTTAATTAACGATCAATGGAAATTCATTCCCAAATGCCTTTCGCCATTTTTCTAATGCATTAAATGAATATGCTACATCATGAATCTGTTAAAATTTTATTGTTTTGTATTAATTGTTGCTTCGTATTTTGAAATGATACAGTACTCTGTAATAAAAAAATTCTATGTTGCCAGTACATGACTCTCCCTACAGACTCAAATTCATATTCAACTTATTTCTTAATTAATTAATTAAATTGAGTTTAATTGCACAAAATAAACATTCATAAATGTTTCAAATTACATTTAATTTGCACTTTTAATTCAATTTGCGTCATCGTTTGGTAATTGGTATTTTTTTTCAAGTGTGGCATATCAAAAATGTGAAAAAACTAAAATATCTCGAGAATGGTTAGTCCTAGAGAAATGGAATTAGGCTTATTCTTTTTATGGTAAAAAATTACGCATAAAACAAGAATTTTATTAATACATTTGAGCATATAAGTAGTCTTTTATTTTAGATTTTGATGATTTTTGTGGGCTATGTCGTATAAAAGGCTGGTTCTTTTTTTCCGAATCATACCAAAATCTAATCAGCACCAGGGGAACCAACAAGTGATTTATATACCACATTTTGTGAAATTTGGTCGATTATGTTTTCAGCTAGCGTGAATACATGTGATTTTTACAGCCATTTTGCAAAAAACAAAACAAAACAAAAAGAAACAACAACAATAACAACAAAAAAAAAAACGTAGATCCATCAAAAACTCGATTTCGATTTTCGACATAATTTTAATACTTTCCTTATACATTTCCATGTATTAGAGGGAAAGTAAAAAAGCTGATGTGACCAACACATGATTTTCACTACAAATTAACAAATTTCGATATTGTGGTAGAAAATAACCGAAATTAGAGTTTCCCTTAAACTTGATATAGTAATAGATAACTATATAGTAATAAACTTGATATAGTAATAAATAAAAGTTTTGATTATACCGATTGAAGTACGTATACAAATTTCTTTTGTAATTCACTTGATTATATTAAGAGATATCGGTTTTCCTGTGATGAAGTAAAAATTTCAATATCTCAAGAATGGCTTATGATAATTTATAAACAACGACACTGTTGTGATGAGTTTAGAATTTCAAACTCACCATAATACTTTAACCAATGCACAGAAAACTATCTTTTTGCAATGAGGACATTTTCCCCTCAACTTTCAAGGTGGTCAAGGGAAAGAAATTTTCCCCGAATCTCAGCAATGACGAAGGCCATAAAGTCATAAAAAATCGTCAGTTTCCACTCCCTCAGACTTATATACTAGATTTTATGTCTCTGGAATAATGCGTATTTTGAAGAGAACGCCAAGACCTCCCATGTTTTTTTACAATTTGGGAATCTTTCACCATTTTTGCAACCATTTAGCTGTTAAGAACCAGCAATTAAGCTCAATTTCGCTGGGATTTTTAATGATCTTGTTGCATTAAAAATAAAAATTTTCTGATTGACCAAATTTGTGTAAAGGGGTCGTATAAAAATTTAAAAAGTGTAACTTTTTGAACATGAATGGGAGGACTATTTCATTAAAGTAGTCTTATTTTCTACCTAATTTTCAACATTTTTGCAATTTTCATTACCCACTTATCTCCAACAGGTAAAGAATTAAAGCGCATTTCAATCTTTGTGGAACACCCTGTATAGTATATTAGCTGAATATTTAAGAAATGGGGCTGGAATTTTTATGAATGCCTGTAATCGCTGCTTTTCTGATTGTTTGCCGAAATTATCAATAAAGTAGCTGAAAAACATAAGCAAAGGTAGCAGAATGTTTTACAGTATGCGTTGTTCATGTTCCTTATCCTTTGCACAAACCGTATTTTACCAATTAATAACACATATTATCTGTGATAAACAAACAAATGGCACTGAAAACAACGAAAACAAAGTTTTACATACTTTTATTTCATAAAACATTATTCAAACAAATCGACTCCATCGGAAACTGAAGCCACCGCCGATATTTTAATCATTCCTTTTCTTCGTACTCTAACGCATACGTCACCAATTTATATTTCTCTATCACCCGCGAAGAAAAGTGTTATCGACCAAAATACAAATCACTCATTGATTAATACAAAACCCCAATTACACGAATGAATCTAACTTTTGTTTTATCGTGCCGGTAACGGAAAGGTATCGTCGAACATAAATTTCGCAGTTCCCCACCCGAAATGACCCGTCTTTACGGAAACAAATTTATCTAGGAGGAACATATTGTGAACGGAAATCAAAGAGAGAACGATATTTTATCCTTTCAACATTAGCTCCCAACGGACCATGAAATTCTGCTGTATTTGTCGTTCTTAATAAAGAACGGTTTCTAAATTTAGTTTGATTTGTCATACGGCGAGAGCAGCTTAATTAAAGATCAATGCGGATATTCGATCGCGAGCTTTTTTTTCTATTTTTTTTTTAATTCATTAAATGCTGGCTGAACCATAAATCAATCGAAAAGTTATTATCTATTTTAGTTAGATATTACTTTCATACATGATATCGTATTGTTACGATGTATTTATTCTCTGTAATCGTGGGTGTGAGTCCAGGATTCAAGAATGAGTCCAAATTTCTGGAGTAGTTCATTGTAGTAACACGTTTATTGACAAGCACAGCGTAAACAAGAGAAATCTGATGTAGGCAACACATGACTTTCCTTATATAATGCAATAAATTTACTACTTTTACATTAAAAAAATAGGTTTTTCTTATAGTAGATATATTTTTTTCACGATATTAAATTTTCGACAATTAGTCGTTGTTTTCATTGATTTAACGTCATTTTTATCCATTTGGCGATATTTTCGTTAATTTGGCAACATTTCAAAACTTCCAAATTGGCGACATTCTGCCAAATTCGTCGCCAAAATCTCGTCAAGCGTTATGGACGGAGAAATAAGTTATTCTTACAGCAGATAAATGTCTATTGGCGTTCAAATACAAAAGTATTACTCAAAGTATATTTTCTCATGAATGGAACGAGCTAGATCCACGAGAATGATGTCACCAAATTTATGGCATGATATTACATATGAAAAGTGAACATGTTTCTCAACAGTTGATATTTTTTTTTAATTTATGGGATTTTTTGATAAATTTATTTGAAAATGTGCAATATCTCGAGAACAGTTTATGCTAGCGTTCTAAAGTTTATGTTAATCGTTTTTTAAGGTAAAATTACATAAGAAATGTCTATTTGCGTAACTTTATTAAAGGTTTTGATTTTTTGGTGATTTTTTCAAAATTTCACTCGAAAATTTAGGAGGGTTCTGGACATTCGATTGTGTTTAAAAACAATTGGCTTCCAGTATTCATGGACTGTGATTTTTGTACCAAATTTCATTCGAATCGCTCATTTCATTCGTGAGATATCGTCTCCACTGACTCACTGACACACACACACACACATACACGCACACAGACATCACCTCAAAAATGTTTGATTCGTGATCAGGGATGCTTGAAACATGCTCTCCCGTCGAAAATTCGAATTCGAATTTTCAACCCCTTCACAATACTTTCCTTAGCCAACGGCCGTACTGTGCTGAAAACACCGGTTCTCGTTAGATCACCGAAGTCAAGTAGCATCGGGCGCGGTTAGTACTTGGGTGGGTGACTACCTGGGAACACCGCGTGCTGTTGGCATATTTCGGGCGCGGTAGCCCGGTGGTTTGCGCGCTGGATTTGCACGCTGCCACAACTGCCGCCGTGTTCATGCGGAGTACGATCACGTTAAACATGTGGGTCCGTAAGTCCTTCCGAGAGGTTGGTGGTAGGGAAAGGAGGGTACGGTCCCTGTGGATGCCTCACCCACTGGGTTCCGGCCTAAATTGGGTGGCACTTCCCGGCCGTCCAAACTGTTACCTTAAACCTTTCTGGTAGGTCGGACGGTCTGGGTCTCAACAACAACAATACTTTCCTTATTCATTATATATATAAGGAGAGTAAAATATACAGTAAAATAACACATAACTGCTTCACTTATTTCACAAAATATCCGACACTACTTTCAAAACATTGACAAAAATCGCAGTTCAATGTAGCTCGTATCACGTCAACTGCTCTCTGACTGAGTGATAACTATCCATTGAAACATCTGGAAATCTATCGTAGCGCATAGAATATTAGTTATTGATGAATATTAGTTATTGATGAATATTAGTTATTAGTGTCTGATACCTTCGAGGAGTCGTCAAATGCCGCCAAATTGGCGATAAATCGCCAAATCTGGGAACCCTCCTAAGGACTTCAGAATCAGGCAACCTTAGATGTAAGTCATTGGGAAAGTCTGTAGGGTGACTCCTACTGGACTAAAGACTCCTACTGGTAAAGACTCCTACTGGTTCTTAAAAGAAAAGACTCCTCATTGAAGGAATAATATGTTGAAACAGTATTTGTATTTTATATTTATTTACTACTATTATTTAAGCCTGTTAAAAACAGGGAAACTGACATAATAAAAAATTCAGTTGCAATTTTTCTTGATATGTTGTAATTTTAACAATGCACGCGGCATGAATACATTTTTAACTATACATGGATGGATAAATGCGAGTATCAAATGTGGTGCTGCTGTTGTTATAATCATGTAACGTATTTTTACTTTCCTTATATACATAATGTATAAGGAAAGTATTGTGACGGGGTCGAAAATTCGAATTCGAGTTTTCGAGGGGAGAGCACGTTTCAAGCATCCCTGATCACGAATTAACCATTTTTGAAGTGATGTCTGTGTGTATGTGTGAGTGTGGAGACGATAACTGACGTACGAATGGACCGATTTGGACGAAATTTGGTACAAAAACCACAATCCGTAAACACTGGAAGCCTATTGTTTTTATATGCAATCGACTGTTCAGACCCCCCCCCCCCTAAATTTTCGAGTGAAATTTTGAAAAAATGGTCAAAAAATCAAAACTGCTAATAAAGTTACCCAATTAGACATATTTTATGTAATTTTTCATTAGAAAACGATTGACATAAATTTTAGAACGCTAACATGAACCGTTCTGGAGGTATTGCACATTTTTCAAAGAAATTATCAAAAAGTCATATAAAAAAAAAATATTTCCTGTTGAGAAACATGTTCACTTTTCATATGTAATACCATGCGATAAATTGGGTGACATCATTCTCTTGGATCTAGCTCGTTCCATTCATGAAAAAAGATACTTTTAGTAATACTTTTGTATTTGAACGCCAATAGTCATTTATCTGCTGTAAGAATAAGTTAGTTGTTCATCCATAACGCTTGGCGAGATTTTGGCGACGAATTTGGTGGAAAGTTGCCAACTTGGCGACTTTTCTAAATGTTGCTAAATTAACGAAAAACTCGCCAAATGGATACAAATGACGCTAAATCAATAACGACTCATGGATGATGTCGACATGGAAAATGACCACTCATTGACGAAAATTCAATATCTTGGAAAGAATATAAATAATTTCTATAAAAATAATATATTTTTTTACTTTCCCTGCAATACATGGTAATGTATAGGGAAAGTATTGGAATCATGCCGAAAATCGCAACTCGAGTTTTCGACGGATCTATACGTTTCGAGACCTCTAGAATACGAAAAAACTATTTTTATTGTGTGTCTGTCTGTGTGTCTGTGTGTCTGTGTGTCTGTCTGCCTGTGTGTCTGTGTGTCTGTCTGTCTGTGCAGATTTTGTATCCACTCTAATTAAAAACCTAATTGACCGAATTTCACAAAATTTGGTAGGTAAGTTACTTGTGAGCGAGTCTGGTGCTGATTAGTTTTGGGTACGATTCGGGATAAAAGAACCCGCCTTTTTTGCGAAATGACCCGCAAAAGCTTGTATCCACTCTAACTAAAAAACTAATGGACCGAATTTCACAAAATTCGATAGATGAGTCACTTGTGGGTTACTCTGGTGCTGATTAGATTTTGGTATGATTCGGAAAAAAATGACCTGCCTTTTTTTGCAAAATGGCCCGCAAAAATCGTCCAAATCTAAACTAAAGAACTGGGTATACTCAAATATATCCATTAAATGCTGATTTAATACGTAATTTTTAACGACGAAAAGAATAAGACCAACCCCATTACACTAGGACTGGCCGTTCCCGAGATATATTAGTTTTTCGTACTTTCCCTACGCCACCTTTGAAAATAAGCCCGGTTACCGAATGAGAACGAAAATTGAATTAAAAGTGAAATAAATTAAATTAAAATAAAGAGAACGTTAATATAAGTCTGCAGGGAAAGTCATGTGCTGCTCACATCAGATTTTTTTTACTGTAAAAGTAGTAAATTCATTGCATTGTATAAAGAAAGTCATGTGATGCCCACATCAGATTTTTATGTCGTGGATTCCATTAATTACAAAAGTAATTAAATTTTAATTATCTTATTCACTAAATATTAAACTTTTTGAACAGTGGTTTATTAATAGTGGTTGACCGGGTAGAATTTATGATCTGGTGATTTATAAATTCTACATATTAACTATATTAATGGTAATATGAAGGTATGGTTTTTGAGAAATTGTTATATTGAATAACAGTTCTATCGAAAAAAATCCTCTGGTCCCGTGACGTTCTTCATAACCGTATTTGACTGTATTTCTTTTTAAAATAAATTTATTTTTTTTCTACGACGAGATATTGCATTTTAAATTACCGAACAGCAAAGGGTTATGAAATTTATGCATTTTTTCCCTGAATAATTAAAGTCTATTAAATTTTAAAAAATTTCACTTTGATAATTTCATTTAATACTCTCATTTAATACTAGCCATCATTTTCTATATCCAGACCAGCGGTTTAAATCACCAGAACGACATCCTGAAAGACACATATATCTAGTTTAACATGGTTAGACGCAAGATTTGCCTAATAGAAGGAATTTGCCTAATAGAGATTTGCAGATTTGCCTAATAGAAGGAATCTATATAAATAATATTGAAAATCTGTCTGTCTGTTTGTCCCATCATTACAGGAGAAAGGATGAACCGAATTTTGAAATTTTGTGGGTAGCCTGGAAATAGCCCCACGTAAAATTTAGTCCATGTTTTGAGTTTCTACGATCAATGGTTCTTGAGATATTAGTAAAAAACGAAACTTTCGTTTGTTTCATCATCACGAGAGAACAGGTGAATCGAATTTAATGACATTTTGTGGATAGCCTTGAAATAGCCCCTCATAAATTTTGTCCAAGTTTCGGGTTTCTAAAACTAGGGGTTGTCGCGATTTTAATGAAAATCGGAACTTTTCCCTAGGAGTTCTGCTCTCTAACTCCGTGGTTTATCCAAACGGAAAGGTTGAAAATCGTTTGTTTGAAACGTCAAAGAGAATTAAAACTTTATCTCTGAGTTTGGTGGAGAATTTTCGTGCTAATTAGTCACTATCTGAAAACATGAATTGTTTGAAATAGGAATTTAAATGGATAATCCATCTCCATGGTTTATTTTTCACAAGCTTTTACTCAACAATGAAAAGTATAAATAAAATCAAAATGGTTATTTAATTTCGCATTTTATGAGGAAGATTCTATCTTATATCATGTTGCTTAGCAATGCAATTAAATTAAATGCATTTGTTAATATTTATTAGTATTTTTTCTATTTGAATAATAAAAAAATGGATGTAAAAATATATTTTATAAATGAAAGGCTTGATTTTTCTTTTAATTATATTAATTGCGGACTGCTTACATCACTTTCATTTATTTTGGCAAAGAGTTTTCAAGCTTATATATTGTGTTTAGCTAATAAACTCATATATTGCGATTAGCTAATAAACTCATATATTGCGTTTACCCAATAAATTCATTTAGCCGATTGTTGAAACAGAAAAGAGTGGAACGGGTATATCTTCTAATACAATTTTAGTGTTTTCATTTAGTATAATACACAAACGGAATCAGGATGTTTTTTTCTTCAGATCTGCACATTCAGAGCTACGAATTTCGCGGAATATCGCTTACTTGGCAACTTTTCTTAAACACTGCCAAATTGACGGAAATGTCGCCAAATTGATAAAAATGACGCAAATCAATTAAATTAAATTTGTTTTTTTAGAAGAGAGTACTGAAACGATGTTTAGGTAGCATTTGCCTGTTAGTCTATCCGTCCTACTTAGTAACACATTTAGCGAATTTGCAAAATGTCACCAAATTGATAAATATGTTTGTAAATCCATAAACATATCATGAAATTGATAAAGTTGCACTTAATAAATGAAATTAATTGTGTTTTGTTAGGGGATAGTATTGTGATGATGTTTCGTCAATTTGTCGCCAAATGGGACTGCCAGTTCTACAGTCCCACTTAGCGATAAATTCGGCGATTTTTAAATTGTCGCTAAAGTGATGAAAATGTCGCCAAACCTTCCATGGAGATAGAATTATTCAAACGATATGATTTCCACCAATTCATTTGAAGCAAATGATATCATGTCATTTAGCAATGGATGTAAATCCAATGTGTTATGCGGAATACGATTTTTGTTAAATCTTTTCCTATTTGAATAATAAAGATATGTATATAAAATAAATTTCATTGACATTGCATTTTTGACTGGATAATATCAATTACGGTCTTCAGGTTTAAGCATTATTATTATTGATAATTTCGGGGATTATTGATTCAGAGATTATTGAAATTTTCAAGTTATTAATAATTATTATTGCCATTGTTTTATTATGACAAAAATTGTTGAAACTCATATATTGTATGTTGTACGAGTAATCTTCTACAAACGCACGGGTATATCTTCTAATCTACGAGAATATAAGTAGTACAGGTATATTGGCATATATTTTGTTATATATTGGCATATATTGGAAGCAATTATGACCTTCTGGTATAAAAATTACGGGGATTATTGATATTTTTAATTTATTTTGGCAAATATTTTTGAGACTCATATTGTAATACGGGTAATCTTCTACTAACACACTGGCATATTTTCTAATCTGCGACAATATAAGTAGTACGGATATATATATATATATTTTTATTTTATTTTTATTTTATTTTTATTTTTTTATTTTTACATAATTCTTATTATTACATTTCAAATAAATAAATATATATATATATATATATATATATATATATATATATATACATATATATATATATATATATATAAATTCCCATATACTTTTAGTGCTTTTATTCTGGTATATATTGGAGTCAATTACCGATTTATTGATATTTTCAATTTATACATGTAATGTACTAATACAGGTTATATCTTCTAATCTTCGCGTATATAAGTAGTACGGGCCCCATACAATTTTAATGCTTTCATTTTGCATATATGGATTCAATTTCTTTTTTTTTTTGTAAATTTGCTTACAAAAGGGGCCAGGATGTTTTATTCTTCAGATCTGCCCGTGAAGATAATTTTGTATAGCGAGAGCAAAGATTCTTAAACTTCTTTTTAGGAGCATTGTATTAAATATTTTAGCAGACTATTTTGATTAAAAATGTCATTTAGTATACTATTGGAATTTGCACATGATTGTGAATTTTAAGTTTCTGTATATTATATACTCCGTACGAAGAACGAGTATGCTGCTAGTATAATGTAATGGTTAACGGCAACAAAAATACATGAAAGTGGGTCACATCCGTATCAGGGGCCATACATTTTCTTATATACCATCTTAATTTCTCTTTTATTAATATCTCTACTTTATAGTAGACTAGAATTATTTATCCGAAAAATTACGCATAAAATGATTATTTATTTAACATTAATGAATGTCCAGATTTAATCCAAAATTTGGATGTCTCTTGAACATACGATCGCATTTAAAATCAATAGGTTTCCAGTGTTCCTGGATCGTAAGAATCGTACCAAATTACTATTTAAAGGTCCCATTCGTTCGTGAAATATCGCGTCCGTAGACTCTCGGACACACACACGCGCACAGATCACCTCAAAAACTTTCGATTCGAGCTCGGAGATGCTTGAAACGTAATTTCTCGTCGAAAACTTTAATTTAAATTTTTAATTTCATTTCAATGTTTTTTACACAATAGTTAATGTTACGTATTTAGGGAAAATTAAAAAATAAAACTTATGAAAAAAATACTGGAACTTTATCTTTTTAGAGTATTAGTTCCTATTTCATTGACAGGCTTGAATATTAGTTTTATATCAGTCGTGATCTGTTGTAACTTTTTAATATCTTTTTAGACTTCGGTGTTCGTTATTAAAAATCTGATGTGGGCAGTATATGATTTTCCCTACAGACTCAAACTAATTTCCGCTTTATTTCTTTAATAATTCATTAAATTGAGTTTAATTGCGTAAAATAACATGCATATTTATTTGAAATTACAATGAATTTGCATTTTTAATTCAATTTTTGATTCTGGTAAATGAACGTAGTTTCAAAGTGCGGCGTAGACAAAATACGAAAAATTACAATATCTCGAAATCGGATTGTCCTAGAATAATGGAATTGGTCTTATTCTTTTTTCATCGTCACAAATTACGCGTAAAATAAAACAAGCATTAAATGATGCATTTGAGCATATGTAGTCTTTTACTTTAGATTTTGATGATTTTTGCGGACCATTTCGTTAAAAACGTAGTATTGTTTTCTGAATCTTACCAAAATCTAATCAGCACTAGGGTAGTCCATAAGTAACATATCTTTCAAATTTTGTGAAGTTTGGTTAGTTAGTTTTTAAGCTAGAGTAGATAGAGACAATTTTGCGACCATTTCACGAAAAAAGATATGTTCTTTCATTCCGAATCGAACTAAAATCTAATCAGCACTAGGGTAGCCCACAAGTAACATATCTACTAAATTTTGAGAAGTTTGGTCTGTTAATTTTTAAGCTAGAATGGATAGAGAGAATTTTGCGACCATTTCACGAAAAAAGGTATGTTCTTTTATTCCGAATCGTACCAAAATCTAATCAGCACCAGGGTCTCCAATAAGTGAGTTACCTGTAAAATTTTATGAAATTTGGTCAGCTAGTTTTTGAATTAGAGTGGATACAAACATTGCACTGACAGACATATACACACACACTCAGACGTCACCCTAAAAATAGTTTTTTCGTGTTCTAGAGGTCTCAAAACGTGTAGATCCGTCGAAAACTTGAGTTGAGAGTTTCGAAACGATTCCAATAATGTCCCTATACATCGTAATGCATTGTAGGGAAAGTAATATAATATGAATTTAGATCTAAAACTCAACCATTTCATGAGTGTTACAGAGGAGGAACTTGATTAGAATTCGGATAAGATTTAATTTGAGAAAGCAAGACATATGGGCCTGTAAAGTTTATTACAAGCCGTAAAAGACCTGGGCTCAGTAACTCTTAAGAGTATTTTATATCTCTAGAGCGTGACTTATGTTGTCTTAGATTGGATAAACAGCTTAAATGTTCAGAGTTGTAGATTCCAGAAGAAGCAATTGAATAAATGAAGTTACAACGTCAGGAAAATGAAATTGAATTCTAGAGATAATTGTAGGGTACTCATAGTCGTTTTCCGAAGTTTAAGTTGAAATATATGTGAAATAATTTATAATTCTTGACTTTTAAACAATTTCGACTTTTTTCTTTAAAGCAAAGAATTATTACTTTTCGTTCCCATGGTATAATGTACAGGGAAAGTATTATGATGGGGCATTGTGACTCAAATTCAAAGTCGAGTATCAACAGAAGAGCCCATTTTAAACCTACCTGACTCGAATCGAACGGTTTTGAAGCGATGTGTGTGTGTATGTATGCATTTTAGTGTGTGTATGTATGTTAGTGGTTAGTGTGTGTAACTGTATGATAGTGTTTGTGTATGTATCTATGTTAGTGTGTGTGTCTGTGTCGAAAACCCAGACCATTCGACTCGCCCTAAGGCATGAGTAGCAATTTGAGTGGCCGGCTGTGTATCTGTGTGTATAAATGTATGTTAGTGTTTGTGTATGTATCTATGTTAGTGTGTGTGTATGTGTGTATGAATGTATGCTAGTTTTTGAGAATGTATGTATCTATGTTAGTGTGTGTGTATGTATGAATGTATGTTAGTTTTTGTGTATTTATTTATGTTAGTGTGTGTGTGTGTGTGTCTGTGTGTATGTATGATAGTGTTTGCGCATGTATCTATGTTAGTGTGTATGTCTATGTCGAAAACCCAGACCACTCGACTCGCCCTAAGGCATGAGCAGCAATTTGAGTGGCCGGTTGTGTATCTGTGTGTATGAATGTATGTTAGTGTTTGTGTATGTATCTATGTTAGTGTGTGTGTATGTGTGTATGAATGTATGTTAGTTTTTGTGCATGTATGTATCTATGTTAGTGTGTGTGCATGTATGAATGTATGTTAGTTTTTGTGTATTTATCTATGTTAGTGTGTGTGTGTGTGTCTGTGTGTATGTATGATAGTGTTTGTGTATGTATATGTGTTAGTGTGTATGTCTATGTCGAAAACCCAGACCACTCGACTCGCCCTAAGGCATGAGCAGCAATTTGAGTGGCCGGTTGTGTATCTGTGTGTATGAATGTATGTTAGTGTTTGTGTATGTATCTATGTTAGTGTGTGTGTATGTGTGTAAGAATGAATGTTAGTTTTTGTGTATGTGTCTATGTTAGTGTGTGTGTATGTGTGTAAGAATGTATGTTAGTTTTTATGTATGTATCTATGTTAGTGTGTGTGTATGAATGTATGCTAGTTTTTGTGTATGTATCTATGTTAGTGTGTGTGTATGAATGTATGCTAGTTTTTGTGTATGTATCTATGTTAGTGTGTGTGTATGAATGCATGTTAGTTTTTGTGTATTAATCTATGTTAGTGTGTGTGTCTGTGTGTATGTATGTTAGTGTTTGTGTATGTATCTATGTTAGTGTATGTATGTATGTATATTAGCGTGTGTATGCATGTTAGTGTTTGTGTATGTATGTTAGTGTTTGTGTATGTATCTATGTTAGTGTGTGTGCATGTGTTGAAGACCCAGACCGTCCGACTCGTCCAGAGGACTAAGAGCAGCTATTTGGACGGCCGGGAAGATGTGTGTGCATGTGTGTATGAATGTATGTTATTTTTTGTGTATGTATCTATGTTAGTGTGTGTGTATGTGTGTATGAATGTATGTCAGTTTTGTATTTATCTATGTTAGTGTGTGTGTCTGTGTGTATGTATCTATAATAGTGTGTGTATGTATCTATGTTAGTGTGTGTGTATGTGTGTATGAATGTATGTTAGTTTTTGTATTTATCTATGTTAGTGTGTGTGTATGTGTGTATGAATGTATGTTAGTTTTTGTATTTATCTATGCTAATGTCTGTGTCTGTGTGTATGTATGTTAGTGTTTGTGTATGTATCTGTATTAGTGTGTGTATGTGTATATGAATGTATGTTAGAATTTTTGTATGTATCTATGTTAGTGTGTGTGTATGTGTTTATGAATGTATGTTAGTTTTTGTATTTATCTATGTTAGTGTGTGTGTCTGTGTGTATGTATGTTAGTGTTTGTGTATGTATCTATGTTAGCGTGTGTATGTATGTATTTTAGCGTGTGTATGCATGTTAGTGTTTGTGTATATCTATGTTAGTATGCATGTCTGTGAGTCTGTAGATGTTACATTCGAACAAATTGAGCGTATCAAACGTAATTTTGTACAATTATTATAGTCAGTGAATATTGGAACATTTTGATTTTAAACGTTCGGATCACCTCCCTTTAATTTCCGAATGAATTTTTTAAAAACTCATTAAAAATAAAATCTTTTAAAAATTACAACTATACATTTGAGACGTAATTTTTCATCAGAAAACGAATGACACGAACTGTAGAACACTGACACACACCGTACTCTACATATACTATGTTTTTCAACTACATTTTCCACGAAAATTACATAAAATAAAAAGAAAGTACAAAGTGTTATCACATAGATTCTATAACCAATATTAAGCGACAAATCTGTTAACATTGTTCTTATGAAAATAAATCACTCCATACACGAGTGAAGTTAATTTTTGTAACAAGTTTATATTTCGATACAAAAAAAAATCGTAAATAGATATTTATTTCATGGGATAAACATTAAATGGAGATTGCATTTTGATGAAAATTTTGCACGTGAGTATAAATGCATTCTGTTTTAACTATTAATTCAGTAATGAAAATAATTATATTTTACTTTCCCGTCAATGCATGGTAATGGGAGAAAATATTGGAATTATGCCGAAAATCGTAACTCGAGTTTTCGACGGATCTATACATTTTGAGACTTCTAGAACATGAAAAAACTATTCTTAGTGCGATGTCTGTGTGCGTCTATGTGTCTGTCTGTCTGTCTGCTCAATGTATGTTTCCACTCTAACTCAAAAGGTAATTAACCGAATTTCATACAATTTTACAGGTACGTCACTTGTGTACTTCCCTGCTGCTAATTAGATTTCGGCACGATTCGAGATAAAAGAACCGTAATTTTTTTGCGAAATGGCCCTCAAAAATCTCATGTATCCACTCTTGCTGAAAACTAATTGACCAAATTTCACAAAATTTGATTGATATGTTATTTGTGGATACCCTGGTGCTGATTAGATTTTAGCTCGATTTGGAAAGGAAAAACCTGCCCTTTTTTACGAAATGGTCCGCAAAAAAGACAAAATCCAAAATAAAAGACTTTATAGACTATATATACTAACAAGTGTGATGTCACCATAACAAGTGTGAGATCTATTTCTGGTCTCACAGTGTCCCTTGTGGGGTACCTTGGTGCTGTTTTTGAATTTGGTACGATTCGAAAAAAAAAGAACCTGTCGTTTTTTGTGAAATGATCTGCAAAAAAGAATGTATCTACTCTAGCTAAAAAACTAATTCTTCTTCTTCGACCTAGACCGTCCGACCTACCAGAAAGGTGTAAGGTATCTGTTTGGACGGCCGGGAAGTGCCACCCAATTTAGACCAGAACCCAGTGGGGGAGGCATCCACAGGGACCGTACCCTCCTTCCCCTACCACCAACCTCTTGGAAGGGCTTACGGACCCACATGATTAACGTGATCGTTCTCCGCGTGAACACGGCGGCAGTTTGGGCAGTGGCTGGAATCGAACCCGGCCCTACCGAGTGCAACTCCAGCGCGCTAACCACAGGGCTACCGCGCCCTAAAAAACTAATTGAGCAAATTGCACAAAATTTTGTAGACAAATCACATGAGGGATACTTTGATGCTGATTATTTTTTGGTAGCCTTTTTTGAGAAATGCCCATTAAAAATTACCGAAATCTAAAATAAAAGACTACATAAGCTCAAATGAATCCGTTAAATGCTTGTTTTATGCACATTTTAAAATAAATATGGTAGATAACAATTTTCCAAGTTTTTAAATAAAATAAATTATTATAGTATTGTGATGAATGAAACGATTGGTAAAATGTTTATGAATGAAATGCTGCCTTTATATAGAGGCGATTTATATTTCGATGACGTCATTTGAATAAAGTTCATTTGTTTTCGATGAAGTTTTCAAATATAATTAATTATTGTAGTGTTATGATAATTTTAAAAATACGACCGAGGAATGTATCGCATTTTAGAGACGTTTAAACCAGGCAATTTATATTTCAATGCCGTCATTTGAATGAAGTTCATTTTCTTCGATGAAGTTTTCAAATATAATAAATTAATCTAGTATTGTGATAATTTTAAAAATATTACCGAGGATCGCATTTGAGAGATGTTTGTATAAAATTGCATTGAATTTGGAAAGTGTTTTATAATCAATGCTTTATGCATGATTGATCTTTCTTGTTTTTAATAATAAAGCTTTGAAAACAACTAACTACCTTTATAAATATTGGTGTAAAAAATAAATAGTAAACTAGCGGTATTTATCTCTCTGGCATGTGAAAAATTCTAAAAATGAACAATCTTAATGGATATGAAAAATGGGTAAATTTCTAATTGTTCCAAAATACCATTAGAATCTGTTAAAAAATGACAGCATCTTCATTATAAACTTGCCAAGTAACAAGTTAAGTTTCCCAGATCATATATCATGTAATTTGTTATTGAAGAGCATCTATCAGCTTCGAGATAAAAATGTAAATTTCTCATCCTTTTCACAATTTAAAAAAATCTGATGTGGACAGCACATGACTTTCCTTATATAATGCAATGGATTTATTATTTTACAGTTAAAAAAATTCTAATCTTATAGTAGATTCTTATATTCTTTCCAAGATATTGAATTTTCTTCAGTTAGTCGTCATTTTCATTGATTTAGCGTCATTTTTATCCATTTGGCGAGATTTTCGTTAATTTGGCAACATTAAAAAAGGTCACCAAATTGGCGACATTCCGCCAAATTCGTCGCCAAAATCTCGCCAAGCGTTATGGATGGTGAAATAAGTTATTCTTACAGCAAATAAATGACTATTGGGGTTCAAATACAAAATAATTACTCAAAGTATCTTTTCTCATGAAAGGAATGAGCTACATCCACGAGAATATGATATCATCAAATTTATCGCATGATATTACATATGAAAAGTGAACCTGTTTCTCAACAGTTAATATTTTCTTTTAATTTATAATGATAAATTTATTTGGAAAATGTGCAATATCGCGAGAACGGTTAATGCTAGCATTCTAAAGTTTTTGTCAATCGTTTTCTAAGGAACAATTACATAAGGAATGTCTATTTGCGTAACTTTATTAAAGGTTTTGATTTTTTGATGACTTTTTCAAAATTTCACTCGAAAATTTAGGGGGGTTCTGAGCATTTGATTGTATATAAACACAATAGGCTTCCAGTATTCACGGATGTGATTTTTGTACCAAATTTCATTCGAATCGTTCCATTCGTTCGTGAGATATCGTCTCCACACACTCACTGACACACATACTTTCACACACACACGCACATTTTCACACACACACACAGACAGCACCTCAAAAATGTTCGATTCGTGATCAGGGATGCTAGAAACGTGATCTCCGGTTGAAAACTCGAATTCGAATTTTCGACCCCGTCACAATACTTTCCATATACATTATGTTTATAAAGAAAGTAACAAGTTTAAAGTTTTGATCGTTTATCCAGTTAGAACACTGATAATACTCTACCCTTTTGCTGGAAAATCTGTGGAAAAAATCTTTCCCATATTGATCTTAAATATTTTTCTTCTGTAATAATTTTGGACTCTATTTTCGCCTAGGAACTATTTTAATTAATGAACAAAACATAGAATTATACAATAAGATGTTATTGATGCAAAATAATCCTAAAATTTTTTCTAACGACGCCACTGTTATCATGGGCGGAAACAAGAAGCCGGTATTTGCGCTAATCTTTGTTCCAGGTAATTGATATTTTTATCTTTCTATTACTCGTTAATAGAGTCAGTAACTATACATTATTTCCATCTTTTCATAATGTAGTTCTGTAAAGAACTACCTCTATAAATATTGATGTGAAAAATAAATAGTAAACTAACGGTATTTATAGCTCTGGCATGTGAAAAATTCTAAAAATGAACAATCTTAATGGATATGAAAAATAGGTAACTATCCTGTGTTCTAAAATACCATTAGAGTCTGTTATAAAATGACAGCATCTTCATTATAAACTTGCCAAGTAGCAAGTTCAGCTTCCCAGCTGATATATTATGTAATCTGTTATTGAAAAGCATGTATAAGCTTCGAGATGAAGAATATAAATTTCTCAACCTCTTTACAACTTAACCAAATTTAAAGTTTTGTTAGTTTATTCAGTTAGAACCCTGTGATATTCTTTACTTCAGCAGAAAAATCTGTGAAATTTTTTTTCTTTTATTTTCTTTTTTAAATATTCCATTTCTGTAATATTTTAGAACTCCATTTTCACATAGAAACCATTTTAGTTAGTCATTGTAAAACATAAAATTATACAATAAGATGTTATTCATGTAAGAATTTCGAGGCTTGTTTATGAAATATAAACATGTTCACAAACACAAAACCCGTCTACAAAGGGCGTTCTCAAAATTTGGAAAACACTCCCATTGCAGATGCCAGTACCTAGGAACCGGTTTTGCGCCTAATATACTCTCGTCACATGGAACACATGATATCTACAATGACAATAATAAGCTTAATATAAGCCACAATTACGAACTTCTATAGGAACTGCCAATTTCATTCCTTCCACGAGATGGACATAAAATTCATTTACAGTTTACATTTCATTTGCAATTCAGTTGCAATTCATTTATAATATTTTTCAGTATTTTCATTTGCTTTATTCCTCTGCTAAATTGCAAATGAATTTGGTACAAAAATCACAATCCGTAAACACTGGAAGCCTATTGTTTTTATACGTGATCGAATGTTCAGAACCCCCCTAAATTTTCGAATGAAATTTTGAAAAAATCGTTAAAAAATCAAAACCGCTAATAAAGTTACGCAAATAGACATTTCTTATGTAATTTTTCATTAGAAAACGATTAGCATAAATTTTAGAACGCTAACATGAACCGTTCTCGAGATATTGTACATTTTTCAAAAAAATTATGAAAAAGTCACATGAAAAGAAAAAAAATTCCTATTGAGAAACATGTTCACTTTTCATATGTAATACCATGCGATAAATTGAGTGACATCATTCTCGTGGATCTAGCTCGTTCCATTCATGAAAAAATATACTTTGAATAATACTTTTGTATTAGAAAGCCAATAGTCATTTATCTGCTGTAAGAATAACTTTATTCTTAGTGCATAAAGCTTGGCGAGATTTTGGAGACGAATTTGGCGGAATGTCACCAACTTGGCGACTTTTTTGAAATGTTGCCAAATTAATGAAAATCTCGCCAAATGGATAAAAATGATGCTAAATCAATGAAAATGACGACTAATTGTCGAAAATTCAATATCTTGGAAAGAATATTAGTATCTACTATAAGAAAATCCTATTACTTTCCTTATATACATAATGCATAAGGAAAGTATTGTGGCGGGGTCGAAAATTCGAATTCGAGTTTTCGACAGGAGAGCACGTTTCAAGTATCCCTGATCACGAATCAAACATATTAAAAGTGATGTCTGTGTGTGTGAAAGTATGTGTGTGTGTGTGTGAAAGTATGTGTATGTGTGTGTGTGTGTGTGTGTGTCAGTGAGTCTGTGGAGACGATAACTGACGAACGAATGGACCGATTCGAACGAAATTTGGTACAAAAATCACAATCCATAAACACTGGAAGCCTATTGTTTTTATACGCAATCGAATGTTCAGAACCCCCCTAAATTTTCGAGTGAAATTTTGAAAAAATCGTCAAAAAATTAAAACCGCTAATAAAGTTACACAAATAGATATTTCTTATGTAATTTTTCATTAGAAAGCGATTGCCATAAATTTTAGAACGCTAACATGAACCGTTCTCGAGATATTGGACATTTTTCAAAAAAATTATCAAAAAGTTATATAAAATAAAAAAAAATATTTCCTATTGAGAAACATGTTCACTTTTCATATGTAATACCATGCGATAAATTTGGTGATATCATTCTTGTGGATCTAGCTCGTTCCATTCATGAGAAAAGATACTTTGAGTAATACTTTTGAATTTGAACTCCAATAGTTATTTATCTGCTATAAGAATAACTTATTTCTCCGTCCATAATACTTATCGAGATTTTGGCGACGAATTTGGCGACATGTCGCCAACTCGGCGACTTTTTAAAAAATATTGCCAAATTAACGAAAATCTCGCCAAATGGATACAAATGACGCTAAATCAATAACGACTCATGGATGATGTCGACATGGAAAATGACCACTCATTGACGAAAATTCAATATCTTGGAAAGAATATAAATAATTTCTATAAAAATAATATATTTTTTTACTTTCCCTGCAATACATGGTAATGTATAGGGAAAGTATTGGAATCATGCCGAAAATCGCAACTCGAGTTTTCGACGGATCTATACGTTTCGAGACCTCTAGAATACGAAAAAACTATTTTTATTGTGTGTCTGTCTGTGTGTCTGTGTGTCTGTGTGTCTGTCTGCCTGTGTGTCTGTGTGTCTGTCTGTCTGTGCAGATTTTGTATCCACTCTAATTAAAAACCTAATTGACCGAATTTCACAAAATTTGGTAGGTAAGTTACTTGTGAGCGAGTCTGGTGCTGATTAGTTTTGGGTACGATTCGGGATAAAAGAACCCGCCTTTTTTGCGAAATGACCCGCAAAAGCTTGTATCCACTCTAACTAAAAAACTAATGGACCGAATTTCACAAAATTCGATAGATGAGTCACTTGTGGGTTACTCTGGTGCTGATTAGATTTTGGTATGATTCGGAAAAAAATGACCTGCCTTTTTTTGCAAAATGGCCCGCAAAAATCGTCCAAATCTAAACTAAAGAACTGGGTATACTCAAATATATCCATTAAATGCTGATTTAATACGTAATTTTTAACGACGAAAAGAATAAGACCAACCCCATTACACTAGGACTGGCCGTTCCCGAGATATATTAGTTTTTCGTACTTTCCCTACGCCACCTTTGAAAATAAGCCCGGTTACCGAATGAGAACGAAAATTGAATTAAAAGTGAAATAAATTAAATTAAAATAAAGAGAACGTTAATATAAGTCTGCAGGGAAAGTCATGTGCTGCTCACATCAGATTTTTTTTACTGTAAAAGTAGTAAATTCATTGCATTGTATAAAGAAAGTCATGTGATGCCCACATCAGATTTTTATGTCGTGGATTCCATTAATTACAAAAGTAATTAAATTTTAATTATCTTATTCACTAAATATTAAACTTTTTGAACAGTGGTTTATTAATAGTGGTTGACCGGGTAGAATTTATGATCTGGTGATTTATAAATTCTACATATTAACTATATTAATGGTAATATGAAGGTATGGTTTTTGAGAAATTGTTATATTGAATAACAGTTCTATCGAAAAAAATCCTCTGGTCCCGTGACGTTCTTCATAACCGTATTTGACTGTATTTCTTTTTAAAATAAATTTATTTTTTTTCTACGACGAGATATTGCATTTTAAATTACCGAACAGCAAAGGGTTATGAAATTTATGCATTTTTTCCCTGAATAATTAAAGTCTATTAAATTTTAAAAAATTTCACTTTGATAATTTCATTTAATACTCTCATTTAATACTAGCCATCATTTTCTATATCCAGACCAGCGGTTTAAATCACCAGAACGACATCCTGAAAGACACATATATCTAGTTTAACATGGTTAGACGCAAGATTTGCCTAATAGAAGGAATTTGCCTAATAGAGATTTGCAGATTTGCCTAATAGAAGGAATCTATATAAATAATATTGAAAATCTGTCTGTCTGTTTGTCCCATCATTACAGGAGAAAGGATGAACCGAATTTTGAAATTTTGTGGGTAGCCTGGAAATAGCCCCACGTAAAATTTAGTCCATGTTTTGAGTTTCTACGATCAATGGTTCTTGAGATATTAGTAAAAAACGAAACTTTCGTTTGTTTCATCATCACGAGAGAACAGGTGAATCGAATTTAATGACATTTTGTGGATAGCCTTGA
This sequence comes from Amaurobius ferox, assembly GCA_951213105.1. Classification (NCBI taxonomy): domain Eukaryota; kingdom Metazoa; phylum Arthropoda; class Arachnida; order Araneae; family Amaurobiidae; genus Amaurobius; species Amaurobius ferox. The sequence goes on from OX578149.1 coordinate 63,125,471, forward strand.
AATAGCCCCTCATAAATTTTGTCCAAGTTTCGGGTTTCTAAAACTAGGGGTTGTCGCGATTTTAATGAAAATCGGAACTTTTCCCTAGGAGTTCTGCTCTCTAACTCCGTGGTTTATCCAAACGGAAAGGTTGAAAATCGTTTGTTTGAAACGTCAAAGAGAATTAAAACTTTATCTCTGAGTTTGGTGGAGAATTTTCGTGCTAATTAGTCACTATCTGAAAACATGAATTGTTTGAAATAGGAATTTAAATGGATAATCCATCTCCATGGTTTATTTTTCACAAGCTTTTACTCAACAATGAAAAGTATAAATAAAATCAAAATGGTTATTTAATTTCGCATTTTATGAGGAAGATTCTATCTTATATCATGTTGCTTAGCAATGCAATTAAATTAAATGCATTTGTTAATATTTATTAGTATTTTTTCTATTTGAATAATAAAAAAATGGATGTAAAAATATATTTTATAAATGAAAGGCTTGATTTTTCTTTTAATTATATTAATTGCGGACTGCTTACATCACTTTCATTTATTTTGGCAAAGAGTTTTCAAGCTTATATATTGTGTTTAGCTAATAAACTCATATATTGCGATTAGCTAATAAACTCATATATTGCGTTTACCCAATAAATTCATTTAGCCGATTGTTGAAACAGAAAAGAGTGGAACGGGTATATCTTCTAATACAATTTTAGTGTTTTCATTTAGTATAATACACAAACGGAATCAGGATGTTTTTTTCTTCAGATCTGCACATTCAGAGCTACGAATTTCGCGGAATATCGCTTACTTGGCAACTTTTCTTAAACACTGCCAAATTGACGGAAATGTCGCCAAATTGATAAAAATGACGCAAATCAATTAAATTAAATTTGTTTTTTTAGAAGAGAGTACTGAAACGATGTTTAGGTAGCATTTGCCTGTTAGTCTATCCGTCCTACTTAGTAACACATTTAGCGAATTTGCAAAATGTCACCAAATTGATAAATATGTTTGTAAATCCATAAACATATCATGAAATTGATAAAGTTGCACTTAATAAATGAAATTAATTGTGTTTTGTTAGGGGATAGTATTGTGATGATGTTTCGTCAATTTGTCGCCAAATGGGACTGCCAGTTCTACAGTCCCACTTAGCGATAAATTCGGCGATTTTTAAATTGTCGCTAAAGTGATGAAAATGTCGCCAAACCTTCCATGGAGATAGAATTATTCAAACGATATGATTTCCACCAATTCATTTGAAGCAAATGATATCATGTCATTTAGCAATGGATGTAAATCCAATGTGTTATGCGGAATACGATTTTTGTTAAATCTTTTCCTATTTGAATAATAAAGATATGTATATAAAATAAATTTCATTGACATTGCATTTTTGACTGGATAATATCAATTACGGTCTTCAGGTTTAAGCATTATTATTATTGATAATTTCGGGGATTATTGATTCAGAGATTATTGAAATTTTCAAGTTATTAATAATTATTATTGCCATTGTTTTATTATGACAAAAATTGTTGAAACTCATATATTGTATGTTGTACGAGTAATCTTCTACAAACGCACGGGTATATCTTCTAATCTACGAGAATATAAGTAGTACAGGTATATTGGCATATATTTTGTTATATATTGGCATATATTGGAAGCAATTATGACCTTCTGGTATAAAAATTACGGGGATTATTGATATTTTTAATTTATTTTGGCAAATATTTTTGAGACTCATATTGTAATACGGGTAATCTTCTACTAACACACTGGCATATTTTCTAATCTGCGACAATATAAGTAGTACGGATATATATATATATATTTTTATTTTATTTTTATTTTATTTTTATTTTTTTATTTTTACATAATTCTTATTATTACATTTCAAATAAATAAATATATATATATATATATATATATATATATATATATATATATACATATATATATATATATATATATAAATTCCCATATACTTTTAGTGCTTTTATTCTGGTATATATTGGAGTCAATTACCGATTTATTGATATTTTCAATTTATACATGTAATGTACTAATACAGGTTATATCTTCTAATCTTCGCGTATATAAGTAGTACGGGCCCCATACAATTTTAATGCTTTCATTTTGCATATATGGATTCAATTTCTTTTTTTTTTTGTAAATTTGCTTACAAAAGGGGCCAGGATGTTTTATTCTTCAGATCTGCCCGTGAAGATAATTTTGTATAGCGAGAGCAAAGATTCTTAAACTTCTTTTTAGGAGCATTGTATTAAATATTTTAGCAGACTATTTTGATTAAAAATGTCATTTAGTATACTATTGGAATTTGCACATGATTGTGAATTTTAAGTTTCTGTATATTATATACTCCGTACGAAGAACGAGTATGCTGCTAGTATAATGTAATGGTTAACGGCAACAAAAATACATGAAAGTGGGTCACATCCGTATCAGGGGCCATACATTTTCTTATATACCATCTTAATTTCTCTTTTATTAATATCTCTACTTTATAGTAGACTAGAATTATTTATCCGAAAAATTACGCATAAAATGATTATTTATTTAACATTAATGAATGTCCAGATTTAATCCAAAATTTGGATGTCTCTTGAACATACGATCGCATTTAAAATCAATAGGTTTCCAGTGTTCCTGGATCGTAAGAATCGTACCAAATTACTATTTAAAGGTCCCATTCGTTCGTGAAATATCGCGTCCGTAGACTCTCGGACACACACACGCGCACAGATCACCTCAAAAACTTTCGATTCGAGCTCGGAGATGCTTGAAACGTAATTTCTCGTCGAAAACTTTAATTTAAATTTTTAATTTCATTTCAATGTTTTTTACACAATAGTTAATGTTACGTATTTAGGGAAAATTAAAAAATAAAACTTATGAAAAAAATACTGGAACTTTATCTTTTTAGAGTATTAGTTCCTATTTCATTGACAGGCTTGAATATTAGTTTTATATCAGTCGTGATCTGTTGTAACTTTTTAATATCTTTTTAGACTTCGGTGTTCGTTATTAAAAATCTGATGTGGGCAGTATATGATTTTCCCTACAGACTCAAACTAATTTCCGCTTTATTTCTTTAATAATTCATTAAATTGAGTTTAATTGCGTAAAATAACATGCATATTTATTTGAAATTACAATGAATTTGCATTTTTAATTCAATTTTTGATTCTGGTAAATGAACGTAGTTTCAAAGTGCGGCGTAGACAAAATACGAAAAATTACAATATCTCGAAATCGGATTGTCCTAGAATAATGGAATTGGTCTTATTCTTTTTTCATCGTCACAAATTACGCGTAAAATAAAACAAGCATTAAATGATGCATTTGAGCATATGTAGTCTTTTACTTTAGATTTTGATGATTTTTGCGGACCATTTCGTTAAAAACGTAGTATTGTTTTCTGAATCTTACCAAAATCTAATCAGCACTAGGGTAGTCCATAAGTAACATATCTTTCAAATTTTGTGAAGTTTGGTTAGTTAGTTTTTAAGCTAGAGTAGATAGAGACAATTTTGCGACCATTTCACGAAAAAAGATATGTTCTTTCATTCCGAATCGAACTAAAATCTAATCAGCACTAGGGTAGCCCACAAGTAACATATCTACTAAATTTTGAGAAGTTTGGTCTGTTAATTTTTAAGCTAGAATGGATAGAGAGAATTTTGCGACCATTTCACGAAAAAAGGTATGTTCTTTTATTCCGAATCGTACCAAAATCTAATCAGCACCAGGGTCTCCAATAAGTGAGTTACCTGTAAAATTTTATGAAATTTGGTCAGCTAGTTTTTGAATTAGAGTGGATACAAACATTGCACTGACAGACATATACACACACACTCAGACGTCACCCTAAAAATAGTTTTTTCGTGTTCTAGAGGTCTCAAAACGTGTAGATCCGTCGAAAACTTGAGTTGAGAGTTTCGAAACGATTCCAATAATGTCCCTATACATCGTAATGCATTGTAGGGAAAGTAATATAATATGAATTTAGATCTAAAACTCAACCATTTCATGAGTGTTACAGAGGAGGAACTTGATTAGAATTCGGATAAGATTTAATTTGAGAAAGCAAGACATATGGGCCTGTAAAGTTTATTACAAGCCGTAAAAGACCTGGGCTCAGTAACTCTTAAGAGTATTTTATATCTCTAGAGCGTGACTTATGTTGTCTTAGATTGGATAAACAGCTTAAATGTTCAGAGTTGTAGATTCCAGAAGAAGCAATTGAATAAATGAAGTTACAACGTCAGGAAAATGAAATTGAATTCTAGAGATAATTGTAGGGTACTCATAGTCGTTTTCCGAAGTTTAAGTTGAAATATATGTGAAATAATTTATAATTCTTGACTTTTAAACAATTTCGACTTTTTTCTTTAAAGCAAAGAATTATTACTTTTCGTTCCCATGGTATAATGTACAGGGAAAGTATTATGATGGGGCATTGTGACTCAAATTCAAAGTCGAGTATCAACAGAAGAGCCCATTTTAAACCTACCTGACTCGAATCGAACGGTTTTGAAGCGATGTGTGTGTGTATGTATGCATTTTAGTGTGTGTATGTATGTTAGTGGTTAGTGTGTGTAACTGTATGATAGTGTTTGTGTATGTATCTATGTTAGTGTGTGTGTATGTGTGTATGAATGTATGCTAGTTTTTGAGAATGTATGTATCTATGTTAGTGTGTGTGTATGTATGAATGTATGTTAGTTTTTGTGTATTTATTTATGTTAGTGTGTGTGTGTGTGTGTCTGTGTGTATGTATGATAGTGTTTGCGCATGTATCTATGTTAGTGTGTATGTCTATGTCGAAAACCCAGACCACTCGACTCGCCCTAAGGCATGAGCAGCAATTTGAGTGGCCGGTTGTGTATCTGTGTGTATGAATGTATGTTAGTGTTTGTGTATGTATCTATGTTAGTGTGTGTGTATGTGTGTATGAATGTATGTTAGTTTTTGTGCATGTATGTATCTATGTTAGTGTGTGTGCATGTATGAATGTATGTTAGTTTTTGTGTATTTATCTATGTTAGTGTGTGTGTGTGTGTCTGTGTGTATGTATGATAGTGTTTGTGTATGTATATGTGTTAGTGTGTATGTCTATGTCGAAAACCCAGACCACTCGACTCGCCCTAAGGCATGAGCAGCAATTTGAGTGGCCGGTTGTGTATCTGTGTGTATGAATGTATGTTAGTGTTTGTGTATGTATCTATGTTAGTGTGTGTGTATGTGTGTAAGAATGAATGTTAGTTTTTGTGTATGTGTCTATGTTAGTGTGTGTGTATGTGTGTAAGAATGTATGTTAGTTTTTATGTATGTATCTATGTTAGTGTGTGTGTATGAATGTATGCTAGTTTTTGTGTATGTATCTATGTTAGTGTGTGTGTATGAATGTATGCTAGTTTTTGTGTATGTATCTATGTTAGTGTGTGTGTATGAATGCATGTTAGTTTTTGTGTATTAATCTATGTTAGTGTGTGTGTCTGTGTGTATGTATGTTAGTGTTTGTGTATGTATCTATGTTAGTGTATGTATGTATGTATATTAGCGTGTGTATGCATGTTAGTGTTTGTGTATGTATGTTAGTGTTTGTGTATGTATCTATGTTAGTGTGTGTGCATGTGTTGAAGACCCAGACCGTCCGACTCGTCCAGAGGACTAAGAGCAGCTATTTGGACGGCCGGGAAGATGTGTGTGCATGTGTGTATGAATGTATGTTATTTTTTGTGTATGTATCTATGTTAGTGTGTGTGTATGTGTGTATGAATGTATGTCAGTTTTGTATTTATCTATGTTAGTGTGTGTGTCTGTGTGTATGTATCTATAATAGTGTGTGTATGTATCTATGTTAGTGTGTGTGTATGTGTGTATGAATGTATGTTAGTTTTTGTATTTATCTATGTTAGTGTGTGTGTATGTGTGTATGAATGTATGTTAGTTTTTGTATTTATCTATGCTAATGTCTGTGTCTGTGTGTATGTATGTTAGTGTTTGTGTATGTATCTGTATTAGTGTGTGTATGTGTATATGAATGTATGTTAGAATTTTTGTATGTATCTATGTTAGTGTGTGTGTATGTGTTTATGAATGTATGTTAGTTTTTGTATTTATCTATGTTAGTGTGTGTGTCTGTGTGTATGTATGTTAGTGTTTGTGTATGTATCTATGTTAGCGTGTGTATGTATGTATTTTAGCGTGTGTATGCATGTTAGTGTTTGTGTATATCTATGTTAGTATGCATGTCTGTGAGTCTGTAGATGTTACATTCGAACAAATTGAGCGTATCAAACGTAATTTTGTACAATTATTATAGTCAGTGAATATTGGAACATTTTGATTTTAAACGTTCGGATCACCTCCCTTTAATTTCCGAATGAATTTTTTAAAAACTCATTAAAAATAAAATCTTTTAAAAATTACAACTATACATTTGAGACGTAATTTTTCATCAGAAAACGAATGACACGAACTGTAGAACACTGACACACACCGTACTCTACATATACTATGTTTTTCAACTACATTTTCCACGAAAATTACATAAAATAAAAAGAAAGTACAAAGTGTTATCACATAGATTCTATAACCAATATTAAGCGACAAATCTGTTAACATTGTTCTTATGAAAATAAATCACTCCATACACGAGTGAAGTTAATTTTTGTAACAAGTTTATATTTCGATACAAAAAAAAATCGTAAATAGATATTTATTTCATGGGATAAACATTAAATGGAGATTGCATTTTGATGAAAATTTTGCACGTGAGTATAAATGCATTCTGTTTTAACTATTAATTCAGTAATGAAAATAATTATATTTTACTTTCCCGTCAATGCATGGTAATGGGAGAAAATATTGGAATTATGCCGAAAATCGTAACTCGAGTTTTCGACGGATCTATACATTTTGAGACTTCTAGAACATGAAAAAACTATTCTTAGTGCGATGTCTGTGTGCGTCTATGTGTCTGTCTGTCTGTCTGCTCAATGTATGTTTCCACTCTAACTCAAAAGGTAATTAACCGAATTTCATACAATTTTACAGGTACGTCACTTGTGTACTTCCCTGCTGCTAATTAGATTTCGGCACGATTCGAGATAAAAGAACCGTAATTTTTTTGCGAAATGGCCCTCAAAAATCTCATGTATCCACTCTTGCTGAAAACTAATTGACCAAATTTCACAAAATTTGATTGATATGTTATTTGTGGATACCCTGGTGCTGATTAGATTTTAGCTCGATTTGGAAAGGAAAAACCTGCCCTTTTTTACGAAATGGTCCGCAAAAAAGACAAAATCCAAAATAAAAGACTTTATAGACTATATATACTAACAAGTGTGATGTCACCATAACAAGTGTGAGATCTATTTCTGGTCTCACAGTGTCCCTTGTGGGGTACCTTGGTGCTGTTTTTGAATTTGGTACGATTCGAAAAAAAAAGAACCTGTCGTTTTTTGTGAAATGATCTGCAAAAAAGAATGTATCTACTCTAGCTAAAAAACTAATTCTTCTTCTTCGACCTAGACCGTCCGACCTACCAGAAAGGTGTAAGGTATCTGTTTGGACGGCCGGGAAGTGCCACCCAATTTAGACCAGAACCCAGTGGGGGAGGCATCCACAGGGACCGTACCCTCCTTCCCCTACCACCAACCTCTTGGAAGGGCTTACGGACCCACATGATTAACGTGATCGTTCTCCGCGTGAACACGGCGGCAGTTTGGGCAGTGGCTGGAATCGAACCCGGCCCTACCGAGTGCAACTCCAGCGCGCTAACCACAGGGCTTCCGCGCCCTAAAAAACTAATTGAGCAAATTGCACAAAATTTTGTAGACAAATCACATGAGGGATACTTTGATGCTGATTATTTTTTGGTAGCCTTTTTTGAGAAATGCCCATTAAAAATTACCGAAATCTAAAATAAAAGACTACATAAGCTCAAATGAATCCGTTAAATGCTTGTTTTATGCACATTTTAAAATAAATATGGTAGATAACAATTTTCCAAGTTTTTAAATAAAATAAATTATTATAGTATTGTGATGAATGAAACGATTGGTAAAATGTTTATGAATGAAATGCTGCCTTTATATAGAGGCGATTTATATTTCGATGACGTCATTTGAATAAAGTTCATTTGTTTTCGATGAAGTTTTCAAATATAATTAATTATTGTAGTGTTATGATAATTTTAAAAATACGACCGAGGAATGTATCGCATTTTAGAGACGTTTAAACCAGGCAATTTATATTTCAATGCCGTCATTTGAATGAAGTTCATTTTCTTCGATGAAGTTTTCAAATATAATAAATTAATCTAGTATTGTGATAATTTTAAAAATATTACCGAGGATCGCATTTGAGAGATGTTTGTATAAAATTGCATTGAATTTGGAAAGTGTTTTATAATCAATGCTTTATGCATGATTGATCTTTCTTGTTTTTAATAATAAAGCTTTGAAAACAACTAACTACCTTTATAAATATTGGTGTAAAAAATAAATAGTAAACTAGCGGTATTTATCTCTCTGGCATGTGAAAAATTCTAAAAATGAACAATCTTAATGGATATGAAAAATGGGTAAATTTCTAATTGTTCCAAAATACCATTAGAATCTGTTAAAAAATGACAGCATCTTCATTATAAACTTGCCAAGTAACAAGTTAAGTTTCCCAGATCATATATCATGTAATTTGTTATTGAAGAGCATCTATCAGCTTCGAGATAAAAATGTAAATTTCTCATCCTTTTCACAATTTAAAAAAATCTGATGTGGACAGCACATGACTTTCCTTATATAATGCAATGGATTTATTATTTTACAGTTAAAAAAATTCTAATCTTATAGTAGATTCTTATATTCTTTCCAAGATATTGAATTTTCTTCAGTTAGTCGTCATTTTCATTGATTTAGCGTCATTTTTATCCATTTGGCGAGATTTTCGTTAATTTGGCAACATTAAAAAAGGTCACCAAATTGGCGACATTCCGCCAAATTCGTCGCCAAAATCTCGCCAAGCGTTATGGATGGTGAAATAAGTTATTCTTACAGCAAATAAATGACTATTGGGGTTCAAATACAAAATAATTACTCAAAGTATCTTTTCTCATGAAAGGAATGAGCTACATCCACGAGAATATGATATCATCAAATTTATCGCATGATATTACATATGAAAAGTGAACCTGTTTCTCAACAGTTAATATTTTCTTTTAATTTATAATGATAAATTTATTTGGAAAATGTGCAATATCGCGAGAACGGTTAATGCTAGCATTCTAAAGTTTTTGTCAATCGTTTTCTAAGGAACAATTACATAAGGAATGTCTATTTGCGTAACTTTATTAAAGGTTTTGATTTTTTGATGACTTTTTCAAAATTTCACTCGAAAATTTAGGGGGGTTCTGAGCATTTGATTGTATATAAACACAATAGGCTTCCAGTATTCACGGATGTGATTTTTGTACCAAATTTCATTCGAATCGTTCCATTCGTTCGTGAGATATCGTCTCCACACACTCACTGACACACATACTTTCACACACACACGCACATTTTCACACACACACACAGACAGCACCTCAAAAATGTTCGATTCGTGATCAGGGATGCTAGAAACGTGATCTCCGGTTGAAAACTCGAATTCGAATTTTCGACCCCGTCACAATACTTTCCATATACATTATGTTTATAAAGAAAGTAACAAGTTTAAAGTTTTGATCGTTTATCCAGTTAGAACACTGATAATACTCTACCCTTTTGCTGGAAAATCTGTGGAAAAAATCTTTCCCATATTGATCTTAAATATTTTTCTTCTGTAATAATTTTGGACTCTATTTTCGCCTAGGAACTATTTTAATTAATGAACAAAACATAGAATTATACAATAAGATGTTATTGATGCAAAATAATCCTAAAATTTTTTCTAACGACGCCACTGTTATCATGGGCGGAAACAAGAAGCCGGTATTTGCGCTAATCTTTGTTCCAGGTAATTGATATTTTTATCTTTCTATTACTCGTTAATAGAGTCAGTAACTATACATTATTTCCATCTTTTCATAATGTAGTTCTGTAAAGAACTACCTCTATAAATATTGATGTGAAAAATAAATAGTAAACTAACGGTATTTATAGCTCTGGCATGTGAAAAATTCTAAAAATGAACAATCTTAATGGATATGAAAAATAGGTAACTATCCTGTGTTCTAAAATACCATTAGAGTCTGTTATAAAATGACAGCATCTTCATTATAAACTTGCCAAGTAGCAAGTTCAGCTTCCCAGCTGATATATTATGTAATCTGTTATTGAAAAGCATGTATAAGCTTCGAGATGAAGAATATAAATTTCTCAACCTCTTTACAACTTAACCAAATTTAAAGTTTTGTTAGTTTATTCAGTTAGAACCCTGTGATATTCTTTACTTCAGCAGAAAAATCTGTGAAATTTTTTTTCTTTTATTTTCTTTTTTAAATATTCCATTTCTGTAATATTTTAGAACTCCATTTTCACATAGAAACCATTTTAGTTAGTCATTGCAAAACATAAAATTATACAATAAGATGTTATTCATGTAAGAATTTCGAGGCTTGTTTATGAAATATAAACATGTTCACAAACACAAAACCCGTCTACAAAGGGCGTTCTCAAAATTTGGAAAACACTCCCATTGCAGATGCCAGTACCTAGGAACCGGTTTTGCGCCTAATATACTCTCGTCACATGGAACACATGATATCTACAATGACAATAATAAGCTTAATATAAGCCACAATTACGAACTTCTATAGGAACTGCCAATTTCATTCCTTCCACGAGATGGACATAAAATTCATTTACAGTTTACATTTCATTTGCAATTCAGTTGCAATTCATTTATAATATTTTTCAGTATTTTCATTTGCTTTATTCCTCTGCTAAATTGCAAATGAATTTGGTACAAAAATCACAATCCGTAAACACTGGAAGCCTATTGTTTTTAGACGTGATCGAATGTTCAGAACCCCCCTAAATTTTCGAATGAAATTTTGAAAAAATCGTTAAAAAATCAAAACCGCTAATAAAGTTACGCAAATAGACATTTCTTATGTAATTTTTCATTAGAAAACGATTAGCATAAATTTTAGAACGCTAACATGAACCGTTCTCGAGATATTGTACATTTTTCAAAAAAATTATGAAAAAGTCACATGAAAAGAAAAAAAATTCCTATTGAGAAACATGTTCACTTTTCATATGTAATACCATGCGATAAATTGAGTGACATCATTCTCGTGGATCTAGCTCGTTCCATTCATGAAAAAATATACTTTGAATAATACTTTTGTATTAGAAAGCCAATAGTCATTTATCTGCTGTAAGAATAACTTTATTCTTAGTGCATAAAGCTTGGCGAGATTTTGGAGACGAATTTGGCGGAATGTCACCAACTTGGCGACTTTTTTGAAATGTTGCCAAATTAATGAAAATCTCGCCAAATGGATAAAAATGATGCTAAATCAATGAAAATGACGACTAATTGTCGAAAATTCAATATCTTGGAAAGAATATTAGTATCTACTATAAGAAAATCCTATTACTTTCCTTATATACATAATGCATAAGGAAAGTATTGTGGCGGGGTCGAAAATTCGAATTCGAGTTTTCGACAGGAGAGCACGTTTCAAGTATCCCTGATCACGAATCAAACATATTAAAAGTGATGTCTGTGTGTGTGAAAGTATGTGTGTGTGTGTGTGAAAGTATGTGTATGTGTGTGTGTGTGTGTGTGTGTCAGTGAGTCTGTGGAGACGATAACTGACGAACGAATGGACCGATTCGAACGAAATTTGGTACAAAAATCACAATCCATAAACACTGGAAGCCTATTGTTTTTATACGCAATCGAATGTTCAGAACCCCCCTAAATTTTCGAGTGAAATTTTGAAAAAATCGTCAAAAAATTAAAACCGCTAATAAAGTTACACAAATAGATATTTCTTATGTAATTTTTCATTAGAAAGCGATTGCCATAAATTTTAGAACGCTAACATGAACCGTTCTCGAGATATTGGACATTTTTCAAAAAAATTATCAAAAAGTTATATAAAATAAAAAAAAATATTTCCTATTGAGAAACATGTTCACTTTTCATATGTAATACCATGCGATAAATTTGGTGATATCATTCTTGTGGATCTAGCTCGTTCCATTCATGAGAAAAGATACTTTGAGTAATACTTTTGAATTTGAACTCCAATAGTTATTTATCTGCTATAAGAATAACTTATTTCTCCGTCCATAATACTTATCGAGATTTTGGCGACGAATTTGGCGACATGTCGCCAACTCGGCGACTTTTTAAAAAATATTGCCAAATTAACGAAAATCTCGCCAAATGGATACAAATGACGCTAAATCAATAACGACTCATGGATGATGTCGACATGGAAAATGACCACTCATTGACGAAAATTCAATATCTTGGAAAGAATATAAATAATTTCTATAAAAATAATATATTTTTTTACTTTCCCTGCAATACATGGTAATGTATAGGGAAAGTATTGGAATCATGCCGAAAATCGCAACTCGAGTTTTCGACGGATCTATACGTTTCGAGACCTCTAGAATACGAAAAAACTATTTTTATTGTGTGTCTGTCTGTGTGTCTGTGTGTCTGTGTGTCTGTCTGCCTGTGTGTCTGTGTGTCTGTCTGTCTGTGCAGATTTTGTATCCACTCTAATTAAAAACCTAATTGACCGAATTTCACAAAATTTGGTAGGTAAGTTACTTGTGAGCGAGTCTGGTGCTGATTAGTTTTGGGTACGATTCGGGATAAAAGAACCCGCCTTTTTTGCGAAATGACCCGCAAAAGCTTGTATCCACTCTAACTAAAAAACTAATGGACCGAATTTCACAAAATTCGATAGATGAGTCACTTGTGGGTTACTCTGGTGCTGATTAGATTTTGGTATGATTCGGAAAAAAATGACCTGCCTTTTTTTGCAAAATGGCCCGCAAAAATCGTCCAAATCTAAACTAAAGAACTGGGTATACTCAAATATATCCATTAAATGCTGATTTAATACGTAATTTTTAACGACGAAAAGAATAAGACCAACCCCATTACACTAGGACTGGCCGTTCCCGAGATATATTAGTTTTTCGTACTTTCCCTACGCCACCTTTGAAAATAAGCCCGGTTACCGAATGAGAACGAAAATTGAATTAAAAGTGAAATAAATTAAATTAAAATAAAGAGAACGTTAATATAAGTCTGCAGGGAAAGTCATGTGCTGCTCACATCAGATTTTTTTTACTGTAAAAGTAGTAAATTCATTGCATTGTATAAAGAAAGTCATGTGATGCCCACATCAGATTTTTATGTCGTGGATTCCATTAATTACAAAAGTAATTAAATTTTAATTATCTTATTCACTAAATATTAAACTTTTTGAACAGTGGTTTATTAATAGTGGTTGACCGGGTAGAATTTATGATCTGGTGATTTATAAATTCTACATATTAACTATATTAATGGTAATATGAAGGTATGGTTTTTGAGAAATTGTTATATTGAATAACAGTTCTATCGAAAAAAATCCTCTGGTCCCGTGACGTTCTTCATAACCGTATTTGACTGTATTTCTTTTTAAAATAAATTTATTTTTTTTCTACGACGAGATATTGCATTTTAAATTACCGAACAGCAAAGGGTTATGAAATTTATGCATTTTTTCCCTGAATAATTAAAGTCTATTAAATTTTAAAAAATTTCACTTTGATAATTTCATTTAATACTCTCATTTAATACTAGCCATCATTTTCTATATCCAGACCAGCGGTTTAAATCACCAGAACGACATCCTGAAAGACACATATATCTAGTTTAACATGGTTAGACGCAAGATTTGCCTAATAGAAGGAATTTGCCTAATAGAGATTTGCAGATTTGCCTAATAGAAGGAATCTATATAAATAATATTGAAAATCTGTCTGTCTGTTTGTCCCATCATTACAGGAGAAAGGATGAACCGAATTTTGAAATTTTGTGGGTAGCCTGGAAATAGCCCCACGTAAAATTTAGTCCATGTTTTGAGTTTCTACGATCAATGGTTCTTGAGATATTAGTAAAAAACGAAACTTTCGTTTGTTTCATCATCACGAGAGAACAGGTGAATCGAATTTAATGACATTTTGTGGATAGCCTTGAAATAGCCCCTCATAAATTTTGTCCAAGTTTCGGGTTTCTAAAACTAGGGGTTGTCGCGATTTTAATGAAAATCGGAACTTTTCCCTAGGAGTTCTGCTCTCTAACTCCGTGGTTTATCCAAACGGAAAGGTTGAAAATCGTTTGTTTGAAACGTCAAAGAGAATTAAAACTTTATCTCTGAGTTTGGTGGAGAATTTTCGTGCTAATTAGTCACTATCTGAAAACATGAATTGTTTGAAATAGGAATTTAAATGGATAATCCATCTCCATGGTTTATTTTTCACAAGCTTTTACTCAACAATGAAAAGTATAAATAAAATCAAAATGGTTATTTAATTTCGCATTTTATGAGGAAGATTCTATCTTATATCATGTTGCTTAGCAATGCAATTAAATTAAATGCATTTGTTAATATTTATTAGTATTTTTTCTATTTGAATAATAAAAAAATGGATGTAAAAATATATTTTATAAATGAAAGGCTTGATTTTTCTTTTAATTATATTAATTGCGGACTGCTTACATCACTTTCATTTATTTTGGCAAAGAGTTTTCAAGCTTATATATTGTGTTTAGCTAATAAACTCATATATTGCGATTAGCTAATAAACTCATATATTGCGTTTACCCAATAAATTCATTTAGCCGATTGTTGAAACAGAAAAGAGTGGAACGGGTATATCTTCTAATACAATTTTAGTGTTTTCATTTAGTATAATACACAAACGGAATCAGGATGTTTTTTTCTTCAGATCTGCACATTCAGAGCTACGAATTTCGCGGAATATCGCTTACTTGGCAACTTTTCTTAAACACTGCCAAATTGACGGAAATGTCGCCAAATTGATAAAAATGACGCAAATCAATTAAATTAAATTTGTTTTTTTAGAAGAGAGTACTGAAACGATGTTTAGGTAGCATTTGCCTGTTAGTCTATCCGTCCTACTTAGTAACACATTTAGCGAATTTGCAAAATGTCACCAAATTGATAAATATGTTTGTAAATCCATAAACATATCATGAAATTGATAAAGTTGCACTTAATAAATGAAATTAATTGTGTTTTGTTAGGGGATAGTATTGTGATGATGTTTCGTCAATTTGTCGCCAAATGGGACTGCCAGTTCTACAGTCCCACTTAGCGATAAATTCGGCGATTTTTAAATTGTCGCTAAAGTGATGAAAATGTCGCCAAACCTTCCATGGAGATAGAATTATTCAAACGATATGATTTCCACCAATTCATTTGAAGCAAATGATATCATGTCATTTAGCAATGGATGTAAATCCAATGTGTTATGCGGAATACGATTTTTGTTAAATCTTTTCCTATTTGAATAATAAAGATATGTATATAAAATAAATTTCATTGACATTGCATTTTTGACTGGATAATATCAATTACGGTCTTCAGGTTTAAGC
Source organism: Amaurobius ferox (assembly GCA_951213105.1). Taxonomy (NCBI): domain Eukaryota; kingdom Metazoa; phylum Arthropoda; class Arachnida; order Araneae; family Amaurobiidae; genus Amaurobius; species Amaurobius ferox. The sequence continues at coordinate 63,141,121 of OX578149.1, forward strand.
ATTATTATTATTGATAATTTCGGGGATTATTGATTCAGAGATTATTGAAATTTTCAAGTTATTAATAATTATTATTGCCATTGTTTTATTATGACAAAAATTGTTGAAACTCATATATTGTATGTTGTACGAGTAATCTTCTACAAACGCACGGGTATATCTTCTAATCTACGAGAATATAAGTAGTACAGGTATATTGGCATATATTTTGTTATATATTGGCATATATTGGAAGCAATTATGACCTTCTGGTATAAAAATTACGGGGATTATTGATATTTTTAATTTATTTTGGCAAATATTTTTGAGACTCATATTGTAATACGGGTAATCTTCTACTAACACACTGGCATATTTTCTAATCTGCGACAATATAAGTAGTACGGATATATATATATATATTTTTATTTTATTTTTATTTTATTTTTATTTTTTTATTTTTACATAATTCTTATTATTACATTTCAAATAAATAAATATATATATATATATATATATATATATATATATATATATATACATATATATATATATATATATATAAATTCCCATATACTTTTAGTGCTTTTATTCTGGTATATATTGGAGTCAATTACCGATTTATTGATATTTTCAATTTATACATGTAATGTACTAATACAGGTTATATCTTCTAATCTTCGCGTATATAAGTAGTACGGGCCCCATACAATTTTAATGCTTTCATTTTGCATATATGGATTCAATTTCTTTTTTTTTTTGTAAATTTGCTTACAAAAGGGGCCAGGATGTTTTATTCTTCAGATCTGCCCGTGAAGATAATTTTGTATAGCGAGAGCAAAGATTCTTAAACTTCTTTTTAGGAGCATTGTATTAAATATTTTAGCAGACTATTTTGATTAAAAATGTCATTTAGTATACTATTGGAATTTGCACATGATTGTGAATTTTAAGTTTCTGTATATTATATACTCCGTACGAAGAACGAGTATGCTGCTAGTATAATGTAATGGTTAACGGCAACAAAAATACATGAAAGTGGGTCACATCCGTATCAGGGGCCATACATTTTCTTATATACCATCTTAATTTCTCTTTTATTAATATCTCTACTTTATAGTAGACTAGAATTATTTATCCGAAAAATTACGCATAAAATGATTATTTATTTAACATTAATGAATGTCCAGATTTAATCCAAAATTTGGATGTCTCTTGAACATACGATCGCATTTAAAATCAATAGGTTTCCAGTGTTCCTGGATCGTAAGAATCGTACCAAATTACTATTTAAAGGTCCCATTCGTTCGTGAAATATCGCGTCCGTAGACTCTCGGACACACACACGCGCACAGATCACCTCAAAAACTTTCGATTCGAGCTCGGAGATGCTTGAAACGTAATTTCTCGTCGAAAACTTTAATTTAAATTTTTAATTTCATTTCAATGTTTTTTACACAATAGTTAATGTTACGTATTTAGGGAAAATTAAAAAATAAAACTTATGAAAAAAATACTGGAACTTTATCATTTTAGAGTATTAGTTCCTATTTCATTGACAGGCTTGAATATTAGTTTTATATCAGTCGTGATCTGTTGTAACTTTTTAATATCTTTTTAGACTTCGGTGTTCGTTATTAAAAATCTGATGTGGGCAGTATATGATTTTCCCTACAGACTCAAACTAATTTCCGCTTTATTTCTTTAATAATTCATTAAATTGAGTTTAATTGCGTAAAATAACATGCATATTTATTTGAAATTACAATGAATTTGCATTTTTAATTCAATTTTTGATTCTGGTAAATGAACGTAGTTTCAAAGTGCGGCGTAGACAAAATACGAAAAATTACAATATCTCGAAATCGGATTGTCCTAGAATAATGGAATTGGTCTTATTCTTTTTTCATCGTCACAAATTACGCGTAAAATAAAACAAGCATTAAATGATGCATTTGAGCATATGTAGTCTTTTACTTTAGATTTTGATGATTTTTGCGGACCATTTCGTTAAAAACGTAGTATTGTTTTCTGAATCTTACCAAAATCTAATCAGCACTAGGGTAGTCCATAAGTAACATATCTTTCAAATTTTGTGAAGTTTGGTTAGTTAGTTTTTAAGCTAGAGTAGATAGAGACAATTTTGCGACCATTTCACGAAAAAAGATATGTTCTTTCATTCCGAATCGAACTAAAATCTAATCAGCACTAGGGTAGCCCACAAGTAACATATCTACTAAATTTTGAGAAGTTTGGTCTGTTAATTTTTAAGCTAGAATGGATAGAGAGAATTTTGCGACCATTTCACGAAAAAAGGTATGTTCTTTTATTCCGAATCGTACCAAAATCTAATCAGCACCAGGGTCTCCAATAAGTGAGTTACCTGTAAAATTTTATGAAATTTGGTCAGCTAGTTTTTGAATTAGAGTGGATACAAACATTGCACTGACAGACATATACACACACACTCAGACGTCACCCTAAAAATAGTTTTTTCGTGTTCTAGAGGTCTCAAAACGTGTAGATCCGTCGAAAACTTGAGTTGAGAGTTTCGAAACGATTCCAATAATGTCCCTATACATCGTAATGCATTGTAGGGAAAGTAATATAATATGAATTTAGATCTAAAACTCAACCATTTCATGAGTGTTACAGAGGAGGAACTTGATTAGAATTCGGATAAGATTTAATTTGAGAAAGCAAGACATATGGGCCTGTAAAGTTTATTACAAGCCGTAAAAGACCTGGGCTCAGTAACTCTTAAGAGTATTTTATATCTCTAGAGCGTGACTTATGTTGTCTTAGATTGGATAAACAGCTTAAATGTTCAGAGTTGTAGATTCCAGAAGAAGCAATTGAATAAATGAAGTTACAACGTCAGGAAAATGAAATTGAATTCTAGAGATAATTGTAGGGTACTCATAGTCGTTTTCCGAAGTTTAAGTTGAAATATATGTGAAATAATTTATAATTCTTGACTTTTAAACAATTTCGACTTTTTTCTTTAAAGCAAAGAATTATTACTTTTCGTTCCCATGGTATAATGTACAGGGAAAGTATTATGATGGGGCATTGTGACTCAAATTCAAAGTCGAGTATCAACAGAAGAGCCCATTTTAAACCTACCTGACTCGAATCGAACGGTTTTGAAGCGATGTGTGTGTGTATGTATGCATTTTAGTGTGTGTATGTATGTTAGTGGTTAGTGTGTGTAACTGTATGATAGTGTTTGTGTATGTATCTATGTTAGTGTGTGTGTCTGTGTCGAAAACCCAGACCATTCGACTCGCCCTAAGGCATGAGTAGCAATTTGAGTGGCCGGCTGTGTATCTGTGTGTATAAATGTATGTTAGTGTTTGTGTATGTATCTATGTTAGTGTGTGTGTATGTGTGTATGAATGTATGCTAGTTTTTGAGAATGTATGTATCTATGTTAGTGTGTGTGTATGTATGAATGTATGTTAGTTTTTGTGTATTTATTTATGTTAGTGTGTGTGTGTGTGTGTCTGTGTGTATGTATGATAGTGTTTGCGCATGTATCTATGTTAGTGTGTATGTCTATGTCGAAAACCCAGACCACTCGACTCGCCCTAAGGCATGAGCAGCAATTTGAGTGGCCGGTTGTGTATCTGTGTGTATGAATGTATGTTAGTGTTTGTGTATGTATCTATGTTAGTGTGTGTGTATGTGTGTATGAATGTATGTTAGTTTTTGTGCATGTATGTATCTATGTTAGTGTGTGTGCATGTATGAATGTATGTTAGTTTTTGTGTATTTGTCTATGTTAGTGTGTGTGTGTGTGTCTGTGTGTATGTATGATAGTGTTTGTGTATGTATATGTGTTAGTGTGTATGTCTATGTCGAAAACCCAGACCACTCGACTCGCCCTAAGGCATGAGCAGCAATTTGAGTGGCCGGTTGTGTATCTGTGTGTATGAATGTATGTTAGTGTTTGTGTATGTATCTATGTTAGTGTGTGTGTATGTGTGTAAGAATGAATGTTAGTTTTTGTGTATGTGTCTATGTTAGTGTGTGTGTATGTGTGTAAGAATGTATGTTAGTTTTTATGTATGTATCTATGTTAGTGTGTGTGTATGAATGTATGCTAGTTTTTGTGTATGTATCTATGTTAGTGTGTGTGTATGAATGTATGCTAGTTTTTGTGTATGTATCTATGTTAGTGTGTGTGTATGAATGCATGTTAGTTTTTGTGTATTAATCTATGTTAGTGTGTGTGTCTGTGTGTATGTATGTTAGTGTTTGTGTATGTATCTATGTTAGTGTATGTATGTATGTATATTAGCGTGTGTATGCATGTTAGTGTTTGTGTATGTATGTTAGTGTTTGTGTATGTATCTATGTTAGTGTGTGTGCATGTGTTGAAGACCCAGACCGTCCGACTCGTCCAGAGGACTAAGAGCAGCTATTTGGACGGCCGGGAAGATGTGTGTGCATGTGTGTATGAATGTATGTTATTTTTTGTGTATGTATCTATGTTAGTGTGTGTGTATGTGTGTATGAATGTATGTCAGTTTTGTATTTATCTATGTTAGTGTGTGTGTCTGTGTGTATGTATCTATAATAGTGTGTGTATGTATCTATGTTAGTGTGTGTGTATGTGTGTATGAATGTATGTTAGTTTTTGTATTTATCTATGTTAGTGTGTGTGTATGTGTGTATGAATGTATGTTAGTTTTTGTATTTATCTATGCTAATGTCTGTGTCTGTGTGTATGTATGTTAGTGTTTGTGTATGTATCTGTATTAGTGTGTGTATGTGTATATGAATGTATGTTAGAATTTTTGTATGTATCTATGTTAGTGTGTGTGTATGTGTTTATGAATGTATGTTAGTTTTTGTATTTATCTATGTTAGTGTGTGTGTCTGTGTGTATGTATGTTAGTGTTTGTGTATGTATCTATGTTAGCGTGTGTATGTATGTATTTTAGCGTGTGTATGCATGTTAGTGTTTGTGTATATCTATGTTAGTATGCATGTCTGTGAGTCTGTAGATGTTACATTCGAACAAATTGAGCGTATCAAACGTAATTTTGTACAATTATTATAGTCAGTGAATATTGGAACATTTTGATTTTAAACGTTCGGATCACCTCCCTTTAATTTCCGAATGAATTTTTTAAAAACTCATTAAAAATAAAATCTTTTAAAAATTACAACTATACATTTGAGACGTAATTTTTCATCAGAAAACGAATGACACGAACTGTAGAACACTGACACACACCGTACTCTACATATACTATGTTTTTCAACTACATTTTCCACGAAAATTACATAAAATAAAAAGAAAGTACAAAGTGTTATCACATAGATTCTATAACCAATATTAAGCGACAAATCTGTTAACATTGTTCTTATGAAAATAAATCACTCCATACACGAGTGAAGTTAATTTTTGTAACAAGTTTATATTTCGATACAAAAAAAAATCGTAAATAGATATTTATTTCATGGGATAAACATTAAATGGAGATTGCATTTTGATGAAAATTTTGCACGTGAGTATAAATGCATTCTGTTTTAACTATTAATTCAGTAATGAAAATAATTATATTTTACTTTCCCGTCAATGCATGGTAATGGGAGAAAATATTGGAATTATGCCGAAAATCGTAACTCGAGTTTTCGACGGATCTATACATTTTGAGACTTCTAGAACATGAAAAAACTATTCTTAGTGCGATGTCTGTGTGCGTCTATGTGTCTGTCTGTCTGTCTGCTCAATGTATGTTTCCACTCTAACTCAAAAGGTAATTAACCGAATTTCATACAATTTTACAGGTACGTCACTTGTGTACTTCCCTGCTGCTAATTAGATTTCGGCACGATTCGAGATAAAAGAACCGTAATTTTTTTGCGAAATGGCCCTCAAAAATCTCATGTATCCACTCTTGCTGAAAACTAATTGACCAAATTTCACAAAATTTGATTGATATGTTATTTGTGGATACCCTGGTGCTGATTAGATTTTAGCTCGATTTGGAAAGGAAAAACCTGCCCTTTTTTACGAAATGGTCCGCAAAAAAGACAAAATCCAAAATAAAAGACTTTATAGACTATATATACTAACAAGTGTGATGTCACCATAACAAGTGTGAGATCTATTTCTGGTCTCACAGTGTCCCTTGTGGGGTACCTTGGTGCTGTTTTTGAATTTGGTACGATTCGAAAAAAAAAGAACCTGTCGTTTTTTGTGAAATGATCTGCAAAAAAGAATGTATCTACTCTAGCTAAAAAACTAATTCTTCTTCTTCGACCTAGACCGTCCGACCTACCAGAAAGGTGTAAGGTATCTGTTTGGACGGCCGGGAAGTGCCACCCAATTTAGACCAGAACCCAGTGGGGGAGGCATCCACAGGGACCGTACCCTCCTTCCCCTACCACCAACCTCTTGGAAGGGCTTACGGACCCACATGATTAACGTGATCGTTCTCCGCGTGAACACGGCGGCAGTTTGGGCAGTGGCTGGAATCGAACCCGGCCCTACCGAGTGCAACTCCAGCGCGCTAACCACAGGGCTACCGCGCCCTAAAAAACTAATTGAGCAAATTGCACAAAATTTTGTAGACAAATCACATGAGGGATACTTTGATGCTGATTATTTTTTGGTAGCCTTTTTTGAGAAATGCCCATTAAAAATTACCGAAATCTAAAATAAAAGACTACATAAGCTCAAATGAATCCGTTAAATGCTTGTTTTATGCACATTTTAAAATAAATATGGTAGATAACAATTTTCCAAGTTTTTAAATAAAATAAATTATTATAGTATTGTGATGAATGAAACGATTGGTAAAATGTTTATGAATGAAATGCTGCCTTTATATAGAGGCGATTTATATTTCGATGACGTCATTTGAATAAAGTTCATTTGTTTTCGATGAAGTTTTCAAATATAATTAATTATTGTAGTGTTATGATAATTTTAAAAATACGACCGAGGAATGTATCGCATTTTAGAGACGTTTAAACCAGGCAATTTATATTTCAATGCCGTCATTTGAATGAAGTTCATTTTCTTCGATGAAGTTTTCAAATATAATAAATTAATCTAGTATTGTGATAATTTTAAAAATATTACCGAGGATCGCATTTGAGAGATGTTTGTATAAAATTGCATTGAATTTGGAAAGTGTTTTATAATCAATGCTTTATGCATGATTGATCTTTCTTGTTTTTAATAATAAAGCTTTGAAAACAACTAACTACCTTTATAAATATTGGTGTAAAAAATAAATAGTAAACTAGCGGTATTTATCTCTCTGGCATGTGAAAAATTCTAAAAATGAACAATCTTAATGGATATGAAAAATGGGTAAATTTCTAATTGTTCCAAAATACCATTAGAATCTGTTAAAAAATGACAGCATCTTCATTATAAACTTGCCAAGTAACAAGTTAAGTTTCCCAGATCATATATCATGTAATTTGTTATTGAAGAGCATCTATCAGCTTCGAGATAAAAATGTAAATTTCTCATCCTTTTCACAATTTAAAAAAATCTGATGTGGACAGCACATGACTTTCCTTATATAATGCAATGGATTTATTATTTTACAGTTAAAAAAATTCTAATCTTATAGTAGATTCTTATATTCTTTCCAAGATATTGAATTTTCTTCAGTTAGTCGTCATTTTCATTGATTTAGCGTCATTTTTATCCATTTGGCGAGATTTTCGTTAATTTGGCAACATTAAAAAAGGTCACCAAATTGGCGACATTCCGCCAAATTCGTCGCCAAAATCTCGCCAAGCGTTATGGATGGTGAAATAAGTTATTCTTACAGCAAATAAATGACTATTGGGGTTCAAATACAAAATAATTACTCAAAGTATCTTTTCTCATGAAAGGAATGAGCTACATCCACGAGAATATGATATCATCAAATTTATCGCATGATATTACATATGAAAAGTGAACCTGTTTCTCAACAGTTAATATTTTCTTTTAATTTATAATGATAAATTTATTTGGAAAATGTGCAATATCGCGAGAACGGTTAATGCTAGCATTCTAAAGTTTTTGTCAATCGTTTTCTAAGGAACAATTACATAAGGAATGTCTATTTGCGTAACTTTATTAAAGGTTTTGATTTTTTGATGACTTTTTCAAAATTTCACTCGAAAATTTAGGGGGGTTCTGAGCATTTGATTGTATATAAACACAATAGGCTTCCAGTATTCACGGATGTGATTTTTGTACCAAATTTCATTCGAATCGTTCCATTCGTTCGTGAGATATCGTCTCCACACACTCACTGACACACATACTTTCACACACACACGCACATTTTCACACACACACACAGACAGCACCTCAAAAATGTTCGATTCGTGATCAGGGATGCTAGAAACGTGATCTCCGGTTGAAAACTCGAATTCGAATTTTCGACCCCGTCACAATACTTTCCATATACATTATGTTTATAAAGAAAGTAACAAGTTTAAAGTTTTGATCGTTTATCCAGTTAGAACACTGATAATACTCTACCCTTTTGCTGGAAAATCTGTGGAAAAAATCTTTCCCATATTGATCTTAAATATTTTTCTTCTGTAATAATTTTGGACTCTATTTTCGCCTAGGAACTATTTTAATTAATGAACAAAACATAGAATTATACAATAAGATGTTATTGATGCAAAATAATCCTAAAATTTTTTCTAACGACGCCACTGTTATCATGGGCGGAAACAAGAAGCCGGTATTTGCGCTAATCTTTGTTCCAGGTAATTGATATTTTTATCTTTCTATTACTCGTTAATAGAGTCAGTAACTATACATTATTTCCATCTTTTCATAATGTAGTTCTGTAAAGAACTACCTCTATAAATATTGATGTGAAAAATAAATAGTAAACTAACGGTATTTATAGCTCTGGCATGTGAAAAATTCTAAAAATGAACAATCTTAATGGATATGAAAAATAGGTAACTATCCTGTGTTCTAAAATACCATTAGAGTCTGTTATAAAATGACAGCATCTTCATTATAAACTTGCCAAGTAGCAAGTTCAGCTTCCCAGCTGATATATTATGTAATCTGTTATTGAAAAGCATGTATAAGCTTCGAGATGAAGAATATAAATTTCTCAACCTCTTTACAACTTAACCAAATTTAAAGTTTTGTTAGTTTATTCAGTTAGAACCCTGTGATATTCTTTACTTCAGCAGAAAAATCTGTGAAATTTTTTTTCTTTTATTTTCTTTTTTAAATATTCCATTTCTGTAATATTTTAGAACTCCATTTTCACATAGAAACCATTTTAGTTAGTCATTGTAAAACATAAAATTATACAATAAGATGTTATTCATGTAAGAATTTCGAGGCTTGTTTATGAAATATAAACATGTTCACAAACACAAAACCCGTCTACAAAGGGCGTTCTCAAAATTTGGAAAACACTCCCATTGCAGATGCCAGTACCTAGGAACCGGTTTTGCGCCTAATATACTCTCGTCACATGGAACACATGATATCTACAATGACAATAATAAGCTTAATATAAGCCACAATTACGAACTTCTATAGGAACTGCCAATTTCATTCCTTCCACGAGATGGACATAAAATTCATTTACAGTTTACATTTCATTTGCAATTCAGTTGCAATTCATTTATAATATTTTTCAGTATTTTCATTTGCTTTATTCCTCTGCTAAATTGCAAATGAATTTGGTACAAAAATCACAATCCGTAAACACTGGAAGCCTATTGTTTTTATACGTGATCGAATGTTCAGAACCCCCCTAAATTTTCGAATGAAATTTTGAAAAAATCGTTAAAAAATCAAAACCGCTAATAAAGTTACGCAAATAGACATTTCTTATGTAATTTTTCATTAGAAAACGATTAGCATAAATTTTAGAACGCTAACATGAACCGTTCTCGAGATATTGTACATTTTTCAAAAAAATTATGAAAAAGTCACATGAAAAGAAAAAAAATTCCTATTGAGAAACATGTTCACTTTTCATATGTAATACCATGCGATAAATTGAGTGACATCATTCTCGTGGATCTAGCTCGTTCCATTCATGAAAAAATATACTTTGAATAATACTTTTGTATTAGAAAGCCAATAGTCATTTATCTGCTGTAAGAATAACTTTATTCTTAGTGCATAAAGCTTGGCGAGATTTTGGAGACGAATTTGGCGGAATGTCACCAACTTGGCGACTTTTTTGAAATGTTGCCAAATTAATGAAAATCTCGCCAAATGGATAAAAATGATGCTAAATCAATGAAAATGACGACTAATTGTCGAAAATTCAATATCTTGGAAAGAATATTAGTATCTACTATAAGAAAATCCTATTACTTTCCTTATATACATAATGCATAAGGAAAGTATTGTGGCGGGGTCGAAAATTCGAATTCGAGTTTTCGACAGGAGAGCACGTTTCAAGTATCCCTGATCACGAATCAAACATATTAAAAGTGATGTCTGTGTGTGTGAAAGTATGTGTGTGTGTGTGTGAAAGTATGTGTATGTGTGTGTGTGTGTGTGTGTGTCAGTGAGTCTGTGGAGACGATAACTGACGAACGAAGGGACCGATTCGAACGAAATTTGGTACAAAAATCACAATCCATAAACACTGGAAGCCTATTGTTTTTATACGCAATCGAATGTTCAGAACCCCCCTAAATTTTCGAGTGAAATTTTGAAAAAATCGTCAAAAAATTAAAACCGCTAATAAAGTTACACAAATAGATATTTCTTATGTAATTTTTCATTAGAAAGCGATTGCCATAAATTTTAGAACGCTAACATGAACCGTTCTCGAGATATTGGACATTTTTCAAAAAAATTATCAAAAAGTTATATAAAATAAAAAAAAATATTTCCTATTGAGAAACATGTTCACTTTTCATATGTAATACCATGCGATAAATTTGGTGATATCATTCTTGTGGATCTAGCTCGTTCCATTCATGAGAAAAGATACTTTGAGTAATACTTTTGAATTTGAACTCCAATAGTTATTTATCTGCTATAAGAATAACTTATTTCTCCGTCCATAATACTTATCGAGATTTTGGCGACGAATTTGGCGACATGTCGCCAACTCGGCGACTTTTTAAAAAATATTGCCAAATTAACGAAAATCTCGCCAAATGGATAAAAATGAAGCTAAATCAATAAAAATGACGACTAATCCTCGAAAATTCAATATCTTGGAAAGAATATAAGTATCTACTATAAGAAAAACTTATTTTTTTACTGTAAAAGTAGTAAATTCATTACATTATATAAGGAAAGTTATGTGTTGCCCACATCAGATTTTTTCATAAGCAGTTAGTTCTTCAAGAATAATTTTATGTATAGCTGCGGATCCAATGTTAAGTTCCTTCTGTATCATTTGGTAGGTACAGAGATTATCATCAATTAACATTTTTCGAATGGCTGATACATTTTCTGGGACTATAGCTGACAAAGGTCTTCCAGTGTGTTCTTCATTCAGAAGGGAATTTCAACCTCTTCCAAACTCTGTAAACCATCTGCATACAATGATACGAGATGGAGCATCATTTTCATATGCTAATTATAGACGTTGAGGACATTCTTCTTTATTTAGCCCTACTTTAAAATCATAGAAAATCATAGCTCGATAATGCTCTCGAGTCAACTCTATTTTCTTTTCTTTCAAAATTTATTCTACGATAGCTAAATTGTAATTGTTGCCACAAATTATCGTCTGCGGACATAAAAGAGTTTAAATGTAAATATCCGACCCAATTATTACTTTCCTTATATACATAATATATAAGGAAAGTATTGTAACGGGGTCGAAAATTCGAATTCGAGTTTTCGACGGGAGAGCACGTTTCAAGCATCCCTGATCACGAATCAAACATTTTTGAAGTGATGTCTGTCTGTGTGTGTGTGTGTGTGTGTCAGTGAGTCTGTGGAGACGATAACTGACGAACGAATGGACCGATTCGAACCAAATTTGATACAAAAATCTCAATCCGTAAACACTGGAAGACTATTGTTTTTATACGCAATCGAATGCTCAGAACCCCCCTAAATTTTCGAATGAAATTTTGAAAAAATCGTCAAAAAATCAAAACCACTAATAAAGTTACGCCAATAGACATTTCTCATGTAATTTTTCATTAGAAAACGATTGACAAAAATTTTAGAACGCTAACATGAACCGTTCTCGAGATATTGCACATTTTTCAAAAAAATTATCAAAAAGTCATATAAAATAAAAAAAAATATTTCCTATTGAGAAACATGTTCACTTTTCATATGTAATACCATGTGATAAATTGGATGACATCATTCTCGTGAATCTAGCTCGTTCCATTCATGAAAACGATACTTTGAGTAATACTTTTGTATTTAAACGCCAATAGACATTTATGTGCTGTAAGAATAACTTATTTCTTCTGCCATAACGCTTATCGAGATTTTGGCGACGAATTTGGCGGAATGTCGCCAACTTGGCGACTTTTTGAAATGCTGCCAAATTAACGGAAATCTCGCCAAATGGATAAAAATGACGCTAAATCAATGAAAATGACGACTAATTGTCGAAAATTCAATATCTTGGAAAGAATATTAGTATCTACTATAAGAAAAACCTATTTATTACTTTCCTTATATACATAATGTATAAGGAAAGTATTGTGACGGGGTCGAAAATTCGAATTCGAGTTTTCGACGGGAGAGCACGTTTCAAGCATCCCTGATCACGAATCAAACATTTTTGAAGTGATGTCTGTGTGTGTGTATGTGTGTGTGTGAGTGTATGTGTGTGTGTGTGTGTGTGTGTGTGTGAAAGTATGTGTGTGTGTGTGTGTGTCAGTGAGCCTGTGGAGACGATAACTGACGAACGAATGGACCGATTCGAACCAAATTTGGTACAAAAATCACAATCCGTAAACACTGGAAGCCTATTGTTTTTATACGTGATCGAATGTTCAGAACCCCCCTAAATTTTCGAATGAAATTTTGAAAAAATCGTTAAAAAATCAAAACCGCTAATAAAGTTACGCAAATAGACATTTCTTATGTAATTTTTCATTAGAAAACGATTAGCATAAATTTTAGAACGCTAACATGAACCGTTCTCGAGATATTGTACATTTTTCAAAAAAATTATGAAAAAGTCACATGAAAAGAAAAAAAATTCCTATTGAGAAATATGTTCACTTTTCATATGTAATACCATGCGATAAATTGAGTGACATCATTCTCGTGGATCTAGCTCGTTCCATTCATGAAAAAATATACTTTGAATAATACTTTTGTATTAGAACGCCAATAGTCATTTATCTGCTGTAAGAATAACTTTATTCTTAGTGCATAAAGCTTGGCGAGATTTTGGCGACGAATTTGGCGGAATGTCACCAACTTGGCGACTTTTTTGAAATGTTGCCAAATTAATGAAAATCTCGCCAAATGGATAAAAATGATGCTAAATCAATGAAAATGACGACTAATTGTCGAAAATTCAATATCTTGGAAAGAATATTAGTATCTACTATAAGAAAATCCTATTACTTTTCTTATATACATAATGTATAAGGAAAGTATTGTGACGGGGTCGAAAATTCGAAATCGAGTTTTCGACGGGAGACCACGTTTCAAGCATCCCTGATCACGAATCAAACATTTTTGAAGTGATGTCTGTGTGTGTGTGTGTGTGTGTGTGTGTGTGTGTGAGAGAGAGAGAGAGTCTTTGAAGACGATAACTGACAAACGAAAGGACCGATTCGATCCAAATTTGGTACAAAAATCACAATCCGTAAAGACTGGAAGCCTATTGTTTTTATACACAATCAAATGTTAAGAACACCCCTAAATTTTCAAATGAAATTTGGAAAAAATAGTCAAAAAATCAAAACCACTAATAAAGTTACGCATATAGACATTTCTTATGTAATTTTTCATTAGAAAACGATTGACATAAATTTTAGAACGCTAACATGAACCGTTCTCGAGATATTGCACATTTTTCAAAAAAATTATCAGAAAGTCATATAAAATGAAAAAAAATATTTCCTCTTGAGAGACATGTTCACTTTTCAGTAATACCATGCGATATATTGGATGACATCATTCTCGTGGATCTAGCTCGTTCCATTCATGAAAAAAGATACTTTGAGTAATACTTTTGTATTTGAACGCCAATATTCATTTATCTGCTGTAAGAATAACTTATTTCTTTGTCCATTATGCTTGGTGAGATTTTGGCGACGAATTTTGGCGGAATGTCGAAAACTTGGCGACTTTTTGAAATGTTGACAAATTAACGAAAATCTCGCCAAATGGATAAAAATGACGCTAAATTAATGAAATGACAACAAATTGTCGAAAATTCAATATCTTGGAAAGAATATTAGTATCTACTATAAGAAAAACCTATTTATTTTACTGTAAAAGTGGTAAATTCATTACGTTATATAAGGAAAGTCATGTGTTGCTCACATCAGATTTTTTACATTGCAATATGATTGGTTCTATTTAACGTAGCAAGAGGAATTTGGTGTTATTGGAATCAGAAAATTATGATATTTTTTTAAACAATAAGAAAAAATCGAGATTTTTCGGGATTTTTTGTGTACCATACCCCCCTAAATTCAAATAAACACAGCAAGGATTTTGAGAGTCATTACTGAATTTTCATATAGATCCTTTTACTTTCCCTGCAATACATGGTAATATATATAAGGAAATTATTGGAATCTTGCCGAAAATCTCAACTCGAGTTTTCGACATATCTAAATGTTTTGGAAACTCTAGAATACGAAAATCTGATTTTAGCGTGACGTCTGTGTGTATTTTTGTCTGCTTGTCAGTTTGTCTGTCTGTCTGTCTGTGTATGCTTCCACTAATTGTACTCAAAACCTAATAGACCAAATTTCATAAAATTTGGTAGGTAAGTCACTTGTGTAGGATCCTGGTCTTGATTAGTTTTTGGTATCCAAAAAGATTCAGTATAAAAGTCCTGCAAAAATTGTATGTGTCCACTATAACTGAAAAACTAATTGACCCAATTTCACAAAATTTGGTGGATAAGTTACCTGTAAGATACTCTGGTGCTGATTAGATTTTGGCACTATTCTGAAAAAAAACCCTGTCTTGTTTTACGTTATGGCCCGCAAAAATCGCCAAAGTAAAAGACAACGTATAGTCAAATGTATCAACTAAATGCTTGTTTTATACTTAATTTTTGAAGGCGAAATAAATAAGACCAATTTCATTTTTCTAAGAGTAGCCGTTCTCGAGATATTTTAGTTTATTTGCATTTTTCCACCCCGGTTTTGAGAATAAGTCCAGTTACCAAATGAAAATGAAAGCTGTATATAAAATGTAATTTCAATTAATTATGCGTGTTATTTAATGCAATTAAACTGAATGTATTGAATTTTTTAATGAAATAACAGAAAAATGAATTTGAGTCTGCAGGGAAAGTCATGTGCTGCTCGCATCAGATTTTTAGTTTTAGGGCAGGAAAACAGCATACATTTTTATACAACAAATTTAAAATCGTAATAGCTATTCAATCAACGTTAATCACCATCAAACGTTTAATCCAAATAAGGAAAAACATGGACTGGATGGTTTTGGAATGGTTGATATGATGGTAGGGTAATCAATATTCATATAAGAAAAGTATAAATACTTTCCAGGTATTGAAATATTTCTATCAGTTTTCCGCCCATTCCTCCTTTAAAAATATATAGACAATTATCTCAAGAGCAAAAATATGATTAAAATCTAGTTGCCCGCATATAATAAACAATAAGAGGAGAAAATCCGCACTTTTAAAAATTATCAAGTAATTAAAATTATTGATTTCAAAAATCCATAGAAGTTGAAAAGCTTTTGGAGATAATTAAACCTCAACTGCCGAAAGACATTAATTACAGCTACTTGGAAAGAAAGTTTTTTTAAACATGTTCCGATTTTTTTTAGATAAATTGTATTTAGTTTCAGATCAATGAAACTGCATTTTGAAAATTAATATTTACCTTTATATCATTAGAAAAATTATCGGATTTATTAAAGTGATTATTAAGATAATAATATTTTTCGAAGTAATCAACTTTCCTGAAATTTTCTATTCAACTCATTAATTTTCTCAATGCATAATAAAAAAAGTCTCAAGTTAATATATCATAATATTATTACCTCGATAGTTAATGCACATCATGATACTGATACGCCGACATTTAATAGATGTTGTAATATTGTTATGGTAATGGCTAATAGACATAATATTATTATACGGATAGTCAATTGATATAAGATATTCCGTCATTATTATATTAAATTTCCGTCATTAGGATTGCTCTCCCATAGACGATAGCAACTTCTACGAACCGGTTTCTCACCTATTTAGCACTCTTCAGCAACAATCTCAACAATAAAACTTGCTGTGTGATATATTTATGAAAACCTACATGGGGTCTGATAAATTTATTCCTCTCTGGAGGATTCCTCTCTGTTTCACAGGATTTAACAAAATAAATAGTTAATAATATTTCTTGCTTTGTGCATTTCTTTCACTAAACTAAATAACGCGTAAGTAATTTATAATGACTGGCTTGACACTTTGAATTCTATATACACATTTAATGCATCTCTGGATTCAAATCAAAATTTTTATCCCTTTGGGGGACACCAAGGTAAGTCGACACACATCAAATAACACACATAAACTAACACACATAAACGTATAAACGTACATGAACATAATATTATCCTTCTAAGAGTATGCTAAACGCGCAAAAGTTTTTCAGAAACATATGATTTCAAACTTTTTCGACAGAAGCTTCTATATATACTTCTCTGTAAAAATATGAACTTATCCAATCTTTGGGCATCAGAAATTCATCTGCCTGGTAAGAAGTAGAATTTTTTTTATTAAAGAGGATTCCCTCTTAAGTATTTATGAATCCCTTTAATCTTCGATATTGTTCAAGAGCATAAGAAGCATGGTCTACTAATAAAAAAGCAATTATAATTCATCAATAAAGAAAGTTTGCAGTGTCATTAATGACATAGTGAAGAAGATAGAATTCCATTCTTGAAAACAAAGCATGATATGCACACATTTACGAATGCAATGTTGTAGAGAGTGTAGAGTCCTCTTCAACGATAAGAGCTTGCAATTTCGACCTAACAGCTGGACGGTAGAGCATCGGCTGTCTAATTCGGAGATTCAGGGTTGAATTGCGGTTAGAGTGCTCTTTATAAGCGTTTTCTATATAGTATGAATAGACGTGCGGTTTGAACATAAAATCTACACAGACAACAGAAAATGAGATTAAGGAAAAGAAATAATTATTGTACTGTATCATTTGGCTGCAATTTTTATACAAAATTCATTATGTGCTGCAAAATGAATAATTCTAAATAAATTAAATATCTAAATAAAGTAAAGTTTTTGCAGGCAAATTTATAGCAATTTTCTTCAGACGTATATCAGTAGTAAATTAAATATTTGTATAATTAGATTTGCATAATTTTTTGATCTCATTTTTACTTTCCTTATATACATACTGTATAAGGAAAGTATTGTGACGGGGTCGAAAATTCGATTCGACGGGAGAGCACGTTTCAAGCATCCCTGATCACGAATCAAACATTTTTGAAATGATCTGTGTGTGTGTGTGTGTGTGCGTGTGTGTGGGTGTGTGTGTGTGTGTCAGTGAGTCTGTGGAGACGATAACTGACGAACGAATGGACCGATTCGAACCAAATTTGGTACAAAAATCACAATCAGTAAACACTGGAAGCCTATTGTTTTTATACGCAATCGAATGTTCAGAACCCCCCTAAATTTTTGAGTGAAATTTTGAAAAAATCGTCAAAAAATCAAAACCACAAATAAAATTACGCAAATAGACATTTCTTATGTAATTTTTCATTAGAAAACGATTGACATAAATTTTAGAATGCTAACATGAACCGCTCTCGAGATATTGCACATTTTTCAAAAAAATTATCAAAAAGTCATATAAAATAAAATAAAAAAAATTCCTATTGAGAAACATGTTCACTTTTCATATGTAATACCATGCAATAAATTCGGTGACATAATTCTCATGGATTTAGCTCGTTCCATTCATGAAAAAAGATTCTTTGAGTAATACTTTTGTATTTAAACGCCAATAGTCATGTATCTGCTGTAAGAATAACTTATTTCTTCGTCCATAACGCTTGGCGAGATTTTGGCGACGAATTTTGCGGAATGTCGCCAACTTGGCGACTTTTTGAAATGTTGCCAAATTAACGAAAATCTCGCCAAATGGATAAAAATGACGCTAAATCAATGAAAATGACGACCAATTGTCGAAAACTCAATATCTTGGAAAGAATATTAGTATGTACTATAAGAAAAACCTATTTTTTTACTGTAAATGTAGTAAATTCATTACATTATATAAGGAAAGTCATGTGTTGCCCACATCAGATTTTTTTACTGTAAAAGTAGTAAATTCATTACATTATATAAGGAAAGTCATGTGTTGCCAACATCAGATTTTTTTTTCTAGCATATATTGTCTGCCCCTGTCTCAAAAATGTCAGTGTGACCATGGCGAATATTTTGAAATATTTAAGTGGGATCAATGATACTTATTAATAGTTTAAAATGCTTACGAAATCATAACGTCTACGACAGATTAGACATTAAAATACCAGTAACATTTCTTCCTCCCTAATGACCTGGATGGGAGGTCGAGTTACGTACTTAGTTAGCGTCCATGGAACTAATAGTATGGAGGCTAAGAATCTCCAATTATCGGCCTTTATGACGAGTTTTTGTCTTGAAATTATTTTTTAACTGAACTTCTTTGTCAAACAGCCATTAAAATATCATCAATCAGTATGGTAATTGCGAAGTAGTTACAATTAGTAACCGTAAACGTTCCTGCGTAATATTTCATAGGAAAGGGTAATGAAACGAATTTAGAATGATAAGTTGCCCAGTCTGTAGGACCGTTAAGGAGGAGACGGATATTTGACCATTTGAGCCCGCGTTTATTCAGTCTTTTTGATCTCCCCCAGTAAGGATAACTGTCATTCAATGAAAAAGGCTGACTTCTTATCGAAAGATATTTAACTTATTTATTTTTTCAAAACAGTAGAGACCTTGACTATGAGTAAACCAACAAAGACTACGCTGAAAAAAACCTTCCTTGACACTCGCTGAGTTGAGGGCATGAGGCATGGTCATCACGCCTAAGGTCTTTAAATATGCAGTCTTATCAAACCTCCATTTTTGCTTCAATTGGTCCAGTTAGCTGTCTTCCGCTTATGTTATTTCAATGTTACATGAGGTGATATTTGATATTCAATTCAGCTGCAAAATGGGTGTTTCTTCTGACAAAAAATTGTACTAATCATTCATATAAGAAGTCTGGCATGCTTAGATTTCTTCCAGATCCTAAGGAAAAGACCAGAAAATCCTTTTCGCCATATACAGACATCAATCACTTTGACTGGGAGCAAAGATGGTCGATATTCCACTGTTTTGCCAGCCTGTATTCTTATCTTCATTGCGAAGTCATTATCGTGGCTTACCGCTACTGCCCATGCCTACTTCTAAAAGAGAAATATAATAGCAAAACATTGTTTTTGGATAGCATAATAAAGTACAGAAAACATAAATCTATAAAAGTTTCATAATTCAAAATAAAATAATAATTTAATTATTAACTAAACAACCAGATGTGGGCATCACATGAATTTCCCTATATAATGCAATGAAATTACTTCTTTTACAGTGAAAAAATTATATATATAAGATCCACGGACCATGGCACAATAATTTTAAAGTTGAATTGTACATTTGGCGCTTTTCCGGATGACAACGTGTAAGACTATTTTGAGGTATGCAATTGGCTTATATATCACACAACTCTAAATTGATAATTGTCAATTTCTGCAATGAGCAATATAGTCCACATATTAAAATATTTGAATAATTAATTCACCAATTTTGAGTCATTTTCGTTGATTTAGCGTCATTTTTGCAATTCTGTCCACATCAAGTGCTTCTGATAAATGTAAGATCAACTTTTCAACTTGACATCTTGTACGACTGCGAACATCAGTTTGATTATTTTGAATTTGTACTTCTTTCTGAAGAAGAAAATACTGCCGATTCTCATTTTATTTTTGTTATTTGTTAACATAACCAAAATGTTAGTATAAACCGGTTTAGAGATATTTCGATTTATTTAATTTTGGCGACTTAGAAGCAATTTTAAGTATGCCAAATCGCCAAAAAGAAATATAAATTATTTTATAACTGCAAATTCGGCACAATTTCTGAATAATATAATTTCATGTACTATTTTGTGCAATAGAACTCAAAATATTGCAAATAGAATAAAAGAAATAAATTTCAGTCTGTAAGGGAAAATTACTTTCTGTCTATATCATATTTTATGATAAATATGCGATTAATGCTGTCCAACTTGACATTTTGTACCATTGTAAGCACACAGCTGTTTAGTTTGAATTTTCACCTTTTAAGAATAGAAAATTATGCGGTTTTTCCACTTTGTAGTGACTTCTTAGCATAAAATAACTTCAATGCAAAATTGAAATGCTCCATTTCTCATTTTATAATTTACTGAAGCGTTTAAAAAAAATTTAAGGCGCTTCTGACAGCTCCATATGATGCATGACTCAAACCTTAAAAATCTATTTCTAAAGAGTTCGTAAGTTGGATCAAAATCAGCTTTTTAAAGATTTTTCTCTTTTCAAAGCCTTTAAGCCTTACGGTATCCGTCATGTAAAACGCCAGGATTAACTCCGAATCTATTTATTAACATTACATCAAAACTCGCTTTAGAATCTATGATAAGATTTACTCTGCGGAAGTAAGACAAATGTGTCTATAAAGTTTATTACATGTCGTGAAATACTTGGCTCAGCATCTCATAAATATATTTGATATCCAGAGCGTGACTTATTCTGTGTTAGATGGAATGACCATGTTAGAATATTTGCAGTTCTGGAGGCTGATTTCTTAAGAGGTGATTTAGTCAGTAAATTTATACAATGTTCAATGTTGGAGTTATTAAATTGGTGATCAAATAGATTAATATGGGTATTCCCTGCGTCCTTTTCTATAATTTTTTATTATATATATATATATATATATATATATATATATATATATATATATATATATATATATATATATATATATATATGTATATGTATATATATATATATATATATATGTATATATATATATATATATATATATATATATATATACATATATATATATATATATATATATATATATATATATATATATATACATATATTACAAAAGAAAGATCCAGGAAATGTACACGGAAGATTATGAAACACAAGAAACAACTGAAACAAATAAACAATTAAAGGAGTGCAAACGGGGTATCAGTAATGTCTAGGGGGATTGTGACCCCTATACCTGGTTAAAGCGTGCTTTTATTCCCGGGAAACACTCCCAGAAACAACCGATCGCCCGAAGCAGCACCAATCCGTGCGTACAGGAAAAACAGAATCCCAAGGGAAAATCAAAACCTAAAAATCAAAAGAGAAACTATATAAGAATCCTAGGACTTCCCTAATGGAAAAGGGGATCCAGAGTCCATACACATATAAGAATTAAAAGCACAAAGTTACAGTGAAGGAAAAGATTCAAACAAGTCATATGGCAACAAGTCTTGAAAATTAGCATAAATTACATCATCATTACGTAGTTTTTTACAAAATGCCAAGTAATAAGTTTTAGAAAGCCTATAGGAAAACCGTTCTTTAATACTTCCTTTATCAAATGTCTTTCACATATGTTTCGCTGTTCATTGGTAGAATTTAATTTACCATATCTTACAAAATGATTAACAATCAAATTTCTCATTACACCAATACTCACATTACTACTCCAAGGAGTGATGTAATTAATATTACAGTTGAAACTTTTACGTTTATCATACATTCTGTAACATAGATGATCTTGAGAATTTCTATATATTGAGATATCCAAAAATACCTCTTCACCTTTATTTTCTACAGTTTCAATAAGTTCAAGATTACTGGGGTAAAAAGTAAAGTCAAATTGAAAATCTTTATCAAGATGGCCGATCAAGATGTCATCCACGAAACGGAAATACATAATCTCATTGAGAATATGTGTACCGTTTTCATAACTGTATAAATATAAATCCGCCAGTAGCGACGAACAGCCACCACCCATAGGTATTCCTTTGATTTGTTTAAAGAAATCAGTTCTATTGAACAAAATGTTCTCAAACAAGACCAATTTTATCAAAAATTTAAACTTATCATAGTCGTAGGATAAAAGTTGAGTATTTCTATTATATGTATCCTTTAAAATATCATATAGATCCTTTAAGTGGATGCAGTTATATATATATATATATACACATATATATATATGTATATATATATATACATATGTATATAATATATATTTATATATATATATATATAATATATATATATATATATATATATATATATATATATATATATATATATATATATATATATTTATATATTTATATATATATATATAATATATATATATATATATATATATATTTATATATTTATATATATATATATATAATATATATATATATATATATATATATATATATATATATATAATATATATATATATATATATATATATATATTTATATATTTATATATATATATATATAATATATATATATATATATATATATATATATATATATATATATATATATATATATATATAAAATTGTAAATCCAATGGTAGAATGTAAGTAGTAACTCATAATACACTGTCTTAAAATTTGCCTACAAAATACAATGAAATAAAAGAAATTCAACCATAAAGAGGAAATTGTAATATGTAATGCAGGTCATAAAGACAAAGACAATTAACAAATTTCAAAGGTGAGGAATGAAAATAGGAAACCAAAAAAAATCAAGCATAAAAGCTTGCACGTGGAAGAGCTCTAGGATTAAGAATAGTTCATTTCGAAAAAATTCTTTTTCAAGTCCATACATCCATTCGAAATGAACACAAAAATGCTTGTTTATGAAACACAAAATAGATTTTATCTTTAAACTTGTGTTATATGGACTGGACGACAAGCGTAAAGATTGGAAACAGATAAAGGAAATATAAATACCTTAAAATACACCTCTAAAGTGCAACCATGACGAGCAATATATGACTAGACCAATGTTGCCATATGCAGAAATGAAAAGAAGTGATCTGCTGTTGCCAAACAGAGTAATAAAAACCGTACTGCGATAAGGCAATATAATGAGATATTCTACAGTTAAAGCTGCAAAATAACAAGATGAAAATATATTATAATGTAAATTCAAGAGAATGTAGAAGTATGGCTAAAATAAGATACTAAGTAGAGATTATGAGAATTTCAGGCTAATCGAAACTTATTAACTATACCATTTACTAAATATACTGGATATTCATAAAATTTACTGGTAATTTTAAGGTTATTAATGTGCAAAGCATGAACTTTTTTGTCTGATAATCTATAAATTCTAAAAAGTTGATTAAGTATAATATTTCTAAACAATTGAATCGAGTTGCAGGAATTAAATGGTAATAATTTATTTATATTAAATTAAAAAAAATATCTTTTTTATCATATAAATTAGTAACTATCCCATTAGTAGGTTCTAAAATTAGTTTTAAAACCAAATAATTAATATTTTTACTAAAAGTACTTTCATTAGGTATTAATTCCAAATTATTCGGATAGAAATCTATATCTATGACATAGTTATCAGTAAATACAAGACAAATCAGATCATCTACAGGTACATATCTGTAAATTTTATAATCTGTTGAAGTAAAAAAACATTCATATTGATATAGGTATAAATTAGCTAACATACTGCTGCTACAGCCACGTTGTGGTACCCCTGAGACTTGCAAGTATAATTTATTACCTTGAAAAATATAATTATTGAAAATAACAAAATGGAGAAGCTTAGGAAAATTGGTACATTTAGTAAGATGAGATGTATTAGCAATATAAGCATTATATAAAGCTAAAATGACATCATAAAGATCAGTGATCTTAATATTATTAAATAGATCTTTAAAATCAAAAGTTTGAAATCCTATTATTTTACCAAGTGTTTTTATAATTTATTTTTTAATTCTTTACTGTTATTTAGAATAATGTAGTTATCACTAGAATCTCGTAAATTACTATTTAGTACATTTAAATAATTTAGTAATAATTTACTAGCAGTAGTAGAGTATGAATTATGACGAAATAATGAAAGAAAAGTGAGAAGTTGCAACTCGATAAACCTAACTTTCTAAAACACTCACAAAATAAAAGTATAAAATAGCAAATTTTCAATCAAATGGAAAGAAATCCAAATTACGAGTCATCAAGATAAAGAAAATCAACAAATTTCAATGGTATGGGAACGAATATAGAAAAACATAAAAAATCAAGCATTATTGCTATACACGTGGACAAGGGCTAGGCTTGAAAAAATGGAAATGTTCACTTTGCAAAACCCTTCTTCTGGTCCAAGTATTTTGACGAAGCAAACACAAAAAGTGTATGTTTCTGAAGAAATAGACAGATTATATCTATAAACTATTTCTACTTGGAATACATAAAGAATGGAAAATAAAAGATAACAAGAATACCTGGAAAATGCCCAGCATATGCCCGAACCAGTCGAACCCTAGAACCATGAATGAAGATACCAGTGTTGCCATTTGCAAAGAAAAAAGAAATGATCTACTGTATATATATATATATATATATATATATATATATATATATATATATATATTTCATGTTTCAAGTGTTTGTGTATACAGAAAGTCTAAGTACTGTGCTGAAATAAACCATCTATTTATCTTGTATCTATCTCGCTGCCCAGTTGTTGATTGAAAGTGTATCTTCGAACTACTAGCTAGCATTTGCTCTAACTGTTGAATTATTGGGATAAGATTATAATTTTATATCGTCAACGTAGACCCTGTAAGTTTTTCTACTGCCAAATTAAGAATGCAGAATTTTATTAATTAGGCTTTATTACTGTACTTTAAGTCGATTGTTCTTTGGATTATTACAGATTTTTCTGTTTTCAAACACTTTATGCTTCCGGTATCCGTCATATAAAACGCCAAGATTAATTCCGAATCTATTTATTAACATTACATCAAAACTCTCTTTAAAATCCCTGATAAGATTTACTCTACGGAAGTAAGGCAAAATAGTCTATAAAGTTTATTACATGTCGTGAAGTACTTGGTTCAGCATCTTATAAATATATTTGATATCTTCTAGAGCGTGACATATGCTGTGTTAGATGGAATAAGCATATTAGAATGTTTGCAGCTCTGGAGGATGATTTTATAAGAGGTTATTTAGTCTTTAAATTTATACAATGTTGGAGATAAGTAATTGGTTATCAAATGGATTGAGAATCAAGGGACATTTTTTGCGTCTTTTTCTATATTTCCAAATTCTAAGTGTTTGTGTACGCAGAGAGCGTACTAAGTACTGTGCTGAAGTTAACTGTCGATTTACCATGCAAATATCTATCTCTCTGCTCCAGTCGAAGATCGAAGGTGGATCTTTGAACTGCCTAGCCTATGCTATAGCCCTTAAGCTAATGGGATAAGATTCCCGTTTCATATCGTCAAAATGGAACCTACAACGTTTTATACTGACGAATTTTGAATGCAGTTTTTAAGAAGTAATAAGTGTTTGTGTATGCAGAAAGTCTAAGTACTGTGCTGAAGTAAACTATTTATTTTCCTAGTAAATATCTATCTCCCTCTCCCAGTCAAAAATCGAAGGCGGATTTTTGAACTGGTTAGACGATGCTCTAATAGAATATAAGGCTTCAATTTCATATATATTCAAAGTGGACCCTATAATTTTTTTCTATTGACGAATTAAGAATGCACATTTTTATTAGTTAGTTTGAAATACTGTACTTTGAGACGGTTGTTCTTTGGATCATTACATTCTGTGCGATATATCTCAAATATGATGTATAAAAATAATTTAAGTTGAATATTTAGAATTTTTTATCTGATGATATATTATAGTTATTACTTTGATATATTATTGTTATCAATGCATTTATGTAATTAATGTTTGATTTGTCTTGCAAATACATGGAATAAATTAACTATTAGTGTTTTAACTTTTAAGAACATTTCGAACAGAAAAGGCAGAATTATAATAAGATCGCGTTTTATTATAATTGTGAAGTTCCGCAGAATTATAATAAAATATAAAGAGTGTTGGTTTCTGACCAGGTTGGTTTCTAAATTGATATTTTTCTATCTAACATGCATAGTGTAATGTAAGGAAAGTATTAGAATGATGGTAAAAAATTTGACCAAATTTTCGATAGATTTACTCATATTAGATATTTAAGAACTGCAATATTTTAGCGTGGCATCTGTGTATCTGTCTCACTATCAACGAGGGGTTACCTGTACAGTGTATTTACTCGATCAATATCGAATGCTAACGATTTTTGTGAAATTTCGTAGTCAAGTAAATCATAGTGCTGATTAGATTTTAGTATAATATGATAAAGTGTTACTGGGTCTCTTTTTTCTCGAAATGGTCTGCAAAATCGATATATACTAAAATGAAAAGCATTAATATGCTTAAATATGCTAGTTAAATAAGTTTAGAAAGTTTCTTTGCGCGTGATCAGTGATAAACTAGATCCCAACGTAAAATGCTGTGTAAATGATGTTTAGTAAGAAAAGGCACATTTCGGAAATTTTGGAGTTCCTTTCTCCATGAGACAAGCTTTGATCTGAACGCACCAATGAGAGGTAGACCATACCAGTCAAGCAGAAAATGAGGTAAACAACACAATCAAGTATGGCAGCACTGCCTAATGTGGCGAAAGAGAAGAAAACCGTCATGTGCTTCCTCATAAATTTTTTCTCAAAGGATATTTAAAGGGGGAAAAATGTTATATCACACATTTAAAAGCAGCGCTGTGAAAACTCGGAAGATTAATTAGTGTTCTATAAAAATAAGAAATATTTTATTTGTTTGCTATAGTTTCTCAAAAAAGATTTTCGTTTGTAATAAACTGCAGACTTAATGTTTATGATAAGAAAAAAAATATTTCACTAGTTAGTAATAATGAAAATATACTTTTTCCTCCTGCTATGTTCATATCATACCTAAAATGTTCAGCTAAAATAAAATTTGAAAATTTTTGAAAGGGAAGTGGGGGGTCTGCACATCCACACATCCTCTTGGCTACTTCTGAATGTGTATATGTATGTGTGTGTGTGTCTGTGTGTATGAGCGCATATGTGTGTGTGTTTGTGGAAGTCTGTGGATGCAATATCTCACGAACTTCAGCGGAGCTTTAATTTGGTGAGATTATTAGAATCTGTAAGTATCAGAACTCTATACTGATTTTAAACGTGCTCGAATGTTCAAAAAGCCCATATAGTACTCGAATAAGTTTAAAACCAATTCATTTAAAGACCAAGACTTTCCATTATGCTAACTAAATAATTATTTTATACGTAATTATCATTAGAAAGCTAGTGACACAAATTTCAGAACATTAGTATGAACCGTTCTCAAGATATTCCACGTATTTTAAATACATTTATCAAAACAATTACATAAAATTAAAAGCGGTAAATATCATCCTATAGGTTTACTTTCCGCATGCAATATTATATACTGCATCTGTTAACATCATTCTCGTGTATCTGTAGTTCGTTCCATTCAAGAGAGAAGATACCTTTTATAATAGTTTTGGACTTTGACGCCCAAGAATTTTCCATTATAATCATTCAGTTCAAGAGATAATCATTAAATGTCAGCTGCATTTTGATGGGTATTTTGCATGTAAGTATAAATAAGACATTCTGTTTGAACTAATAAATTTAAAAAAGTGCGCAATTTCAATTTACATAATGTTAATTCAATCTCAAAAACCTTATGCCATGGATTTTGTATTGCATTATTTCGCTATGTCAAAAGTCAAGTCATTGCTTTATGTAGTGAAATTCATCTGCTGCCTGCATCAATTTTTGAGATTTGTTAGAATAAAATAACTACAAACTGAAATTGAAACGCGCCATTTCTCTTTTATAATTTACTGAAGCGTCTAAGAAATTAAAGCTCCTTCTGACAGCTCCATTTGATGTATGACTTAAAACTTGAAAAAATATTTCTAAACCTCTGTTTCATGTTTGTAGGTCAGATCATAATCATCTTTAAACATTATTCTTAAACATTTCTCTCTTTTTTTAAAATCCATTAACCTTCCGGTATGCGTCATGAAAAACGCTTGGATTAAATCAGAGTACATTTTATTAATGCTACATAAAAACTCGCTTTAAATTTCTGGTAAGATTTTTACTTTGCGGGAGTAAGACAAATGTGCCTATAAAGTTTATTACATATCGTGAAATATTTGTGTCTCGTAAGTGTATTTGATGTCATCCAGAGCGTGATCTATTTATTCTCTATGTAAATGGAATAAACATGCTAGAATGTTCACAGTTTTACAGGCTGATATCTTAAGAGTGAATTTAGCAAGTAAAATTATGCAAAGTTGAAGGCACGAAATTCGTGATTAAATTGTTATGAAATTAATTACAAGGCATTTTATGAATCCTATCCTATAATATTAGATTTTGATTGTTTTTTTCCTACATCTATAGTATAATATACAGGGTGTCCCAAAAAGATTGAAACGCGTTTTAATTCTTTACCTGTTGGAGATAAGTGGGCAATGTAAATTGCAAAAATGTTGAAAATAAGGTAAGAAATAAGACTACGTTAATGAAGTAGTCCTCCCATTCATTTTCAAAAAGTTACACTTTTTACATTATTATATGACCCCTTTAGACAAATTGGGTCAATCAGAAATTTTTATTTTTAATGCAACAAGATCATTAAAAAAACCCGCATATCTGTATCTTTAAAATTGAGCGAGTTCTATTTAATTGAAAATGGAACATTGTGAATGGGGACCCTATATCAAATTAGAAATGTAAATTTGTGACATATCACAAAAAGGATAAAACTGAGTGATAATACATAGGATACCTAACCGCGTAGTGAGTACCACTGCTTTATATGATCTCTGTGTGTGTATTGCTTTATTTAAATGCATTTGTGAAAAAAAATTTTTTTTGACACATATTAACGTATTTTTGCCCTAAACAATTTCCATCGTTAATTTGTTTATGATCCCTATTTTCACTAATGAAACAGTCTTTCACATGGTGCGGAAAAGCGGCATAAGTCATATTTTTTCCTTTATCATAATTCAGTTGATTTTAAAGAAACAGGTATGCGGGATTCTTTAATGATCTTATTGCATTAAAAATAAAATTTTTCTGATTGACCCAATTTGTCTAAGGGGGTCGTATAAAAATTTAAAAAGTGTAACTTTTTGAAAATGAATGGGAGGACTATTTCATTAACGTAGTCTTATTTACTACCTTACTTTCAACATTTTTGCAATTTATATTGCCCACTTATCTCCAACAGGTACAGAATTAAAGCGCGTTTCATTGTTTTTGCGACACCCTGTACAGCAAAAATATTGCGGTGACGTATTGTAAAAAATATCTGATGCGACCAGCATGCGACTTTACCCAATGACAGGCAATTTCTTCCTTTTTTTGAGAAAATAATTCCACTATAAAATATATACCAAAGACAACCAAGTGTTTGGTAAAAATTCTTTAATATTAAACCATCAATGACGTACATTTAATTACAAAATATCCAGAGTGGTTTTGGACGATACAATGTTGATAACAACGTTGATGACTGTCTTATAAGAGCTTATGTTCGTCACATCGTAAATAAGTTACATTGCTACTGATGAAGGACGTTATAGGGTCCGAAAGCGTTGTGGATCTTTTACAATTTAATGTACTTCATTGATGGTGTTAATATTAAATACTTTTTTTTACCAAACACCTGGTTGCATTTGCTATATATTTTGAAGTATTTACTAAATTTGAGTGTTTTCATTCCTGTCAATTCCTCTATTTTATGTTTTCTTTTAATTCGTTCTGACTTAAATTTTACAAGTTTTTGATAATTTGATTGGAATAAAGGAGCCAATTTTTTTTAAATTAAAGGGTTTGAAATATATCCAATCATTCTTCCAATATATTTCAGCCTTTCAAACTTCCGTAAGGTGTCGAACGAAGTGAGTTTTGCCGCACAGCTGTCATAAAATAGTTGAAATATTTTGCTCAAAATACTCGAGACAGTAACGACAGGCTCACATTCAATAAAATCTTGGATAGTGAGCATTTCAAAATAAAAATGGGATGTGTGACCAGGGATTCAAGTTTATCAAGGAATATGTGACTTTGGCTGCAAGCCTTCGCTACACATTTGATATTCGCTGTATGGTATAACTGACTAATTTAATCCCCATATATATTGAATAAATTGCGTCACGTAGCAAATTTTCTTGCTGCAAGAGTATTTAACGACAATGTCTTGCTGATAAGTTTTAACAATAGCGAAACCTGTACGTCGATGCTGTTTTGTGCTCTGAGATCATTCCTAAGTGTTGGGTGTTTCAGTCAATTCCATTTTCAATACATTCTTCTCTTGTAACACCCGACATAATCTGTAAAAAAATAAATTTAGCTTGCTTAACACTAGTATCTATTAAAAAAAGAATATAATTATTGTGGTGTACTTTTTAAAAATAAACTTAAAATTGGGTTTTAAATATATTAATTTAGTAAGATTATTGACATGGCAGTAAATTGATCGTATTCGTGAAACTCATTATTAAATTATGCATTGCGTTGTTCGCCGCTATTAAAACCCTCCAATTATTTATCTTTAGCGTGAACTCTGTAAAGGAATATTAATTAATACAATACTAAATTGATTGCATCATTTTAACTTAAACAATAAATCTTTTATTAACAACATAAATACTTATTGACTTCATTACACAATTATTCATATTATTTTGGCGGAGATAGACAATGTGAGACCATTATTAAAAATACCTAAAATGTATTTAAGACCTGGTGTATTATTTGAGGAACACATACCTTCAAGACTGTCTTGGCTTGGTCACCAGCATGTACTTCGCCGATCATATATTACCGAAATTAACTCGAATTGTAATTCGCCGATCATATTGTACTGATGGCTCGAACACTCGTACTTATGTCATTCTCTTAGTCTGTTCTCTGTAAGTATCCTCGTTCTGCATCTCCGTTCTTATGTCATTCCAGTAGACGGTTCTTTCTCATCGTTCTTAGATTCTTCTATCTCTATATCTTTCTAAGTGTCGTGCTGTAAGTCTGTATTAACGAAGTGTCCTCGTTCTTATCTTTTTGTTCCGTCTTAGGTTGTGGCTCTTTTGCCTCAGGACTGACACTCTTCTTTTGTGACTATTGGCCGCATTCATGGCGAAGCCACAAGCACTTTCTCCATTGGTCATCCTTTTTATTCAATGTTATTACTTCACATTTTCTTAAGAATCCTCCGACCCCCTCTGTCTTGACACCCCTAAATTTATGGTTTTCTGACCTTTGGGTCAGCATCCTGTAAACTTTGGCGTCATTGGGGCTGGAGGTATTGTCTGACATTTCAGACACAATAAATAATGTACCCAAAACTGTCTCACAATAACTAGTATGAGATCTACTTCTGGTCTCATAACTAAAAAAGTTAATGTGTAAATATACATATACAATGAAACATCTACATAAAATTATCTAGACGTAAAATTTTATCTATAGATAACGTTGAAACTAAAGCTACATGCTATCCTTCGTAATTTGCTTGATTAGAATTTAACATCATTCCAAATTTAAGAATTTCATAGCAATATATTCAACGCAGTAGTCAATACAAATCAGGGAAAATTGGCGGCAATATATCTATGCCTGAAAATGGTAGAGAACTGCGTAATAGAAAATGACGTTAAAATGACAGAATATTAATACAAATCTCAGTCAGATTCATTAAATTTATTAGCATGGATAACCTGTTGCCATTTTGGAAACATAAATTTTTATTGAATTAAAAAAATATCATAATGAGGGGGGGGGGACACATATTTCATTCTGATGCTGAATATGATTAACCGATACGGAATGTAAATATGCGAAGCGATATAATGGCACATTCCCCCCAGATATACTTTGCATTGAGAAAGGTGTTTTTTAAATACATATTTTATTTTTATTCTGGATTTTATTAACACATTTTATTAACATATTTTTATCTTATTTTGAACTATATTTATCTTTATACTCCTTCTCCCTCACATGGAGATAACTGTAAAACTCACTTTTTTCTCACTTTTTTGTGGTTTGTTAATAAAATTGTATTAATAAAGTTAAAGTTAAATATGCTATTTCATTTTTAAGAATATCTGTAAATTCTAAAAATATCTATGATGCTTTTGACAGCCTCATATGATGGATGACAAAAAACTTAAAAAAATATTTCTAAACCGTGAATGTCATGTTTGCGACTCGGATTAAGTTCATCCGTTTGAATATTTTTCTGTTTTGAAAGTCTTTAAACTTCCCGTATTCGCAAAGGAAAGTGCTAGGATTAAATCCGAATACACTCATAAATGTTACAGTAAAACCCGGTTTAGAATTCTGATAAGTTCAACTTTGGCATGGCGAAATGGACTATAAATTTTATTATATGCCATAAAATAATTGGTTGGACAATACGTAAGTGTATTTGATATCCTTGGATAGTATAACTAATACTTTGTTGTATTCACACTATAACCCTGACGCCCGTGGCGTGCATTTTAAAAGAAAAAATCTGATGTGGGCAACACATGACTTTCCTTATATAATGTAATGAATTTACTACTTTTATAGTAAAAAAAATAGGTTTTTCTTATAGTAGATATTAATATTCTTTCCAAGATATCGATTTTCGACAATTAGTCGTCATTTTCATTGATTTAGCGTGATTTTTATCCATTTGGCGAGATTTTCGTTAATTTGGCAACATTTCGAAAAGTCGCCAAGTTGGCGACTTTCCCCAAAATTCGTCGCCAAAATCTCGTCAAGCATTATGCACTAAGAAATAAATTATTCTTACAGCAGATAAATGACTATTGGCGTTCAAATACAAAAGTATTACTCAAGGTATCTTTTTTCATGAATAGAACGAGCTAGATCCACGAGAATGATGTCACCCAATTTATCGCATGGTGTTACATATGAAAAGTGAACATGTTTCTCAATAAGAATTTTTTTTTTATTTTATATGACTTTATGATAATTTTTTTGAAAAATGTACAATTTTTCGAGAACGGTTCATATTAGCGTTCTAAAATTTATGTCAATCGTTTTCAAATGAAAAATTACATAAGAAATGTCTATTTGCGTAACTTCATTAGTGGTTTTGATTTTTTGACGATTTTTTCAAAATTTCATTCGAAAATTTAGGGGGGTTCTGAACATTCGATTGCGTATAAAAACAATAGGCTTCCAGTGTTTATGGATTGTAATTTTTGTATCAAATTTAGTTCGAATCGGTCCATTCGTTCGTCAGTTATCGCCTCCACAGACTCACTGACACACCCACACACACACACACACACACACACACACACACATACTTTCACACACACACACACACATACTTTCACACACACACTCACACACACAGACATCACTTCAAAATGTTTAAGGAAAGTAATAAGTTATTATTTTCCTTATATACATAATGTATAAGGAAAGTATTGTGACGGGGTCGAAAATTCGAATTCGAGTTTTCGACGGGAGAGCACGTTTCAAGCATCCCTGATCACGAATCAACCATTTTTGAAGTGATGTATGTCTGTGTGTGTGTGTGTGTGTGTGTGTGTGTGTGTGTGTGTGAAAGTATGTGTGTGTGTGTGTGTGTGAATGTATGTGTGTGTGTGTGTGTGTGCCAGTGAGTCTGTGGAGACGATAACTGACGAACGATTGGACCGATTCGAACCAAATTTGGTACAAAAATCACAATCCGTAAACACTGGAAGCCTATTGTTTTTATGCGCAATCGAATGTTCAGAATCCCCCTAAATTTCCGAATGAAATTTTGAAAAAATTGTCAAAAAGTCAAAACCGCTAATAAAGTTACGCAAATAGACATTTCTTATGTAATTTGTCATTAGAAAACGATTGACATAAATTTTAGAACGCTAACGTAAACCGTTCTCGAGATATTGTACATTTTTAAAAAAAATTATCAAAAAGTCATATAAAATAAAAAGAAAAATATTTCCTATTGAGAAACATGTTTACTTTTCATATGTAATACCATGCGATAAATTCAGTGACATCCTTCTCGTGGATCTAGCTCGTTCCATTCATGAAAAAAGATACTTTGAATAATACTTTTGTATATGAACGCCAATAGTCATTTATCTGCTTTAAGAAAAACTTATTTCTTAGTGCATAACGCTTAGCGAGCTTTTGGCGACGAATTTGGCGGAATGTCGCCAACTTGGCGACTTTTTTGAAATGTTGCCAAATTAACGAAAATCTCGCCAAATGGATAAAAATGACGCTAAATCAATGAAAATGACGAGTAATTGTCGAAAATTCAGTATCTTGGAAAGAATATTAGTATCTACTACAAGAAAATCCTATTTTTTTACTGTAAAAGTAGTAAATTCATTACATTATATAAGGAAAGTCATGTGTTGCCCACATCAGATTTTTTTTTACTGTAAAAGTAGTAAATTCATAACATTATATAAGGAAAGTCATGTGTTGCCCACATCAGATTTTATACATAATGTATAAGGAAAGTATTGTGACGGGGTCGAAAATTCGAATTCGAGTTTTCGACGGGAGAGCACGTTTCAAGCATCCCTGATCAGGAATCTAACATTTTTGAAGTGATGTCTGTGTGTGTGTGTGTGTGTGTGTGTCAGTGAGTCTGTGGAGACGATAACTGACGAACGAATGGACCGATTCGAACAAAATTTGGTACACAAATCACAATCTGTAAACACTGGAAGCCTATTGTTTTTATACGCAATCGAATGTTCAGAACCCCCCTAAATTTTCGAGTGAAATTTTGAAAAAATCGTCAAAAAATCAAAACCGCTAATAAAGTTACGCAAATAGACATTTCTTATGTGATTTTTATTAGAAAACGATTGACATAAATTTTAGAACGCTAACATGAACCGTTCTCGAGATATTGCATATTTTTAAAAAAATCATCAAATAGTCATAAATAAAATATTTCCTATTGAGAAACATGTTCACTTTTCATACGTAATACCATGCGATAAATTGGGTGACATTATTTTCGTGGATCTAGCTCGTTCCATTCATGAAAAAAGACACTTTGAATAATACTTTTGCATTTGAACGCCAATAGTCATTTATCTAATAGTAAGAATAACTTATTTCTCCGTCCCTAACGCTTGGCGAGATTTTGGCGACAAATTTGGCGGAATGTCGCCAACTTGGCGACATTTTTAATTGTTGCCAATTTAACAAAATTCTCGTCAAACTGATAAAAATGACGCTAAATCAATGAAAATCCCGACTCATTGAAGAAAATTCAATATCTTGGAAAGAATATAAATATCTTCTATAAGAATAACATTTTTTAACTGTAAAAGTAGTAAATTCATTGCATTATATAAGGAAAGTCATGTGCTGCCCACATCAAATTTTTTTTAATTTCATCTAAGCTTTTGAAAGAAAAATAACTGGGAACTTAAGATTACTAAGGAAGAAAAATTGAAAATAATTTGAAATTAGAAAAAATTTACATTTATTGTTTTCGATAATGCGATCACTCTGATGTGAAAAGGTTTAACAAAACAATAATTTACATTTGAAATATCTTTTTGAAGAAAAGTGAAAAGAAGCGAACTGCTTTCAAGCAAAAATTTTATCAGCTAAGAAGAACTCTTCGGTTTTTAGAATGAACACTGAATTCAGACAACAGTGAACGTGAAAAGTTAATGGGTGATCGAAAAAATTTAGCATTCACGTGGAGGGTTATGGAACTGTTGATGGTCTGGATTAGTATCTAAATTCAAATGTTTATCCGTGATTGAAACACGTTTTTCGACATTCTGTAGCAGCGTTACCTAGAGATAGATATATAAACAGACAGATAAATCAAGGTGTTTATATTATTAATTGAGGTTAATCGTATCGTATAAAGGGGTGCGTGAAGTTTAAAATATCTCATTCTATTCGCTTACGTGAAGGAATTGCGTTTCTGAAATTCCCAGATGCATTCAAACTGTACAGTTTTCCAGAGTAATTAATATTAGTTACTGTATCACACCTAACAAAATATAATTACTATATGACCCCCTAACAAAATGTAATCACTATACGACTCCTAACAAAATGTAATTACTGTAGGTTCCCGTACCAAAACATGATTAAATTTGGTACAAAGTTGGTACAGTTTTCCAGAGCAATTAATATTAGTTACTATATCACACCTAACAAAATATAATTACTATACGAGTCCCTAAGAAAATGTACTCACTATAGAACCCCTAACAAAATGTAATTACTATAGGTTCCCGTAACAAAACATGATTAAATTTGGTACAAAGTTGGTACAATTTTCCAGAGCAATTAATATTAGTTACTATATCACACCTAACAAAACATAATTACTATACGAGCCCCTAAGAAAATGTAATCACTGTAGAACCCCTAACAAAATGTAATTATTATAGGTTCCCGTACCAAACATAATTAAATTTGGTACAAAGTTGGTACAAAGATTGATTATATGATATAATTTTCAAATATTTATTATTTTAGGTAGTGTCATACTAAAAAATGTTCAAGTTGTCAAATGAGCGTAAAACTCCAAGTTTATTGTGGCAGGGACTGGTTTAAATGTAGAGATTACAAATTGGTTTAATTGTAGGGATTACAAGATAAAATGAACATGAATAATTTGTGATTTTAAATATTGATTATTTAAGGGAGTGTCATAAAGAAAAATGTTTGAATTGTTGAGTGAACAAAAAACTGCGATTTTCAAGAAATTTAGTGTCTTAAAATATAATTAACAGAACAAACGTTTGATAAATTAAATAAAAAGATAAAAGTTTTCAGTTTTATACTTTTACGAAAGTGCTTCCGACTAAAACTTTCTATTTCTAAAATACATTCAAATAGAAGTTTGAAACTGTCTATAGTATGTCGTTATACAATAACAGCGAAAAGATTTTCACCTTTCGAAAATAGAAATATGACATATAAACACATAAAAACATGAAATATGACATATAAACATTCAAATTCGAAGTTTCGAATGAACACAAAATAAATTTAGGTTTTCAGGTAAATTGTTTGACAAAATAAACGATAAGTTAAAATATTAAAAATATTTTTCCAAAAAATGATGCTACAAAATAAGGTGTTGAAATTCTGCAATGCATTCGAAACTGCAATACATTTCAACTTTCAAGCGGCATATAAACATTGTCATCTATCTTGACCGTCCAACAGAGCTAGCTGATAAATTGCAGCTTTTAAATATTTTCCTTTAAGATGTGCTCAGAAATTTTTTTTCCAATGCCTGAATACATTAAATGTGTTCTATGAAACACGGTAGGTTTAAAACTGTAGGAAAATTATATGTTATTTATTAACAGAAACGGAAAAATTGTGTGGTCTTAGTTTTCAAATATTTGCATCTCTAGGATTATCTAAGTTCAGCAATGTTTGAATAGTCCGGTGAACTTTTAAATAATATTTCTAAACGATACATATTTAAAAATTTGTATACGAAAGGACCACACCACAAAATATATGGGAAAATAAAATACCATTTTAAACTTATTTAGTTAATGAAGCTCTGCGGAACAAAAACATTCGATTTTGGGATTAAATTTAAAGCTTATATTACTAGATAAACAAATAGAATTTTGACAATTTCATGTAAAAATAACTTTAGAACCCTAATTATCAAAATGTTAATATTATTGAGGGTCTCAATGACCAAAATATTCAAATTATTAAGTGAATGTAAAAAACCCTGATTTAAGCCCATATATGAATTTAAAACTATAAAACCGATAACAAGTTTTCGAATATATCTATTTAGGGTATGATACAGATTAAAAGTAATGCATTCGCAAAAAAAAAAATATTTTCAAACACGGTATATGCATTCAAAACACAAGAACAAAACATTTGTATTTAGAATGTAATTGCTATGATAAATTGAATGTTAATAGTACGTTTGATAAATTGTGTGATACCAGAAATATATCTCACACTTGTTATGGTGAGACAGTTTTATGTACATTATTGATTATGTCCGAAACATCGGACAATACTTCCAGTCTGAATGACGCCAAGGTTTACAGCACGTGAACCCAAAGGTCAACTAAAACTATAAATTTAGGGGCGTCAAGATAGAGGGGGCCGAACGAACTCTTACGAAAATGTAAAGTAACGATATTGGATGGAAAGGCAAACCAATGGAAAAGGTGTTTGTTGCGTCACCCTGAATGCTGCAAATCAGAGAAAAGGGGGAGAGACAGTCCCGAGGCAAAAGAGCCACAACTTGTGCCTTAAGAACGACACTTGTTGAATGGTAGTACGAGATCCTTACAATAAGAATGATGACTTGGAAAATATAGCACGACGACTAGAGTGAAAAAATATAATATACGATGACTTGACTTGGTAAGAAACGGTTGTACAGCACGACGCTTAAGGTATAACGAGATAGCGAGAAGATGACTTACGTATGACTTGGCGAATACAGATATGATTACGAGAACTTCATAAGTACGAGTGTTCGAGCCAGCAGTACAATATGATCGTCGTATTACGTGTGTTGAATAATACTTCGATTTAATTCAAGTAATATGATCGGCGAAGTACCTTCCGGGGGCCAAGCCAAGACAGCCTTGAAGGTATGTGTTCCTCAAATTGGATACCAGGTCCTAATCCATTTTAAGTATTTTTAATAATGGTCTCACATTGTCTCGCTCAGCCGAAATAATTAATAAGAAGAAGAATTGCTGTAATTAAATAATTAAGTATTTTATGTTGTTAATAAATAATTTATTGTTAAAGTTAAAATGGTGTAATCCATTCAGTTCTATATTAATTAATAATTCTTTTACAGAACTCGCGCGAAAGATAAATAATAGGAGGGTTATTAGCGGGAACACATATCGCAATATACTACAATAATAATGAGTTCCACTATGTGCGATTTTACGGCCATGTTAAGATATATATTTTATGTTAATAATAATTAAGCTAAAAGTTTAACTTTAAGTTCTTTTTCTATATGTGTATCACAAATTGTACATATAATTCCGGGCAGCGTCGCGTAAATATTCTACCGTACTATAAAGGATGTCCAAAATTTCATAATCCAGCACTGATTTATGCATACAGGTTAATTAAAATTTTCAACTTACTTTGAAAAATTGTGTTCTAACTCAGGTATTTATTTACCTTTCCCACGTGCTAAAATTTCTAAAAATAAATTAACATAATGAATATGTTAAATAAGTAATTTTCAATTCGTCTAAAATTCATTTAATGCCTGTAGGAAAATGTAGAACTCTTTTATTGGAAAATTGCCAGATAGCAAGTTTTGCTGTTAAATTATCTTGTAATTCGTTATTGAAGAATGTGAAATAGTTTCGGTGGAGAATGTAAATTTTTCATTCATTCTGTATTTTAACAGCAGTCGAAGTTTTTATAGCTAATTTAGTTACAACAGCGAGAACATTCCTCACCTCTTTACATGATAAAATATGACAGTTTTTTAATATAAATTCTACATCAATTTAGAACGCCATTTTCACCTGACAGCCAATTTGGTTAATGTAGAAAGCACAGAATTATACGATAGAAGTTATTTACGGTTCAATAAAGAATTATGAGGTTGCAGTTACTGTTTCTCTGGATTTGAAGCTAAATTTAATTTCCCTACAATGCATCTAATCTAATATGTGAAAAGGGAAAAAAAGGGAAAATTATTATACACGCTTCAAATTTAAATATCGTCTGAACCAAGCGATGGATTTTGATGAAATTTTTTCAGATAATGATACTTAGGAAATAATATACAAAGTTCTAATTATATGCATTCTCTTTTCCCTTGGAAAGTTAGACTGTGACCTTGAAAGTTGAAAATTTATTGCAGACCTTTGAAAAAAAATGTACTAAGAAGCATATTCGCTAGACAAATGAAGCGTGTCGAAGAAGGTTAAATTTCGAATCATACTACCTATATAAAGAACGAGACAATGTCAAATATGTAAAAATACATACAAAGTATAAAATAGGGTAACATATCATTCGAATGCCCGACAAAATGGCTACTATAAATATTTCTGCCCAGACCAATTTCAGTTAGGCAAGAGAAAGAAGTAAACTTAGATGGGCTGATTGTGTAGATAAGGATTTGGGTAAGTTGGTACGTTGCTCCTGTTTTCTTATCCTTTGCACAAAGTGTATTTTAATTAAGGATTTTGGTATTTACAAAATTAAGATCTATAGAACTATCGCCGATACCAGGTCAAGATATTACAAAATCATCTGAAAGGTTAAGGCCTACACCGATCTGTTGAGACAATAAAGAAAGGAATGAAATTTTATTCCCCTTCATCTTCCTTCCAGATCAAGGGGAATTAAAATGTCTGTTTTATCAACCTGTGACTACTTATAATGCAAAATCGGCTCAATCAATTTACATTGTTTTGACTAGTTTGTTAACCTTAATAAGAAGCACATTAAGGGTTAAAATGTCAGATTTTTACTGGCTTTTTATTTCTGCTAATAGTATATGTAAGGGAAAACATTTTTTGATGTGAATAACATCTATGCATAAAGTATTTCTGGCCGAAATCGGAGCATTATGAAAAGTGTAAACACTTTGGACGCTTGTATCTCCGAATCCAATAATTAAAGATGTAATCAATGTTTACCTGTTTTACCGGAAATATGGTACAGATTATGAATATTTAAAAATAAGGTCGACATTTTAATGTTTTGAACTTTCTCTTTTGAAAAAATTAAAAAGTTCTTAGTCTGAGCCAATTTCTGTTTGCTTTGCTTAATTTTAATCAAAATATCTTCGAAACTATAAAATATAGATAGAAAAAGTAAGTTATAAAAATGTTCAGTAAGATATCCAGTTTTTAAGAACTATAATTTTTTTTATATAAAGCTCTTAAAAGTTTTTCGAGGAATCGGCTAAGCAAGTTTAAGAAGATTGAAAATTTTCCGGTTTTTAAATTTGTAATGCTTATATCTTAAAAAATAAAAATGCTGGCTATAAATCATAAAAAGTAATCTATAGCTCTTTAGAATCTCTACAAAGATTCTGTTCGATTTTGAATTTTTTTGAACTAAGAACTCGATCCAAAAGATCTGGAATTTATCCTTACTGGGCATTTATCCTGTAGCTTGCATTCTTTAAATAAATAAATAAAAATAAATAAATAAAATATCCCTTCCCATCGTATCTCCTAATTCGAATTTTCAAAATATTATATTTTCCCGTTGACCTGGAAGTTGAGATCGATAGAATGAAACCAAAACAAGGTTCCAGCCAGAGTGGGAGTGCTCTACAATTTTAAATTATACAATCAGTCAGTCAGTTCAGTGCATATATTAAAAAGATTATTGAAGACACCTTGCATTCTACTCCAAAATAATGTGAAAATCCTCACAATTATATCAGAAACGGAATCACGGCAAATGATATCAAATCCCTTTTACACGAAACTTGCATTATGTCTATTTCCGTAACTGCAATAAATGTCCAGTGACGTCAAAGGTGCGTCTGTTTCTTGGCGGGATAAATAATGTTTCCCGGAAGAAGGTTCAATTGCGTGAAAAGAGGTCCAATGCTTGGAAGATTTCTTCCCGATTCCTTTTCACTTTAACTTGAAAATAGAAGAAAGCGTCCATCTTTTATTACTTTCCCTGAAATACATGGTAATGTATAGAGGAAGTATTGTTACTTTCCCTACAATATATGGCAATGTATAAACGAAGTATTGTTAATTTCCCCACAATACATGATAATGTATAGAAAAAGTATTGTTACTTCCCCACAATACATGGTAATGTATAGAGAAAGTATTGTTACTTTCCCCACAATACATGGTAATGTATAGAGGAAGTATTGTTACTTTTTTCCCTGAAATACATGGTAATGTATAGAGAAAGTATTGTTACTTTCCCCACAATACATGGTAATGTATAGAGAAAGTATTGTAACTTTCCTTACAATACATGATAATGTATGGGAAAAGTATTGCTACTGTCCCAATAATTCATGGTAATGTATAGAGAAAGTATTGTTACTATTACTGCATTACATGATAATATATAGGAAAATTATTGTTACTTTCTCTACTATACATGGTAATGTATAGGAAAAGTATTGTTACTTTCCCCATAATACATGGTAATATATAGGGGATGTATTGTTACTTTTCTCACAATACATGGTAATGTATAAGGAAAGTATTGCTACTTTCCCTACAATGCGTGGTAATGTATAGGGAAAGAATTGGAATAGTATCAAAAATCGCAACTCGAGTTTTCGACGGATTTACACGTTTAGAATATCCTAGACCACGGAAAAAATATTTTTAGCTTGACTGTGTATGTGTCTACTTGTCTGTGCAATATACATATCCACTCCAACTCGGAAAGTAATTGATCCAGATTTCATAAAATTTTATAGGTAAGTTATATGTGGATTACCCTGGTACTGATTAGATTTTGGTATGATTCGGGATTAAACAACGTGCCTTCGTTTTAGCCAATGGCCGGTAAAAATCGTAGGTATCTACTCTAGATAAAGGACTAATTAACAAAATTTCACAAAATTTGGTAGGTAAGTCTCTTGTGGGTTACCCTGATGCTGATAAGATTTTGGTAGGATTTGGGAAAAAAAGAACCTGATTTTTTTTTTTTTTTTGCAAAATGGGCCACAAAATTCGTTAAAATCTAGAATAACAGATTACGTATGCTCAAATGCATCAATTAAATTCTTGTTTTATGCGTAATTTTTGCGGATGGAAATAATAAGACCAACCCCATTACTCTAGACTTCTCGAGATATTTTAGTTTTTTCGCATTTTTGCCATACCGTCTTTAAAAATACGCCCAGTTACCAAAAATGGAAAAGGAAAATTGAATTAGAAATGCACATTTAGTGTAATATCAAATAATTATGCGTGTTAATATGTGCAATTAAGCTCTATTTAAGGAATTGTGAAAGAAATAAAAGCGAAATGAATTTGAGTTTGTAGGGAAAGTTATGTTCTGTCCACATCATATTTTTCTATTTAGCCATTCTAGTAACTTTATTTTATTGTCATAGCAATGGATATTAAGTTCTCTATATTTAGTTACAGTCAACAATGTTTAACAACGGTTTTGCACTTGGACTATGTGAGTGCGATTCGTTATGTAACGAATTCCGACCGAATTATTTTGAACTTTTATATCTATCTGTTTGAGATTGCATGACATTGTATGAAATTATATCGGATTGCAAAATTTAAAAGCAAATACGAAAATATTATAGATTTATTCATATACTAACTGTACACCCGTTTTTCGTACAGGATATATAATGCTAAGAAATTTAATTTACAATTTTCGGAGAACTTTTAATATTTGGACTCTTTATTTATTTTTTTGAAATTTTCCAATAATTATCAGGAAAATAAAATAAATGAGTTCTTTCACGCTAAGAAAATAAATAGACAGATAAAAACAGAACATACAAATTTATTTATATAGAAAATAACAATTTTACAATTGTAATCACATTTTATCAATGGGATATTTTAAACGAAGCTGTTCGTAAAAACATTTGAAACTTTGGGAATAGAATATTCAAAACAAAGCTGTTGATAGTAACAAATAACTAATATTTCCACTCAGAAAAAAACAAATAATTAAATTTTGCTGTTGCTAAAAATATACATGGCAATATGTATATAATAGTAATAATATATGACAGACGATAAAACAATTGAAATAAAAGCAATAAACTTTTATTTTTAATAGTATCTGTAGATTAATAGGTTTACTCTTATTTAGTTAATTTATTACGCTTCTATAATTTTAGAGACAGAGGTACCAATTAGGATTGGATATCATTGATGGATTTTGAATTGCATTTATTGTAGAGAGGCTAAAAAACCGATTTGTTCACGTTAATTTGGAGACTCTAATAACTATTATTTCCCGTTTATCTGGAAACTCATATAATAATTGGATCACGCTCAAAATGAAAAAACGGTTAGAAGAATATAATGACGTCTAAATTTTAAGTGGGACCCTACAAAGGCTACCCATTAAAATTTCATGAAATTCGATACAGCCGTTCTCCCTTGATGATGCGACAAAGAGTCAAATATCGTTTTAATTTTATTTATATATATTATTGAAGATACTTTGTATTCTAATCTGATGCAATATGAAAGTACACATCCTTACATCAGAAACGGAATCACAGCAAAGCTTATCAATCCCTTCACACGAAACTTACATTACGTCTATTTCCGTAATCTAAATGCTCAATGACGTCAAAAGTCCGTTCCTTTACGAGATAAATAATATCTTCTTTGAAAAGGTTCAATTGCTTGAAAATAGTACACTACTTAGAAGTTTTCTCCCGCAATCCTTTTCATTCAAACTCAAAAATAGAAGAGAGAATCCATTTTTCATTTTATTCAGACATTCTAGTAGCTTCATCTCTGGTCGTAGCAATGGATACACGCTTATTCTATATTTAGT
This sequence comes from Amaurobius ferox, assembly GCA_951213105.1. Lineage (NCBI taxonomy): Eukaryota > Metazoa > Arthropoda > Arachnida > Araneae > Amaurobiidae > Amaurobius > Amaurobius ferox. Next base: position 63,185,943 of record OX578149.1, read on the forward strand.
TGCAATAAAGAAGGTTTAACATCTTTAGACTTCCATGTGAGCGTGTTGCTTAATGTAACGGACTGCAACCGAATAGTTTGAATTTTTACTTTCCCTGCAATACATGGTAATGTATAGGGAAAGTATTGGAATCATGTCGAAAATCGCAAGTCGAATTTTCGACGGATCTACACGTTTCGAAACCTCTAGAATACGAAAAAACCATTTTTAGCGTGACGTCTGTGTGCCTGTGTCTCTGTCTGTCTGTGTGTCTGTGTGTCTGTCTGTCTATCTGTGCATATTTTGTATCCACTCTAACTAAGAAACTAATGGACCGAATTTCAAAAAATTTGGTAGGTAAGTCACTTGTGGGTAAATCTGGTGCTGATTAATTTTGGGTACGATTCGGGATAAAAGAACCCGCCTATTTTTGCGAAATGGCCCGCAAAAGTTTGTATCCACTCTAACTGAAAATTTAATAAACTGAATTTCTCAAAATTCGGCAGATGAGTCATTTGTGAGTCACCCTGGTGCTGATTAGATTTTGGTACGCATCGATAAAAAATAACCTGCCTTTTTTTTGCAAAATGGCCCGTAAAAATCGTCAAAATCTAAACTAAAGAACTACGTAAGCTCAAATATATCCATTAAATGCTTGTTTAATACGTAATGTTTAGCGAAGAACAGAATAAGATCAACCCCATTACACTTAGACTAGCCGTTCTCTTGATATTTTAGTTTTTCGTTTTTTCTATACGCCATCTTTGAAAATAAATCCGGTTACCGAATGAGAACGAAAATTGAATTAAAAGTGAAATAAATTTAATTAAAATAAAGAGAACGTGAATAAAAGTCTGCAGGGAAAGTCATGTTCTGCCCACATCAGATTTTTTTACTTACCCTACAATACAGGGTAATGCATACGTAAAGTATTGGAATCATGCCGAAAATCGCAACTCGAGTTTTCGAGAGATCTATGCGTTTCGAGACTTCTAGAATACGAAAAAACTATTTTTGACGTGACGTCTGTATGTGTGTGTTTGTGTGTCTGTCTGTGCAGATTTTGTATCCACTCTAACTAAAAAACTAATTTACCGAATTTCCTAAAATTTGGTAGATAAATCACTTGTGGGCGAATCTGGTGCTGATTAGTTTTGAGTTCGATTCGGGATGAAATACCCCACCTTTTTTTTGTGAAATGGCCCGCAAAAGCCTGTATCCACGCTAGCTGAAAAACTAATGGAAAGAATTTCACAAAATTCGGTAGATAAGTCTGTTGCAGTTTATCCTGGTGCTGATTAGATTTTGGTACGATTCGGAAAAAATAACCTGACTTTTTTTGCAAAATGGCCAGCAAAAATCGTCAATATCTAAAATAAAAAACTACGTATGCTCAAATATATGCATTAAATGCTTATTTTATACTTAATTTTTTATAGATGAAAGGAATAAGACCAACTCCATTGCACTAGGACTAGCCGTTCTTGAGATATTTTAGTTTTTTCGTATTTTCTCCACGCCACATTTGAAAATAAGTCCAGTTACCAAATGACAGCGAAAATTGAATTAAAAGCGAATTAAATTTAATTAAAATAAAGATAACGTGGATATAAATCTGCAGGGAAAGTCATGTGCTGCCCACATCAGATTTTTTGTTTTATCCGATTGTATAACTTGCAGAGTAAAGAAAAGGACAATAACTTAGATGTATTCATATATTAGTAGATATATATACTCGCCGTTGCTTGTGATTTAAAATATCTGCAAATTTTAGTAACGTTCTGCATGATGTATATGATATTGTTCTCCAAAATATTCTATTAAAATATTTCATTTAATTCTTTTTAAAAAAGTATAAGAATCTCTGTTCTCGTCATGCAAGATTAGCTTTATAGACAGATCTAAAGAACAAAACATCTTGGTCCGTTTTAAACAAATTTACAAAAATATAAAGTTTGTTCAACGTATACCAAAATGAGCTCATCAAAATTGTAGTTGGAAATATATCTGTATAACTTCTACCCTGTTTCAACAATCGGTTGAGCATAATAGAAAATAGAATGAATTTGAAAATTTTTTGCTATGATAAAACAGAAGACTTCAGAAATTGAAAATATCAATAATTCTCGTTGCTTTATATCCAAAGACTGTAACCGATAAAACTCTATCAAAAATATAATACCTTTTATTTAGAAATTTATTTTTTTATCTTTTTCTTCATTATTTAAATCGTATAAAGTAAAAAAAATCATCTGCTGTATAAACACGTTTGATTTATTTCCGTTGTTAAGTAACAGGATAAGTAATGATTCCGTTGCTAAGTGACATAATAAGTAATGATTCCGTCGCTAAGTAACATGATAAGTAATAATTCCTTTGCTAAGTAACATGATAAGTAATGATTCCGTTGCTAAGTAACATGATAAGTAATGATTCCGTTGCTAAGTAACATAGCAAGATGATTTCATCGCTAAGTAACAGGATAAGTAATGATTCAGTTGATAAGAAACATAAAACAAGCAACATAATTTATATACATAATACAATACATAATATATAAGCAACATAATTTCATTGCTAAGTAACATGATAAGTAATGATGTCGTTGCTGAGCAATATAATAAGTAATGATTCCGTTGCTAAGTAACATGATAAGTAATGATTCCGTTGGTAGGTAACATTTTCTTCAAATAAATTTTCGGAAAATAATCTTCAGCAAATTGCTACTCGTACGGAAGATTCAATATTGCACTGTTTATTAATATTTCAATAACCTCTGGACCAAAAAATTTAAAATATACGTGGATTTACGCTGTGAAGTAAAAACTAGTCGTATTAAATTAAAAAACTCTGATATGGACAGCACATGACTTTCCCTGCAGTCTTAAATTCATATTTTCCTTATTTCTTTAATAATTCATTAGATTGAGTTTAATTGCACCAAATAACACTAATTTTGCATTTTTAATTAAATTTTTGTTTTTATTTGGTAACTGGACATTTTTCCGATAGCAGCGCAACACAATTGAAAGAAATCTCAAATATCTTGAGAACGGTTAATCCTAAAGTATAATGGAGTGTGTTATATTCTTTTCCTTGTGTATGAAACAAGAATTTAATTGATACATATCAGAATAGGTTGTCTTCTTTAGATTTTGGCGATTTTTGCGGGCCATTTCGTAAAAAAAGGCAGATTGTTATTTTCCAAATCGTACCAAAATCGAATCAGCACCAAAGTGTCCCACAAGTAACTTATCTACCAAATATTGTGAAATTTGGTCAATTAGTATTTTAGCTAGGGTGGATACATGAAATTTTTGAGAGCCATTTCGTTAAAAAAAGGCAGGTTCCTCTTTTCCGAATCGTACCAAATTTTAACCAGCACCAGAGTATCCAAAAAGTAACTTATCTACCAAATTTTGTGAAATTTGGTAAATTAGTATTTTAGCTAGAGCGGATAAATTAAGCTTTTACAGGCCATTTCGCAAAAAAAGACGGCGGGTTCTGTTTTTACGAATCAAACCAAAAACTAATCGGCACCAGGGTCACGTCCAAGTGACTTACCTACCAAATTTTATGAAATTCGGTCCATTAGTTTTTGAGTTAGAGTGGATACATACATTGCAGAGACACACAGACAGACAGACAGACAGACAGACACACAGACAGACACACAGACACACAGATAAACACACACACAGACGTCACGCTAAAAATAGTTTTTCGTATTTTAGAGGTCTCGAAACGTGTAGATCCGTCGAAAACGCGAGCTGCGATTTTCGACATGATTCCAATACTTTCCCTATATATTACCATGTATTGCAGGGAAAGTAGAAAAAGAAAGAAGCCGTCAAAAACTGTAGCTGTTTTTTCAAAACATAAGTAACCATTTGATAAGCAATTTTTTTATTTAAAAGGGATTGTAATCTTTGATTTTCGGGGTAAATCATGGAAAATACTTCGATTTTTTTTATTTTTCGAAAATCGTAAAAAAAAAATATAGAAGCATAATTTCGATAAAAATAGGATTACGAAATTAGTTGTTATATCGGATTTTTTTATTTAAAATCTAATTCTACCTTTATAAGATACTAGTGATCGCCGGTTTCGACAAATTGCGAGATTTTGGTCTGAAGATTTTGGTCTATTATAATAAATTTAAATATACTCACTACTAAAAGAAGTTAATACCTAGAAAGCACTTTTAGTCAGAAGTTAAGGTGTAAATTATTACCTATCTTTCTTGGAGTATTATAAAAATTTTATTTCTCCAACACAGTTATATTTTTGGAAAGAATCAAGCATTTTCGATTACTCGATAGGCTTTTGACGTAAAACATTTTAGGACGTGTGGTAGAGTAAATTTGGAAAGAAATGAGACTTGAATGAAACGGAAGTGGAAGAATGTAACGGAAGTGACGCATTGTTACGAAAAAGTAACAGAAAACAATTTGCAGGTTCGGGCCACTTGACACTGGCGACAAGACCATGTCGCTTTGGCTCCAAATTTGGCGAAATATCGCCAACATGGAAACTTTTGGCGACTTCTGGAAACTTTTCGAATTTTACTGATTAGTTAATTACGTGTTTTTTTTTTCAGAACTTTCCTCAGAGGATATACTGAGTTCGTCATGGTTGGCGAGATATCAGTAAAAGTATCCGCTGACTACACTACAAAACATAACATGTATTGTATCTTTTGATTTATTATACCCTTTAAACTGTATTATAAAACAATTCTAATAGAAAAAGCTAAAAAAATTAAATATTAATTAAAGATATTGAAACTTTTCTATAGGTAGCTTGTACCATCGCCATACATAACATAACAACCTTTTTCCATTCGATATATGTGTGAAATGTGATGTCTTGCATCAATTTATAACAAATAACCATTATTACTTTCCCTGCAATACATGGTAATGTATAGGGAAAGTATTGGAATCATGTTGAAAATCGTAACTCGAGATTTCGACGGATCTACACGTTTCGAGACCTCTAGAATACGAAAATACTATTTTTAGCGTGACTTCTGTGTGTGTGTCTGTGTGTCTTGTATCTGTCTGTGCAGATATTTTATCCACTCTAACTAAACAACTAATTGACCGAATTTCATAAAATTTGGTAGGTAAGTCACTTGTGGGCGAATCTGGTGCTGATTAGTTTTGGGTACGATTCGGGATAAAAGAACCCGCCTGTTTTTGCGAAATAGCCCGCAAAAGCTTTTATCCACTCTAGCTGAAAATCTAATGAACTGAATTTTACAAAATTTAGTAGATAAGTCGCTTGTGGGACACGCTGGTGCTGATTAGATTTTGGTACGATTCGGAAAAAAATAACCTGCCTTTTTTTTGCAAAATGGCCCTCAAAAATCGACAAAATCTAAAATAAAAAACTACGTATGCTGAAATATATCTATTAAATGCTTGTTTTATACGTCATTTTTAGCGAAGAAAAGAATAAAATCAACCCCTTTACACTAGGACTAGCCGTTCTTGAGATATTTTAGTTTTTCGTTTTTTCTCTACGCCACCTTTGAAAATAAGTCCAGTTACCAAATGAGAAAGAGAATTGAATTAATAGTGAATAAAATTTAATTAAAATAAAGAGAGCGTGGATATGAGTCTACAGGGAAAGTCATGTGCTGCCCACATCAGATTTCTTTTCTTTTGAATTTGTTATAAAGAAGCGTTTATTGATTTTAAGCGAGATACAATTACAAAAAAACTTTATCTCTTTGTATTGTTGTTTTCTCAAAATATCAAAATTACTTCACAAAACTTTCAAATCATTAATTGCATGGTATCTATATAGTGAATAGAGAAGAAAAGTATGTATGTGTGTATGTATGTATGTATGTATGTATGATCCAACATCACGTAAGAACGGCTGAACTGAATTTGATGAAATTTGGTGGGCAGTCTTGAAATAGTCCCATTTAAAATTTAGTCCATGTTCCGAGTTTCTAACACCAGGGGTTATTGCTATATTAATGAAAAAAGAAACTTTCATTTGTCTCATCATCACGAGGGACCAGCTGCACCGAATTTGGTGAAATTTCGTGGATATCTTTGAAATATTCTCCCATAAATTTAGTCTAAGTTTCGAGCTTCTAAGACCAGGGGTTGTTGAGATATTGATGGAAAACGAAACTTTTTCTTAGTCGTTCTACTCTCTAACTCCATGATTCCCAACGAAAAAGGTTGGAAAACGTCGGTTTAAAACGTGAAAGTCAATTAAATCTCTAAGTTGAGTTTTGTGGGAGTTTATTGAACGTATTCGTCACTTTAGAAAATCGCAGGTTTGAAATGTGAATTTAAATGGAAACTATCACCATGGTTTATTTCTCACAGGCTTACTCAACAGCGAAAAGTATTAAGAAATCACAAGATATCAATCATGCGTAAAGCATTGATTATGAAACACTTTCCAACTTTAGTTTTATTTAAACATCTCTAAAATGCGATACATTCATCGGTAATATATCACAATACTGCAATAATTAATTATATTTGAAAATTTAAAACTTCATCGAAAAAAACGGACTTCATTCAAATGACGTCATCGAAATACACATAGCCTGGCTCTCTGTGTAAAATCAGTAAATATTTTATTTATACATTTTTATTTCATTCATCGCAGTACCACAATAATTTATTCTACTTGAAAACTTAATGGAGGCCAAAGTTATTTAACTCTATGCATAAAACTTCATCGAAGAAGTCTGCCATTAAATCGTCTACTTCTCTATATAAAATCAATGAATGTTTCATTCATATCATCTATATTCCAGACTCCTGAGAAAAATAATTTTGCGTTAAAGAAATTCAGCAATTCTTATACAACTAATCTTACAACCTAATGAGTTTACATTCTCCATAAGTAAAAATTAGGTTTCGTTGTAGAAATAATCAAATTTTGATGATCATTTAAACTCAAATATATTGTAATTGTGTTGTTTCAGAATACAGATGCACAGAAATTAAGCAAAAATAAATCGGTTTTCGCACGGATTCGACACTAAATATAAATTAAACATAATTTTAAAAACCACGATTTCGACATAAGATGGATGCTATATTTTATTTTGAAGTGGATCACGTGATCTCTTCATATAATGGTTACGCGATCTCTTCATATAAAGGGTTTAGTAATTATTTTAATTGTTATTTAAAACAACAACTACTGAATATATTTTGCTGAACATTTTTTTATATATTTTATGGGACAATTTGAATATTTCCTAAAACTTTCAAAACAATTTGTAAATTTTAAATTCGCTTAAAAATGTCTCAAAATTTAGGTAAGTTAAATTTCTTCCTTGACGTGACTTCACTTACAGTCAACTATCAGTATTAGGACCTCAACTCTACGATCTTACTATTTTCTATTGAATGAATATATTGATATTTTAATTTTATTTTGTATTTCTTGTTTCAATTTCATATATTTTGATTCCAATTTTCACAATAACAAAACAATTGACTGCTTTTGACGTCACTGGCAGCGCGATGTTGCAAGAATGGGAGTAATGTATCCAGGTATATACGCTCGTTGGCTTTTTACGGAATGCTGTGACTGTAATTTTTTCACATCGAAATTATGATATAACTATGAAGTTTTGCGTAGCGTACGACATCAGATACTGAAAGTGAGGTCATGATATAGGCAGCCCGTTCTCCACATAATGCAATGACTATGCTTCTTTCACTGCGAAATTATGATGTCACCTTGAAGCTTTACGTATCGTATGACTATACTGAAATTGAGAGCCTGATGTTATTTTATTTCTTATCATTTTATATATTTTTATTTGAGATACCACGCAACTTAAGAGTGTCATTCTAATTTCGTTAACATGTTTAACCAATTAACCAATGCTTAACTATATCTCGCGTTCCACGCTCGCTTATCAACGGAACGCGGGATACAGTTAATTTAATCAAGGATCAGCCTTGGTTTAACAATCAAAATAGTTCAAATTTCTTCCAACAAAAGTAGGAAATATTATTCTTATGTATTTTAATTTATTACTTTTAGAGAAGAATGCCCGCGGGTCTGACTAGACAAAAATTGACAAAACTATCTTCAAATTAATAAAAATGCCACCAAATTGATAAAAGTGTCGCCAAATTGATAGAAATAATGATAAAAATATAACAGTGACTACAAATTGATGAAAATCCAATATCTTGGAAATAATATAAGAATCTACTATAAGATTAACTTGTTTCTCCGGCTGTAACGCTATGGCGACAAATTTTGGCGGCATATCGCCAACTTGGCGAGTTTTTTAGATGTTGCCAAATTGACCAAAATTTCGCCAAATTGATAAAAATTATAATAAATTAATGGAAATGACGACTAATTTATGAAAATTCAATATCTTGGAAAGAACATAGTAAACGACCATAAGAATAATCCATTTCTTCGTCCGTACGTAATGCTTGGCGGCGAAAAATTTCTCGGATGTCGCAGACTTGGCGACTTTTTTAAATATTGCCAAATTGACGAAAATATCCCCAAATTAATAAAAATCTCGCCAAATTAATAAAAAGGCGTTAAATAGGAGACAATGCTGTGCAAATTTTTAATTCCGTCATATAACGGGCATACCGTCTAGTCTTTAAATAAAATACTCTTTAAACACCAAATGTTTTCTCCAGGCATCACATTTCATTGAGTGAAGAAACTGCTGCCAACACGATTTACATAGAAACGCAATTGCATTTTATTTTCTTCTCTCGTGATTTAAACTGGTTAGTGGCTAACATGTCTGGCTCTGTTCCCGAAAAGTTGAATTAACGTCTATCAACAGCACTAAACTATTTCAGGCTGTTTTATTCAAACTGTTGTTTGTGTATTCATGATACATGTAAGGTTCATGCAGGGTTCACTATAGCAAATAATAATAATTATAAAAATATATAATGTGGGCAGCACATGACATTCCCTACATAATTCAATAACTACTTCTTTCTCAGCGAAATCAAGAAGATCAACTGAACAATGCTTTTGGCGTTGAACTGTGCATTAATATTTGGCGCAATATGTAAATACATTTCGAAGTAGCCAATTAACTTATCTTTTGCGTTAATCTAACTGGGATAATTATAAATATTCCAAGGGAGGGATGGGACAGCTCAGTGGTTAGCGCACGGGTATTGCACTCGGAAGACCAGAGTTCAATTCCTTGCTCTGCCCAAACTGTACCCGTGTTCACGCGGAGTATAGGCAAGTTAAATATGTGGGTCCGTAAGTCCTTCCGAGAGGTTGGCTGTAGGGGAAGGAGGTCCCTATAGATGCCACCTGTACTGGGTGCTGATCTTAATTGGGTGGTACTTCCCGGCCGTTCAAACAGATACCTTACGCCTTCGAATAGGTCGGACGGTATGAGTCAAAGAAAGAAAAATAAAGAAAAATATTCCAAGGGGGTGTGATAGCACAGGGGTTAAGACACTCGGATCACATTCAGAGGACCCGGGTTCAATTCCTGGCTCTGACAAACTATCTCCACCGCACGTTAGCGCGGAGCACTGGAACATTAAATATGTGGGTCCGAAAGTCCTTACGAGAGGTTTGTTGTAGGGGAAGGAGAGTATGGTCTCTGTGAATGCCGCCTCCACTGGCTTCCAGTCTAAATTTGGTGGTACTGTTCCGGCCTTCTAAACATATACCTTACATCTTCGGGTAGGTTGAATGAACTGAGTCAAAAAAAATATTGCTGGAATCCACCAAGTAAAATTGTCAACCATTTAATAATTCCACGTAAAACGAAAAATGTTAGTAACAATAAAAACAAAGCCATACCACAATGTTATTGTGATGAAAATAACTTCACATGAATAGAAATTTGGTACTTTTGGCGACTTTTTTGATCAGAACAACATTATTTATTCATATTGAATTGCAAGATTTCCATTAAAATGATCAAAATGCAACATTTAATTATATCCAGTGGAATAAATGACAATTCCGATTTTTTTTTTTTTTTTTTTTTTGTGTGTCAAAACGTCAAACTTTTGCAAAATTGTCTTCTCTCTTGAGTAGAACCATCTAGATCAACCAGAATGATGTTAACAGATATATTGTATAATAATGCATATGAAAAGTTAATATATTAAACATTGCATTTTTACTTTCCTTATATACATAATGTATAAGGAAAGTATTGTGACGGGGACGAAAATTCGAATTCAAGTTTTCGACGGAGAGCACGTTTCAAGTATCCCTGATCACGAATCAAACATTTTTGAGGTGATGTCTCTGTGTGTGTGTGTGTGTGTGAAAGTACGTGTGTGTGCGTGCGTGTGTGTGTGTGAAAGTATGTGTGTCAGTGAGTCTGTGGAAACGATATCTCACGAACGGAGTGATTCGAATGAAATTTGGTACAAAAATCACAATCCATGAATACTGGAAGCCTATTGTTTTTAAACGCAATCGAATGTTCAGAAACCCCTAAATTTTCGAGTGAAATTTTGAAAAAATCATCAAAAAATCAAAACCTTCAATTAAGTTACGCAAATAGACATTTCTTATGTAATTTTTCCTTAGAAAACGATTGACATAAACTTTAGAACGCTAACATGAGCCGTTCTCGAGATATAGTACATTTTGCAAATAAATTTATAAAAAAATCCTATAAATTAAGAAAAATATATTAACTGTTGAGAAATATGTTCACTTTTCAGATGCAATATCATGCGATAAATCGGGTGACAGCATTCTCATGGATCTAGCTCGTTCCATTCATAAGAAAAGATACTTTAAGTAATACATTTGTATTTGAACGCCAATAGTCATTTATCTGTTATAAAAATAACTTATTTTTCTCCATAACGCTTGCCGAAATTTTGGCGACGAATTTGATGGAATGTCGCCAACTTAACGACTTTTTTAAATGTTGCCAAAAAAACAAAAATCTCGCCAAATGGACAAAAATGACGCTAAATCGATGAAAATGACGAGTAATTAACGAAAATTCAATATCTTGGAAAGTATATAAGTATCTACTATAAGAATAACCTATTTTTTTTGCTGTAAAAGTTGTAAATTCATTGCATTATATAAAGAAAGTCATGTGCAGCTCACATCAGATTTTTATTTTTTATTTTATGTAACACGCAAAATCGGTCCATAAATGATCTGAACTGCAATAGAAACGCGATTCCAGAAGAATATGATATCTTTGGAGGATTAGATTGGAATGAATGCTTTAAGTAAACATATTTTCATGTTTTGGAACCATGTCGGCTTTTTATAGTTGAACTTTGAACAATAAAATACTATATGGATGCTGAGCCAGTATTTTCTACGAGCGTTTTTCAATTCGGCATCCTTAGTAAACAACTTGCAAAGATGAGTTTTATAGTTTATTTTGCACAGATGAAATAAAAAGGCAGAAAACACACAAAATATATTGTGTAAGCAGAGTATTTCGAAAATGCAGTATGTTTCTCAGCAGTATAGACTATTTTGTAGGCAACATGGATGTTTATCCCAAAACTCATATTTATAGTAACACAACAATATGCAAAGAATTCTTTTTTACTTTTCCTGCAATATATGGTAATGTATAGGGAAAGTATTGGAATCATGTCGAAAATCGCAACTCGAGTTTTCGACGGATCTGCACGTTTCGAGACCTCTAGAACACAAAAAAACTATTTTTAGCGTGACGTCTGTGTGTGTGTCTGTCTGTGTATCTGTCTGTGTATCTGTCTGCGTATCTGTCTATGTGTCTGTCTGTGTGTCTGTCTGTATGTCTGTACAATGTATTTATCCACTCTAACTCAAAAACTAATGAACCAAATTTCATAAAATTTGGTAGGTAAGTCACTTGGATGTGACCCCGGTGCTGATTAGTTTTTGGTATGATTTGTAAAAACAGAACCCGCCTTTTTTTTGAGAAATGGTCCGTAAAAATTTCATTTATCCTCTCTAGCTAAAATACTAATTTACCAAATTTCACAAAATTTGGTAGATAAGTTACTTGTTGGATACGCTGGTGCTGATTAGAATTTTGTGCGATTCGGAAAAGAAGAACCCGTCTTTTTTTACGAAATGGCCCGCAAAAATTTCATGTATTCACCCTAGCTAAAATACTAATTGACCAAATTTCGTAATATTTGGTAGATAAGTTACTTGTGGGACATTCTTCTGCTGTTTAAATTTTCGTATGATTCGGAAAATAAAATCTTGCATTTTTTTACGAAATGGCCCGCAAAAATCTAAAAAAAAAAAAGACTACGTATGTTGAAATGTATCAATTAAATTCTTGTTTTATACGCAATTTTTGACGAGGAAAATAATATAGCACACTCCATTATACTTTAGGACTAACCGTTCTCAAGATATTTGAGATTTCTTGCATCGGAAATATATATGTCCAATTACCAAATAAAAACAAAAATTGAATTAAAAATGCAAATTTAGTGTTATTTGGTGCAATTAAACTCAATCTAATGAATTATTAAGGAAATAAAGAAAATATGAATTTAAGTCTGCAGAGAAAGTCATATGCTGCCCATATCAAATTTTTTATTATTGCTGGAAAAACAGTTTCCATTGAGTTTCATTGTATAATTATTTTTATCTAACCAGTTTATAATATTTCGTATATTTCAATGGTTTAACTGATAATTTGAATGTTCATGAGATGCTTAAATGGTATATGGTAACTTTATAAAAACAGTTTCATCCTAAAATAATGTTTCACCCTAAAATAATATTTCATGATAAAATAATATTTCATCCTAAAATAATATTTCATCCTAAAACAACATTTCATCCTAAAATAATATTTCACCCTAAGATAATATTTTATCTTAAGATAATATTTCATCCTAAAATAATATTTCATCCTAAAAGAATATTTCATCCTAAAATAATATTTTATTTAATATGATGTTTTTTTGCTCATCCGCACTATATGTGATGCAAAAGTTCTAAAAATATAATTACATGAAACTGATGGATAGTTTTAGGCAACTATGAATATATATTAACTGGTTTTTAAATTATGTATTTATAGTTGTCTGTCTTTGGGTCAGTTATTTCCTGAGTTATGTAAATAAAATTTCATAATTATTTTTGTTAGATTGCAGTAGATCCCATAAAAGAAAACCTGCAATTGCGCTGCAAAATAAACACAGTAATGGTTTATGATAGAACCGGACATTAGATACTGATTTTATCCATAAATATTTATTTACACAACGACGTTTCTGTCTCCTACTCGTTGACACCCGTCAATCCCTATAAATCATTTAGCGTTCTCTTTCGTCCCGTTTGCTATGCAGATGTAGTACACCCGTTAGGACTCCAAACCCCTTTTATTTATTAAGGTTATTATTTAAAGTTAAGGGAAAATAAAATTAATTGTTATACTAGCGCTGTAACTTTCATTATTAGAACGTTATTATTTTGTTGTTGGCATCGCTCATTAGTTTTTGTTAGCACTTTACAACATAGATGAAAAAGGTTTATGACTTTGCTCATTCTGTCTGTCTGTCTGTTAGTACGATAACTGCCGTAAAAATGACTTTATCAAAATGAAATTTTAGTATATTTTTCAGATGGTCTGTGGGACCTATGGGAATATAAATGAATAATATCACCCAATTAGTTTTGGATTGAACCCGGGTTGAAAAACTGAAATACTTTGAACTCTGACCTAATTTTTCAAGCATTTTTTAAGCGAATTTAAAATTCACAAATTGCTTCGAAAGTTATCGAAAATATCCAAATTATCCCATAAAATATATAAAAAAATGTTCAGTAAAATATGTTAGGTACTTTTTTAAATAAAAATTATTTAATATAAGGAGAAAAACAAATTCAATTAAATTCTGATTCTTTTTATATCCTATAGAAAGAAAAAAGAGATATATCTATATAAATAAAAATGAAAATCTGTCTGTCTGTCTGTCTGTCTGTCTGTCTGTCTGTCTGTCTGTTTGTCACACCATCACGGGAGAACGGCTGAACCGAATTTGATGAAATTTTGTGGGTAGCCCAGAAATAGCCCCACTTAAAATTATATCCGTGTTTTGAGTTTCTACGGCCAGTGGTTCTCGAGATATTAGTAAAAAACGAAATTTTCGTTTGTCTCATCGTCACGGAAAAACGGCTGAACCGAATTTAATGAAATTTGGTGAATAGCCTTGAAATATCCCCCCATAAATTTTGTCCAAGTTTCGAGTTTCTAAGACCTGGGGTTGTCGATATATTAATGAAAAACGGAACTTTTTCCTAGGAGTTCTACTCCCTAACTCCGTGGTTTATCCAAACGAAAAGCTTGAAAATCGTTTGAAAGTGAATTAAAATTTAATCTCTGAGTTTGATGGGAGATTTTTTGCGTTAATTAGTCACTTTCTGAAAACATGAATTGTTTGAAACATGATTTAAAGGGGAAAGCTATCTCCATGGTTCATGGTTTATTTAAAACAAGCTTTTACGGAACAATGAGAAGTATAGAGAAATCAAAATCGTTATTTAATTTCGCAGTTTATGTTATAAGACATGACATATTTAACATGTTATAAGATTCTATCTTATATCATGTTACTCAGAAACGCAATTAAATTAAATCTGTCTGTTAATTTTAATAATTATTTTTTCGATTTGAATAATAAATAAATGGATATAAAAATATATTTTAGAAAAGAACGATTTGATTTTTCTTATAGCATTTTTGACTGGATGATATCAATTACGGTCTTCAGGTTTAAAAATTATTATTATTCATATTTTCGGGGATTATTGATTCAAGGATTATTGATATTTTCAAGTTATTATGCAATTATTTTATTATGACAAAAATTGTTTAAACTCATATATTGTATGTTGTACGAATCTTCTACAAATACACGTGTATATCTTTTAATCTACGAGAATATAAGTAGTACAGGTATATTGACATATGTTTTGATATATATTGGCATATATTGGAATCAATTACGACCTTCTGGTATAAAGAGTACGGATATTATTGATGTTTTCAATTTATTACGTCATCTCTTTTATTTTGGCAAATATTTTTGAGACGCATATTGTAATACGGGTAATCTTCTACTAACACATTGGCATATTTTCTGATCTGCGACAATATAATTAGTACGGGGTTACATATATTCATTCAATTCCTATTTTTTCTTCTGTAAATTTGCTTACAAAAGGGGGCAGGATGTTTTATTCTTCAGATCTGATCGTGAAGATAATTTTGCATAGTGAGAACATATATTCTTAAACTTCTCTTTAGGAGCAATAAATTTAATATTTTAACAGAATTTGCACATGATTGCGAACTTTAAGTTTATTTAAATTATACACTCCGTACGAATAACGGGTGTGCTGTTAGTGGTTAATAAATTTTAACATTTTAGGAGGATATATCATGTTGCTCGGCATCACAATTAAATTAAATGTGTTTGTTAATGTTTTTATTATTTTTTTTCGATTTAAATAATAAATAAATGGATAAATGGATATAAAAGTATATCTTATGAATGGACGGTTTGATTTTTCTTTTAATTATATTAATTGCTGACTGCGTACATCAATTTCATTTATTTTGGCAAAGAGTTATCAAGCTTATATCGTATTTAGCTACTAAACTCATATATTGTGTTTAGCCAATAAATTCATATAGCCGATTGTTGAAACAGAAAAAGAGTAGAGCGGGTATATCTTCTAATACAATTGTAGTGTTTTCATTTAGTATATTGAAACGGGATAAGAATGTTTCATTCAGATCTGCAAATTCAAAGCTACGAATTTGGAGGGATATCGCTAATTTGACAACTTTTCTTAAACTTTGCCAAATTGACGGAAATGTCGCCAAATTGATATAAACGACACACAAACAGCTGCCATAAACCTTCGGGTTGGCCGTGTGGCTTGGGTCTTCTACATATCAATGAATTTTTTGTTTTGTTTTGTTAGAAGAGAGTACTGAAATGATGTTTGGTTAGCATTTATCTGTCAGACCAACCATCCTACTTAGTAATACATTTAGCGAATTTTTAAAATGTCACCAAATTGATAAAAATGTTTTCAAATCTAAAAAAATATCTTAAAATTGACAAAATTGCGCTACATAAATGATATTAATTGTTTTTTGTTAGGGGATAGTATTGTGATGATATTTCGTCAATTTGTCGCAAAGTAGAACTGTCTGTTCTACAGTCCCACTTGGCGATAAATTTAGCGATTTTTTAAAATGTCGCTAAATTGACAAAGCTGTCGCCAAATGTTCCATAGAAATATAACTATTTAGACGATATTTTTTCTACCAATTTATTTGAAGCAAATGATATCATGTCGCTTAGCAACGGATTTAAATCCAATGTGTTTATGCGGCAGACGATTTTTATTAAATCCTTTCCGATTTGAATAATGAAGATATGTATATAAAATAAATTTCATTGCCATTTCATTTTGGACTGGATAATATCAATTATACTCTTCAGGTTTAAACATTATTATTATTGATATTTTCCGGAATAATTGATTCAGGGATTATTGATATTTTTAAGTTATTACGCCATTGTTTTATTGCGGAAAAAATTGCTGACACACGCATATTGTACGTTGTACGAATAATCTTCTAGGAATGCACGGGTATATCTTCTAACCTACGAGAATATAAGTAGTACAGGTATATTGGCATATATTTTGACATATATTGGCATATATATTGGAATCAAGTACAGTCTTCTGGTATGAAGATTAAGGGGATTAATTATATATTCAATTTATTACGTCGTCTGTTGTATTTTACCAAAAAACATTTGAGACTTATATTGCAAAACGGGTAATCTTCTACTAATAATCGGACATTATAAGTAGTACGTGTATATCTTCCCATATAATTTTAGCACTTTAATTTTGACATATATTGGAATAAATGACTGTCTTCAGATTTAAAGATTACGGGTTTATTAGTATTTTCAATTTATACATGTAATCTACTAATACAGGTTATATTTTCTAATATTCGCGTATATAATTAGTACGGGTCCCATACAATTTTAACGCTTTTATTTTGCATATATTGATTCAATTCCATATTTTTTTTTATATTTGCTTACATAAGGGGTCCAAGATGTTTTATTCTTCAGATATGTCCATGAAGATAATTTTATATAGCGAGAACAGAGATTCTTAAACTTCTTTTTAGGAGCATTATATTAAATATTCTAACAGAATATTTTGATTAAACATGTCATTTAGTATACTATAAGAATTTGGGCATGATTATGAATTTCAAGTTTCTTTATATTATATACTTCGTACGAAGAACGGGTATGCTGCTAGTTTTATAATAAATATCTTTCTAAGAGTTTAATTATTTTATATACAAGAGAGTTTTCACATTTTAATATAAATATGGTAGATAACACTTTTTAAAATTTTTTTAAATTCTATATAACTTTTCATGATTTATGGTCGTCTGTCTGTCTATCATTTTATACTCATTTGATGGCATTTTTAATGCACTTTCTTACGCCCTAGAGAGTTGAAATTTGGTACACAGCTTAAATTTGTAGAACATTTTATTCTACAAAAATTTGGTGGATCCTCAAATATAGATCCTACATTTTTTTTTCGAAATGGCCTGCAAATAATCCTCGTTCACTTCTATGAATCATTGTTGTAAGATGGTTAAAAATTCTGATGTAGGCAGTACATGACTTTCCCTGCAGACTCATATTCACGTTCTCTTTATTTCTTCTATAATAATTTGAGTTTATCTGCACAAAATAACACACATAAGTATTTTAAATGACACTGAATTTGCACGTTAAACTTAAATTTGGTTCTCATTTGATAGCTGGACTTATTGTCAAAGGTGGCGTAGCGAAAACGCGAAAAAACTAAAATATCTCAAGAACGGCTAGTCCAAGAGTAATGGGGATAGTCTTATTCTTTTTATTGTCAAAAATCACGTATAAAATAAGCATTAATTGATATAATTAAGCACACGTAGTCTTTTATTTTTAGATTTAACTATTTTTGCCGTCCATTTCGCAAAAACAGCCCGTTCCTTTTTCCCGAATCGTACCGGAATAACCTACATGTGATTTATATACCAAATTTTGTTAAATGTGGTCCATTAGTTTTTAGCTGGAGTGGATAAAGGCAATTTTTGCCGGTCATTTTGCAAAGAAGGCAGATTCTTTTATTACGAATCATACTAAAATCTAATGAACAGCAGGGTTTCCCACAAAAAACTAACCAAATTTTATGAAATTCGGTCCATTGGTTTTTCAGTTAGAGTGGATACAATATCCTCACAGACATACAGAAACACACACAGATACACCTTTACACACACAGACATCTCCCTAAAAATAGTTTTTCGTGTTCTAGAAGTTCCAAACGTGTAGATCCTTCAAAAATTCGAGTTCCGATCTTCGGCACGATTCCAATACTTTGAATACATACACACACACATACATATTATCTGTGTATCTGTGTATTATCTGTGTATCTAAATTCCGTGCCTACGCAATTGCAATAGTTGTGATTTTAAATGATCCCTTAAACTTTTATTATTTCTACAACGAAGCCTAATTTTAACTTATGCAGAATACAAATATCTAAAGTGATTTTAAAGTGAGTTATACAAGAATTGCTGAATTTTTTTCACGCATAATTATTTAGCTCTGGAGTATGGAATACAAGTTATATGAATGAAATATTTATTGATTTCGCATAGAGAATCAGACGATTATTATTTTGATGAAGTGTAAAATATTTAAGTATATTACATTACTGTAGTACTGTGATAATGTAAAAGATATCACCACTGAATGTATCACATTTTAGAGATTTTTAAATGAAATTGCATTTCTTTTGGAAAGTGTTTCATAATCAATGCTTATGCATGATTGATCTTTCTTGTTATATTCTGTCGAAAAGGATTTGAATTCTATTGCTTATATGTTTAACAGTTCATCCACTTGTGTTTAGATATGTTTTGTGCACAAATAAGTTTTATTTCACCCAAAGTAGCCTTGTTATATATAATATAGCAGTAAGAATTGAGAGGGTATGAGGTGCATTTTAATATTACTAGCTTACCAATTTCCGTTACCAGCTTGCCAACTTCTGTTCATTTTCCCTGCTCTTTCTTATTGCCTGCTACGGGCGTCCTTTGTTCCCCACTTCGCCGACGTACAAATTCCCTCTGCCCCTTTTACTAGATTTTCCGATGACGCAAATTAGCTGCACCCGTGATGTTCCCTTTCTCATATTCCTGTATTACAGATCATGAAACTGCTCTATTTATTTCAGAATCCGATCTTTGTCTATGTGATCTTTATTAAAATCGTCTCTTTGCGATTGCATGATGCTTGACAGTAGAAGAGGAAAGCCGGTTCTGCGCCAGTGGAAGAGCAGTGAAGAGCGAAGAGCAAAATGGCCGCCATCTTGAATTCCGTAATCCTGGACGGGGGTGTAAAAGGGGGGGAAAATGAAAAAAGGGGGGGGGTAAAAATTTTTCGAAACTTTTTTTTTTTTGGGTGGCAACGATTTCGTAGTCTTGTACGAGGGGTTGAGGGGGAAATAATTTTTTTGGACGAGATTTTTCTAAGTACGGAAGAAACTATTTTCGGGGTGGCAACACCTTCTCTTCACTCAATTGAAGAGCAGTGCCATCAGCGTCCCCTAGCGGCAGAAAGTGGAATTAAAATTGGGATTTCTCTGATAGTTGGGATTTTTCTTTTCTTTTTTTAAAATGAATTAAAGGTGTTAATGAGGATAATTAAATAAAGTGATGAATATCTGCATGCTAGGAGCGTGTGCTATTTTTTAACGTTTTTTCACAAAAACATACTTTTTACTAACAAAATTTCGTAAATGCAAGTTTTTTTCTTATATTTTTTCGCAAATGTAAGTTTTTTACTTTTCAAAAACCACACTTGTGCCGTTTTCTCTATGGAAATTAACATAGGTTTTCGCACTTGTGCTATTTTTTAACGTTTTTTCACAAAAACATACTTTTTACTAACAAAATTTCGTAAATGCAAGTTTTTTTTCTTATATTTTTTCGCAAATGTAAGTTTTTACTTTTTAAAAACCACACTTGTGCCGTTTTCTCTATGGGAATTAACATAGGTTTTCGCACTTGTGCTATTTTTTAACGTTTTTTCACAAAAACATACTTTTTACTTGTAAAAAACTAACAAAAACGCGTTTTTAAAGTAGCAGAATCGCGTGAATTGGTGTTTTAAAGTAGCAGAATCGCGTGAATTGGTGTTTTAAAGTAGCAGAATCGCGTGAATTGGTGTTTTAGAGTAGCAGAATCGCGTGAATTGGTGTTTTAAAGTAGCAGAATCGCATGAATTGGGTGTATGGGAATCTCGAGGGTTTAAGGGGTGTGTTTACCCAACCGGTCTTGGAGTTTAAATTAATATGCGTGTTATTTTATACATGCGTTATTTCTTTAAACCAACATGGTTTAATACGTGTACCATTTTACAAGTGTACTACTAGCATAGGCTACCATAGGGTACCTTTCAATCCTAACATGTTTTAAAAACCACAAAGTCCATTAAATCACGATGACAGATCTGCCCCTCCCCACCTCTCGTGAATGTGGATAGTTACATCGTATGGCCAGTGCGGGAAAGATGGGGATACTGCTAACAGAGCGTGGTTCTGTACCTGGATATAACTTAAGGATATATGTTGACTTGGGTTGACTGAACTGCTCTCGCTGCTATTGTTAACATCTGTGGTGGGGGACAGTTTTTCCGGACTGATAGAATGCTTGTGTTGGACCATCGCGAAATGCTATTATATTCTCGCCTGGGAGAGACTCTTTTAAAGAAGTTCTTATGTTTCTACATTTACGTTTAAATCTATTTTTTACCAAGTTTCTAATACCTGAAACAAATATTTTGTGCACTTACATTTTAAATTCTTATTTTTACTTAAAGTACCTGAAAAAGATATACGTTGCTTGCTAAAGTACCTGAAAAAGAAATACGTTGCTTGCTAAAGTACCTGAAAAAGAAATTCTTGTGTTTCTACATTTTCGTTTAAATATATTTTTTACCTAGTGCTTATTTTCATTAAAATGCTTATTTCCTAATAATACCTGAAAAAGAAAATCCTGGATAGCTGAAACAGAGATGTATATCATGCGTTTTGCATTTCCTAATAATACCTGAAAAAGAAATATTTTTTACCAAGTTCTTACGAATACCTGAAAGGTGTGTATCTGTAGTTTCCAAGAAAAAGGCAAAGTTAAGAAAACACACATTTATTAAAAAAATAAATAAATATTTACATATATATATATATATATACATTCTTCTTCTTTTACACATAGATTTTGAATCGTTTGAAAAAGTTCGGTAATATGAATGACTTGAAAAAAGTCATGGATAAACACCAGTTCTCCAAAATCGGGATTATCCAAATTGTCTCTGGTAAATTGGTAGGCGACATGAAACCAATCCAAAGCATACAGAGCCTGTTGTCCGTATTGTAGGTATTTATCTAGTTCGGTAAAGGAAACACAATCGTGGCTCGATGCGTCGTCGTACCCAGCTGTACAGGCAAAACATTCAAAAAGTTCAGATATTTTTTCCATTAAACAGTTTTTTAAATGAATGCATAAAGCAGATCGAAGTTCATAAAATCCTTGAGGGTTATCAGGATCACCATTGGAAACACTGACTGACACTGAATAGCTGTTAAGTTCTCGTTTCACGAAATAATCCAAAGTATTAGAAATGACACTGGCTTGGACTTGAATGTTAATAGCATCGATGTAATCACACAATTGAAGAGTTTCAGGTAGGCTTAGAACCACATATTCTGGAACGAACTGGAAGGAGGAGTCTTTCTTTCGAAACATACGCTGAAATGTCAGTTTGGGTTCTCCTTGGAGTGTATGTCGGGATATACAAAGATCTCTTTGTATGATATGCAGCATATCGTCTTTCAGGAGATTGACTAGGGATTCCAACTCGGTGAGAAGAGCAAACCATACGGTGGTGGAGAGGGAAACACCTTCCTTTGTAGGTTTCAGACTCCCATCAGCATCTGTTGTAAATTTGCGAATATGTATCCGTGTTTGTCCAATAAAATAAACAACACTGGCAAAAATATCACCACCCAGATGAAACAAATTAGGAGGTAATGAATCCAATGTGATACGCTGAGAACAGACTCTCTTTGCTGAGTCATCCGTAGCATTCGACAAAGTACGTTTGCAAGACATGGTTAACAGCGACGACCTCTCTCTATGGATATCTAGCAGAAAGTAAAGAGTCCTTGCGAAAACACTCGCCAAAAGATATGTTGAAATCTCGCCAAAAAACTAGTAGGACCTGTTTAAAATCGCCAAAAAGTGGTACAGCGGGTTGAAAAAGCAGCCAATGCAGGGCACTCCCCTCTGTAAAAGGCGCCAAGGGCGTGTGACGTAGTCAGACAATGACGTTATCCGCTTCATGTTCATTCTTGAATGGCAGTTGTTTGGCATTATAAAACTTCTTTTAAAACATCTGATATGTTCGGGATAAAATCTCTAAGTCTTTGCAGTTGATCAGGACTTAATTTAATGCAAATGGGTTTTAAGCCAAAACCATCATTACCATTTCTGCATAGTTGTTGTAGAATACAATCCTCCTCTTCAAACATAACCAAGAGTGTGTTGTTAGCAACAAAACTGGTGTTGGAGTAAATGCTGTTGGTAAATGCGTACCAAGTATCGGTATTCATGGTAATTCCACGAGGTGTTGGGAAATACTGTCCTCTGTTTTCTTTGAATTCCCGAATATGAATCTTTAACTGATGTCTAAATCTATTCAGAGCTGCAAAGTAGCACCAGTTTAGATCCCATAAGCCAATATTTTCGGAGGCAGGAGGTGGGTCTTTCTTAGATACATATTCTTGTAACCAGTCATGAGATGGAAGCTCATCCTCTTGTATACTGGGCAGGGGACGCTTTTTACTGCATGAAACCAGCTTTCTAAACGTTAAGCTAATTCTTGCTTCAGAAATATCAGGCTGAGGTGGAATTCGATGAGAGTAAAGTTCGTTCGTGGGAGGATACATGACATACAGGGAACCATGCTTAGAAGGGATAGTAATAGACTGTTCACCACTTCGTTCAAAGATAATGCGACGAGTTGCTCCAAAACTGACACAGGCAATGGCATAGGTAGCATCCAAACCCTTTTCATTATCCTTATGACTTCCAATTTTAGCTTGACCATTTGGATAATAGTTTAAAAGCACATAGTTAAATTCCATATCACATGCTTTTTCCACATGTTTTTTAATATCCAGCATCAGGGGAGTCCATTCGTTGGCTGGAACAGAGGTACCCGAAAAGGCATAAGATAGATCAGCATCTCCAAAGGCAAGGGTTTTACGTAGAGGTGTATAAGATCGTCCATGTACAACCACGTTGGTTTCTTTAAAGTCCAATGTTTGCAACTGTTTAAAGATATCATCTGCTGTAGCTTGGTCCATAAATTGTCGAATGTAATGTACATTTAATCCATTATTTTCAAATCGAATAATTCGAGGAGAAGAAGCCATGATAGCAGTTAATAGAAATAATACAACTTGGCAGGATAGAATCTAACGAGCAAGTAACCTATCTTAAACACAATCCCCCCACACTAGTGTTTCGCCCCTCCCACATGCTGACGTAACAAACCTGCTCTACCAATCCCCTGCAACCCACTTCTCACGCGTACGTGACCCCCGCTCCACAAGAACGGGCATGTTCAGTGACGTCACTGAAGCCTGCTTCGTATGGGTAGTATGCAATGGTAGTATACAATACCAACACACACTTAGTTAAAAGAATGAAAACAATACACAGGTGATTATGAATGGAAACACTACACAGGTAATTATAATCAATCATTATTTTATTCATTATTATTCATAATTATCCCATTTTAAATAACGGGATGTTACAGGTTCTGCCTTAGGTGGAGTAGGAGTATAAGGCTGAATATACAAATTTTTGTTTTTTACAAAGTGAGTAGGTATATTCAGTTCATCTAAAGCTGTTAAAAACACTTGTCCTGTTACAGTTCTTTTCTTTTGTCCAAATATCAGATTAAATAAATCTCCAATATTAGTCTTTGGAATCCACTGCTGATGATGTGAAATATGTCCTTTTTCATTCCATGAAAGAATGTCGGGATGGCCTTTTATAATATCCAATAAATTGCTGGCATAGTTTCTCATGGCTCGGGGAACACTGTTTAAAATAATATCTTCATATCTTGAGATGTTCTGCGTTGGTGGCTTTGGTAGGGCATCTTCGGATATTTTCATCTCTGTATCCATATCTGTATCCATATTCTCGAGAAGGTCCTTGTGCGATACTTGCGTATTGAGAAGGTCTTTGTACGATACTTGCGTATTCAAAAGAGGTTCCTTGTGAGACACTCGTATACGTGTGTTGAACGAATCCATCTTTATTTTCTTTTGTAAAAGTTCATAATAAAGTTTCACTTTATCATCTTCACTCAGGGAACTGTTGAGAATACGAGCCATTTCCTTATCGAAATGGGTTCTATACTTTTCTGTAGCAACATGTTTAGACAAAGAGTCTTCAGGAACCAAGGCATACTTTTTAGCGCGCTCCATTGAAAAGGATTGTAATCACACTGAGGGCTGCTGGGATGAGTAAGTTCAGAAAACCGCCTTTCTGAATAATAAGCTTGCGTTTCAGGTACAGTGGCTTACGCTTGTCTGCCAATTCTCGTAAAACAGTCTTGTGCGCTCCAAGTTTGCTCTTTTGATAGCTTGTGAGTGGGATATTACCCTTTAATGTATTCAGGCTACACTCACAGATGGCTTTTATACAGGAACGAGGAATCTTTTTTAACAAGGTCTTTCGTAGTTTGGAGGGACAAGAATGAAGCAGCTGTAATTGCTTCTGTTGTTGCTTGCTGAGTGTCATCTTCACAACTGAGAGAATACTGCGCATGCGTATTCATTTATCCATTTCGAAAAAGGTTTAATGTCTCAGTTTATACACGTATTGTGTCTGATCGGGTAAAATCGAGGTGCGCAAACGCATCTCTTCTGGAGTCTCACTGCGCAGGTCTATAAACAAATAAGAATAAGGTTCTCGAGTAGCATCTTCGTACACTTCTTGGAAGAAAGGCAGATGTCTGGGAAACAGTTGTTTTCCCAAATGCATAATTTGGCTCATATCTCTTCGATTCTTGCAGAGTAGCAGATAATGGGCATTCAGAGTAATTTCACGCATTTCTTTCCCTTTATGAAAAAATTTTTGCGTAATAAACACCACACTTAGATTTAAATGATGACTTCCTCTCGTAAACAGATGGGTTAATCGCTTATCGTTACCACATTCACTCATTAAATCGTCTATAATAAAGAGAGTATTCAATCCCAGATACTCTTGATAGTTTTTAGGCAATCCTTCCACAAACAAAAGGTTTGGGATTTCATCGTATAAAGGCTGGTGGATCCCATAGAACCACACGATTTTGTCCGGAGAAGGTAAAAACATATCCCGCCTGTGTTTAATCATATCCCGCACAAAAAAACTCTTCCCACATCCTGTGGGACCCGAAATAACCATAGTAAAGGGGTGTTGTAAGGATGGGAACTCCATCGTAAATAACAAGATCAGTATGTTGACATCTATATTTATTGGTAAAAAGGTGCACTTATGTGAAAGCGCTTGGTTACAAAGTTATATACATTAACATCATTACATACGTCGTGGGGTACAAAGGGTAATAAAAAGTCTTTCAAAGAAGATCCGCGACATCTTGAATACAAATAATAGATGCAATAGTGTCCACAAACAGCTGTTACATTGCTTTGTAGAGGCATGGGGTTGTACTCTTGGTGCTGGAACGTAGAAACAAAGTCCGAGAGGGGTCCTTCAAAGGCTGTAGGTGGGTGTCCATAAGAATCAAAGAATTCTATAGAGTCTTTATCTTGCATGTAGAAGGATACCCAATGGCTTCCTGGATCGGTCGAAGCGTCCACGTTGGCAACCAAACAGGCTGGGAATGTCACAATGTCTTGAGCTAGTAAATCACTCGGAAAAACGCCCAGAAATACATCCTTGGTTATAGGATTCTTGGAGAGGGCTTTATCCAGTTGCTGGCTTTCCATGATTAATTGGCAAAATCACACAAAATATGTCTAGACTTGTTAATTTCAACCACGTTTTCAAATTCAGCATACAGTAGAATGGAGATGGTTTCCTTTAAAGCTTCCGAAAACTTGATTTCCAATCGTAAATTACCCTGGTGTTGTAGATTCATATGAGGGCCATCGCACATGTCAGGCGATAAATCAAATGCGTACAAGGTAAATCCTTTTGCAAATTCGTCTCGGGTCAGATGAATTCCTTTGTCTTGGTTAAATCCAGGGAATAAGGTATGATAGGCACGGATATAGTTGTTTTGGTTAAAGTTCAATTCCAAGAGTCTGCTGGGTACTGGAAGTCCATCCACGTAGACACATAGAAAATTCACGTTGTAATGGCCTAGCAGGAAAGGGTTAGAGTCATACTGTCCATTCATACCCGCATTGTTTAAACAGGCAACGGCCACTCTTTTAGGCATCACACCTAAAAAGGCATTATCCTGCATAAAAGACCAACTGCCTTTAGAAACAGAATACGTCTTACACAGAACGCGGTCAATGGGATACTTGGCCGTGTGCTTCTCCAGGGCTTTTATATGTCCCAGTAATACTCCGGGGCCCACTTTCACTTTTCGAATAAACATGGAAGCATGCTCTATCATCACTTTATAATCAGGTTTGGCAGCACTAGACACTAAACAAAAATCTGATTTGCTACGTGTCATCTTTATCTTCATGTACACTAAATTCAATATAAGGCGGTTCTGCTGAAAAATGTCTGAATGAATCTGTCCAATCATATCCACAGTTTGGCTTTGTTTGCTTAATTCATATCTTTGTTTCAGTCCTTCGTTAGCATCCTTTTCTGCAAGGGGGTTGGTATTGTTCAAATGGGTGTCTTTAAAAAAACATTCACAGGTCAATAAGCTTTTCTTGGCATCGGCTCCATAGTTCAAGAGGGTTTCTATATAGGCTCTGTAGGGATAGGTGTTGGTCGCTGAGGAAATAACTCGGTCATTCAAACTCACATCCACTTGGGAGAACAGGGAATGTAGAAATAAGTTCACGGGGGCCACGGGTTCTTTGTCGGCTATAGGCGATCCATCCGATTTCACAATCTTTGCTTTCACGTATAGAAAGGAAGAACCCAGATCCATATATTCATCTCCGCTTCCAGATATGTTAAATTCCACGGGGCCTCCATCTCGTATATTAGAGAGGGGGTGGTATTCGATAAAATGTCCTTTTTCTATAGCTGTCTGAGTAGGTGGGGTCACGAATAAATCCAATTCGCTCTTGGTACAGGGTGAAGAATCTTTATGGATAGACATCTTTAGGAGAAAATATCTCGTGTTCTCGCTTTCTTTGCTGAAGTGGGAATGAAGTGATTCTCGGATCGCTTCCTCTTTTTATTGCTTTTTCCAGAACCAATCATAGTCTTCATCTGGGTTGCAGCCTTGTCTGTTAAATTACGACCTGCTTCTTTTAAATGGCGTTTGGCTGCCACTTTTAAATCTTCTCCTCTGGATACATCTCCCATCACATTGAGTCCACTCTGCCATATTTGCTTTCCCACGGCTTTGGCACCCGATTTTAGAATGGGTACAGCCGCTCTAAAAAAGGAGCGAAACAAACTTCCAAATCCATATCCTTTTTGAAATGCAGATCCTTGATAATAATCCAATCCATTACCGGTTTGCTGAAGATAGTAGTCTTCAAAAGATTTCTGGCAACATTCATAAGGCACATACATCATGAGAGATACTTTTGGCGAAAATGTAGCTTCACGTACGAGCGTCCGCGTTCAAATGGCGTGAGTTCGCCTGTGTGCGTCCTTATAACGATTTCCAAAGTGTCAATCATCTTTATACTCACAGGTAAATAGTGGGGGCGGTCGAATGTTAGAGAAACCAATTCACCGTCGTTTCCGGCCACTTTCACTATGCGTAAAAGGGGTGCTAGTACATCTCCCACAATTTGGGGTTCTACAATGTCGGAATACACAAACAGTACATGATAATGAGCGTTCACATCTGCAACGTAGGGTCCTTCCACACTGGTTTCTAAATGAGAGTCCGATTCAATCACCACGGGATTAAAACCCAGTACTTGGGCCATTCCTTTGTCTAAAATCACTCTTGCTTTGTTTTTTACTTTAATGCGTACTCGTTTCGTAACAGGATTATAATGAAAAGAGATCTTGTTTTGGTGGTCTTTGATGAAAATAGCTTTTAAAATGTCTGGGATGGTTTCGTAATATCCCGCTGGTATTCTACGTACAAGCATTTTACCATCTCCTAGATCAAATCCAATAAAATTGTTCTCGGCAGTTATATTCATCCATGTATGGGGGTATAAAAACTCTGTAATTCCAATCTCCCAGCTTCCCTTTAGCTCTATAGGGGTGGGTAATCTCGTAATAAAATGTGAAATTTTATTCTCAGGGAAGTAGCTCATCGAGCTATCACTAAAAAGTGTCACGTAGAAACTCATCGTATCAACTGATTTCAGAAACAGGCGTCCCTTGCTTTTATAGGGCGGATAAATCAGAGGCAGGTATCCACTGATTAAACTTGTGGGGATAACCTCGGTATTTTACAAAGTATTCCATATTATTCTTCTTGAAACGCTTCTTTAACACTTTTTCAATGGGGAATTCCTCTTTCATTTTCACTTTTTGTAGTTCTTGCAGGTAAAAGGTACCTTGTATGGGTTCTCCTAGTAAATCTTGGATTCTGTATACAGCAGGTTCTCGCTTCACGCATTCTGTCACTTTAAATAATTCTTCCGACCAATTTGTTTCGTACCCCTTCTCAAAGGTCATTTTAATCATGGATACTCGCACAGTGTCCCCCGCATTTAAAATACATTTGGATACGCCCTTAGGCAGGTTACCGTAGAGCGTAAACCACACTTCTTGTTCATTGTCCGAATTCACATTCACAGGGGCTTTCTTAATGCTGGAGTGATAGGTATGATTATAGCTATCCATCAACGAGTCCAATACATCCAAATAGCGATAAGTATTCTGATTGGTAAAGTATTTCCACATTTTTGTGTTAAGGGTTCTGTTAAACCTCTCAACAACAGATGCTTTTGTGGTGTTAAACGTTGTAAAAAACTTGATATGATGCTCTTTAAGTAATTTTTGAAATTTCTGATTCTTAAATTCTGTACCTTGATCCGTCTGCAGAGATTTTGGAATGCGCTCTTTAAATATAGTCTGAAAGGCGTTCACGATATCTACCCCTATCTTGTGCTTCAGGGGTATAGCCCATGCATACTTGGATAAAATGTCAATGCATGTTAAGATGTAGCGAAATCCATCATTCTGTCGGCTGAGCGTTGACATATCGGCTAAATCGGCTTGCCATTGCTGATCTATAGAATACACTATAACACGGTTGGTTTTAAATTTCCGTTGAACTGGCTTGTGTAATGTATAGGCTTCCACACCTTGTAGCCAATTCTGAATTTCCTTCTTGGGTACTTTTCCTTGAAGAGCACGGTATATGCTATCCACTCCTCCAAAACTTGCGGGGTGCTTGGGGTCTAGGTAGGTTCCATCCATCATTCCAGCATGGAAATATTCACAGATTCGTTTAAATGCAGAATAAAATCCCTTGGTATATTTAAATCAATCAAAACTTCTGTTGTAATGTATACTATTAAAACAGTAATCAGATAGACACACGTCACGATAACCTCCTCTCTCGAAGACATGACTTTAAATAAACTAATCGCTCTTCTCGCCTCTTTTATATACAGATTTAAAAATAACGCCAAATCTTAAAATGCGCTCTCTGAAACGTTGGGCGTCAATTTCCCAGAATCCCTTGCGATCTTCATCTTTGGGTACCTCTATAATGCATACCTCCTCACGATTATTTAAAAATATTTATTTTTTAAATTTTGAAAGTCAAGACTCAAATGATTGGGGAAACACATCCCCTCTCATACACTCAATTCCTGGGATTCTCGAGATTCCCATACACCCAATTCATGCGATTCTGCTACTTTGGAAACACGCTTTTTTATCACATTTTTGTAAAAAACACACATTTTTGTTGTTTTTTTACGTTTTTGCAACATTTTGTGCAAAATGTTAATTTTGCCCATTACCACATTTTTAGTGGCATTTTTGTAAAAACGCATATTTTTTTGTAAAAAAATTACAAAAGTGCGAAAACCCATGTTAATTCCCATAGAGAAATTGAAATTTTGAAAAAAATCGCAAAATGTTAATTTTGCCCATTACCACATTTTTTGTTACTTTTTTACGTTTTTGAGACATTTTGTGCAAAAAGTTAATTTTTCCCATTACCACATTTTTTGAAAAAAAATGACAAAAGTGTGAAAACCCATGTTAATTCCCATAGAGAAATTAACATTTTCAAAAAAAAGACGCAAAATGTTAATTTTGCCCATTACCACATTTTAAAAAAAAAAAATTACAAACGTGTAAAATTCAAGTAAGTACAGATATATTATTTCCCAAACTGTTCGATGCTCTTGGCATACCCCTACATCATAAAAGACATTCTCGCAGTTGACTTCGTAACAGTCATATAGGCTAAGCATCTCTCTTCATCATACGATATTCTCGCAGTTCAGTTCGTAACCTACGAATAGGGCAAGCACTCTTTTCTTAGAAGGCGGAGGGATATTGATATGACCTTGGCATGTCTTCAGCATACCCCTTGGTATACCGCTGGTATGTCCTCGACATGTAATAACAATGTTCTCGGCACGCTTCTAGCATGCAATAACATAGACCTTAATCACTTTATTTAATTATCCTCATTAACACCTTTAATTCATTTAAGAAAAAGAAAAAAAAATACGAATATTTCGTACTTAATTAATTCATTTAGAAAAAGAAAAAAAAAATCTCAACTATCAGAAAAATCCCAATTTTAATTCTCCTTTTTGCCGCTAGGGGGCGCTGATGGCTTCATTCCGCCTCTGTCGCAGAGGCGGAGGTGCTGCCACCCCGAAAAAAGTTTCTCCTATACTTAGAAAAAAAAATATTTCTAAGTTCTATCCCCGATGGTTCCACTTTCCGCCGCTAGGGGGCGCTGATGGTTCCATACCTCCTTCGCAGGTGTTGCCACCCTCAAAATAGTTTATCTCCCACAGGCGTTGCTATGGCAACCGAAACAAAAAATATTTCTAAGTTCTATCCCCGATGGTTCCACTTTCCGCCGCTAGGGGGCGCTGATGGTTCCATACCTCCTTCGCAGGTGTTGCCACCCTCAAAATAGTTTCTCCTATACTTAGAAAAAACTCATTCCAAAAAATTTATTCCCCTCCAAACCCCTCGTACAAGACTACAAAATCGTTGCCACCCGACAAAAAGTTTCTTCAAAATTTTTTCCCCCCACCTTTTTTCATTTTCCCCCCTTTTACACCCCCGTCCAGGATTACGGAATTCAAGATGGCGGCCCTACCTCATACCTCGCATACCTCCTTCCGTGCAGAACCGGCCTTCCTTATCTACTCTTGACTTATTTATTGCATCACCTGTAGCTGAATGGTAAAGCTTAGTCTATCAAATTCAATCATTTAACATGAGGTTTATTGATTGTCAACGAGATCGGACAAGAAGAAAGCTTTCAAATCCACATAAGCTAAGTTTCAAATAATCAGAACTACACTGTAAAACATCTCCTTGAAACTTCTTTACTGATAGATTGGAAAACACTGTCCTTATTTTTTACCCCCAAAAACCGAACTAAGAAAAGTGTTAGCAATTCATTTTCTGAACCGTTTGGAATAAACTTTTGTAAAATTATATAGGTGGAGATATATGCCTGTAATAGTTCAGAATGTACTTTAAACTCTTTGTTCTAATCAAAGTCTTGGCGTATGTGGTGCTTGGAGCAACACCCAGAGGACTCAATGACACCCTGGTCAAGGGAAAGGTCCAAACAAGCAATCGCAAGAGAAATCTGAGGGCTCTTTGAGTGTCAACCAGTGGGAATTGGCCTAGCCCCCGCACATTAAATATGCGGTCACAAAGTCAAAAAGAACCAATAGTGAACAGAGAGGGATGAACCAAAATTGCAGCCCGAGAGCTTCGGCAATTGACGATCTTTTAATCACGAGAGAGTTTGGGACATTCGAAGAGGAATTTTCAGAGTTTCAACATCTTTTTTGTCACGAAGGCCAGTTATTTTCCTCGTTCAGTGAAAGTCGATGAATACCGCCCGGAATGGAATAGCCTGATCTCGTGCAATACATTTCCAATGGGAAATGCGCAGTAATGGCAACCTGAACTCTTACTGAACTTCATAGTGGAGCTAAAATTCCAGATTGCTGTTTTATGCTTCTTCAAAAAGCCATTTACTAACTTTACTCATCCTCTCAGGGAAGCATCGAAACGAGCACCTGACCAATACATAGGCTAGTGTTCTTCAACCTTTGTCATCTCGCGGAACCCTTTTTTTGAGATATTTTTTTTATGGAACCCTTCGTTCAGTAGCACACCCAGATTTGATTTTAGGAGGGGATGCGTCATATTACGTATTACATGTTATGAACAAGGTCCTTTGTTATAAAAACTTTATATAAGATATAAATTTGCATTAATTCAAACAAGAAGATAAATATTTCGTATAAAGTATTTGTATTATACATATATATGTCATATGAAATTGAAAACAAAGAAAAACAAAACAAAAACAACGAATTGTAGTATCGACTCGCGGAACCCCTAAAGCGTTTGAGTGGAACCCTAAGGTTCCGCGGAACACAGGTTGAAGAACACTGACATAGGCGATGAATGTTAAGCACAATAGCCAAATTTTGTCATTTATGTAAATTAAAGTATCTAGTTTAAATGTAAGCAATTGCCAGTAACCTATTGAACTGAGCATGGTTGTGCAATGTTTTATATTATAATCGCATTTAATTTAATTTATATAAATAAAATTGAAAATTTGTCTGTCTCACTGTCTGTCTGTTTGTCCCATCATCACGGGAGAACGGCTGAACTGAATTTGATGAAATTTTGTGGATAGCCTTGAAATAGCCCCCCCATAAATTTAGTCCAAGTTTCGAGTTTCTAAGACCAGGGGTTATCGATATATTAATGAAAATTGTTTTATTATGACAAAAATTGTTTAAACTCATATATTGTACATTGTACGAGTAATCTTCTACAAATGCACGGTAATATCTTCTAATCTGCGAGAATATAAGTAGTACAGGTATATTGTCAAATATTTTGATATATATTGGCATATATTGGAATCAATTACGACCTTTTAGTATAAAGATTACGGGAATTATTTACATTTTCAATTTAGTACGTCATCTGTTTTATTTTGGCAAATATTTTAGAGACTCATATTGTGATACGGGTAATCTTCTACTAACACACTGGCATATTTTCTAATCTGCAACAATATAAGTAGTACGGGGATATATATATATATATATATATATATATATATATATATATATTCCCATATAATTTTAGTACTTTCATTGTGGCATATATTGGAATCAATTACGGGTTTATTGATATTTTCAATTTATACGTGTGATGTATTAATACAGGTTATATTTTCTAATATTCGCGTATAGTATAAGTAGTACAGGTCCCATACAATTTTAATGCTTTTATTTTGAATATATTGATTCAACACCTTTTTTTATATAAATTTGCTTACAAAAGGGACCAGGATGTTTTATTCTTCAGATCTGCCCGTGAAGATAATTTTGTATAGCGGTAACAGAAATTCTTAAACTTATTTTTAAGATCATTGTATTAAATATTTTAACATAATATTTTGATTAAAAATGTCCTTTAATATACTATAGGAATTTGCACATGATTATGAATTTCAAGTTTCTTTATGTTATATACTCCGTACGAAGAACGGGTATGCTGCTAGAAAAGAAATAAAATTAATTTACTTGTACTCAAGATGTCTCCCATAGTGATTGGATTGTGGAAACCCCAGGCCGTCCGACTCACCCAGAGGACTTGAGTAACTATTTGGACGACCGGTATAGTAATTGGATTGTGTGATCTTTTGTCCTTCACCTCTTTTCAGTTTTTGGACATCGGCAGTTGAACAAGTGAGTAGTTTCCGGGGTAAGCCTTGATTCTGAGGTTAAAATACTCCTATGCAATCACGGTTATCCTATACGATCCTATGCGATCATGGTGTGAAAGAACTGCATCTGCGACAAATTTATCTAATTAAATTTAAGCATTGATAGAATTTTTTATTTCGAACAATGTCTATGGTCGGCAGAAATCGGAATATTACAAAAAATCTGATGTGGGCAACACATGACTTTCCTTATATAATGCAATGAATTTACTACTTTTACAGTAAAAAAAAATAGGTTTTCCTTATAGTAAATACTTCTATTCTTTCCAAGATATTGAATTTTCGACAATGAGTCGTCATTTTCATTGATTTAGCGTCATTTTAATCCATTTGGCGAGATTTTCGTTAATTTGACAACATTTCAAAAAGTCGCCAAGTTGGCGACATTCCGCCAAATTCGTCACCAAAATCTCGCCAAGCTTTACTGACGGAGAAATAAGTTATTCTTATAACAGATAAATGGATATTGGCGTTCAAATACAAAAGTATTACTCGAAGTGTCTTCTTCCATGAATGGAACGAGCTAGATCCACGAGAATGATGTCACCCAATTTATCGCATGGTATTACATTTGAAAAGTGAACATGTTTCTCAATAGGAAATATATATTTTTATTTCATATGACTTTTTGATAATATGATTTTTTGAAAAATGTGAAATATTTCGAGAAAGGTTCATGTTAGCGTTCTAAATTTTATGTCAATCGTTTTCAAATGAAAAATTACATAAGAAATGTCTATTTGCGTAACTTTATTAACGGTTTTGATTTTTTGACGATTTTTTCAAAATTTCACTCCAAAATTTAGGGGGGTTCTGAACATTCGATTACGTTTAAAAACAATAGGCTTCCAGTGTTTAAGGATTGTGATTTTTGTACCAAATTTCGTTCGAATCAGTCCATTCGTTCGTCAGTTATCGTCTCCACAGACCCACTGACACTCACACACACAGACACAGACATCACTTCAAAAATGTTTGATTCGTGATCAGGGATGCTTGAAACGTGCTCTCCCGTCGAAAACTCGAATTCGAATTTTCGACTCCGTCACAATACTTTCCTTATACATTATGTATATAAGGAAAGTAAAAATGTAAATACAACGCTTGTATATATGAACCTAGTAGATAGAAATTAAAAAATAATTTCTACTTGTTTTGTCACAAATAGTGAACCATTGACAAATTTATTAAAACTAATTTCAATATTTAAATATTTTTGAACTAATTCTTTAGGAAAAATTAATGAGTTTTCCTCCGAACAAGTTACTGCTTCACTTTGCTTATTTTCGCACTAAATATCTTACTGCACTTTAAAAGATAAATAGAAACATTGAGGGACAAAAATGTTCAGAAAAATATCCAGTTTCCAGATAAATAATTTGATTTTACAAATCTCTTATATTTGTCAGTACTCATCTTGCCAGGTTGAAGATAAAAAAATTTCATATTCTTTTAAAATTTTTAATGCTTGTATCTCGAAAACTGAAAGTGATAGCAATGAACAGTAAGTGAGTAATTTTGTACCCATTTCAAAGCACTACCAGGACAAACAGTAGATTTCAGATCGGGATTAAAATTTTCGAAATATAGTGATTATAATTTGAATATTTTAACATTTTGAGCGATTTTGAAAGGGTGGTTCAAATTTTGATATTTTAATATTTTGAACTGTTTTGAAAATGCCCATAAAAGATAAACGACCTTTTATAAAACGTTGTTCAAGCAAAGCCATTTTTTCTGTATCGAATTGGGGTCACTGATGATTTTTTTTGCTAAATTATTTATTCAATGAGAAAACTTTCTATTCCGAGCGATAAGGCGGGTTTTGACTTTCTTATACTATGAAATATAGTATAGAGAATGTATTTTCTTAACGAAAGTTTTCGAATTCGAGATTTTGATACCAATCTAAGTTTTGAGATTTCCTGAACATGTTTTGGCTATTTTTGGAGTGATGTCCCTCTGTCTATATGTTTGTGGTCGATTTTTTATGTACACGATATTGAATTAATGAGCCCGAAACTTGATACTTTCAATCATTGTTGTAAAAATGGCCGCGATACATTTTTTGTGTTTGTGACGTCATTAGCCTTCCTCGGGGGTCAAGTTATCCCTCCCCCCTGTCAAGTATGGCATCAGTCGAAATATTTCTTTCAAGCCCCTTAAAATGACAGGTAACACACTATAATTGCAATCATTTGGACCAGTGATACCGATTTTTCAAAATTTTACTTGCAAAATTCGTGAAAAAAAAAATGTGTGCAGCACATGACTTTCCCTGCAGACTCAAATTTATATTTGCTTTATTTCTTTAATAATTCACTAGATTGAGTTTAATTGAACCAAATAACACAAAATTTGCACTTTTAATTCAATTTTTGTTTTATTTGGTAATTGGACATTTTTCCGAAATCGGCGTAACAAAAGTGCCAGAAATCTCAAATATCTTGGAAACGGTTAGTCCTAACGTATAATGGAGTGTGTTATATTATTTTCTTCTTCAAAAATTGCGTATGAAACAAGAATTTAAGTGATACATTTGAGCATACACTACTTGGTATTTTTTTTTAGATTTTGGCGATTTTAGCGGGCTATTTCGTAAAAAAAGGCAGGTTGTTCTTTTCCGAATCGTACCCAAAACTAATCAGCACCAGAGTATCCCACAAGTAACTTATCTACCAAATTTTGTGAAATTTGACCAATTAGTATTTTAGCTAGACTGGATACATGAAATTTTTACTGGCTATTTCGCAAAAATAGACGGGTTCTATTTCTAAGAATCGTACCAAAAACTAATCAACACCAGGGTCACATCCAAGTGTCTTACCTACCAAATTTTACGAAATTCGGTCCATTAGTTTTGGAGTTAGAGTGGATACATACATTGCACAGACACACAGGCAGACACATACACATATGTCACGCTAAAAATGGATTTTTCGTATTCTAGAGATCTCAAAACGTGTAGATCCGTCGAAAACTCGAGTTGCGATTTTCGACATGATTCCAATACTTTTCCTATACATTTCCATGTATTGCAGGGAAAGTCAAAAAACACAGGATGCCTAAAAATGGATTATGGTATGAGACAGTCGAGTTCAGACACACTCCGTTTTAGACCTTTCTGGTAGGTTGGACGGTCTGGGTCTCAACAACAACAACAACAACAACTCTCTGTTTTGGCTATTTTTGGAGTGGTGTCCGTCTGTCCTTGGTCCATTCCTTGTGTACACGAAAGCGGCTACAAATATTAATGGATTTTCAAGAAACTTTATATCCGGCTTTATTATAAAAAATCTGATGTGGGCAGCATATGACTTTCCCTGCCGACTTATATACATATTCTCTTATTTTAATTAAATTTAATTCACTATTAATTCAATTTTCGTTTTCATTTGGTAACTGGACTCATTTTCAAATGTGACTTAGAGAAAAAAACAAAAATGTTTCGAGAATGGCTAGTCCTAGTGTAATGGCGTTGATCTTATTCTTTTCTTCGTTGAAAATTACGTATAAAACAAGCATTTAATGGATATATTTCAGCATACGTAGTTTTTTATTTTAGATTTTGTCGATTTTTGCGGGCTATTTTGCAAAAAAAGGCAGGTTATTTTTTCCCAATCATACCTAAATATAATCAGCACCAGGGTTACTCACAAGCGACTTATCTACCAAATTTTGTGAAATTCGGTCCATTAGATTTTGGACTAGAGTGGATACAAGCTTTTGCGGGCCATTTCGCAAAAAAAAAAGACGGATTCTTTTATACCGAATCGTACCCAAAACTAATCAGCACCAGATTTGCCCACAAGTGACTTACCTACCAAATTTTATGAAATTCGGTCAATTACTTTTTTAGTTAGAGTGGATACAATATCTGCACAGACAGACAAACAGACACATAGACAGACACACACACAGACGTCACGCTAAAAATAGTTTTTTCGTATTCTAGAGGTCTCGAAACGCGTAGATCCGTCGAAAACTCGAGTTGTGATTTTCGGCACGATTCCAATACTTTCCCTATACATTACCATGTATTGCAGGGAAAGTAAAAAAATCTAAAAAACTGGATTGAATTTTTTTTGAAATTCGAGCGAAAACTTCGAAATGTATACGAAATTGTATATTTTTTGAACACACAGTATAGAACAAAATTGGGCATAACCGTACATAAAAGGATTTATTTATGGATCAATGAACACAAGACTTAATATTTTCAATCAGTGTTGTGCAAAATAGACGCTGTATAATTTTTACTTTCCCTGCAATACATGGTAATGTATAGGGAAAGTATTGGAATCATGTCGAAAATCGCAACTCGAGTTTTCGACGGATCTACACGTTTCAAGACCTCTAGAATACGAAAAAACCATTTTTAGCGTGACGTCTGTGTGTGTGTCTGTGTGTCTGTCTGTGTGTCTGCCTGTGCAGATTTTGTTTCCACTCTAATTAAAAAACTAATGGACCGAATTTCACAAAATTTGATAGGTAAGTCACTTGTAGGCGAGTCTGGTGCTGATTAGTTTTGGGTACGATTCGGGATAAAAGAACCCGCCTTTTTTTGCGAAATGGCCCGCAAAAGCATGTATCCACTCTAACTGTAAAACTAATGGACCGAATTCCACAAAATTCGGTAGATGAGTCACTTGTGGGTCACTCTGGTGCTGATTAGATTTTGGTACATTTCGAAAAAAAATAACTTGCCTTTTTTAGCAAAATGGCCCGCAAAAATCGTCAAAATCTAAACTAAAGAACTACGTATGCTCAAATATATCCATTAAATGCTTGTTTAATACGTAATTTTTAACGAAGAAAGGAATAAGACCAACCCTATTACACTAGGACAAGCCGCTCTCGAGATATTTTAGTTTTTCGTATTTTCTCTACGCCACCTTTGAAAATAAGTCCGGTTACTGAATCAGAAAAAAAATTGAATTAAAAGTGAAATAAATTTAATTAAAATAAAGAGAATTTGGATATAAATCTGCAGGGAAAGTCATGTGCTGCCCACATCAGATTTTTACTTTCCCTGCAATACAAGGTAATGTATAGGGAAAGTATTGGAATCACGCCGAAAATCGCAACTCGAGTTTTCGACGGATTTACACGTTTTGAGACCTCTAGAATACGAAAAAACTATTTTATTATTTTATTAAAACTATTACGTATGTGTGTGTGTCTGTGTGTCTGTCTGTGTGTGTTTGTGTTTCTGTCTGTGCAATTCATGTATCTACTCTAACTAAAAAATTACTGGACCGAATTTCAAAAGAATTTGGTAGGTAAGTCACTTGGGTGAGACCCTGGTGTTGATTAGCTTTTGGTAGGATTCGTATAAGCAGAACCCGCCTTTTCTTGCAGAATGGCCAGTAAAAATTTTATATATCCACTCTAGCTAAAATACTAATTGACTAAATTTCCTAAAATTTGGTAGATAAGTTTTTTGTGGTATACTCTAGCGTTGATCAGATTTTGGTACGATTCGGAAAAGATGAACCCGCCTTTTTTATGAAATGGCCTTAAAAAATGTCATGTATCAACCCTAGCTAAAATACTAATTGACCAAATTTCACAAAATTTGGTAGATAAGTTACTTGTGGGATTCTCTGGTGCTGGTTAGATTTTGGTACAATTCGGAAAATAGCAACCTGGCTTTTTTTTTACGAAATGGCCCGCAAAAATCTAAAAACAAGAGAAACTACGTATGCCTAAATGTATCAATTTAATTCTTGTTTTATACGCAATCTTTCACAAGGAAAAGAATATAATATACTTCATTATGCTTTAAGACTAACCGTTCTCAATACGTTTGAGATTTCTTGCATTTTTGCTACGCCAATTTCGGAAAAATGTCCAATTACCAAATAGAAACAAAAATTGAATTATAAATGTAAATTTAGTGTTATTTGGTGCAATTAAAATCAATCTAACGAATTATTAATGAAATAAAGAAAATATGAATTTGAGTCTGCAGGGAGAGTTATGTGCTGCGCACATCAAATTTTTTTAACTGTAAAAGTAGTACATTCATTTAATTATATAAGGAAAGTCATGTGTTGCCACATCAGATTTTTTTGTTCGTGACGTTATTGGTCCCCCTTGGGAGGAAAGTTACCAAGGGTATATTGTCAATCATGCTATCAATCGAAAGATTTTTTCAAGCCTTTTAAAGTAAGGGTTAATACAATTCAATTGTAATCATGTGGACTCATAATACCGATTTTTCAAAAAATGTTTCTTAAAATTTGACAAGAAAGTTACTAAAATGAATTCTGGTATGAGAAGCCGAGTTGACGCGTACTTCAGTT
Organism: Amaurobius ferox; assembly: GCA_951213105.1. Taxonomy (NCBI): domain Eukaryota; kingdom Metazoa; phylum Arthropoda; class Arachnida; order Araneae; family Amaurobiidae; genus Amaurobius; species Amaurobius ferox. Next base: position 63,226,477 of record OX578149.1, read on the forward strand.
AATTTAATCCTACAATACAGCTGGTTGCATATATTTTACAGTGTACTGTCCCAATTTAATACATTCTATTTTTATTAACTGTACCACAAACGTACATTGTATATTTTCTAAATATATATACGAAAACTTGAACAAATAGAACAATATAATGTTCTTTTTGATGATTAGAATAGAATGGACACTTTTCGTAAACATGTTTCCATGTTCTGCCATCGTCGTCTGCTAGATGTTGGTAAACTCTATGAAACATCTGGATACATCTGGAATTTTTCTTTACGGGCATTTTTCATCTCGGTATTTTTCGCAAACAACTCACAAAGATGGATTTTTATATCTACTTTGGCAAAGGTATGCCACCAAGACCGGGAAGATACAAAAGAGGTCCATAAAAAGCGTATTTTACAAAGGTAATGTGATTCTCGAATAGAATAAAAATAGTCTACAATGATCTTTATCTGAAAAGTCTTATTTATAGCAGAAAGAAAAGGACATATCATTTTTATTTATAATGCTTACTCAAAAGAATATCATTTCATTGAGTTCTACTGCAAAAGTATCAATAAATCTACCACGTTGTTTGACGTGAAACATCTTAAGAGATTAAATCTGAAGTATGTAAGTGACATCATATTGTTATGAATGCGTAACAGGAAATCAATGTTATAGTTTGAAGGTCAGGTTCCCTAGCAACAAATTCGATGATTTTTGGCGATGAATTTGGCGAAATATCGCCATTTTGGTGACTGTTGGAGAGTTCTAGAAACTTTTCGAATTTTGTAGAATGGTTAAGAGCTTCACGAGTTACGTGCTTCTTTATGAAGTTTACATAGGTATGGTATATAAACTTGTCATCGTTCAGCTGGGTTATGAAGTGATACGAATAAAAGTATCTACCGAACTCGATACAGAATCCAACATATAATTTTTTTCTGATTAATTTTTTCCTTTAAGCTATAGTATAAAACAATATTGGTGGAAAGATGACAAAATTTAAATTTCAGATATGCATCATCTGTGGGTCATTAACATCCTCGCCATACGTCAGTATACACTTATCGCTAGTGCTAAATCGCTCCTAAATATATAGCCTATATTGCTCCCTCGAACGTTTAAGGTCACGAAGGTGGATGTCAAGCTAGTCAATGTTATACATCTTATCATTGAGTTTGCTCTACTAACATCTGTGGCTTGTCTCTCTCCTGGAAAAAGTCCTATGGGCACCCATGATAAACACTAAAATCGAACCCTGAATTGCAGAAATTCTCATGGAAACATACTTCATGCACAGCCGTTATTATGGATGTAATGATAATTTTGGACATTAGTATATATTGTATTTTCTTTAAATATAAAAGCGAAAACTTGAACAGATAGAACGATGTAATAGAACAATGTTTTATTTAATGATTAGATTAGGATAAACGTATACCGTAAACATATTTCCATGTTTTTAAAACTGTATGCTATATGTAGCTAAATTCTGTGAAACATCTGCAGATTTTTTTCTACATGCATTTTTCATTTCACCTTTTTTCCGCAAACAATTTACAAGATGGGTTTTTATACCTACTTTGGCAAAGATGTGTTTCCAAGACAGGGAAGCATACAAAAGAGGTTAACATAAAAAGAGCGTATTTTACGAAGGTAATGCGATTCTGGAGTAGAATAAAAATACTCTAATACAATGATGTTTATCCGAAAAGTCTTATTTATAGCAGCAAGAATGGAACACATCATTTTTATTACTTTCCCTACAATACGAATAGAAAGTATAGAGAAAATATAGAGAAATGCGTATAGAGAAAGTATCGTAATTGTGTCGAAAATTGCAACTCGAATTTTCGAAGGATCTACATGATTTGAGACCTCTAGAACATGTAAAAACTATTTTTAACGTGACGTCTGTGTGTGTGAATCTGTCTGCGCAATGTATGTATCCACTCTAACTCAAAAACCAATTGACCAAATGTCATAAAATTTTATAGATATGTCACCTGTGAGTGACTCTGGTGCTGATTAGATTTTGGTACAATTCGGGATATAAGACCCCTTTTTTTGCGAAATGGTCCCCCAAAAAATGAGTGTCTCTATTCACTCATTTTTTGGGGGTAAACTGAAAAACTAATTGGCCAAATTTTACAAAATTTGGTAGATAAGTCACTTGTGGGTTACCCTGGTGCTGATTAGATTTTAGTATGATTCGAAAAAAAAACCCTGCTTTTTTTGGCGAAATAGCCCTCAAAATTCGTTAAAATCTAAAATGAAAGACTAGGTATGCTCAAATACATGAATTAAATGTTTGTTTTATACGTAATTGTTGACGATGAAAATAATAAGAGTAACCCCATTATTCTAGATCTAGCCATACTCGAGATATTTTAGTTTTTTCGAATTTTTGCTACGCTTGTTTGCTACGCATAAAAGCTACTTTTAGCGTGACGTCTCTGTGTGTGTGATTGTAACTTTATCTGTATGTGCAAGGTATGTATCCACTCTAGTTGAACAACTAAGGGACCGAATTCCACAACATTTGGTATATACGTCAATTGTGGGTTATCCTTATTCTAATTAGATTTTGGTACAATTCGAAAAAAGAAGAAACAGTCCATATGAAACAAATATTTCATTATAATTCGGCATCCCTCAAATTATCACCATTAAATGTATGGAATTACTGATTAAATAATGAAAATCATTGCCATCATTAATTGTATTAAATCAATACAATCAATAATACATTTTATTAATGGAGATATTTTGCAGTATACAGAGTTTAAAGGAAATATTAGTTTTATAAATTTTCTAGCACCCACTTCTATTATATGAGATGAAAATGTATTGCATTTAAAAAATTTTTTTATGTGGGCAGCACATGACTTTCCTTATATAATGCAATGAATTTACTCATTTTACAATAAAAATTAATGTATAAGATACACGGTACTGTGTTTTTAACATTTATCGATTTTCCAGATGACAACATGTAAAACTATTTGAAAGTGCCCAATTAACTTATATTTCGCGCAACACTAAATAAACAATTATCAATATTGATGGCATTCTCAGTAAGAGATATAGTCCATATATTAAAACATTTTAATAATTAATTCGTCAATTAGGCGTTATTTTCATTAATGTAGCGTCATGTTTGCAATTTTGACGGTATTTTCATCAATCTGAGGCAGAATATCGACAAGTTGGCACTACTTTGCTAGATTCTTCGCCAAGCTCGCTAAAATACATTACCAAGTGTTACAGACAAACAGAGAGATGAGTATTTCTTATATACTAGAAAGTATGCCCGTCATATGACGGAAAACAGAATTTGCGAAACATTGCTTCCCATTTGGCATCATTTTTATCAAATTGGCGACATTTTTGTTACTTTTGCAACATTTAAAATAGTATTCAAGTTGGCGACGTCACGTTAAATTTCTCACCAAGTGTTACGGACAGAGAAGTGGGCTATTCTTATAGTCTACTCTTATGTTATTTGCAAGATATTGCATTTTCATCAATTAATCGTCATTTCACTGATTTAGCTTCGGTTTCACCAGTTTGGGAACTTTTTATCAATTGAGTGACATTTTCGTCAATTTGGTAGCATTTAAAATGTCAGCGAGTTTGGAGATATTCCGACAAATTTGCCACCAAAATTTTGCCAAACGTTACGGACGTAAAAATAGGTTAGTCTTGTAGTAGATACGTATATTCTTTCCAAGATATTGAATTTTCGCCAATTAGTCGTCATTTTCCTTGATTTAGCGTCACTTTTTATTAATTTGGAAACATTTTCGTTAATGTGCCAACATCTAAAAAAGTCGCCAAGTTGGCGACATTCCGCCAAATTCGTCGCCAATATCTCTCCAAGCGTTATGGAGAGAAATAAGTTATTCTTATAGCAGATAAATGACTATTGGAGTTCAAATACAAAAGTATTACTCAAAGTATCTTTTCTCGTGAGTGGAACGAGTTAGATCCACGAGAATGATGTCACCCAATTTATCGCATGATATTATATATGAAAACTGAACGTATTTCACAAAAGTTAATATTTTTTTTAATTTATGTGATTTTTTGATAAATTTATTTGAAAAAATTTGCTATATCTCGAGAACGTGCCCTCCCGTCGAAAATTTGAATTTGAATTTTCGACCCCGTCACAGTACTTTCCTTATACATTATACTATGTATATAAGGAAAGTAATACAATTGTGAATTCCACAACTTTTCTCTTTGCTTGTTTGGTTATTACGCTTTTCAACTTTTTACTCCATTCCTCACAATGATGATGATTAAGATTTTCTGCCTATCAGTCATTTAGTTCCTTCTGGGTCAAGAGAGAGAGAAAAGATGATCTGAGAGATTACGTATGTGTCAAAAGATTACTGGAGCCACTTAAAGATTAATCTCCAATAATTACAGGATGAAATAACAGAATCACGTGACTATTTATGTTTTTATTTTGTATTCAGTAGATTATGCTCTAATTGAATAGAATAGATTGTGCACTGATAAAGTGTAGGGATTTCTCAGTAAAGTATAGGGATTCAGTGTGAGGTTGTTTAATTTAAATTTAAATAATAATTGTTTATCGTTTTATCTTTTCAGCCCCTCCATAAGTCCCCCAGTGACGTAGAAGATTGAGTTTGGCACACTTATAGTAAAGTATCGATAACGGCACCAAACTTTATTCCTTAAATGTTTTTTTTCTTACACTTCACGGGTATTGTATTCCTCCTCGTACTATGCCTCATACCTTGCTTCAAAGTATGTCACACTGAAAGAGTTCTTTAAAAAGGAATAAATGTGTAAGTATAAAATGTTAAGTATAAGAAAATAAGCCATTATTACTTTCCTTATATACATAATGTATAAGGAAAGTATTGTGACGGGGTCGAAAACTCGAATTCGAGTTTTCGACGGGAGAGCACGTTTCAAGCATCACTGATCACGAATCAAACATTTTTGAGGTGATGTCTGTGTGTGTGTGTCAGTGAGTCTGTGGAGACGATATCTCACGAACGAATGGAGCGATTCGAATGAAATTTGGTACAAAAATCGCAATCCGTGAATACTGGAAGCCTATAGTTTTTAAACGCAATCGAATGTTCAGAACCCCCCCCCTAAATTTTCGAGTGAAATTTTGAAAAAATCATCAAAAATTAAAAACCTTTAAAAAAGTCACGCAAATAGCATTTCTTATGTAATTTTTCTTTAGAAAACGATTGACATAAACTTTAGAACGCCAGTATCAACCGTTCTCGAGATATTGCACATTTTTCAAATAAGTGTATCAAAAAATCCCATAAATTAAAAAAAATATTAACTGTTGAGAAACATGTTCACTTTTCATATGTAATATCATGCGATAAATTGGGTGACATCATTCTCGTTGATCTAGCTCGTTTCATTCATGAGAAAATATACTTTGAGGAATACTTTTGTATTTGAACGCCAATAGTCATTTATCTACTATAAGAATAACTTATTTCTCCTTCCATAACGCTTGGCGAGATTTTGGCGACGAATTTGGCGGAATGTCGCCAACTTGGCGACTTTTCGAAATGTTGCCAAATTAACGAAAATCTCGCCAAATGAATAAAAATGACGCTAAATCAATGAAAATGACGACCAATTGTCGAAAATTCAATATCTTGAAAAGAATATTAGTATCTACTATAAGAAAAACGTATTTTTTTACTGTAAAAGTAGTAAATTCATTACATTATATAAGGAAAGTCATGTGTTGCCCACATCAGATTTTTTTTTAAACGAAAGCAGTTTTTAGTGTGAAGGAAAGTATCCAATTGTTGCTGATGGAGTTCATGACTGTGATAATTACCTTTTTTTTACCATTTAGATTGCTGTAATTTATAATGTCTTTATTACAGACCGCCCTTTAGCGACTAAGAGCGTGGTGAGTAAAAGCGCAGCCGAATTGCCGCACGCACCGTTGACCTGTTGTAATTAGCGGTGCTGAAGAACTGTGATATTAATTTCACCCTTGCGAGATGGCAAACAAGGAGTACGGTGAAACTTGCCCATCGAATATAACGATGCTTGACGCTAAGATGTGACTCTCTGCACATGTCATATATATGTAAGATTCGGCTCGTAAAATAACATGCCAACACCAGTTGCAAAATTTTGCCGAATAAGAAAACAGTGACATTTAAAAGCTTCGTTCCAGGTAAATATCTCTGTTACATAGCTTTCTTTGTTAAGAAACTGATTTTTTTGCAGTTTAAAAAGTTTTTTGTGTAATAAATAATTCTGTGTTAAGTAGATTCTAAATTACACGAATGATACTGTTACTGAGCATGACGAGCAATTAATTTTTTGAGAATTAAAAAGTAAAAATCCATGTCATCTACAAAAACAACAGAAAAAAAAAGTTTTTTAATACGACTACACGTTTTTGACCAATGCTTTTGATATTTAATGATTAATGTTTGTTTTATTTTGTTATATGCTGAGCAGCATAAATCAATTATATTTTTATTCCATCATAAATTTATTTCTTGTGCTTTTAGAACCAGGGGATTAGAGATTATAAACTGCCAGATTAAGTGCCTGTCATAAGAGGATTAGGGTAACCATTTAAAGAATAATCCCCATTAATACGAGGATGAAAGGCCTAAATACCATGAATATTTATGTGCTTGCGTATTCTTCAGATTATACACTAATTCAATGAGACACTTTTAGTATAAAATAAATTTTCAACACAGAAAGCTATCAGATTTTTCTCCAGAGTAAAAAGAAACGACAAAACTGTTTTCTTAAATACATAAATAAATATTATTTAGAAAATGCAAAATAATTCATCTCCTTCTTTAGGGGGCACAAATAATTGAATGTAAAGACTTACCACATTGTGCTAATATGATGGTATTAGGAAGTAGGATACATCTAAAGGGGATATGTTTTATACAGCATTCCTAGCACCCTAATAACTAGTCCTTAAGCACCCTAATAACTTTGTAAGGAAATGTTCATGAGTGTACACGCAGGGATTATCTATTATAAAGCTTCCATTCTCGATTGCAGTGCCCTTAGTGAACAAATAAAAATTTAGAATAACACACATGATACGTGAAAAACGCCAATACAAAGTTGTAGAACATTGTGTAATGTGTAGGGGTACGCAATAAAACAATGAAGTGGCCGATATCCTGGTCAAGGATGGTATTGTTGAACTCTTGACCTCCATCGCTGAATTGACTTTTCTGGAACTTTTCCCCAGAAGGCAAATTATTGATAGAAACACTTGGATACCCCCAACAGTCCATAGTTGGTACCATCGTGTTTGTTCTGGTGGTACTCTTGTCTTCAGTGATGGCAGAGTTCAACAAACAACTATTACTAAGTTCATTAGTAAGCATTTAAAATGTCTTAATTGTAAAGTTTTTCCCATCCTTACTAATTGCTGTCTTCAACATCTCCTTCAACAGGAGGCTTCTCTTCAACATCTCTTCAACATGAGGCTTCTCTTTAACATCTCCTTCAACAGAAGGCTTCTCTTCAACATCTCCGTGACTGTCTGGGACTATCCTGGAATGATCTTATCCCTAAATGATCTTATCCCTAAACCGCTGTTGGTTTTGGATTTTCTTGGGACTTGGCTCTCGGACTTCATCAAGCTTAGGATTAGGCTAAGCGGAATTAGAAACAGCAACAACACCACCATAATTGCGTTTGTTGAAGGCGCATCTACATTAATAAAGCAGATAGGAGAATGCGAATGAAAATATGTCCATGGCAATGGTCTATTTGAAAAGACACCTTTTACCCCAAAATGGTCTTTTTACGTCGTTTTGACATCATAAAACCAATGAGCGGATATCATCTTTTTACAACAAAGGGCCACATGAGTAGTTCGACACTCGTGGGTCACCGGGGCGCGGTAGCCTATTGGCTAGCGCGCTGGAGTTGCACTCGGTAGGCCCGGGTTCGATTCCAGCCGCTGCCAAAACTGCCGCCGTGTTCATGCGGAGTACGATCACGCTAAACATGTGGGTCCGAAAGTCCTTCCGAGAGGTTGGTGGTAGGGAAAGGAGGGTACGGTCCCTGTGGATGCCTCCCCCACTGGGTTCCGGTCTAAATTGGGTGGCACTTCCCGACCGTCCAAACAGTTACCTTACACCTTTCTGGTAGGTCGGACGGTCTGGGTTTCAACAACAACAACTCGTGGGTCACCAATGAAAGTAAACACACTCATAGGCACACACATACACAAGCACGCACTCATACACTGTGAAACGTTCTGAAACTCAAAGTTTGCTGAATGTTTCACAGTGCCCTTTTTAAATAGACACAAACAGACGCTACTCTAAAGATAAAGGATTCGTGTTCTAGAGTACCCAAAATACGCAAATCCATCGGAAACTCGAATTTCAATATTCAACAATATTCTAATACTTTCTCTTTCCATTACAAAGCAAAGTTAAGGAAAGTAAACTTTATTCTAAATTAAAAAAAAAATCTGATGTGAGCAGCAGATGATTTTCTCTACTGACTCAAATTCATATTTTCCTTATTTCATTAATAATTCATTAAATTTGGTTTAATTGCACTATATAATACGCATAATTAATTGAAATTACACTGAATTTACACTTTTAAAGCAGCTTTCGTTTTCGTTCGTTAACTGGACCTATTCTCAAAACCAGCGTAGCACTAAATGAGAAAAAACTAAAATATCCCGAGAATTGCTAGACCTAGAGTAATGAGGTTGATCTTATTTATTTTATCATTAAAAATTAAGTATAAAACAAGCATTTAATTGATGAATGTGAGCATACGTAGTCTTTCATTTTAGATTTTGATAATTTTTGCGGGTCATTTCGCAAAAAAAAAAGCAGGTTTTTTTCCAAATCGTCCTAAAACCCAATCAGTACTAGGGTAACCCACAAGTGAATTATCTACAAAATTTTGTGAAATTTGGTTAATTAGTTTTTCAGTTAGAGTGGATACAGACAATTTTGAGGGCCATTTCGAAAAAAAAAGGTAGGTTATTTTATCCCAAATTGTACCAAAATCTAATCAGCACCAGGATCACTCACAGGTGACCTGCATATAAAATTTCATGACATTCGGTCAATTAGTTTTTGAGTTAGAGTGGGTACATACATGGCACAGACAGACACACACACACAGATGTCAAGCTAAAAATAGTTTTTTCATGTTCTAGAGGTAGGTCTCAAATCGTGTGGATTCGTCGAAAACTCGAGTTGCGATTTTCAACACGATTCCACAACTTTCCCTATACATAACCATGTATTGTAGCGAAAGTAATAATGACTAAATAGCGAAGCATTAAAAAAGGAATTTGCCAAACGATAAGAATTAAGAAAAAAGAACAAAGGAAACGAACACTTTTAAATCTTGCATAATAAAGGAAAATATCTGTTTGTGTGTGTTTGTGTGTTTGTAGTCTGCAGCGAGAACTCCAAGAATCATATGACCAGGAAATTAGTTTATGTTTTACCCCAATTTAGGGCGATATTTACACAAATCGATTCCTTAGCAACCTGAAACATCAATACAGAGTTTCCATCTCGCCGCCATCAGAAAGATCGAAAAATTCTCTATCGAACATACTTTGAACAGAATCCATACAATGAATATATACCTTTTAATGAATTTTTAAATTATATATAATTTTATGCGTTTTAAATCTCTCTGAATTTTATATTACGATATATTAAATTACCGCGCCTTCCAACGTCCATGTTTTTCAACAGCTGTTTAAAATATCACAGACCACTCCAGAAAAAATCTTCCTAAACCCATCCATTGATCAATTATACATTTTTTATCCCAGACATGTCTATGATTTTTTGAACGAATCTAGCAGTCTTCGGACCTTACTGGATGTCGAAACATAGGAGAAAATGGACCAGACTCATTTTGTTTAGGGGGATTTATTAGGGGGGGGGGGGTTATTTTGCGATTGGGTGAGAGGTTGTACTGTTAAAGGGTAGTTCTCTACCAAAGAAAGAATTCCCAAGAGCCATTTCTTTTTAATTTTCTTTTATCGTTTGCAGGAAACTGACGTGTAGTGCGTCCATGGTATGGGGACCAGAGACCATAGATTTAGAACGCTGTAAGAAGTATCTGCTTATGGATTTATTTGGATTGCGAGCTGTAACTAAAATGAAAAATATTGATGTGGCCAGCGCCGGGACAAATGCGTATTACGTATCGGAGGAGTGGTTTAAGATGTGATTAGGTGATTATTTAGGGCGAGCACATGCTTGCGTGTTTTGTAATTTTTTTTTATCGCCCGGGCCGTTCAGCCCACCCAAAGGGTGTCGAAGACTTAGACCACACGACTAACCCGGAGGCATATAGCTGCTTAATGTGTGGCCGGCACCCAAAGGGTGTGGGTGTAGATCAGTTAAAACAGACTGCCTGGAAAAACATTAATGAAACAAAGTAACACAGAAAAACAATAAAGCAATAAATGTGTTTTGTAATTTAAGCGTGTGCAGCTGGCCACTAAGCTTTATAAAAATTCAATGAATTTAATTAATCGCTGCTTTAAATCCCGGGCAACGACGGGTGCAGTTTCTAGTATAAACAATAAAACATTTGCTAAATGTAATGTTTTTTCCTTTCAAATGAATTATATTATTACATCGACTCTCGTGGTTCTAGTACATTCGATATAGGATGAAAATTGCATAATATATTTGTATTCGAACGTTATAATTTATTGTGAGAGTAAAACACACTTGTCACATTAAAATTCATTTGGAATTTGACTATTTACCCTTAACTGGATTCGATAATTCTCGATATATCATAGGTGATCGCCATTGTTAATCAATATATACTGTTTCGGAACTGATCCTCCGTAGTTTGCATTGATCATAACATCGAATAATATTACAACTGCATAGTGCTTAAAGCCATCAGTTTATCAGCAGTCGTCAATTAGTGTATGTCAAGAGTGGGATGATTATGTATGAGTCCAATCTACCGGAACATTCAATAGAATTCTACATATGATCATAAAAGTATTTGGAGTGTAAGTCACCATTCGACTTTCTCATGCATTCATACTGAATTTGATCATTTGCATTATTCATAATATTATAACTGCACAGTGCTAAGTTTAATTGCATAGTGCCATTAGTTTAACAGCTGATTTATCAGCAGTCATTAATTAGTGTATGTAAAGAGTGTAGATTAGATCATATATGAGTCATATATACCGGGACATTCAATAGAAGTTTAAACATGATAATGATTATGAAGGTATTTGGAGTGTGAGTCTCCATTCGACTTTCTCATACATTCATATAGCCTTTTTGTTTGCTTGAGTGTTACTTTCCCTACAAACATGGTAAAATATACAGGTAAAGTATTGTGACGGTGTCGAATAGGTCGAATTCGTGTTTTCGGCAGATTCGTGTTTCGACCATCACAGAATGCGAATCGAACATTTTTGAAGTGATGTCGGTGTGTGAGTCTGTGGACGCGATGTTTTATTAGCGAATGGATCGTTTAGGATGAAATTCGGTACAATTTTCTCAATGAGAGAACACTGAAACCTTGCTGTTTATAAATACGGTCAAAAATGTTGATGTCCTTAAATGTTTGAATGATTAAAAGAAATCATAAAGACACTGAATCATGTTAAGTAATCTAGCATTTTATACGTGATTTTTCTAAATGAAACAAATAAAACTCTAATATTCTTGAAATGTTACAAGTTATTTTCATAAATTTATCAAAAAAATTAGAAAATTGAAGTAGTATTACATATTATTAAAATGATTGGATTTCCATATGCAATACTAGCAGTATATCCCTTTTCGTACGGAATATATAATATAAAGCAACTCGAAATTAACAATTCAAGGAGAAGTTTTAATATATGCAGTTTTTCTTTTCGAAATTTGATAATTTATGTAACAAAAAGGAAGAAGGTGAGTTCTACCGTCTTGAGATAATAAACAGACAAACATATATAAGCACATAATTCTAGCAAAAAGGATAAAGGTGAGTTCTCCAGTGTTGACATAATTAAGAGACAGATAGAAGCACACATTTCTAACTAAAAGGAATGAGGTGAGTTCTCCAGTGCTGACATAATAAAAAGACAGATAGAAGCACATAATTCGAACAAAAAGGAAAGAGGGGATTTCTCCAGTGGGGATAATAAACGGAGAAATAGAAGCACATTATTATAATAAAATGGAAATAGGCGAATTCCTCAGTGCTGAGATAGTAAACAGACTGATAGAAGCACATAGGTATAACAAAAAGGAAAGATCCGAGTTCTCCAGTGCTGACATAATAAAGATACAGATAGAAGCACACAGGTAATAACAAAAAGGAAAGAGGTCAGTTTTCCAGTGCTGACACAATAAAGAGACAGATAGAATCACATAATTTTAACAAAACAGAAAGAGGTAATTTCTCCAGTGGAGATAATAAACGGAGAGATAGAAGCACATTATTATAATAAAATGGAAACAGACGAGTTCCTCACTGCTGAGATAATAAACAGACAGATAGAAGCATGCGATTCTAACAAACAGGAACTAGGTATGTTTTCCAGTGCTAAGATAATAGATGGACATACAGAAGCACAAAGTGCATCTCAAATTAAAATCCACCGCCAGAAGAGTGCGTTTACATTCGTGTGATAAGCCCATGATTTGGACTCAAACACAACGGGTAAACGTTCTCATACAAATCCCGACAGTAGAGCCAGTGGACTTGTGTTAATTTGAAAAGAATAAACACGCAACGGGTCTTCTAACAACATCGTTGAATATCATGCTTTTCGTCGCGGTAGTATTGTTGTATGGTCATTTTCATTGAGAGGCCACACCATCATTGAGCTGCATGTTTCCTCAGATGACACTGTGACGGCGGAGATGTATGACGACAAAGTTTTTGATCTCTATGTCAGACTTTATGTCACCTCTATCTGTTAGGATTTTTGTTTAATTGACCACACGCTTGTCCATATCGAGCAAACTCAGTGGAGAATTATCTTCAGAGCTGAGATATTGAACGTAGGAAGTGGCCAGTGTATTTCCCAGATATTAAACTATCAAAAATGTTTGAGATGCCCTTGAGAGAGCTATTTTTCAGTCTACTGCTTCTGCCACCCTCTAAGAACTAAATCCTGTTCTTATATATGAATATTAATCATTACCCTCTGTCACCCTGGATGATTTGATCGAGTTAAAAGTTGTTAAGCCTGTATCAGAATTTGAGTGGACAATATTCCATACTAAGTATCACTTGCCCTCTCTATGCATTCTTCAGAATGTTTATCATGTCTATGCAGAAGTCTGTTGTAGCAATTCAGTGGCAAATAAGTCCCTAAAAGACATTTCTTATCTTATCAACATTTGCATGACTAAATAACGTAGAGTATTTTCCTGCAAAATTTGAAGTTGATCGCGGAATATCTCATAAATTAAGCCTGATTTACTGTTTCTTGCTTAACATTTGGAGGGCAGTGTATGCTGTAAGACTAAATAAAGCAATATATGCTTAAAACAATATATCATGGTATGAGGCAAAATGAACAAAGGATTTTGATAAATAGACACTAGGTTTGACATTATACTTGAAAGATGTTTACGAGCCATAAATTCATCCATTTGCAATGATATCAACAAGTTGGAGAGTTACAATGTCCACATGGGTGTAACCCACCGTACCGGGCCTGACCCGAAGAATCTACTTCTAAAAGAGGGAATCCAATCAGGACCGACCCTAAGCCGTCATGCAAGGCAAGACCAATTGTGATGGGAATGCGTGTTTCCCCGAAGCCCAGTAAAATATTAAGATTACCGAACGAAAAATTGGTCAAGCAGATTTGAATAAATGTTCACTATATGAGGACGAGAAGCAGAAAAAGAAATGATATTCGATCTGATGAAACATAAAAAGATTGAATGTGTGAAAAACTTAAAACTAGTACTCGTGTCAATTAACTCCAGATGAGGCGCGGAGTCGAACAAGTTCGCTCCCTAGTGTCAAGTGCCTTAAGTCAAAGTCAGACAGAGTTGTAAAGTTGTGATCTCTAGTACAGTTAAAATGCACAGAAGGTACGTACCAGCCGTATATTGTAACAACTTCGGTCGAGCACAGATATTCTTGATATTTTTGGTAAATGATTGTTTGGTCGCACATCTCGTACTAAGTCTCTCTCATAATAGATTAAATGAATTTGGTTTTATAAAGTACTAGCAGCATACCCGTTCTTCGTACGGAGTATATAATATAAAGAAACTTGAAATTCATAATCATGCCCAAATTCTTATAGTATACTAAATGACATGTTTAATCAAAATATTCTGCTAAAATATTTAATATAATGCTCCTAAAAAGAAGTTTAAGAATCTCTGTTCTCGCTATATAAAATTATCTTCATGGACATATCTGAAGAATAAAACATCTTGGACCCCTTATGTAAGCAAATATAAAAAAAAATATGGAATTGAATCAATATATGCAAAATAAAAGCGTTAAAATTGTATGGGACCCGTACTAATTATATACGCGAATATTAGAAAATATAACCTGTATTAGTAGATTACATGTATAAATTGAAAATACCAATAAACCCGTAATCTTTAAATCTGAAGACAGTCATTTATTCCAATATATGCAAAATTAAAGTGCTAAAATTATATGGGAAGATATACACGTACTACTTATAATGTCCGATTATTAGTAGAAGATTATCCGTTTTGCAATATGAGTCACAAATGTTTTTTGGTAAAATACAACAGACGACGTAATAAATTGAATATATAATTAATCCCCTTAATCTTCATACCAGAAGACTGTACTTGATTCCAATATATATGCCAATATATGTCAAAATATATGCCAATATACCTGTACTACTTATATTCTCGTAGGTTAGAAGATATACCCGTGCATTCCTAGAAGATTACTCGTACAACGTACAATATGCGTGTGTCAGCAATTTCTGCCGCAATAAAACAATGGCGTAATAACTTAAAAATATCAATAATCCCTGAATCAATAATTCCGGAAAATATCAATAATAATAATGATTAAACCTGAAGAGTATAATTGATATTATCCAGTCCAAAATGAAATGGCAATGAAATTTATTTTATATACATATCTTCATTATTCAAATCGGAAAGGATTTAATAAAAATCGTCTGCCGCATAAACACATTGGATTTAAATCCGTTGCTAAGCGACATGATACCATTTGCTTCAAATAAATTGGTAGAAAAAATATCGTCTAAATAGTTATATTTCTATGGAACATTTGGCGACAGTTTCGTCAAATTAGCGACATTTTAAAAAATCGCCAAATTTATCGCCAAGTGGGACTGTAGAACTGGCAGTTCCACTTTGCGACAAATTGACGAAATATCATCACAATACTATCCCCTAACAAAAAACAATTAATATCATTTATGTAGCGCAATTTTATCAATTTCAAGATATTTTTATAGATTTGAAAACATTTTTATCAATTTGGTGACATTTAAAAAATTCGCTAAATGTATTACTAAGTAGGATGGTTGGTCTGCCTGATAAATGCTAACCAAACATCATTTCAGTACTCTCTTCCAACAAAACAAAAAAAAAAATTCATTGATATGTAGAAGACCCAAGCCACACGACCAACCCGAAGGTTTATGGCAGCTGTTTGTGTGTCGTTTATATCAATTTGGCGACATTTCCGTCAATTTGGCAAAGTTTAAGAAAAGTTGTCAAATTAGCGATATCCCTCCAAATTCGTAGCTTTGAATTTGCAGATCTGAATGAAACATTCTTATCCCGTTTCAATATACTAAATGAAAACACTACAATTGTATTAGAAGTTATACCCGCTCTACTCTTTTTCTGTTTCAACAATCGGCTATATGAATTTATTGGCTAAACACAATATATGAGTTTAGTAGCTAAATACGATATAAGCTTGAAAACTCTTTGCCAAAATAAATGCAATTGATGTACGCAGTCAGCAATTAATATAATTAAAAGAAAAATCAAACCGTCCATTCATAAGATATACTTTTATATCCATTTATCCATTTATTTATTATTTAAATCGAAAAAAAAATAATAAAAACATTAACAAACACATTTAATTTAATTGCGATGCCGAGCAACATGATATATCCTCCTAAAATGTTAAAATTTATTAACCAGTAACAGCACACCCGTTATTCGTACGGAGTGTATAATTTAAAGAAACTTAAAGTTCGCAATCATGTGCAAATTCTGTTAAAATATTAAATTTATTGCTCCTAAAGAGAAGTTTAAGAATATATGTTCTCACTATGCAAAATTATCTTCACGATCAGATCTGAAGAATAAAACATCCTGCCCCCTTTTGTAAGCAAATTTACAGAAGAAAAAATAGGAATTGAATGAATATATGCAACTCCGTACTAATTATATTGTCGCAGATCAGAAAATATACCAATGTGTTAGTAGAAGATTACCCGTATTACAATATGCGTCTCAAAAATATTTGCCAAAATAAAAGAGATGACGTAATAAATTGAAAACATCAATAATATCCGTACTCTTTATACCAGAAGGTCGTAATTGATTCCAATATATGCCAATATATATCAAAACATATGTCAATATACCTGTACTACTTATATTCTCGTAGATTAAAAGATATACACGTGTATTTGTAGAAGATTCGTACAACATACAATATATGAGTTCTTTTCTTTTCTAAAGTCTCGTTCTTTTCTAAAATATATTTTTATATCCATTTATTTATTATTCAAATCGAAAAAATAATTATTAAAATTAACAGACAGATTTAATTTAATTGCGTTTCTGAGTAACATGATATAAGATAGAATCTTATAACATGTTAAATATGTCATGTCTTATAACATAAACTGCGAAATTAAATAACGATTTTGATTTCTCTATACTTCTCATTGTTCCGTAAAAGCTTGTTTTAAATAAACCATGAACCATGGAGATAGATTTCCCCTTTAAATCATGTTTCAAACAATTCATGTTTTCAGAAAGTGACTAATTAACGCAAAAAATCTCCCATCAAACTCAGAGATTAAATTTTAATTCACTTTCAAACGATTTTCAAGCTTTTCGTTTGGATAAACCACGGAGTTAGGGAGTAGAACTCCTAGGAAAAAGTTCCGTTTTTCATTAATATCTCGACAACCCCAGGTCTTAGAAACTCGAAACTTGGACAAAATTTATGGGGGGATATTTCAAGGCTATTCACCAAATTTCATTAAATTCGGTTCAGCCGTTTTTCCGTGATGATGAGACAAACGAAAATTTCGTTTTTTACTAATATCTCGAGAACCACTGGTCGTAGAAACTCAAAGCACGGATATAATTTTAAGTGGGGCTATTTCTGGGCTACCCTCAAAATTTCATCAAATTCGGTTCAGCCGTTCTCCCGTGATGGTGTGACAAACAGACAGACAGACAGACAGACAGACAGATTTTCATTTTTATTTATATAGACTAGCAGCATACCCGTTCTTCGTACGGAGTATATAATATAAAGAAACTTGAAATTCATAATCATGCCCAAATTCTTATAGTATACTAAATGACATGTTTAATCAAAATATTCAGTTAAAATATTTAATATAATGCTCCTAAAAAGAAGTTTAAGAATCTCTGTTCTCGCTATATAAAATTATCTTCATGGACATATCTGAAGAATAAAACATCTTGGACCCCTTATGTAAGCAAATATAAAAAAAAATATGGAATTGAATCAATATATGCAAAATAAAAGCGTTAAAATTGTATGGGACCCGTACTAATTATATACGCGAATATTAGAAAATATAACCTGTATTAGTAGATTACATGTATAAATTGAAAATACCAATAAACCCGTAATCTTTAAATCTGAAGACAGTCATTTATTCCAATATATGTCAAAATTAAAGTGCTAAAATTATATGGGAAGATATACACGTACTACTTATAATGTCCGATTATTAGTAGAAGATTACCCGTTTTGCAATATGAGTCACAAATGTTTTTTGGTAAAATACAACAGACGACGTAATAAATTGAATATATAATTAATCCCCTTAATCTTCATACCAGAAGACTGTACTTGATTCCAATATATATGCCAATATATGTCAAAATATATGCCAATATACCTGTACTACTTATATTCTCGTAGGTTAGAAGATATACCCGTGCATTCCTAGAAGATTACTCGTACAACGTACAATATGCGTGTGTCAGCAATTTTTGCCGCAATAAAACAATGGCGTAATAACTTAAAAATATCAATAATCTCTGAATCAATAATTCCGGAAAATATCAATAATAATAATGTTTAAACCTGAAGAGTATAATTGATATTATCCAGTCCAAAATGAAATGGCAATGAAATTTATTTTATATACATATCTTCATTATTCAAATCGGAAAGGATTTAATAAAAATCGTCTGCCGCATAAACACATTGGATTTAAATCCGTTGCTAAGCGACATGATATCATTTGCTTCAAATAAATTGGTAGAAAAAATATCGTCTAAATAGTTATATTTCTATGGAACATTTGGCGACAGTTTCGTCAAATTAGCGACATTTTAAAAAATCGCCAAATTTATCGCCAAGTGGGATTGTAGAACTGACAGTTCCACTTTGCAACAAATTGACGAAATATCATCACAATACTATCCCCTAACAAAAAACAATTAATATCATTTATGTAGCGCAATTTTATCAATTTCAAGATATTTTTATAGATTTGAAAACATTTTTATCAATTTGGTGACAATTTAAAAATTCGCTAAATGTATTACTAAGTAGGATGGTTGGTCTGACAGATAAATGCTAACCAAACATCATTTCAGTACTCTCTTC
This sequence comes from Amaurobius ferox, assembly GCA_951213105.1. Lineage (NCBI taxonomy): Eukaryota > Metazoa > Arthropoda > Arachnida > Araneae > Amaurobiidae > Amaurobius > Amaurobius ferox. The sequence goes on from OX578149.1 coordinate 63,245,350, forward strand.
TAACAAAACAAAAAAAAATTTCATTGATATGTAGAAGACCCAAGTCACACGACCAACCCGAAGGTTTATGGCAGCTGTTTGTGTGTCGTTTATATCAATTTGGCGACATTTCCGTCAATTTGGCAAAGTTTAAGAAAAGTTGTCAAATTAGCGATATCCCTCCAAATTCGTAGCTTTGAATTTGCAGATCTGAATGAAACATTCTTATCCCGTTTCAATATACTAAATGAAAACACTACAATTGTATTAGAAGATATACCCGCTCTACTCTTTTTCTGTTTCAACAATCGGCTATATGAATTTATTGGCTAAACACAATATATGAGTTTAGTAGCTAAATACGATATAAGCTTGAAAACTCTTTGCCAAAATAAATGAAATTGATGTACGCAGTCAGCAATTAATATAATTAAAAGAAAAATCAAACCGTCCATTCATAAGATATACTTTTATATCCATTTATCCATTTATTTATTATTTAAATCGAAAAAAAATAATAAAAACATTGACAAACACATTTAATTTAATCCGTTATTCGTACGGAGTGTATAATTTAAAGAAACTTAAATTTCTCAATCATGTGCAAATTCTGTTAAAATATTAAATTTATTGCTCCTAAAGAGAAGTTTAAGAATATATGTTCTCACTATGCAAAATTATCTTCACGATCAGATCTGAAGAATAAAACATCCTGCCCCCTTTTGTAAGCAAATTTACAGAAGAAAAAATAGGAATTGAATGAATATATGCAACCCCGTACTAATTATATTGTCACAGATCAGAAAATATGCCAATGTGTTAGTAGAAGATTACCCGTATTACAATATGCGTCTCAAAAATATTTGCCGAAATAAAAGAGATGACGTAATAAATTGAAAACATCAATAATATCCGTACTCATTATACCAGAAGGTCGTAATTGATTCCAATATATGCCAATATATATCAAAACATATGTCAATATACCTGTACTACTTATATTCTCGTAGATTAAAAGATATACACGTGTATTTGTAGAAGATTCGTACAACATACAATATATGAGTTTAAACAATTTTTGTCATAATAAAATAATTGCATAATAACTTGAAAATATCAATAATCCTTGAATCAATAATCCCCGAAAATATAAATAATAATAATTTTTAAACCTGAAGACCGTAATTGATATTATCCAGTCAAAAATGCTATAAGAAAAATCAAATCGTTCTTTTCTAAAATATATTTTTATATCCATTTATTTATTATTCAAATCGAAAAAATAATTATTAAAATTAACAGACAGATTTAATTTAATTGCGTTTCTGAGTAACATGATATAAGATAGAATCTTATAACATGTTAAATATGTCATGTCTTATAACATAAACTGCGAAATTAAATAACGATTTTGATTTCTCTATACTTCTCATTGTTCCGTAAAAGCGTGTTTTAAATAAACCATGAACCATGGAGATAGATTTCCCCTTTAAATCATGTTTCAAACAATTCATGTTTTCAGAAAGTGACTAATTAACGCAAAAAATCTCCCATCAAACTCAGAGATTAAATTTTAATTCACTTTCAAACGATTTTCAAGCTTTTCGTTTGGATAAACCACGGAGTTAGGGAGTAGAACTCCTAGGGAAAAGTTCCGTTTTTCATTAATATCTCGACAACCCCAGGTCTTAGAAACTCGAAACTTGGACAAAATTTATGGGGGGATATTTCAAGGCTATCCACCAAATTTCATTAAATTCGGTTCAGCCGTTTTTCCGTGATGATGAGACAAACGAAAATTTCGTTTTTTACTAATATCTCGAGAACCACTGGTCGTAGAAACTCAAAACACGGATATAATTTTAAGTGGGGCTATTTCTGGGCTTCCCACAAAATTTCATCAAATTCGGTTCAGCCGTTCTCCCGTGATGGTGTGACAAACAGACAGACAGACAGACAGACAGACAGACAGACAGACAGACAGACAGATTTTCATTTTTATTTATATAGATTATTTGTAAATGTTATGTTATAATCTTTGTATGCTACTTACATAAGTATTATTATTTAATAGCTAAATATTGCAGTCAATGACCAATAATTTACATTGCAAATTAAGTAAAGCTGGCTCTCAATTAAAGATAATTTTGGTCGGTATTCCCGGGACGCACCGCACTGTACTCAATTATATCTATACTCATGAGGAAAGTTTATTTAAGAAATTTAAAATAAAATAAATCCTGTATTGAATTTTGGTACACGTAACCATTGAATAATTATTTTTTACGACTTATGTATCTCCTGTAATATTAGTAACAAATTCCTTTACTTTTGTATAGAAATCCAGGCAAGGGTTACGGCGGCCTGCCTCCTGTAGCAAATTAAAGAAATTAAAAATCCCGGAAAATATGCTCAATGGTAGAAAACAAGCATTATTTAGAATATATATCTACAAGATTTAATTGCGAATATCCCAGACATATACCAATTATGTATATGGCCACGCCCACATTTGTTCATTCCCATTTTAAGCATTCAGTGTTTTCTTGTGGGCATTGAGATAAAGTTTATTGGTACTAAATGTGAAAAAGGGGATGTAATTTCAAATCACTAATTTTATAGGTGCTAAAATGACCATAGAAAAATGCGGGAATTGAAATAACTCTTCGGTGTAGATTTTCATTAGCGCTAATTCTGCCATTTTAAGTCAAAATTTTATTTTATTTTATTTATAGCTAAATTTTTTCGAAGGCAGACATTTGGATAGCCTTTAATAACGCCTAAAGCGAATGCGAATGTTTTATTTTTGCCTCTTCACCAAGTATGAGATTATGAAAAGTTATATTTGGGATGATTTTGCATATATTTTGTATGTACCAATAATATTGTAAAAGTATATTTTACATAACATGTTATTTAGTTCACCTATGTATTTCCATCCAATTCTTATTTGTATCCCGAACGCTATGTTAACACCATGTCATAGCCAATTGAAAAAATCTGATGTGGGCACCACATGACTTTCCTTATATAATGTAATAAATTTACTACTTTTACAGTAAAACAGATTTTTCCTATAGTAAATACTAATATTCTTTCTAAAATATTGAATTTTCGACAATTAGTCGTCATTTTCATTGATTTAGCGTCATTTTTATCCATTTGGCGAGATGTTCGTTAATTTGGCAACATTTCAAAAAGTCGCCAAGTTGGATACATTCCACCAAATTCGTCGCCCAAATCTCGCCAAGCGTTATGGACGAAAAAATAAGTTATTCTTACAGCAGATAAATGACTATTGGCGTTCAAATACAAAAGTATTACTTAAAGTATCTTTTTTCACGAATGGAACGATCTAGATCCACGAGAATGAAATCACCCAATTTATCGCATGGTATTACATATGAAAAGCGAACATGTTTCTCAATAGGAAATATTTTTTTTTATTTTAAATGACTTTTTGATAATTTTTTTGAAAATTGCGCAATATCTCGAGAACGGTTCATGTTAGCGTTCTAAAATTTATCTCAATCGTTTTTAATGAAAAATTACACAAGAAATGTCTATTTGCCTAACTTTATTAGCGGTTTTGATTTTTTGATGATTTTTTCAAAATTTCATTCGAAAATTTAGGGGGGATTCTGGACATTCGATTGCGTATAAAAATAATAGTCTTCCAGTGTTTAAGGATTGTGATTTGTGTACCAAATTTTGTTCGAATCGGTCCATTCGTTCGTCAGTTATCGTCTCCACAGACTCACAGACACACACACACACACACATACTTTCACACACACACAGACATCACTTCAAAAATGTTTGATTCGTGATCAGGGATGCTTGAAACGTGCTCTCCCGTCGAAAACTCGAATTCGAATTTTCGACCCCGTCACAATACTTTCCTTATACATTATGTATTTAAGGAAAGTAACTAGGCACTTGTATTGGGAACTTTCGTTTTATTTACAAAATGCCAACAAATTGTATTTAGAAATATCGCAACTGTTTTCACAAATACTTTGAAAAAAATCTGATGTGGGCAACACATGACTTTCCTAATATAATGTAATTAATTTACTACTTTTACAGTACAAAAAGTAGGTTTTTCTTATAGTAGATAATAATATTCTTTCCAAGATATTAAATTTTCGGCAATTAGTCGTCATTTTTATCCATTTGGCGAGATTTTCGTTAATTTTGCAACATTTCAAAAAGTCGCCAAGTTGGCGACATTCCGCCAAATTCGTCGCCAAAATTTCGCCAAGCGTTATGCACTGAGAAATAAGTTATTCTTACAGCAGATAAATAATTATTGGCGTTCAAACACAAAAGTATTACTAAAAGTATATTTTTTCATGAATGGAATGAGCTAGTTCCACGAGAATGATGTAACCCAATTTATCGCATGGTATTACATATGAAAAGTGAACATGTTTCTCAATAGGAATTTTTTTTTATATGACTTTTTGATAATTTTTTTATTTAAAAATGAACAATATCTCGAGAACCGTTCATGTTAGCGTTCTAAAATTTATGTCAATCGTTTTCTAATGAAAAATTACATAAGAAATGTCTATTTGCGTAACTTTATTAGTGGTTTTGATTTTTTGAAGATTTTTTCAAAATTTCATTCGAAAATTTAGGGGTGTTCTTAACATTCGCTTGCATATAAAAGCAATAGGCTTCCACTGTTTACGGATTGTGATTTTTATACCAAATTTGGTTCGAATGGGTCCATTCGTTCGTCAGTTATCGTCTCCACAGACTCACTGACACACACACACACACACACAAACATACTTACAGCAAGAGGAATTATTACATGCGCTTTAAATGATATGCAAGTTTGCTTGATTCTTACTTGTAATACTGCCAAGGAAATTTGGACTTCCCTAAGCAACAGGTATGAAGGTGATCTGAAAAGAAGAAGAATAGAAGCGAGAACCAATGTGTCACGATTACAGATGGAAATGAACGAAAACTGGAACGACTATCTGTTGAGAGCCGAGAAATTGTTGGAAAGTGCACGTATATTGGGTGCAAATATAGATGATGAAGAATTTATAAGCACTTTGATAAAGGGACTCCCACCAAAGTATAATTTAATCGCAATGCAATTTGACAACTTTCAGGAAGCTACCATTTCTGATGTTCGTCGAATTTTCAAGTTGCATGAGGAAAGATCTAACGAAGCTGAAAAAGCAATCTCGTCTGTTTTTAAAGTACAGAATAGCAGGAGATATAGAAGTCCGAAAGCATACGATGATCCAAAGCGATTTGAACAAATTTATAGCAGAAAAATTTTATGCTATATTTGTAATAAAACTGGTCATAAAGCCGTGAATTGTTGGCATAATCCAGCTAATCAACGAAAATCAAGTTTCTGGAAGGATAGTTTTAAACAAGCAAACCGACGAAGATATTCAGAATCAAAACTTATATGCGACAGTAATGGATCAAAAAGAACTTTAAAAGCTACAGAAGGTGTATTACAAGCCAGATGGATCTTAGACAGTGGAGCGACTAGTCATATGACTGAAAATCTTGACTACTTAAATGAAGTACAAAAAGATAAAAGAAATATTTTGTTAGCTGACGATAGCAGGATATCTTCTCAAGCACAAGGATCCGTGACATTGCGAGAAGTAAGTGGAAAATTTAATTCAGATATAGTGCTAAAGGATGTACTTTATGTACCTAAACTAAAAAGTAATCTGATATCTGTTCGAAAATTGACAGATGATAATATGAATGTTTTATTTGATGAATCTGGAGGGCATATTTTAGATAGGAAAAGCAATACAATATTAAGCACAAAACGATCGGAATTTTACGTTGCTGATTTGAAAGCGATCAAGGATAAGAATTTTATTTACAAAGCGGGTAAAAGCACTTCTTGGGAAATGTGGCATAAGAGATTAGGCCATATTAATGAAAAATATATGAAACTTATGTTAAAAAATTCAATGGTATATAACTTTGAGTCTAAACAAGAGTCAAATTCGAGTGATTGTATTACTTGCATTCAAGCGAAATACGCTAGAAAACCATTTAAGGAAGTAATCGGTGAGCAATCAAAAATGCCGTTGGAACTTCTTCATATGGACTTAATCGGTCCAATACAAGAAGCTTCTTTAGGAGGAGCTAAATATGTTTTAACAGCAGTGGATGATTTTTCAAGGAAAATATTTGCAAAATTTATAAAGTCAAAAGCGGATGTTTTCGAAACATTCAAGTATTTGATATTTAAACTTGAAAACAGTACTAGAAAAAATGTTCAGAGGATCAGGAGTGATAATGGAACGGAATTTTTAAATGCAGAAATGAACCGTCTTTGTAAAAGTAAAGGAATTGATCATCAGAAAACAACATACTTCTCACCAAGTCAAAATGGTCGAAGTGAAAGAGCAAATAGAACTTTAATTGAAGGTACGCGAGCTTTATTAATAGAAGCTAATTTACCTATCAAATTTTGGGCAGAGGCCATGAATACATTTACTTATATAAAAAACAGAACTCCTTCAAAATCAAGAAATAAGAACACACCAGAGGAACTTTTTACTGGAAGGAAACCAAGTGTTTCATACTTTCGAGTATTTGGATGTCAGGCTCATTATTGGAAACCAAAACATAAAAGAAGCAAGTTTGATAAAATTACAGATATTGGAATATTCGTGGGATATTCTGAATCAAGAAAAGCATATAGAATCTGGAATCCTAAAAATCAAGACATAGTAGAATCTCGAGATGTTAGATTCCTTGAAGAAACTAAGGGAAGTGAACTGTTGGAACAAAATCGAGTATATTCAGATTCCCCGACAAAAATCTTAGATTTTGGTAAAAATCTGTTTGAAGAAGACAGTTTTGATGCAGATGAAGAATCGACTAGTGTTGAAACCTATCAACCGAGAAATGATCAAGACCCTGATGATGGTTGTACAACTCGCAGTTTAAGACCTCGAACTAAAATTATAAATTACAACGAATCATTTGAAAGTGATAATGAAACTGTAGATCCAGATTATTATCCAGATCAAACCATACTAAAGGCGAGAGATCGACGAAATATACCGTCAAGTTATGAGGAAGCTGTATGTTCTGATCAAAAGCAAAATTGGATAGAAGCAATGGATAAAGAAATGGAATCGCTAAAATTTCATAATGTTTGGACTTATGAAAAGATTCCAGAAGGAATCAAACCAATAAACTGTAAATGGGTATACAGCATTAAAAACACACCAGAAGCATCTAACATGATATACAAAGCGCGATTAGTAGCAATCGGCTGTTCTCAGAGGTTTGGAGTAGATTACACTGAAACTTTTTCACCAGTTATTAAAACTGATAGCTTAAGAACACTTTTAGCATTTGCATTAATGAAAAATTGGAAAATTAATTTTTATGATGTTGAAACTGCTTATTTGTATGGAAAGTTAACTGAGACTATTTACATGGAAGAACCCAAAGGATATGAACGTAGAAAGAATGAAAATATGGCGTGTAAATTAAACCAAGCTATTTACGGGTTAAAGCAGTCTGGTAAAGTGTGGTATGAAACTTTATCTGATTACTTACTAAAATGCGGATTCAAAGCATTTAAATCTGACAAGTGTGTTTTCAACTACGAGAAGGGAAATTCTCGATTAATAATTTGAATTTACGTAGATGATCTGATAATTATAAATTCTGATGGTGAAATTTTAGATTGTGTAATTAGAAAATTGAAAGAAAATTTTAAACTAAAGGAAAACATTAATATGAAAAATTTCCTAGGATTAGAAATTTCAGTAGAAGAAAATCAAATGATCATCAAACAAGAAGCTTATGCAGATGAAATATTAAAGAGATTTAAAATGCAAGATTGTAACAGCATTGCAACACTAATGGACATAAATGTGGACTTTGACAATTACGAAACTTCAGAAAAATGTGATCCCCACAAATATCAAGAAATTATTGGTTCACTATTGTACCTCGGAATGAAATCGAGACCGGACATCGCGTATGCTTTAGCAACCTTGTCAAAGTACAATAAGGATCCAAGAGTTATACACATGACTGCTGTTAAGAAAATTCTTAGATATGTGAAAGGAACTAAAGACCAAGGATTGGTATACGTTAAAGGTGATTTTAATCTTTCAGGATACGCAGACGCTAATTGGAGATGTAAGAAACCAAATCAGAAGTCAACAACAGGTTTTCTTTACAAACTTGGCCCGAATCTAATTAGTTGGACTTCTAAATCGCAAGACACTGTATCTCTATCTACTTGTGATGCCGAAGTATCTGCATTGGTAAGCTGTATGAAAAAAGGGATTTCTTTACAATTGTTTTTTGACGAACTTTTACTTAAGACTTTAGTGAGTGTAAAACTTTATTTTGATAACAAATCATCGATTTTCATTTGTGAAAGCGGAGTGACTTCAAGCAGATCAGACCACATTATTCGTAAAGTAAGTTTTGTAAATGAGAGCTTAAAATCTCAAAATTTTGAACTTATTTATGTATTGAGTAATGACAATCTAGCAGATATATTAACTAAAGCTGTATGTAAAGATAAACTGTTAAGATTTAAACAAGCATTGAATGTTATGTAATGTAATGGTTCTACTTGTATATCTATATTTGTGAAGTTAACAGAAGTAAAATTACGGGGGGCCTTGTTGGGAAATAATTTTCCTTCAACTAACTGTGACTTAACCTTAAAGTGAAGCTGTAACTGTGGACCGTAACTGGAGAAAGGGTGAGGATAAATGAGTGTGCAATGGACGTTACGGGCGACTGAGATTGATTGAGACACAGACAGAGAGTGAAGCTTTATGGTAGGAGATATATGCTGTGTATTGTCGCAAGATGTGAATTATAATTTATTATGTAACCTAAGATAGGTATTTAAGTTTGTTAATAAATCGTTATGTTATTGAAGATGTCTATGCATATCACTCACGAAACGCTACAGCTGGACAGGTATACAAAGAATTAAAATGTACCACAAAAGACGACGATATGCCTAATTTAAGCTTGCTGATTGCATCTGGAATCTAGTTATCTCTGAAATATGAGTACCTTCCTATGGCGGGACCAGGACAGGATGGGCGAAAATCCAAAAAATTATAATATAACGCAAAAGACACCAGGTAACACATTTTTGAGCTTTATAGCTAGCTGCTTTGTTTCTCGTTATGATCCCAAAACATGTGTCTTTCTATTGCGGGCCCAGGAAGGTCTGGACCGTTAAGGTACAAAATCAAGATAATTAAAATATACCACAAAATACAATGATATGCCTAAGTTGAGCTTTCTAGCTCTGATTATAGAGTTATTCCTTAAAATACATGCATTTTTGCTGCTGGCCCAAGACGGGTTGCACAGGTGATGTTCAAAACCCAAAGAATCGAAACGTGTCACAAAAACAACAATATACGGAATTTAAAGACAGGATGAAAAGTGGCATTTAGTTAGTTATGAACTCAATTATTTTCTATTATCCAAGCCATCCAGCTCACACAAATGGTGTGAAGCCGTTACAAGAACGTCTCGCTCTCTCTCTCTCACACTCAATACCTTTGCTCAACGCAAGCGAGGAAAATTGGAAACAGGCCCTAAGTGGATCAAACATTTCCCTATATATCCCTTTTGCGGGAGTTTTCTAAATTGTGTTGAACCCACCCTCCATCATCACTTAACTGGGGTCGCTACCTTAAATCGCCGAAAATTCGGCCCAGTCCAACTCTGATAGGAACAGCCACCTTACTTGATACATATTTGTGTGCAGAACAATAAAAGCCAATTGCCAAACTTATATTATAGAATTTTTAATTAAATTACTATAAATAGAAATTAAAAAAAAAATTAGACGATTTGTGTTTTTCTCCCAAATTCGTAAGGAAAATTAGTTAATGGCCTTAGGGCACTAAATTTGTGGCTTCAATCAACCTCATTTAGTATTAATATATTAATGATTAAACAACACTTACCTCATTTAATATTAACATTTACTTTATTTAATATTAACATTTATCAATTTATCAACACTTACCTCATTTAGTATTAACATTTACGCCGCCTTTAAAATTCACAAGCTTTTTGCAAGACGTTTTTTATAAAGAAGGAGCCATATCAACGAGACAAAAATGTTGCAATTGCAAAGTAAACGTGACCTTTATTTTACTATCTTAGATATGGAAACGGACTCCGAGAGGTTCTTTCCGGGTATCTACCGGTTGGAATCGCACGCAAATAAATGTATAGTTAGCATTGCGCTGGCATGAGAAACATTATGAGGTCATAAAAAGTAGGTGTTACCATTTGAATTTTCGAAAATAATGAACAACTAAATATGAAGAAGACATCTTATGCAAATTAGATGTACATTTATTTATACTAGACATTATTCCGTGTCAGTGACACTTTTGGTTTGTCTGTACGACCCAAAGACTCAGAATGACGACAGGTCTTCTAAGTTTTTGGCTGAGTGTACAATATACTGAAAACTACTTGTTCTGCCCAGTAAATAGTAACGCAGCATTTGACATTTGAGTGGGGTTTTACTTGGAGTAAAAAAATATAATACTTGGTGCCAAAACATTTAATACTCGTGAAACGTTGCCGCGTATCTAGACAGTATGGCAAAATTTTTACCACTAAACACAGTTTTCCCCGTGAATTAAAAAACCCAAGAATAACTACAATATTGTTATTATTTATTTCCCTTTTCTGTCGCTTAACATCAGACAACATATGTAAATGAAATTTTTTTGTCTGAAATAAAATAAGTGAACGTGTATAGATTAGCCACTGATTGATAAACACTTGAAAAATATTTCACAGATCGAAATAGCAAATTTGAGTCACATCTAAGCGAAATTTTTGTAAAAAGTAGTTTCATGTCTCTTATCTGTAATGTTTGGGAATAGGATTTGCCCAAATCTGATCACAAACTTTCATCTTTTACATAGCAATATTTATATTTATTTTAATATTCAATTCTATTACATTTTGCGCTTCATTTTATACTAGAATTTAAGCCTGCCAAAGACGAGGAAACTCCTGAAGAAGTAAGTTGCAACTTTCATATTACGTTTGATTTTGTTTAGCAAGGTATGATACATAGCGTTTTAACCCCATTGATTGCGAGTTGAATGTGTGGCGCACATAATAAAAAAGTTTTAATATTTCTACTTAAAGTTAACAAACACATTATTTATTAAGTATAATTATTATTTTAATATTACCGTAAATTCATATTTAGTGGAATTATTATTTAATGTACATTGCTTGTTGTGCCGCAATAAACCCTCCAATTATTTTTACCTTTTGTGTGAGCCCTGAAAAGAATTATTAATTAATATAAAAAGATTAGACCAATTTGAACTTAGCAATAACATTTTTTAAAGACACAAAATACCTATTAAATTCAATTACGATAATTACATGCTTATTATTCATTTAGAAAGACAGCATGTGAGAGAAGATAGCATGTGACACCCTTAGCCATATATCTAACGTATTTAATAACCTGTGGATATTTGAGGAACACATACCTTCAATTTGGGCCTTTGCAATAGACCATAATGCTTGCAAATACTTGGTTGCACTGAACACATCCTAGATCTCCCTTATTTGGGAACTTCTACGCAATACTCTGCTTCTTTAGTATCGTTGTTCTATCATAATCTTATATCTCTATCATATCGTTGTTCTATCATCATTAAGCCTCCGCCCAAGTCATAACATCGTAGTCGTTGCACACATGTCCTATTTCAGTCAAAACTCACAATCGTCTCCTAAGTCAACTGTTTTCTCCAATGTCTGATATTCCATTACTTTTTTCGGCAAAGTCTGATCTCCATGTCTTTTTGTCTGCATCTCTGCTCTCGTTCTCTCTTTCTCTGGTTCCGTCGGTGGTGGTGGTAACTCCGCCTTTACTTCTTATTGGTTCTTCTTTACCCAATTGCACATTTAGAATGGCCCAGATCAGCCCCTCTGGTATTGCACCCCTAAATTTATAGTCTTTTGCCTCATAAACCCTGGTGCCAGCCAGACTACAGCTTTGTTTGCCGTTCGGGGCATCATAAATTTCACAAATAAAAGTGTCTCATGTGAGAACAATTTCTGGTCTCACAGAATGAGAAGGTGTTTTGCTGAAATAAATATTAAGTAAAGAAACACGTATATATTATATCAGACTAGATTAGTAAATCAGAGAAGTAAATAAATATGTATAATAACAGATAAGTAAATAAATACATACAATTCCAATTTTTAATAGTTCCTCTTGGAGTGATAATTTTTAAAGCGAGGAATATAACAAAGAGCAACTTCACAGTCTGGACACCATGTCCTGGTTTCTTTCCTAAGCTTCTTGCCAGTTTTATTGGATGCATAACATACAATACATCGCCTTGTTGGCTCTTTGTTGCAGGGTGTGAGATAAGTTAAGTTTTGCTGAAAAACATTGAAAGCATTTGAGGTCGCTATTACTTTGAATGTGAAAACCCGACAAACTGCGTTTATTTTATGCGTGTTTAAGAAATACTGCCTCAGATAAAATTTAGTTTGCAGGACTACTACTGCCATCTGGTGTAAAAGATTGTAAATACAGTTAATATCTCATAAAACTATCAAATGATGTGTTACTTCCGTCAAACACACATAAGTCTCAGCTTTAAAAGTTCATGACGAGCATACCTCGTTAAATCCGCTTAGCGGTAGTGCAATGCATGACGAGTTGAACTCGTTAACAGCGTTTAAAGGGTTAATCGAATGACACTTCGCGTCATTTTAATCAGAAATTGGATAGATTATGTACCATGGTCGGTACTATAAGTATGGAAAATTTCATTCCTCTAGTTCAGTGGAAGACTTCTTGTCTGTCGGGAAAGGCTTTTTGACACTCTTATTTTGCCCGACCGTGGGATAAAAATCGGAATTCGGCTATGTTAGGCTCTGTGACGTGTACAATGATACAATAAGTGTGCAAAGGTCAGGTTTTTTAGGTCAACAGGGGACGTTTGGTGGGCCTGGAATGTCTTTTCACCCCCATTGTTTTACGCATGGTTTTACGTCCCTAGAGGGATGGAATCGAAATTTCGTCTACGATAGTTTCTCTCCCATGGTCCAGTGCTTCTTTCAGGATTTCTTGGCCAGGGAGCGAATACAACTTTAGGGGGCAAGTTTGCTCTATATAAATTGCTCTATATAAATATATCTAAATGATGTCACATAAATAGAAACTAGGTTAATACAAAATGTCTCGGGGGACGAATAATCGTCTCCGGGGTGAGAGGGGGGGGGAATTCTCCCCCTTGGATGTATGCCTGCAAGAAACATTGGTCCTGAGAAAATGAGCAGTGCCACGAAATATGACAAACGCTTAATAAGCGAACTAGTGCCGCCGACATGACAAAATAGGAGAACAGTTTTATGACTCTGCAGTGTGGAAATACAGATCCAGAAGGGGTATGTATATTTCTATTCAATGTAATATATTGCAGCGAGGTTTTTTTAATCGGTGTGTGAAGACAAAATTGTTTTAATTCTAACTGGCGTAACGGTGGATACTACAAAAATTCAGGTTTCTAGGTCAGTAACAGGCTTCAGGAGGTTCCGCAAAGATTCAAAATTTAGACAGTTATTAAATAGATAAGTTTCATATTTTACTTTTAAAAGTTGTTTTGACACTCGAAATATACACCTTTCTTTCATAAATACACATCCTTTTAACTTTCGATTGAAGTGTTCGAAGAAGAGCTGCAGAAGCAAGGTTTACTATTAGTAAAATATCTATACGCTATCGATTAAAAGTTTGAGGCTCTTCTTGCGATGAATTGAAGAAGTTAAAATTTCTATCTCTGAAACGAAGCAAATAAAATTTTTCATTTGCAAAGGTGTAGCATGTTTCTTTTTAGTATGGGAAGATTTGTGGGTTTGCACATAACATGTACATAGACGATTAAATATGATGTCAACAAAAAGGGATATAGTACTGCGACATGCATCTGCCATTTTATACAGCTTTTTTTACTGCACAAAAGATAATTCAAAATAAGTTAAATTTAGCTTATTACACGGATTATTTGTCCATGCATATATCTCGCCATTTCCTCCTGGAGCATTTCACTACAGCGAGACATATGCAGAACTATCGCCTTTTCGTTGACCTTATTCTTTACCGTCTGTATACATGTCATATGCAAACTTGACATCTTCAAAAAGTGTTCATACTGAAAAGAGAACGCTCTACAACTTTACAATTTAAATTTTTAAATTACAATTTAATATTTTAAATTTTTCGTTTGCTTCGTATTTCTAACTTCTTCAATTCCTCGCTAGAGGCGCTGCAAACTTTCTCAATCAGTCAAACTTTCTCAATGTTAACTTGCTATTAGACGACCCTGCTTTTGCAGTTCTAGAACCACTTCAATCAAAAGTTGATGCATAAGGATATATGAGAGAACCCTGTACGAAAATTTCAATGTAGCCGGCGACTTGAAGAGTTAGGGAACTACTATTACTAAATACAATAGTGTGAGAAAGTAAAACTGTATTTAAAAAGTAAATTGGTTATGTAATAACTCCAAAATAAAATAAAGACAACCAAAAATTGGTTAATTAAAATGTCTTTAATAAAACACCTTTAATGACGTACTTCAAAATCACACAAACCAGAGCGCTTTCGAGAATTTTTCCGTCCTTCTTTATCAGTGGCATAGTAAATAAATAGGTGACAAACGTAAGCTCTAATATATAGGCCATAACCGCGAGACAAGATTTGCATATAGAACATTTTAAAATCGATACATTTATAAAATGTAATTTAATTACAGAAAACAATGATAGTAGATTATAATATACAAGATAAGCCAATACATGTCTCGACAAAAACGAAAAAAATAATTACATTACATCTAGACAATTATATAATGGTTTAACACGCATTGAGTGGAGAACGAGACGTCAAGCATAACTGAGGGTTTGAATGGGATCAAAATCGCAAATATAGAATCGCGGTAAATAGTATAAAGGAAAAGGGATTCATAAAGTAAAATATTACGGGGGTTATTGCAACTCATGAAGAGGGACGTTTTAGCGAACATAGGGTGAAAATTATCATTAATAACTAAATGGGCATTATGACATTATTAATGTTCATTTCCATCCTATGTTCTATAAAACTTTCTTTTTAATCATTTGCAATAACATCCCCACCCTGTATTATATTTTTATGAATCCCTTTGCATTCGTATTTACCCCGATTTCCTTTACAGTTTTTATCCCGTTCAAACCCTCAATTATGCTTAACGTCTCGTTCTCGACTTAATGCGTGTTAAACCACTATATAATTTTCTACATGTAAAATAATTATTTTCCTTGTTTCTGACGACAAATGTATTGGTTTATTGTTGTTGTTACTGATGACCTCCTGTTTCGGCGGAGTCGATCAGGACCAGTCGATTCAGGACCAGTGACGCAGGAAGCAGGAAAGAACGAAGAAAGACACAAGACGAGAGAACAAAGTTTATTAAAAGAACACATCACTGACGACGGTCGGAGGGGGTGCACATTTAGACGCTTCACGGAAGGTCGAAGGGGGGTGCACATGTAGACAGCTTCACATTTAGACGATGACCCAGATGGTGGAAGACTGACTTTATTCTCGAGGAACATCCATGCCTTATTCGGGATTCGAACCCGAGCCCACAAGATAGCAGCCGAAGACACTATCCACTTCATCGCCTGGGCGGCTGTATTGGTTTACCATGTATATTACGATTTACTGTCATTTATGTTTTATGTAATTAAATTATATTTTTTAAATGCATCGAATTTAAAATGTTCTATATGCAAATCTTGTCTCGTGGTTGTGGCCTAAGTATTAAACCTTACATTTGTCACCTACTATTTACTATGTCACTGATGAAGGACGTAAATATGTTCGAAATCGCTTTGGTTTGTGCGATTTTTAAGTACGTCATTAAAAGTGTTTTATTAAAGACATTTTAATTAACCAATTTTTGGTTGTCTTTATTTTATTTTGGATTTTTTGCTGAATTGACATAATACTATACAATTATATGGTTATGTAATGTTGAATTCATAAATCATTAAGGAAGAGCGAGTTAATGCCAGCTATTTTGGAATATAATCTCTTCTGAATTATTCGGGTATAAATTTATCGCTAGCATTCTCGAATCTAATCTAAAGTGGGAGATCTTAATTAAGTTCCCCAGAATAGAAATCCGTTTAAGATGTATAATTTTGGTATATTATTGAAATCTGCAATTTATATTTGTTGGACGATTCGCTTTAACTTTCAGATATATTTGTCTGGTAAAGACACGTGAGATCAGTATCAGAATCTTAAACATTAAACTGATAATTCAGAAAATCTATTTGTAACCTATCAGACAAAGACACTTCCCTCCATGTTTTGTCGATCATCCTCCAACAACGGAGAATATTGAAGTGATTTTCCGAAAATTCTCTCACTGAAAGTTCTGTCTCCAACGCTCATTCAAACTACCTTTGAAACAAGGTTTTTCTATAAAGTATTTTAAAACAGGCAATGACCTGCTGCTCCATGGATTGGATTTTAAGAATTGTGTTTGGTGGTTGATATTTAATGCGAATGAATCTGTATTCCCTTGTCAAATTGTCTTCCAAGTCGGGGGATTAGCAGGAGTTTTTCCAAAACCAAAAGGACTTTTAGAAATAAATTATGCCATTTTAGATTAGTTTTCGCACTTGAGGAAAGCACTTGAATGAAGTTCATTTTTTTCGATGAAGGTTGAAGTTTTCAAATATAATAAATTAATGTAGGATTGTGATAAGTTTTAAATTATTACCGAGGAATGTATTGCATTTTAGACATACTTAAATAAAATTGCATTGAAGTTGGAAAGTGTTTCATAATCAATGCTTTAAGCATGATTGATCTTTCCTGTTTATAGTTTCAACAGACGATTTTCTTATTATACTTTATGAATGAATGTATTCATATTTTATTTGTTTTTCTTGGCTAAAAGAGATATTTTAACTTATAGTTACAGCAGACGATTTTCTTATATTTTATCAATGAATGTATATATATTTTATTTGTTTTCTTTGACGATATTATTTTTATTTATAGTTACAACAGACGATTTTCCTATACTTTATCAATGAATTTAATTATATTTTACTTGTTTTCGTTGACTAACAGAGTTATTTCAATTTATAGTTATAGCAGACGAGTTTCTTACTATATTGCATCAATTACTGTATTTATAGGTTTTGATTTCATTGTGGTAACTATTGCGACCGACTTTCAATTCAGATGCAGATTTCGATTGAAAAACAGTGATATCATTAATTGGATTTTTAGCGTAGAATATCTGAAGACGTTGTAAGAAATGCAACGTACAGTGATCGGAGATGAAAAATTATTTTACATACCACATATTCAATGTTTACAAAACTGTAAAATGTACTCCATTTTTCTGCTTAAATTTAAAACGGTTTTCGATATCCAGATCTTTTATTAAGGGTGTAAATGCCACATTTAGTGACTACAAACCATTCAGCGTGTGTAAGTGGCTAGTTTATTATGAAAGTAATAAGCGATTCGAATAAAAATATGACAATAAATGGACTTGCAATTAAAATCATTATTGACAACGCTGTTCAAAAGTTTAGGTATTGGTTAGAAATCCAATTTCGTTACTAGCGATGTACCAGCGGAGTTTATCGAATTATACTATTTCACGATAAGCTGATTTTCTTCATCGATAAGAACAGAAAATCGATAATACAATCTGAATCATGTTTCGGTTTATAAGATGCTGTCTGGCACTAATCTGTTCTCTGAAGTGTATATTGAAAGAACTTATCCAATGCAACTTTTTATTTTTAAACCTTTAAAATATTTTATTCCAAGTGTAAACATACATTTTTAAAATCGTATTGTTACGACTTATCGTTAGGAATCGTGGGTGTGCGCTCAAGATATAAGAATGAGTTAAAATTTCTGGTTAATTAACAGGTTTATTCACAGGCACAACGGAAAGTGTAACAATATACAATAAAACAGCACTTAAATAAATGCACCACTAATTTCATAAAACAACCAATATTGTTCTCAAAACATTGACGTAAGTCACGTTTCAGTGTAGCTTGTATCTCGTCAATTGTTCTCCAACTAACGAATAACTCATTTTATAGACTCTCTCTGAAGAAGCTTCTAGAAATATCTCATATCTTCTAGACTACTGGTTATTTCGCTGTGTTTCTCGAACTTTCAAAAAGTCGCCAAATTGGCAATGAATTGGCAAATCTGGCAACCCTTCTCCGAACTTCAACATCTGGCAACTCTAGATTCACGTCATAGGAAAGTCATTTTCACATCATTGGTGGTTTATCCACCAGGTTTTCAAAAGAGACGAAAGTGAGCTAGAGGGGGAAAAAAGACTGCAGAGTATTTACCAAGTTCGTAACAGAATGTATTAAAATTTTAGAATGTGTTTAGGAATTTTTTAAATATTATCGTTCCTTATATTGTCAGCATCCTTATATTGCAGTTAAACGTTTTATTTAACTGTTTGCTAGAATCCCCCCCCCCTCCTACAGAATTATGAAAATGTAACAAAAGGAATGTTTTAATATTTAAAATTTTTTTTTATTTTCACGGCAACGCTTTGTATGTGCAATATGAAGGCATTAAACGGTATCCATCAATTTGATTCTACCAGAAACAACGTTTTTAGGGTTTTTTTTTTTAAATTTCCATCTAAATATCTTTCGAACAAATTCAGCAAACTAACAAGGCATTTGGAAGGCTTATTTAAATCATTAATTAACAGAATCTTATTAAGTTACGGAGATTCGAATAAGAAAAAGACTCTAAAATGGGCAGATGATACATCTTGGGAGGCGAAATGAATCAATTTTAATGGACAATTTAGCATTTAGCATTTACGTTAGATATATAGATATCAGTTAAATTTTACTTGCTCATATAGTATAGAGAACGTATTAGAGAAAGTATTGTTTTCACAAACATTTTAAATTTCGAGATTTTGATGCTAGTATACGATTTAGGAGATGCTGAATACGTTTTAATTATTTTAGTGTCATGTCCCTGTCTGTCTGTGGT
The DNA here is from genome assembly GCA_951213105.1 of Amaurobius ferox. Lineage (NCBI taxonomy): Eukaryota > Metazoa > Arthropoda > Arachnida > Araneae > Amaurobiidae > Amaurobius > Amaurobius ferox. The sequence continues at coordinate 63,264,461 of OX578149.1, forward strand.
CTATCTCTTGTGCATACGATAGCTACCACGAATGTTATTGGATTTTAACGTAAACTTTATATTCAGCTCTGTCAACGGAAAATCTAGAATTAGTTGGAATTTTTTTAAATGCGAGTGAAAATTTGTAATTTATTCGAAATTTTATAATTTTTTTTAATAAGACAGCGTAGGACAAAATTGGACATACGAGAGTGGTTCAAAAAGTAAGGTAACAAGTCCTGTGAGAGAAAAGGTTTATTCACGAAATCAAAGAAATATAGAAAGTTAGCAAGGCACTGGTACATATTATTTTTCCACATAGTTACCATGGTTGTCGAAGCATTTGTTCCATCGGTAAACCGATCTATCGAAACCGGCATAGAAGAAATCAGGGTCAGGTCGCGGAGACATTCAACGACGGCTTCCTGAACTTCGGCATCGGTTATGAAATTGCGACGTACCAGCTGCTTCTTTAACGGTCCGAAGAGATGAAAATCGCTTGGTGCGAGATCCGGGCTGTAGGGTGGGTGTTCCAGTACATTCCATCGGAAACGCTGTACCAAATCACGTGTATCCGAGGCCGTATGCGGTCCGGCGTTTTCGTGCAAAAACACAACACCTTTCATTTTCAATTCAAACAATTCGCACGCCGAATTTGTGCACCCGTGAGAGCTCTTGTTACCTTACTTTTTAAACCACCTATGCAGAAAGTATTATTTATGGCTTAGTAATCGCGAAACTTCGTAGTTTTAATCATTGAAGTAAAAAATAGTCGCCACACAATATTTGTGTTTGTGACGTCATTACCCCTTGGGAGGGTGTGTGTGAAGTTCCCCCCTCTCTGGGAGTACTTTGTCAATACCAATCGAAAAATAATATATCCGATCAACGATCAGATTTTTCGTGTAAAATTTAAAAAAAATCACGATCTACCAAACATGTATTCTGATGTGAGAAAGTCAAATTAAGGCATATTCCAGTTAATGTAATTTTTCTTTTGAATTGCACATATTTAAGTTAATTTATAAAATAAAAAATATGATGTGATCAGCACATGATTTTCTTTATATAATGCAATGGATTTACTACTTTTACAGTAAAAAAAAATGGATTATTTTTTTAGTTGATATTTATATTCTTTCCAAGATATTTAATTTTCGTCAATGAGTCGTCATTTTCATTCATTTAATGTTCTTTTTATCCATTTGGCGAGTTTTTCGTTAATTTAGCAACATTTAAAAAAGTTGCCAAGTTAGCGACATTCCACCAAATTCTTTTATGGACGGACAAATAAGTTATTCTTACAGCAGATAAGTAACTATTGGCGTTCAAATACAAAAGTATTGCTCAATGTACCGTCATGAATGGAACAGGGAGCAATTTCATGAATGGAACGAGCTAGATCCACGAGAATGATGTCACCAAATTTATCGCATGGTATTACATATGAAAAGTGAACATGTTTCTCAATAAGAAATATTTTTTTTTTATTTTATATGATTTTTTGATAATTTTTTGAAAAATGTACAATATGTCGAGAACAGTTCATGTTAGCGTTCTAAAACTTATGTCAATCGTTTTCTAATTAAAAGTTACATAAGAAATGTCTATTTGTGTATCTTTATTAGGGGTTTTGATTTTTTGACGAATTTTTCAAAACTTCACTTGAAAATTTAGGGGGCTTCTGAACATTCGATTGCGTATAAAAACAATAGGCTTCCAGTGTTTACGGATTGTAATTTTTGTACTAAATTTTGTTCGAATGAGTCCATTCGTTCCTCAGTTATCGTCTTCACAGACTCACTGACACATGCACACACACACACACACACAGACATCACTTCAAAAATTTCCGATTCGTGATCAGGAATTCTTCAAACGTGCTCTCCCGTCTAAAACTCGTATTCGAAATTTCGACACCGTTACAATACTTTCCTTATACATTATTGTATATAAGGAAAGTAAAAACGGAAGAAAAGATCGACAGTGGCTGTAGTCCGATGGAGCTTACACAGTTGTGTGTGAATAATATATTTATTAGTGAGTGGTATGCATTCTTTGGATATTATTAAAACAGTTCAAAATATGAAAATATCGAATTTATAACTACCTTTTCATAATAGTTCAAAATATTAAAATATTGAAATTAGAACTACTATATGTCAAAAACTGAGAACCTGATCGAAAATCTAATTGCATACTATAAACAAATAGCGACATATAAACAAAACATGTACAATGTATTCGACGAGATTTACGATTCAGGAGGATCTATAAATTTACATACTAGGCACATAATTACATACTAGATTTTCATACTTCCATGTATTCTCTTCAAACTTCATCAATCATTTAACATGTTATAATCCCCAATTTCACTTCAACTCATAATTTCTTTTAAACAAAACGAAATATATCTCGTAACTGTGCACTAATGTTTCAACTAGGAGGAACATTAGTGACATTTAAATGTCACAAATTTTCCTCAATCATATGTTCTTGTAGGTTAAGAACTGTTAGTTTTCGAGATATAAGAACTACAAAATGTTAATGCGAAAAATGATCATTCTTCATTTACTTGAACTGTCGATTCTTTGAAAACTATAACAGCCTTGTAAAAAAAATATTATTAACCTAGAAACCGGATTTCAAAACCGAAAATTTTTGTAACTGTTCCTATCCATCTTTATAGTTCAGAAGATATTAGAAGTGAAAGTAAACAAAGTGAAGCAAAAATTCATTCAAACAAACACTTTTTTACATGCTTCGAAAAAAAAGGTCAAAATATTAAAATATTGTATTTATGTTTATGTATTCATAAACTGTACCCTATTTTCGACAAAGAAAGCAAATATTGTTTAGATTTTTATGCATTAGGTCTGATATATAAGCGTTCGAAATGTTTACATTTTTCGTAAAGCTCCGATTGCAGCCAGAGACAAAATAGATGTTATTCAAAACAAAATTTAAGTGATTGTAAAAATAACAGGATTCAAAACAATTTCTAGGGGAATAAGACATAAATAAATTACTCCATGAAAAAATAATTTGATGTGGACAGCACATGACTTTCCTTATATAATGCAATAAATTTACTACTTTTACAGCAAAAAACTAGGTTATTCTTATAGTAGATATTTATATTCCTTCCAAGATATTGAATTTTCGTTAATTAGTCGTCATTTTCATTTATTTAGAGTCATTTTTCTCCATTTGGCGAGATTTTCGTTAATTTGGCAACATTTCAAAAAGTCGCCAAGTTGGCAACATTCCGCCAAATTCAACTCCAAAATCTCGCCAAGCGTTATGGACGGAGAGATAAGTTAGTCTTATAGCAGATAAATGACTATTGGCGTTGAAATACAAAAGTATTACTCAAAGTGTTTTTTCTCATGAATGGAATGAGCTAGATCCAAGAGAATGATGTCACCAAATTTATCGCATGATATTACATATGAAAAGAAAATATTTTTATTAACAGTTAATATTTGTTTTTAATTTATGGGTTTTTTTCATAAATTTATTTGAAAAATGTGCAATATTTTGAGAACGGTTCATGCTAGCGTTCTAAAGTTTATGTCAATCGTTTTCTAAGGAAAAATTACATAAGAAATGTCTATTTGCGTAACTTTATTAAAGGTTGTGATTTTTTGATGATTTTCTCAAAATTTCACTCGAAAATTTAGGGGGCTCTGAACATTCGATTACATTTAAAAACAGTAGACTTCCAGTATTTATAGATTGTGATTTTTGTACCAAATTTCATTCGAATAGCTCCATTCGTTCGTGAGATATTGTCTTCACAGCCTCACTGACACACACACACAGACATCACCTCAAAAATATTTGATTCGTGATCAGGGATGCTTGACACGTGCTCTCCCGCCGAAAACTCGAATTCGAATTTTCAACCCCGTCACAATAATTTCCTAACACATTATGTATATAAGGAAAGTGAAAAGGATACAATACCTTCAGGAAAATGAAAGAACTAACTTCATCAAAAAAAGAAAAACTTGAAAAGTTCATTTAAATTCATATAAAAAATCTGATGTGTGGCAACACATGACTTTCCTTATATAATGTCATGAATTTACTACTTTTACAGTAAAATAAATAGGTTTTTCTTATAGTAGATACTAATATTCTTTCCACGATATTGAATTTTCGACAGTTAGTCGTCATTTTCATTGATTTAGCGTCATTTTTATACATTTGGCGAGATTGTCGTTAATTTGGGCAACATTTAAAAAAGTCGTCTAGTTGGCGATATTCCGCCAAATTCGTCGCCAAAATCTCGCCAAGCGTTATGAGCGAAGAAATAAGTTATCCTTACAGCAGATAAATGACTATTGGCGTTCAAAAACAAAAGTATTACTCAAAGTATGTTTTTTCCTGAATGGAACGAGCTAGATCCACGAGAATGATGTCATCCAATTTATCGCATGGTATTACATATGAAAAATGAGCATGTTTTTCAATAGGAAATATTTTTATTTTATATGCCTTTTTGATAATTTTTTTGAAAAATGTGGAATATTTAAAGAACGGTTCATGTTAGTCTAAAATTTATGTCAATCGTTTTCTAATGAAAAATTACATAAGAAATGTCTATTTGCGTAACTTTATTGGTGGTTTTGATTTTGTGACGATTTTTTCAAAATGTCATTCGAAAATTTAGGGGGGTTCTGGACATTCGATTGCGTATAAAAGAAATAGACTTTCAGAGTTTATGGATTGTGATTTTTGTACCATATTTGGTTCAAATCGGTTCATTCGTTCGTCAGTAATCGTCTCCATAGACTCACTGACACACACACACACACACATACCTTCACACACATGCATACTTTCACACACACACATACATACACACACACACACACAGACATCACTTCAAAAATGTTTGATTCGTGATCAGGGACGCTTGACACGTGCTCTACCGTCGAAAACTCGAATTCGAATTTTCGACTCCATCACAATACTTTCCTTATACATTGTGTATATAAGGAAAGTCACAATGAGGACCACATGCATATTTTTATTAATTACAGCAGTTTTATTGTTACTTACTGTCAGTCAATTACTTCTACTTGAACATTGAATCTAACTTCTTCTATTTTATTTTATGGGAGATTAAAAATATACTGTTTAATAATATTAAAAGCAATTTTATATTTTAGACAAAAATGAAATAGGTTTTGAATACTTTTAGTGAAATTATACAAAAATCATTGAAAATTTATTAACATTGCGTTTGCAATTTTTAATTTAAACGTGAATAACATCTATGCTTGGGGTTTCTGTGGCGGAGAATTGATGCATTACGAAACTTGTAAACACTTTATACCAACGTTTATACCTCTAATTATGTTTATACCTCCATTTATACACTTTATATCTATTCTTATACCTACATACCCAATAAATAAAAATCTGATGTGGGCAGCACATGACTTTCCTTTATAATGCAATGACGTTACTACTTTTACAGTAAAAACAAAAATAGGTTATTCTTATAGTAGATACTTATATTCTTTCCACTATATAAAATTTTCGTCAATTAGTCGTCATTTTCATTGAATTAGCGTCATCCATTTAGCGATTTTCCTCCAAATTCGTCTCCGAAATCTCGCCAAGCGTTATGGACGGACAAAAAATTTATTCTTATAGCAGTAAAATGACTATTGGCGTTCAAATACAAAAGTATTACTCAATGTATCTTTTCTCATGAAAGGAACGAGCTAGTTCCACGAGAATTATGTCGCCAAATTTATCGCAAGATATTACATATGAAAAGTGAACATGTTTCTCAACAGTGAATATTTTTTTTTAATTTATGGGACTTTTTGATAAATTTATTTGAAAAATGTGCTATATCTCGAGAACGGTTCTTGTTAGGATACTAAAATTTATGTCAATTGTTTTTTAAGAAAAAATTACACAAGGTATACTATTACAGGTATTAATTACACAATGCATATTTACGTAACTTTATTAAAGGTGTTGATTTTTTCATGATTTTTTCAAAATTTCCCTCAAAATATTAGAGGGGTTCTGAACATGCGATTGCGTTTAAAAACACTAGGCTTCCAGTATTCACGGATTGTGCATTTTGTACCAAATTTCATTCAAATCGCTTCATTCGTTCGTCGAGATATCGTCTCCAGAGTCTCACTTACACACACACACGCACACACACGCACACACACGCACACACACATATATTCACGCACACACACACACACACACACTTTCAAACGCACACACACACGCCAACACACACACACCAACACACACACACACACACACACTTTCAAACGCACACACACACACCAACACACACACAGACACACACCCACACACATACACACGCAGACATAACCTCAAAAATGTTTGATTCGTGTTCAGGGATGCTTGAAACGTGCTCTCCCATCGAAAACTCGAATTCGAAATTTCGACCCCGTCACAATACTTTCCTTATACATTATGTACACAAGGAAAGTCTCATCAGTGAATGTGTACATAATGTATAAGGAAAGTAATAATTTCAATACTTTGTCTTGTTTTCTAGGATATATATTTCATATCATGAATTTATAAAAACAATTTTAATATATTGAACTTTTTTGTCGAAAAAAACTTAAAAAGTATCCGTCTAAATGAGTTTTTTCATTCATTTTTCTTAATTTTACCTGAAATATCTTCGAAACTATAAAGAGTAGAAATAAATAGTAAACAAAAAATATACATTAGGAAATTTAGTTTATAAATCTATACATATATTTCTAAATTAAGAAAGCTCTTACGGTTTTGAGTAATCGTTTTATCAAGTTGAAAACGATTGAAAATTTTCCGTGCTTCGAGTTTGTAAGGCCTATATCTCAAAAGCTAAAAGTCCTAGATATGAACAATAATCCTCAAAAGCCGCACAAGTGTATATAATTGGATATGGGGATCAAACTTTTAGTTTTAAAGGTACAGTCGTTATAATTTCAATATTTTAGTATTTTAATGTATTTTTTCCAATTTGTGGAAATGGGAAAGCTCTAAAACTTAAAATGTCAGGATTGTTTAAGCTCAATCCGTTCATTCACTCCTTAGTGAAATATTAGTGCATAAGCACGAAGTATTTTATTTCGTCTGAACAATTATGAAGTTCATGAACTTCGGAATTCTAAAGATGTTTAAAGATTGGTGAGGTTTGAACAGAATAGATGAAAATATGCGCATTCAAGTACATATTTATGTGCCGCCACGCAGGTTTATAAATTAATTTAAAATCTTTTCAGATCTAATGTTTTACATTAGATTTGAAAAAATTGATTATGAATTACTGATCCTATATAAATTGATTATGAATTGATTATAAATTACTAAAATTGATATTACGAATTACTAAAATTGTATTATGAATTACTAAAATTATGAATTGATTAAAATCGATTATGAATTGATTGACATTGATTATGAATTGATTAAAATTGAATATGAATTTCTGATCCTTCATAATTTATATACCTAAAGACGAGTTAGTGAAAGTAATTTAATATTTTGACAATAAGTCTATCGTCGGAGCATCCAGATGAATTCGTGGTTAAAACTGAAAATGCTAGCTAATTATAAACAGTTAGAGATTCTTTTGTAGCTCTTTAAAAGCCTGTAAACGAAATAAATGAGTCTGAAAACATCGAATAAATTTATTGAACTTTATTGAAGGAATTGAATTTTTTAAAATGTTATTCTCTCAAAAGCTCCATCGGAAAAGAGCGACCTCTGATATTTTTTCGTACTGAATTTGCATTCTGAATTTTATAATTTACATTTTTAATTTAATTCGGACATCCTTAATGTTAGGCATTTTTAACAAAACAGGATATTAACACAAATGTGTATATTTTTCACTTTCTATCTCGACTACTTTTTACAAAAAATACACCTAAACGTGGAAAACAAAATTTAATAAAATAGAAGAAACTGTATAAATACATACATACACATTAGTACATATTTAACATTTCGCTTATGGGTGGGATAACGTTAATCCCAAACGAAGAACCTCCCAAAAAGAAAGGTATTTGACATACTTTACCTCAAACAGTTCGATCACCCTTTGCAGACATTGGCGTCCATGGACGTCACTATCTATTTGGCAGGTTCTTCTTTTCTAATTGACGCTGTCCCACCCCTCAGCAAAAGGTTAATTGCTATATTTCGGATCTTTATATATTTTAAACCTATTTAAATTTTATATTATTGGAATCGTATTGAGTTGATCTGCTTTTTTATGAATTTGGTGTATGAGTAAATAGTTCGAATGGAAGAAAGTGTGTAATTTGAGATTTGCAATATTTTCTACTTAGGATGGTGCCACACACCAAATTGTTCGATTTAACGCATAAATGTGTAACGGCTCTTTTAAAATTTAATAGAAGCTTGGAATTTAATATATGGGCTATATATATCTGATGAAAACATAAAAGACAAATATAGTTTTACTAAACTGTTCGTTTAAGGGTTGCTCCAGAGACAAAAGTTCGAAAGTTGAATTGATAAAAAAAACATGCTTCGGGATGAGGTAGAGATATCAAATTTGGTGGACGGTAGATAGTTTGGAAGGAAGAAAGCGTACAATTTCAGTTTTCCAATATTTACTACTTCAGAGGATGCTGCATACTAAAATGTTCGATTTTCGGAATAGAGGGGAAACGCCTCTTTTAAAACGTGATAGAGGCTTGGTATTTGGTATATGGCTAAATGATATATGGCCAATAAAAAAAACAAGAGGAATGGAATTTTTCAAAAATGTATATTTCAGGGGTGAGTACTTCACACAAAAGCATTCGAAAGGTGATATGATAGAAAAAGCATGCTTCGCGATGGGATAAAAACTTCAAATTTGGTGTATAGGGGGTGCCGCTCACTAAAGTATTCGATTTGCCAAACGCATTAAATACACCTCCTTTACTATGTGATAGAAGCTTGAAATTTAGTCTATGGGCTAATCATTTGATAAAAAACTTACGATAAATACGTTTTTCGAAAATGTTCATTTAAGGGGGTGCTACACAGAAAAACGTTCGAAAGATGAAGTGAGAGAAAAAACATGCTTCGCAATAGGATAGTGACTTCAAATTCAGTGTACAGGCAGTTAGTTTGAAAGGAAGAAAGTGTGAAATTCCAAATTTCCACGGTGTACGTGTAGTTAGTTTGAAAGGAAGAAAGTGTGAAATTTCAGATTTCCAATATTTGCAACTTTAAGGGATGCCGCTCACCATAATATGTTGGATTTTCCGAGTAAATGAGGTACGCTTCCTTTTAAATGTGATAGAGGCTTGATATTTGGTACATGAGTAATCATCTGATAGAAAACCCAAGACGACCAGAGTTTTCCAAAATGTTTTTTTATGGGTGTGCTTCACAGGAAAAAGTTCGAAAGGAGAAATGATAAAATAGCATGCTTCAGGATGAGATAGATACTTAATTTGGTGTACGAGAAGATTTTTCGAAAGGAGGAAGTGCGCAATTTAAGTTTTCCACTATTTTCTTCGTTAGGGGGTCCTGCACACCAAAATATTCGATTTGCCGAATAAATGTGAAACGCGAATTATTCAAAAATTCACATTATTCAGGGGTTGCTTATTGCAAGATTGTTCATTCTCAACGGGTATTCGGCTAGTAAAATGACTATTTAAATGACAGTTTTAAACAAAAATAGTTTTTATAATTTTTTTCCGTTTTTATAAAACAAATATTCAAAAATGATGGAAAAATAATTCCGGGAACTGTTTAAAAATAAAATGTTTGATTTGAGGGCAGATAGTACATAAAGTGGCTCATATTTAAATTTTTTCACTTTTTTGAAGTCTCTATTTTATCGCAAAGCATGCTTTTCTATCATTCCACTTTTCGAACGTTTTGGTGTGGAGCACCGCCTCTTTAGAATATTTTCGGGAAATGCGTTTTTTTCAGGTGATTTTATCGAACGATCGACCCATGTACTACACTGCAAATCTCTATCTAATCGAGAAGTGCCTAAAAATTGTGACAGACTGACAGACAGACAGACGGACACTTGGCAATAAGTATATATAGATGTATAATCAGAACGAATACTTTGTATTTCCTGGGATTTAAGATGCAAACCTTTGATTGAAATTACACCAGAACTCACCGCAAAGAACGTTTTAACAATTCTCCCGTTAAAAAATTAAAAATCCTGTCATGCTGTGAGGATTTTCGAGAAGGTATGTCCTTTTTAAATACGTCATGGGAATTCCATTACGTCATTCCGGTGATAAAGAGAGAATAGACGAATTGAAAGGACCACTTTGAATTTTATAGAAAACATAGAAGTACAAAAATTAAAATATTTTTAATAGTATGCGAAGGTATCGCATTATATTCATACCAAAACTTAGAATCGTGGGAAAGTTCAAATCACTGATGATCAGAAATAAAAATTAAATTGCATAAATTTCTCATATTTCGAATAATTTTAAATAGTTTTTCGTTTTACCATAGGTAATGATAACTACTTGCAGTAAATTTTATTAAATAAAATTTTATTATATAGTTTAATCAACCTTCCATTATACTTTAATATTTATTAACATCAGGTTTATATAACTTTAATTTGTTTCAAAATTAAAGTGCTATAAACTTAAGGACTCAAACTTTAATGTCATGGACATATTTTCAGCTCCTTTAAGTATCTTCTTTAAAGCTCTACTTCATTGTTTGATAAAACCTGGCAATTCCACCTTTTGTATTCATGAACTATAAAATTTTGCATGTTGCACAACATGTCTTTTGTAGTCAGAAAATGCGCAGAATTTAAGACGAAAAACTTACCCCTGCCATATATTCGGAAAAAAAAAGAGCGGAAACAATTAATTCAGATTCCTATGGCGTAAAGAATATAAATCTTTTATCTTAATCCTTTAGATTTTTTACGTAACTACAGATAACGAAAAAGAAAAAGAATTTCGCCATTTTTCTTCATTTAAATGTCACGCACTTGGAATGTTTTAGTAATCCGACATTTTTGTATCCTGAATTTTTTTAGAACGTTTTAAGCTGCCATATAATGAATAATTCAAATGATGGAAAAATAGAACAAGAGAAAGGTAACCTTGCCTGCAAATCCATAAATTATGCAATAAGTTCTTGGCATTTGACCATGAGTTTTCATTAATCAAAATCTGGGAGCAAATATTCTGGTTGAAAATGATAGTTGAAAGGGAATTTATAATCATTTCAATAATACTGTTGTTCATTTAAATGTCACCATCATTTTTATTTTATTATACTATATAAAGAAAATTTTCAGAAAATATTCGATTTCAATTATTTCAAAAGATGGAAAGTTTATAGACGCGCTGATTACATTTTAGTCACTTTGGGGGAAACGTCCATCTGTCTGTGTGTGAGTGTGTATATATATATATCTGAACAGTGTGAAAATGATAACTCAAAAATGAAGGGACGAATCACTGTAATTTTTTGATACACTGGAATATGCAATAAGAATATTTTCAGAAAATATTCAATTGTATTTTTGAAAAGTAAAGTTTATATACGTGTTAAACACATTTTAGTCATTTTTGAGAAAAGGTCCATCTGCCTGTGTGTGTATGTATATATGTGTGTATATCTGAACGCTGTGAAAACGATAACTCAAAAATGAATGGACGAATCACTGGGATATTTTGAGTGCATATATTTTATCTAAAAAGAGTGCAGATATTTAACTAAAACACTACAGAGACTTTCTTGTAATTCGCATAATTAGAACATGAATAGTCTAAAATTGTATAATAATAATTTTTATTAGTCTCTTTGGGTCATCAGTCCAGACGCTTTTCGGGGAAGATATAGAATGATTTCTTTATGCCCCAGAGCGTATTACTGAGCAAGTGGTCATGCGATAACTATGGCAAGTGTTTCAGTCACAGTTTACGGCGCCTCACCATAGCACACTTTATAATAATCGTGATTGAAAAAACTACCCTTAAATGATGCGGAGAAAGTATAACCCTTATAGGACCTTCTTCTTCATCATCAAAGCCCTCCAAAAAACATACTGAAAATGCGCCACTAGGCCTATTAAAATCATCTAATAATAAGCGTAGGCAAGATTTTCTAATATTGATTGCGTAAAGCTTGAAATAATCACCATTTAAATTATATCTTCATGCCTTTTAAAAATTGCTGAACATCGTCCAATTAAGACAGTTAAATATTTTAAAGGAGGGTGAAATTCCGAATTTTGATCCTGGGAAAAATTTGGTGATCAAACTGTGAGTAGTTTTCTTGATGTCGCAATTTAAAAATTAAGTAATCTTCAAATCCGGAAAACATGCATTTTTCATTGAAAAATGCTCACGAAAAATATTTATCCAAAATCAGAACATCGTGTTTCAGAATTTGATCATGTCTCTTTTCTTTCATATCGTTCTTCGTACTTAACGAGGTGCTAAAATTGAAGTTCTATGATAACTTTTGTGATCGGTACGAGTAGGTTGATGTGGAAATTCTAAAATCTACTGAAAATTCCGCTTCAGCATTAAACAAATTTAAAATTACACTGAATAATTTGATGCTCACAGACAAGCTATCAGTAGTCGATTTTTATTTATATGATATACATAAATAATAATTTCAAAAACAATGGTCATAATATAGTCTATGTTAGTAATTAATAGTTGAAATTATGCTATACATCAGTGGTATTCAATCTTTTATGAACCAAGGGCCCCATTTGAGTTAGCTAGAGGGGGCCTGCAGGCCGCATATACTAATAGGTACGCATACGAAAGCAAGAAGAATCACCGCGGTCAAACTTGAGCGTTACAAAAATGAATCGAGCAATGGTCTTCTACATGCTTTCCTTATGCAATTAACAAGTATTTTAATGACTTTCTTTAAATAATGTAAATTAAAAAGTTTAATATACGAATGTTGACAACAAACGCTACGTTAAATGCAGTGTAAAGAAACCTAAATCGGTTTTCTTTATCTACCATCTAGTGGATAATTTCACTGTTAGGTATTACACGACTGTATACGGAGATTTAACAAGATCGGTGGGCAATTAGTAACAGAGAGTTTCGCTTAGACCGAACGTTTTTAAATATAGTTTTAAAATGGTATATTTACCTACCACTAATAATTTTATAAAATATTTTACTAAAAATATAATTTCGTTTAATGGAATGCATCAGGATTTCCACCATGAAATCCAGTAAGTCCGCTGCTCTAAACTATAGCGGCTTTCAAAAAATTAAAATGGTTGCACAAGATTACCGCGCACTGTCCTCGTTAGCTGCACGGTTGAAGTACGCACTTCACTGGTTTGCTCTCATCAGATCCATGATTGAAAATATGCATGCTCTGGGGATCGACATGATTTTCATTGGCGTGACTGAACTCGCTTACAGGAGAGGGACTAATGTGGCAGCGACTATCTTTTGCATCATTCCAAATACTATCGACCACGCTAAGAAGACTTTTCCGAATTATATGTTTGGAGATGAAGATATCTTCTGCTCTAATCATAGATAATTATCTCTTTTATTCAAACCTTCTTGGACTACCAAGGCACAGACAGCGGTTCCTGTCCCAGTGGTTGCCAGTCGGTCCCACAAATCTTATAGTTTATAAAAAGGATTAAGAGCAGGGTAGGCTGGATCGTATTTAGAGCCCTCTTCAAAATATTAAAAGGTCTCTTCTTTGGCATTTTTCAACTTTTGCGACTCAATGTTATTAATGTAAGAAAATACTTTTTACTCTATTTTCGAAATTGATAACAGTCGGTGAAACAGATTGATAACAGTCGGTGAAAGAAAAAACCTTTTGCAAAGATCCCAAAGTTCGTTTGAAATATGGAAAATTTGGAATGAAATGTGTTTGAATTACTGATATTTTACTGAATTAAAATAAGAAAAAGTCATTATGGAAACTGCATTTGGCAGCCAGTAAAACGCGAATGAATAAAATAAAAATATATGTTGAGGAGGTAGGGAAGGTTTTATAAATTTACAAAATTTCCCAGCAGATGACAGCATATATTCCTTCTACAAATATGATTAACATATAATTTTCGAATAAAATTTTGAAAAAATCATCACGAATCAAAATCTTCAATCATGTTACATAATCATTTCTTATGCAATTTTTCATTAAAATCGATTGACGCAGACTTTAGAACGCTAGTATAAACCATTCTCGAGATATTACACATTTTCAGATAAATGTATCAAAAAATCACTTAAAATTATAAAAATAAGTATTAATTATTTTGAATTTTTTTTCATAGGTAATATTATGTGATACATTTGCTAACATTATTCTCGTGGATCTAGATTGTTCTATTCAGGGAAGAATGTACTTTGGGTAATAGTTTTGTACCTTGACGCCTAGCAATTCGTCCATAATCAGTTATCTACTCTAAGAATGACCTATTTCTCCATCCGTAGTGCTTGGCAAAATTTTGACGACGAATTTGACAGAATATCGCCAATTTGGCGAGTTTTTAAATGTCGCGAAATCGACAAAAGTGTCATGAAATTGATAAAACTGTTGTGAAATTGATGACGCTAAATCAATGAAAATGACGACTAATTTATGAAAATTCAAGATCTTGTAAATAATATGAGAATCTACTATAAGAAAAAACCTATTTCTCCGTCCGTGACGCTAAGCAAAATTTTAGCTTCGAACTTGGAAGAATATCGCAAATTTGGCGAGTTTTTAAATGTTGCGAAATTGACGAAAATGTCGTCAAATTCATAAAATTGTCCCGAATTTTTTCAAAATGACGGTGAGTCAATTAAAAGAATGAGTAGTTGAGGAAAGTTTAATATCTTGGAATGAATTTAAGAATATACTATAAGAGTAATACATTTCTCCATTAATCCGTCAGTTACGCTTTACGAAAAAGCTGGCGACGAATCTGTTGTGATGTTGCCAACGTGGCGACTTTTCTAAATGTTGCCAAATTGACAAAAATTTCGCAAAAGTGATAAAAAATATCGCCAAATTAATAAAAATGTAGCCAAAATTATAATAATGACGTTAATGGGAAGTAATGGTTTGCAAACTTTGAATTCCGTTATATAACGCGCATACATTCTAGCAGAGTTGGTCAGTATCGAAAGTACATGTATTTGAAATACATTTTCAAAATACATTTGTATTTTGTGTTTTGTATTTTAAACAGAAAAAACTAAAGTCTTTTGGTAATGTATCAAAAATACATTTTAAAGTATTTTGTATTTTCAAAATACATTTATTCAGATGATGTTTAAGCTGCAAGTGAACGATTTGCAAATGAGAAAACACGGCTAATCTGTATTTTGTTTAGTCATTGAATTCATTTCTAGAAGTAAATATAAACATCTTTCATCAACTTACTGATAAAGATGTTAATTAGGATGTTTGTGGTCTCTGAAAAATATTATGTCTGTTATAAACTTTACTTTCATATAACGGTCTTCCTTGGTAGACGGCTTTTTTTCTGTTTATGTATGGTAAGTGGTAAGATTAAAGCTTGAAGTTGCATTCTTTGAAGAAAACAGAAAGACAGTCAATCCGACTTCATCTATGAATTTTTTTTTTTTTTAGGTAAATGTAGGAGTAGCAATGTTTTAGTTATTACAAAGACATGAGGAAAGATGGAAGATGCTTCTGTTCGTAATGATCATGTATCAAGGAAGTTAATAGATTATGATGTGCATGGTGTGCTGTATTAGATCAAAATGTTTTCTAGGGATATTTATTGATGATAATAGAAAATTTGAGACTGAATGCAAATTATTCGAACCAAAATGTGCGGTTATAAATGAATTAAATTTTAATAAGCATTTAAATGTAAGATTTTAGTTTTATGCAGTAGTACCTGAATTTAACGAATATTTTTGCTAGTCCCTTAGCCTTCGTTCAATCGTAGTTGTGCAATATTATTCTGAGACCAGAACTAGATTTCACATGCGTTTTGGTGAGACAGTTTTATGTGCATATTTATTATGTTCAAAAGGGCAGCAAACAATACTGCCAGGCTGGATGGCGCTGAGTTTTACGACCGCGAACCCAAAAGTTCACAAAATCATAAACTTAGGCGCGCCAAGACAAGGGGGGGGGGCGAGCGGGCCCTTACGAGTATGTGAACCATGCCATTGGATAAAGATTATCCAATGGGAAAGTGTGCTTGTTGCGTCACCCTCAGTGCTACAAATGAAAGCAAGGTGGGAAATGACACCCCGGAGAAAAGGAGAACCACAACCTGTGACCTAAGAAGGACACTTGAGCACACTTGCTCAGATAACTTCGAGACGATGACTTAAATAACGACTTGTGGAATAACAGTTCGAGTTCGACATTACAATAAGAACGATGACTTAGAAAATATAACACGACGACTAGATATGTGGAGAGAACAACCTAAGAGAATGAAATAAGTGCGAGTGTTGGAGTCAGCAGTCCAATATGATTGACGAAGTTGCATTACACTACGAGTGCATGCATTACACTACGAGTGGATGCATTACACTACGAGTTAATGCGAGTAATAAAAACGACATCAACCATGTGCTGCTAACAAAGTCCAAGACAGACTTGAAGGTATGTGTTCCTCAAAAAGATATCTAGGTCTAAACAAATATATTAGGTCAGTTAGGTGGTCTCACATGTTCCCCCGACAAAACTAATAATTAATTGTGTAATGAATTAATAAGTGTTTATGTTGTTATTAAACGTTTTATTGTTAAGGTTTAAATGGTGTGATCCATTTAGTATTATAATAATTAATAATTCCTTTACATGACTCACGCAAAAGGTAAATAATTGGAGGGTTATTGCAAACACAATGTAGTAGTAAAATAAATTATAATTTTAACTTTAAGTTAACAAACTTTTTTTTCGGTTGCCACATTTATGCAATAAATTTAATTGGTAAAAAAAAATTCCGATATTATTTTTAGAAAAAATGTTTCCTTGAAATATATATCTCCCGGGATCTGCTACGGATAAGCTCATATGATGACTGATTTAGAGTTATCATCATATATTGGCGGTGGTCGGAATTCACTAAAAATTATAATTTTCTGTTTTTTTTTATTTTCTGTTCAAAAATTTTTATTTTGCTTGAAATGTACATATTTCAAAATTGGCTACAGATAGAGTTTAGCTGATAACTGATATGGATTCAAAAACAAATTCTGGAGGAGGCAGAGTCGTTCACTAAGAATTTTCACTTCTAGCCTCTTTTCCACTTTCAGTTCAAAAAAATTTCTTAAAACTTTACTTCTCAAGATTGGCTATAGCCAGAGTTGAGATGATGTCTTATATAAATGCAGCATTAAACGTGGGAGGATGTTAGGAGTTCAATGGAGATTTCCTTATTCACTTTTTATTTCTTTTTTCTTCGAATATTTTTTCCGATGTTTTTTATTCCGATATTTCCGATATTTTTTCGTCCGATTTTTTTTTTCCGGTTTATTTTATTTACTTCCGATTCAACGAGTTTTCTTGAAGCATCTATTTCTAAGGGTTGGTTGCAATTAGAGCTTACAACGTGACTGATATAGATTCGACGACTGATATGAATTCGAAGTATGGATTCAACGTTCTTAAGAGGGTGTGCAGGATCTGATTAAGTCTATGTGGGGCCAGGGGTTAGTGTTAATTCGGGGTTCTATACGTATATCATACACATGCAAAACATTAACACATTACAAATTTACAGGAATTTAGGATCATAGTTCCAAAAGCCCTTTTGTACATGTAGAAAACTTCCAAACTTTACTTCAAAGTAATATATTAAGACATTAAATGATGTATATTACTTAAAATTATCAGTATAGTTTATAATTTAAAATAAAAACTAATGTTACCTGTTTTAAATTACTTAAAAATTACGTTTGCTTAAATCTTTAATCACATACAAAATTAATGGCCCCTTAAAATTTGGGACTCAAGACTGAGGCTCCAGGGCCCCGTGAATTAATCAGGCCCTGGGGTTGTGGGGTTAACTAAGGATTTTGAGATGCCACTTCTGTTTTTCTGAAAATTTCCATAACTGTACAAAGCATGTATGCAAAAAAGAATTAAAATGCTTAGTAATTCCATCAAAAATGAAATGAACGAACTATTTGCAACAATATAAAATTTTTTTCATAAATTGATTTTTTTTTATTATATCTTTATGTCATGTAATGTGTGAATTAATATTCTTTATTTGTTTGTACTTTAATACCATGGCTATTTTAAATTTCAAAGAGTTTAGTCTTTAAAGTCATACTTTTTTAATACATTATAATCCTTTTAATATGCCAATGTTAATATTCAACAAACATAAAGTGCTTGTATATTTCCAATAAAGTGTCTCACAAATGTTGTTTGTATTGATAATTCAATCCAGTCCAAAACATAGAAAAGAAATATCATTTTCAAAAATGTATTTTGAAAATAGATTTTAAAAATTATTTTTTAAAATGTATTTTGAAAATACATTTTAAAAATTATTTTTTAAAATGTATTTTGAAAATAGATTTTAAAAATTTATTTTTTAAAATATATTTTGAAAATACATGCATTTTGAACTTTGAATTTTTTAAATAGGAAAAGTATTTTGTATTTTATGCCTTAATTTTGTATATTGTATAGAAAATGTATTTTCAATGTATTTAGCCCAACTCTGCAGTCCAAAAAATGATCTTCTCTTCGTTTGTTTGTAACTCTTGGTCATATATTTGGTGAATTTGGCAAATAATCTAGCGAAATATCGCCTGGTTGGCAGTATTTCGCCCTGGATTGACGAAGATTTCGTCAAAATTGCAAAAATGACATAAAGTTAGCGAACAGGGTGCCAAATCAAATTAATTATAAAACTATTTTTATATCTGAATTATATTACTTATCGAGAATGCTATAAATAGTGATAATTGTAAATTTAAGTCTGCGTGAAAAACAAGTTAATTCGTCACATCAAAGTAGTTTTCATCCGGAAAAGCTTCGAATGTTACAATTCAACGTTAAAAACACTGTGCTATGGATCTTATACATCAATTTTTAACTATGAAGAAGTATAAATTCATTACATTGCATAAGGAGAGTCATGTTCTGCCGACATCAGATTATTTACACTATTTTTCCAAATTAAATAAAAGTACTTAAGTTTTAGAGATTTATCGTCGTACAAAACTTAGTCACTTCACTCCCTCGCTTCAATAATAACAAAAATATATCTGAGTTTTGGAATTAAAATTAGGGGAAGGACAAAGAGAGATCTAAGCTCAAAGAATCCAATATGTATGGCACTTTATTTAAATATATAATATTGACTCAAATATATAATACAACACAGTTGAAAAGTGTTTATGTCTTTGTTCATTCTGTCTGTCCGTTCGGACGATAATTGCCGTAAAAAGGATTTTATCAAAATGAAATTTTAGTTTGTTGTTAAAACGGTCTGTGAGACGTATGTAAATGTAAATGAATAATATCCTCCAATTAGTTTTGGATTATACCCGGGTTGAAAAAGTGAAATACATTGAACTCCATGGGACCTAATTTTTCAAACATTTTTTAAGCGAAGTTAAATATCACAAATTACTTCGAAAATTTTAGGAAATATTCAAATTATCCCATAAAATATATAAAAAGTTTTCAGCAAACTATGTTTGGTAGTTTTTTAAATAAAAATTTAAATAATGACTACACCCATATAAAGAGATCACGTGACCCTCTTCAAAATAAAATATGGTATCCACCTGTTATTACCAGAGTAAAAATCGTGACTTTTCTTTCTTCGACCCAGACCGTCCGACTTACCCGAAGGCATAAGGTGTTTGTGCGGGCAGCTGGGAAATGCCACCCAATTTAGACCGGAAACCACTGTGGGAGGCATATACAAGGAACGTTCCCTATCACCTTGTCCTACCACCAACCTCTCGGAAGGACTGACGGACCCACATGTTTAACGTGATCGTACTCCGGGTGAACACGGCGACAGTTTGGGCAGGGCGGGAACCGAATATGTGTCGTTCGAGTGAAATCCCCGAGCGCTAACCTTTGGGCTCTCGCACCCCAATCGTGTTTTTAAAAGTTCTTCTACATTTATATTTAGTGCTGCGTCCGTCCTGAAACCGCTTTATTTTTGCGTATTTTCTGCGCATCTATATTCTGCACCAACACAATTACAATATTTTTTGTTGAAATGGTCATAAAACTTTGATTATTTCTACATCGAAGCCTAATTTTAATGGATGCGGAATGTAAACAAGTGATTGTAAGATGAGTTGCATGTAAGAACAACTGCTGATTTTTTTTCATGGAAGATTTTTTAACTCTGGAGCCTGGAATAAAAGTGCATGAATGAAACATTCATTGCATTTACATAGAGTTCCATCAGACGATTTATTATTTCGATGACGTCATTTGAATAAAATTAATTTTTTTCGATGAAGTTTAAGTTTTCAAATATAATATATTATTGTAGTACTGTGATAATTTAAAATGTATCAGTGCTGAATGTATCGCATTTAGAGATGTTTAAATAAAATTGCATTTTAGTTGAAAAGTGTTTCATAATCAATGCTTCATGCAGGATGGATTTTTCTTATTTCTTTTGTACTAGAAAGTATAAAAAAATACACAGCATATTGTAAAATGTGTCTGATTAATTAAGATACCACCTAGTCATTAGTAGTTTAAAAACAGTCTGGTCCTTAAAACTTCTAAATACGTGTTTCGACATACACGCTATGATGAAAACAGTTTACGACCCATTGTAGTGAACTACTGATGAACATAAGTGATATATAATGAAAATTCTATACATGTAATATAACAAGTTTGAAGCAAACTAGAGCTATAAGATATTAGCTTAGTAATAATTTAATTTCTTTCAACTACAAACATAAGTTTTTTAATTTTTGTACATTTATTTATTTCAAAAGTATAGCTCCTTATAGAAATTTTTAGAACATGAATTAAAAATATTTTGACATTTAAGACAATATAACTGCCTTACTCCAATATTCACATTATTACTAAATGAAATAGAAGATTTTCAAATCAAAAACTTTTATGACTATACTCCCGACTCGTGCATTATATCTTTAAATTATAGAAAAAAAAAAAAATATGAAAATGAGCTACAGTTTTAACAATTATAGTTTGCAACTAGTTGTAGTTCAGAACAAATAAGTTGTAGTAAGAACTTATCCAAATCAAAATAATTGAGATGCAATAACGGATTGTTAAATCAAAATTGTCAAAGAAAAATTTAAATGAATTGAATGCAATCAATCTTATATATGTCACTCCTATATTATCCCTGTTATTGTGTTAATGTCCAAATACAATTCTGTTATGGGAGCCTAATGGTTTTATTTTTTCATATATGACCAAGAATGTTGTGAAATTAATTTTTACTTTTAGTGCATTTTACTAAAACAGTGTAACGTAGCATAGATTTTTTATAACACTTTATTTTATAATTTAGAGTTAAAATTCTAAGGAAATAAAATTTTCATAAAAAAGAAGAAAAAAAATATGTTTTCTGAAAACTATATCAAATTGTCTTCACCTTCCACTAGCTATAGATTTATGTATATTTATTATATGTATTTATCTATATATGGGGATGAAAAGTGTGTATGTATGATCCACCATAACTGGAGAAAGACTGATCCGAATTTCATGAAATTTATCTTGGTAGTCTTGAAATCACTCAAAAAAAACATAGGCCGTATTTCGAGTTTCTACGATCAGTGGTTCTCGAGATATTAGTGAAAAACGACTTTTTCCTAGGAGTTCTACCCTCTAACTCCATGATTCACAACAAAAAGGTGGGACATTGTTGGTTTAAAACGAGAAAGTCAATTAAATCTCTGAAATTTGTGGGAGTTTATTGAACGTATTAGACACTTTTAAAAATCGCAGGGTTGACATATGAATTTAAATGGAAACTATCACCATGGCTTATTTCTCACAGGCTTACTCAACAACGAAAAGTATTAAGAAATCACAAGAAAGATCAATCATGCATAAAGCATTGATTATGAAACAATGTCCAACTTTAAATTTATTTAAACATCTCTATAAAATGCAATACATTCAGTGGGGGTATTATATCACAATCGGCCCTATATGTTCCGGTGTAATTTTTATCATAGTTTTGCATTTTAAATCCCGAGCAACGTCGGGTAATCGCTGCTAGTTTATTTATATAACATATATATATCGTAATATCTGGGACCATTGGGAGTCCATTGTTTGACCGAGGTCCAGCAGCTTTCATTCCTTGCATTGTAAATCTGCCACTGTTTATTTCCATTGAAATTATTCAAAGATGACATATTTACACTTTCCATAGATACATGCTATTCGGGAATTCGTGGAATCGATGAAAGTTATTCAATCAACTCTGTAATCGATATCGCAAACTGCAAACCACTGAGTCACGAAATTGATAACTGACGTGAAAATTTATTTCGTGGGAGAAATGGTAACAGCTTTCCTGTTTAAATTTGAATGTATGAAACAGTTATAATATCTGAGGAATATGCAAAGTTTTCTAATTTTAGATGTCAGGAAGATTTCGATAGTTCTACGCATGTTAACGTTTGAGCTTGAAATTCTATGCATTAGTAATAGCTCCCGTAACATTTAATCGAAATCGAATGAAATAAAGTGAATACGAAAGCTGGATTTATGTATTGTAAGGTTCTGATCAGGCATTAATTTTGTATTAGTATTCACATGCAGGAAAGTATACGGGAAAAACACGAGAGGCCCAGCACGTATTTTATTTTATTGACAATTTTAACTGTATCCACCATTTCCTTATTTTTAATGCATAAAATTATACATTGGATGGATATACAGTATATTTCTGCATACAGGTGACCTCGCTTTAAATACGTAAAATTATACATTGGATGTATATACAGGATATTTAAGCATACAGTTGACCTCGTTTTTAGTGCTTCGGAAATTGGTTTTAGACTCACACTTCCAAACGCCCACAATAGTGACCCGTGCACGAGATGGTGCACTACTGTGACGCACACTTTTTCCTCTCCTTTCCTGATTGACCACGACTGACGTGACTACGCCGCACGATGAGGTACGACTCGCCTCCGGGCAATTGCTGCTGACCGACTGAGAAGTTTGGAGACGATTTGGGTGTTTTCTGGCAGGTCGTCCTCCTCACTGAAATTCCACCGAGCATCTCGTCAGGAAGAGGAGTGTGAGGGGGCAGCATTTCGTCATACATCGCTACGAAACACTTGCCGGCTATTCCCTCAGCCCGGGAGGATCCTTTTGGACCAGATGGCATAGTACAGACTCAGTAATCTAAAGGTTCCGAGTTCGAACCTATCCCCCATCATCGGGGGACATGCGGACCCCACAGTGTCTAACTGTTTATAGGATTCCCTAAGAAATAAAGTTCATTTAGGAAAAGTTACGTTATGCAGAAACTAGTTAGAGAAGAAATCCCTGTGCAATTTTCATCAATATTCATGAAGATATTTACAGTAGATGTAACTTAAAAACAACTACCAAAATAGGGAAAATTAGAATTAACTTTTCTCTCGATTCGACGATTTTTCCTTGACTCGTTTTGCAGAAGTGGATACCAAACTGAAACTAGACTTCGTATTAAACATATCCGCCCAAAGTTATTTTCAACTGAACCTATATTTGTAAGAATTTTGATTTTTTAATAAGCCACAAATCGTTGACTATTGCAGATAATTGCAACAATTTATTTTCCTATAGAGTGGTTATTGCACAGAACAAATGTTTCTAATCAAACTTTTCGTACTCAAAGGACAGTATAAAATTTATGCCCCATATTTTTCTGGAAATGACCCACACCAAATACAATTTATATGGAAGAAATTAGAAATTAATTTAACCATTAAACTTGGAAAAATGGGCCTAAAACCAAAGGTTAGAACACCTAACACGAATAAATAATCAAAGAAACTGGGCTTGTGGTGGACTTGGATTAGACATCACAATTTATTACATAACTAAAAAAATGTGATGTGGACAGCACATGACTTTTCCTACAGAAGAGCTTCATTCCAACACAATGATCGATTTCTTTCACAGCGAAATTACGATATAGAAGGTAAACAGCACAATGTTTTTGGCATTGGTGTAAGATTATATAAACAGAAATTGAGGTTGTTGGCAATTTGTTAGTCCAATCGAATGCCTTATTCACGCGCAAAATTCTTATAAAAATGCAATTGATTAATAACAATCAAAATGCAATTGATTAATTAACTTGGAGAAATAATTAGTGAAAAAGTATCATCTCTCTGGAATGTAGCGAACTAGACCCAGGAAAATGGTTTTAAACATACTTCTACATTTTTAACTTTAGAAAAATCATTTTTGATAAATTCATTTAGAAAACGCGCGATATTTCGTGAATGGTTCATGTTAGCTATCTATTGTTGGTGTCATTCGTTTTCCAATTAAACAATATGTATGATATAATTATTATTTATTTAAGAGTATTGAAGCTTTTGATTGTTTTAAGACTTTTTCAACAATCCAATTATATATCGTGCAATATCTCGAGAACGGTTCACTCTAGCGTTATCATATTTTCATCATTCGTTTTCTAACAAAAAATTACACATGAAAAGATTGCGTATTTAACATGATTAAAGATTCCGAATTCTTTAATGATTTTTTTTTAGAAATTCATTCGAAAATTGGCGTTGTCTTCCGAACATTCGATTGCTTTCAAAATCAATAAGATTCCCGTATTCACTGATTGCAGTAATCGTACCAAATTATGCTTGAATCTTTTTATTATTTCGTGACATATTGCGTTCACACACACACAAACATACACATGCTAACGTTCTAAATTTTGTATCATTCGTTTTCTAATATAAATATTACACCCAAAATGATTATTTATTTATCATTATTGATAATCCTGATTTTTTAATGATTTTGTTTTAAATTCATTAGAAAATTGGGGGGGGGGGGTCTTTTGAACATTAGCTCACGTTTAAAATCTATAGAGTTTTAGTATTAACTGATTGTAATCAATTTAAGTTACGTACTTATAGCACCGAATTATTTTTGAAACGCTTCATCCATTATCGCGTCCACAGGCTTACGGGCATACACATTAACATACACACTCACCAACATACATACACATACAAACAGTAACATACAGATACGTACACAAACTAACGCACACACACACACACCCTTAAAACGTTGACTTTAAGTTCGGGGATGCTTAATACGTCGAAAATTTGAATTCCAATTTCCGACCTCGTCACAATACTTTCCCTATACATTATACTTCGTATGTAGGGAGGGCAATTAAACCACATCTATAAAAATCATTTTTATAAGGTATCAACTGCATTTATTTAATCTTCGGGTAATATAAACATGTATTTACATATCCACATTTATAAAGATATTCCCAGTGACAATTTATCAAAATTCTTTCGGGAAGGACCTTTATGCCGGCCAGTGGCTATTCATATCGTTCTATAGTCAGACTTTTAAATATGTGGCGGCTTACAGTTTTTTTCGATACCCCTTTTTCGCCCTTTTAATTTTGTCTAAATACATAAAGACATAAAATGCAATTTGTTCTAATTTCTTAAATTGTTCCACACATAACACCCTAAATGAGCAGAGCAAATTCGATCAAAAGACCAAAGGATTTAGAAAAGGAGTTCAATGAAGCAAATATAACGGAGGCGGTAAAGGGTCGTTCTTGGAAGAAGCATAAAAGAAAATTTGGAGAAAACGCAATCATTACTGGTCGAATGTGTGATCTTGTAATGGAATTGAAATTTTTCTACTTTCAAAACCAGTAAAATATTTGACTTTGGTTAGTTATCACACTTAAGGGGAAGCTTGTGGTTATAGTGGTTAAAGTAAATAATCGCTTGTTTGATAAGAGAGGATATGCTGTTTCTTTTCAAAGCTTAATGGATTTAAAGTACTTTTTTATTTGGGAAGATTTTATTGAAGATTCGGGGTAGTTATTTATTTTATTTCTTTACGATTTCTTGAAGAGGGGAGCCATTAGTGGCGCAGCTAGTATTAAGTGCGGTTAAATTACACTTAAGGTACCAAGAGCTTACAGTTAGAGGTCTAGAGCCAGCTGGGGTATTTCAGTGCTCAGAACGAAATAATTTATGTCTCAAAAAATGTAACGAACAGTACATTTATTTTACTGTTATAACAATTATACGTATTAAGTTATTTAAGACTAATCAAGTCGATTTCTATGATAAATTTAAAAACTATTTGATTCAAAATACCCATTATATAATCTCGTAAATAAAAATGTCTTCCATAGTTTTAGAAACTTAAAGCCCTATCCAGTGCAAGACTGAACGAAGGCGGGCTAACCGAGTGTTCGTGAGTTTAAGCATATCTTATCTTTGTACTTGCTTCAACTGCAAAGCGTGGAATAGCAGACAGTGTAACTGCAATCCACTATTTCCAGGAAGACGCCCCCCTCCAACATAGTTGTCTCAGATTGAAATTCTGAAGACATCCATAAATACCCCCCCCCCAGTATCCGAAGAATTTCGTCGTCGAATGTAATAAAATTATTGACAGAAATATACTTTATATTAGCTGAGAATTCCGAGTAGGCTTTCTCCTCCCTGCATAAACTACGTTTTTTAGACACATTTGAAGGGCGAATCAAAAGCTAACCGTGCGTTCGTGAGTTTAAGGATGGCTTAACTTTGTACTTGCTTTAACTACAAAGCGTGGAATAGCACAAAGTGTAACTGGTCTAAGGTTCTAGAGATTTTTAGTATACCGTAGAATTCCGTCAATCCGCTATTTCCAGGAAAGCGTCCTCCCCATTGTTGCCTCATATTGAAATTCTGAAAAATTCCATAAACTCTCCCCCTCACTACAGCATCGGAAAAATTTTGTCGTCGAAAGAAATGCATTTATTGACAAATATATACTTTCTATTAGCTGAAAATTCCGAGTAAGCTTCCTCCTCCCTGCATAAACTACGCTTTTTAGTCATATTTGAGGGGCGGATCAAAGGAATTCTGTTTTTTTTTTTACTTTTAGCAGAAAATTCCATTTCCAGTAAGCGCGACCCTATATTTTCCCCGTTTATCAGTCACATTTGAGGGAGCGGATCGACGGAATTCTTTAGAAAGACATTTATTAAAACATTTTAAAATAATATGCGGTTTACGAATGATAAAAATGTAAGTAAAAGCAGTGAAGCTTTAAATGAAGAAGAGCACATATAAACAAGAAAGATCAATTATGCATGAAGCATTGATTATGAAACACTTTCCAATTACAATGCAATTTTAATTAAATATTTCTAAAGGGCGATACATTCAGCGGTGATATTTTCAAAATTATCGCAGTACTACAGCAATTTATTTTACTTAAAAATTTAAAACCATGGAGGCAAAAGTACTCTCTAACTTCATGCTTAAAACTTCTTCGAAAAAGGCAATGCTATAAAATCATCTGCTTCTTTATGTAAATCCAGAGCAAAATAATTTTGCGTTGAAAATTTCAGCAATTCTTATACAACTAATCTTAGAGCTTGATTTGTTTACATTCTGCATTCGTTAAAATTAGGCTTCGTTGTAGAAATAATCAAAGTTGGAGGATCATTTAATCTCGAAAATATTGTAATTGCGTTGGCGCAGAATATATGCACAGAAAATATACAAACATAAAGAGGTTTTAGGACGGATACAACACTAAATATAAATTTAAAAGAACTTTAAAATCGCAATTTTGACACTGGGAAAAAATATGGATGCCATATTTAATTATGAAATGGGTGACGTAATCTCCTCAAATAATATCGGTGTGATTATTATTTTAATTTTTATTTAAGAAAACTACCGAACATATTTTACTCAAAATTATTTTATATATTTTATGGGACAATTTGAATATTTCCTAAAAATTTTAAAGCAATTCGCGACGTTTAACCTCGCTTTGAAAATGCTTGAAGAGTTAAGTCTTATAGGGTTCAATGCATTTCACTTTTTAAATCCGAGTTCATTTCAAAACTAATTCGGGGATGTTATTCATTTACATTTCCATATGTCCCACAGACCGTCTGAATAACATACTAAAATTTCATTTTGATAAAGTCATATTTACGGCTGATATCGTGCAAACGGCAGACAGACAGACAGACAGACAGAACGATAGACAGACAGACAGAAAGAACGATAGATAGACAGACAAATAGACATGCAGAATGACAAAAGTCATGAACACTTTTCAATTATGTTGGAAAGTGTTTAAAACTAGAAATTAAAGAAAATACCAACAATTCCGAATTTGTTCATTTATGAAATTGCTCCCACCCCTCCCTCACCATTGCAAAAGCGATAACATTCTAGTTTCGTTAAAGTAATTTTTTGGGGGACCACCAAAGTTTTGCCATCCAAATAAAAGCATATTCTTAAATGCTGTTATTTGTTGAGGGGGACAAAAACTAGCGCATTTAATATGCCCCAAAACATTTATAAATATTCCTAATATAAAGCCTCTTCTGTTTCATCCCAGTAACATTTATAAATATTCGTAAAATACGAAGCCTATTCTGTTTCATCTCTGTAACATTTATAAGTATTCGCAAAATATGATGGCTCTTCCGTTACACACGTCCGTTTCCCTATAACACTTATCTCCAAATTTACTACTTACCCCGTGCCATGAGATGCTTTACATCAGTAAAAGCTAAACTAGCGTAAAGGAACTGATGAAAAGATACACTTGATTGAATTTTAGTACGGATTACGTCTGATACACAGACAAGTAAACGTAAAAAGTATGGAACGTGAATGTATGAGAAGGGCGAATGGCAACACTCATTCCAGATATTTAAAAATGCCTTTTAAATAGCAACAACAATTATTTATCACGTGATTACCCATTATTAAAGGCTCTTCCCATTATTAAAGGTTTTCCACAAGCAATGCTTTGCACATGGTGTTCAGTGATTGGTGCTTCTACTCTCTATCTCTGTGAATATACAAAGTTCGTCAATGCACCTCCTCTTTGTGTTGTCATTAGTCCTTTATAATGCTCTTCTTTGCAAATGTTTTACGCCTCCAATATTCGTCATACGTGTATCCCTCCAACGCCATCTATGGTTTTTCAATACGCTGATCCGTAGGAAAAAAGTGGGTGTTGCCATTCGAAAATTTCGAAATTTTTTCACTGTAACCGTAACCGTGAGAACTCTATTATTTGAAATCATCACAATCTCGAGTGCATAACTTCAAATGGCAATTTCTGAAATTTCTTTGCGATTTGTTGAGCGGATAGGCTGCTAGGGGTTCATATATTGGGGAAGTTTTTTTAGACCACCCTGAATTTGTCTGGCTAAGACACGTGAGGTCAGTATCAGAATCTTAAACTTTAAACTGATATTTCATAAAATTTATTTGTAACCTATCAGAGAAAGACACTTCCCTCCATGTTTTGTCGATTAGCCTCCAACAGCGGAGAATATTGAAGTGGTTTTTCGAAAATTCTCTCGCTGTAAGTCCTGTCTCCAACGCTCACTTCAAACTACCTTTCAAACAAGGTTTTTGTACAAAGTCTTTTAAAACAGGCAATGACTTGCTGATCCACGGATTGGATTTTAAAAATTGTGTTTGGTGGTTGATATTTAATGCGAATGAATCTATATTCCCGTGTCAAATTGTCTTCCAAGTCAGGGGATTAGCAGGAGCTTTTCCAAAACCAAAAGGGCTTTTAGAGATAAATTATGCCATTTTAGATTAGTTTTCACACTTGGGGAAAACACTTCGGGAATTCACTCCAGAGAAAACTGTCTTGTTACTCACGACTTACTGTTAGCCCTCCACATTACATTTAGTTTCTATTTTATGATATTGTTCTTTTTTAAGCTCGGGAAAATTTTTGAATAATAAACGAACAATGATTAAATTTTGACGCTACCACTAGCGTTACCACTCAGCAAGCGTGCTAATGTGATTTTCATTGGTTGGTGTCCCTGCAATAATTATTCCTGTTTTAGGATGTAGGTTCTACATACTTTTCATCAGAATATGCCCGTCTCATCATGAAATGAGCAGAATTTCGTGGATTAAGCATATTCTCGATACAGCTATAAGCTGCATTAATATTTTATTTGTTTTCCTTGACATATAGATATATTTTAGACATCCTTGACATAAGAGATATTTTAATTTATAATTGCAGTAGACGATTTTCTTATTAAATTTTATCAATGAATGTATTTATATTTTATTTTAATTCTTTGACTAACAGAGTTATTTTTATTTATAGTTACAGCAGACGATTTTCTTATATTTTATCAACGAATGTATTCATATTTTATTTGTTTTTCTTGACTAACAGAGATATGTTAATTTATAGTTACAGCAGACGATTTTCTTATATTTTATCAATGAATGTATTTATATTTTATTTGTTTTCCTAGACGAACAGAGCTATTTTTTACTAACACTTTACAACGGAGTTGAAAAGTGTTTATGACTTTGTTCATTCTGTCTGTCTATCTGTCTGTCTGCCCGTTAGCACGATAACTGCCTTAAAAATGACTTAATCAAAATGAAATTTTAGTATGCTGTTCAGACGGTCTATAGGACCTATGGGAATATAAATGAAAAATATCACCCAATTAGTTTTGGATTGAACCCGTGTTTAAAAAATGAAATACATTGAGCCCTATGGGTCCTAATTTTTCAAACATTTTTTAGGCGGATTTAAAATTCACAAATTGCTTCGAAAATTTCAGGTAATATTCAAATTGTTCCATAAAATATATAAAAAAAAATCAGCGAAATATATTCAGTAGTTTTTTAAATAAAAATTAAAATAATAATAACACCCCTTATGTGAAGCCATCACGTAACCATGATATGAAAAGATCACGTGACACACTTCAAAATGATATATGGCATCCATCTTGTCTCAAAATCGTGATTTTTTAAGTTCTTTTTAATTCATATTGAGTGTTGTATCCGTCCTGAAACCACTTTATTTTTGCTTAAATTCTGTGCATCTACTTACTGAAACAACGAAATTACAATATATTTGAGTTTAAATGCTCATCCAAATTTGATTATTTCTACACCGAAGCCTATTTTTCACCTATGTAAAATGCAAACAACAAAATATGTAGAATGAGTTGTATTAGAATTGCTGTATGTCTTTAACACAAAATCATTTAGTTCATGGAGTCTGCATAGCTGATATGAATGAAATATTCATTGATTTTACAAAAAGAAGGACGATTTTTTTCGATGAAGTTTTACGCATAGAGTTTAATTACTTGTAGCTCCATGGTCTTAATGTTTAAATAAAATGAATTATTATAGTATTGTGATGAATGACAGGAATGGGAAATTATTTATGAATGAAATGCTGCTTTTATAGAGAGAGCCAGGAGTGTTATTTTTTCTATGACGTCATTTGAATGAATTTCAGTTGTTTTCGATGAAGTTTTCAAATATAATGAATTATCGTAGTATTATAATAATTCTAAAATTATTTCCGAGGAATGTATCACATTTTAGAGATGTTTAGACCAGGCAATTTATATTTCAATGCCCTCATTTGAATGAAGTTCATTTTTTTCGATGAAGGTTTAAGTTTTCAAATATAATAAATTAATGTAGGATTGTGATAAGTTTTAAATTATTACCGAGGAATGTATTGCATTTTGGACATGCTTAAATAAAATTGCATTGAAGTTGGAAAGTGTTTCATAATCAATGCTTTAAGCATGATTGATCTTTCTTGTTTATAGTTACAACAGACGATTTTCTTATTATATTTTATGAATGAATGTATTCATATTTTATTTGTTTTCTTGGCTAAAAGAGATATTTTAACTTATAGTTACAGCAGACGATTTTTATATATTTTATCAATGAATGTATATATATTTTATTTGTTTTCTTTGACGATATTATTTTTATTTATAGTTACAACAGACGATTTTCCTATACTTTATCAATGAATTTATTTATATTTTACTTGTTTTCGTTGACAAACAGAGTTATTTCAATTTATAGTTACAGCAGACGAGTGTCTTACTATATTGCATCAATTACTGTATTTATAAATTTTGATTTCATTGTGGTAACTATTGCGACCGACTTCTATTGCGACCGACAGCAGACGATTTTCATATTATATTTTATCAACGAATGTATTCATATTTTATTGATTTTCTTGACTAACAGAGATATTTTAATTTATAGTTACAGCAGACGATTTTCTTATATTTTATCAATGAATGTATATATATATATAATATTTGTTTTTCTTGACGAACAAGGTTATTTTTATATTTACAAGAGACGATTTTCCTATACTTTAGGAATGACTTTATTTTAATTTTATTTGTTTTCTTCGACTAACAGAGTTATTTCAATTTATAGTCACAGCAGACTAGTTTCCTATTATATTGCATCAATTACTGTATTTATAGGTTTTGATTTCATTGTGGTAACTATTGCGACCGACTTTCAATTCAGATGCTGATTTCGATTGAAAAACCGTGATATCATTAATTGGATTTGCAGCGTAGAATATCTGAAGACGTTGTAAGAAATGCAACGTACAGTGATCGGAGATGAAACATTATTTTACATACCACATATTCAATGTTTACAAAACTATAAAATGTGCTCCATTTTTCTGCTTAAATTTAAATCGGTTTTTGATATCCAGAACTTTTATTAAGGGTGTAAATGCCACATTTAGTGACTACAAACCATTCAGCGTGCTTAAGTGGATAGTTTATTATGAAAGTAATAAGTGATTCGAATAAAAATATGACAATAAGCGGACTTGCAATTAAAGTCATTATTGACAGCGCTGTTCAAAACTATAGGTATTGGTTAGAAATCCAATTTCGTTACCAGCGATGTGCCAGCGGAGTTTATCGAATTATACTACTTCACGATAAGCTGATTTTCTTCATCGATAAGAACAGAAAATCGATAATACAATCTGCGTCATGTTTCTGTTCATAAGATTCTGTCTTGCACTAATCTGTTCTCTGAAGTGTATATTGAAAGAACTTGTCCAATACAACTTCTTATTTTTAAACCTTTAAAATATTTTATTTCAAGTGTAAACATGCATTTTTAAAATCGTATTGTTACGACGTATCCTTAAGAATCGTGGGTGTGCGCTCAAGATATAAGAATGAGTTAAAATTTCTGGATAATTAACAGCTTTATTCACAGGCACAACGGAAACAGTAACGATATACAATAAAATAGCACTTATAAAATGCATCACTAATTTCATAAATAAACCGATATTGTTCTCAAAATGTTGACGTAAGTCACGTTTCAATATAGATTGTATCTCGTCAATTGTTCTCCAACTAAGGAATGACTCCTTTTATAGACTCTCTCTGAAGAACCTTCTAGAAATATCTCATATCTTCTAGAATACTGGTTATTTCGCTGTGTTTTTCGAACCTTCAAAAAGTCGCCAAATTGGCGATGAATTGGCAAATCTGGCAACCCCCCTCCGAACTTCAACATCTGGCAACTCTAAATTCACGTCATAGGAAAGTCATTTTCACATCATTGGTGTTTTATCCACCAGGTTTTCGAAAGAGACGAAAGTGAGCTAGAGGGGGAAAAAAGACTCCAGAACATTTAACAAGTTCGTAACAGTATGTATTCAAATTTTAAAATGTGTTTATGATTTTTTTAAGTATTATCGTTCCTTATACTATCAGCAGTAAAAGGTTTTATTTAACTGTTTGCTAGAATCTCCCACCCCCCTACAGAATTATGAAAATACAACAAAAGGAATGTTTTTATATTTTTAAAACTTTTTTATTTTCACGGCAACGCTTTGTATGTGCAATACGAAGGTATTAAACGGTATCCACCAATTTCATTCTACCAGAAACTATATTTTTAGCGTTTTTTTAAAATTTGCATCTAAATATCTTTCGAACAAATTGAGCAAACTAACAAGCCATTTGGAAGTTTTAGTTAATTCATTTAATCACAGAATCTTATTAAGTTACAGAGATTTGAACAAGAAGAAGACTCTAAAACTGGCAGATGATACATCTTGGGAGGCGAAATGAATCAATTTTAATGGACAATTTAGCATTTAGCATTTACGTAAGATATATAGATATTAGTTAAATTTTACTTGCTCATATAGTATAGAGAACGTAGTAGAGAAAGTATTGTTTTCGCGAACATTTTAAATTTCGAGATTTTGATGTTAGTATACGATTTAGGAGATGCTGAACACGTTTTAATTATTTTAGTGTGATATCCCTGTCTGTCTGGGGTCAATCTCTTGTATATACGATAGCTACCACGAATGTTATTAGATTTTCACTTAAACTTTATATTCAGCTCTGTCAACGGAAAATCTAGAATTAGTTGGAATTTTTTTAAATGCGAGTGAAAATTTGAAATTTATTCGAAATTTTATATTCCTTTAACAAGGCAGCATGAGACAAAATTGGACATACGAGAGTGGTTCAAAAAGTAAGGTAACAAGTCCTGTGAGAGAAAAGGTTTATTCAAGAAATCAAAGAAATATACAAAGTGAGCAAGGCACTAGTACATATTATTTTTCCACGTAGTCACCATGGTTGTCGAAGCATTTGTTCCATTGGCAAACCGATCTATCGAAACCGGCATAGAAGAAATCAGGGTCAGGTCGCGGAGCCACTCAACGACGGCTTCCTGAACTTCGGCATCGGTTGTGAAATGGCGACGTGCCAGGTGCTTCTTCAAGAGTCCGAAGAGATGAAAATCGCTTGGTGCGAGATCCGGGCTGTAGGGTGGGTGTTCCAGTACATTCCATCGGAAACGCTGAACGAAATCACGTGTATCCGAGGCCGTATGCGGTCCGGCATTTTCGTGCAGCAACACGACACCTTTCATTTTCAATTCAAACAATTCGCACGCCGAATTTTTGCACCCGTGCGAGCTCTTGTTACCTTAATTTTTAAACCAACCTTTTTAAACCTGTGTGACGTCATTATCCCCTTAGGAGGGTGTGTGTGAAGTTCCCCCCTCTCTGGGGGTACTTTGTCAATATCAATCGAAAAATAATACATCGGATCAACGATACAGGTTTTTCGTGTAAAGTTTGAAAAGAAAAATCCCAATCTGCCAAACATGTCTTCTGGTGTGAGAAAGTCAAGTTAAGTCCAGTTAATGTCAAGTTAAGTCAAGTTAAGTCCAGTTAATGCAATTACTTCCCTTATATACATAATGTATAAGGAAATTATTGTGACGGGGTCGAAAATTATAATTCGAGTTTTTGGCGGGAGAGCATGTTTCAAGCATCTCTGATCAAGAATAAAGAATTTTTGAGGTGATGTCTGTGTGTGTGTGTGTGTGTGTCAGTGAGTCTGTAGAAATGAGTTGATGTCTGTGTGTGTGTGAAAGTATGTGTGTGCGTGTGTGTGTGTGTGTGTGTGCGTGTGTGTGTCAGTGAGACTCAGGAGACGATAATTGACGAACAAATGGAACGATTCGAACGAAATTTGGTACAAAAATCACAATCCGTAAACACTGGAAACCTATTGTTTTTACACGCAGTCGAATGTTCAGAACCCCCCTAAATTTTCGAGTGAAATTTTGAAAAAATCGTCAAAAAATCAAAAATCAAAAAAATCAAAACCGCTATTAAAATACACAAATAGACATTTCTTATGTAATTTTTCATTAGAAAACGATTGACGTAAATTTTAGAACGCTAACATGGACCGTTTTCGAGACATTGCACATTTTTCAAATAAATTATCAAAAGGTCATATAAAATAAAATAAAAATATTGCCTATTGAGAAACATGTTCACTTTTCATATGTAATATCATACGATAAATTTGGCGACATCATTTTCGTGGATCTAGTTCGTTCCGTCCATGAAAAAAATTTACTTTGCGTAATACTTTTGTATTTGAACGTCAATAGTCATTTATCTGCTAACTATTTCGTCGTCCATAACACTTTGGCGAAATTTTGGCGACACATTTGGCCAACTTAGCGACTTTTTTTAATGTTGCTGAATTAACGAAAAACTCGCCAAATGGATAAAAATGACGCTAAATCAATGACGACTCATTGATGATGACGACATGGAAAATGACGATTCATTGACGAAAATTCAATATCTTGGGAAGAATATAAATATCTACTACAAAAATAATCCATTTTTTTACTGTAAAAGTAGTATATTCATTACATTATATAAGGAAAGTCATGTGCTGCCTACACCAGATCTTTTTCTCTTGAATTGCACATATTTAAGTTTATAAAATAATCAATGAGGATCACATGCATATTTTTATTAATTACAGCAATTTTATTGTTACTTACAGTCGGTCTATTTTTTCTACATGAACATTGAATCTAATTTTTTCCATTTTGTTTTGTGGTAGTAAAAAATACACTGTTTAATAATATTGAAAGCTATTTTACATTTTACATAAAAATGAAATAGGTTTTGAATTCTTTTAGTGAAATTATACAAAAATCATCGAAAATTTATTAACGTTGTGTTTGTGATTTTTAATTTAAACGTGAAAAATATCTGTGCTGGGCTTTTTGTGGCGGAGAATTGAAGCATTACGAAACATGTAAACACTTTATACCAACGTTTATACCTCTAACTATGTTTATACCTCCATTTATACACTTTATATCTATACTTATACCTACAAACCCAATAAATAAAAATCTGATGTGGGCAACACATGACTTTCCTTGTATAAAGCAATGAATTTACTACTTTTACAGTAAAAACAAAAATGGGTTATTCTTATTGTATATACGTATATTCTTTTCAAGATATTAAATTTTCGAAAATTAATCGTCATTTTCATTGATTTAGCGTCATCCATATGGTGAGATTTTTGTTAATTTGGCAACATTTTAAAAAGTCGCCAATTGGGCGATATTCAGCCAAATTCATCGCCAAAATCTCGCCAAGCGTTATGGACGGATAAATAATTTATTCTTATAGCAGAAAAATGACTATTGGCGTTCAAATACAAAATTATTACTCAAAGTATCTTTTCCACATGAATGGAATGAGCTAAATCCACGAGAATGATGTCACCCAATTCATCGCATGATATTACATATGAAAAGTGAACATGTTTCTCAACAGTTAATATTTTTTTAATTTATGGGATTTTTTGATGAATTTATTTTAAAAATGTGCAATATCTCTTGAACGGTTCGTGCTAGCGTTCTAAAATTTACGTCAATCGTTTTTAAGGAAAAATTACATAAAAAATGCATATTTGCGTAACTTTATAAAATGTTTTGATTTTTTGATGATTTTTTTCAAAATTTCCCTCAAAATATTAGGGAGGGTGTTCTGAACATTCGATTGTGTTTAAAAACAATAGGCTTCCAGTATTCACGGATTGTAATTCTTGAACGAAATTTCATTCAAATCGCTTCATTCGTTTTCGTGAGATATCGTTTCTACAGTCTCACTGACACACACACGCACACACACACACATAATTTCACACACACACACACAATTTCACACACACATACAATTTCACACACACACACACACACCACACAATTTCACACACACACACTCACAAACACACAGACATCACCTAAAAAATTCTTGATTCTTGATCAGGGATGCTTGAAACGTGCTCTCCCGTCGAAAACTCGAATTCGAATTTTCGACGCCGTCACAATACATTCCTTATACGTTATGTATATAAGGAAAGTAAGAATTTCAATACTTTGTCTTGTTTCTAGGATATAGATTTCAGATCATGAATTTAAAAAAACAATTTTAATGTATTGAACTTTTTTGTCGAAAAAAACTTAAAAAGAATCCGTCTAAATGAGTTTTGTCTTTCATTTTTCTTGATTTCACCTGAAATATCTTCGAAACTATAAAGGGTAGATATAAATAGTAAACAACAAAAATATTCATTAGAAAATTTAGTTTATAAATCTATAACATATATTTATAAATTAAAAAAACTCTTTTAGTTTTGAGTAATCATTTTATCAAGTTGAAAACGATTGAAAATTTTCCGTTCCTCGAGTTTGTAAAAAAGGCCTATATCTCAAAAACTAAAAGTCCTAGATATGAGCAATAATCTTCAAAAGCCTTACAAGTGTATTTAATTGGATTTGGGGATCGAACTTTTAGTTTTAAAGGTACAGTGGCTATAATTTCAGTATTTTAGTATTTTAATTTGGGTTTTCCAACTTGTGGGAATGGGAAAGCTCTAATACTTAAAATGTCACGATTGTTTAAGCTCAATCCGTTTATTCACTCCGTGGTGAAATATTAGTGCATAATAACGAGGTATTTCATTTCGTTTGAACAATTATGAGGTTCATGAACTTCGGAATTCTAAAGATGTTTAATGATTGCTGAGGTATGAACAGAATAGATGAAAATATACGCATTCAAGTACGTATTTATGTGCCGCCACGCAATTTTATAAATTAACTTAAATGTAAAATCTTTTCAGATCTAATATTTTTCATTAGATTTGAAAAGATTGATTATGAATTACTGATCCTACATAAATTGATTATGAATTGAGTATAAATTACTAAAATTGATATTACGAATTACTAAAATTGTATTATGAATTACTAAAATTATGAATTGATTAAATTCGATTATGAATTGATTGAAATTGATTATGAATTGATTAAAATTGAGTATGAATTACTGATCCTTCATAATTTATAAACCTAAAGACGAGTTAGTAAAATAATTTAATATTTTGATAGTAAGTCTATCGTCGGAGCATCCAGATGAATTCGTGGTTAAAACTGAAAATGCCAGCTAATTATAAACAGTTAGAGATTCATTTGTAGCGTTTTGAAAGCCAGTAAACGAAATAAATGAGTCTGAAAACATCGAATAAATTTATTGAACTTTATTGAAGGTATTGAATTTTTTAAAATGTTATTCTCTCAAAATCTCCATCGGAGTAGAGCGACCTCAGATCTTTTTTTGTATTGAATTTACATCCTGAATTTTATAATTTACATTTTTAACTTAATTCGGACATCCTTAATATTAGGAATTTTTAACGACACGAGGTATTAACACAAATGTGTAAATTTTTCACTTTCTATCTCGACTACTTTTTACAAAAAATATACCTAAACGTGGAAAACAAAATTTAATAAAATAGATGAAACTGTATAAATACATACATACACATTAGTACATATTTAACATTTTGCTTATGGGTGGGATAACGTCATTCCCAAACGAAGAACCTCCCAAAAAGACAGGTACTTGACATACTTTATCCCAAACAGTTCGATCTCCCTTTGCAGACATTGGCGTCCATGGACATCACTATCTGTTTGGCAGGTTCTTCGCTTGGAATTGACGCTGTCCCACCCCTCAGCAAAAGGTTAAATGCTATATTTTGGATCTTCATATATTTCAAACCTATTTATATTTTTTATTTCTGGAATCGTCTTGTTCTGATCTGCATTTTTATGCAAAAGTGAAAAAATTTAAATATGAGCCACTTTATGTACTATCTGCCCTCAAATCAAACATTTTATTTTTAAACAGTTCCCGGAATTATTTTTCGATCATTTTCGAATATTTGTTTTATAAAAACGGAAAAAAATTACAAAACTATTTTTGTTTAAAATTGTCATTTAAATAGTCATTTTACTAGCCGAATACCCGTTGAGAATGAACAATCTTGCAATAAGCAACCCCTGAATAATGTGAATTTTTGAATAATTCGCGTTTCACATTTATTCGGCAAATCGAATATTTTGGTGTGCAGGACCCCCTAAAGAAGAAAATAGTGGAAAACATAAATTGCGCACTTCCTCCTTTCGAAATATCTACTCCTACACCAAATTAAGTATCTATCTCATCCCGAAGCATGCTATTTTATCATTTCTCCTTTCGAACGTTTTCCTGTGAAGCACACCCATAAAAGAAAATTTTGGAAAACTCTTGTCGTCTTGGGTTTTTTATCAGATGATTGACCCATGTACCAAATATTAAGCCTCTATCACATTTAAAAGGAAGCGTACCTCATTTACTCGGATAATCCAACATATTGGTGAGCGGCATCCCTTACAGTTGCAAATATTGGAAATCTGAAATTTCACACTTTCTTCCTTTCAAACTAACTACACGTATACCGCGGAAATTTGGAAATTCACACTTTCTTCCTTTCAAACTAACTACCTGTACACTGAATTTGAAGTCTCTATCCTATCGCGAAGCATGTTTTTTCTATCACTTCATCATTCAAACGTTTTTCTGTGTAGCACCGCCTAAAATGAACATTTTTGAAAAATTTTATTTATCGTGAGGTTTTTATCAAATGATTAGCCCATAGACTAAATTTCAAGCTTCTATCGCATAGTAAAGGAGGCGTTTTTAATGCGTTTGGCAAATCGAATACTTTAGTGAGCGGCATCCCCTATACACCAAATTTGAAGTTTTTATCCCATCGCGAAGCATACTTTTTCTATCATGTCACCTTTCGAATGATTTTGTGTGCAGTACTCACCCCTGAAATATGCATTTTTGAAAAACTCCATACCTCTTGTTTTTTTTTATCAGACGATTTGGCCATATACCAAATACCAAGCCTTTATCTCGTTTTAAAAGGGGAGTTTCCCCTCTATTCCGAAAATCGAACATTTTAGTATGCAGCATCCTCTAAAATAGTAAATATTGGAAAACTGAAATTGAACACTTTCTTCCTTCCAAATTATCTACCGCCCACCAAATTTGAAATCTCTACCTCATCCCGAAGTATGTTTTTTTTATCAATTCACCTTCCAAACTTTTGTCTCTGGAGCACTCCCTTAAATGAAAATTTTAGTAAAACTATATTCGTCTTGGATGTTTTCATCAGATATATAGCTCATATACGAATTTTCAAACTTCTATCAAATTTTAAGAACCGTTATTCATTTATGCGTTAAATCGAACATTTTGGTGTGCGGCACCCTCCTAAGTAGAAAATATTGCAAATCTGAAATTGCACACTTTCTTCCTTTCGAACGATTTACTCATACACCAACTTTGAAGTCTCTATTTTATCATTTCAAAGCATGCTTTTCTATCATTTCACTTTTTGAACATTTTGATGTGGAGCACCCTCTCTTTAGAATATTTTCGGCAAATACGATTTTTTCAGGTGATTTTATCGAACGATCAATCCATGTATCATACTGCAAATCCCTATCTAATCGAGATGTGCTTAAAAAGCGTGACAGACGGAAAGCAGACAGACGGGCACTTGGCAATAAGTAGTTATAGATTTGTAATCAGAACGAATACTTTGTATTTCTTGGGATTTAAGATGCAAACCTTTGATTGAAATTACACTAGAACTCACAGCAAGGAACGTTTTAACAATACTCCCGCTTCAAGCAAAAAATTAAAAATCCTGTCATGACGTGAGGATTTTCGAGAAGGTATTTCCTTTTTAAATACGTAATGGGAATTCCATTACGTCATTCCGGGTGATTCAGAGAGAATAGATGAAATTAAAGGACAACTTTGAATTTCATAGAAAACATAGAAGTACAATAATTAAAATAGTTTTAATAGTATGCGAAGATATTGCATTATTTTCATACCAAAAATTAGAATCGTGGGAAAGTTCAAGCCACTGATGATCTGAAATAAAATTTAAATTGCATAAATTTCCCTTATTTCGAGTAATTTTAAATAGTTTTTCATTTTATCGTAGGTAATGATAACTACTTGTGGTAAATTTAGTTAAATAAAATTTCATTATAAAGTTTAATCAACCTTCCATTAATCTTTAATATTTATTAACATTAGGTTTATATAACTTTAATTTTTTTCAAAATTAAAGTGCTATAAACTTAAGGAATTAAACTTTTATGTCATGGACATATTTTCAGCTCCTTTAAGTATCTTCTTTAAAGCTCTACTTCATTGTTTGATAAAACCTGACAATTCCACCTTTTGTATTCATGAACTATAAAATTTTGCATGTTGCACAACATGTCTTTTGTAGTCAGAAAATGCGCAGAATTTAAGACGGAAAACTTACCCCTGCCATATATTCTGATAAAAGGAGCGGAAACAATTAATTCAGATTCCTATGGCGTAAAGGATATAAATCTTTTACCTTAATCCTTTAGATTTTTTACGTAACTACAAGTAACGAAAAAAAAGAATTCGCCATTTTTCTTCATTTAAATGTCACGCACTTGGAATGTTTTAGTGATCCGACATTTTTGTATCCTGAATTTTTTTTAGAACGTTTTAAGCTGCCATCTAATGAATAATTCAAATGATGGAAAAAATAGAACAAGAGAAAGGTAACCTTGCCTGTAAATCCATAAATTATGCAATAAGTTCTTGGCATTTGACCATGAGTTTTCATTAATCAAAATCTGGGCGCAAATATTCTGGATCAGAATGATAGTTGAAAGGGATTTTATAATCATTTCAATAATACTGTTGTTCATTTAAATGTCACCATCAATTTTATTTTATTATACTATATAAAGAAAATTTTCAGAAAATATACGGTTTCAATTATTTGAAAAGATGGAAAGTTTATAGAGGAGCTGATCAGATTTTCGTGACATTTGGGAAAATGTCAATCTGTGTGTGTGTGTATATGTATTTATATCTGAACGGTGTGAAAATGATAACTCAAGAATGAATGGACGATCAATGGGATATTTTGAGTGCAGATATTTTATCTAAAAGCTAAAACTACACAGATTTTCTTGTAATTCGTATAATTAGAACACGGATAATCTAAAATTACACAATAATAATTTTTATTAGTCTCTTTCGGGTATCAGTCCTGCCGCTTTTCGGGGAAGCTATGGAATGATTTCATTATGCCCCAGAGTGTATTACTGAGCAAGTGGTCATGCTATAACTATGACCTGTGTTTCAGTTACAGTTTATGGCACCTCCCCGTAACACACTGTATAATAATCGTGATTTAAAAAACCTATCCTTAAATGATGCGGAGAAAGAG
This sequence comes from Amaurobius ferox, assembly GCA_951213105.1. Taxonomy (NCBI): domain Eukaryota; kingdom Metazoa; phylum Arthropoda; class Arachnida; order Araneae; family Amaurobiidae; genus Amaurobius; species Amaurobius ferox. Next base: position 63,307,500 of record OX578149.1, read on the forward strand.
TAACCTTTATACGATCTTCTTCTTCACCAACAAAGTAAAAAAAGGCATACTGAAGATGCGCCACTGTGCCTATTAAAATCAGCTAATAATAAGCATATTCAAGATTTTCTAGTAATATTTGCGTAAAGCTTGAAACAATCACCATGGAAATTATACCTTCCTGCTTTCTAAAAATTGCTAAAGATTGTCCAATGAAGGCAGTTAAATATTTTAAAAGGGGGTGAAATTCTGCGTTTTAATCCTGGGAAAAATTTGGTGCTCAAACTGTGAGTAGTTTTCTTGATGACGCAATTTAAAAATTAAGTAATCTTCAAATCCCGAAAACATGCATTTTTCATTGAAAAATGCTGCCGAAAAATATTTATCCAAAATCGGAACATCATGCTTCAGAATTTGATCAGGTCTCTTTTCTTTCATATCGTTCTTCGTACTTAACGATGGTGTTAGAATTGAAGTTCTATGATAACTTTTGTGATCGGTACGAGTAGGTTGATGTGGAAATTCTAAAATCTACTAAAAATTCCTCTTCAGCATTAAACAAATTTAAAATTACACTGAATATTTTGATGCTCACAGACAAAGTCTCAGAAGTTGACTTTTATTATTTGAGATGCATAAATAATAATTTCAAAAACAATGATCATAATATAGTCTATGCTAGCAACTGATAGTTGCAATTATGCTATACATCAGTGGCCTTCAATCTTTTATGAACCAAGGGCCCCACCACTTGAGTCAGTTAGAGGAGTCCTGTGGGTCGAATATACTAATACATATGCATACGCATACGGAAGCAAGAAGAATAGCCCCAGTAAAACTTGAGCGTTAAAAAAATGAATCGAGCAATGGTCTCCTACATGCTTTCCTTATGAAATTAACAAGTATTTTTAAGATTTTCATTAAATAGTATAAAATAAAAAGTTTAATATAACAAAGCTGACAATAAACGCTACTTTAAATGCAGTGTAAAGAGACCTGAATCGGTTTTCTTTAACTGCAATCTAGTGGATAATTTATTTCACTGTTAGGTGTTACACGATTGTATACGGAGATTTAACAAGATCGGCGGGTAATTAGTAACACAGAGTTGTGCTTAGACCGAACGTTTTTAAATACACTTTTAAAATGATATATTTATCTACCACTAAAAATTTTGTGAAATATTTTACTAAATACAAAATTTCGTTTAATGGAATGTACAAGGCGTTCTGTTTTTGAGATCCAGTGAGTGAGCGGCAGCTTTCAAGAAATTAAAATGGCACAAGGTTACCGCGCACCATCCTTGTTAACTGCACGGTTAAAGTGCGCACTTCACTGGTTTGCTGCTCTCATCAGCTTCATGATTGAAAATATGCATTCTCTGGGGACACCGACATGATTTACATTGGCGTGACTGAGCTCACGTCTAGGAAAGGGTGTAATGTGGCAGCGACTACCTCTTGCATCATTCCAAACACTATCGACCATATTAAGAAGCCTTTTTCTAATTATATGTTCGGACATGAAGATATCATTTGGTCTAATCATAGATAATTATACCTTTTGGTCTAACCACCTTGGGCTACCAAGCTACAGACCGCGGTTCCTGTCCCCATGGTTGCCAGCCGGTCCCACAAATCTTATTGTTTATTAAAAGGATTAAGGGCAGGGCAGGCTGGATCGTATTTGGAGCCCTCTTCAAAATATTAAAAGGTCTCTTCTTTGGCATTTTTCAACTTTTACGACTCAATGTTATTAACGTAAGAAAATACATTTTATTCTATTTTCGAAATATGAATAATACCCTAAATGGTTTTTCTATTTCAGATTGATAACAGTCGGTGAAAGAAAAAAACTTTTGCAAAGAATCGAAAGTTCGTTTGAAATATGGAAAATTTTGAATGAAATGTATTTGAATTACTGATATTTTACTGAATTAAAATGGGAAAATGTCATTGTGGAAACTGCATTTGGCAGCCAGTAAAACGCGAATGCATAAAAGAAAAATAAATGCTGAAGAGGTAGAGGAGGTTTTATAAATTTACAAACTTTCCTAGCAGATGACAGCATAAATTCATTCTAAAAATGTGCCTAACATATAATTTTCGAATAAAATTTTGAAAAAATTATCAAAAATTAAAATCTTCAATCAAGTTACATAATCATTTCTTATGTAATTTTTCATTAAAAATCGTTTGACACATACTTTAGAACGCTAGTATAAACCATTCTCGAGATATTACACATTTTCAAAGAAATGTATCAAAAATTTTAAAAATAAATATTAATTATTGTCATATATGTTTTCAGAGGTAATATTATGTGATACATTTGTTAACATTACCCTCGTGGATCTAGATTTTTTCCATTCAGGGAAAAATGTACTTTGGGTGATAGTTTTGTACCTTGATGCCTAACAATTCGTTAATAGTCAGTTATCTACTCTAAGAATAACCTATTTCTCTATCCATAATGCTTGGAAAAATTTTGACGACGAATTTGACGAATATCGCCAATTTGGCGAGTTTTTAAATGTCGCGAAATCGACTAAAATGTCATCAAATTGATAAAATTGCCGTGAAATTGATGACGCTAAATCAATGAAAATGACGACTAATTGATGAACATTCAATATCTTGGAAATAATATGTGAATCTACTATAATAAAAAACCTATTTCTCCGTCCGTAACGCTTGGCAAAATTTTAGCAACGAAATTGGCAGAATATCGCGAATTTGGTGAGTTTTTAAATGTTGCCAAATTGACGAAAATGTTGTCAAATTCATAAAATTGTCCCCTATAGGAGACGTCTCCTGTGGTCGGAGATGGCGGCTGGAGGCTCTCTCCTCGAGGGCACTAAGTCTATGAGAGGATAGTTAAAAAGGCGGGGACAATAAAAGAGCTTAAGATATAAGAATATAGTCCATTTCTCTTATATTTTTCATTTATTATTATATATATAAAAATAAACAAAATATACAACCCTCCTTTCCTCCTATATATCAATATATATATATATATATATCTATATACGTATATATATATAGACAACTGTCCCCCAAAGGGGGACGTCCCCCTTTGGGGGGGGATTTGCAAAAAAAACCAATTTTTATATAAAGAAGAAGTGAGGCAGGAAGGCGCTCCAAGCTATATTCTTATATCTTAAGCTCTTTTATTGGCCCCGCCTTTTTAACTATCCTCTCATAGACTTAGTATTAGTGCCCCCGAGGAGAAAGCCCCTAGCCGCCATCTCCGACCACAGGAGACGTCTCCTGTGGTCGCCAAGTAAGTCAATTAAAAGGATGACTAGTTTATGAAAGTTCAATATCTTGGAATGAATTTAAGAATCTACTATAAGAGTAATACATTTCTCCAATTATCCGTCAGTTACGCTTGTCGAAAAAGCTGGCGACGAATCTGTCGTGATGTTGCCAACGTGGCGACTTTTTTAAATGTTGCCAAATTGACAAAAATTTTGCAAAAGTGATAAAAAATATCGCCAAATTAATAAAAATTTAGCCAAATTATTAATAATGACGTTAATGGGCAGTAATGCTTTGCAAACTTTGAATTCCGTTATATAACGCGCATACATTCTAGCAGAGTTGGTCAGTATCGAAAGTACATGTATTTCAAATACATTTTCAAAATACATTTGCATTTTGTGTTTTGTATTTTAAACTGAAAAAACTAAAATATTTTGGTTATGTATCAAAAATACATTTTTAAAGTATTTTGTATTTCCATAATACATTTCTTCAGATGATGTTTAAACTGCAAGTGAACGATTTGCAAATGAGAAAACACGGCTAATCTGTATTTTGTCTAGTCATTGAATTCGTTTCTAGAAGTTAATATAAACATATTTTTTTAACTTGCTGATAAAGATGTTAATTATTAGGATGTCTGTGGTTTCTGAAAAATATGATGTCTGTTATAAACTTTAAGTTCATATAATGGTCTTCCTTGGTAGACGGCTTTTTTCTGTTTATGTATGGTAAGTGGTAAGAAGAAAGCTTGAAGTTGCATTCTTTGAAAAAAAAAACAGAAAGACAGTCAATCCGACTTCTGCTGTGCATTTATTTTTTCTTTAAGTAAATATAAGAGTAGGAATGATTTAGTTATTACAAAGACATGAGGAAAGATGGAAGATGCTTCTGTTCGTAATGATCATGTATCAAGGAAATTAATAGATTATGATGTGCATGTTGTTGTTGTTGTTGAGACCCAGACCGTCCGACCTACCAGAAAGGTGTAAGCTAACTGTTTGGACGGTCGGGAAGTGCCACCCAATTTAGACCGGAACCAGAGTAGGGGAGGCATCCACAGGGACCATACCCTCCTTCCCATACCAACAACCTCTCGGAAGGACTGACGGACCCACATGTTTAACGTGATCGTACTCCGCGTGAACACGGCGGCAGTTTTGGCAGCGGCTGGAATCGAACCCGGGCCTACCGAGTGCAACTCCAGCGCGCTAACCAATGGGCTACCGCGCCCTGATGTGCATGGTGTGCAGTATTATATCGAAAATGTTTTATAGGAATATCTATCGATGATAATGGAACAGTTGAGACGGAATGCAACTTATTCGAACCAAAATGTGCGGTTATAAATGGATTAAATTTTAAAAAGCATTTAAATGTAAGATTTTAGTTTTATGCAGCAGTACCTGAATTTAACGAATATTTTTGCTAGTCCCTTGGCTTTCTTACAATCGTTGTTGTGCAATATTATGTAATAAATTTTATTGGTAAAAAGTAATTCCGGTATTATTTTTAGAAAAAATGTTTCCTTGAAATATGTATCCCCCGGGATCTGCTACGGATAAAGCTCAGATGATGACTGATTTAAACTTATTATCATATACTGGCGGTGGTCGGAATTCACTAAAGATTGCCATTTTCTGTTTAATTTTCTCATTTCCTATTCAAAATTTTTTATTTTGCTTGAAATGTCCATATTTCAAAATTGGCTATAGACGATAACTGATATGGATTCAAAATCAAATTCTGGAGGAGGTAGAGTGATTCATTAAGAATTTCCAATTCTAGTCTCTTTTCCACTTTCAGTTCAAAAAAATTTCTTAAAACTTTACTTCTCAAGATTGGTTATAGCCAGAGCAGAGATGATGTCTGATGTGAATGCAGCATTAAACATGGGAGGATGTTAGGTGTCGTGGGACAGTATTGGAATTTTCCTGTCGCCACTTCACTTCTAGAAAGTATTACCCCCCCCCCCTCTCTCTCTTTGGAAACGGTTGACATTCCATGGCTATGAGTAAGAGACCAGCTGCAGTGGTGAGAAAATGGCAAAGGACGCTATCTTATTTTTAAATAAAATGGACACCTGCAAGAGGGCTAGAGCCCCCCCAATTTTTAGCCAACCCTTTGGAAGGGGCCAAATCCAGTGATTCGAGGGAGCCCGGCCGCGTCACTGAATTTATGGGTTTTCGAACCTATAGCGGCCAAGCGTCAGCTATGGAGCCCGGCCAGGGGGCTGTCCGAGGTCCCGACGAGGAGAAGAAGAGCGGAGAGAGAACTCAGTTGGTAATTTTCAGAGTTAAGTGCTGGTCGTGCTAAAATCGACGGAGGTCATCCTCGATGCCGTCCTACCAGTCCCTAAAAGGGGTAAGTCCTTTTGTCCTCTCCCACTGCAGACTGAGTATCAGAGAATATAATTAGAATTTAATAAGGAAGTTAACTGTCTAACTTGAGGGCTATTATGATATTTAATTTAACTAGAGAGGGGGAAATGATCAGATCGATCATTATCCAATACCTACTTAGCGAATGTAAATATGTTCTATGTAATTAAGATGACATTTTGTGGTTTTATAAATTTTAAGTAACAAGTTTTGAATATAAGTATTTTAAAATAAAAGCTTTATTAACTTTTAATTAGTATTTATTGTGTGTTCTCGTGATGCATTTTCTAATTAATCAGAACCTGGAGATATGCTCGGTAATCGAGCAAGTGGCGTGCAGAAATACGATTAACGGCCAATGTGTAATTGTAAGATTTCAGCGGAGCCACGCCACAGTTAGGCATTCAATGGAGATTTCCTTGTTCTCTTTTTATTTCTTTTCACTTCTGTTTTTTTTTTCACTTCCGATTCAACGCGTTTTCTTGAAACATCTATTTCTAAGGGTTGGCTACAATTAGAGCTTAGAACGTGACTGATATAGGTTAGACCACTGATATGAATTCGAAGTATGGATTCAACGTTCTTAAGAGGGTGTGCAGGATCTGATTAAGTCTATGTGGGGCCAGGGCTTAGTGTTAATTTGGGGCCCCCATACGTGTATCATACACATGAAAAACATCAACACATTACAAATTTACAGGAATTTGGGATCATAATTCCAAAGGTCCTTTTGTGCATGTAGAAAACTCCCAAACTTTTTACTTAAGTAATATATTAAGACATTAAAGGTTGTTGTTGTTGAGACCCAGACCATCGAACCTACCAGAAAGATATAAGGTACCTGTTTCATTAAAGGACGTATAATACTTAAAATTATCAGCATATTTTATAATATAAAATAAAGACTAATATTACCTGTTTTAAATTACTTAAAAGTTATGTTTACTTAAATCTTTAATCATATACAAAAATTAAAGGCCCCTTAAAATTTATTACTCAAGACTGAGGCCCCGGAGCCCTGTTCGTTAATCAGGCCCTGGGGATGTAGGGTTAACTAAGGATTTGGAGATGTCACTTCTGTTTTTCTGAAAATTTGCATGACTGTACAAAGCATGTATGCAAAAGAGAATTAAAATGCTTAGCAATTCCGTCAAAAATGAAATGAACAAACTATTTGCCACCATATAAAATTTTCTTCGCAAATTGATTTTTTTTATTATATCTTTGTTTTATGTAATATGTGAATTAATATTCTTTATTTGTTTGCACTTGAATACCATGACTATTTTAAATTTCAAAGAGTTTAGTCTTTAAAGTCATACTTTCTTAATACATTCTAAGCCTCTTAAAATGTCAATGTGAATATTCAACAAACATAAAAGGTTTGTTTATTTCCAAAAAAGTGTATGAGAAATGTTGTTTTGTATTGATAATTTAATCCAGTCCAACACACAGAAAAAAAAACATAATTTTTTTTAAAATGTATTTTGAAAATAGATTTTAAAAATTATTTTTGAAAATATATTTTGAAAATACATGCATTTTGTACTTTGAATTTTTTAAATATGAAACGTATTTTGTATTTTGTATTTTATGCCTGAATTTTGTATATTGTATCGAAAATACATTTTCAATGTATTTTGCCCAACTCTGCAGTCCAAAAATTGATCTTCCCTTCATTTGTCTGTAACTCTTGGTCATATATTTGGTGAAGTTGGCAAATAATCTAGAGAAATATCTGCTTGGCAATATTTCGCCCTAGATTGACGAAAATTTGGTCAAAATTGCAAAAATGACACAAAGTTAACGAATATGGTGCCAAATCGAATTAATTATTAAACAATTTTTATATATGGATTATATTACTTATCGATGATGCTATAAATAGTGATAATTGTTAATTTAAAGTTGCATGAAATACAAGTTAATTCGGTACATCGAAATAGTTGTCATCCGGAAAAGTGCCAAATGTTACAATTTAACGTTAATAACACTGTGCCATCGATTTTATATATCAATTTTTCACTATGAAAAAAGTATAAATTCATTATATTGTATAAGGAGAATCATGTGCTGCCGACATCAGATTTTTTACACTATTTTTCCAAATTAAACAAAAGCACTTATGTTATAGAGATTTATCGTCGTACAAAACTTAGTCACTTCGCTCCTTTGCTTCAATAATAACAAAAAATATATCTAATATGTGTCTTGGAGTTAAAATTAGGTGAAGGACAAAGCGAGAGTTCTCAGCTCGAAGGATCCAATATGTATAGCACTTGACTTAAATATATAATATTGACTCAAATATATAATACAACATAGTTGAAAAGTGTTTATGTCTTTGTTCATTCTGTCTGTCCGTTCGCACGATAGGTCTAACTGCCGTAAAAATGATTTTATCAAAATGAAATTTTAGTATGTTGTTAAGACGGTCTGCGAGACATATGGGAATGTAAATGAATATAACCCAATTAGTTTTGGATTAAACTTAGGTTGAGAAGTGAAATACATTGAACCCTATAGGACTTAATTTTTCAAATATTTTTTAAGCGAAGATAAACGTCGCGAATTGCTTTAAAATTTTTAGGAACTATTCAAATTGTCCCATAAAATATATAAAAAAATTTCAGCAAAATATGTTTTGTAGTTTTTTAAATAAAAATGTAAATAATAATTACACCCATATAATACAAAGAGATCACGTGACCCACCTCAAAATAAAATATGGCATCCACCGTTTATTCCCAGAGTAAAAATCGTGACGTCTTTTTTCGACCCAAACCGCTTTCTTTTTGCGTATTTTCTGTGCATCTATATTCTGCGCCAACTCAATTACAATATTTTTTGGTTGAAATCATCATAAAACGCTTGTATTTATGTTTAGCGCTGCATCCGTCCTAAAACCACTTTATTTTTGCATATTATCTGTGCATCTAAATTTTGTACCTGCGCAATTACAATATTTTTTATTTCAAACAATCACTAAACTATGATTATTTCTACAACGAAGCCTAATTTTAATGGATGCAGGGTATTAACAAGTGATTGTAAGATGAGCCGTATAATATTGCTGAATGTTTTTCATGGAAAATGATTTAACTCTGGAGCCTGGTATAAAAGTGTATGAATGAAACATTCATTGCTTTTACATAGAGATCCATCAGACGATTTATGATCTCGATGATGTCATTTGAATAAAGTTCATTTTTTCGATGAAGTTTTAAGTTTTCAAATATAATAAATACTCTAGTACTGTGATAATTTAAAATATATCAGAGATGAATGTATCGCATTTAGAGATGTTTAAATAAAATTGCGTTTTAGTTGAAAAGTGTTTCATAATCAATGATTTATGCATGATTTTTTCTTATTTCTTTTATACTAGAAAGTACTATAAAAAATACATATCATGTTGTAAAAAGTGTCTGATTAAGACACGATCATCTTTAGTAGTCTAAAAACAGTTTTGTCCTTAAAACTTCTAAGTACTTGTTTTGACATACACACTATGATGAAAACATTTTACGACCCATTACAGTGCATGATACATAAGGGATATATAATGAAAATTCTATACATGTAATATAACACGTTTGAAGCAAACTAGTGTTATAAGATATCAGCTTAGTAATAATTTAATTTCTTTCAACTACAAACATACGATTTTTTATTTTTGTACATTTATTTATTTCAAAAGTATAGCTCCTTATAAAAATTTTCAGAACATTAATTAAAAATATTTTGACATTTAAGATAATATAACTGTCTTACTCCAATATTCATATTACTAAATGTAAAAGAAGATTTTCAAATCAAATTTTTTTATGTGTGTATTCTCGACTGGTGCATTATATCTTTAAATTACAGAAAAAAAGAAAGAAAAATATAAAAATGAGCTGCAGTTTTAACAATTATAGTTTGCAACCAGTTGTAGTTCAGAACAAACAATTTATACTAAGAACTTATCTAAATCAAAATAATTAAGAGGCAATAACGGATTGTTAAATAAAAATTGTCCAAGAAAAATTTAAATGAATTGAATGTAATCAATCTTATATGTTACTTCTATATTATCTCTTTTATTTTTTCTTAAATTTCTGTTTGTGAGATCAGAAATAGATCTCATAGTTTGGTGAGACACTTTTATGTACATTATTTATTGTGTCTCAAGCGTCAAACAATACTTCCAGTCTGAATGACTCCAGTGTTTACGACACGTGAACTCAAAGGTCAGAAAACCATAAATTTAGGGGTGTCAAGACAGAAGAGGGGTCGAACCCTTAAGAAAATGTGAAGTAACGACATTGGACGGACAGGCTATCCAATAGAGAAAGTTCTTGTTTCGTCACCCTGAATGCTGCAAATCAGAGATAAGGGGAAGTGACAGTCCCGAGGCAAAAGAGCCACAACCTGTGAATAAGAACGGCAATACTAGTTGGACATTATGACTTGAGAACGACACTGTGAAGTTGTAGTTCGAGATCCTGACAATAAGAACGATGACTTAAAAAATATACTGGTGCGACATGATGATATAACGATGATGATACTCAGTTAAAGATATATACGTATGACTTGGCGAATACAGATATGACTACGAGAATGACAGAAAGTGTGAGTGTTTGTGTCAGCAGCACAATATGATCGACGAATTTTCGTGTCGATGCATTACATCACCAGTTAATGATAGTAATAAGGACGACATCAAGTACGTGCTGTTGACAAAGTCCAAGACAGACTTGAAGGTATGTGTTCCTCAAATATTTACAGGTCATCAAGACATTTTAGGCATTTAAATACTGGTCTCACATGGTCTGCCCGTCGGAATAATTAATAATAAGAATAATTGTTGTAATTAGATAATTAGGTATTTTATGTTGTTAATAAATGTTTTATTGGTTGGTTGGTTGATTATGGTTTAATGGCACAAAATCCAAAGAGGATATGCTGCGCCAGACATATGGTACCAAGATACATAAATTAGTATGGATTAAAACACGTGTATAATTTAAAAGAGTTATAATGTGTGAAAAAACCATGACTATGTAACATGTACAACAATGAAAACGAGATGAAAAATGACTAAAATGTTATAAAAAGTGAAGTTAAAAATGATGGAAAAAACCAATGTCCAGAAGGAATGGGAAAAGCTCTAAATGAGGATTTTCTCCAATCAATTCTGCCAAATGTAAAGTATAAGTCTTGAAATGCTTAAAACGGAACTGTTTATATTTCGAACACTCAATTAAAATATGTTTGATACTTGCTGACGTCTGACAACTATTACAAAAGGGTTCAATTTCTCCTAAAAGTAAGTGTCTGTGGGTAAAACCAGTATGACCAATGCGCAAACGAGTTAATATAACATCAAGTTTCCTACACTGAAAACTAGTTCACTTCTGTATTAAAGGCTTTATCTCATACAATTTATTTTGAGTTTGCTGATTCCATGAATGTTGCCATTTATCATATAATATTTTACTAATAGTTTTTTTAATATCTGTCAAAGGAAATGTTTTATTGTTAAAGTTAAAATGGTGTAATCCACTTAGTTCTATATTAATAATAATTTCTTTACAGAACTCGCGCGAAAGATAAACAATTGGATGGTTAATAGCGGGACATAATGCAATGTACTACAATTTAATAAATGAGTTCCACTATGTGCAATTTCACGGCCATGTTAAGATAGACATTAGATATGTTAATGATAATTAAGCAAAAAAGTCCAACTTTAAATTTCCTTTCCCACATTTGGTGCCGTGACAAGGATGTGTGAGACCAGAAATAGATCTCACACTTTGGTGAGACAGTTTTATGTACATTATTTATTGTGACTCAAGCGTCATCCAATCTGAATGACTCCAGTGTTTACGGCACGTGAACTCAAAGGTCAGAAAACCATAAATTTAGGTGTGTCAAGATAGAAGAGGAGTCGAACTCTTAAGAAAATGTGAAGTAACGACATTGGACGTAAAGGTTATCCAATAGAGAAAGCGCTTGTTGCGTCACCCTGAATGCTGCAAATCAGAGAAAAGGGGAAGTGACAGTCCCGAGGCAAAAGAGTCACAACCCTTGAATAAGAACGACAATACTAGTTGGACATTATGACTTGAGAATGACACTTGTGAAGTTGTAGTTCGAGATCCTGACAATAAGAACGATGGCTTAAAAAATATACTGGTGCAACATGGTGATATAACGATGATGATACTCAGTTAAAGATATATACGTATGACTTGGCGAATACAGATATGACTGCGAGAATGACATAAGTGCGAGTGTTTAAGTCAGCAGTTCAATATGATCGACGAATTTACGTGTCGATGCATTACACCACGAGTTAATGCTAGTAATAAGGACGGCATCAATTATGTGCTGCTAACAAAATCCAAGAAGACTTGAAGGTATGTGTTCCTCAAATATTTACAGGTCATCAAGACATTTTAGGCATTGTGTCTCACAAGGTCTGTCAGTCGGAATAATCTATATAAATAAAAATGAAAATCTGTCTGTCTGTCTGTCTGTCTGTCTGTCTGTCTGTCTGTTTGTCACACCATCACGGGAGAACGGCTGAACCGAATTTGATGAAATTTTGTGGGTAGCCCAGAAATAGCCCCACTTAAAATTATATCCGTGTTTTGAGTTTCTACGACCAGTGGTTCTCGAGATATTAGTAAAAAACGAAATTTTCGTTTGTCTCATCATCACGGAAAAACGGCTGAACCGAATTTAATGAAATTTGGTGAATAGCCTTGAAATATCCCCCCATAACTTTTGTCCAAGTTTCGAGTTTCTAAGACCTGGGGTTGTCGAGATATTAATGAAAAACGGAACTTTTTCCTAGGAGTTCTACTCCCTAACTCCGTGGTTTATCCAAACGAAAAGCTTGAAAATCGTTTGAAAGTGAATTAAAATTTAATCTCTGAGTTTGATGGGAGATTTTTTGCGTTAATTAGTCACTTTCTGAAAACATGAATTGTTTGAAACATGATTTAAAGGGGAAATCTATCTCCATGGTTCATGGTTTATTTAAAACAAGCTTTTACGGAACAATGAGAAGTATAGAGAAATCAAAATCGTTATTTAATTTCGCAGTTTATGTTATAAGACATGACATATTTAACATGTTATAAGTTTCTATCTTATATCATGTTACTCAGAAACGCAATTAAATTAAATCTGTCTGTTAATTTTAATAATTATTTTTTCGATTTGAATAATAAATAAATGGATATAAAAATATATTTTAGAAAAGAACGATTTGATTTTTCTTTGTAGCATTTTTGACTGGATAATATCAATTACGGTCTTCAGGTTTAAAAATTATTATTTTTTTTTCAGGGATTATTGATTCAAGGATTATTGATATTTTCAAGTTATTATGCAATTATTTTATTATGACAAAAATTTTTTAAACTCATATATTGTATGTTGTACGAATCTTCTACAAATACACGTGTATATCTTTTAATCTACGAGAATATAAGTAGTACAGGTATATTGACATATGTTTTGATATATATTGGCATATATTGGAATCAATTACGACCTTCTGGTATAAAGAGTACGGATATTATTGATGTTTTCAATTTATTACGTCATCTCTTTTATTTTGGCAAATATTTTTGAGACGCATATTGTAATACGGGTAATCTTCTACTAACACATTGGCATATTTTCTGATCTGCGACAATATAATTAGTACGGGGTTGCATATATTCATTCAATTCCTATTTTTTCTTCTGTAAATTTGCTTACAAAAGGGGACATGATGTTTTATTCTTCAGATCTGATCGTGAAGATAATTTTGCATAGTGAGAACATATATTCTTAAACTTCTCTTTAGGAGCAATAAATTTAATATTTTAACAGAATTTGCACATGATTGCGAACTATAAGTTTCTTTAAATTATACACTCCGTACGAATAACGGGTGTGCTGTTAGTGGTTAATAAATTTTAACATTTTAGGAGGATATATCATGTTGCTCGGCATCGCAATTAAATTAAATGTGTTTGTTAATGTTTTTATTATTTTATTTCGATTTAAATAATAAATAAATGGATAAATGGATATAAAAGTATATCTTATGAATGGACGGTTTGATTTTTCTTTTAATTATATTAATTGCTGACTGCGTACATCAATTTCATTTATTTTGGCAAAGAGTTTTCAAGCTTATATCGTATTTAGCTACTAAACTCATATATTGTGTTTAGCCAATAAATTCATATAGCCGATTGTTGAAACAGAAAAAGAGTAGAGCGGGTATATCTTCTAATACAATTGTAGTGCTTTCATTTAGTATATTGAAACGGGATAAGAATGTTTCATTCAGATCTGCAAATTCAAAGCTACGAATTTGGAGGGATATCGCTAATTTGACAACTCTTCTTAAACTTTGCCAAATTGACCGAAATGTCGCCAAATTGATATAAACGACACACAAACAGCTGCCATAAACCTTTGGGTTGGTTGTGTGGCTTGGGTCTTCTACATATCAATGAAATTTTTTTTTTGTTTTGTTAGAAGAGAGTACTGAAATGATGTTTGGTTAGCATTTATCTGTCAGACCAACCATCCTACTTAGTAATACATTTAGCGAATTTTTAAAATGTCACCAAATTGATAAAAATGTTTTCAAATCTATAAAAATATCTTGAAATTGATAAAATTGCGCTACATAAATGATATTAATTGTTTTTTGTTAGGGGATAGTATTGTGATGATATTTCGTCAATTTGTCGCAAAGTGGAACTGTCAGTTCTACAGTCCCACTTGGCGATAAATTTGGCGATTTTTTAAAATGTCGCTAATTTGACGAAACTGTCGCCAAATGTTCCATAGAAATATAACTATTTAGACGATATTTTTTCTACCAATTTATTTGAAGCAAATGATATCATGTCGCTTAGCAACGGATTTAAATCCAATGTGTTTTTGCGGCAGACGATTTTTATTAAATCCCTTTCGATTTGAATAATGAAGATATGTATATAAAATAAATTTCATTGCCATTTCATTTTGGACTGGATAATATCAATTATACTCTTCAGGTTTAAACATTATTATTATTGATATTTTCCGGAATTATTGATTCAGGGATTATTGATATTTTTAAGTTATTACGCCATTGTTTTATTGCGGCAAAAATTGCTGACACACGCATATTGTACGTTGTACGAGTAATCTTCTAGGAATGCACGGGTATATCTTCTAACCTACGAGAATATAAGTAGTACAGGTATATTGGCATATATTTTGACATATATAGGCATATATATTGGAATCAAGTACAGTCTTCTGGTATGAAGATTAAGGGGATTAATTATATATTCAATTTATTACGTCGTCTGTTGTATTTTACCAAAAAACATTTGAGACTCATATTGCAAAACGGTAATCTTCTACTAATAATCGGACATTATAAGTAGTACGTGCATATCTTCCCATATAATTTTAGCACTTTAATTTTGACATATATTGGAATAAATGATTAAAGATTACGGGTTTATTGGTATTTTCAATTTATACATGTAATCTACTAATACAGGTTATATTTTCTAATATTCGCGTATATAATTAGTACGGGTCCCATACAATTTTGACGCTTTTATTTTGCATATATTGATTCAATTTCATATTTTTTTTTATATTTGCTTACATAAGGGGTCCAAGATGTTTTATTCTTCAGATATGTCCATGAAGATAATTTTATATAGCGAGAACAGAGATTCTTAAACTTCTTTTTAGGAGCATTATATTAAATATTTTAACAGAATATTTTGGTTAAACATGTCATTTAGTATACTATAAGAATTTGGGCATGATTATGAATTTCAAGTTTCTTTATATTATATACTCCGTACGAAGAACGGGTATGCTGCTAGTTAATAATAAGAATGATTGTTGAAATTAAATAATTAGGTATTTTATGTTGTTAATAAATGTTTTATTGTTAAAGTTAAAATGGTGTAATCCATTTAGTACTATATTAATAGTAATTCCTTTACAGAACTCGCGTGAAAGGTAAACAATTGTAGGGTTAATAGCGGCACATAATGCAATGTACTACAATTTAATAAATAAGTTCCACTATGTACGATTTTACGGCCATGTTAAGATAGATATTAGATATATTAATGATAGTTAAGCTAAAAAGCCCAACTTTAAATTTCCTTTCCCACACTGTTAATGTCCAAATACAATTCTTTTATGAGCGTTTAAAGGTTTTATTTTTTGTCGTATATGACCAAGAATGCTGTGAAATTAATATTTACTTTTATTGCATTTTACTGAAACAGTGTAACTTAAAAATATTTTTTATAATACTTTATTTTATAATTTAGAGTTTAAGTTCTAATTAAATAAAAGTTTCATAAAACGGAAGACAAAAATGTTTTCTGAAAACTATATCAAAATTTTTCTACCTTCCACGAGCTCTGGATTAAGGTATATTTGTTATATGTATATATTTATTTATATGATAGAAATATTTCTTCAAAACTGGGTCCCTTGGAAGTCCATTATTTGACAGAGGTCCAGAAGCTTTCCTTTCTTGCATTGTAAATCTACCAATGTTTATTTCCATTGAAATGATTCAAAGATGACATATTTATACTTTCCATAGATACATGCGATTCGAGAATTCGTGGAATCGATGAAAGTTATTCAATCAACTCTGTAATCGATATCGCAAACTGCAAACCACTGAGTCACGAAATTGATAACTGACGGGAAAATTTATTTCGCAGGAGAAATGGTAACAGTTTTCCCCGCTTAAATTCGAATGTATTAAACAGTTATAATATCTGAGGAATATGTAAAGTTTTCTAATTTCAGATGTCAGGAAGATTTCGATAGTTCTATGCATGTTAACGTTTGAGCTTCAAATTCTATGAATTAGTAATAGCTCCCGTAACATTTAATCGAAATCGAATGAAATAAAGTGAATACGAAAGCTGGATTTATGTATTGTAAAGTTCTGATCAGACATTAATTTTGTACTAGTATTCGCATACAGAAAAGTATACGGGAAAGACACTAAAGGTCCAGTACATTTTTAATTTTATTGACAATTTTAACTGTATCCACTATTGCCTCGCTTTTAATGCATAAAATATACATTGGATGGATATATAGTATATTTCTGCATACAGGTGACCTTTCTTTAAAAACGTAGAATTATACATTGGATGTATATACAGGATATTTCAGCATACAGTTGACCTCGTTTTTAGTGCTTCGGAAATTGGTTTTATACACATACTTCCAATTTGAAAGTTTGTTTAAATTAAATGCGAAATTATTTCATATATTTTTTCCCGGTGGGTGGTATTTTCTAAAAAATAAGGGGTTGAGGGGGCAGCATTGCGTCACTCATCTCTACGAAAAACTCGCCGGCTATTCCCTCAGCCCGAGATCCTTTTGGGCTATATGGCATAGTACGGGATCAGTAATCAAAAGGTTCTGAGTTCGAACCTATCCCCCATCATCGGGGACGTGTGACCCCCACAATGGTGACCCGTGTACGAGATGGCAGTACTACAGTGACGCACACTTTCTCCTCTCCTTTCCTGATTGACCACGGCTGACGTCACTACGCCGCACGATGAGGAACGGCTCGCCTCCCAGTTATTTCTGCTCACCGATTGAGTTTAAGCTTGGGGACGCGTTCGGGGCTTTCTGGCAGGTCCCTTCCTCACTGAAATTCGACCGAGCATCTCGCCAGGAAGGGGAGTGTGAGGGGGCAGCATTGCCTCATACATCGCTACGAAAGGCTCACCGGCTACGGAAGACTCGCCGACTTTCGTACTCAAAGTACCTTATAAAATTTATACCCCATATTTTTCTGAAAATGACCCACACCGAATGATATTTATATGGAAGAATTTAGAAATTGATTTAAACGTTTTAATTGGAAAAATGGACCTAAAACTAAATGCGAAAAGCGAGGTCAGCTATTCTGGAACACCTTGCATATTTTGAAAAATACCACCAAATGTTAGAACACCCAACACAAATAAACAACCAAAGAAACTAGGCTTGTGGTGGAATTTTAATAGACATCACAATTCATTAAATCACTAAAAAATATGATGTGTACAGCACATGACTTTTCCTACTTTCTGTAGGAAATTAGCTTCATTCCAAAACAATGACTTGACTTCTTGCACAGCGAAATTCCAATGTAGAAGATCCACAGCACAATGTTTTCGGCATTGGTGCAAGATCACATAAACAGAAATTGAGGCTGTTGGCAACTTGTTAGTCCAATCGAATGTCTTATTCACGCGCAAAATTCTTATCAAAATGCAATTGATTAATACTTAGTAAAATAAATTGGTGAATAAATTAGTGAAAAAGTATCATATCTCTGGAATGTAGCAAACTAGACCCACGAAAATGGTGTTAAGCATACTTCTACATTTTTAACTTTAGGAATTTTATTTTTGATAAATTTATTTAGAAAACGCGAAATATTTCAAGAATGGTTCATGTCAGCTATCTAATGTTGGTGTCATTCGTTTTCTGATAAAACATTATGTATGACATCATTATTATTTATTTCATAGTACTGAAGGTCTTGATTGTTTGATGACTTTTTCAACAATCCAATCATAAATCGTGCAATTTTTCGAGAACGGTTCATGCTAGCGTTCTAATATTTTTGTCATTCTTTTTCTAATAAAAAATTACATCTGAAACGTTTGTTTATTTAACATTTTTAAAGATCCTGATTTCTTTAATGATTTTTTTCAGAAATTTATTCGAAAATTGGCGTTGTCTTCCGAACATTCGATTGCTTTTAAAAACAATAGGATTGCAGAATTCCCTGATTGCAATAATCGCACCAAATTGTGTTTGAAACTTTTTTTTAGTTCGTGACATATTGTGTCTCACACACACACACACAAACACACACACACACACATGCTAGCGTTCTAAAGTTTGTATCATTCGTTTTCTAATATCACTTCCAAAATGATTATTTATTTATCATTATTGATAGTCCTGATTTTTTAATGATTTTTTTAAAAATTCATTAGAAAATTGGGGGGTGGGAGAGGGTGTCTTCGGAACATTCGGTCACGTTTAAAATCTGTAGAGGTTTAGTATTAACGGATTGTACTTAACGAACCAAATTATTTTTGAAACGCTTCATTCGTTATCGCGTCCACAGGCTCACGGACATACACATTAACATACACAATCACCAACATACATGCACATACAAACAGTAACATACAGAGACGTACACAAACTAACCCATACACACACACACACCAAAAACGTTCGCTTTAAGTTCGGGGATGCTTAATTCGTCGAAAATTTGAATTCGAATTTTCGACCTCGTCCCAATACTTTCCCTATACATTATACTTCGTATGTAGGGAGGGCAATTAAACCACATCTATATATTAATTTTTATAAGGTATCAACTGCATTCATTTAATCTTCGGGTAATATAAACATGTATTTACATAACCACGTTTATAAATATATTCCCAGTGCCAATTTATCAAAATTCTTTTGGGAAGGACCTTTATGCCGGCCAGTGGATATTCATATCGTTCTATAATCAGACTGTTAAATATGTGGCGGCTTACAGTTTTTTCTACACCCCATTTCCGCCCTTTTAACTTTGTCTGAAGAATACATAAAGACATCAAATGCAATCTGTTCTAATTTCTTAAACTGTAACACACATAACACACTAAATGAGCAAGACAAATTCGACCAAAAGAACAAGGATTCGGAAAAGAAGTTCAATGAAGCAAATATAACAGAGGCGGTAAAGGGTCGTTCTTGGAAGAAGCATAAAAGAAAATCTGGAGAAAATACAATCTTTACTGGTCGAATGTGTGATCTTGTAATGGAATTGAATTTTTCGACTTTCAAAACCAGTAAATTATTTGACTTTGGTTAGTTATCACACTTAAGGGGAAGCGTGTGGTTAAAGTGGTTAAAGTAAATAATCGCTTGTTTGATAAGAGAGGATATGCTGTTTCTTTTCAAAGCTTAATGGATTCAAAGTACTTTTTTTATTTGGGAAGATTTTATTGAAGTTTCTGAGTAGTTATTTATTTTATTTCTTTACGCTTTCTTGTAGAGGCGAACCATCAGTGGCGCAGCTAGTAGTAAGTGCGGTTAAATTACACTTAAGGGCCCAAGAGCTTTCAGTTAGAGGTCCAGAGCGAGCTGGGGTATTTCAGTGCTCAGAATGAAATAAATTCTTTCTCAAAATATTTAACGAACATTACATTTTATTGTTATTATAACAATCAAACGTATTAAGTTATATAAGACTAATAAAACTGATTTTTATGATAAATTTAAAAACTATTTGATTCAAAATACCCATTATCTAATCTAAATAAAAATGTTTTCCATAGTTTGAAAAACTTGAAGCCCTATCCAATGCGAGACTGAACCAAGGTGGGGATAACCGTGCGTTCGTGAGTTTAAGGATGGCTTAACTTTGTACTTGCTTTAACTACAAAGCGTGGAATAGCACAAAGTGTAGCTGGTCTAAGGTTCTAGAGATTTTTAGTATATCGTAGAATTCCATCAATCCGCTATTTCCAGGAGAGCCCCCCCCCCCATTGTTATCTCATATTGAAACTCTGAAAAATTCCATAAAAAAGACCCCCCTCCCTCCCCTGGTATCTGAAAAATTTCGTCGTCGAAAGAAATACATTTATTGACAAAAATATACTTTCTATTAGCTGAAAATTCCGAGTAAGCTTCCTCCTCCCTGCATAAACTACGCTTTTTAGTCACATTTGAGGGTCGGAACAAAGGAATTCTGTTTTTTTTTTTTTACTTTTAGCAGAAAATTCCATTACCAGTAGGCTCGAACCTATATTTTCTCTGTTTTTCAGTCACTTTTGAGGGAGCGGATCGAAGGAATTCTATAGAAAGCTGAAGCAATGAATGGTTTCTCAAACTGTCTAAAACATTTAAAAAAAATTTGATGTGAGCAGCACATGACTTTCCTTATATAATGCAATGAATTTACTACCTTTACAGTAAAAAGAAATAGATTATTTTTATAGTAGATATTTATATTCTTTCCAAGATATAGAATTTTCGTCAATGAGTCGTCATTTTCATTGATTTAGCGTCATTTTTATCCATTTGGCGAGATTTTCGTGAATTTGGCAACATTAAAAAAAGTCGCCAAGTTGGCGACATTCCACCAAATTCGTCGCCAAAATATTGCCAAGCGTTATGGATGGAGAAATAAGTTATTCTTGCAGCAGATAAATGACATTTGGCGTTCAATACAAAAGTATTACTCAAAGTATCTTTTGGAATGAATGGAACGAGCTAAATCCACGAGAATGATGTCACCAAATTTATCGCATGATATTACATATGAAAAGTGAACATGTTTCTCAATAGGAGTTTTTTTTATTATTCTATGTGATTTTATAATTTTTTTGAAAAATGTACAATATCTCAAGAACGGTTCATGCTAGCGTTCTAAAATTTATGTCAATCGTTTTCTAATAAAAAATTACATAAGAAATGTCTATTTGCGTAACTTTATCAGAGGATTTGATTTTTTGACGATTTTTTCAAAATTTTACTAGAAAATTTAGGGGGGTTTTGAAAATTCGATTGCTTATAAAAGCAATAGGCTTCCAGTGTTTATGGATTGTAATTTTTGTGCCAAATTTCATTCGAATCGATCCATTCATTCGTCAGTTATCGTCTCCAAAGTCTCATTGACACACACACACACATACTTTCACCCACACAGACACACACACAGACATCACTTCAAAAATGTTTGTTTCGTGATCAGGGATGCTTGAAACTCGGTCTCCCGTTTTAAATTCGAATTCGAATTTTCGACCCCGTCACAATACTTTCCTTATACATTATTGTATATAAGGAAAGTAACAATATACAGTTAACCCGTGAATGATAAAAAGGTAAGTAAAAGTATTGAAGCTTCAAAATGAAGAAGAGCACATATAAACAAGAAAGATCAATTATGCATGAAGCATTGATTATGAAACACTTTCCAATTGCAATGCAATTTTAATTAAACATTTCTAAAATGCGATACATTCAGGGGTGATATTTTCAAAATTATCACAGTGCTACAATAGTTTATTATACTGAAAAATTTAAAACCATGGAGGTTAAAGTGCTCTCTAACTCCATGCTTAAAACTTCATCGAAAAAAGCAATGCTAAATCGTCTGCTTTTCTACGTAAATCCAGAGCTAAATAATTTTGAGTTGAAAAATTCAGCAATTCTTATACAACTAATCTTACAGCTTGATTTGTTTATATTCTGCATTCGTTAAAATTAGGCTTCGTTGTAGAAACGAATAATCAAAGTTTGAAGATCATTTAAACTCAAAAGTATTGTAATTGCGTTGGCGTAGAATACATGTACAGAAAATACACAAAAATAAAGCGGTTTTAGGAAGGATACAACACTGAATATAAATTTAAAATAACTTTAAAAATGACGATTTTGACACTGGGGAAAAAGATGGATGCCATATTTATTATGAAATGTGTCACGTAATCTCTTCATATAATATGGGAGTAATTATTATTTTAATTTTTATTTAAAAAACTACCGAACATATTTTACTCAAAATTTTTTTATATATTTTATGGGACAATTTGAATATTTCCTAAAATTTTTAAAGCAATTGGCGACGTTTAACTTCGCTTAAAAAATCTTTAAAAAATTAAGTCCTGTAGTGTTCAATGTATTTCACTTTTTAAATCCGAGTTCATTTCAAAACTAATTGGGTGATATTATTCATTTGCATTCCCATATGTCCCACAGATCGTCTGAACAACATACTTAAATTTCATTTTGATAAAGTCTTATTTACGGCTGTTATGGTGCAAACGGACAGACAGACAGATAGACATGCAGAATGACCAAAGTAATGAACACTTTTCAACTGTGGTGGAAAGTGTTTAAAACGAGAAATTAAAGAAAATACCAATTTGTTTGTTCACTTATGAAAATGCTCCCACCCCCTCCCTCACCATTGTAAAAGTGCCAACATTCTAGTTTCCATAAACTAATTTTTTTGGGGTCCCCCAAAGTTTAGCCATCCAAATAAAAGCTAATTCTGAAATGCTGTTATTTGTTGAGGTGACAAAAACTAGCGCATTTTATAAGCCCCATAACATTTATAAATATTCCTAAAATAAGAAATTTCTCGTGTGTTATCCCCGTAACACTTATAAATATTCGGAAAATACGAAGTCTATTCTGTTTCATTCTCGTAACATTTATAAATATTCGTAATATATGATGCCTCTTCCGTTACACCCATCCGTTTCATCCCCATAACACTTATCTCCCAATTTACTACTTACCCATGTGCCTTGGGATGCTTTACATCAGTAAAAGATAAACTGGCGTAAAGGAACTGATAAAAAGATATACTTGTTTGAATTTTGGAACGGATTATGTGTGATACAAGTAAACATAAAAAGTATGGAACATGAATGTATTAGAAGAGCGAATGGTAACACACATTCTAGATATTTAAAAATGCCTTTTAAATATCAACAACGTTTATTTATCACGTGATTACAATAATGTATCTCTGTTTTAGATTTTATTTCAAAATTGGTGATTCGACTTAGAAAGTTTTTTGCTTTCCGTTTTCAAATTACACTCTAATCGAATACGAAAATCCTTTGTGCTCTGCAATTCTTCGTTTTGTTAAAGGGTTTGGCATTGAACATGTCACGCAAATCGGATATTTGGGAAGACGGAAAACATTATTGACAAATAATTTAACCTGTGCTTTCTTTTGTTGTTGTTGCGTATATTTTAAGAAATTCTGTTCTTGAAAACATGTCATGTATTCATTCTGATTTTTACCTTTTAAAATTTGAACTGTCCAAAAATGTGATAGAATAGCAGTCGTCATCAGAGAAAGATAGGCGAATGATGAGAAAAAAAAATTGGCAGAAGCAGGGAAAGGTGTTGCCAACGGCAAGAGAAGAAACCGTGTTTAAAAGAAACCCAGAAGTAAGGATCAATGGGTGGGACATAATGAATGAACAGTAAACTACCTATGAGGAAAGTGAATATTCAAACAAGAAAGATCAATCATGCTTAAAGCATTGATTACGAAACACTTTCCAACTCCAATGCAATTTTATTTAAACATCTCTAAAATGAAATATATTCCTAAGTAATGTTTTAAAACTTATCACAATACTACATTAATTTATTATATTTGAAAACTTAAACCTTCATCGAAAAAAATGAACTTCATTCAAATGACGGCATTGAAATATAAATTGCCTGGTTTAAACATTTCTAAAATGCGATACATTCCTCAGTAATATTTTTTAAATCATCGTAATACTACAATAATTTATTATATTTGAAAACTTCATCGAAAACAACTGACATTCATTCAAATGACGTCATAGAAAAAATAACACGCTTGGCTCTCTCTATAAAAGCAGCATTTCATTAATAACATTTTCCTATTCATTTCATTCATCATAGTACTAAAATAATTTATTTTATTTTAAAACTTAAGAGCATGGAGCTACAAGTAATTAAAATATATGCTTAAAACTTCATCGAAAAAAATCGTCCTTCTCTCTGTAAATTCAATAAATATTTCATTCATATCGGCTATGCAGACTCCATGAGCTAAATACTTTTGCGTTAAAATGTAAATGTAGTTGCGTTGTAAATGTAATTGCGTTGTTTCAGT
Organism: Amaurobius ferox; assembly: GCA_951213105.1. NCBI lineage: Eukaryota > Metazoa > Arthropoda > Arachnida > Araneae > Amaurobiidae > Amaurobius > Amaurobius ferox. The sequence continues at coordinate 63,331,865 of OX578149.1, forward strand.
ATGTAGATGCACAGAATTTAGGCAAAAATAAAGCGGTTTTAGGACGAATGCAACACTCAATATGAATTAAAAAGAACTTTAAAGATCACGATTTCGAGGCAAGATGTATGCCATGTTTTATTTTGAAGTGGGTCACGTGATCTTTTCATATCATGGAAACGTGATCGATTCATATAAGAGGTGTAACTATTATTTTAATTTTTAATTAAAAAACTACTAAATATATTTTGCTGAATTTTTTTTTTATATTTTATGGAATAATTTGAATATTTCCTAACATTTTCGAAGCAATTTGTGAATTTTACATCCGCTCAAAAAATGTTTGAAAAATTAGGTCCCATAGGTTCAATGTATTTCATTTTTTCAATCCGGGTTCAATCCAAAACTAATTGGGTGATAATATTTATTTATATTCCCATAGGTCCTACAGACCGTCTGAACAACATACTAAAATTTCATTTTGATTAAGTCAATTTTACGGCAGTTATCGTGCTAACGGACAGACAGACAGACAGACAGACAGACAGAACGAACGAAGTCATAAACCCTTTTCAACTTTGTTGTAAAATGTTAAAAAGGATTCAAATCATCTTTTCAGGTGTTCATAAAAGTCCAATTACATTAAAAAAACAAAGATAAACGTATGCGAAGAATAAGAAGGAAGCAAATGAAATCGGTAAATTAAATCAGAGATTTTCAAGCAGAAGAGAAAACAAGAAAGATTAATCATGCTTAAAGCATTGATTATGAAACACTTTCCAACTTCAATGCAATTTTATTTAAAAAATCTGAAATGCAATACATTCCTCGGTAATATTTTAAAATTTATTACAATACTACATTAATTTATTATATTTGAAAACTTAAACCTTCATTAAAAAAAATGAACTTCATTCAAATGACGGCATTGAAATATAAATTGCCTGGTTTAAATATCTCTAAAATGCGATACATTTCACGGTAATATTTTTAAAACTATCATAATACTACGATAATTTATTATATGTGAAAACTTCATCGAAAACAACTGAAATGAATTCAAATGACGTCATAGAAATAATAACACGCCTGGATCTCTCTATAAAAACAGCATTTCATTCATAACTTTCTCCCATTCATTTCATTCATCACAATACTATAATAATTTATTTTATTTTAAAATTTAGACCATGGAGCTACAAGTAATTAAACTCTATGCTTAAAACTTCATCGAAAAAAATCGCCGTTCTCTTTATAAAATCACTTAATATTTCATTCATATCAGCCATGCAGTCTCTATGGGCTAAATTATTTTGTGTTAAAGAAATACAGCAAATCTAATATAACTCATTCTACATATTTTGCTGTTTATATTTTACATAAGTGAAAAATAGGCTTCGTTGTAGAAAAAATCAAATTTGGATAATCATTTAAGCTCAAATATATTGTATTTGCGTTGTTTCAGTATGTAGATGCAGAGTATTTAAGCTAAAATAAAGTAGTTTTAGGACGGATACAGCACTCAATATGAATTAAAAAGAACTTAAAAAATCACGATTTTGAAACAAGATGGATGCCATATATCATTTTGAAGTGGGTCATGTGATCTTTGCATTTCATGGTCACGTGATCGTTTCATATAAGAGGCGTAATTAATATTTTAATTTTTATTTTAAAAACTGCTGAATATATTTCGCTGAATTTTTTTTATATATTTTATGAAACTATTTGAATATTGCCTAAAATTTTCGAAGCAATTTGTGAATTTTAAATCCGCTTAAAAAATGTTTGAAAAATTAGGTCCCATAAGGCGCAATATATTTCATTTTTTCAACCCGGGTTCAATCCAAAACTAATTAGGTGATATTATTAATTTATATTCCCATAGGTTCTACAGACCGTCTGAACAACATACTAAAATTTCATTTTGATTAAGTCATTTTTACGGCAGTTATCGTGCTAACGGACAGACAGACAGACAGACAGACAGACGGAATGAACAAAGTCATAAACACTTTTCAACTTTGTTGTAAAGTGTTAAAAATGCAATTATTATTAATAAGGAATTTCGATTGAGTTGATAAACAATCGAAACACCTTCAAGAAATTCTAGAAATTGAGTCTGAAATAAAAATGATATTCGCTTGAGAAAAATTAAACACATGATTAGAGTCCCAAGAATGTTCAGCAATTTCAGACTTATGCAATATTATGGTAATGAACATGGCAATTTCATAATGGTGATTCATATGTGAACAATATGCAACATTAAACGACAAATGTGTTAGCATTTATATCATGTAATATAAAACGTTTGAAACAAACTAAGGTTATAAGAAATTAACTTAGCAATGACTTAATTTTTTTCAACTACAAACATACGCATTTTTATTTTTGCACATTTATTTATTAGCAGTAATTGAAAAATATTTAGACATTTAAAACAATAAAACTGCCTTCTTCCAATATTCCCATTACTAAACAAAACAGACGAATATCACTAACTATTTCACTTATATATCACTAACTATTTTACATATATATCACTAACTATTTTACATATATATCACTAATTATTTCATCCACGATTTGCGTGTTCTCAACAGTTCGTGTTTACTAAATATGGCATCTATATATATATATATATATATACACACACACACATACACACACACACACACACTTAATAAAAGTCCTGGATATCAAATACCGATTCAAATTTAAGCATAAAAAGAAAGATCAGTCATGCGTAAAGCATTAATTATATAACACTTTCCAACTGAAATGCAATACGATGAATGTATCACACCTCTAAAACGTGCGATATATTCAGCGGTGATATTTTTTAAATTGTCACAGAACTACAATAATTTATTTTACTTGAAAACTTGAAACTTCACCGAAAACAATGAACTTTATTCAAATGACATCATCGAAATATAAATCGTCTAGTTCTCTATGTAAAAGCTGTGAATATTTCATTGACATACTTTCATTCCAGACTCCAGAGGTAATTAATTTTGAGTGAAAGGATTCAGCAATTCTATTACAACTCATCTTATAATCACTTGTTTATATTCTGCATCCATTAAAATTAGGCTTCGTTGCAGAAATAATCAAAGTTTGATGATCATTTAATCTAAAAAATATTGTAATTGGGTTGGCGCAGAATATAGATGCACAGAAAATACGCAAAAATAAAGCTGTTCTAGGACGGGTGCAACACTAAAAAATATAAATTTAAAAAAACTTTAAAAATCACAATTTTTACTCTTGGAAAAAATATGGATGCCGTATTTTATTTTGAAGTGGGTCACGTGGTCACATATTATATGGGTGTAATTAACATTTTAAATTTTATTTACGAACTACATTAAATTTATTAAATTTATTTAAGAACACAGGCATATTTTAATGAAATTTTTAATACATATTTTATGAGATAATTTGAATATTTCTTATAGTTTTCGAAATAATTTGTGAATTTTAACTTTGCTCAAACAAAGCTTCAAAGATTAGGTCCCATAGGGCTCAATGTATTTCATTTTTTCAACCCTGGTTCAACCAAAAACTGTAAGGGTGATATTATTCATTTACATTCCCATATGTCCCACAGACCGTCTCAACAACATACTATAATTTCATTTCATAAAGTCATTTTTACGGCAGTTATCGGCGAAAGGACAGACAGACAGACAGAATGACATAATTACAGAATTACAGACAGAATGAGTCATAAACGCTTTTAAACTCTGTTATAAAGTGTTAAAAATGGAATGACAAACAGTTGGCAGGCAAAGTGGAGTAAGTTTTCAAAAAATTGCTTTGTATCTCCACCCTTAATTCAAATTCTTAAAATTGAGATCAAAACATGGATTCTGGCTCGGGTTCTAGTGTTCGACAATTTTAAAAAGCGATTTAGTGTTTTTTTAATTACTCCTTTACATTGTCGTCCTTATTCGAATTTCGAAAATACAAGCCATATGATAACCTGGAAGCTGATAACGTATCGAATGAGAATACAACCTAGATAAGGAAGTACTCAATAATTAAGCAAAGCGGTATTGAGTGTTTTGATTATTCCTTTGCACTGCCACTTCTAATTGAAAATTTTGCAATTTCAGATTTTTTCTTTAGTTTCGAAGCTATGAGGGATCTAATAACTCCAAAACGAAGATTCTAACTATATTAGAAGTGATGGATAATTTTGATACATCACCCCTTTTATCCACTCAGTGCTGTGTATATTATATAGGTAACACAAAACTTTGTTTAAAGTGTGTATGAAACCTTTATAAATACTATTTATATACAAATCAAAACAAAGATTCTTACTACGTGGAATTCCAAGATTCTAACTCGTATATTGGAAGTGGTGGATAATTTTGATACATCACCCCCTTCACTTCCTTAGTACAGTGCATATTATATAGATAACACAAAACTTTGTTTAATGTGCGTATGAAACCTTTATAAATACAGTTTATATATAAGACAAAACCAAGATTCTAACTACGAGAACTTCCAAGATTCTAACTACGATAACTTCCAAGATTCTAACTCGTATATTGGAAGTGGAGGATAATTTTGATACATCATCCCCATCACTCACTCACAGTACAGTGCATATTATATAGATAACACAAAACTTTGTTTAAAGTGTGTATGAAACTTTTATAAATACAATTTATATATAAGCCAAAACCAAGATTCTAACTACAAGGATTTCCAAGATTCTATCTCATATATTGGAAGTGGTGGATAATTTAATACATAACCCCTTCACTCCCTCAGTACAGTGCATATTATAGAGATTACTCAGAACTTTATTTAAAGTCTGTATGAAACATTTGTAAATAGAATTTATATACATATTTAAAAATACAATTTAAAAGTACTATATACAAGCTGTCATAGATGATTATTTGGTTTTATTCCAATTGAAAAAATAAGTCCATTTGTCAAATAACAGCAACGATATATTTCAAGTAAACTGAGTTTCCTGCCGTACAATCTTTAGAACTGCACCTTTTAAAAGTAATGAGTAAGCATGTTATTTTATTTTTTTTCTTCCAATTAGGTTCTGTGAACATAAATTTTTCCCATCCAAAACTTGGCTAGAATTCAAGATATTGAACCAAAGAGCAGCAATTTAAAAGCTTTTTAATAGCTAAAAAGTCTCTGTGGGGTAATTGAAAGATTTATATTTGATGAAGGATAAATTTTAACAGCGCGCTTGGCATGGATTCAAATATTTAAATATCTCTTTTGAGAAGTTCAAAAGTGAGGTGTTTAAAAGTAAATTTTACGCTTTTTTAGTTATTTTAGTAATTTGCAAGGCAAGATTTATATGTGTTTATTTATTTAATAACAGAAGTACCTGACGTTGTCGGGGTTACGCAATTTTCAATGAAATAGAAAACTTTCTCCTCATTTGTCAGCAGTTTAGTGTTTCCTGTCATTGCATATTATTTTATTTCATCTAAAAAATTGTTTTCGATATCATTTAATTATCGTTTGATTTTTTTCAAACGAATAATGCGTTTCGAATGCTTCTGGGGTAATATCATTTAAAAAATTCTGATGTGTATAACTCACGATATTTTCCTGTAGAATAACAAATTTTGATATGTTGCGCTTGTGGAAAATTAAAATAATTGTAAAAGTAAAATGAATTTCTAATATCTGAACAAACACTCGTGATAACAAATGAAAAATTATATCCATTTACTTCTGTTTAAAATGTACTTACAAATTCCATTTATTTTATACTAGTGAACGTAATTCATTCTTTTTCAAATATCCGATCAAAAGACGTGCAATACCTCAAAAATGATTCTGTGATATCGTTCTGAAATTTATATTATTCGTTTCTGAATTAAAATATATATATATATATATATATATATATATATATATATATATAACACTTTTTCTGCAACAGATTTAAATATTATTAACTTTGATATATTTTTGATTTTTAAAATAAATGAAAGCACCTCCTCTAGCTGAAACTCATTCAAAATCAATTGGCCTCTGACATTTATCCAGTGAAATAAATATAAAGTTATAAAGAAAATAATTATTTTTATAACAGTGTTTAACCTATTAATATTTTGCAATTATTCCGCTTTGGAAATCTACAGACTTTTAACATTTATTGATTGAGATTATTTTATTGCATTTTGTGGTGAAAAACCTTTGAATTAGGTTTACCATTAAATAGATTTTGTGGATCAAATGCTTAATTAAAGGGGTCGTGAATCGTAGCATTTGTATATTGCTATCATGACAGCAAAATCCACCATTGCTTCTTCGCAAGAGTTCTTTTACCCAATCATTAAATTAAAATACTATACATTAAAATCCACATTTTACCCTTTAAAGTAAATTATCATTTTATTCACATGTCTATATTACACCTTACACCTTTCTGGTTGGTCGGACAGTCTGGGTCTCAACAACAACATGTCTATATTATTATGATTAAAATTACATGAATTTATTAACAAACGTTTAAGGAGGAGAAAAGCACCGTATGTGTCCAGGTCTTTTGATTCTTATTTTAAAGATCACAAATTGACCTAACATACATGATGACTGGTACAGACCTCTATATTTCGAGTCTGTAGGTCAGCATGATTGTCACCTTTTCCGATTCTTTTTCTGACATTTGGAGTTAGACGTCGCCTTCATCTATAACATTTTAATACTCAAATGAATAACGACTCTCTCTAAATAACACTGCTTTAAATCACGACTCTCTCTCAACAACTCTTGAAAAATCATTGAATTATATACGTTTAGTTTCCTCCTTGCAACCGCATCATTTTGCCTGGTATTCAGATACGCCCTCCTTGCTCTCATTGGATGCTCCTCAATGCGATGTCGCATGTTTGCATTACTGACTCTGTCAATTTAAGTCCTGGCCCTAGGATATTTTGCCCCAACCACTCCTGCAATTCGTGTGACGTGTATTTATTGGTGTCCCAACCACTCCTACAATTTGTGTGGCGTGTATTTATTGGGGTACCAACCACTCCTGCAATTTGTGCGATGTGTATTTATTGGGGTCATAACTTTTCGGGTCAAGACTGTTATAAAACGGTGACAAAAAGTCTGCACATTGTTTCGTCGTAAACAGCAAAAACTGCATATGGTGCCTCCTGGTTTCACATATTTCATTCGATTTGCGTAATTCATTAATAAGCATCCTCATCGACGGTGTTCCTGCCTTGTCGGGGCGGTGAGGCTTGCGTGTACCTTTGACCCGGAGGGCTATACCGGCAGTAGCTTGCTACCGGTAGGGTTTCCCAAGCCGGACAGGCCGAAGGGTAGGTGCCAGACTTAAAAGAACACCAACTCGAGCCAAGACGAACTTCTACCTATATGGTTTTCAGATCCCCGGATCAACAGAAGCTGCATTTCACCTCCTCATTATGACCCGGATGACCCAGATTTTTGATGCTGCATCGCCCGTCGCGCAGACTAATCAGGGGCGCGCTTGTGGTTTAGGCAGAGGACCACAGGTGTTAAATAATTTACGGTCTCCACACTTATCGCAATCCTTGAAAATTTTGCAGTGTAACATCAATGGCCTGACAACCCCAGCAACTAGAATTAAACTTGATCAATTACTTGAAATTGCTTTAAATAAGGGGGTCCAAGTGATTGCAGTGCAGGAAACCAAGCTTAAGAAGGCCACTTCACTAAAAGTAAAGGGTTTCAATATCTATAGAGTCGATCGTACGTCTAAGGGTGGAGGAGGCTTAGCCTTCTTCATCAGAGATGTCAAGTACCAAAGCATCAACATCCCATCTGATTCGACCTCTGATCTGGAAATCCAGGGTATTAGAATTCTATGGAGAGGCAAACCGCTTAACATAATTAATGTTTATCATCCACCCAATCAAAAACAACTCCCTGCAAGTTTTTCCAAACTCATAGACAAAAACACCATTATCTTGGGAGACCTAAACGCCAAACATCTGGTTTGGGGCTGTTCCTGCATTAATGCAAGAGGATAGGAAGTCCTTCAGTGGATTGATGATTCGGAAGCTATGATCCTTAATGACGGTACTCATACCTTCACCTCCTACAGCTATAACACCTCTGAGGCACTGGACATTGCGATCACTAGCGCGGAAATTTCTCCTCAATGATTGTGGAGAGTCTTAGACACTATAGGCATCGATCATTCTCCGGTCCTTGTCGAATTCAAGCAAAGACAAAGAGTGCAGGTTATACGAGATGAGTTCTGGAATTTTAAAAAGGCTAACTGGAGCTCATTCAAAGATTCAGTTGATAGTAGCATGTCCTCTTCCCCTTTTTTAAACGACCTTAAAGATGACTGGAAAAATTTCAGGAGCATTATACTTGCCAAAGCTAAGGTCTTCATTCCTAGAGGCAATGTTAAACGCTTTATGCCTTTCTTCACTCATTTTGCTGCAAGCTTAAAACCACTTTTTGATGGGAGAAAACTTCTTTTGGAGTCTTTAAACGATAGCAATTTTAGTCCTAGGACAGAAATTAATAAAATTAATGCGTAAATAAAGACAATTTATGCACAACTGAAGAGATCCAGATGGAATGAAATGTGCAGCAATTTGGATTCTAGGACAAGTAACTCTAAACTATGGCGAATTATCAAGAACATCAATAGAGAACAGGATCAATATGAGGAAAGCAACTCGGTAACTGATACAAATGGTCAGGTTTTCCCTGATGACAAGGCTGCAGCAAATGGCCTTGCGGCCTACTACCGAGAAACTAGCAAGTTGGTTTTCATGAGGGAGAATAGACCTGTTTTGAGAAGAGCTAAAAACATCATCCATGGCTGTCGAAGCTCAGATGCGGGTGACCCAGCTTTATCTAAAGACTTCTCTCAGCAAGAATTGCTCCTGGCAATGGCTCTTCTGGATCTGACTAAATCTCCTGGCCCAGATGGAATCTTTGGCCAAATGCTTGAAAACCTCGGCCATCAGGGGAAACAGCGATTACTTGACATAATCAATCTCTCTTGGAAAACTGGACGTCTCCCACCTGACTGGAAAAGAGCAACTGTAGTCCCCATTAAGAAAACTGGAAAAAAGTCCTGGGCCCCTGGAGACTTCAGACCCATTGCACTGACTAGTACAGCTTGCAAAATCATGGAGAAAATGATTTTAAATAGAATCCAATACTTTCTGGATCGTAAGAATTTAATGCCATGCGAACAGTTTGGCTACAGAAGGGGCCATAGCACCATTGATCAGGTGCTGTTTTTCTGCCAAAACATTAGAGATGCACAAAATCTAAGGCCTACACACCACACAATTGCTGCTCTCTTAGATCTTACGAAGGCGTTCGATAGAGTGTGGAAACATAAGTTGTTAATTAAACTACATGACACTTTCAATATTCGTGGCAACACCTTGCCATGGATCTCGGATTTTTTACATCACAGATCCATCAGAGTAAAATTTAACAAGACTTTTTCTGACCGTGTCGAGCTTGGACAGGGCGTCCCTCAGGGTTCTGTCCTCAGTCCAATGCTTTTCTCTCTTTATTTAGCAGGCATAGAGAAATTACCTCCCATTGGGGTGGGAATTGGCTTGTTTTTGCAGACGACATCATTCTCTGATGCTCCGGCAACAATTTAATTGAAATGGAGAAGAATCTTAACAGCACTCTTTCTGCATTGTCGAACTTTGCTTTGGAATCTAAACTCTTCTTCAACCCTGTCAAGTCCATTGCCACTTTTTTTACCACTAACAAAAGATTATACAATTATCAACCAAAACTAAAAATGGATAATCAGGATCTTGCTTATGAGAAGCATCCTAAATATCTGGGATTTATTTTAGATCCTGAATGGACAAGCAACAAGAACATCGAACATATTGTCTTAAAGGGCAGAAAAAGATTAAATATTCTTAAATACATTGCAGGCAAAGACTGGGGAGCCAATGCTGTCACTCTGAGAAATACATACATGACATTCATTAGGCCCATCTTGGAGTATGGTTTCCCTGTTTATTGCTGTGCCTCAGCCACCAACTTGGATAAATTGGAGAGGGTTCAACTCAGTGCTGCTAGAATTATCACTGGACTGAGACGTAGCTGCCCTAGAGAAGTAGTTCTCTATGAGGCTAATTTGCAACCTCTTCAAACCAGAAGAAAGGCCAACCTTGCCAAATATTTTAACAAACTTGCTAGCTATGGTCAGCATAATAAAACCTCCCTTTACCTGAACAACTGGAGCAACAATCAAAGACTTAAGAAAAATAGTCCTTTTAGTCATGCTGAATATCTGCGTCTGCCTTTTGATGAGATCGAGCCCCACTCCTTAAAATCTTGTCTGAGTCCCTCAGAGGGACTCCCCAGAGTTCATTTCCACTTTGGCTTTTCTACCCCGGTCACCAAGAGGGATTTCATCCCAGCTCATCTTAGACAGTTGGCCTTAGCGATCATTAATAAGATCCCCGATAATGCCATTAAAATCTATACGGACGGCAGCAAACTGGAGGACCACGCTGGTAGTGGCATCTACATCGAGAAACCAAGGGATAAATTGTCCATCAGCCTCCGCAACCCCGATTCCTTATCAGTCTTCAAAAGCGAACTAATTGTAATTGAGCAAGGTCTTGAAGTTGCTCTCAACGAAAACGACTTTGGGGACCTCTGGATCCTTTCGGACAGCCGCAGCTCTCTTCAACACCTCCATAATTGGATTGCAGTTGGAGATCAAATTAGTATTTCCATCCTTCTCAAGCTCAAGCTCATTTCAGAGTCCCATGATGTTCATTTTCAGTGGATTCCATCCCACGTTGACATTTACGCCAATGAGCAAGCGGATGGACTGGCCAAGGAGGGTTGTGGCCACTCTGGTCCTTCCTCTTCGGCCCTTACTTTTTCTGAACATCAATACATAGTCAATTCTGAAATTTCGAGGGAGTGGAGGGTTCCTCCTAGCCATCACTGGTATGCGGGCAGAGAGCCGGGCTCTTCGTTCATTCTCAATTGTGACAGAGCCTCTCGAACTGCAATATTCAGATTAGCAAGCGGCCACACAAAAGGTCTCTCGTTTTTTGAGGGCAGGAAGATTTTTGCAGTGTGCTCTAAATGTCAAGCTCAGCAGGCTTCTCCTGAACACATCCTGGACTGTCTGGGACTTTCCAGAGAGGACATACACTCTTCCCCCCTTCTGGTCCTCGACTTCCTTAGGGTCAACGGTCTAATGGATCTTGTCTGACTTCATCAGACAGCCGGAGGATAAGCCACAACAACAACAACATTAATAAGCATAGGTTTTACTGTAAGTTTTGCTACGCCTGTGTTCAGCAACCATTTAAATAAAAAGTCACTTTTTCGATATTCCGCCAAAATGGTCGCCAAATACAGGTTTTACTATAAAATAAAATATTTTGTTCTTGGCGTGGAAAATATCAAGCTTTAAAGTTTAGCTATTTTGATCTTCTGTTTAATTTCGCTACCCCGGGGAAAATAAATAAAAATACGAGCGCTTTGCGATTGCAAATTATGGAAAATAATATTAACGTAAAAGAAAACACTCCAGAAAAGGAATCTTTTCCAAGTACTGATAGTTCAGAAAACAGGATATGTTTTTGGTAGAGAGCAATTAGAGGATAAAAGAGTTCGAATTGTCACGAATAGTGAATTCTCTTTCAAGTCAGTTTGTTTTCGAACACACACTCATTTGCTCTAGAATAACGGAAGCATAGAAAATGGAAGTTTTGGTTAGTGTCTTTGTTCTTAAATTGAAGTGTTTCACATTTTCACTCTTTATTTTTGACCGGAAACTCTTCCACTGAAAGTCATTTAAGTTCTATTTTTATTTGTATGAATAAAAATCTAAAAATACCATATGTGCAATATTTGAAGTTTAAAATTAGAAATGTTAAGAAATTTTTTTGGCCGCAGTTTTCAGCTATAATTAAACTGAGCGCCTTCTTAACACTTTCTAATATAATTGAAAATTGTTTGTGACTTTGGTTATTCTGACTGTATGTGTGTATGTCTATCTGTCCGTTCGCACAACAACTGTCGTAAAATGGCTTTATTGAAATGAAATTTTATTACGTTGTTTGGACGGTCTGTAGGACATATGGGAATATAAATGAGTAATATCACCAATTAGTTTTGGATTGAACCCGGGTTGAAACAGGGAAATACATTGAATCCTATAAGACCTAATTTTTCAAACATTTTTTAAGCAAAGTTGAAATTTGCAAATTGGTTTGAAAATTTTAGGAATTATTCAAACTATGCCATAAAATATATAAAAGAAATTTGAGCATAGTATGTTTGGTAGTTGTTAAAGTAAAAATTAAAATAATAATTACACCCATATTATATGGGGCGCGGTAGCCCATTGGTTAGCGCGCTGGAGTTGCACTCGGTAGGCCCGGGTTCGATTCCAGCCACTGCCAAAACTGCCGCCGTGTTCACGCGGAGTACGATCACGTTAAACATGTGGGTCCGTAAGTCCTTCCGAGAGGTTGGTGGTAGGGGAAGGAGGGTACGGTCCCTGTGGATGCCTCCCCCACTGGGTTCCGGTCTAAATTGGGTGGCACTTCCCGGCTGTCCAAACAGTTACCTTACACCTTTCTGGTAGGTCGGACGGTCTGGGTCTCAACAACAACAACCCATATTATATGAACAGATCACGTGACCCACTTCAAAATAAAATATGGCATCCATCTTTTGTCCCAGTGTTAAAATTTTTAAATTTATTGACAAATAATTTAAATTTATTGATGATTTAGTGTTGCATCCGTCCTAAACCCAATTTATTTTTGCGTATTTTCTGTGTATCTATATCTGCGCCAAAGCAATTACAATATTTGAGTTTAAATGATCATCAAACATTGATTATTTCTACAACAAAGCCTAACGTATACAGACTGTAAGCAAATCAAGCTTTAAATTGAATTGTATAAAAATTGCTGAATTTTTTAAGGCACATTTATTTAGCTCTGGAGTCTAGAATATAGGTGATATGAATGATATATTCATTTATTTTACACAGAGAAGCTGACGATGCATATATGGCATTGCCTTTTTCAATGAAGTTTTAAGCATGGAGTTAGAAAGTACTTTAACCTCCATAGTTTTAAGTTTTTGAGTAAAATAAAGTATTGTAGTACGGCGATAATTAAAAAAATATCACCGCTGAATGTAGCGCATTTTAGAGATATTCAAATAAAATTGCATTGCAGTTGGAAAGTGTTTCATAATCGATGCTTTACGTATGATTGATCTTTGTTGTTTAAAATATAAGCGGTCGAACGGTTAAAAAAACAGTTTCGGTGAAGTTTGAAATAATCTGTAGTGAGCCTTAGTGACCAATAAATTTATAACCCTAATTGCTAAAGGTTGAAGTCCTGATAACCTGTTAGTTATCATTTCTTTAATTTGTATTATACTCGTATTATTATTTTCCTATCAAGGCAGGCCACATATTGAGGAGGATACAGACTGTACGTCGTGCACTGCATCTCGTATGTCGTTTAAATATGCATTAGGAACACGTTTCCCTTATGAATTCTTGCGCCTCTAGTGCAGAGTGTGGCTATGTGTCTTCAGTGTATGTACAGTAGGTAGTAATCAAGGACGTATACAGAAATTTCATTTCGGGGGAGGGGGGGGGGGGTCTAAAATTTAGTGAACTTTCAATCCAAAAAAAAAATTGGAAAAATCTAACTAAACTTGACTAAAACTTGACTAAATTGATACTGTTGTTGTTGAGACCCAGACCGTCCGACCTACCAGAAAGGTGTAAGGTAACTGTATGGACGGCCGGGAAGTGCCACCCAATTTAGACCGGAACCCAGTGGGGGAGGCATCCACAGGGACCGTACCCTCCTTCCCCTACCACGAACCTCTCGGAAGGACTTACAGACCCACATGTTTAACGTGATCGTACTCCGCATGAACACGGCGGAATTTGTGGCAGCGTGCAAATCTAGCGCGCAAACCACGGGGATACCGCACCCGAGATGGCCAACAGCACGCGGCGTTCCGAGGTGGTCACCCACCAAGTACTAACCGCGCCCGATGCTACTTGACTTCGATTATCCAACGAGAACCGGTGTTTTCAGCACGGTACGGCCGTTGGCCTAAATTGATACTGTTGTTGTTGAAACCCAGACCGTCCGACCTACCAGAAAGGTGTAAGGTAACTGTTTGGACGGTCGGGAAGCGTATTAATCTGTGTGTAAAACCCTACACAACAAACAATCCTTACACAATACAATGGTCATCACACACAACTAACATCCGACAGACTGACATACTTAAAATCAAGTAATGCACAAGAAATTCAAGGAGTCTTACACCAAAGGGGGAGAACCCAGGAGCAAAAACAGGATTAAGAAATTCATAGATCACCAAAAATTAAGAGCAGAGAATACTCACAGAAGTGTCACTTAACAGAATTTGAAATCTCTCTCGCAGTTTGAATACAGTCCTTCAGTTTGTTTATTAATACTTTATTTCTGCGGACACCGGAAAACCAAGCTGCAGAGTGGGCAGGGGAAGGTTTGACGAGGTGGAATTTTTTAGAAAAGGGACAGGAAAAAACATAGTGATCAGCGTCACCAAAAGCATTACAGGGACAGTTAGAAGAGGTTTTGTGCTTAAAGAAATTGAGGTAATCAAGGAACGGGCCGTGTCCGGTAATAAAATAAACAAGAAATCTGTTACAAATAAGAAGAGAAGGGTCAACTAAAGGGAGGAAAGAAAGAATACGGGCCGGGTCGTGATTACGGGGAGAGATATAGTCGTTTAAGTAAGTTTGCCACAGATTATATAGGAATATTTTACTGAACGAGAAATCACGAGAGCACAAGCAAGTACGTATCCAGAAATTTCATTTCGAGGGGGAGGGGTCCGGACCCACCGAACCCCCTCTATGAATACGTTATTGGTATTAATCATTGTTTCAATCGAACCGCATTTTGCACGATGCGGCGTACATCCTGAACTTTTGGCCTATTAATCCTCCGGTTTGACGGGACAGATTGTGGATTCTACAAGTGAGATGGAATCACAGAGTCCTCTCCTTGGGCTTCGACTTCTGGACATATATATTAATGATATGCCAAAATTTCCCATTGTTGACATTGCCCTCTATGCTGACAGTACAATTCACACAGCACTACAACTCACAAATCGTTTTCGAAAAACTCCAAAACCATCTAAATATTTTAAATCAATCGTTCACCAGATGACGTATCAAAATGAATATATCTAAGTCTGCAGTGATCTCCATTAGCACCGTCACTCCCCCTTACCTTCACACTGATATGTTACTTAGACCTTACTGTTTAGACCAAGAGGTCGAAGATAGTAGTCCAAATAGCTGACGAAACCAGCATCAGCTACAATGTTCTCACTCGTAACTAGGTATTATTTAACATTTCTTTATATTGTTTTGGGTACTGCGTGGTATTTTGAAGAAATGGGATATCTCGGTGAATATGTCTAAATATCTACTGAAATATTGCCAACTTAGCGACTTTTGGCACGTTCTGGAAACTTCTCAAATTTACTAGATTGTCTAAGAACGTTCCGAGTTACGTTTTTTCTATAATTTTTCACAGGGGGGTTGAAGATATCAATTCGACGTTAAGAGCTTGCAATACCGTTCCAATCGCTCAACTGTAGAGCATCAGCCGGTCACTTCGAAGATCCATGGTTCAATTCCTCGTTGGGGTAGGAAAGATTTTACATTGGTGTCCTAACGAATTAGCCTGAAGGTTGGTGCACTGATATTGGGGGTTTGAAAGTGACCTTAGTGCTATTATCACAGACTTAGAGAATGTTTGCATATTAGACGCCTATTTCAAATCGGTAGGCCCAAAACCTGGAATATTCTGGGTAAAAATAGTAGTATTACTAAACCAACTTGAGCTAAAATTAGCAGAAGATGATCAGTCATATTATTATATTGCATATCAATCTGCCATAAGCTGAAGGAGAATATAGAGTTCACTTCAAAGATAAGAGCTTGTAATTCTGCCCAAATTGCTCAATGGTAGAGCATCTGCTGACCAGTGTGAAGATCCCTGATTTTATTCCTGTTTGGAGCAGCAATGTTATTTATAGGGTATATTCACTCGCTACCGTTCTGTTGGGTTGTTAGCTGGATACGAGTAAAAGTATTTTACGAACTCAATACAAAACCCAATAAGAAAATTTTCTTCTGCACCTTTAAAGCAACACAACCCAAACCGTCCGATATCCCAGAAGGTTTAGCTAGTTGGATGGCCGTAGAAATCGATTTAACTTTAAAAATAGGACAGTAGAAAAATAGATTAAATTAGATAACCACAGTCTCACAGAAACATGCAAATTATTTGGTAATAAATATAATTCAATATTCAATTCCCCAGGTGCTAGCAGAATTGGTGGAAAATATTCAGCACTATGTGGCAAGCATTTCTCGTGCTACGCTGTAGAAGGTATTTTGAATATGATTCGACGTTTGCACTTGCGTAACGCTTTAACTGGCTCTCATTTTTAACATTTGTTGGGATGTTTTGCGATTTTACATGGGTTGTGTGATTTATCCCTCACAGCAAAGATCGTCACATGTCTGACAGTGAAGTTGTAGTCACGTGAAACCTGAGTCACAATGTGACATCATATTTGTGACTTCTATGCGACGTTACGTATTAGTAACTTTGTAACTTCATTGTGACTATATTCTGTGACGTTTCCACAATTTAATTACACGTAACAATGTGACGACATCACAATGGCAATTGCAACGTGATGTCACCAGAAGTTAATATGCAACGCCACAAACTACCATGAAAATGACCAAAATGACTTCCCTGTGACCTCAATATGACATTGCCGAGACGTACTGCGGCGTTCTGTGACGTCCCAAAGTAGTCACAATGTGACGTAAATCTTACGTCATTGTGAAAAGAAATGCTGTTAGGGATTGAACACCTTACTCTATACATACCCACACTCCCTATTCCCATCATTTTAATTTTTAAAACAAAACATCCCTTCAATTACATTAATGTTTAAAATATTATCACATAAATGACTAGAATAATCTTCTAAAATATTTCGAATTGCGATCGTTCATTTCCAACTGGTAGTTACAGTCAGCAATGATATGCATCACTTGGAATATGTTAAAGTTCCGTATCATAATTCCAGGTGTAGCATCCAATAAACAAACTCGTTTCCACTTAGACATCGAATGTTTCTAGCCATTAAATTTATCAGATGCATTGGCAACGGCTGCTGCATTATAATATCGATTATCGCTCCCCAAACAGATTCTCTCGATTAAGTCATGAAAAGTGACGTGTAAAATACCGATAGGTTAATGCAAAAATATATTTTTCGTAAAAGAAGGGGATAATTTAATACTATACATATTTGAAATGTAATTTATTGCATCATTCATGTTAATGTATATTTTGTGTGACATTTAAAGTGCGAAATCAATCACCATTTCTAAAATAGAACATGTGATTGAATCCTTCTTAGAGTATCCTTGAAATTATAGGGTGTATGCAGGTATTATAATAATATAGTGTTTAAGTTTCTAAAGTATACAGGATGTTAGGATGACTAGAAATACTATTATTGTTTTCAGGTATATTATAAGTAATGCATCAGTTGAATTGTTTATTTATTTATAATTTAATTTCCTTTAATGGGTTTTTCATATCTCCATTAAATAGTAAATCGTTTTGATATTTTTTTTACAAAAACAACTAGCAGTTAATTTTGACAATCACACGTCTGTCTTATTTCATCAATTTTGCATTTTAATTTATTTATTAAGACTATCAACCAATTTACTTACAAATATCATCAACATATCTTTCTATTAATCGAAATTACTTATCCAACTAAGCGTTTTCAAAAGTTTAAGATTTTTAGGGTTTATAACTGTATCATTTATCAAATTATGTTGAAATATAACATATCACTTTGTATTCATATAGGTACTGTATGAATTATTCCATTTTAATTCAGAAAATGCAGTGTGCACCACTATTTTTAATTTTGATGAAAATTTGAATGTGCATTCCCCCTACCGCCTAGACCTCAAATATATATATTTTTTATTTTTTAAAAATATACCCTTTAATATATAGGCAATTTTTTTCATGACCGACAAAATAAAAGTGGTGTTTTGGAGCTTTCTTTTATGAGCTATAGCTTTTTTTCTTATCAAAGTTGCAGACCTCAACTATAACTCACTGGAAAGCTAAGAAAAAGCGCCTTTTTATGTAATATGAACAAATTTAAAATTTGAAGCTAAATCCTATTTCCTTATGGTCAAAGTTTACCGAGCAAAACTCATTTTTTACCACAGTTGCAAATTCAAAAATCCACGAAGGGCTTGGAATAACCAGTCCGTTTTTACCTTAAATACATGTCTATGGCTACTCATTGTATAAAAAGAGACTTGTTACTCTGACCCCTTCATGTGATATGATCCCCCCAAATAGTCAAATTGTCTAAAAAAGTCTAGTTTTCAAGACTAAAAAATATATGTGAGGGGAGGGGTAAATTTTTTTTACTCATGCAATCTAAAGTACTTTTTACTAGTTTAAAAAATATTTTGTTACTCACAGGCGTTTGGGAGCTATAAGGGTCTTAATTTTCAAAAAATTGTCCTGAAACGTCACAATTTTTGCAAT
Source organism: Amaurobius ferox (assembly GCA_951213105.1). Lineage (NCBI taxonomy): Eukaryota > Metazoa > Arthropoda > Arachnida > Araneae > Amaurobiidae > Amaurobius > Amaurobius ferox. The sequence continues at coordinate 63,350,527 of OX578149.1, forward strand.
ATATTTTACTCCTAGTTCTTAATTAAAAGAAATTTTATGTAATTATTGTGAGTTTTACGGGTTGAAAATAGTTCAAAAAGACAAAATGTTAAGGTATATATTTAATTCTTTTACATTCAAGCTAATAGGGGTTTTAATAGGAATGCAGAATATATCAAACTACCACACAATGCTTTTCCAAAAATGAAAGAAACTTTAAATTACAATATTCAAAATTAAGCTAAACTATCAGAATTTCAGGGTCTAAATATAAGGGTCTGAATTAAAATAAATATACTGAAATAACACAATTTTTGTCCAATTATTTGAGCTTCATTTTCATAAGAATTTTTTTTTCTGGTAAATATGCTGTATTATTTTGCTTTTCTCATTTAATGGTGTTTAGGTTGACCTGACTGAAATATACATGTTGTAAAAAAAAAACAAACCCAAAAGCAAATGAAATAACAAATTCATTTTTTCCCTCTTTGGTAAGCCATCACTTTTACCAGCTACAGCAGGAATGTGCACATTTCAATAGGTCCATACTTGTTCCTTCATCTATGTTCCCCTATGTGTGTTCCTGCTCGTTTGTTTTTTGAAGTTTGAAAAACTAGATGCTGGGCAAGGGTTCCTGCTGTAATTATCTTGTGGAGTCTAGTTCTAGTGTGTTTTAGATCAAATGGTTCGGCAGCATAGTATAAAAATAGGAAAAATTTCAGTAATCTAAGCCACCATGAACAGGATTTTGGGCTAAAAGCGGAGTGGCAGTTTTTTGCCACATCCCACGGAAAAGACCCATGTGATGGGATTAGGGGAACAGTCAAGATGATGGTTCGAAAGGCTAGTTTGCAATAGCCTGTAAATTATCAAATCCTGAACCCATTGGATGTTTTTAAATATTATACTGAACATATTCATTGAGTTACATTTTTCTATGTTTCCTGTGATGACGTCAGTGCAGCAGAAAAGATCCTCGAAAAGAGATATAAAATAGCATTATGTTAGATATTTCATTTGAGCAAAAATTGTATTTTTCAAAATTATTACCAATTTATCTAACTTTATTTTATTCCATATTATCCGTTTCCGTGCTATCGGCACGGAAATCATGGCAGAATTATCTAAAAACTACAAACACAAAATATATTAAATGAAAATTTCAACATTACTTCTTTTTTCTGAAAATTGTTTATATTCATATACAATAAAGTCTTGCCGTAGTGTAAAAACTTCTTGAACTGTCCAACGTCATGGATAGCAAAAACTTGTTGAACTATAAAGACTTATCTACAAGATATTTCATTGGATGGAAATTAATAAATCTTATACAATGGAATTTAGCAGTTAAAGGTCGCTGTCTGCATAGCGTGTAGCTTTCTAAAAACAGTCTTAGTGATCAGCTTCGCACATGTACACACAGTCATCTTCGCTAAAATGTTCAGAATGTGTTCAGGGAGTTTTAAAATTTAAATATCCAGAAAAGTCTTTTGACAACAACAATTTGTTTGTTTGGGATTGACAGGGCTGTTCTTAATTCTACTATCTGACTGCCTCTCACATGTGGAATTTCGACTTGGGCATCGTGTAATTAACTAGTCCCATTAGAACATTAAAATATCCCCTATCATACGCAAATGCTACTGGGTTTGACGTACATTATTATTCACGTCACTTCCATTGCAGTATATTTTACTTTACACGTCTTTGACCCATTTTATCTTTTAGACTTCGAGTTTGTTGGCTCTCTAACACTAACGAAGAAAATACAGTGCATCCTCCAAAGATATGTGCTGTGTGCTTTAATACTTGTTCTTAAATACTTTGCACAAATTTTCTTTATCCTTTAGCACAAAGTATTTTTTTTCATTATCCTTTAGCACAAAGTGTTCTTTCTCTTTTCTTATCATTTAGCACAAAGTTTTTTTTTCCTTATTCTTTAGCATAACGTGTTTTCTCTTTTTCCTTATCCTTTATCACAAAGTGTTTTTCTTTTTCCTTATCCTTTAGCATAAAGTGTTTTTCTCTTTTTCCTTATCCTTTATCACAAAGTGTTTTTCTTTTCCCTTATCCTTTAGCATATTTTTTTTTCTCTTTTCCTTATTCTTTATCACAAAGTGTTTTTTTTTCCTTATCCTTTAGCATAAAGTGCTTTTCCTTATTGATATACTGCTATATTAAGAGATTCCGAATTGCTATCATTCATTTTAAACGGCAATTTCAGATACTCATTATTTACATCGTTTATAACGGATTACACATGTACGTTCACGTTCCGTCATAGATCCGTGTGTTCTATCCCATAAACAAACGAGTGTTCACTTTAATGTCGAATACCCCTGGTCATTAATAAATTGATCAGACGTATTGCAAACGGTTGCTGCGTTATCGTTACGATTAATGCTCTCCAAATATATACCCTCGATTAAGTTGCTGAGGATGGTATTTAAAAGTCCAGAGAGATTAATGTTATAAGTAAATTTATCTAAAAGAGAGGGAATCTAATCGGCATACCTAGGTAACACTTTCAATACTATCTATACTTGGAAGTTAAAGACATTTTTGTTCTATTTAAGTTTATGTTCTATTTTAATGTTAAGTTTCTTCTAGGTTAATGTTATATTTTAATGTTAAGTTTATTTGTTCTAGATAAAGTAAAATATATTATAATGCAAGTGACGCGGATAGCAATGTACGGCGACCCCTCTAGCATTTAAGTATAGTTGTGGTTATTTTATTGTTCAAATTAAAAAAAATCTGATGTGGGCAGCACATAACTTTTCTTATATAATGCAATGAATTTACTAGTTTTACAGTTAAAAAAATGCTATTCTTATAGTAGATACTTATATTCTTTCCAAGATATTGAATTTTCGTCAATGAGTCGTCATTTTCATTGATTTAGCGTCATCCATTTGGCGAGTTTTTCGTTAATTTAGCACCATTTAAAAATGTCGCCAAGTTGGCGACATACCACCAAATTCGTCGCCAAAATATCGCCTAGTGTTATGGACGGAAAAATAAGTTATTCTTACCGCACATGAAGGAATGACTATTGACGTTCAAATACAAAAGTATTACTCAAAATATCTTTTTCATGAATGAAATGAGCTAGATCCACGAGAATGATGTCACGAAATTTATTGCATGGTATTACATATGAAAAGTGAATATGTTTCTCAAGAGGAAATATTTTTTTTTATTTGATTTGATTTTTTGATAATTTTTTTGAAAAATGTTCAATATCTCGAGAACGGTTCATGTTAGCGTTCTAAAATTTATGTCAATCGTTTTCTAAGGAAAAATTACATACGAAATCTCTATTTGCGTAACTTTATTAGAGGTTTTGATTTTTTGACGATTTTTTCAAAATGTATTCGAAAAGTTAGGGGAGTTCTGAACATTTGATTGCGTATAAAAACAATAGGCTTCCAGTGTTTACGAATTGCGATTTTTGTACCAAATTTGGTTCGAATCGGTCCATTCGTTTGTCAGTTATCGTCTCCATAGACTCACTGACACACACACACACACATACACACACACACACACATACATACACACACACAGACATCACATTAAAAATGTTCGATTCGTGGTCAGGGATGCTTGAAACGTGCTCTCCCGTCGAAAACTCGAATTCGAATTTTCGACCCCGTCACAATACTTTCCTTATACATTATTGTATATAAGGAAAGTAAAAAACACTTTAAAATTCCGAATAGCGTTGGCGCAAGTAAGCCATCACTACAGAAGATATTTTACATTAAGAAATGCATTATAAAATATGGATTAGTTACCTTTGTTAACCAAGATAAACGATTGCGAGAATTGTACTAATGATTCCTCCATCGATTTTCATTCCATTTCAAAGACATATCGAGAGTCTCGACTTAATTGAAAAGGATGAAATAAGTAATTAACCTTATACAGCCGCAGTCATCAAGTGCTTCCGTCTATTCAGAGTGGGACGCAACGAAGTCTCTAGTTATTAATTCAAGAGGTTTCTCTTGTCTGTCAATACCTAAATGAGGATGGAGACATGATTATAAATTAAAATCGCGTCGAGTTGAAATTTATTACGATCCGTAACAGCTAGTAAAATATTTGGATATTTTATTAGAAAATGGGGTAGAAAAGTTGCGCGAGTCGTAATAAAAATTTCATTGAATTTTGTTGACTTTAATTTACTCTAGTTAGATTTGTTTTATAACACAGAAACATCATGATTTTCCCGTAATTTGTACAGTTGAAGGGAATAGAAAAGGTTCTTATTCATATCTCAATTTTGCAACTTATTTCTTGGCATATTGTGCAAATTATCTGTAACGTTATTCATGAACTCCGATTGGTGATAAACCGCAGACGATTTTAGGCATTTTCGGAAAAGGAAATATCTATAATGGATTTATTTTTTTATTCCTTCTAGTTTTGTGAATTTTTAATTACATTTTTAAATTTTTACACACAACCATACAACTGTCAACACCATACCACTGCCACATACCACTTCCATAAGTAAATACCAAAAGTGTTGTTGTTGTTGAGACCCAGACCGTCCGACCTACCAGAAAGGTGTAAGGTAACTGTTTGGACGGCCGGGAAGTGCCACCCAATTTAGACCGGAACCCAGTGGGGGAGGCATCCACAGGGACCGTACCCTCCTTCCCCTACCACCAACCTCTCGGAAGGACTTACGGACCCACATGTTTAACGTGATCGTACTCCGCATGAACACGGCGGCAGTTCTGGCAGCGGCGAGAATCGCGCGCTAACCACGGGCTGCCGCGCCCGAAAAGAGCCAACAACACGCGGTGTTCCCAGGTGGTCACCCACCCAAGTACTAACCGCGCCCGATGCTGCCTGACTTCGGTGATCTAACGAGAACCGGTGTTTTCAGCACGGTACGGTCGTTGGCCCTACCAAAAGTGTTGTGAATATGTTCAGTAAATATTGATTTAACCGCTGAATTTTCATTTATGCCGATTTAATTTCTTTCGGTAAACAGGTAAAAAATAAAAGCACTAGATAAGCCATTAATGGTTATGGGTTTAACGGTAACTATAGCAACGAATGGTGTGCTTGGCATGCTCTCGAGACAACATAATGTTAAAATAACAGGCTATTAGGGGGCATTATATAGCGGGAATTGCCGTACTAGTATAGCTATTACTAATTATAAAAAGTGCTATGTTAATCAAAATATACATACACCATCTTGTTAAAATATTTTACGGTTCACGTTTTAAATTTTACTAGTAAAAAAAACAATGAATTCATCATGACATATAGACATTATTAACAGTATCGTGAATTTGTTATATTCAGATGTTATTAAGTCAATGTGTAGAGGAAACATACTTAATTTTTTAGAAATAAATAAACAGTTTACTTAGATTTAAATGCATCCTGTTGGAAAAAAAATATGTTGCAAAGCCCCCTTGACCAAGAAGTGCTGGGCCAGCTCCAGAAGATCATGTCACCCTAAAAACTATATGCATCCATAAGAAATTAAGCTATAGCCACGAAACTCGGCATGTATGTATCGTTTGAGAAGATATACAAATGATTATAATTTGGGAGAAAAAGAAAAGTTTTATTAAGAAATAGTGGCAGCTAGAAGATGACAGTTTTGTAAGTGATAAATCCTTCCATGACGGCTATACGAGCCGATATTCCGTGCCACATAATGTCAATAAGGTTGCTTATGTTCCTCTGCGAAAGTTTTCGCCACAAATGCTGAAACTGGTTAACGAATTCAGTGGTATTCTGAGAAGGCTGCAATTGCCACCCCAGCATGTCCCAGACTTGTTCTATGTTCTAATGGTGATTGGTCTGGGGACCTGGAATGCCAATGGGAGGGTATTAAATCCTCGCAGATATTGTTGAGCTGTCGAGCAGTATGTGCTCGAGCTTTGTCTTGTTTATAAATGAAACCTAGGCTGCTTGACAGCATAGCCAGAAAAATAGGCTGCGGAATATCGTCAAAGTAAAAGCAAACCATCAAATTGGCTCGAAGCACAACTAGAGGAGATCGGCTGACCCAAAATATGGCTTCCCGGATTGTCATGCTACGTCTGATGGTCATGTGCCGCTCGATGTAAATACCGGAACGGAACGCTGTCCAGTCCTCTGTCACACATGTATGCGGTGGTCATTAGCACTGAGAGACAAGCGGTATTTGTCGCTAGAGACAGCATGCCTCCAATCGGACACTGTCCAGGTTGACCAAGCTCGGCATTAATCCAGACGGCTAGCGCCTTAATGGACATCGATACATAATCCCATCTTCTGCTAATCATCTTCGAACAGTGTCTCTTGATACAGGATGCATGGATGATGATAAGTACCTTCGAATGACTGTTTGAGACGATATTGGTGTGGACGTGGCTTTTCTTCTGACCTTTCGAGCTATCTGGAGCGTCATGAGATTCGGAAACTTTTACATGTGCCTTCCCTGAACCACTATTACCAACACCGAGTAACTACCATAACGCTCCGACAAAGATGGCGACTGATACGTCTGTTAGACAAATCAGCTTTCCTTAGCCCAATGATGCAACTTGCCTCTAAATTCGACAATTGTTCTTAGCGACGTACACGTTTCAAAGGCATCTTTGTATATAACTTGTAGTATCAAAGCAGAAAATCCAATTCCAATTGTCCGTGAGTAAGAATACAGCTCGATTAAATGTTGTACGATGCGTCGTTCTCATGCTCGTTGCGTGGACCCTATAACATTGTTAGCGCTGACATTTTGATCATTTGCATAACTCTTCAAACGACATTTGTCTGCCGAGTTTCGTTGCTGTAGCTCAATTTTTAGCTCAGTATATTCATCTTGATTCTTCAAGAATATGTGTGAGTCTAAAGCCTTAGCCCAATGATGCAACTTGCCTCTAAATTCGACAATTGTTCTTAGCGACGTACACGTTTCAAAGGCATCTTTGTATATAACTTGTAGTATCAAAGCAGAAAATCCAATTCCAATTGTCCGTGAGTAAGAATACAGCTCGATTAAATGTTGTACGATGCGTCGTTCTCATGCTCGTTGCGTGGACCCTATAACATTGTTAGCGCTGACATTTTGATCATTTGCATAACTCTTCAAACGACATTTGTCTGCCGAGTTTCGTTGCTGTAGCTCAATTTTTAGCTCAGTATATTCATCTTGATTCTTCAAGAATATGTGTGAGTCTAAAGCCTTAGCCCAATGATGCAACTTACCTCTAAATTCGACAATTGTTCTTAGCGACGTACACGTTTCAAAGGCATCTTTGTATATAACTTGTAGTATCAAAGCAGAAAATCCAATTCCAATTGTCCGTGAGTAAGAATACAGCTCGATTAAATGTTGTACGATGCGTCGTTCTCATGCTCGTTGCGTGGACCCTATAACATTGTTAGCGCTGACATTTTGATCATTTGCATAACTCTTCAAACGACATTTGTCTGCCGAGTTTCGTTGCTGTAGCTCAATTTTTAGCTCAGTATATTTATCTTGATTCTTCAAGAATATGTGTGAGTCTAAAGCTTTGAAATATTTAAAGGATCAATCATGTTTATTCTATGAAACAAAAAAGAAAGAAATAAAACTGTTATGAATGAAAAGCTTGAAAATAGCATAGCTTTGGGAATTATATCTAGGTTTTGCTAGTGTTAGTATTATTTCCCTATAACTTCCATATGTCCAAGAAAACGTTCTTATTCATTTCAAAATTTTTCAACATTTCAGCACATTATTTTTTGCATATTTTGCCAGTTATCCGTGTAATGTTAAACAAGAAATCTAATTGGTGACTAACCGCAGACGATTTGATGTATTTATTCCCAGAAGGGAAATATGGTGGATTTATTTTCCAGTCTTTCTGTTTTCGTGAAATTTTTTAGTTATATTTTTAAAACTTTTGCACACAAGCTCTTTCATTACCGTAAGTAAATACCAAAAATTTCGTGATTATTTCCAATAAATTTTGGTATCATATGGAGGAAAAACTTGAAAATATCATAGTTTTGCGAATTGTGTCGCTAGTGTTATTAAAGTCCCGTCCTCATTTGACACAACAGGACGGCGTGGTATTGTATTTAGTGTATGCATTTTTGATCATTTTTAAATTACAATTCCCTAATTTTATAAGTAGATGTAATAAATATATTTTTTCCTAATTGTAAAACACGGTAAGGACTAAACAGGGTGTCCCAAAAAGATTGAAACGCGCTTTAATTCTGTACTGTTGGAGATAAGTGGGTAATGTAAATTGCAAAAATGTTGAAAGTAAGGTAGGAAATAAGACTACGTTTATGAAATAGTCCTCCCACTAATTTTCAAAAAGTTACGCTTTTTAAATTTTTATACGACTCCCTTAGACAAATTTGATCAATCAGAAAAATTTTATTTTTAATGCAACACGATCATTTAAAAAACCGCATATCTGTACCTTTAAAATCAACTGAATTATGATAAAGGAAAAAATCTGACTTATGCCACTTTTCCGTACCATGTGAAAGGCTGTTTCATCACTGAAAATAGGGATCATAAACAAATTGACGATGGAAATTGCTTAGATCAAAAATACGTTAATATGTGGCAAAATTTTTTATCACAAATGCATCTAAATAAAGCATTACACAGACAGAGATCATATAAATCAGTGGTACTCACTACGCGGTTAGGACACATAATTATTTTGGTATAATATTAAAATAAAGTTTGGTTGCATTGAATAGAAATAATACTGGGAATAATTACGTAATTAAAAAATAAATCGTCTTCATCTCATTCTTCCGTTTTTTTTTTAACTATTTTAACTATAAACATTTAAAACGGCTAAATTAGAGTTAAAGGAAACAAGAAAGATCAATCATGCTTAAAGCATTGATTATGAAACACTTTCCAACTTCAATGCAATTTTATTTTAAAAAGTCGAAAATGCAATACATTCCTCGGTAATATTTTAAAACTTATCACAATACTACATTGATTTATTATATTTGAAAACTTAAACCTTCATTGAAAAAAATGAACTTCATTTAAATGACGGCATTGAAATATAAATTGCCTGGTTTAAATATCTCTAAAATGCAATACATTCCACGGTAATGTTTTTAATCATAATACTACGATGATTTATTATATTTGAAAACTTAATCGAAAACAACTGAAATAAATTCAAATGACGTCATAGAAAAAATAACACGCCTGGATCTCTCTATAAAAGCGTGATTTCATTCATTTCATTCATCACAATACTATAATAATTTATTTTATTTAAAAATTAAGACCATGGAACTACAATTCATAAACTCTATGCTTAAAACTTCATCGAAAAAATCGTCCTTCTGTTGATAAAATCAATTAAAATTTCATTCATATCAGCCATGCAGACTCCATGGACTGAATTATTTTGTGTTAAAGAAATACAGTAATTCTAATATACAACTCATTCTACATATTTTGCTGTTTACATTTTACATAGGTGAAAAATAGGCTTAGTTGTAGAAGTAATCAAATTGAGAATTTAAACTCAAATATATTGTCATTGTGTTGTTTTAGTATGCAGATGCACAGAATTTAAGCAAAAATAAAGTAGCTTTAGGACGGATACAACACTCAATATGAATTAAAAAGAACTTTAAAAAATCACGATTTTGAAACAAGATGGATGCCATATATCATTTGGAAGTGGGTCATGTGATCGTTTCATATCATGGTCACGTGATCGTTTCTATAAGATGTGTAATTATTATTTTAATTTTTATTTAAAAAACTACTGAATATATTTCGCTGAATTTTTTTTTATATATTTTATGGAACAATTTGACTATTACCTAAAATTTTCGAAGCAATTTGTGAATTTTAAATCCGCTTAAAAAATGTTTGACAAATTAGGTCCCATAGGGCTCAATGTATTTCATTTTTTTAACCCGGGTTCAATCCAAAACTAATTGGGTGATATTATTCATTTATATTCCCATAGGTCCTATAGACTGTCTGAACAACATACTAAAATTTCATTTTGATTAAGTCATCTTTACGGCAGTTATCGTGCTAACGGACAGACAGACAGACAGACAGACAGAATGAACAAAGTCATAAACACTTTTCAACTTTGTTGTAAAGTGTTAAAAACCGTCTGTCACTTCTATTCTTCATTTTGAAAAATTATGTTAAATTTCAAAATCAAATACATACTTGCATTTGTTTATTTATTTATTTTAATTGTTTCAAATAAAAAATGGCATGTCTCAATGTGAAAAGTACTTACGAATCCGTGATTGTATCGTGAGCCTTCGCGTAATTCGCAAAAATGTCTCCTATGTATTATCATCCAGTTTTATCTTTATTGTGATATGTCACAAATTTAAATTTCTAATTTGATATATGGTCCCCATTCACTATGTTCAATTTTCAATTAAATCTAACTCGCCCAGTTTTAAAGATACAGATATGCGGGTTTTTTTAATGATCTTGTTGCATTAAAAATAAAAATTTCTGATTGACCAAATTTGTCTAAGGGGGTCGTATAAAAATTTAAAAAGTGTAGCTTTTTGAAAATGAATGGGAGGACTATTTCATTAACGTAGAGTTTTATTTCAGTTCTAATTTGCATTATACTGATAATTTTTTTTTCGCAAATATAACAGTTTAAATAAATAGCATTTAATTCAGTACAAACGTTTCGCTTTAGAAATACAATGCAATGGGATTTATCTTATCACAGTGTTACCTGAATTATTGTCTCAAACGATTTTGGCTTTTTCATAACATAGAATTTTTACCTCTATCTATATATAAAGAGGAAAAGTGTGTATGTATGTATGATCTACCATAACTGGAGAACGGCTGAACCGAATTTCATGAAATTTGTCTTGGTAGGCTTAAAATCACCCCACAAAAAACATAGGCCACGTTTCGAGTTTCTACGACCAGTGGTTCTCGAGATATTAGGGAAAAACAACACTTTTCCAGATAGTTCTACTCTCTAACTCCATGATTAACAACGAAAAAGGTTTATTGTTGGTTTAAAACGTGAAAGTCAATTAAATCTCTGAGTTTTGTGGGAGTTCATTGAACGTATTAGACACTTTTGAAAATCGTAGGTTTGAGATATGAATATAAATGGAAACTATCACCATGGTTTATTTCTCACAGGCTTACTCAACACTGAATTTTGTGGGAGTTTATTGAATGTATTAGATACTTTGAAAATTGCAGGTTTGAGATATGAATTTAAATTTGCATGGTAAACCCCGAGCAACGCCGAGTAATCGCTGCTAGTGATTTATAAAATGAACATTCATCTATTTTTTCAAAGAATGTAAAAATTTGATTCCACATATGGCAACAGTTGCAGATTTGATTGTCGGCTTAAATGTATTTTTAAATATTACCATTAAGAGGCAAAATGTTGCAAATTCATAAAATAAAAAAATAATGGCTCATGATTCGATTTAAGAAATAAATGTACCACAAAAATCTATAGGCTGAGCTTTTGAATTTTAGAAATCACGGATAAAAAGTAAAAACTTTTAAATTAGAAAAATATGGATTGGGAAGTTTTTGTAGACGCAGTAGTATATATTTTTTCACGTTTTATCCCCAAAATACTTCTGTATATATCGTACAATTTTAATATTTAAATCTTTGTACCTTTTTATTTTCACTTTTAACTTATGTGCATTTATAAGTGGTTTACTTCGTTCGAAATAGTTTAAATTTAGAAATACCTTTGTTTTTCTTTTAATATTTTAAATATTTAAAATGCAAAACGTCTCTTTTATAATATATTGTACATTATACGAGATATATCATTTCTAAGAGAAAATATATGAAATGGATACATTTTTAAATAATATAAAATGTGAAATTTTTAATTATTATTTTCTTTGGCGATTTTTTGCATTTTATATAACGCCAAAAAAAATAGTGTAAAAAGACTTCATAAATTTATTCAAAAACTTCTACTTTAAACATTAACAACATAGTTGAAAAGTATTTATGATTTTGTATTAGTTATAAAAGTATTTATGATCATTTTGTCTGTCTGTCTGTTCGTTCGCACGATAACTGACTTTATCAAAATGAAATTTTAGTATTGTTGAGACGGTCTATGGGACATATGGAAATGTAAGTAAATTAATAATATCACTCAATTAGTTTTGGGTGGAACCCGGGTTGAAAAAATGAAATACATTGATACCTATGGGACCTAATTCTTTAAACATATTTTAAACGAATTTAAAATTAACAAATTGCTTCGAAAATTTTAGGAAACATTCAAATTATCCCACAAAATATACAAAAAAATTTCAACAAAATATGTTTGGCATTTTCTTGAATAAAAATTATGATAATAATTGCACTTATAATATATGAAGAGATCACGTGACTCACTTCAAAATAAAATATGGCATCCATCTTGTGTTAAAATCATGATTTTTAAAGTTCTTTTTAATTTATATTTAATGTTGCATCCGTTCTAAAATCGCTTTATTTTTTTTCTGTACACCTATATATTGCGCCAACACAATTACAATATTTTTGAGTTTAAATGATCATCAGACTATTATTTCTACAACGAAGCCTAATTTTCACGTATGGAGAATGTGAACACATCAAAATGTAAAAAGAGTTGTATAAGAATTGCCAAATTTTTTTAACGCAAAATTATTTTGCTCTGGAGTTTGCAATATAGCTGATATGAATGAAACATTCATTGATTTTCCTTAGAGAAGCAGACGATTCTATGGTATTGCTTTTTGATGAAGTTTTAAGCATGGAGTTAGAAAGTACTTTTACCTCCATGGTTTTAAGTTTTTAAGTAAAATAAATGATGGTTGTAATGTGATAATTTTAAGAATATCGCCGCTGAATGAAAGTAATGGAAAATAGTTCATGAATGAAATATTCACTGCTTTTATATAGAGAGCCAGGCGATTTATATTTCGATGACGTTATTTGAATAAAGTTCATTGTTTTCGATGAAGTTTTCAAATATACTAAATTATTGTAGTATTGTGATAATTTTTAAAATATCACCGCTGAATATATCGCATTTTAGAGATATTTAAATAAAATTGCATTTCAGTTGGAAAGTGTTTCATAATCATTGCTTTATGCATGATTGATATTTCTTATTTAATTTTTATTTTTGTAGGTATTTTTTTACAAACATGAATTATTTCGATTTTTTCATTCATATCTAAATAAAATCTGAACCAGGGTAACATCTGTCTTACCTAATTGTCAATTTTCAGGGAACTCTGTCGGAAAGTTTTTGAACTTGCGTAATATTGCTTAGACAGACAGACATATAGCCATACAAACATGCTTAAAACGAGTTGTTTCTTTTGCAGTGTGACCAGAACTTTAAGATACTAGAAAACTGGAATGCGATTAATCTATGTCCATTCCAATATTCTCTTTCAATTATATACAGTAGAGAAAATTAAAAAATATATATCTGCAATATGAGCCACCACTCGACTTTCTCATATGAGCATATTTCAAACAGGTTAAACTGTGTCGTAATCAGTACCAGAATAAAAAAAAATTATGCTTTTATAAACCGGGAAATTAAATTCATTGTAAACATCGAAAAATTGAGAAGGTCTTGTTACACATTTACATGCTGCAGTACTCCATGTAAACACCAGGGTATTTCTGGTAGAGTGGAGAAATGAAGTCCTTTGAGTGCCTTAAACACTCACCTCGGGCCTTAATCACTGGGATATCCCACCCTAGCAGATAGCTTTGAAAGTCAATGCCGTCCAAGATTTTGTATAAATTAATTGATATGGAAATATTGGTATCTATTGTGTATGCGTTTAAAAGTTAGATACAGCACAGATGGGGCAAATGGTGAAGTGGCATATTGATGTCGTCTGATTTGTATTGAAATTCATTCAAATCATGGATGCCATTAAACTGTTGCCAACTGGAAAAAATAGATTTTAAGAATGTTTACGACATATTTTGAAAGAAACACTTTGTATGAAATCTGAAAAATAATATATATTTATATATATATGTTTTCATTTTGATAAAATATTTTGATAAAAGTGCAACTTAACTTTATGGAATATTAATGTGTGATAAAATCGGGTGAAGATTTTACATCCTTAAATGTACTGTTCCCGTACTAACATTGATGCGGCTACGGCTTTATTATTATCACTGTTTTAAAATGCCTGTTAGTTCTTAACTAATTGTTTTTAAATAATGCAAAAGTTACTTTTTGCATATGGCAACACTTGCGAAAATGAAAGATTGAAAACCCATCAGAATGTTGTCAGAGTCAAAATGTAGCGAAAAGTCGCCTAAACTAGGAAACAGCAAGTAGTTCAATTTTGAAAATAAATGTTTAAGTGCCGAGCATATTAATTCCATATGTAGTTCGTATTTTTACGTCGCAACTTAGAAGAGATCGTAATAATTTTTTTTAGAAATAATATATCAATGAAAATGGATTGTTCATCGCAACTATTTTCGGCTTGGTAAATAAAATGTTGTTTCCCGTGGAATATTTGTCTCAAAAGTGATTATTTTTAAGAAATATAGTGAAAATCATGAAGTAATTGTATTTTGGGGCAGGTTAATGTTCATTAATAATGGTTCCATGTAGAAAAATGTTATTCTTAATGCATATTTAATAATTATAAAATAGATTAAAACAATAATTACTTTTAGCTTCAAATATTATGTAAAAATGAACAATTTATCATCCTATATCTATCATTTATTTCCATCGCGTTAATTTATTGTTTAAAACCAGCAATTTTTTATTACTTTCCTTACAATACATACCATACATGAAGGAAGAGCATGGTTGCAGTTAAAAATCCAATTCTCGAAATTAAATCTATTTATATCTTTTTGAACCTGGATAAGCCATTTTTCAAGGATGTTTGTGTGTGTGTATGTCGGTGTGTCTGTCTCATATGCGCATCTGTAGGCATGATATTTCTCAAACAAATTTAATAAAATTTAGTATGCTTGTTTTAATTGAAGGACTTCAGATGTTGACGGATGTTCTAAATGAAATGATATAACATAATTATGTTTTGAAATGTTACAAAAATATCAATTTTATATGTATATATATTTTAACAAGAAAGATCAATCATGCATAGAGCATTGATTATGAAACACTTTCCAACTTCAATGAAAGTTTATTTAAACATCTCTAAAATGCGATACATTCCTCCGTAATATTTTTTAAATTATCACAATGCTACATTAATTTATTATATGTGTAAACTTAAAACTTCATTGAAAAAAATGAACTTCATTCAAATGACTGCATTGAAATATAAATTGCCTGGTTTAAACATCTCTAAAATGCGATACATTCCTGGGTAATACTTTTAAAACTATCATAATACTACAATAATTTATTATATTTGAAAACTTCATCGAAAACAAATGAACTTTTTCAAATGACGTCATCGAAATATAAATCGGCTGGCTCTTTAAATGAAAGCAGCATTTCATTCATAAATATTTTTCTATTCATGTCATTCATCACAATACTATAATAATAGTTTTAATTAAAACTTAAAATCATGGAGGTACACGTAATTTAACTCTATGCTCAAAACTTCATCAAAAAAATCGTTTGCTTCTCTTTAAAATTAATGATTGTTTCATTCATATCAGCTATATTGCAGATTCCATGGGCTAAATAATTTTGCGTTAAAGAAATGCGGCAATTCTTATGCAACTCATTCTACATCTTTTGGTATTTATATCCTACATAAGTGAAAAGTAGGCTTCGTTGTAGAAATAATGAAAGTTGGATGATCATTTAAACTCAATTATATTGCAATTGCGCTGTTTCAGGATGTAGATACACAGAATTTAAGCAAAAATAAAACGGATTTAGGACTGATACAATACTAAATATGAATTGAAAAGAACTTTAAAAATCACGATTTTGACACAAGATGGATGCAATATTTTATTTTGAAGTGGGTCACGTGATTTCTTCATATAATGATCAAGTGATCTCTTTATATAAAGGATATAATTATTATTTAAAAAACTACTGAATATATTTTGCTGACTTTTGTTTATATATTTTATGGGATAATTTGAATATATCCTTAAACTTTTGAAGTAATTTGTGAATTTTAAATCCGCGTAAAAATGCTTGAAAAATTAGGTCCCATTGAGTTCAATGTATTTCATTTTTTCAACCCGGGTTCAATACAAAACTAATTGGGTGATATCATTCATTTATATTCCTATCGGTCCCATAAACGGTCTAAACAATATAATAAAATTTCATTTTGATAAAGTTATTTTTACGGCAGTTATCGTGCTGACGGTTAGACAGACAGACAGACAGACAGAATGAACAAAGCCATAAACACTTTTCAACTATGTTGTAATGTGTTAAAATAGAGAATGACATTCTTTAGAAGGTGCTGATATGAGTTTTCGCGAAATATATAAGATGTTTTAACAGCAATTGGAAATTTATATAAAATTAAACTTCGTCACTATTATCAAATGAGTGAATTATTCGTGAATAAATTTTAATCCGAAATGAATGAATATCATTGGATAGAAATTATCATGCACCGGACTTGAGATATTGTATATAGTTATGATGTAATATTTGTAATCGTAGTTGTATTTTCAGGATACAGAAATGAGTTCGAATTTCTGGATAATAAAGCTTTAATTTAAGAGCATCAATTAGCGTAAACAAAAAAAATATGCAGTTAATAATTCTATAGCTATAATACAAGGTCACAAAACAGCTTTCTAGTGAAAAAATAACAATTAAATGCTCAAGTAATTCCCAAAACAGCAGTTTCTGTTTTCAAAACACTGATGTATTTTGAAATTACATTTTACTCGTATTACGTCAACTCCGCGTAACTAAATATTGCCTCGATTTTATACCTTTTATAGAAATCTCTAGAAAATGAGGATAAACGTTCTGGGAATAATGGAAAAAATCGAGTAGCTCACAAAAACTCGCCAAATTTGTGTTATTTCTCCAAATTTGGCAGTAAGGTCCAGCCATTATATATATATATATATATTTTCTTGTCGACTCCGACCTCTCGGTCAAAAGTCGACGAGCAGCCCAATACAAAGAAGAACGATAAAAATAGTCACTAAAAGTCTTGCCAGTAACACATAAAGGAAAACAGTTAAGAACAGCAGCCCCCCCCCCCCCAGCCATTATTAGCAATCCCTGTATCAAGTCATTTCTGCAGGGCACTGTTATTTATTGTAGTGTCATTTATTGCAGTGACACACGCACACATGCAACTCCAAAAATAGTACTTTCATATTCTATAGAGTGACAAAAATCTGAGAATTCGCTAAAAACTTGAGTTCCACCCCATGCCAATACTTTCTCCATACATCAACATGTATTGCAGGGAAAGTTAAAAGAAACACACTTGTGAATACACAATGGGCGGATTTCGTGACAATGGGCAAAAAATATTTAAAAACAATATTTTTTCACGAATAATATTCAGTGCGTGACATTACTCTGTATTCAATGTTGCAACTTAAAAAGCCCTGTTTAAATGGTTTTATGTAGAATATTAATCACTCATATTTTTGACTTCGTAAATTGTTGATTCGCGTGTTATATTAATTCCAGATGTGAGTAATTTTAACAACGAACTAAAACTAATGAACGGAATACATTTTTCTATCAAGTTTTACGTTGATTACGGAATAATTAATAACGTGAAGAGAAATTTGATAATTAAAACGTATTTATAGCTAGCTGGGATAATTTGCTAAATCAATGAAATGTAATTAATAATGAATCTTAGTTTCATAAAACTTTAAAAATGTGTAATTTATCGTCCTGGGTGTTTAATTTATTACCAACATGTTCTTTCTGGAAAAATGAAAAATATGAGAACATTTGATTTGATAATCAATTTTTT
Organism: Amaurobius ferox; assembly: GCA_951213105.1. NCBI lineage: Eukaryota > Metazoa > Arthropoda > Arachnida > Araneae > Amaurobiidae > Amaurobius > Amaurobius ferox. The sequence continues at coordinate 63,368,431 of OX578149.1, forward strand.
AAAGACAACGTAGTGGTACGCCTTTGCTATAAATTTCGGATTATGTTATATATTAGAATTATTAGTTTACAGTCGGTGGAATGAATTTTAGAAACGAAATAAAACCAATAAACAAATAAGATTTTTAGTTGAAGTTTCATGTTGGGTGAATACTTTATGAGGAAATTTAACCCAAAATAAGTTGACACTGTGGCATCGCCAAAGATTGACACCTGATGCAAATTTCTATAGGCCTGATACGCTTCAATGTGCGCACGTGGAGTGATATTTTAAAGCTAGAGTCACTGAAAAATAGTTATTTTCCCTTCTCTCTTCGATCGCGAATATTTGCTGTTATACAGGAGATTGGGATAATTTAACTTATGTTGTTGTTGTTGTTGTCGTGTAACCTCCTGTATTTCGGTCGAACCGCAAACAGGACCAGTAATGCCAGAAGAAGGACAAAGAATGACATATGTCTTTTAATATGTATCGAGTTTTCCTTTCTATTAAACAGTCGCTAGCCCTGGGATGGCGCACATGTACTAAATATAGAAGTTTACTAAAAGTATACATGCATACATACCGTGGTGTCGAGTGCAGCTGGAAGTGCTTGTTTGCCCAAATTGGCAACTATGTGTGACGATTGAAGTAGTGACTCCGTAAAGCGTGATCCTAGAACGAAATTGTTTAAGAGTTATAAGGAGCAGCTGACTTGGTTACGACTAGATAGATAGAAGCACAATTCTGCCAAGATGACATTACGGTCCAACGATGTGTCTAGGTGTAGTTAAGAGAAGGACCAATATCCGCCACTGACCAAAAACCCCGTATGTCAAGGATGAATCACAAGATTCAAATTTCGAGCTTTGAAAATTCAACTTCAAGACGTCCCCCTTTTCTAGGGTGATGAGAAAAAATTTCCCATTGAAAAATGTTCTATAGAATATACGACAGAAAATTTCCCATTGTAAAATTTTATATAGAATATACTTGATTTCTGGTAACCCATCATAGATTACCAATCACCTCGCGAAAGTAGGGCACCATGCGTTTTATCTATTGCGTTGGTAATCAATGACCTTGAGTTTGTAACCATTGTGAACAGCGCTTGAATTTTTACCGTTTAGAATTGCTGGAGTTGCAAAATGACGTAAAGTAGTTCTCATAGACATGAAATATAGTGACGAATCCCGCTATTCCTGATAGGCTGATATGGAGAAAATTAATATGGATTCGACGGAAATTCATGTGGAGGATAATATGCATTCCTTTTTGATGTGTATTGAAGTTAATTTATAAGCATGGAGATATGTTGCTGAAATCTTAGTATCTGAAAAAATCCCTTTCATAGCTTATGAGAATAGTATCTTATTTAAGCGCGACGGAACCCCACTCATGTGCGATAAATATTCATGTGTACTAGCATGTTCCCATGGTCTGCTAGATTTCCAAATTTATCCGCAATAGAAAATGTCTGGCACAGCCGCAATAGAAAATGTCTGGACATCACCTACAAACTCTGGCACAGCTATGGCAAACAACAGAAAATCTTCACCAGTTTCAACAATTATGGCCAAAAGTATTCCATGATTGTTGTTCGTTCGACCCAGATTGTTCGACCTACCCAGTATTCCAAGATTGCATACGGCATATGTAAGATTTAACGACCAAACGTGTAGCGAAATGTATCTCTAACAAAGGACAAACTATTCCGCATTAGTATGGCCATGTAAATTTTGCAAAATAAATACACGCAAATTTTGCACACTAACTATTCTTGCACAATAAATATTTTGTTTCGTTTTAGAAATTTTATCATGTTTTATGCAGTATCAATCCAGGCTTGTGTATACGTTTCAGGCGAATAACAAGCTTTCTTATAGGTGTTGTAATTTAAATTCCACTGAGTGTACGATGATTATATTGCTTTCCCTACATGCAATGTGTGGCAACCGAAAAAGAAAAGTAAGCTTAAGTTAAAGTTTTAATTCGTAAATATTAAAGTAAGTAATATTAAAATATTAAAGATGACGTGGCCGTTATTCTCATATAGTGGAATTATCATTATTTCGTACATTGCTTGTTGTGCCGCTATAAACCCTCCAATTATTTTATCCTTCGTGTGAGTCCTGTAAAGGAATAAATAATTAATAAAATGCTAAATTGATCACACCATTTAAACTTAAACAATAAAACATTTATTAACAACATTTATTTTCATTAATTGTTGCAGCGGAGGGGACATATGCGACCAGAATTATTAAAATTACTATCGTGTCTATGACCTGTGATGTTATTGAGCACATACCTTCCAATTCGTCGTGAGCTTTGATCATATCTCAAATGCTTGCATCAGATCTCAGTACTGGCCATAACTGTTTAGTGTAGAAGACCCAGACCATCCGACTCGTCCAGGGGACTAAGAGCACCTATTATAACTGTTTAGTGTGTGGCTCCTCCTCGGACTCTGATTGCACTCACACATTGATATATTTCCATTATTTTGGAACCTCTACGGGACACTCTAAAAGTCTGTTAGGTTTTTCATTCTTCTCTAGTCGTGCTCTTAAGTCGACATCTTGATCGTCTCTGCTGGTATGCTCTTAAGTCAAAATTCCATATCTGTCTGGTCTGGTCTGCTCTTAATTCAAAATCGTGATAGTTGTCTGTTGGTATGCTCTTAAGTCAAAATTCCATAGTTGTCTGTTGGTATGAAAGTCAAAAATCCATAGTTCTCTACTCTCGTTCTCGGATCACAGGCTGTGGTTCTCTCGGTGTGTGTGTGTGGGGGGGGGGGTAACTCCGCCTTTACTTCTTTTCGGCGCTTATTGGTTACTCCTTTACCCAATGGCACCATTCCACATTTCATAAGGCCCAGCTCAGCCCCTCTTGTATGGCACTCCTGAATTTATGGTCTTCTGACCTTTAGGTTCACGGACTGATAAACTTCGGTGCCAGCCAGACTACAAGATTTGTCTGCCGTTTTGGCCACCATAAATTTCACACATAAAAGTGTCTAATCAAATTTGAGATGTATTTCTGGTCTCACACATTGCATAATGTGTAGACAAAGCATTGTGATTTTTTTCGCAGAAAGAGCGCGTTTTAAGCATCCTCAAACTCAATCGAACATTTTGTAGGTAATATCTGTGTGTCTATGTACTATGTTTGTGTGTAAGTGTGTATGTATGTTAGTGTGCGTGTCTTTGAGTCTGTGTACGCTATATTTCACGAACGAATTTGGCACGATTGTTACAATTAATGAATACTGGAGTCCTATTGATTTCCAACAAAACGGAATGTTCTAAAAAATCTCACAGTTTTCGTATATTCTTTTGAAGAATTATATGAAATATCAGGTCTTTCAATGATGATAAATGAATAACCATTTCCGATATATTTTTTTATTAGAAAACCAATGACACAAACATTAGAACGCTAGCATAAATCATTTTCAAGATATAAAACGATTTATGTTAAACAAATAATCATTTCAGAAGTAATTTTCTATTAAAAAACGAATAGAACGATTAAAACGCTAGCATGAATCGTTCTTAAGAAATTGCTCGTTTTCCAAATAAATTTATCACAAAAATTACATAAAATCAAAAGTATATGTATCATCAAATATGTACAATTACAATAATCAGTATTATGCAACAAATATGGTAACACAATTATCGCGAATTTAGTTTGTTCCATTCACAGTATAAATTAAATATCAGTTGTATTTTGAGGAGGATATTGCACGTGAGTGTGAATCAGTCACTGTGTGGGTTAATATATTGCCAAAAACGTCCAATTTCTATTTAAGGTGTGTTAATTCCATGCCGAAAATATTGTAATGTAGATTTTGTGCAATATTATTTGGCTGTGTAAGAAGAATTATGTAGGGAATATTGCGTTGTGTAGGGAAAGTCCTGTACTGATGCTGCCCGCATCAGATTATGGAATGCGGTTATCACGTCTTCACTTTAATATTTGGTAGTTTAAATAAATACTTTCCACCCTTCTTACGAAAGTAGCTAGTTACTTTCGTAACTTTCTTTTTTTATTCATGATTTATATGATTATATATCATTTGATCCTAATTATGAGGGAATTCCGTGTTTAAATCCGTAATATCTTTTAAAACAAAATTTTCTTTCGTAAATAAGTATTGATGCGGAGCATTACTAAATATTCAAAGTTACCATTTAAAAGACTTTGTTTAAACAAAATGAAAAAAAAAATGTTGTTTATCAGTTTGCAATTATGGCTTTGTAAATCGTTGATTTGCGTGGTAAGTTAATATCATAAGTGAGTATTTTTATGTTTTAAGTGAAACTAATGAGAATGAATGCATTTTTGCTCAGAGGTTTTATGTTCGTTTCAGAATAATAAATGTTCTGCAGAGAAATCGGATTCTAAAAGTTAATTTTCGGATTCGAGTAATTATCTGAATCAATTAAAAAAGAAATACTTTATTATCTTAGTTTTAAGAAACTTGAAAAATGGTGTAATTTATTAGTCGGAGGACTTAATATATTTCTGTCGCTTCATCAGCATTTTTATTGTTTTGAGATTGTTGGATTTATGTATTCTCAATCTAATTTTTAGTCTGTTTTGAATATGGATTGATCTCAAATATATACAGTCGAACCTGCCTTAAAAGGAATTTCAGGGGACCGAAATAATTTTTCGTCTTGAAAAGGTTTTCGTTTTATGCAGGTTATTTCAAGAAAAAAGAAGTATAATGTTTAGCTGGAAATGCAGATGTGTCATTGCTTACCTATATATTAGACTCTGAAAATTCTGAAAAGTGTATTTCGATACACTTATTAATACTATTTTATACCATAATAATAGCTAATTTCATTATTTTAAATATGTATATACGTACATTTTTTTCATACTGCGATCACAGGAATACATGTAAATAAAAATATAGTGTATACCCCATATTCTGTACTGTTAGCTTATTACCATACCTTAAAACCTAGATAAATTGACGTACCGGGAAAATATTACTGCTTAATATGAAATAAAAAAAATATAAATAAAAACACAGTATTTCTATTTTGATATGAACTTTTAAAATAATCCAACATGCTTTCTTGGACATATGTCTTACTAATGATACGGCTTTCAGTTAAAAATCATGCATTGATTAATATTTCTATAATTTCAAAATCTTCTAGATTAAATGAAAATTCTTAGATTATGAAACAGTTTTCAGGGAATCATCATATGATTTAATAGAAAATTCTGTGAAAAATGGTTTTGCTGAAAAAAAAATGGCTGAATTAGTTTTGTGATTTTCCGTTCTTTATTCGTTACAACAGGTGCATAATTAACAAATAATTTTAAACTGGCTGTCCGTTTCCACGTTGTTCATGTTCCGTTTTACACAGAGGAAATAGCATAAACTTCATGTTTGGACAGGGCTAAAAATATTTTCCGCTTATTACAGTATACCGTTTCCTGCAATTACGTTTCAAACAGATTTGAATGTTTTCATATTAGTAATGTATACAACAGACAATAAAATTATGCACGCTAGCTATCTTGTTGAAGATTTCCAGATTCCCTGTAGGAAGCAGAAAACTTTCTTTAACAGGAAAACTTAAAGATAATTTAAGAAAAACTTAAGAGATTGCAAGAAAAATTTCCTCAAAGCGAGAGAAGTATTGCTCACTATGAAATTCTTGTCGATTTGGCGTTGTTTTGGAGTGAAATCACGTGTGGAAACCCCAGGCCGTCCGACTCATCCAGAGGACTTGAGCAACTATTTGGACGACCGGGAAAGAGTGAAATCACGTGTGTCGAACCACATAAAACTGGCAAAGGAACAGTGCCAAATGAAGTCATTAAGCAGGCTAAAAAAGTGTTTCTATTGATGATAACAGTACAGTCTGTAAACAGACATTTGCAGAATAAAACATTTAATACGTTATGTTCAAAACAAGAAGGCCTCAAAAATAGCATAACCTAAGCATAGCCTCAAAAATAGCATGTGTTCTCCCTTTTCACTATGATAGTCTATCCTAGTCTATCATAGTGAAAAGTGAGAACACATCACCCATTAGCTTTGTGCCTAACTATGCAAGCAGGCAGGCATTCTTGAAGGAAATATCGGAAAATTACATTGTAGATTCTACTGGAAGGCATCGTGGATTTATATTTAAAATGACAGGAAAATTATGAGTCTGCAAATATTAATCAAAAGACTATGCCATAGCCTTGGAAAAAATTTAACAGTAGGAATTTTGCTGTGGCACGTTAGAATTCGGAATCCTAAAATTTTGCTTAGACACCCGGAATCAACAACTTTCAGTCTTCCTAAAGTCTCCCTTTTTGTGTTTGCCAATCATGTCAAGTCATCAACAAGCAATTCCAACATACTTATCGCTCGAAAATAATCTGACAGAATTTCGATCACCCGAAGAAATACTACTCTTACTAAACGCTTGTTCAAGTTAGTCCATAAGTTTAAGAAAAAAAGGAATCATCAAAAATAGTAACTCTTGCATTAGTTCGAAACGTCTTAGTAAAAGAAGCTATGCAGATAAAAAGAAAAAAAAACAAAAAAAAGCCGCTTCAATTGTACTTAGGAAAAATCTTGATAACTACAAATATGAAATGTAACAACTTGCTAAAATCTATTTTTTCTGTTTAAATCCATCTTTTTGAAAGTAGAACATGAATTATTTTCATATTTGTTAGATAATTTAACCATGGCCCACAATTCCCAATGGTCCACTTTGTTACATGTTATTTAAAAAATTATTCTAAAAATGTAATTGCAATTAGTGATTTTAAGTAAGCATGGCATAAATCTGAATTTTTAGACAATATGTTTAATCGTCTTAAGTCAGAATTTTATTCATCGTTTAAAAGAGAAACGTTAAAATGTACGAAAATGGTTCAATATACCCTGGTCTATCCTAGACTATCATAGACCTTTCCAACGGGTCATCTAAAATTATTCTAACCACTGTGGTTTTAGAGATATTAGTATATTGTATGCAGCTTGGAATCATTTCTGTATTATAGTGTTTTGCAGTGATCTCGTCCCATGTCACTTCTGTGGCATTTAATAATGATATTATGAATTGACTCTACAAACGATAAAACGGACACCTGGAAGCTAAAATGAGCTAACTAATGTGAGAAGCTTCCAACATATGGAGTAGATGATTTACAGCAATGTAAAGATGATCTTAAATTCCTAATTTTTGCGTGTCATTATGGTAACTTGCTGTAATTCATGTGTCCACAGCATCAATCTGAATATCGGTTTGGACATTAATGACTGAAAATTATTCCATTTAACGTTTAACTTGCTTAGAACTTCTGATTAATCATCGAGATCACTGGACGAAGATACCTTCATCAATAAATACGTTAATGGCGAAAGAAAAAAAACAATGCTTCTGGCAATATTTTCAATATTTGAATCTTTCCAAATTATAAATTAAAAAATAATAGTTGTAAAGAGTTGTTAATAATGCATTAATATATTAGCTGTTTCTGGCTACTGCATTGATGTTAGTGTGTCATGGGTTAGCGGACATTTTGGATGAGCAATAAAGAATATTTAAAAAATATATATATAGATATATATATATATCGTTGTACGTATGTATTCTTTGTAGAGTTTTATGGATATTTAAGAAGCTATTGATTTAAAGAATTCTGTGCTCACTGATCATCTTCCAGCCTGGATGAACATCAGGGATCAGGAAATCATGGGCCACGGGTTGTGATATATGAGAAGTTGATCATTTTCTTGCTTTTATGCGACGCCCTGCTATAAGATAGGAGGCGATTCAATGTATTTCTGAGCGCTTAGACATTTATTTACTGTGGGTAAGGTTAAAAACGCCCTCTGCAGTTTCTGGTTTTGAAGCTACAATATATCCCCAAGGTAAATTTTATAATCCTTGCTTTAAGGAGTTTTGTGCTGACGGATCATTCCGTTGCCTGCATCCTGTTGACGTACCGCAATGACAGCGATGACCACGAAATCATTGCCCTTGGGTGTTGCTGAATGTTGCATTCAATCATAAATGCCTTGATTTGGCATGATACTTTTTAGCAATACTTTACCATTCTCCTGTAATTCAATTATTTAGTAAAAATATTATGTTCATTTGTGGAAGACCCAAACCACACAACTGACCCGAAGGCTTACAGTAGCTTTTTGTGTGTTCGGACTTTTATTGATTTTAAAATACATTGCAGATACATAACGAGGTATGGTGAATTTCTCGAAAAATGCATTCATAAATTTCATTTTGAGCGATTCATGTAAAATTACATTTTACAAGAATTTCTTTTATATTTACATAAAAGGTTTACCGTTATTAATATAGTTTATACATTTTTGCAGACTTAGTAGCATTTTTATAACTTTTTACGTGGGTAAGTATATTTTTATAATCTGTCAACAGCAATTTGATTTAAAATGTTTAGCTGCGCACAGTATTTTTAAACTAAAAAAAATACTGTTATGAAAATCAGCACTATTCTATAGCAGATTCAATAAAATGAATAAATATTTCTGTAAACTTGAGAAATATTCCCTCTTTCAGGTACTTTTTAAAGTGTGATAAATAAAAACTCTCAGAATCAAACTTTTATTTGAATAGGATTACTCAGAAAATAAATGTTCTTAAATTAGAGGAGAAAAATGTTTCGTGAACTTATGATTTTTAGTAGGTAATTTTTTTTGTCCCCGTAAAAAATGTAATAATGCGCGAAATAAGTATAATTTAAGATTTGGTTTATTTGAACTTTTCTTGAAACGTTAAATACGTCAAAACACGTTTTATCTAGCATTTTATAGTTGATTCTGAATTTAACTTTTCCTAACTGTTCTGCTTTTCTTTAGTACATTTTCTTTAAACCGGTAGAGAAAAGTAGAGCTCTTAATACACTCCAGCCTAAAAATATGTTCGACGCTCTACATGCTGTACTTTTAGTAATGCAACAACCAAATGTTGTATAATGGTAAAATAATTTAGTTTGAAGTCTAAAGTGTGAAAAAATATTATCAGCACCGTGCAGCTCACCCAAATGGTATAGAGCAGTTACAATCGACACACAGAAATAGCACTAAGAAATACACAGAAATAGCACTAAGAAATACACAGAAATAGCACTAAGAAATACACAGAAATAGCACTAAGGAGTATATGGACAATACACAAAAACAATACACATAGACGTACAAAGACAATACACAAATACATACATAGACGATAAACATAGACATATAGAAATAAGACTACCCAGACACTAGTATTGATAATTACATTTTTAGTACCACACTTATTTAATAAAAATAGAAACAAATTAGGAAAATGGAATTTAGAGTAATAAAAGTCGAAGAAAAATGAAAAAAAAAGACAAAATAAGAAATAAAATTCAAGGATAAAATAATAAAGATTCAAAATAGAAAAGGAATAAAGTCATAGGGATACATATACTAAAATAACATTGATCAAATAATATTAAAAGCATAAGCAACTCATAAACTATCAGTTTAAGTACTGCCAGAAATACTCTTAACAATTAAAATACTATTTTTCATTCTGTTAATTGAATTTTTGTTTTTAAAATTATCACGAAAACTATATATATCTTGATTTTTAGAAGGTATGGTCAAATGAAAAATTTTGGTATGAGGGCAAAAGAGAACGTAATAAATAACGTCCCAATAACTATTACAAATACAATTTGAGGTGGATTTAATATTAAAAAAATCTGATGTGGGCAGCACATGACTTTCCTTATATAATGCAATGTATTTACTACTTTTACAGTAAAAACAAAATAGGTCATTCTTATAGTAGATACTTATATTTTTTCAAAATATTGAATTTTCGTGAAATAGTCGTTATTTTTAATGATTAAGTATCATTTTTATCCATTTGGCGAGATTTTCTTTGATTTGGTAACATTTAAAAAAGCCACCAAGTTGGCGATATTGCGTCAAATTCGTCGCCAATATCTCGCCAAGCGTTTTGGATGGCGAAATAATTTATTCTTATAGCAGATAAATGACTATTGGCGTTCAAATACAAAAGTATTAGTCAAAATATCTGTTTTCATAAATGGAACGAGCTAGGATCCATGAGAATAATGTCACCCAATTTATCGCATGATATTACATATGAAAAGTGAACATGTTTCTCAATAGTAAATATTTTTTTTTACTTTATATAATTTTTTGATAATTTTTTTTAAAAATGTACAATATCTCGAGAACAGTTCATGCTAGCATACTAAAGTTTAAGTCAATCTTTTTCTAAAGAAAAATTACAAAAGAAATGTCTATTTGCGTAACTTTATTAGAGGCTTTAATTTTTGATGATTTTTTCAAAATTTCACTCGAAAATTTAGAGGGTTCTGAACATTCGATTGCGTATAAAAATAATAGACGTCCAGTATTCATGGATTGTAATTTTTGTACCAAATTTCGTTCGAATCGGTCCATTCGTTCGTCAGTTATGGTCTCCACAGGCTCACTGACACACACATACATACACACACATACACACACACATACACACACATACAGACATCACCTCAATAATGTTCGATTCGTGATCAGGGATGCTTGAAACGTGCTCTCTCGTCGAAAACTCGAATTCGAATTTTCGACCCCGTCACAATACTTTCCTTATACATTATGTATATAAGGAAAGTAAAAATTACTGAATATATTTTGCTGAATTTTTTTTTATATATTTTATGGGATAATTAAAATATTATCTAAAATTTTCGAGTTTCTAAAATGTCCAGTTAGAAAATACATTGACAATTTGTTATGAAATTGTAGTTTGAGGTCAACAAAAGGTAGGACATATTTAATTCTGGACAGATCATTAGTTCGCTGGAAAATATGACCATTTAAAATATGTTGCCAGTTTTCAAGTAAAACATTTTTTTGCAAACGTTTGTAAGTTAGGAATATGGAAATGGGATTTTAATTCCGGAAAATGCAGCAATTTTGGCAAAATGATCAGCTGTTTTATTCCCAATATTACCCATTTGTGATTGGACCCAAGATAAATGAATAAGAATTTCAGAACTTAAACTATTCTCTTTAAGGTTTTCGATATAATTAGATTTATGAGATATAATTGCATGCCAAAATAGAAGATGAACTGTCCGTTTAATTATTAGCATGAACAGTAAGCTTAGATGCCCAAGCAATAACATAGTTCATTGCAGTAATTTCGAATTGAAAACCTGCATTTCTCGCATACAGTTTCTAACAAAAAAATCTCACCCAAACTATCATGTTTAAAAATATAAAATGCAAAGCCAACATTATCTTCAATTTTTTGAGCTACCAATATAAATTGTATAAATATTAACGAAAAATTATGCCCTTGCCCAATTCGTGAATAAAGATATAATTTTCACCCTCTTTTAGAAAAATCTTTTCTTTTAATTAGCTGTAATAACCCCCCGTTCTATCTTACTATATGAATTCCTTTTTATTAACATTTTACAACAAAGTTGAAAAGTGTTTATGACTTTGTTCATTCTGTCTGTCTGTCTGTCCGTTAGCACGATAACTGCCGTAAAAATGACTTAATCAAAATGAAATGTTAGTATGTTGTTCAGACGGTCTGTAGGACCTATGGGAATATAAATGAATAATATCACCCAATTAGTTTTGGATTGAACCCGGGTTGAAAAAATGAAATACATTGAGCCCTATGGGACCTAATTTTTCAAGCATTTTTTAAGCGGATTTAAAATTTACAAATTGTTTCGAAAATTTGAGGTAATATTCAAATTGATCTATAAAATATATAAGAAAAATTCAATGAAATATATTCAGTAGTTTTTTAAATAAAAATTAAAATAATAATAACACCTCTTATATGAAGCGATCACGTGACCATGATATGAAAAATCACGTGACCCACTTCAAAATGATATATGGCATCCATTTTGTCTCAAAACCTTGATTTTTAAAGTTCTTTTTAATTCATATTGAGTGTTGTATCCGTCCTTAAACGCTTTATTTTTGTTTAAATTCCGTGCACCTACATACTGAAACAACGCAATTACAATGTTGAGTTTAAATGCTCATCCAAATTTGATTATTTCTACAACGAAGCCTATTTTTCACCTATGTAAGATGTAAACAGCAAAATATGTAGAATGAGTTGTATGAGAATTGCTGTATTTCTTTGACACAAAATCATTTAGTTCATGGAGTCTGCATAGCTGATATGAATGAAATATGCATTAATTTTACAAAGAGAAGGACGATTTTTTTCGATGAAGTTTTACGCATAGAGTTAAATTACTTGTAGCTCCATGGTCTTAATTTTTAAATAAAATAAATTATTATAGTATTGTGATGAGTGACATGAATGGGAAATTATTTATGAATGAAATACTGCTTTTATAGAGAGAGCCAGGCGTGTTATTTTTTCTATGACGTCATTTGAATGAATTTCAGTTGTTTTCGATGAAGTTTTCAAATGTAATAAATTATCGTTGTATTATGATAATTCTAAAATTATTACCGAGGAATGTATCACATTTTATAGATGTTTAAACTAAGCAATTTATATTTCAATGCCGTCATTTGAATGAATTTCATTTTTTTCGATGAAGGTTTAAGTTTTCAAATGTAATAAATTAATGTAGTATTGGGATAAGTTTTAAAATATTACAGAGGAATGTATTGCATTTTAGACAAGTTTAAATAAAATTGCATTGAAGTTGGAAAGTGTTTCATAATCAATGCTTTAAGCATGATTGATCTTTCTTGTTTACTTATATCGTTCTTCTATTTGTAATTTTGACCCTGTTCAGGTCTTAAATTATGCCTGACGACTCGTTCTCGATTCCCTGCATGTTAAACCTTTGCATAGTTACATTGATTTATAATTATTTTCTAAAATACTTATTACATTTTTTAAATAGTTTTTTTAAGTATTTATCTTTGAACTTTGTATAAATTATAATTTAAATCTGATTTATAATACACTATTTTATGCGGCTGACATTTTCATGATATGCAAATTTTACTTAACAGTATTGAAGCACGTTGGCATCTATTTCTAATTGTATTGCCACTGAGGATGAACATGGAAAATGTTCGAAAATGCTTTGCCTGTATTTACGTCTTTAGGGTGATTGTATAATAGACTTTTGGATCTGTTTGAGATTTGTCATTTGTTAGTAATTAGTGTTTTGAAATGGTGACGTGTCGCCACTCCTGGTATGTATAAATAGGATTAATATCATCATTTCATTTTAAAAAGTTAACAGTACGGTTTCAAGGCATCATTTCAGAAAGCGAGCTAGTAAATTGAAATTTTAAGAGAGGAAGAGAAAATCCAAACTGGAAAAACACCAATCCTTTATTTCCGAAAACATAAATATTTTGTATAACGTGTTGATTACTAGATGTCTTGGAAGGATGCCTAAAATAGGAACAGGAAAACAAAAAAGGAAGATGTTCTATGATTAGATGAAATTTCGAAAAACAATAGTTCTTTGGAAGGAAATTAATTGTTTAATTTGCTCTGAAGCTAAGTGTCCACCCCCCTTCAGACCACAAAGCTCAAAACAATAATTTTTTCAATAAAAACTTGATGACAAAATTTAAAATGGCCTTTGTTTATATCACAACTATTACCCGAAACTTTAACAAAATTTCAACAAAATTTGTAGCATTTTTATTTAAGATAGTATGTATAAGGGCTTTAAGTTAATTTATTATCCATTATTAAATCAAGGAATTTTAATTTACTTGAGATTTTTAGCGATTTATTCCGCAATTTTACGAATTTGATTTCCTTTTCAATTTTACTCTTCTTACTTTCTCAATATACATATTATAATGGATAGAGGTAGTAATGTGACATTTTCGAAAATTCGGATTCGAGTTTTCGACGAAAGAGCACGTTTCAGGTATTTCTGAACTCGAATCTATCATTTTTGAGGCAATGCATGTGTATATATATATATATGTATATATATATATATATATATATATATATATATATATATATATATATATATATATATATATATATATATATATATATATATATATATATATATATATATATATATGCCTCTTAAGCCTAGAGCGCATAGAACTAAAATTGATACGATAATTACAATCAGTGAATACAGGAAGTATGTTAATTTAAAACGTAATTGAATCTTCGGAAGGTCCTCAAATTTTCGATTGACCAAATTTTCAATTGACTGATTTTTTATTTTTATTTTTTGAAAAAATCATAAAAAAATCAGAACCTTCCATAATGTTACATAAATAATCATTTCTGATGTAAGATTTTAATAGAAAACTTTTGATATACATTTTAGAACAATAGCGTGTACCATTCCCGAGATATTGCACTTTTTCCAATAAATGTATCAAATGAATTACGTAAAAATATATTAAGTATTCTGAAATGTGTTTGTTCACTTTTCAAAATTAATATCTTGTGATAAATTTGTTAACACTATTCTCGTAGATATAGGTAATAGTTTTGCATTTTGATGCCAACAGTTATTTATATATAAGAAATGCTCTTCTCTCTGTTTGTCCGTAACGGTTGGCGATAAATTTGGCAAACTTAATTGTTAGAATATTTGAATATTCGGACTATAATGCTTATTGCGGATGCTATTCATATTGATAATTATCAATTAAAAGTTCCGTGAAATATAAGTTATTTGGGTACTTCGAAATAGTTTTTCATGTTATCATCCGAAAAAACGCCAAATGTACAATTCAATATTATAAATATTGCGCCGTAGACCTTATACACATTTTTTCGCTGTGACAAAAGTAAATTTGTTGCATTATTGCAAAGTCATGTGCTGCCCACATCAGAGTGTTTACCAAAAATGATAGAACTGTTTTTTCTATAGAAAATTTGAGATGTAATGAATTTAAGGATTCTGATATCAAGTCGTCTTAATTATTTGATGGACTTACGCTTCTCCTCCCCCCTAAAGTTAGAAAACTGCCGTCATATTTCCGATTCCAAAAGCCAATCAAAATCTCTCATTTGCCGAGAACTTCAGACATATTACGCATCAGACATATTTTCAGGCTTTACCAAAATGCATGAATTGGTGTTGCTTAGACGTTCGGATAGTTTCTGCAAATCAAAAAATATTTTAATTCCTGACCAGCATGGATTCCGATCTGAACATTCCAGGCAGTCCCAACTTATGCATGCAGTCCAAACTATCCACGAAAACTCTACCAACAGGCAATATACTAAAATTGACTTTTTCGACATTGCTAAGGCTTTCGATAAAACTTTTATTCCTGGACGAATTACCAAGTTGGTGCAACTTGGTAATTAGTCCAGGAATAAAAGTTCTCGACGGAACTGTTGACCATCATCAATTCGTATTTCAGTAATCGTATTTTCCGCGTACTAATTGATCAAACTACCTCCTCAATCCAGCCAATCAGGCCGGGGTTCCCTAAGGATAAAATGTAAGTGAGTTCCTCTTTAACATCTTTATCAACGATATCCCAAGCATACGATAGGTTAAGTTTTGATGACACAGCGCTGATTGCTCGGAGATGCTCTCCACAAAACTCCATCAACACCTCACAATGCTACATAAAACACAGCTTTGAGCACTGATTCTTGACTTGGAGAATCAAAATCAATGCTTTCAAAAGTGCAATGTGTATTTTTAAACTCAATAACCAAAAATTTAACCATAACTATAACTTTAAACATTCAATGAAAAATCCCCTTTTCCCCAAGGTCCGTAGAATATCTTATATATAAGGTTATAAGGTTGTCTCGTTCGGGGAAAAAGTTGTCCCGGGAAGGAAAGACGAGTGACGTCACTGCTAGACCCATACTTTGACAGAGGCGAGAAAAACTATTGAGAAACGTTGATCGGAAACTATTTAAATATTTATCTAATAGTAACTGTGTGCAAGCAATATAGAATAAAATAAAACAGTACATGCATAGTAATGTGAAGTTTACGAAAATAAATTCCGTACATATGAAAAGAAATAGCAAATTTTTTATGAGAGTGGAAGCTATTAAAATTTTAACATAAGGGAAGTTTATACAAAGATTACTGAATGCTACGTTGAAAGATAATTGAATGAGCAAAGGTTATGTATAAAAAAATAGTGAATGATCAGAGAACAGCCAATAATTGTTAGGTGTGTTATGTGAATCGGTTTGAGAAGGATATAAATATATATATTTTAATCTAAATGTGGCAAATCAGTCATCATTTAAATATTGACTGTATTCAGAAGTTTACAAGCATGAATAACGCAGTATAAATTAAAATAAATATTATTTCCAGGCAATGCAATGCATAGCTTTTGTCTAGTTCAAAAATTTTACATGTTTTAGAAAAAATATATCGTCTGGATTTGAGAGAACCCGTATGGATTTCAGGAAACTTTCAAAATCATCTGAAGAAAAAACAGTAATTGATTTAAATTTGACAACACATATTTTATCAAATCATTGCAATAATAATTATTAGTCACGTCAAATGTAGTTTGTTAAGAATTTTTTTGTTAGTAAATTTGTTAATAAAGTTTTTGCTAAGGCATTTATATCATGATTCGTCAAATTGAAGGGCTTCATCATGAGTAAGACGGAGTAGTTTCGATTCAATAAAATGGTTTTTGTTCAAGAAAAAGGGATATTCATAAGTTAAAAGGAACTAGTGTAATTTCATGGATAATTTTGTAAAAACAAAATAAATTTATAGTCGCATTAAAATGATACATTTACCCCTATTTATTTTAAAGCAAACGGTGAATGGAATCTTTTTAGTTTGAAGCTCCTTTCCCATAAATATTGGACAAATTTCGGAGAAAAAAAAATTCGTCTTCGAATAAAATGATAAAAATAGCCTTCGTTTCTTTTAGCATAAAATTCTGAATGATACCCCCCCTCCTTTTATTTTACACGATTTTCTGTCGCATTTTAAAGTGCCGATTAACTGAATTCTACGGTAATATCTGTACCATAAAAGAAATTAAATGAATTCAAAAAGACTTCATATAAACAAAATTAAACAGCAGATGTATATCATTAAATATATAGAAACGGGGTTTTCTTTAAGCATATAAAATGAAAATATTAATTACATGCATTGAGCATGCAATGATACAATCTAAATAATTTAAAATCAAATCGATGACATTTTTCAGAAAATTATAAAGTTCAAATATTTTTTGTACAGGAACTATTAGGACGGAATAGTACGCTTTCTTTTACTCGACAGAATAAGTACTATAGCATTTATATGCAGGAAATTTTAAATCATCCAATTTTTAAAGAAACAAAAATTTAATTGCAAATTTATAAAGATAATATGGAGAGTTTTATAGAAATAAATCTTATTTAATTCTATTTTTACATATTTCTCATTAATTATATCCTATTTCAAATCTTTAATAGACAATACAGACAGTAAAGTGCACAGTCTGTATTTAATGAATTTGAACGGGATATTTCGTTTAAAATCTTTAATGTGTTGTAAAAGTAATTGTTAGAAAATACGATATTAAAATCCATATTCATGCAATATATTTGTGAGTAAAAATATTAATAAAGATTATCAGTTTACACATGAAATATGTAAATTTTGTATAAAAAAGAAGATGAATGTATTTGTTATACGAAATCACCCGGAAAATCCTATCCTTGTCTTAGTATATAATTTGTCAAATTATATATTTAGTTCGTTTTGAATTCAAATTTGAGTTCATTTGTCATATTTCAGTGTTAGCACATTATTTTAGGAAACATTTCATGTATCTCGTTGATGTTTAAAGCAAGGCATTTTTAAATAAAACCGTGCTGTTTTCCAACGTTTTTCAACGAAGCGTCGCTGGTCAACAAAACGGAAGGTCTAGCAGTGACGTCACAGCTCGCCCAGAAATGTTACCATGGGGGGAATAGCGAACGAGACAACCTGTTAATATTCTAATTACCTTGCCTTTTCCCACTCAGTTAAGTACTTAAGAGTCACTTTAGATACCTACATGACTTACGGAGCATATTGATAACAAATTAAAAGCTTGCAAAAATCTTGTAACACCCTGAGCCCCCTCTTTGACAGAAATTCCCACCTTTCCCTCCTTAATAAATTAATTATTTATAATCAGATCATTGTATCGGCTTTTCTGTACACCTCTCTCATTTTGGTAGAGGGGGGAGGCAAAAACCATATCAATAAATTGCAAGTTTTCCAAAACAAAGTTCGGAGTTGTAATGCTAATACTCCTAGATATGTCCAAAATGAAGTTATTCATCATGATCTCAAAGTCTCTGGCTTTACAGAGCAGATTAGACGACACACCCAAATATTTAACAAGAAAAACTCTAGTAGACACTGTATGATAGATGTAGATCAGAATTATGAAGTGACAACCAATTGTAAGAAGTCCCACTTCTTTATACCTCAGCCAAGAGTTTATTAGTTTTTTACCTCGATTGATGACGGTAAACGTATTCTGTGATTTTGCACTTCTGTGAAAAGATCAGCTCGGCCTCGTCATTCCCGGCCTGATCTCTGGTCAGTCAGGACTGTTTTGCTATTGCTTGTGTTTTTTCGACGCTAGACCAGTATAATCCACATTATTCAATTGCTTGAACTTATTTTACTCTAGTCTTCAAACTTAAATTTCAAATCTTATGATTATTGCTGTTTTTCCTGGCTTATTCTTCTACCACCAGTTCTTCTCCTTTCCCACTACTTTTCAGTCTCTGCAGACTCAGCTATCCAAGACAAAATTGTACCTTACATTAACTACTTGTGAATCGTAATTCAACACCCTCAAGGGTGGCGTGCTAAAGTATACATCAAAATATTACTATCATAAGCAAACTGACAATTTCCATGTTCGATGTGGGGTTTAGTGACCTTTGCCACAGATACTCCAGAATTATTCGTCTTGGCTTGGCTTCTATGGAAAGAAATAATATGTGTTTTAAAAATATTAACCACGCCGATGAAGTTACATTAAGTTTTGCATTTAAGAAATGATCTATTTAGATTTTAGTAATTTTTCAAACAAATCATTCTTGCTAAAACGAAGGAAGTTTGTTTTCTATTTGTGAGACCATTTGCCACCATTTTGGTAGTGTTTAATTGAGCATAACACTCAGACGAGCGACACCACGTTTGACAGTTTTGCCCGGAAAAAATTACGACCAATAAATCCATGACATAAATTACGATGGCGACTTTATGCATAAACTATGTTTCCACACAAGACCTGTACAATTTTCATACGCTCCACAATAGCCAACCAAAAGGCACTTTAATTTCACACAAATGCATAGGCCAATGAGAGTTGGGGAAATGCATAGGCCAGTAAAAGGCTGGGAAGGCGTGTTTCCCCCAAACAAGAAAATATGCATTGCGCCAGAAGGAAAGGTGAGACTAAAAATGAGACGATGTTCAGTACTGTAAAAATAAAGTTGATAAAATATAAGTAGTCCGAATGAAATAAGAGACTGTGGTTGCTATAAAAAATCAACGCCAGTAAAGTGTTGGTGGTAGCAAAAAGGTAGATGATATCTCCACCTACGACTGGTCCAGATCCTCTAGACAAGCCAAGTTAACCGACGAGTGCAACGGTACCAAAGGTATGTGCCAATTGTATGTGCATCAGTTCGAGTGCTATCCCTCGAAAATGTTTCGATTAAAAAAGACTCACATTACAACTTCCTAGGTCACTTCTTGAAAGGATTAATTAGAAATTTTTCTTTTATTAAATATATGTAATCATTTTGAGTGTTAATTAAATATTAATTTTAAAGTTACAATTGTGTACTTAATAATGAATGTGCTGTTTATTTTTAGATAAAGTAAGAGCGTTTACACTTAAGGTAATTTGCTGGGTTATTTGTACTAATCATTTAATAAAAAATATCAATTATTTCTTTCACCACACTATTCTTTTAAGACATCTAATGTGTGGATTCAGAAAATTAAACACGCCCACTAAATGTCAGCAAGATTAAAAAATCTGATGTGGGCAGCACATGACTTTCCTTATATAATGCAAAGAATTTATTACTTTTACAGCAAAAAAAAATCTGATGTGGGCAACACATGACTTTCCTTACATAATGCAATGAATTTACTACTTTTACAGTTAAAAAAATTTTATTCTTATAGTGGATACTTATATTCTTTCCAAGATATTGAATTTTCTTCAATTAGACGTCATTTTCATTGATATAGCGCCATTTTTGTCAATTTGGCGAGATTTTGGATGTTAATATTTAGTCTTTTAAAAGACACTAAGTATGATATAAACCAAACCCCTACATGTTTATATTATTTGCACTTTATAGAATTCAAATAAATATATTTATTTTTTCTTAATTTGACAAAGGAATTAAAATCGAACTTCATATATAAGTTATATTTGCAACACCGAAACATATTTTAATAAAAGCATAATATATTTCATGCTTTGAAAAAGCAAAAGAGATCTCATTAAATGTAAATTTCCGCATTGGTGATTTAAATTTACATTTTCGGAAAATTAGTTTTAAAATAAGCTTTAAAAATGATAATTTAATGAAAGAGGAGACTTCAGTTAGTAGGAACACATTCCTCTTAAACCATTACTTTGGCACGGGACTGATTATTAAAACGTATAGAGATTTTTGTAAGGACACTTCAGATTTGGAACCAAGTGCAACAATTTTCGTCTCTGTGCACATTATTGAAGATAACCAGAATTTCCAATTAAGATTTGTCATTTGTGATGTCACGGTCCAGAGTAAACTTCGGGAAGAATTGCCAAACCATACGCATTATTACAAATGAAAATAGTTTGTTATTTCGAGCAGTTTGTTATTTTTGCAATTTCGAGGGGTAAACAATTTACGCAAACATTTAAAATTGTGCTGTGCACATAGGATCCAGTGACGTCGTTGGAGTAATATGAAAGTCGCCGTTAACAAATTCGGTCTCTCTTGAGAGCCCGAAAACAAAACGCGCACTTTCTTAATTCCTATGTCGTCATATGCGCAGAGTTGGATAAAAATAATTAAGTGCATACCCCGGGACCAGTACATCTTGCAAAATATCCAATTAAATTAATTTTAAGCCGTTCTTATTCAGAACAGTTTATTACAGGGATCTATTAGAATAGTTAACTATATACATATGATTCAATGAAATTTTACATAATGTACAATATTCTATAATATTGTTTACGGTAGATAAATACACTATTTAAAAGCCTATATAAAAACTCGAACTTAGCATTAGATGCCCACCGATGTTAAATATCCATTTACACGCTGACAACTTTTAATTTCGGAAGCATCCGCTAGATGGCAGATAAAATAAGACGATTTAAATTTCTTTACTTTATGCGGCATTAAAACTAGTGTTTGCTGTCAGCTTTCGTATATTTACACTTTTATTTTCTATTATTTAAAGAAAACCACAAAACAGGCTTTATAATTTCATAAGGAAATCGTATTGGAGATCATTATTCGATTCATTTTTGCAACGCTAAGTTCGTTTGTGGTGCTTCTACTTGCTCACGTATGTGCGTATCAGTCCGCGTGATTACATACATTTGTGCATATGCTTGCATATTTGTATGTGCGGCCCACAAGCCTCTAACTATCTCGAATGCTGCCCTTCTTTCAATGAAGGTAGAAGGCCACTGGTTAGAGGCCACTTTGGCGTTATCGTTAAGAAATTTGTACGCATCCCATTATATGCGCAACATTTTGTCAGAATTTCAAATCAGATATGTAGATGAATAAATATTACTATATAGAGTTTTCTTGTAAAAAAAATAATAGTCACAAATATTTAATTTGCATTATTTCACAGATATTTAATTTGAGGAATTCCACTTTATAAATATCACTTTTATATCTTAATCGAGATGAACTGTTTAGAAAGTGATACTCAATACATTTATTGCAGAGGTCGTTGTCAATATATCTGATAAATTTATTAATGACCAGATAGATACATTCAATTGGGCACCCATTGCGTTCGAACATGAACCTATTTAGCAAATCTGCTTCAAGGGATGATTGCGATTTAGTGTCTGTATTCAAGG
Source organism: Amaurobius ferox (assembly GCA_951213105.1). NCBI lineage: Eukaryota > Metazoa > Arthropoda > Arachnida > Araneae > Amaurobiidae > Amaurobius > Amaurobius ferox. Next base: position 63,390,512 of record OX578149.1, read on the forward strand.
GGAACATGATAGCAATTTTAGATGTAGTATCAGTTTATTAAGGGGTATTTGTGTAGCAAATTTTAAACGCAATTATAAAAGAAATGCATTCATGATAGAATAGGATCCTATAATGGGATCGAGAAATTAAAGGAAATATGGGAAAATCTCCCAAATTGTGAAACATTTCTGAAATTATTTTTAAATGGGAATGTGGGGGGTTTTATGGCATAATATATAAAGTTTAATATTTCACATAAAATGTTATTACATTTTTCACTTCCTTATGCTGTCGTATAATGAGTTCCTTGAAAAGTCATTAAATACCCTAATAACTTTTTAAGTAAAGACCCATGAGTATACTCGTTAGATTTATCTATAGTAAAGTGGCTGTTACCGATCGATTAAAAGTAATTGCAGCACTCCTGGCAAAAAATTAGAAAAAAAAATGACAGTGAATTCGACAACAAAGTAAGATAAAAGAGAATGCCAGTTTCTTCATTGTGGAGCATTTTCTAATTAGTAAATATCGATACCAATAACAAAAGAAATGCTTAAACAGATAACAATAAATATCTACTAAAAAGTTGTACCATCAAAACCTCTAACATGATGACACCTGCCATGCTTGTCAAACTACACGATGCTATTCCTGTGTGGAATTAAAATGTACATTTTTTTCTGGCGTAGACTATTTAAAAAAGTATACTAGATTTCTGTTCATGTGTTGTTTATTGTATCATTCCTGAATGAAACAGCGATTCGTCAATAACTCTATTGTGTTAAATTAATGCCTTTTGTAACCGTTTTATGGTTCATTCCTACCACTGCTGGTCCATTTCTTCAGTTGTAAGTAAGACCATTTAAAAAAGCCTTTATACTATATTTCTGTTCATGTGTTGTTGATTATATCATTTTTGAATGAAACTGTGTTTCGTCAGTCTTCCAGTCTGTCGAGCATTCACCCTCCCCAGAGGCATTTTATGTTAGCCTCATTTCTATTCATGTGACAGTATTTAGATATATTTATATAGAGCAAATGGAAAACTTGCTCCTTTCCCCAATTTTCATTCACCTCTCCCCTCGACCCACAACTCCACTGATTCCTACTTATTAGAAAATGTTCAAAAACTTTGAAATCCACTTTTTTATCTCGCTTTATTGCCGTCTGTGTCGCCTTATTATTCTTTATTTCTCTGCAGCAATCACTTTAATTCATTCAGGCATCTATCCTTACAAAGTTATTGGAGTCCTTAAGAACTTTCTTATAAACCCTGTTTACATTTGTGAGATTTTCCCCCTTTAAAGTTTTGTATTTAATTTGAAGACGTCCGTATTATAATCGCCACTGTCATATATTAGTTCTGAGAATCTATTTGGAAAGCAATACTCGATAGATTTAACGCAGAGGCAGTTGCCAATATGTCTAATAAATTTATTAATGACCAGAAACATTCAACGTTCAAGTGGACACCCGATAGAATTACGACCAAACAGGGGAACGTATTTAGCTAATCTGTTTCAAGCGATGCATATGATTAGTGTTCTCATACAAGAGAGACGTGATCACAATTTAAAATACGGTATCAATTCCTTGAGGAGTATTTGTGTAGTAAGTTAAAATGCACATTTAAGGGGAAAATATTCTTATTGGGATAGGATCTCTTCGGGGTGGTGGAGAACAAAAGGAAGTGTAAAATTTCTTCCACATTGGGATGATTTTCTGAAATGATTTTTTAAATGAGAGTTTAGGAGTTCTTATAGAAAAATAAACAAATTTTGGTAATACTACGAACGTAATCTCTAGAATCGTGGGTGTACACGCAGGGTGTAAGAACAAGTTTCTGGACAATTTACGGTTATTAACAAGCACAAAGTAAACAGGAACAGTACGCAATCAAACATCACTTAAATGCTCTACTAATTTCACAAAATAACTAATATTATTCACAGAATGTTGACGAAAGTACATTCACAAAACATCCGCCACTATTCTCAAAACATTGACAAAAGTCACAGTCCAATACAGCTCGTGTCAAGTTAACTCTTCAACTCCACTCCAAAGGAGTGATGAGTCCTTTTTATAGTCTCTCTATAGAAACTTCTGGAAATCTCTCCATTTCACCTAGACTGATGGTTATACAGTGACCGCCGCTTATAAGAAACATGCTCGTTTCGTTTCTTATCCGGATCCTTAAATCCGGAAATTTTTTAAATATCGTTCTTCCATTGTAAATACTAACTATTGAACACAGTTTTACAGAATTTTAAAGATAAATGTATATAAGTTAAATATTGGTACGTACATAATACATTTTTAAATTGAGTTTTGCATTCAAAAATATTTCTTATTTTACAAATTAAGCCTTACAACTTAAAATATTATCTATATGCATATAGTATGTAGTTAAATAAGAATAAAAAGTAAAACTCATAGGTCGTTCATTTATGTATAAGAGCATAGTACATTTTCATACATACCGTAATCTATTACTGAGGAACAGCAAAAAACTTATCCAGTGTTGTTTGTGCTAATGAGTCTGTGATTAGTTTACGTACATCCATTTCTAAATCGTAAAATAGTCCATAAGTTTTTCAGATGCCCCTCTGTGTCCAAGAGTTTTTCCATTTATAGTTAGGGCTTCTCGCGACTGCTTTGCCGTAGAAAAATTTTCTTTTTGTGGAACGTCGTCTTCATTTTCTCCTTCATTGCAAGCGTTCTGAATTTCCGCCACTATGTCATCATCACTTTTTTCTTCAGATTTTTGTAAATTTTCGTCGATGTGAATTCATTCTTCGGAAGGTGCTTCTAATTCTTCTTCTTCCTCTTCTGCTGGTATGTCAACATTATTTTTCAAAAATTCTGCTTTACGGAAACAATTAAAAATGCATATGTCAGAAACATTTTTCCATGCGCCGGCGATCATATGGATAGCATCAAGCAAGGTTATTTTCTTGCTTATTTCGGAAGCCGATCCTTTCTCATCATCAATTGCATCCACTATTTTCTATCGCATATTTGACCGATACAGAGTTTTAAATGCTTTAATAATTCCTTGGTCAAGAGTCTGTATGGTGGAAGTCGTATTGGGTGGCAAGAAAGAAAATTCAATGTTTGTCAGCTGTACCACAGGATGAGCCGAACAGTTGTCAAGGATTAAAAGATTTTTTCCTTTTCCCATCAGTTCCTTATCCCACTTTAACAAAAAGTCTTCAAAAATTCAACTTGTCATCCAGTCATTCTTTGAATTTTCGTAGATCACTGGCAATTTTTTTATTCCACTTAAACAGCGCGGACGTTTGCTTCTGCCAAAAGGTTTTTTTACAGTTCCCAGTGTTTTTTTTTTTTTGACAGTTTTGACAGTCATATTTGTTGTTAACGGAACTGTAACTCGATCTTTCTGTTTTCTTACAACGGAGGATAGATCATTTTTTACCATCATTGTATACTTGGGCATCGCTCTAAAATAGAGCCCAGTCTCGTCAGTGTTAAAAATTTGATGAGGAACGTATTTTTCTAATAGAAGTGTTAAGCTTTGCGTAATCCAAGAAGGTGCCGACTCGGAGTCCGCGTCCTGCTTCTCTCCATAATTTTTTTGTACACAATGTTATTTCTTTCTTTCCAGCGGTTTAACCAACCAACCAACAGTCGCACGGAACTCTTTTTTTCCTAATTTTTCTGCAAAAATATTGTGCTTTTTTCAGTAAAATTGCCCTACTGATAGGAGCGTTCTGGCGTTAGAAACCATTGTAAGAGTGCTTCCTCTATAGCAGCTACCTTTCCTTCTCGTTTCCGCTTTCTTTAAAGATTACAATTTGGCGTCAAAATTTCATTTCTGCCTTTCAGGATTTTACATACTGTTGAGTGCGGAATTTCTAATGCAGAAGCAGCTTCTCTTTGACTATACGGAGGAAGATAATCATACTTTTTAAGTAAACTTTGCTTTTCAAGCAAAGTAAGGGTTTTTCCCTTTTGTGACATGCTTCCACTAGCAAAACATAAAATGATTAACTGAAGCTGTTCGAATCCTATTTGAGTGCATAAACAAAGATGCCTTTCCTTATCAGTACGTTTTCTTAACTGATAAAAGAGTAAAACTCGTTTCTTACTGGTTTGGGGTTGTTCCCCCCAAGCCTTTCTACAGCGAAATTCTCTGTCATTCTTTGTCACATAGCAAACACACACTCCCTCCCCGTTTGCCCAGAGAGAAGATATAACAAATCGTCCTTCAGTTAACCTTAAACAAATCGATTTTTTAAGGAAATCAATAAATTTTCGGTAGAAAAATTGTTTCCTGTAAGCGGAATCGTGTTTCTTATAAGCAACGCAATTTTAGTATGTTAAAACGGAGTTTGTATTTGTTTCTGTCGTTTTGGGTCGTATAAACGACTGTTTCTTATAGCCACTGAATCTTATAACCGGCGGTCACTCTATCGTGAAGTTTCTGGAACATTCTGGAAGTCACCAAATGTCGCCCGATAAATCTCCAAATCTGGAAAACTTCTTCGAACTGGGGAAAATATGGCAACCCTTGGGCTCACGTTGCTTTGACGTTATGGTGACGTCATGTACTGTATTTTCTTCACGTAGCCTTCGGGACAGACAAAAGAGGAGGCGCAAAGGAGGGAATATTGCACTTTTGTAACAGTATTTTCAAAAAAGTATTTCTGTATTTCTACTTTTTCATCTTATTCTCATATTATTTTCATGTGTCCTTTTACGAGCTTCGGCAATTAGTTTTAGCCAAACATTTGCCTTGACAGGATTCGAGCAATTTATCGCGTTTAGATAGTGGAATCTATCAATCGAGTAACTGGAACGATTGTATTTTTTTAAAGAAATTTTTAAGGATAAATCACATAAAAATGATTGAACAAAAAATATTATTGATAATGGATTTACAAACAACTTACATCGTAATATATATTTTCATGATTATAGTTAATTTATGACACGTTAAAGGTAAATTGTATTTCTAAATATACTGATGTTTATATTAAAGCAAGAAAGATCAATCGTGCATCAAGCATTGATTATGAAACACTTTCCAACTGAAATTCAATTGTATTTAAACATTTCTAAAATGCGGTATATTCAGCGCTGATATTTTTTGGATTATCACAGTACTACTGCAATCTTCTGTACTTGGTACATAAAACTTTATAGAAAAAGACAATGCTGGTTACACAAAATGAACTTTATTCAAATGACGTCATCGGAATATAAATCGTCTGCCTCTCTATGTAAAATCAATGAATATTTCATTCATATCACTTACATTCCAGACTCCAGAGCTGAACAATTTTGCGTAAACGTAGTTCAGCATTCCTTATATAACTCATCTTTTAATCGCTTGATTTGTTTGCATTCTGCATGCTATAGAAATTGGGATTCGTTGTAGGAATATTCAAAGTTTAGTGATTATTTAAAATAACTAGGAGCTCTGCCCCCTGCTTGCTACGATCGCCAACCCCCGAAATTCGCTTCTCGATTACTTTCGTGCAGCCTGCTACGCAGGGTACCATTTTTAATACTTGCCCGTTTATAGTGAACGCCCGTTTATAGTAAACACCCTTTTATAGTAAACGCCCGTTTACAGTAAACGCCCGTTTACAGTAAACGCCCGTTTTTAATACAGAGCAATGCAATTTTTTAATATAGCGTACCATACAATTTGTCACCCTCAGCAGTTGCTGAATTAGACCCCTTTAATATCAGCCTTTATTATGATAGTTAACTTGCACCAAAAATTGTGAAAAATACACCATGAAGGACTGGTGGAGTTAGCTTTAAAATAAGTAAGGTATGAAACAAAATCGTGTTGCGTTTGTTTATTATAGAGAACTTATACTTGAAAATTTTATGTAAGGTGACACTCCTCCAGTGATTTTCATAAAGCCTCCGGATCAAGCAATTATAATAATGAAGATTAGCATAAAAACTTTGTTTTTGATCTCCAGAGATTCTCTGCTTTTCATCTGACGCATGCGCAACGCCTTTGCACTGGCTCATAAAAGCCAGCCCCAGAATATTCTCATCAACGATACGGACATTCGTATTCTGATGACTACTTCCACGGGCGTTATGATGTAGCGGCATGCTATGTAAATACTTGTATATAATCTGAGTAATGTACCTGTAAATAAACTTCTCTATATAAATGCTTCTGTAATAATTAAAATACGACATCGCATCTTCGTCGTATATGTACATATTATAAAAATTGAATTATAATCTGAATGGTAGGTTTAGAATATTTACGAAAGTATTTCTTTATATACGATATTTGGGCATTTTTGATCAACTTTTATAAAAACCTTAATATTTTTGTCAGATACACATCTCGATAGTACCACGTACAATTGCCCATGTGCAAATATGGGGCGCTCTATAAAATTGCAGACTCTTTCAGATGTCTACTCTTGTGAGTTGTTGATTGTCAAGGCATATGCCAGTCTAACAGGAAACTGCCTATGGTATAACATAAATGACAAATGGTTGTGGCCACGCAACGAATTGAGCTGAATTTTGGTTATATCAACCACAGTGCCTTTTCTGTCTCCAATAATAATTTTCACAGTCAAAATTCTGCAGCCTATCCGTTGCACCAAGAGACGTGTACCGTTGCAGAGCCCGTCAGCTACAGACATATTCCTAATTAGCATGACGATGCATCCAACTTTCAACTTCAATTTGTGAGGTGGTATTCCTGATGGTGTGAGTGAATTCAGATGTCAGAATATCTTACAATAGCTTCTTCTCTAGCACCACTCTTGTCAATATCACATAATGTTGCCTTGTCGATGCTATAGCTTATAATTTCTTTTCTGTGTATTCTAGATAATATGTTTTCATTCATTATTCCCTTCGTTATTCTGGGATAATAATATTAGTCTTGTGAGAAGATGTACTATGTTCATCGCTGACATCTTCGAAAAACCAAGAAGGCAAATCCGCATAGTAAAATGCAGAAGATTTCACAAGTTCTTCACAGTCACCGTTTCAATGGTTACCTTACATCTTTCTGGTAGGTCGGACGGCTGGGTCTCAAACAAACAAACAGTCTCCGTTTCACAGTTACCTTACACCTTTCTGGTAGGTCGGACGGTCTGGGTCTCAACAACAGCAACAGCAACAGTCTCCGTTTCCGACAATGTTCAATATCTTCACAGACTCCGCTTCCAACATGTAATAGCCAGTCTGTAAAATCTGCTGTTCCATTGACCGTTTGTATATTGATCTCCAGATGATGAACCTTGAAGACTTTCCAGAGATGGAACGATTTGATACATTCATCGACGATTTGCTTTTGGGTAGCTTTCTACACAACTGGCAACACTTGATGGAAATCACATCCCAGGATAAATGTCTTGCCGCCAAAAGGTAGAGTGTTGTTCTTGACGTCACAAAGACTCATCTATGATCCCAAGGGCTTTTTTCGGTGTCATGCTCGCTTCTTCACAAATTACGATATCGTCTTCCTTCAGACGAAGTTTGTCATTAACTTTGAAAAAACAAATGATTTCTTGATTGAATTGAATAGGTAAGTTAAAGAAATGATAGGACGTCGTTTCTCAAGGCAGAAATATTGAAGCCACACCAATCCAAGCGATACAGGCCGTTTACTTCTTCATGGTGATGAGTTTGCAATATATGCCGTCGCGCAAAAAAAAATTTCCTGTCCCACCTGGACCGTCAATACAGAAACACTGAGCAGGATATTCACATTTTCCAGAAATGCAGCCAATAATTCTTTCTCAAATACCAAGCTGGTCAGCTTGTTGTTGGAACTGAATTAACATCAAGCAAATTGAAATTGGGCGATTTTGGTAACTTATTTGTCTAAACATAATTAATAATTCACTTTCAGGTAGAATATCCTCATCAAAATCAATTATTATTTAATTAATATCCTCCGAAATAAAATACTATTATCGAATTCTTGGGAATAGAACTAACTATAGGACCACGAAAATGATGCTAACAGATTTAATGCACAATATTGCATAAGAAGCAAAACATATTGATGATAGTTAACACTTTTATATTTTTATGTAATTCTTTTAAAAATTCATATAAACTAAGTATCAGGGCTGTTCATTCTAACGTTCTAAAGTTTAAGTCATTCACTTTCTAATAAAGAATTATGTATGAAATGATTCACCAGTATTGAAAGTTCTGATTTTTTTTAATGATTTTTTCAAAAATTCATACGAAAATTGTGCAAGTTCTTGAAAACTGTCCGTGGTGGCGTTTGTTCTAAGGCTTATATTTTTCGTTTTCTAAAGAAATATCACGTATGCAATAATCATTCATTGATAATTATTCACGATCTTGAATTCTTAGTGTTTTTTCAAAAGAAGTTCACTTGAAAATTGAGAGCGTATAATAAATTATTGTAGTATTATGATAATTTTTAAAATATTACCGAGGACTGTATCGCATTTTAGAGATGTTTAAACCTGGCAATTTATATTTCAATGCCGTCATTTGAATGAGGTTGATTTTTTTCGATGAAGTTTTGAGTTTTCAAATATAATAAATTAATATAGTATTGTGATAATTTTAAAAATATTATCGAGGAATGTATCGCATTTTAGAGATGTTTAAATAAAATTGCATTGAAGTTGGAAAGTGTTTCATAATCAATGCTTTATGCATGATTGATCTTTCTTGTTTTTTAGATGACAAAATTTTCTGAATAAATTGCAATCGATAAAACGTTTAGTAAGTGAACTTTAAAACTGACAGAAAATGCTGTTGCCATGTAAGGAAAAAAAAATATTCTAAAGCTAAAAAATACATCATTTTTGACCAAACGATTTGTTTTTACTTTTCTCGCTAGAAATATTTCCATAATTAGGCAAGAGTGAACAAAAGACTTGAAATCAGCGTTTAGAATAAAAAACTAATTTATCTCTCCAAGTCACATGGGTAGATAAGTTTGGTTAACACTGGAATTACATTTTCTTTGAGCCATTTTTGCTCTGTAGAATTTTGAATGGTTAAATAAAACCTTAACAGTTCGTTGAATTATTATCTTGTATTTTTCGAATCAAAAGCATTAGTTATGAAAGCTTCAGACATGTGTTATCTATTAAACGGAATCTGAATGTTTATTTTATTGATAATTAATGTGGAAAAATGAAATATAAATATTTAAAAGTTAAAATAAAATTATTTCAAACTAACGCATTAAATTGTATAATTTTTAATTTAGCTTATTCTTTGTAAAAGTTACTTTAATAATATATGGAGCAAAATTAAACACCATTCACTAGAAATATAAGAGCAATTCTAAACTCAATATATACTCAATGCATATACCGCCATTTTGGCGAGTTTCGGATGGCTCTGAAATTTTCTCATCATTTGTAGAACTTTATCCATTTTATTACAATTTTCTAGAGATTTCTTTGGAAAGTACTTAAGAGAGTCATCGTTAAGTTGTTGAGAGTTCACGTGATACGAATCAAATTGGATTGTGAGATACATTAGTCTTTTGAGTATAGATATTGCTATTTAATAAATTATTTGAGCATTTAATTGCTGTTTTATTGTACCTGACAATAGTTTTGTGATCTTGTAAGATAGTTATCGGGCTGTTCGCTATATATTGTTCTTGTTTACGCTTATTGGGGCTTTTAAATAAAAGCGTTAGTTATCGATAAATTTGGACATATTTGTACATTATGAGAGTACACTATCGATTTACGTTGAATGATACGTTGTAACAGTATGCATTTTTCAATCGGCATCAACAATATTCCTATTTATTTAACAAGAGATTGAATTATATAAATGCTATAATTTTTACTTTCTTATATTATCGTATACAGAATGTATTGTTTTTCTGAAAATTTTTGAATTCGCTATTTTGATGGAGAAGCTCATATTAGGATATCCTGAATACATTTCGAACACAATTATTCGTCTATATGGGTGTCTTTGTCAGATGTGGACACAAAGCTTGGAAAATAAATGTTTGTACACCTCTATACAGTTGTATGTATGTAGGATGCATTATGTTTAAAATAAATAGATAGAATATTAGAGATTGGCATGGTTAGAGCTTAAATGTTTTCAAATTTAAAATTTTCATAGCAGTATTTACTATGGAGAAAGAGCCGAAACAATTAGGGCTGTAAAGTTAATGCTGCAAATATAAGCGGAACCAGGCTTTCACAATTGGAGGTGCAACGTATAGAACAACGTGTAGATCGTATATCAGACAAGTAGCAAAAACCTTTTTTTTTCTTGGGAGGGGGGGGGGGGCAAATAGCCCAATAGGCTGTCAGCTACAGTCTTATCATATATTGTGATATATCATATATATATTACGATATATCATATATATATTACGATATATCATATATATGTTTATATATGGAACTGGGTCTAGCTGCTCTCAGATTTATAAATCCGTAAAAATAAATAAATAAAATAACGACTTAAGAAAAAAAAAGAAAGAAACTGAAAATTTTTGGAATATGGAGCAGTTGTTAAGTAAAAAATCTGATGTGGGCAACACATGACTTTCCTTATATAATGTAATAAATTTACTATTTTACAGTAAAAAAAAATAGGTTTTTCTTATAGTAGATATTCGTTCCAAGATATTGAATTTTCGACAATTGGTCGTCATTTTCATTGATTTAGAGTCATTTTTATCCATTTGGCGAGATTTTCATTAATTTCGCAACATTTCAAAAAGTCGCCAAGTTGGCGACATTCCACCAAATTCGTCTTCAAAATCTCGCCAAGCGTTATGGACGAAGAAATAATTCCTTCTTACAGCAGATAAATGACTATTGGCGTTCAAATACAGAATAATTACTCAAAGTATCTTTTTCATGAATGGAACGAGCTAGATTCACGAGAATGATGTCACCCAATTTATCGTATGGTATCAAATATGAAAAGTGAACATGTTTCTCAATAGGAATTTTTTTTTTTATATGACTTTTCGATAATTTTTTTGAAAAATGTGCAATATCTCGAGAACGGTTCATGTTAGCGTTCTAAAATTTATGTCAATCGTTTTCTAATGAAAAATTACATAGGAAATGTTTATTTGCGTAACTTTTATTAGTGGTTTTGATTTTTTGACGATTTTTTCAAAATTTCATTTTAAAATTTAGGGGGGTTCTGAACATTCGATTACGTATAAAAACAATAGGCTTCCAGTGTTTACGGATTGTGATTTTTGTACCAAATTTCGTTCAAATCGGTCCATTCGTACGTCAGTTATCGTCTTCACAGACTCACTGACACACACACACACACACACACACACACACACACACACACACACACACACACACATACTTTCACACACACACACACATACTTTCACACACACACAGACACACACTCACACACACAGACATCACTTCAAAAATGCTCGATTCGTGATCAGGGATGCTTGAAACGTGCTCTCCCGTCGAAAACTCGAATTCGAATTTTCGACCCCGTCACAATACTTTCCTTATACATTATTTATATAAGGAAAGTAAAAAGAGTGTTTGCGCAATTTGTAATGGGGATGCCGAAGCACCCCTAGCAGTCGTAGTGGCTCCACATGGCTTCAAAATTACAGTTTAATTTCCCTGTGGAAGTAAAAAGTATTAGAACTGAATGAAACAGACAAATGTTTCGAATTTATTAGTGTCAGGAATTAAAATTACTATTATCAAGAATTTTTGCAATATCAGCTTTAGGACAACTAATAAAAATATTTATAATATTTATCTTTTTATACTATTGTATGGAACTTTTTTGTGTGTGAAGATTATTTGATTTGAGATTTTGAGCTGCACGCACCTTTTAAGGTCTTCTGAACTCATTTGGAACACTTTTAAAGTAATGTCCGTGTGTATGTGTGTCTGTGTATGAGGTGTAAACACGAATTTAAGAACAAATGCACCAAATGCTTTAAGATTTTACGTGAACGTACATTAAGTAAAAACATATAACTAGGTTACATGTTTAGTAATTCTCATTATTAGAACTTGAATTATTCGATTGTTTTAAAATCCGTATTATTACTTACTATTTAAAACAATAATACTTCCCAGAAAAATGAAGATTATATATTCTACATGGAGGCAATAAATAATTTAACCTGCCTTATTGATATTAATGATTTTGAAATACAGTTTATATTAACAGTTCATATTACAGTTTATATTAATTGTAAATATTATTCACGAAATATTTAAAAAAACTTTGTACAAAACTAAAACAGATGCATAATTTTGTTTTATTTGATTAAAGTTTTAATGATAGTGGAATTAAACGTCTTGGAATATGAATATATCAATGTCGACTGGAATCTCATGTTTAAGTTTTTTCTTAACTATTTTCGCTCAGCACCGTATAGGATTTAATTTGTTGGAATTCAGCAAACTTTCTTTTACAGTTATAAAGTAAAAGTATATGATGTGCAAGTACTTAATTTAAAGAAAATTTTTATTAGAAGTTGTAACAAACAGTTTTCGATATTGAATGTGAATGTATCAAACTATGAAGGTATTATAAAGTTGAGTTGAGTCTAACAATTAAGATATTTGTTATTATTCTCTCCCAACTTCCCAAAGGATTGATTTGATATACTAAACTGTTTTTTACTATTATAAAGTAAGTATATGATGTAAGTAAATACGAAAATAATTTAAATAAGATATGAACTTATGCAATAGTGATTTAAATGATGTACAATATTTAATATAAAACAAATTAAAAAAATGCATTTTATATAGCCGCTCTAGCGAAAAAAGTTAAATTACAGAAATTGTGTCTTGATGACGTAATAACTTTACTGAAATATTGCATAACAAGTAACTGTTTTAGTAACTGCTTCCGACCGAAATTGATTTGTGGATGTCCCAATGAAATTTCCCAGTGAAATTTTTAATTAATGTCAAATTTAATCGTATTGCAGTTCAAGTTTTATCACTTTTACTAAATACTGTGTGGGTAACATTTTGGCAATTTGTTTTTCTATTTTCGCTAAAGAAGGCTGTATGAAAAATATTTTTTAATTTTTACATAAATATTGCACATAATTTAAATTGTTCTTTCATAACTTCCAACATTATTTAAAGCATTCTTGCAATTGAAATTATGCATCTACAATCAACCGGTTCTTTAAATATCCAAATAGGAAAAGTTAAACATATTTCCGGATAACGCTTTAAAAATAATTTCCACATCGCTTCATATGCAGCAATCTGCCTTTATTCCCTCCATAATATTTAAAGATTAAAGATTTCCTAAAAACCGCTGACAAAATTCCATGAACAAAACGCAAACGCTAAAACTTTTGGGAAATAAAAATGTTTAGTAAAGGAAAGAAAAATGTAAAGGAAGAAAAATTCTTTTGCCACATTGAACGGAAAGAAAAATTTATCCACCTAGCACAAAATGATGTTATCATCGAGTAAGCGACTTTCTTTACTTGTTTTCTAAAAATATCTGCATAATTTAGCATAGGTGAAAAATTCAAGAGGATGTTAAATTCGCATTGGAATAAAAATAAATCATTTGTTTTTCCTTTCCAGGCCACACAGGCAAATATGTTTCACTAATAATGTAAAGCTTTTTTATATAAGGAATTTGTTCCATATCCTTTTGAGTGTTCAAAATAAACTTGCAAATCAAAGAGGGAAATTAAAGAATTATATTTTAGAGAATAGCACAAAGTCTAATTATTTTTCAAATAATAATTAAAAAAACCCGCATACTTCTGGAATTTGAACTTATACTCCGCGTGCTCATATCTTCATTCTGCGTATTGTGTAGGCGAAGTTGCTGTTCATTAACAATATCAAAATTTCGCTATATTAAACTAGCTCTTATCATCCATGCTACGTTTATCATCAACCCTTACGATGGTTAACGGTCACTCAACGTGTCACCTACACAACATGCCACCTTATTAAAAGTTTCGAATATCAAAATCAGTCTTAAATTTCAGCATAAAAATGACGTGCATTTGATAGTTTTGTTAACATGGCGAACTGCGTCATAATATATATATATATATATATATACAATTAAGGCTTCCGGTTTACAGATTATGAAAATTATTGATATTTTCAGTTTCTTACGTCAACGCTTTTATTTTGCTAATATGTTTCAAACTCATCTATTGTATCTAGCCAATCGTTGAAACAGAATGAAAATGGTACGGGTATATCTTTTAATGACATTTTGGCATTTATTGATTACATTTCATATTTTATGTAAATTTCATTAAAAACCGAACTAGGATGCTTCATTTTTCGAATCAGCATGTGAAGATATTTTTGTATAACGAGAACAAAAATTCATATACTTCTTTTAAGGAGAATTAAATTAAATGTTTTAATAGAATGTTTTGAATAACAATGCCATTTAGAATACAACTGGAATTTACACATATTTTAAATCACGATCGATACCGAGTATGCTATGTAAATAAAATTGTTGGTTGCGCTTCTATCTGTCTGTTTATTACCCTAGCACAGGAGAAATCAACTCTTTATGTTATATCATAGAAATTTCAGAAGTTCTCAAAATAATAAAAGTTTGCTGGAAAGTATGAATTTTAAGTTTATTATATTGTATATGCCGTACAAAGAATGGGTATCCTGCTAGTATCCTGCTAGTAAAATATACGACAAATTAAACCTTTTAAAGTTAAAAATACTGAGAAAAAAAGCCACGATTTGAAACATCTGTATTCAATTAAAATTTTCAAAAATGAACTTGAAAATATCTAAAAACAAGAACATGTTTTTTTTTGTACAGCACTTTTATGTTTGATGTATCTCTTTTTCCTGCACCTCTTATGATTAACTTCACATGGTTCTGTTTGTCCCTTTAACGTAATTTTTAGCAGGTTCGTTCTCGGCTCCTAAAGCACATAGATAACAAAAACTTGGGACACAGTTTCACCTGTCGTGACATTTTCATATATAAATCTTTCCAACCATTGCTTTTCGTTGTTACATATCTACGTACGTCATCTTTAACCGGCTCATACTCGGCTTTCTCACAGTTTCATTTCGCAGAACATTTCTATTTGTAAAATTTTTATATCTTAACGTTACGCTATTAAGTAAATTACGTAAATCATCTTTTTTAAGCTCGTTCTGTGTCCCCAGAGCACACAGAGAGCTCAAACTCGGCCCGGAACATTTTCATCTATAAAAATGTCAAGCTATTATGTTACGCCATTTCAGTTAAACATTTTTTTATTTTTAACAAATTTTTTATCAACATTTAACAACTTTTTATTTTTTAACAAATTATAAAATTTTATGTACTAGTAAAATTTTTATCATGGGAAAAATGTAATGCTGATGCTCCATCAGCAATAAAAAATCTCCTTTTCCTAAAGAATAAAAACATGCTACCATGAAGAAAATTTTCAACTTTCGCGGGAAAAAAAAATACTTTCATGGTTATGAATGGCAAAAAAAAATCAAGGGAATTGTAATCTGCATTTAAATAAAAAATCGAATTTATCTTTTTTGAATCTCAAGGACAAATAAATTTGTCTAACAACGGAATTACATTTTCTGTTAGAGATTTGCGTCTTGCAAAATTTTGAATGTCATAGACGGAAAAGATAAAGGGTAAATTCTAGAACAAATTGTGTTTATAATGTAGAAATTTTAAAAGCATCCGACACTTTTAAGTTGTCTTGTGTTAATACTTGCTTTATTTGTATATTGTGTATGAATTTTAATATTTTTTAATTAATAAGATATTTTCCTACTAAAATTGTTTTATATAAGTGACATTAATTAGTTTAGTGGCATAGCTGGAATTATGCAAAAAATTGTTCACTTATGTATAAAGCATGAAATTTCCCATGATGAATGGATACACAATAAAGGACCATTATAAGCTATTCAAAACTTTTTATTTTTCTCTAATTATGGTCTGATTAGATTTATTTTAAGTTTAAACATGCATTTTTGGGTGCTGAATACGATTTTTCAGATGCTAAATAGGAAGTTAATGTTGACATTTTGTAATCAGAATCCCTTTAAAACCAACATGGAAGCAAAAATGAAATTTTATTATTTGTTGTCGTATTTAATTGGTTTTCGGTTTCGTTGCGTAGTTTCATCATTATTATAGTAATTTCATCATTATAGTAGCTTCATCATTATTATTTTATTTCATTTCAGATTTTCGGAAGTCTAGTGATAGTTACTGATCAATAGAAAAGGGCTCATAGATTCTGTGATGATGTCAGAATAGTTGAAGTCAGGATAGTTAAGTTTCCTCTGTCGTGACGAGATTTCTTAATCTCGCGTCACTTGTGCAAAATTCATAAATTATGCATTATATTTCAATCTTTATATTTTAAACTTCATTTTAACTCTCTTTTATTGTCTTAATATATACATTCTACAATTATTCTGTGCTAAAAGAATATCTTTTGCGCCATTTTCATATTAATATGTCTTAATATATACATTCTACAATTATTCTGTGCTAAAAGAATATCTTTTGCGCCATTTTCATATTAATATGTCTTAATATATACATTCTACAATTATTCTGTGCTAAAAGAATATCTTTTGCGCCATTTTCATATTAATATGTCTTAATATATACATTCTACAATTATTCTGTGCTAAAAGAATATCTTTTGCGCCATTTTCATATTAATATGTCTTAATATATACATTCTACAATTATTCTGTGCTAAAAGAATAATATCTTTTGCGCCATTTTCATATTAATATGTAAAGCGCGCATTCAGAGAGAGGTAAGTATGTTTAGGTGTTTATGACCGTTAAAAGTCAAGGTCTTGTTCCCGGGCAGAGCGGATGTCTGATGTAGAGGCTTTGCTCTCTGCATGTCAATATTTGTGCAAGACATGCATTTTTCATACTATGGTTCTGCAGAAAGAAACATCTGGAATAAATCGGGACCTCGCTGCGCGGGTCGGTTTCGAGCTTGGGTATCTTTTCGGGACCTCTTGGCGAGGCTAGGCTTTTGAAGTTCGAAACGATTTTGTATTGGTCGAATTCGATAAATAGTTTTCGGCCAGGTCCGATTTTGGATTAACTGTCGGATTTGGAAAATTCTGTATAAAAGCGGATTGTTGGATAATTCTCTGCGCTCTTACCTGTCTGGTTACTGACAACTTCACGTCGGTCCGGACCGTATTTTGCGTTGTCTACTTAGGAGTGCGAGATCTGGCACTATGTGGATCTCAGCCTTCCGTGGGCATGGGGGAGAGTCGCCGCCATTGCCGACGGATATCGAGGAAGATCAATTGACCGCTGGTCAAGTGAGGAACATCGGCACCTATAATTTCATGATAACTTCGACGACGACGGACAGAGGTTGACCCGAGGTCTTTCTGCTGGGTCTGGATGTTGGGAAAAAGAAGGAACGAAATGATGTTGTTCCCTGACCGGGCCTGTACATTTTAAATGCACAAGGTGTGCCGACCTTACTGACGTACGGTTTTTCAAGGGCATTGCGGCGGAAGTATGTACCTAAATTCCTCTCAACAACGACATGTCCAGAGGTAAGAATGTTGACCTCTCTCTGCATCTACAACTATTTACGGAAGCATAATCATAAATTTCTGCAAAACCTAAAGTAAATACTGGGCTTTCGTTCATAAATTATATCTGCATTAAGTAATTTCTATTGGAATTATCTTGCTATACTAAATTTAATAACCTTCTATTCTAAATTAATATATGGATAATTTCTCTGAGTGCGCTGCTCCCTGTATTTTTAAGACCATATCTTTTCCTTTTAATATCCGTTATAATGTAAATATTGTTTGCCACTTCTTATTATATTGTTGGATATCATATTATCATTGGTTTAATTCCGTGGCAGCATATGAGATTAAACTTAGTCCTGTGTCCAGTTGGCTGTTGTGCTGAAAATGATTCAGCTTAATTTGTTTATTTAACTTCAAATCTTAATTACCATACTAAATAAAAGAAAGTAATTTATCCAAACACCTGTGTGATTATTTAGAGTAATCTTTTTCTCTTGAAATTGTGCAAATGTGTTTTCAGGTGATGCAAATGTGTTTTCAGGTGATGTCGCCTTACAAGGTAAGGGTTTATTTATTTGCACTTTGGTTATTTGCTGCAGGTCAAACTAGGAGTTTACTCCCGGACTGGAGGAAAGATTCGAATAATTGAACCTGGGTTTAAAAATAGAAATATCAAGGCTTGCATCTTATTTCGTCATACATACAATTATCTCATTTATCCTTTTAACTTCGTATTACATAAAAAGTATGTATGTTTAATTGTCCGCACGTCAATTGGTACCTTTTTCAGTATGACACCTCTAAGGAAGTAATCAACAACCGCCCAGAATGAGATTCAGACGAATTGTAATTTATGTATAATGTCCCAAAATATCCACTAAAGAACTGTTAACATGTTCAGAATATCCAAAACGAAAAGATATAGAAAAGAATCCATTTTAACTTGCATGATTGATGGTATTTAGCAATATTGATAAGTATGGACACTAGATTACCCAGTTATGCGTCTAGTCCCAGTTATGCGTCAATCATTGTTTAATGTGAAAGTTCTCCAAGCTCGTGAAACTTGAGAAATTTCTTTGTCACTAATGCGCAGGTACTTCATTATCTGTATTTATTAATCATGACCCTACAGGTTTGTCTATTTATCATGCCAAAACTCATGCTTTTATGAATAAATAAATAATTATTTAGCTATGCCACAAAACTAAATTAAGTTTTACGAGATGTGTAATCAAAGAATGTGAATGTTAACAATTTCCAGATTAACAGTAGCACAATATTTATGAATAAATATTTTTTTTATATTGAAATATTTGCTGATGAATTTAATTTGTATAAATTACAAATTAAAATGCAAAATGCATAATTAATAAAATATTTTGGAATGCATTTTATAATAAAAAAAAATAAATTGAGGCTTATATGATTTTTGATTAGACCTATTTGCGAATGATATTTTCCAGTTCATTAATATGCATATTATGAAATTACATTAAAATAATATGGCTGTATTTTTACTTAAATTAAATGTTTATTTAGAGACATTATAAAGACATACAATACGCATTTGTTGACTTATTTGAAGGATTATTTACAGTGTGATTGCGAAAGAACCCCCCCCCCCCGCCATTTAACGCTAGCTAGAGAGTTATTGAGCAGAGCAGATGCAAACAAAATCGGTGTGATGAAATTTAAGGACATGCAAAAAAATTTTTAAACATTTCATCAGTTTGAAAAAATCCCCAGTAAAGGAGATTTGACGTTGAAAAGGGAAAAAACTCGCTGAAAATTAGTGGTCAGAAAATGCGTAATTTTCTAAGTAAATAAACATAAAAATTAAACTTGAGGTTGAATTAATAAATTTTGTTTATTTTTCTAGTTAATTTTGTGAGCACATCAAAATAACTGCCATTTTTTTCGTTCAACAGATAGATTATCAAATAGGGCATTTTCTTCCATGTGGGATTCATTGTAAATTTTCTCCATGTATCATAGAGTTAGAGAAAATGAGATAAAACTCCTATGGATGAAAATCTTAAAAATACCATAATGCTTGTGTCGCTAGAGTTAGCAGAGTCCCATCTGTTCTCATTTGACATACCAGATAGGCGTAGTTTATATATTTATTACTGTTTTTAAATAAAAGTTCCCTAATTATGATTAAAATAAATAAGTATATATCTATATTAATTGCCAATTATTGGTCTTGAAGCTGAGATGAATAGAATGGCACCCAAACCAAGATTCTTGCTATAGTAGAAGATAATTTTGATATATCACCGATTCACTTCAATCAATTCAATCAATCAGTTCAGTGTATATTAAATAGACATTATTTTTCGATCTAGCCCACCTATCACTTTCAGTATCCTAATATGGCCCTACACTTTAGTTTGGGGGACCCCTGCTATAAGCGAATGAAATCCAACTCCTCGTTTTGGATGGATCTTTATCTTCACCTTTAGAACAACTCTAAATACGAAGTCACCATTTGTACCGTCCTTGCAATACATAGTATATGTAAAAAGAAAGTATTCTGATGGGGTCCAATATCCGATCCTTCGATTTGGACGGATCTTCATCTCCACTTTTAGATCAACACCAAATTTTGTACTTTCTCTACAATACATAGTATATGTAAAAAAAGTATTCTGCTGGGGTCCAATATCCGATTCTTCGATTTGGACGGATCTTTATCTTCACTTTTAGAATAACCCCAAATTTGGCACTTTTTTTACAATACATAGTATATGTAAAAATAAGTATTTTGATGGGGTCCAATATCCGATTCTTCGATTTGGATGGATCTTCATCTTCACTTTTGGAACAATCCCAAATTTTGCACTTTCTCTACAATACATAGTATATGTAAAAAGAAATTATTATTGTGATGGGGTCCTATATCCGATTCTTCGATTTGGACGGATCTTTATCTTCACTTTTAGAACAACCCCAAATTTGGCACTTTTTCTACAATACATAGTATATGTAAAAAGTAAGTATTCTGATGGGATCCAATATCCGATTCTTCAATTTGGACGGATCTTCATCGTCACTTTTAAAACAACCCCAAATTTTGTACTTTCTCTACAATACATAGTATATGTAAAAAGTAAGTATTCTGATGTGGTCCAATATCCGATTCTTCGATTTGGACGGATCTTTATCTTCACTTTTTGAATAACCCCAAATTTGATACTTTCTCTACAATACATAGTATATGTAAAAAGAAATTATTATTGTGATGGGGTCCTATATCCGATTCTTCGATTTGGATGGATCTTCATCTTTACTTTTAGAACAACCCAAAATTTTGTGCTTTCTCTACAATACATAATATATGTAAAAATAATGTATTCTGATGGGGTCCAATATCAGACTCTTCGATTTGGACGGATCTTCAACTTCACTTTTAGAACAACTCCAAATATTGTATTTTCTCTACAAAGTATAGTATATGTAAAAATAAGTTATTCTGAGGGGTCCTATATCCGACTCTTCGATTTGGATGGATCTTCATTTTTAGAACAACTCCAAATTTTTTATTTTCTCTGCAATACATAGTATATGTAAAAAGAAAATATCTTCAATTTGGACGGATCTTCATCTTGACTTTTAGAACAACCCCAAATTTTGTACTTTCTCTACAATACATAGTATATGTACAATAATAGTATTGTAATAAGAACAAAAATTCGATTCATGGAATTTAATGGATTTACGTACTCGTTTTGAACATTTCTGAATCAGAAAATAAAACATTTTTCCATGACTGACAAGATCACTAGTGGAAATTTTGAAATTCGTATACAATTCGTTGTTTAAATGGATGAACGTCAGAAGTCTATTGATTTTTGGGGGTGATCGGAATAATTAGACATTTTAAATAAGACATTTAAATTTCTCTAAAATAATTTTTCGAAAATCGCAAAAACGCTCTAAATACAAATCTACGTATATGTGAAAATTATTTAATATATCCTTTTTCATTTAAAAAAGGAATGTCATCATTTATAAGATGCTAAAATGAGACGTTTTTGTGATGTTCTTTCTGTTTCAAAATTGAAAAATTCATAAAATATTAAAATAAAATCTGTTATCAAATGAGTTCAGGATCTTACTTGTAACCTAAAATGGATAGACACCCTTGTTTAAAAATTTTCATGAGCCGTTCTTGAGATATTTGAAATTTTATTTTTCTTTCCATGTTGCGCTATATTTATGAAACAAATTGAGCCATACTAATGAAATTTGGTACGATTATTCTAATGAATAAGTGTTAGAGGTCTATTGATTTTTGGGGAGCTTGAATTAGCGACACGAGTTTAAGTTTTCGAAACAGAGAATTCTGTAATCGAAAATTAAATTATAAGAACAATATTATATAGTTAATATTGTGCAAAGTTTTTTTGTTAAACCAGCCATTTATTGTATCATTTTTTATTTGGATAACAAAAAATAAAAATAAATCTAAACATTGAAAACAAAATATGAAATTTGTTTTGTGAAGATATTTTACAAATTAATACAGGACACACATGTTTTTTTTTTGAAAATATTTCATTATACAGTAAGCAACATCTGAGAGTATAATAATCTTTATTAGCGGTCTTATCAAATGGAAACTTCAATATTTCAATCCATGAAAAGTGTGATATGAAATATAAATCTCTTAATTATTCCAAAGAATATGGCAGCTATTTAGAAGCTTTAATTTTGTGATTTGTGCAATCTTGCCTCGTTACCAAATTCGATGAAGGAATATTCAAATTCACAAAAATGAATAGAACAGATGGAGTGGAAAATAATAATTATGGAATGACAATTTAATATTTTAATTGGCTCATATGTATAGTTGTTTAAAAAGGACAACTAATGAAAACATTATGTACGCAATAATGAACTTTCATTAACGTGAAATTAAATACAGAAAATACGCTTAACTATCATCGTTTTCAATGGCTCGGCAGTCCACTGTGGGTTTTGACTTTCCTCAAAAGATTCTTCCGAGCTGTCCTCTGGGGGGTAATGTTTTTTCCATTTTTTATATTTAACACCTCAAAGTCTTCGACATCGTTCCTCGACATCGAACTATCTCAACTTCAGTCGTCCTCTAAGACCTATCCCGATTGGCTTGAACATAAACATACTCTTTCTGGTTTTGTTGTTATCCATTCTTAGTAAAGTGCCTCACCATTGCATTTTGATAACTTTAATGTATTTAATCATGTCAGCATCTTTGCATAGCTTGTTTAGTTTAAAATTGTAGTTTCTTTTCCAAATATCAGTTTTCGGAATTCCACCCAAAATACTGCGCAAAAATTTCGCTCAAAGATACAAAGATATTTTTCATCATGTCCTGTGAGACTGCAGGTTTATGCAGCATAAATTAAGGTAGGTCTTGTAAGTACTGTATATAGCTGCGATTTTGTTCTTTTGCCAGTCAAGTGTGATCTGAAAATATTACTTTACTAACTGAACTTAACTAACTAATAAACTTAACTAAATGAATTTAACTAACTAATAAACTTAACTAACTGAATTTAACTAACTAATAAACTTAACTAACTAATAAGCTTAACTAACTGAACTTAATTAACTAATAAACTTAACTAACTAATAAAATTAACTAACTGATAAACTTAACTAACTGAAATCATATTTTAGAAATCTGCCCATTGTGAAGCAAACAGCAGTATTCGATTGGGTATGATATTATTAAAGTTCAGCACGAATGAATTGTCGCTATCTGTGGTAGTATGGAGTTATATGTACGGCAAAATGTCCTCAATATCATGCTTGTCTGATTTTTACAGTTGACTCTTGTTACCTAGAAAATTCTTCCAGTACAGCTATTCGTTGGAGCAGAGTTCTGATAAAATAAAATACTGAGACATTGGTTCTGTCGCATCATTGATAATGTGATCTCAATCATTCAATCTGGTCCAGGAAAATTTTCGAACTGCAATATAAAACTGCTTTGATTTAATATTATATTTACGTATTTAATATACTTTACAACTTTTTCTTTATTCTCACATTTATTCAAGTCGTAGAGTTATTTTTAAGTCAGATGATACAGCTAAAACGGTGCGGTTAAGTTAGATATTTTTAAAATATAATTGAAATTCAATTTGACTTACGCATTAAAAAAAAAGAAACAAGAAAGATCAATCATGCATAAGCATTGATTATGAAACACTTTCCAACTGAAATGTAATTTCATTTAAAAATTTCTAAAATGTGATTCATTCAGTAGTAATATCTTTTACATTATCACAGTACTACAGTAATTTATTATACTTAAATATTTAAAACTGTATCGAAATATAAATCATCTGATTCTTTATGCAAAATCAATGAATATTTCATTCATATAACTTGTATTCCAGACTCCAGAGCTAAATAATTTTGTGTGAAAAAAATTCAGCAATTCTTATGTAATTCATCTTACAATCGCTTGAGATATTTACATTCTGCATATGTTAAAATTAGGCTTCCTTGAAGAAATAATAAAAGTTTAAGGATCATTTAAAATCACAACTATTGTAATTGCATAGGCACGGAATTTAGATACTGAGATAATATATATGTGTATGTGTATGTACTCAAAGTATTGGAATCGTGCCGAAGATCGGAACTCGAATTTTCAAAGGATCTACACGTTTTGGGACTTCTAGAACACGAAAAAACTACTTTTAGGAAGACGTCTGTGTGTGTAAGGGTGTATCTGTGTGTCTGTGTGGATATTACATCCACTCTAATTGAAAAACTAATGGACCGAATTTCATACAATTTGGTAGGTATGTTTTTTGTGGGAAATCCTGATGTTCATTAGATTATAGTACGATTCGTAATAAAAGAATCTGCCTTCTTTGCGAAATAGCCGCAGAAATTGCCTTTATCCACTCTAGCTAAAAACTAATGAACCAAATTTAACAAAATTTGGAGTATAATATTTCAATAACCTACAAGTGATTTATATACCAAATTTAACAAAATTTTGTATATAAATCATTTGTAGGTTATTCTACTACGATTCGGGAAAAAGGAACGGTCTATTTTTGCAAAATGGCCCGCAAAAATCGTTAAATATAAAAGTAAAAGACTACGTGTGCTCAATTATACGAATTAAATTCCTATTTTATATGTGATTTTTGACAACAAAAAGAATAAGACTAACCCCATTACTCTAGGACTAGCCGTTCTTGAGATATTCTAGTTTTTTCGCGTTTTCGCTATGCCACCTTTGACAATAAGTCCAGCTATCAAATGAGAACCAAATTTAAGTTTAACGTGTAAATTCAATGTCATTTAAAATACTTATGTTGTGCAGATAAACTCAAATTATCATTGAATAAATAAAGAGAACGAATATGAGTCTGCAGAGAAAGACATGTGCTGTCCACATCAGAATTTTTAACAATATTACACCAATGATTTATAGAAGTGAACGGGGATTATTTTCAGGCCATTTCGAAAAAAATGTATGATCTATATTTAAAGATCCATTAAATTTTTGTCGAATAAAATGTTCAACAAATTTAAGCTGTGTACCAAATTTTAACTCTCTAGGACGTAGGAAAGTGCATTTAAAATGCCATCAATTAAATTTATCAAGAAGAGTTATATAAAATTTTAAAAAAATGAAAAATTGTTATCTACCAAATTTATTTTAAAATATGAAGCCACTCCCATATGCAAAACGTTTAAACAAATGGAGAGATATTTATTATATAATATCTCTCTCTTTTCTTTCTGGAAGATATCCCAAAGTCAGAATTTAATTGAATTTGTTTTTTTCCCTATATTAAATAATTTTTTTAATTAAAAAACTACTTAACATATTTTACTGAATTTTTTTTATATATTCTATGGGATAATGTGAATATTTCCTAAAAATTTCGAAGCAATTCGTGAATTTTAAATTTACTTAAAAAATGTTTGAAAAATTAGGTCCCATAGGGTTCAATGTATTTCATTTTTTCAACCCGGGTTCAATAAAAAACTAATTGGGTGATATTATTTATTCATATTCCCATAGGTCCTACAGACCGTCTGAACAACATACTAAAATTTCATTTTGATAAACTCATTTTTACGGCAGTTATCGTGCTAACGGACAGACAGACAGACAGACAGACAGACAGACAGACAGACAGACAGAATGAACAAAGTCATAAACACTTTTCAACTTTGTTGTAAAGTGTTAAAAAAAAAGAAGGTAATTTTTTAATTGTCCGTTGTATGCGTAAAAATTGGGAAATTGAAAGAAGTAAAAAAATAAGGTTACCATAATCTTTATTTGCAATGAACGTGAAAGGCGGTTAAATTAAGCATATGGTTTCATAGGGGCTAAATTAAGCATATGGTTTCATAGGGGCTAAATTAAACATATGCTTTCCTTCCAAATCACTATTTTCGTACGTGTCAAAATAATCAAGAAAAAATGCGGAAATTGAAATAACTTTTCGGTGAAGATTTCATATTGGCACTACTTCTGCCATTCCAAGACAAAATTTCATTATTTTTAATGTATCGACCTAGAAGTCATGTAATTTCTAGCGATTGCAGAGGCTTTATGTAAGCCCAAATCTGATAGAATTATTCTATCTCCCCACAGTATATGACATTAAAAAAAATTAAAAGTGAAATATTTGTATATATCGATAATATTTCACTTCGATATAAGTCCGTATATATCGATAATATTTTGTAATTATATTTTATACAAAATTTTCTTTCGCGAGTTCCAGGATACAAATATAGAAGTTTCCGCATCCAGACCGCTGTTCCGAATAAGACCGCAGCTAATTGAAATTAATGTCAGACGTTTTTGCTACATGTTCGAAATGTCAACAAAGTGTCTTTTGGAAAACGGCAGCCGTTTTATAAGCTGCTAATTTTTAACAAGTATTTTTTTATTATTTGCTTTACGCGCTAGTTCTAATAATCTAAACTATTTAAGACTACTGGGCTGTATACAGTATGTAGTGATTACTCCCTATTATCTAAAAATTATTATCTCCTTATTATCTAAAGTTGGCTCAAACGAGGAAAAAAGCAAAATGAGTACGCGAAGAGCAATAATAGTTTATTTTTTCCAATGGCCAAGCACTTGATATTAAAACCTTCGCCTATACGTATAGTGCTTGAAACGTGAACCACTTTGCGATCATGCTACGTTGTCCGGACACATCCCAGGGGGCGATCACATTGCGTCCTTATAACGATACAATTTAGATCAAACCATTGGGGAGTGACAACCAAATGATCCGAAACCCCTACTTCTGCCCATCCTCTTGGAAGGACCTTTATAATACCCATATTCCGCGTAGACACGGGATTAGTTAGGCGGAGGTAAGGATTGAAGTCGGATCTATCTGATGCTATCCCATCGCCATAACCATTAGGCTGTCCCGGTACCGTAAGTCAATAAATGTGGATTCCATTCAACTTTGGAAGAAACTAAGAGTTCTCTAGTTCTTTGGCTAGTGTAAGAACTACAAATAACAATTATGTTAAAACTGCGTTTCAAATACAATATATACAAAAACATACAGTAAGATATAAATCATGACACAAAACACACAACAACATACAGTAGTGGTATTAACTGGTTTTGGAGGTAAAAACCACCCTTTTTCAATATAAAAGGACAGAGCAACCTCACCAAAGAAAACAAAACCTGGTTTATCTTGCTTTGAACTGTCTACTTTTGTAAAATATTGCCCTCCTATTGTTGGAGCCAGTATTCATAGATCGGTTTAACGCCTTAAAGAACTAACTCTTCGGCAAGAAATTGTTGACTCCCGCAATGTGTTTCTCTTATGTTTTTGTGTATCTTAATGGAGGATCGAAAATGCAGTTTTCGCCTAGGAAGGTATAGGCAGTTTTAGTGTAGGTTTTTATCTTTATTCGTAGAACTCGTTAAAAGGGGGACGGGAGACGCTTTCCATCTGACGGCTTCAGCAAGTATGACTTTTATACAAATTTAAAATATAATTCTAAAATGTAATGTTTAAAGTTCATTTATAATAGGAATTAGAAATTACAACTCGCATTTGAAATCTAAAATCGGAGAATTTACTCAATATACTAATTACAAAGAAGGAACTTCTATTTACCCCCGAAAGGTAAAACGTGTAAAAATCCCTAACTGGGGTATTTTCTTATGAAAACTAGATGGAGAAAATACCCGTACAGGCTTTCCTGTGATGTGAATCTAGGGCTGCCATATGCTGTAGTTCGAATGGGTTTTTTCTAGATTTGGCGATTTATTGACATTTGGCGACTTCTCGAAGGAAACACCTCGAGCAGTTGTGATACCAACTATATTGAATTGCCATATTCGTCAATGTTTTGAGTATAGTAGCAACTATTTTGTGAAATGAAATACGCCAAGGTTTCCAGAATAGTTACAGTTTTGTAAAATTAATGGTGTTTTACAATATATTGCTCCTGTTTCCTCTGTGCTTGTGAATAAATGTGTTAGCTATCGAGAAATTTGGACTAATTATTGTATCCTGGGCATAAACTCACGATTCCAGAGGTTATGTGGTAACAATATTGTTACGAATATGTAAAATACTTCACTGTGTTTTGTTTATTTACGACGGAAATCAAACTTTACAGGGAGCTATTCCAATTGCATGAAAATATGTTAGAAGTACTTTGACTTTTCGTGATGGGCTGCCAGATTTGGACATTTAGTGCAAACTTGACTACTTTTGACGACTTTTCGAAAACACAAAAGAGTTACCACATTTCCAAAAGTCACCAGATTTACCGCATTATTGTAACAACGTATATTGTAACTGCAATATTGTAACAACATTGACAGAAAACAAAATAATTATAATTTAAATAGATGTATTGTTACGAATATGTAAAACGTTTCACTGTGTTTTGCCTCCATTGACCGTGTTTTGCCTCTACATAGCAGACCTTTACTTCTATTAAAGGCTTTTGCTCTATTCAAGAAGAAAACACCTTTACAGGCAGCCATTCCTATTACGTGAATGTAGGGTTGCTATGCATTGAATATCGCCAAGAAGTTTCCCGATTTGCAATGTATCGCCAACTTGGTGACTTTTCGAAATGAACTAGTTTCTCGAAATAATGAATGAAGCGAGGACTTCTGTAAATGTCTTGAGGTAGGGGGAGAAATGTCTTGAGGTAGGGGGAGAAATGTCTTGAGGTAATCTTGAGGAGTATATAGGGGAAGTCACCGCTCAGTTGCAAAGCAGTTGACGTGATACGAGCTAAATTGGATTGTGAGGTACATCAGTGTATTGAGTATAGTATCGGCAATTTTGTGAACTAGCTGAGTATTAAATTGATACTTTATTGTATCTGATAGTTCTTTAGTGACCTTGTAACACAGGTATCGAACTATTCGCTGTGTATTGTTCTATTTTACGCTTATTAGTGATTTTAAATAAAAGTATTAGATATCGAAAAATTTGGACTCATTCTTGAATTCTGAGACTACACTAACGATTTCAGAGGAAACGTCACCACAATAACTGTAATAAGCTATTTACTATGCTAACAAGGTTTTATATTTTTTATTCCTGTGTTTTAGTAGCCTGAGTGACATTTTTTATAATTTTCGTAGTGAAATTTTAACTTGGCGGAACTAAATTATGCTTCATAGAAGTAGCGCATATTTTCTGTTCCAACGATATTACTTTCCTTATATACATAATGTATAAGGAAAGTATTGTGACGCGGTCGAAAATTCGAAATCGAGTTTTCGACGGGAGAGCACGTTTCAAGCATTCCTGATCACGAATCAAACATTTTTGAACTGATGTCTGTGTCTGTGTGTGTGTGAAAGTATGTGTGGGTGTGTGAAAGTTTGTGTGTGTGTGTGTGAAAGTTTGTGTGTGTGTGTGTCAAAGTATGTGTGTGTGTGTGTGTGTGTGTGTGTGTGCGTGTGTCAGTGAGTCTATGGAGACGAACGAATGAAGCGATTCGATTGAAATTTAGTACAAAAATCACAACCCGTGAAAACTGGAAGCTTATTGTTTTCAAACGGAATCGAATGTTCAGAACCCTACTAAATTTTCGAGTGTAATTTTGAAAAAATCATCAAAAAATCAAAACCTTCAATAAAGTTACGCAAATAGATATTTCTTACGTAATTTTTTCTTAGAAAATGATTGACATGAACTTTAGAACGCTAGCCTGAACCGTTCTCGAGATATTGTACATTTTTTAAATAAATTTATTAAAAAATCACATAAATTAAAAAAATATTAACTGTTGAGAATCATGTTCACTCTTCATATGTAATATCATGCGATAAATTTGGTGATACCATTCTCGTAGATCTAGCTCGTTCCATTCATGAGAAAAGATACTTTGAGTAATACTTTTGTATTTGAACGCCAATAGTCATTTATCTGCTGTAAGAATAATTTATTTCTCAGTCCATAATGCTTGGCGAGATTTCAGCGACATATTTGGCGGAATGTCGCCAACTTGGCGACTTTTTGAAATTTTGCCAAATTAACGGAAATCTCGCCAATAGATAAAAATGACGCTAAATCAATCAAAATGACTACTAATTGTCAAAATTCAATATCTTGGAAAAAATATAAGTATCTACTATAAGAAAAACCTATTTTTTTTACTGTAAAAGTAGTAAATTCATTGCATTATATAAGGAAAGTCATACGCTGCCCACATCAGATTTTTTATTCTTGTATTTTAGTAGCCTGAGTGACATTTTTTATAATTTTCTTAGTAAAATTTTAACTTGGGTGAACTAAATTATGCTTCATACCTGTAGAATTAGCACATCTTTTCTGCTCCAACGATATTTTTTTTTAAGTATTAAAATATTCCACTACAATTACAGGTCCACGACAAATTTCAAATCGACGCGGTATTAATTTATAAGCATGTCTCCATCCTCAAATAGGTATTGACAGGTAAGAAGAATCTCTTGAATTAATAACTAGAGACTTCGTTACGTCGCAGTCTGAATAGACGGAAGCACTTGATGACTGCGGCGGTATAAGGTTAATTACTTATTTCATCCTTTCAATTAAGTTGAGACTCTCCATATGTCTCCGAAATGGAATGTAAATCGATAGGAGACAGGTTTGTAAAATCCCTTTAGTCGTTTATTTTAGATAATGAATGTAATTGTTCTTTATGCTACAAGATTCCATTTAAAAATTTTCATTAAAAATCCTTTTCTGGAGTCCTTCTGCAGTTGAATCATTCAGACATTTTTCAACTAAGCATCTATATAATAATTGCTTAATGTGTTCGTGTATATCCATACGTCCTGTATCCCTTCTCCCCGGTAATCTGAAAGATTGAATCTTGTGACTACTTATAGTATCTGTCACAGGACAGAACCTAACGCAGCTGGATTTGGTATTTACCCCCCCCCCCTCGTTCGCGGAAAAATGGAGGATTTTCGAATATTATTTTTAAATCTGCCAAATGCCCCCTGGATGCCCAGAAGGCTGTATCTTTGAACAATTGCAATATCGACAATAGTACAGAACCTAATCCAGCTGGATTTTATGTCCCTTCACTACCGGAGAAAATGTAAACTTTTTTCAAAAAGTTTATCTAGACCCACAAGCAGCCTACCACTGTCTTAGTTGGGAACATTTGTTCACTTATAATTTATAGCATGGAGTACTGAATCCGAACTTGATGGAGTAGGAATTTCCATTTCTCCTTAGCGTAGACATTGGATCTCTCAAAATAGATACGATAAGGAAAGTTTATTTTTAGTATCCAGAATAATGGTTCATATCACGTGATATGGTCAAGTCTTCGCTCACTCAAGACATGGGAGACGAGCTGGTTGATAGACAATTATGCACTGAGTGGATCCTAGTAGTGCAGAAGCGGAGACTCAGGACCGTTGGCGTAGGTTTTAGACCACGTGACTCGGTTCTGATGTTGGGAAGCATAGTCACAACACTACAATAATATCAAGTTCTGGTTGATAGCGGGTCTAGTATAAGAGGTCTAACGTGTGGACAAATTTGAGCAAATTAAATTTTTGAAATGTGTCAGTTTCATTGCTTTTGACAAGCTTAAATACGAGTATTAACATAATCACTTTCCTATCACCATTCGAATCTCACCAGGAAAGAGAATGCAAGCAGTAAAAATGTTAAAATGTAAAAATATCGCAGTCTGAAACATGGAATTTTCAATTCCTACTTTCTATTCCTACTTTCTGTTCAAAGTTTGTGTATGTAAGAAGACAACAAAATATGAGAATCTTGGTGGAGTTATGCCTTTGAAATATTCGTGAACACGACTCAAACGTTTTTAACACTTTACAACAAAGTTGAAAAGTGTTTATGGCTTTGTTCATTCTGTCTGTCTGTCTGTCTGTCTGTCCGTTAGCACGATAACTGCCGTAAAAATGACTTAATCAAAATGAAATTTTAGTATGTTGTTCAGACGGTCTGTAGAACCCATGGGTATATAAATGAATAATATCACCCAATTAGTTTTGGATTGAACCCGGGTCGAAAAAATGAAATACATTGAGCCCTATGGGACCTAATTTTTCAAGCATTTTTTAAGCGGATTTAAAATACACAAATTGCTTCGAAAATTTTAGGTAATATTTAAATTGTTTCATAAAATATATAAAAAAAAATTCAGTGAAATATATTCAGTAGTTTTTTAAATAAAAATTAAAATAATAATTACACCTCTTATATGAAACGATCACGTGACCATGATGTGAAACGATCACATGACCCACTACAAAATGATATATGGCATCCATCTTGTTTCAAAGTCGTGATTTTTTTAAGTTCTTTTTAATGCATATTGAGTGTTGTATCCGTCCTAAAACTACTTTATTTTTGCTTAAATTCTGTGCATCTACATACTGAAACAACGCAGTGACAATATATTTGAGTCTAAATGCTCATCTAAATTTGATTATTTCTACAACTAAGCCCATTTTTCACCTATGTAAAATGCAAACAGCAAAATATATAGAATGAGTTGTATTAGAATTCCTGTATTTTTTTAACACAAAATAATTTAGTCCATGGAGTCTGCATGGCTGATATGAATGAAATATTAATTGATTTCATAAAGTGAAGGACGATTTTTTTCGATGAAGTTTCAAGCATAGAGTTTAATTTTTTGTAGCTCCATGGTCTTAAACAAAATGTTTAAATAAAATAAATTATTATAGTATTGTGATGAATGAAATGAATGGGAGAAAGTTATGAATGAAATCCTGTTTTTATAGAGAGATCCAGGCGTGTTATTTTTTCTATGACGTCATTTGAATTAATTTCAGTTGTTTTCGATGAAGTTTTCAAATATAATAAATTATCGTAGTATTATGATAATTCTAAAACTATTACCGAGGAATGTATAACATTTTAGAGATGTTTAAACCAGGCAATTTATATTTCAATGCCATCATTTGAATGAAGTTCATTTTTTTCGATGAAGGTTTAAGTTTTAAAATATAATAAATTAACGCAGTATTGTGATAAGTTTCAAAATATTACCGAGGAATGTATTGCATTTTAGACTTGTTTAAATAAAATTGCATTGAAGTTGGAAAGTGTTTCATAATCAATGCTTTAAGCATGATTGATCTTTCTTGTTCAAAAGTATATTTATGGCTATTCTTCTGTCAGCATTATATATCTTGCGAACAAATTTATGTATTCAAATTAAATGTGTTTGGACTATTTTAATCGGTAAGTAAGTAAAAAAGGATGCATGATCATTGCCCGTCATACACGTACAGTTTGAACTTCCGATTGACAGAACAGTCCAATCTTGAAAGGTTGAACTGATGCGTGTGGGGCGAATTGCCACCAAATCGTTTGGACTGTGTGACCTTCCGTGTTCTGTCGGGCGAATGTGCCGGTGCAGTGGTGGAACTGATGTTTATGACGATACTTTTTCATCCCAATATTTAATTCACGGGTTTACAATCGTTGCTAGCCGATCCGGTGGTCGAGTGGTCAGGAGCATGCGTTTCCATCTAATCGCTGGATTGCCGGGTTGCGGGTTCGAATCCCGCCAGCGGGTATGGATGTCGTCATGTCGAGGCCAAGTCGGACATCCGCATTTCAGGGAGCCTCTATAAAAGTGAAGCTGCAAATCTTCTCCCCTTCGCCATGGGATACCCTGGGGACTCTTGTGGACGTGGTGCGTAGACGCTCCTTCACCACTGGGGAATTAGTAACGAACAAGCGTTGTGCAACGTAGTCTGTCGAATTTTAACAACATTCCAAGCTGGATTCAAGATGATGAACCCAGTAGCGCTACAAGAAAAATATTTTGAATAGGGATTTCGTAATCAAATATTTTGTTTCCCGTTTCTTCAAATATTATTTATCCGAACATCAATAGGTTTCTGGGTAGGGTTATAACCCTCAAAACTCCCCCCTTATCGACGCCCATAGATGAACCAACAGTTCGATCTGTGCGTGCTCCTGGTGTGGACAAACTGACACAACTGTATCGTTTGGTCTGCTACTTCTAACAGAAGACCAAACTGTACGTAGTATATGGAGGACTTATCTCTTTATGATTCATACTATCTTTTTGTAAATTTCAAAATAAATTGTCAGTTTTTAAATATTTTATATTTAAAAGCAAATTACATTTTTTAAGACGCTAATATTATACTTCGTTGCAAAATATTGCTACAAATGCTTATTGCTGCAAAATTGTTGTGTGAAAATATATAAATATAAAATATGAATAAAATATTCTTGCTATTATCAAAGGAGTGTAGGTTTTATGATTCCTTTCAATGGCAAATAGATTGACATTACGGATCACAAATTTTTCCATTCAAGATTATTAGTGTTCCAGATAGTATGCAATTATACTGTTCGAGGTATTAGAAGTTTCAATTTCCCTATGTTAAGAGTGGAATTCCTTAAAATTATATGAATGAAATTTGGTTTTATCATTACATAAAGTCTGCTAAATTTTAGGAAAAATTTTCGAAAAAATTATAAAAATTTCCACAGGAAAATTTTTAGTATTTCATTTATGAAGTTCTTTGTATTATGATTTCTCTGTCAAAGCTCACTTCTGATAAATACCAATACTCGTTAAACTATTTAAATATGGTGACATGTTGGTCGTGTATGATTTGAAAAAAATTAAGGCATATCAGTATAGTTACCACATTATTGAAAGCACCAAATATATATCAGCGGAGATCAACTCTGGAATTTGCTATATCTATATCATTCAGATGAATAAAATTGAACGATTAAGAAAAGAATTTCACAGACAAAACTTCTGAAGTTCTAAACGTGAAACCGTGGAGTTAGAAAAAAAGAGATAAAATTTCTATGGATGAAATGCTTAAAAAGGCCATAATGCTTTGAGAATTATATCTTGGTGTCCCTAGTGTTAGAAAAGTAGCAACTATTGCTAGATGACACAACAGAGAACGTAGTATTTAGTATATGTATTTTTGATTATTTTTAACACTTTACAACAAAGTTGAAAAGTGTTTATGACTTTGTACATTCTGTCTGTCTGTCTGTCTGTCTGTCTGTCCGTTAGCACGATAACTGCCGTAAAAATTACTTAATCAAAATGAAATTTTAGTATGTTGTTCAGACGGTTTGTAGGACCTATGGGAATATAAATGAATAATATCACCCAATTAGTTTTGGATTGAACCCGGGTTGAAAAAATGAAATACATTGAGCCCTATGGGACCAAATTTTTCAAACATTTTTTAAGCGGATTTAAAATTCCCAAATTGCTTCGAAAATTTTAGGTAATATTCAAATTGTTCCATAAAATATAAAAAAAAATTCAGCGAAATATATTCAGCAGTTTTTTAAATAAAAATTAAAATAATAATTACACCTCATACATGGAACGATCACGTGACCATGATATGAAACGGTCACATGACCCACTTCAAAATGATATATGGCATCCATCTTCTTTCAAAATCGTGATTTATTAATTTCTTTTTAATTCATATTGAGTGTTGTATCCGTCCTAAAACTTCTTTATTTTTGCTTAAATTCTGTGCATCTACATACTGAAACAACGCAAATACAATATATTTGAGTTTAAATGATTATCCAAATTGGATTATTTTTACAACGAAGCCTATTTTTCACTTATGTAAAATGTATACAGCAAAATATGTAGAATGAGTTGTATTAGAATTGATGTATTTCTTTAACACAAAATAATTTAGTCCATTGCTGATATGAATGAAATATTAATTTATTTTATAAAGTGAAGGACGATTTTTTTCGATGAAATTTTAAGCATAGAGTTTAATTTCTTGTAGCTCCATGGTCTTAATTTTTAAATAAAATAAATTATTATAGTATTGTGATGAATGAAATGAATGGGAGAATGTTATGAATGAAATCCTGTTTTTATAGAGTGATCCAGGCGTGTTAATTTTTCTATGACGTCATTTGAATTAATTTCAGTTGTTTTCGATGAAGTAAATATTAAAAATACATCTATATTTTTTGGAATTTCGTTCGAAAAATTTAGAAATCTCAAAATTATTCTTTCCAGAATTCTTCCAGAATTCGAGAACGGCTATTCACAAATAACTCGTCTTTATATCATAAGCATGAAAACATCCTAATTTTTCTGAATTAACTCTATTGTGTACAATCAACTATTTTAAAAATAGTTCATTGTACAACTTATAGTCAAAGATGACAATTTTTTTTCTTTATTTTGTATTCCCATTTTCCATACAATTTTTGGTTCCATTTATAAACACTGAAAGATAAAGTTCGGCAGAGCCTCAAATACCGAATTCGTCTGCTGACCATTCTTCTGATCAAACTATTGAAAATATTTTTCATTAATCATTGATGTTTTGATTAATATGTATGAAAATTATGAAAATAAGACGATATATTGTGATCGGAGATGACTCATTGTTTTACACACAAAAATTTCCATGTTAGTAATTTATACTTTTATAGTTAAATTGAAAATTGTTTTTAATAGGACGTAATACTGTTAAGTTGTAGAATAAATGTATTAATAATTAGTTACTAAATTTCGTCCTTATCCCTTAAAATGGGTTTACTTCGTAAGTTTCAAGAATTTTCTCTTGTTGAAAAGAATGCAGTCAGTTTTCAGAGCAATACTCAGAGAATGAAATATATTTTCCTTAGAATACAGCGGTATCGCATTATTTATCAATTCAAGGACAGTAGGCAGTAACGTCATTAGCTGAAGGCAGGTTTATGAATTTGATTTGCGATCAATAGAAGTTTTCTACAGCACAGTGAAATTGAATTGAGAATTTCTGATTTGTATATCCAGGCGGAAGAGCAGAAAATAATTAGATTTCATATTTGATATCAAATACTTTCCTATTATTTAGATTTTGGATAAATAATTTATTAATGTTAATAAATATAGACAGAGACAAAGACATCGTATTTGTTTTGTAACATCAAAATCCTT
The DNA here is from genome assembly GCA_951213105.1 of Amaurobius ferox. Classification (NCBI taxonomy): domain Eukaryota; kingdom Metazoa; phylum Arthropoda; class Arachnida; order Araneae; family Amaurobiidae; genus Amaurobius; species Amaurobius ferox. Next base: position 63,427,486 of record OX578149.1, read on the forward strand.
GTTCGAATTCCACTGGAATGTTTTTGTATACCAATCGTCTGTCTGTCTGCTTGTCAAGCTAGGTGAAGATTTGTCGCAATATCGCCAAATTAGAGATGGAAAGTTGACAATTAAGTAATATCTCTAAAAGTAAATGTAATTTTTGGTTTAGTCAGTTCTAGTTTAAATAAGAATTATTAGTCAGAATAATAAATTAAGAACTATTAGTGGGAATAGTTAGTTATTGGTGAGAATAATAAATTAAGGATTAATAGTGGGGATAATTAGGATTCAATAGTGAGAATAGTTAATTATGAATTATTAGTGGTAATAATGAATTAAGATTTATTTGTGTAAATTATTAGTTTAAAATTATTGATTCAAAGTATAACGAGATTCCATGTTATTGAGACAGGCACGATTTACTAGGAATCGTATGGAATTTGTTTTATGTAAGTCCAGTTTAGGGGAATAACTATTAATGGCATATTTTTAGGGGGTTATATAGTTGTTTATAATGTCTGTAAACAACATTCCTGCTCCAGCCGGGAATCGAATCACCGATCTTCGTACTGGCCAGCCGACTCTCTACCTTTGAGATACTAGAAGAAAATTGCAAGCTCTTATCGTCGAAGTGGACTCGGTATTATCCCCCTTCTAATGTCAGATGGGCGTGCATCTGGTAATCTGACTGACTAACTTTTGCTATTTTTATCCCAGGTTAGTTTCCCGATGCTATTTTTATCCCGTAGGTTAGCTTTTTGCGTCTTCGTTGTCCACCCGATTTCATATCGTTTTCGAATATTTGAGTCCACTGAGTCCGTGCTAGTCGTACTATAAGCTCCTTCAGACCACTGACATCTTTGCACTAACCTACAAGGCAGATTTATTCTGGCGCAATTGTAAAGAACCTAGCCCCCTAACCGGGAATCGAACCCTGATCTTCGTACTGTACAGCTGACGCTTTACTACTGAGACGAAATTGCAATCTATTTTCGAAATCGACTCTGCAAGTCGATCTGTGCATCTTTGGTAACTATAGGGATACATTTAATCATGAAAAGTGACATTATATTCTAATTTGAAAAATCATTGATAATACTAATAAATAGTTTTACAAATCCGAATTTAATATTACTTTTCATGCCAAAATAAATGTAGAAAATGCTGACTGAAAATTAACAAATCATATGTTTTTATGATTGAAATTAACAAATCATATGTTTTTATGATTGAAATTAACAAATCATATGTTTTTATGATTGAAATTAACAAATCATATGTTTTTATGATTGAAATTAACAAATCATATGTTTTTATGATTGAAATTAACAAATCATATGTTTTTATGATTGAAATTAACAAATCATATGTTTTTATGATTGAAATTAGCAAATCATATGTTTTTATGATTGAAATTAACAAATCATATGTTTTTATGATTGAAATTAACAAATCATATGTTTTTATGATTGAAATTAACAAATCATATGTTTTTATGATTGAAATTAACAAATCATATGTTTTTATGATTGAAATTAGCAAATCATATGTTTTTATGATTGAAATTAACAAATCATATGTTTTTATGATTGAAATTAACAAATCATATGTTTTTATGATTGAAATTAACAAATCATATGTTTTTATGATTGAAATTAACAAATCATATGTTTTTATGATTGAAATTATATTTGCTTGGTTGCCTGATAAATAAAGGTCATGATATTTTACAAATGTTAATGATATATTACAGATTTATAAGATGAATATTAATTTGTAATTTTCCAAATTATTATAGTGTTTTACATGACAATATATTAAAATGCACATAGAGATAAAATACTCCCTAACCCCCATCGCATAATAGTTGAACTTGTATTTCAATTTATTAAGTAAAGCATATTTTCTGACTTATTTGTCTGCCACTAAGTAATTAATGTGTTATTAAAATTGTCATTTATCTTAAACTCTACTTGTTGGGAGCATTAAAAATACATAAACGAGCAGAATAATAATTCATATTCCGTTTGTAGGGAAAGTCTGTGCTGCCCATTTCAGATGTTTACACCTCTAACACAACTTCTGACACCTTAAAGTTATTTCATATTAGGTTGTACACCTCATGAAGTACTAACCATCCACAGACGCCCATCTCTGTACCAAAATACAGCATCTTCGTTACGATGCTAGCTTGCAATCCATAGTAGGATTCAATACGGAAATATATAGTAGAGTTCAATACGGAAATACATAGTAGGGTTCAATACGGAAATATATAGTAGGGTTCAATATGGAAATACATAGTAGAGTTCAATACGGAAATACATAGTAGGGTTCAATACGGAAATATATAGTAGGGTTCAATATGGAAATACATAGTAGGGTTCAATACGGAAATACATAGTAGGGTTCAATACGGAAATACATAGTAGGGTTCAATACGGAAATACATAGTAGGGTTCAATACGGAAATACATAGTAGGGTTATAAAATACGGGTGAAAGATCAATTGTACCCGCTCCACTTATTGACCTGCCCTTGCTGCATCATTTAATAACATTAAAATCTACAGATGTGTGAGTATTCATAGAGCATTAAATGTATACCAGGTTGAATGTTAATGACTTAAACTGTTTACAAATACGAACATAGAAATAGTGCAAGAAATAATTTTTTTTTCTCTTTGTAACTTGAAAATAGAAATGCCTTAATTTATTTTCACCATGTTTCCTTACTACGCTCCACTTGACGAAAATAATGAAAAATAGTTTTATTTTTTAAACTGATATGTCATGCAAAACTCTGTTAATTTTTTTTTCGTCTGCCATTTTCAGGCCATCCTTTGGCCATCACCGTTTTGAGTAAAGAAGGCTGAAAGAAATATATAGAGAGGTCCCGCTTAGAACATATCAACATACTTTCATCCGGGACGGTGCATTTCTAAATGCGAAATTCAAAAGATGCGGGATAAAGAGACGCACAAATATACATTTAAATTGACCTTCAAATAAACATATAAAATGACCTTGAAATATATATTTAAATTTACATCCAAATAAACAATGAATCTAGCATACAAACACATGTAATGGGAAACCAAATGTCAAATAATAAACCTCGCTATCTAGCACGTCAGTTATCAACCTTATATATGGTACATATGAACTCTTACATGATGTAAAAAATATAGATGGTGTAGAATATATCTATAAATACCTATACCTTCATTTTGTTCCATTAAATTCCATGAAAACATAATTTCGATACCAAGGCAAAATTTAAGCGACAGCAATGGTTCACCTTTAAAGAATAATTTTATATAACCGCGAATAATAAAAGAATAATAAGACTTTATTTAGCGTGAATGGCCAAAAGTTAATTTATTTTCACATCATTTCTACAACTCCTTTAGAAGTTTTCAAATAACGTCCTCCGTTGCATTAAGTACGAATTAATGAACAAAAAATCAATTTTTATTCGCATAAAAGAATTTACCTTTATGAAGGATTTTTCCGTTATTCATCATGATGCATTGAATACTTATAGCAGCAGCACTACAGGCCAATGCATTTAAATTTTTCATTTTCGAATGGATAATTTTTGTTATTAGCCATTTTATAATAGGATTAAGTAATATACTTTTCAAGGATGGGTTCGATAATTCAAAAGAAAATTTTGGGCACATTTAAACATTTTCATCGCCTTTTTCAGCACATTTAAACATAGGAAACAAAGTTGGTTGTACTTTTATGTCTGTGTTTCTCCCTATGTCCGTGTGCCTGTGTACATATGTGTAATGTACCCATACACACTTGGTTTAGCATAATTTCCCATGAAATTTGGTAGTTTAGTAACTTAGGGGTTGAAGACCCAGACCGGCCGACTCGTTCGAAGACTTGAGCAACTATTTGGGCGGCCAGAGTAACTTAGGGGTTGTCTTTATTTCAGTACAAATAAAAAAAAATCTGATGACTTTTCCTGAAGATTCATATCCACGATCTCTTCAGGCATCGAGTGTCCGTTATTAAAAATCTGTTGTGGGCAGAATATGACTGTCCCTACAGACTCAAATTAAAGTTATATTTATTTCTTTAATACTCCATTAAATTGAATTTAATTGGGCAAGACAACAGGCATAATTATTTGAAATTACACTGAATTTGTATTTTTAATTCAATTTTTGATTTCATTTGCTAACTGTGACGTAGTTTCAATGGTGACGTAACAAAAATGACGTAACAAATATTTCGAGATATTTAATTTCGAGAAATTAAAATATCTCGAAATAGGCTAGATCCAGAGTTAAGGGGGGTGGTTTTATTCTTTTAATCTTAAAAAATTGCGTATAAAACAAAAGTTTAATTGATATATTTGAGCATACGTAGACTTTTAGTTTAGATTTTGGCGAATTTTGCGGGTCATTTCGTAAATTAAAGGCAGGTTCTTCTTTTCGTACCAAAATCTAATCATCACCATTGTATACCACAAGTGACATATTTACCAAATTTTTCAAAATTTGGTAAATTAGCTATTTAGCTGGAGTGGATACATTAAATTTTTTCGGGCCATATTGTAAAAAAGGCGGAGTCTTTTAGCTCGAATTGTACGAAAATCTTAATCAACCCCAGGATTACACACAAGCGACTTACCTATAGAAGTTTATGAAATTCGGTCTATTAGTTTTTGAGTTCGAGGGGATGCATACATTGCACAAACAGGCACACACACAGACGTCACGCTAAAAATAGTTTATTCGTGTTCTAGAGGTCCCAAAATGAGTTGATCCGTCGAAAACTCGAGTTGCAAATTTCGACACGATTCCCATACCTTCCCTATGTATTTCCATGTATTGCAGGGAAAGTGAAAGCTACCCTTTGTTAAAGAGTACGCAAAAAATGAAAAAAATATCACATAGAAGAAAAAATAATATTTACCAAGTAAATACATGTATGCAATTATCACGTCATCTTTTTTACATAATAAAAGCTGTTTGCGTTTGTGTTTGCCTTTTGTAATGGGAATTTGAAGCGGTACTGGGGTAGCTGCATTCCCCCGGCAATACACCTCGTTGAGTTTTTTTTTTTAATATTAGAATTTGTTTAAAAGTTCTGAATATAAAATTAAAAGTTCTGTTCGAATGCGAACAATTACTATTGGAAGTTTTCTTCGAACGATGGAACAGACTCTTAGTCTTCCAAACGGTTACCTTACACCTTTCTGGTAGGTCGGACGGTCTGGGTCTCAACAACAGACTCTTTGTCTAAATATTCAAGTACCATAAATTTTGCGATTTTCTAGTTTTAGGGATTTAAACATGAATTTTCCCTATTTGGAATATAGAATAATATCACTATAATAAACGTGTTTTGAGAATTTGACTTAAATCGGACGTAAACCTTTCAAAATAACATATACAATTATTTTTTTTATTTCGGCTTTAAAACGAATTAATTACAGGAAAAGAAAGATACCTTTTACTTTTTTCTTATTTCGAACTGTGAACTTTAGTCACAGACAATAGCGGGACATAAGTTGTATGATTAAATATGAAAATCTACATTTTAAAGTAAAACATTTTATAAGCGAAAACTAACCTGGATGAAAATCTATCTATTTTAACTGGACGGAATGCTTTTTTCAATCGATTTCAATTATTTTTAACGAGCATGATCATAAGGGACAGCCGAAATGAATTTGATTCAAAATAGGCTACTTGGAAATTCAGTAGTGTTACCTGTATTAATTATCTGTATTACTTAATAATCTGTCTTACTCTGTATTATTAATTAATTACGTAATAATTATGACACTTGTTCAAGACTCACGTAACAACCGTAATTTGTTTTTGTAACATAGTACTTTATAATCAAACACAAATACACTAAAATAACCAGTTCACAAAATATAATGGCTGTAAGCTATTTTGGGAGATTGGCGTCATATAAAAATGCTAAAAAATAAACCGAACATTTGTTGCAATTTTAAATAATTTATTTTATACAGTGAGTATAAAAAGTATTCGCAATTTAGAAGTTTGTATTACATCCTTTGCAGAAAGCGCAAAGATACAAAATAATTTGATTATTACTTTCCTATACATGTTACCGGTAATGTACGAAATGCCGGCATTCTATAGAATACCTAAGCATTTTAAAGAATACCGGCCATTTTTAGGCAAAGTATGAAATATGAGAATTATTATATACTTTCCCTAGGCATTGTATATAATACCTAGGCATTCTATAGAATGGTAAATGCTATTTAGGCAAAGTATGAAAAAAGGAATGAATCGGAGATATATTTCATACTTTGCCGGTTTGTCATTGGGCATTCTATATAATGCCAAGGAAATGTGTGAAATGTTAATCGTTTCATAGATTGCCGATTGTTTTCGGTATTCTATATAATGCCTAAGTATTTTATAGAATGCCGGCTTTCATACATTGCCGGTTATGTTGCCGGCAATGTATGAAATGCCGGCATTTTATAGAATACCTAGGCATTTTATAGAATACCTAGGCATTTTATAGAATACCGGCATTGTTTAGGCAAAGTATGAAATATGAGAATTATTATATATTTTCCCTTGGCATTGTATATAATACCTAGGCATTTTATAGAATGACAAATACTATTTATGCAAAATATGAAAAAAGGAATGAATTGAAGATGTATTTCATACTTTGCCGGTTTGTCATTTGGCATTCTATAGAATGCCTAGGAGATCTGTGAAATATTAATCGTTTCATAGATTGCCGACCAGTTTTCGGTATTCTATATAATGCCTAGATATTCTATAAAATGCCGGCTTTTATGCATTGCCGGTAACATATACAATAATGTATAAGGAAAGTATTGTGACGGGGTCGGAAATTCGAATTCGAATTTTCGGTAGGAGAGCACGTTTCAAGCATCTCTGATCACGAATCGAACATTTTTGAGGTGGTGTCTGTGTGTGTGTGTTTGTTTGTGTGTGTGTACGCGTGTGTGTATGTGTGTAGTATGTGTGTATGTAGTGTGTTAAAGAATATGTGTGTGTGTGTCAGTGAGCCTCTTGGGGCGATATCTCACGAAAGAATCAAGCGATTCAAACAAAATTTGGTACAAAAATCACAATCAGTGAATACTGGAAGCTTATTATTTTCACACGCAATCAAATGCTCAAAATCCTCCTAAAGTTTGAAATGAAAATTTTAAAAAATGATAAAAAAAAATACGACATTCAATATAGTTACGAAAATAATCATATTTTATGAAATTTATCATTGGAAAACGATTGACATAAATTTCAGAAATCTAGCATGGACTGTTCTCGAGATATTGTACATTTTTCAAATAAATGTATTAAAGAATCACATGAAATTAAAAAAAAAAGTATTAAGTATTGTGAAATCTGTTCACTTTCCATATGTAATATTATGCTATAAATTTATTATGATCATTGTCGTAGATCCATCTCGTTCCCTTCACGAGAGAAATCACTTGGGGTAATAGCTTTGTAATTTGATGCCATTAGTCGTTTATCTACTATAAGACTAACCTATTTCTCCATAAACAATGCTTGGCGACATTTTGGCTCGAATTTTGAGGAATATCGCCAACTTGGCGAGTTTTTGAAACGTTGCTTAATTGACTAATTTATCGCCAAATTGATAAAAATATCACCAATTTGATAAAAATGACGCTAAATCAATCAAAATGAAGACTAATTGATAAAAATCCAACATCTTGGAAAGAATAAGATTCTACTATAAGAAAAGGTACTTTAGATAATATTTTTGCATTTGGAGGCCATTAGTTGTTTATCTATATATATAAAATTGAAAATCTGTCTGTCTGTCTGTCTGTCTGTCTGTCTGTTTGTCCCATCATCACGGGAGAACGGCTGAACCAAATTTGATGAAATTTTGTGGGTAACCTAAAAATAGCCCCAATCAAAATTTAGTCTGTGATTTGAGTTTCTACGACCAGTGGTTCTCGCGATATTAGTAAAAAACAAAATTTTCGTTTGTCTCATCATCACGGGAAAACGGCTGAACCGAATTTAATGAAATTTTGTGGATAGCCTTGAAATAGCCCCCCATAAATTTAGCTCAAGTTTCGAGTTTCTAAGACCAGGGGTTGTCGAGATATTAATGAGAAACGGAACTTTTTTTATAGGAGTTCTACTCTCCAACTCCGTGGTTTATCCAAACGGAAAGGATAAAAATCGTTTGTTTAAAGCGTCAAAGGGAATTAAAACTTTATTTTTGAGTTTGATGCAGGATTTTTGCATTAAATAGTCACTATCTGAAAGCATGAATTGTTTGAAACATGAATTTAAATGGAAAAATCTACCTCCATGTATTTCACAAGCTTTTACTCAACGATTAGAAGTATAAAGAAATTAAAATGGTTATTTAATTTCGCATTTTATGAGGAAGATTCTATCTTATATCATGTTGCTCGGCAAAGGAATGGAATTAAATGTGTTTGTTAATGATTATTTTTTTTTCTATTTGTATAATAAATAAATGGATGTAAAAATATATTTTATAAATGAACGGTTTGATTGTTCTTTTAATTATATATATTGCGGACTGCGTACATCACTTTTATTTATTTTAGCAAAGAGGTTTCAAGTTCATATATTGTGTTTAGCTAATAAACTCATAATAAATGAACGGTTTGATTGTTCTTTTAATAATATATATTGCGAACTGTGTACATCACACTTTTATTTATTTTAGCACAGAGGTTTCAAAGCTCATATATTGTGGTTAGCTAATAAACTCATATATTGTGTTTACCCAATAAATTCATTTAGCCGATTGTTGAAGCAGAAAAAGAGTAGAACGGATGTATGTATCTTCTAATACAATTTTAGTGTTTTCATTTAGTATATATACAGACGGGATATGGATATTTTATTCTTCAGATCTGTAAATTTAGAGCTACGAATTTAGCGGAATATCTCTAAATAACTTGGTAACTTTTCTTAAACTTTACCAAATTAGAGGAAATATCTCGAAATTGATAAAAATGACCCAAATCAATGAAATTAAATTTGTTTTTTTAGAATAGAGTACTGAAATGATGTTTCTGTAGCATTTGTCGGTCAGTCCATCCATCCTACTTAGTAACGCATTTAACTAATTTTTTTAATATCACTAAATTGATAAAAATATTTGTAAATCCATAAAAATATCATGGAGACGAAAATGTCGCCAAACCTTCCATGAAGATCACATTATTCAGAAGACATGATTTCCATCAATTTATTTGAAGCAGATGATATCATGTCGCTTAGCAACGGATCCAATGTGTTATGTGTCATACGATTTTTATTAAATCTAATAAAAATATGTATATAAAATAAATTTCATTGACATTGCATTTTTGACTGGATAATATCAATTACGGTCTTCAGGTTTAAACATCATTATTATTGATATTTCGGAGACAGTTGATTCAGGAATTATTGATATTTTCAAATTATTATGCCATTGTTTCATTATGACGAAAATTGTTGAAACTCATATATAGTACGTTGTACAAGTAATCTTCTACAAATGCACGGGTATATCTTCTAATCTACGAGAATATAAGTAGTACAGGTATATTGGCAAAATTTTTATATATGTTGGCATATATTGGAATCAATTACGACCTTCTGGTATTAAGATTACGGGGATTTTTGATACTTTCAATTTATTACGTCATCTTTTTTATTTTGGTAAATATTTTTAAGACTCATATTACAATATGTTTAAGCTTCTACTAACACACTGGCATATTTTCTAATTTGCGACAATATAAGTAGTACGTGGTTGCATATATTGATTCAATTATTTTTTTTTGTGTGTGAATTTGTTTACAAAAGGGGCCAGGATATTTTATTCTTCAGATTTGCCCGTGAAGATAATTTTGCATAGTGAGAACAGATATTCTTAAACTTCTCTTTATCTATATAAATAAAATTGAAAATATGTCTGTCTGTCTGTCTGTTTGTCCCATCATCACGGGAGAACGGCTGAACCGAATTTGATGAAATTTTGTGGGTAGCCTAGAAATAGCCCCACTTAAAATTTAGTCCGTATTTTGAGTTTCTACGACTAGTGGTTCTCGAGATATTAGTAAAAAACGAAATTTTCGTTTGTCTCATCATCACGGAAAAACGCCTGAACCGAATTTAATGAAATTTTGTGGATAGCCTTGAAATAGCCCTCCATAAATTTTGTCCAAGTTTCGAGTTTCTAAGACCAGGGGTTGTCGAGATATTAATGAAAAACGGAACTTTTTCTTAGGAGATCTACTCTCCAACTCCGTGGTTTATCCAAACGGAAAGGATGAAAATCGTTTGTTTTAAACCCCAAAATGAAATAAAACTTTATTTCCGAGTTTGGTGCAGGATTTTTGCATTAAATAGTCACTATAGGAAAACATAAATTGTTTGAAACATGAATTTAAATGGAAAAACTACCTCCATGGTTCAACTCTCACAAGCTTTTACTCAACGATGTAAAGTATAAAGAAATCAAAATGGCTATTTCATTTCGCATTTTATGAGGAAGATTCTATCTTATATCATGTTGCTCGGCGACGGAATGAAATTAAATGTGTTGTTAATATCTATTATTATTTTTTTATTTGTATAATAAATAAATGGATGTAAAAATATATTTTATAAAAGAATGGTTTGATTGTTCTTTTAATTATATATATTGCGGACTGCGTACATCACTTTCATTTATTTTAGCAAAGAGGTTTCAAGCTCATATATTGTGTTTAGCTAATAAACTCATATATTGTGTTTACCCAATAAATTCATTTAGCCGATTGTTGAAGCAGAAAAAGAGTAGAACGGGTATATGTATCTTCTAATACAATTTTACTGTTTTCATTTAGTATATACAAACGGAATCAGGATATTTTATTCTTCAGATCTGCAAATTCAGAGCTACGAATTTAGAGGAATATCTCTAAATAACTGGGTAACTTTTCTTAAACTTTACCAAATTAGTGGAAATGTCTCCAAATTGATAAAAATGACCCAAATCAATGAAATTAATTTTGTGTTTTTTAGAAAAAAGTACTGAAATGATGTTTCTGTAGCATTTGTGGGTCAGTCCATCCATCCTACTTAGTAACACATTTAAGGAATTTTTTTAATATCACCAAATTGGTAAAAATATTTCAAAATCCATAAAAATATCATGAAATTGATAAAATCGCGCTTAATAAAGGAAATTAATTGTGTTTTGTTAGGAGATAGTATTGTGATGATGTTTCGTCAATTTGTCGCATAATGGGATTATCAGTTCTACAGTTCGACTTGGCGATAAATTTGGCTAAATTTATAGCTAAAGTTATAGCTAAATTGACGAAAATGTCACCAAACCTTTCATGGAGATTGCATTATTCAGATGATATGATTTCCATCAATTTATTTAAAGCAATTGATATTATGTCGCTTAGCAACGGATCCAATATGTTATGCGGCATATGATTTTTATTAAATCTTTTCCGATTTGAATAGTAAAAATATGTATATAAAATAAATTTCATTAACATTGAATTTTTGACTGGATAATATCAATTACGGTCTTCAGGTTTAAACATCATTATTATTGATATTTTCGGGGACTGTTGATTCAGGGATTACTGATATTTTCAAATTATTATGGAATTGTTTTATTATGACGAAAATTGTTGAAACTCGTATATAGTACGTTGTACGAGTAATCTTCTACAAATGCATGGGTATATCTTCCAATCTACGAGAATATAAGTAGTACAGGTATATTGGCATATATTTTGATATATATTAGCATATATTCGAATCAATTACGACCTTCTGGTATTAAGATTACGGGGATTTTTGATACTTTCTATTTTTTATGTCATCTCTTTTATTTTGGCAAATATTTTTGAGACACATATTGCAATACGGGTAAGCTTCTACTAACACACTGGCATATTTTCTAATCTGCGACAATATAAGTAGAACGGGGTTGCATATATTGATTCAATTCTCTTTTTTTTGTAAATTTGCTTACAAAAGGGGCCAGGATGTTTTATTCTTCAGATCTGCCCGTGAAGATAATTTTGCATAGTGAGAACAGATATTCTTAAACTTCTCTTTATGAGCAACAAATTTAATATTTTAACAGAATTTGCACATGATTGCGAATTATAAATTTCTTTATATTATATAATCCGTACGAAGAATGGGTAAGCTGCTAGTGAGCAATAAATTTAATATTTTAACAGAATTTGCACATGATTGCGAATTATAAATTTCTTTATTTTATATACTCCGTACGAAGAACGGGTATGCTGCTAGTCTGCTATAAGAATAACCTATTTTTCCGACCATAATGCTTGATGAAATTTTAGCAACGAATTTGGCGAAATATCGCCAATTTGACGAGTTTTTAAAAGTCGCTAAATTGATGAAAATGTCGCCAAATTGATAAGAATGACGCTAATTCAATAGAATTGACAGCTAATTGATTAAAATTCAATCTTTTGGAAACCATACCAGGCTCCTCCATAAGCCTCCGTCTGCAACTCTTGGCAAAATTCTGGTGATGGATTTTTGGCGGCATATCGCTAACGTGGCGACTTTTTTAAATGCGAAATTGACGAAACTGTTGCCAAATTGATAATAATGTTATCAAATTAATAAAAATGTCGCCAAATTGATAAAAATGACGCTAATCAATCAATCAATCAATCACCTTAAACAAGGGGCTCACCCATTGGCTTTGCATCCTGATTATGCCTCGCCACTGAATTTGATATTCGACGATACTAAATAAAACCAGTCTTTTAGAAATGTAATATACTACAGACACTGTCTTGCATTTACCTTCAGTACAATATGCAATAATATACAAAACATACATCTACTCATATGTTTGGATCTATAAAATACACACACACACACACACGTATATATATATATATATATATATATATATATATATTAAATACTTTTAAATGGCAGATATCTATACAAACTAATTTTTAAACGTAAATATAGTTATATACATATTTGCTTATACATGATTAAACTCAAACATCACGTATTCTCAGAGCAACTTGTATGCATAATACATATAAGACTTAACATTACTACTATAAAATAACTCTGTAGTGATTAATACTCTCTAGTGGTAACATATAAAATATGCACTAAAATAAAATTATATCACACACAGTAAAATTAAATCATATTATGCGTAATGCAATTAATACCTGGTATCCCAACGAATTGTCTAAGCAATAGGATATATTTTCAGTCAAAGAAAACGTTCATTTTCTTCTAAATAAGTAAAAATCTTTTAAATACGTTTTCGTGCCTAATTATTAGTGGTGATATTATTCGCCCAATGCAAATTAGTGCCTTCTTCGGCGCACATGCACAAATCTGTATCTCTTTTTCCAATTTTTTTGAAAAACTTCAGTAATGCACAGTGTCCCGAGAAGAATTGGGTGACATATCTATCATAACTCTTCATTTCAAATGAAACTTTTGGGAAGAAATAAAATGTGATTCCCCCTTTAGACGAATAGTCCCAAGTGTCTTGCCATTCTTGAAGTAGTCTCATTTTCTAATCTCTTAATAATGTAGAGCTTGGGATTGTACGGCCAGGATGTAATGTTGTGCAAATCTTTAATTCTGTCATATAATAATGGGCATACCTTTTATTATATAAGAAATGCTTTTGTAAATATCGCCAACTTGGCAATATTTGGCCCCACATTGACGAAAATATAGTCAAAATTGCAAAACTGACGCCAAGTTAATGAAAATGACACCTAATTGATGAATTTATTATTAAATAATTAAATATGGGGACTGTATTGATAATTGTTTATTTAGAGTTGCGTAAAATATAAGTTATTTGGGTACGGAATAGTTTTAGATGTTGTCATCCGGATGTACAATTTATGGCACCAAATGTACAATTTAACGTTACAAATACAGTGAGAAAAGTCATGTGCTGTCCACAACATATTTTTTAGCTTGTTTTTGTTTCGCCGCACGCCGATTTAACTAGTGACTAGATAATCATAGAGGTGATTATAGTCTCACATTTTTTTAGCTGACTGTCAGATATAAGGAGCATATGTGATGAACTGATATAAGATTGATTTTAAATTTATTTAGTTTTTTAGTAAAAATCAGTTAGTAAAAATGTTTAAGAAAATGAATGTTTAAAAATGTTTTTTTAGTAAAATTCAGTTAGTAAAAATGTTTAAGAAAATTCAGAAATGCCGGAAAAATTACTATAAGAACTCACGAAAGTTAGCTGAAGGAGAGCGAGGAGAATCTGGAAAGTTCTGCTATGTCATCAACCGAAATGTCCAGGAAATGTAAGAAGCATCAACAGTTAAAGTGTAAGAAGCATCAACAGTTAAAGTGTAAGAAGCACCAACAGTTAAAGTGTAAGAAGCATCAACAGTTAAAGCGTAACAAGCATCAGCGATTGTCAATAATTCATATTGTCCCAACTACACTAACTAACGTTGTAGTCATGTTTAGAATTAAATATGTATACATTTAATGTTTTTAATGCTTCAATAACTCAGTTTTTAGCCCTTTTGTAACATTTCTGTCAGAATCCACTCAGAGCTTATCTGGTAATAGGTTCTACTAATTGAACCTTCGCATGCAGAGAAGAACATTTTTCAACTCCGTTTTCAGTTCCATCCTCCATTCGCTGCTGCTCATTAATCGGAGCTCAGCGAGGGGTAGATGCAACTATTGGGACTTTGCTGCCTTATTAGCTGACGCTTACCAACTTCCATCACTCACTTCGCAAAAAATTTCACTAAGTTCAGTTCCCAGCTCGCTACGCTAGCCAATCCCGAAACGTGAGTTGGAAGGTTTTGACTCCTAGTTTATGGCTGATCCGGCATCACAAACTCTTTTGTGCCACCTGCTATTAAGAAATATTGCTTACTGTATTACGGATATTTCAGGAATGGCAATATTTCATAACTGTACGTTGGCGTTTGTTCGTAATACAAAATGGCGTGTTACGTTTTCAGTATAGAGAGATTTACAATACTGAGACATATAATTGTTATGCAATATAACAATTGCCCCGGCCTTGGACTACAAAAAAAATATATATAACAATTGAATCATAATGTTTATGACGACAATAGTTGCGAAACGCTCTATATGTAAGAATAAGCGATAAGGATATGATTGTCAATATTTCATATTGCCTCAACTACACTAACTAACGCTGTAGTAATGTTCAGAATTAAATATATATACATTTAATGTTTTTAATCCTTTAATAACTCAGTCTTTGGCCATTTTGTAAATTTTCTGGTAATCAGTCCTACCAATTGAATCTTCGCCTGTAGAGAAGAAAATTTTTCGAGGTCTTGCTATTACTAGTTCGTCCAAGACGCGAACTCGCAGTTCAAATATACTTCTTTTGAATTTGACATTAAATATTTCCCTAATTAACTTTTAAATCAAAACACGGTTTATATTTGTGTGTTTCCCTAATGTTTCTCTACAAATGTACCAAACTTCATATTACTTTCCTTATATACATAATGTATAAGGAAAGTATTCTGATGGGGTCAAAAATTCGAATTCGAGTTTTCGACGGGGGAGCACGTTTTAAGCATCCCTGATCACGAATTAAACATTTTTAGGTGTGTCTGTGTGTGTGAAAGTATGTGTGTGTGTCATTGAGTCTGTGGAGACGATATTTCACAAACGAATAAAGCGATTCGAATAAAACAATATTCGAATAGACATTTCTTATGTAATTTTCTCTTAGAAAACGATTGACATAACCTTTAGAACGCTAGCAAGTACCGTTCTCGAGATATTGCACATTTTTCAAATAAATTTATCAAAAAATCCCATAAATTAAAAAATATATATTTACTGGTGAGAAATATACTCACTTTTCATATGTAATATCATGCGATCAATTTGGTGACATCATTTTCATGGATTTAGCTCGTTCCATTCATGAGAAAATATACTTTGAGTACTACTTTTGTATCTGTCCAATAGTCATTTATTTGCTATAAGAATAACTTATTTCTCCATCCATAACGCTTGGCGAGATTTTGGCGATGAATTTGGCAGAATGTTGTCAACTTTTTTAAATGTTGCCAAATTAATAAAAATCTCGCCAAATGGATAAAAATGACTCTAAATCAATAAAAATGGCGACTAATTGTTGAAAATTCAATATTTTAATATCTTGGAAAGAATATAAGTATCTACTATAAGAATAACCTATTTTTCTGCTGTAAAAGTAGTAAATTCATAGCATTATATAAGGAAAGTCATGTGCTGCCCACATCGAATTTTTTTTCAATTAGCGACATGAAAAAAAGAACTTAAAACCTTTCGAAATTTCCCAGTATCAGGTTTACAATGAAACATAAAGTAAAATAATTTCATTGGATAAATAAAATAATTCCATTTCCGTTCAATGCAACAAGAACAGCATTTTAAAACAGCAAAAGTGTTTGTAAATAACCAGTCTTTCAACGCTTTACAGAATTTTGATTGTTTTATATGAAACTTCCGGGTATCAATAACAGTTGATTATAGATTATGAATAATATTTTCATCAAAAAATAACATTATGCGGTATTTTTGCGTTATACCCATTCCAAAGGATTCACAAATCCTCCTATTGATAAAAGGTGGTTGGTCAGTTTATAAATTTAATTATACATTGAGTAGGCATATTATTATTTCCAATAAATTGCTGTGTGCAAAGCATGAGCACAGGCTTGATAAATTATTGTTGGTTTCAGAAATTTCAAATCGAAAAACTCATGCATTTTCCAAAGAATTTAAATCTAATTTTACTTTCATCCGGTCAGTTTATTTGGCACAAAACGACGCCTAAAATGCTAAAATGAATCAAATTATAATTATGTACAGAGAAAATTTTTTTTTCTCTAGATAATTATGTATTTAATATATTTTGCTTTTGTAGGCACAAGATTATTATATAATATACAATATGCAGATACTATGTAAGTTTCCAACTGAATTGTAAAAGTTCAAAAAATATTGAAATATTTAATTTTAGGTATATTTGCCAATGTTTAAAACGTCAGCAAATTTCCCTTTGAATCATTTTTAAATGAAAATCTTGCAATCAGAATGCAATAAACAGCTTGATGTATAAATTTCTACACACACTTTGTATATAGGAAACGGGAATAAATAATGAAAAACCTGAAGAATTGGTAATAAAAAATAATACCTTTGCATATATGAGTACATTTTCCCCACTAAATATGTAAAGAATCTTACTGCCCCAACCTGGAACCCTGGATCTCCGAACTGGCCAGCCGACACTCTCCCATTGAGCTACGGGGACGAAATTGCAAGCTCTTATCTTTCGAAGTGGACTCTGCATTCTCCACCATCTAATGTCAGATTGGCGAGTCACTGACAATCTGACTGACCACCTTTTGCTATTTTTACCTCACGCTATCCTCCTGGCACGTGGTCGTTATCCTCTCAATTTGAAATCGGCGCTCCACCTTCCAGAGCCCACTGAATCAGTGGGTTACTAGGGTTACTTTCAGACCTCCGTCATCTTTGCACTCACCTACAGGGTTGATTTGTTCGGGCGCTATTGTAAAGAGCCTTGCTGCCCCCACCGGGAATCGAACTTGGGATCTCCAAACTGGCCAGCCGACGATGTATCGTTGAGTTACTGGTACGACATTTCAAGCTCTTATCTTTGAAGTGGACTCTGAAAATATGCGGAAATTTAAGAGAGGGTAATAGGGGGTAATAATTAGGGGGGTTCGAGGAACTCACAATAAAATTATTGGATTTTCAAAAAGTGTCTAAAAGCCATTTTTATCTGCGCGAATTCGAATTCTGCGAAATCAGATATTTTTATCGGATTTTCAAACTTCTTTAATTTTTCAACATATTCTCTTGTCGACTTTCTTTTCATCTTATTATTAATGTTTATTGCATTATACACATTCTTGTATGACGCAAAGATCGTACCCAATTTTTCCATTTTAAAATTGGATGACACAATCTTACTATGAATCTTTATTACATTATAAATGCTGTAGTATAACTCACAAATCGTACTTAATTTATCTATTTTAAAGTTTGATAAACACTTTCGAAAGTTTACAATTATTTTCATACATCTCTTCTTCCAGTCTTATACGCTCCATTAAGTTTCTCATGACAGAATTTTGGTACACGGCCAAAATTTGAGTTAATGCATAATGGAAACTTCAGAGGCTAAATTTACATAACCACAAATAGTTTGGTGTGAAATTTTAAAAGTCAATTTATCTTTTCATTTTTACCGATTAAGAAATTTTTAATAACATAATTTCTTTATTTCGAGCTCAATTTAATGAGTGAAAAAAAAACATCAGATATATTGAACAATAAATAACCTTACTGTTTGCTCATGTTCAATTAATTATAATTCTAAGATTATTCAAGAAAGTAGATTACAGTTTAAACTATTAGTGTCTGACTTTTAAACAATAACTCAACTTATAACTTAGTGCTTGCACTTCGGTTTTAGGATTCTCGAATTTCACTACTTTTTCAGTAACGGCAACAATTGAAGGGTCAAACTGAACTGAACTTCAATGTTTCAATTCATGAACAACAAAACTTGCTAGAAGGCGGAATTTTAAAGTTCGGAAAAATGCTCTGTGGGAAACAACCAGCATCGGTGGACATTTTTTATTCCTGACAGTGTTTTTATCAATTATATTGAAATTACCAGTTTAAACCAATCTATAGATGATAGTTGATGCAACTGAAATCCTGAAAAGGCGAGATTTTCTACACATATCCCAAACATAAGGATGAACTATATTTTTACCCGTGTTCATATGTGGAAATATTCTAATAACGTCATATAAATATGAACATACATTTAGTGCCAGCATAGTAATAAATTATATTTAACAAACATTGTTATAATATTAATTATCATTGTTGTAATTAATTTGTAATTCGTTTTTTTTTATATAAAAATTACAAATTTTCTATACAAGTAGTTTGCAAATTTATATGTAGTACCACCGCCTCCTTTAGACGTCTAAAGGAGGCGGTGGTAGTACTTACAGAACAGTCTGCAAAGAGAGATTTCAGTATAGAATATATCCATCCAGAACTCTCACAACATTCTGCTGCACCAACTGACCATCAACTGTACCAACTGGTCATCCTACTGCACTTCTCTTTCCGGGCAAAGATAAAGCACAGCATTGTTTGTTTTTTGTAGAGGAACTTAGAGCAGCTCTTCTTAATATTGCGTACAAGAAGTGTTTGTTCTATACGGTTGATTTGACTTCTTAGGAGCGTGATTTTCATTCAATCCGATTATTATCCTTGTTCTTCAAGTGTATCTCAACTACTCATATACAGTATGGAGTGGCAATTCCATCCATGAAAAAGAATTCCTGTTCAACAGAACCATGTAATAATTGATGCTGACGATAATGATTTCCGTTGCAATATCATTTACCTGTCGTCTTTTTTCTAGGACTTGTAGCCCGGTGCGTCCATTAAAAATAACCCCTCTTCATACCATGCCCACAGCACTATCGCATTTATTTCTTTCAAGAACATTCTCTCAATGTTCACGACAGTTCAACTGACCTTTAGAATCTAAAGTAATGTAAAACCACTCTATCGCGTAAACAGCACATTAGCTTACTGGTATATGTTTATGGATGTGAAGCCAATGAAAGCGTACTCTACGATGAGTTTTGGATTGCCAGTATATTTTGTAAGTCAAATAATGGACGCAAATTACAGGTCTTGGGGAGTTTACTCCATTGTGGAAGACCTCTTGTCACAGATTCTTTAGATATATGAGTAATTGTTTTTGACTGGAACCCACTCAGAAGGTGATCTATCGTGGTACGTCCGTTACGTTAACAGTTATAACCAAAACTCTGTCTTAGTGCTCTGATCTAACGAGGGTAATGTCCTAGCAAAAAATTAGAGCACATTTCCATTGTTTGGGCCACTGTTTAAAGGATATGATACTATATAGGACTTCAAAATTTTTGGCGATATCAATCACTTATCTTTTTCAGGACATTTCCCTTATTGGCTAAGTTAAGCCAACGATTATTTTAAAATGAAAGTAACACGCCAAAGTCATTGTAGTTCTCGGGTTATGAGGAAAATATACATGGTAAAAGAAATAAAAAATATAACTATTTCTGAAATTGAAATTGCTTTACATCAATTGAAACGACGTATTTATCGAGTTCTAGCAGACAGGTGGTCAATTTATCCCAAATTTGAAAGATGCCAAATACAGGAAGATCACTAGCAACCATTTTAAGCGGTGACATACGAATTCGGAATAAATTGGAACAAAATGGAATGAAAATATCAAAATATACTATTAGAAGACGCATTGTTGATTTGGGTTATCTTCTAAAACGAATGTTGGCTAGTCAACCATTCTTGAAATTTATTCTACTAAATTGGGCCAGTAGACATATGTCTTTTCGTGATGAATTGCTACGTGTAATTTTCAGTCGCAAAAAAAATAATAGAATTGTGATGGCCCAGATGAATTTTCATACTACTGGCATGAGTTATATGTGTAGAATAATGTTATATATACATACATTACATATACAAACATTATATATATTATATAACATAATGTTATATATACAAGCATTTTTTAACTGTATTAAAGTATGTTTGTATTTGGCACCAGCTGCTTGTTACAGCCAATTTTGTAGATATTAGTACATTGATTCCTATTTAATAATAAGTATTTGTGGATTTGTTTTGTGGATTTTAGCCTCTTCAGCACCAACTTGTCGTTAATTGCATTGAAAGAAATCCATTGTGTTAGATGCCGTAATGTTACATAAGAGACGGCCGATGAAGCAATAAAACTTCCATACGATATTAAATTTATAGAAGTTTGGTCCCACGTTAGTTAAATCCGCTGATAGGGGGAATTACAAGCCTTTGAATCATACTCCTAGTTAATGAACCAGACCAACTGTTCACCAACCGTATCGATGAGTATCCCCTAAAAGCCCCCTTATGCCATAGAAGTTCTTCAGCTTCTTTCAGTAGGTCATCAATCTTGTATAAATATGAAGTCGGTTGCGCAATGTGGACTTCAACGGTCATGAGAGGTCATGACCGATGTTCACATGCATCGGTCATGTTCACAAAGTTGAAGCACTAAACAGTCTTTGCCACTGTTGTTAACATCTGATTATATCGAATAAAAGCGATACTATCTATTTGGAACTATCTAGCGATACTATCTATTCCACTAAATATGGATAATTTATAATTACCTCAACTGCATGACACGTGTCTCCAATCTTAAGCATATCTATTTGAAAATGTGTCTTAAGATGGGCGTGCCTTATAAGTATCGAAAGCCGAGACCACTCACATCATCATGTGTCTTATAAGTGTATCCTTCTTACATCTTAAAGTGTGTACAGTGTCTTAAAGTGTGTCTAATTTATTCAAAACGCTCCCTTTGATGTTGATTGTTTCAAACTAAACGGTTGAAAATTACTAACAGTTTCCTAAACTTTCAGTAACTGACTTTGTAGTGACATATTAAATAAATGTCGCCCTTTATGCGTCGCATAAATATAGAAATAAACAAGTGGATAGAAAAATAATTATTGTGAGTATATGAGAAAATCAGGTGAAACCTCACACTCAGATATTTTAAAGATATAAAAACAATTCCAAATATTTATTATAAGTATATTTGAGGAACAGTTACATAAGCTCTTGCTAACTAATTTATATAACTTTGATATTTATTTCCTTTTTTAATAATTTTTTTTCTGTGAATTTCATTGTGAATACTGTTTAATGGCGTCGACAATCACCACTAATCATCATATTTATTAAATATCATACCCATAAATATCTCTTGTATGGTAATTTTTAATTTGCTCCATTAAGTTCCATGTCACAGAAATTTGATACAATGCCAAAGGTTGAATGAAATTAATGTATAACCTTCAAAGACTAATTGGACACAACCGTAAATATGCGAGAACAATTAGACTCTTTATCTAGTATAAAATGTCAAAAACTAATTTATTTTTCGTAATTTTTATACTTTTATATATTTAAATAATCCGTTTCGTTACATTGTTAAGTTCGATTTAACGAGAATAATGGAATAGTCGTAGTATTGCAGGAGTTAACCTTTTAAAAATATTTTTATATATGATACGATTCTTGGTTTCTATAGATTAAAAACCTGTGATCGTATATGTGCATCTACATATATATCTATTTATAAATATATACGAACAGTATACCCGTTCTTCGCACGGAATATACAATATAAAGAAATTTAAAATTCACAATTATGTGCAAATTTCTATATATTTTAAATGACATTGTTATTTAAAACATTTTATTAAAATATTTAATTTACTTTTCTTAAAAAGTTGTGTAAGAATATGTGTTCCCGCTATACAAAATTATTTTCACAGGCAGGTTTGAAGATTAAAACATACTTGTCCCGTTTGTAAACAAATTTACAAAAACTATTATTTATTTTCCATATAGCGACAGGGATTATCAAGGAAATTGAACTTAATTTTGCAAAATATTGAATTTTCAGCAATTAGGGGACATTTTCATTATTAATTTAACATTTTCAACCACTAAAGTTTATTTTATGAATTTAGTGACATTGGTTTTAATTTGACGGCATTTTAAACTATTGCCGAATATGTCGGAAAGTGGTACAGTTGGACTGACAGACAAATGATGCCTAAACATTATCACAATACTATCATCTTTCAAAACGCAATTATTTTAATTGATTTTGCGTTATTTTTATCAATTTGACAACAGTTTTATCGATTTGGCGATATTTTCATTAATTTGGAGATATTTTATCAATTTGGCTACGTTTTAGAAAGTCGACAAAGTTGCCGTCAGGTGGGATAGTTGGACTGACAGTCAAACTTTACCGAAACATCATTACAATACTATCCCCTTTCAAAACATAATGTCATTGATTCGGCGACGTTTTTATCGATTTGGCAATATTTTAATGAATTTGGCGACATTTTAAAACCTCACCAAATTTGTACCACGTTGTATGGTTGGACTGACAGTTAACGTTTTGACAATTTAATCTTTTTATGATTTTAAAGGTATTGCAGAAAAAGGTAAAAATATTAACATCTGATCGACTGCACTATACATGTAAAAGAAGTCAACGTCTACGTTTTCAGTGAATACAAACTGTCATTGATCCTTAACATCTCTAACCACTAAAGTTTATTTTTCAATATGTTAATTAACCAAACTAAAATATATTCTTAGCTCACGAAAAATCTAATTCCTTTACAAGACTTCCGCGGACAGATTTCGCTGACATTTGATATTTATTCTTTTACACTTCTTTCGCGAATACTTTTTCAAAACTTCTAGAATGTTCATTTTCTACATCAGCTTCTTTAAATTTCTTTAACAGAACGTTCTTTGTAGTTTAATTAATTTACCTACATAATTTGTAAAATGTAGTATTTTCTAAACTGTAATATGCGAATGTCAACAAAAGATAAGAACGCGTCTGAATTTTGCTGTTGCTGTTGCTATATCTCTCTATTCTGAGGAAGGGTTCTATTTTATGTACTTTGAGTGGGTTTCTATTTTATGCATACTATAAATAAACATTTTTGTTGCTATTAACAAATTATTTTCATTGTAGATTACTTTCGATAATAGTTTCAGCGATTTCTTAAATATGTTTCGATTTCTTTTATTGTTTCTGAGTCAGTCATTCGTAGCTTTGTCTTCCCATATCTTCTTTGTGACTTCGTGTTTCCGGTCTGTCTTGTACTGGAAAATGAAATCCAACGCAGTCTTGAAATAGCTGTATTTGTCTGTTTCACTTTCTGTTTGCTTGTCTGCCTTGAAATGAAGAATGCCATCCAACGTATTCTTGAAACAACTATATGTTGCATTGTCCATGCTGTTTTTTTTTACTTTGTCTGTTGCTCTGTCTTGCACTAAATTATGCAAACCAACGTACGTTGAAACAGCTGTATGCTGCGTTGAAGATACGCTGTGTAAATTCGTGGTTGTTGGTCTGTTTTGCACAGGAGAATGTCATTCAACTTATTGTCGAAACAGCTGATGTTGCATTGCCCATGCTGTTTCTTTGACTCCGTCTTTACTGGGCTGTTTTGCACTGAAGAATGTAAATCAACATATCCTCTAAACAGCTGTATGCTTTATCGAGAGTACTTTGTGTAACTTCGTGTTTGCTGGTCTGTCTTGCGCCAAAGAAGAGTATCTAAAATATCATTAAAACAGCCGTATGTTGCATTGTTTATTAAGTTGCACTTTTAATTATGTTTCTTAATTTTTTATTAAGACATAGTTCATTAAGCTGTGGGGCAAGTCATTTCTTGGTTACACCTGATTCTTCATACATACAACTTTCAATGTAATGATGAAATTGATTGAATTTCATTTTCTTATCAAATGTAAAATTCTGCAACTATGTATAACACAATTGAAAATAAAAAGGATTACCCATTGAATGTATAAAATATCCTGTATTTTATAACAAAAATAAATATTCAATTTAGAATTATGTGGTGTACCTATATAAAGATTACATTAGGTTTTATTAGAATTGCATCATAACGTTCCTACACAAAACTTATCCAAATTAATCTTATTTTCTACGGAATTTTTCAACAGTAAATTTCTGTTTTGCGTAATGTATTAATTTTTTAGGAAACCTTTCTTTAAAGAATGCACATTTAGAGACACAAGTGCACATTCTGAATATTCCGAGTTTCTAAGACTTGAGGTTGTTTATAAAGTAATAAAAATGTTATTATAAATGTAATTATCATTAGATAGAGGATTATTTTTTCTTCAGTTTAATTGAGAAATAGGCAATTAATCTGTGATACGAAACGGTAAAAAAATACTGTTGTTTATAAAATATATTGTTTAGCCGAATTTTCAATTTTGAGAATTTTGCATCAAATGACTTTCATAAGAATGCTTGAACATATTTCGAACATGTTGGGAAAGATTTTTGACTCTGTGTATGTGCGCGTAATTGAGTTTGTGTATGTCGGTGATATGTGAACACGGGGGACGGGGGGGGAGGAAGGAATGGGTTATCTAACGAACGAAAACATGCATGGTTACTTTTGTCCTCAATATTCTACTCTAATTTTACAACCAGGAATAAAACACTACTTCTACGCATAATTAAAGAACTTTAATTGAAAACATAAAAATACATATACTAGACATTAATATTTCTTGTAGTGTCAACTGAGTACAGATGAGACTTTATTAACACTAGTGACACCTATATAAAATTCTCAAAACATCATGGTATTTTTAAGCTGTCCATCCAAAGGAGTTTTATCTTCTTCTTTCTAACTCTGGTTTAAATATTGATCAAACAATCCGATATAGTATCAATACAATGGAGAGCAATATTGACATAATATCGGTATGGCAACAAAGCAAGATAGGCAAAAAACAACCAATCATGAAGTTGTAAAGCCTTTTCTAATGCCGTGATTCCTAACCTTTTTTGCTTGGCGGAGCCTTTGGAACACAACTGTTGCTTAAATCTTGAAGTATGTCGCAAAATCTTGCGGAACATTTATTTGGTTGGCACAAGGTTCGATGGGTGTTGAACCACAAAATAGGCGTATAAAGTGGTGGAGTTCATAAATAATTATTATCTCATACTTTTTAATAAAATATTAATACAGTATTTTTTATCCATCCATTTAATAATTAATGCTAATAATAAATTACAAACATTTTGCTTTATATTTGGCTTACTAGATACATATATTATGTAAGGATTTTGTGTTTATATAATTGTTTTCATAAAACTGTTAGCGAAAAACAAGTTACATATTATTGTTTTATAATAGATTTGCATTTTTATGTGATGTAATTAAAATTAATATATTTCAACATCTTTGGAATTTTGGTATTGTATTTTATTTTTTAATATTTTTATCTGGTAACCCTATGAGTAGTTGATAGGAGGTTCATCAATACCAACTGAACTTTTTTTTCTTGCCGCTACAAAGATTATCCGCTTCAAGAAAATTTACCTTTTCAAGTAAAATTATCACTGGCTAAATTTCAAGTATCACAGGAATATCTAACGAAGTTAAACTTTTAAACCTTCAATTTCTTTTTACGTTATTATTTTATTACAGCACTAAAACTTTAATAATTTAAACACGTTGTACTTTATCACAATATTTTGAAAATTCTTGTGGAAACAACCCCTGGTACGGGCTCGAGGGAACCCTGGTTGAAAATCACTGGTCTAAAAATTAGGAATCAGTGATAAAATTGTTACAGAAGGCATTTCTTTGACTCAGTGTGGTTATTGGCAAATTTATTCAGAAATACTAAAATAAATAGCACTGATATGCACAGGAATCTAATATAGAATAACTAGAAGGCATGCCAGTCATATGACGGAATTTAAAATTTGCAAAATATCACCTCTCATTTGGCGTCATCTTTATCAATTTGGCGACATTAGCGACATCCTGCCAAATTCTTTGCCAAATTTTTTGCAAACGTCATGGACGAACGATCAGAGAAATATCCGTCATAGTTAATGGGGTGTTTAAGGATTTTCCCCGAACTCTGTATATAAATAGAGTACTTATATGAAATACTAGCGGTATATCCGTTCTTTGTAAGAAATAAATAACATAAAGAAAGTTAAAATTCATAATTTGCTATGAGCGTTTAATATATGTAGTTTTTTTATGAACTGTTATAGTAATTCTCACAAAAGGAAAGAAGCGAGTTCTTCCGTATTGAGACAGACATACATCTTGCAATTTTATTTATATCGATAATAAGAATTCTATAATTAAACAATAGCTACTTTATGGACAGTTTCTGGACATCTTACGGAGGCAAAACATAGTAAGAACTTTCATTTATTGCCTTTGAGATTAAAAGGTTCATTTTTTATTTCGTTATTTATAAAGCTTCTATAATTTCAGAGATAATTGCAAAAATAACGATCGGGTTACTCTATATGATTAGTAGAGAGTCTCAAAAATGTTAGTTTGAAGATTAAAATAATGATTGGCTCCAGCTTGCTGGGAGGCTTACTTAACGTTAGATCATGCCCAGTTGTAAAATAATGTTTCCTTTTCGATCTCTGCATGTTGCCTCATTTTTAACGTTTTCAGATACGTAAATCAAAAATGTAATCAATAAATTATAACATTTCTGTTTAGAAGTTTGTTTAAAAGAATAGACCGCCGACGATATTGATAATTGAAACGTAACCCAGTTACCATAGTTGCCACAATAAAATCAAAATTTATAAATAAATTTACTGATAAATTCCAATTAATAAAATCTGTAACTACTTTGCTGAGAATGGAATTAAAGATAAAAATACTCAAAAGGACATGAAGAAAGACAGATGGAAGGACACCTAAATTTTAAGGGGCCCTATTAAGTTTGCTCACTAAAATTTTATTGATTCCAGAGAATTCTCTCTCTCGTCATGATGCGATAAATGAACAAACAGTTAGATTTTTCAATTTTATTTATATCGATTATTTAACTTAAGTAAAACTAAAAATCGCTGTGACATTTGCAATGACGAGTAATCGTATAATTATTTCGAAAACATATTATTTAATCAGCAAGAGTGAATTGAAAAGTTTCATTTCTCAGATGATTCTTCCCCACAGTTATCAATTCGTTGTCCAACGGTTTGTAATCTGGAAAATCGATTACAGTGACGTCTGGATTGTTTTAATCGATTATAACATCGAAATTTCAGGACGAATATCTGCCAAGCAGATACAGTTCATATAAGATTCGGAATAGGAAATAAATAAGATATTCAATTATATACGGGGTGTCGCAAAAACATTGACCTTGACTTTTATTTCTTAAATATTGATCTTAGACATTATAATAAATTATAAATTTGCGTAAAAAAGGGGTACAGAATTTTATGAAATCGTTTAAAATTTTCAAGGGAATTAAATTTTAAGAAATACAAAATTTAAATTTTTATATTGCTCCCGTACAAAACCATTTTCAATGAGTAAAATGTGCCTCATACACTAAAAAGGTGATGTACAAAATTTCAGCATTTTATCATTAAAAGTCCCAGAGATATGAAAAGACAAAAATGCTGACTTAAACCACTTTTCGATGCATCGGCATGGGTTCTTGGAGTAGAAAAATCATGTCGGCATATCGCGTTTCAGGCAAATAATAATTTTGCTATTTATTGGTACAAAAGTATCTACACTCTGTAGAAATAATAACTTTACAGAAAGATTGCAAAGCTTGTTCAAAATGTTTTCCATCCATGCCAAAGATCCATTAAAGATAAGAGGCAGATATTGTTTGCCTATGATGCATTTCTGCGTTCCGTCACTTGCACTCTTGCTGTAAACATTTACATTTTAATCTGTGATTAATTCCTCACCAACTTTGTTTAAAAATATCTCTGGGACTTTTTATAATAAAATGCTGAAATTTTGTACATCACCTTATTAGTGTACGGGGCATGTTTTACTCATTGGAAATGTTTTTTGTACGGGGGCCGTATAGAAATTTAAATTTTGTATTTCTTCAAATTTAATGCCCTGAAAATTTTTAACGATTTCATAAAATTTTGTACCTTTTTTCAATTTTGTAATATATTATATATGTCTATGATCAATATTTAAGGAATAAAAGCCGAGGTCAATGTTTTTGGTACACAATGTATAGAGTATGTAATATTTGCAGTAATTAAAAACAATGATTGTGCTATTGTTATTAAAATAATTTGTTGAGATGGAATTTAACTTTTAAATTAGACGTTTTTTCATACATACAAGGCTATGAAATGTTTCTAAATTGTTAGAAGCAACAACACCTCTTATTTAAAAGTTGGGTTACTAATTGAAGCCATTTGGTTATAAATAATTATAATTTTATTACAAATGATAATAGGAAATGGAATTTAAAACACCAGCAGATGGTTGACCGGAAAAAAATTGTTTGTTGAACTCGAACCAGTAATCTTTATCTGAGTGCCAATGAACCAGAGAGTCACATCTAAATTTGTTTATCATATCGTAATTAGTTTATCATAGGGAATTTTATTAGTTCATTTTGCCATAAAAATCACGTATTAAGCATGTGTTTAAAGAATTAAATAAAGCATATTTATTCTTCTATTTCATTTTTTGTTGATTTTTGGTGGTCATTATTAAAAAATCGAGATATATTATTCTAAATTAGATCAAAATCTAATCAGAATCAAGATAAGGGTAGAAGTAGCTTAACTGCCGAACTTCATGAATTTTCACCTGCTAATTTTTAAGCTAGAGTAGATAATAACTGCGTTGCACACACCGATGTCAGTATTATAATAGTGGAGAAGGTGGTAATAGAGAACGAATCGTTACAACAATTAGTGCTATCTAGTGGTGGCTTTGCCACACCGCGTCTTGAGGTGTACTCAAGTCTTTCGACAGAACATCCACTCAGTTTGGTGAATGACCTCGAGAGAGGAAAGAGAACATAAATTTTTTTCGCTATTGTCAGAGATTTGTTCTTCACTTTTTGATTCTGAAAACATTTCTTCACTTACTATTATCCCCACATAGTATAAAGAAAATTTTCTGTCAGGGTCGAATAATCAACGATTATGATCAGCCTCATGAGTCTAAGATGAACCATTTTCGAGATAATAAGGTTTTCGCAATTTTGATAGTTTGTGATGTTATTCACTATATTTAAAAACGGTTTAATATTTTTTTTTTAAATTTCAGTGTTTAAGTTATTTGTGGGTTACCCAGGTGCTGCTAAGATTTTGATACAATTAAAAACATATATATATATATATATATATATATATATGTTTATAATACTATAACCGATATTTGTGATCGACAAAATTCGTCAAAATCCGAAATTAAAGATTAATTTATTAAATGCAATTAAATGACCGTGAAATTATAATCATATTTTTCTGCAATTCAATAAAAATAATTCTCTAAATTGTAATCGAAAGGTATTATGTTGCTATGGTAACCAACAAATCAATGTGCGCATAATGGGTGCATGAAAACAAAACTGATAAATCAGAAGGACAAAGGCGTAAACAATGCCTTCAAGTTAGCGTTGCTTCGAGTATTAATATAATTGAAGTTAGCGTTGCTTCGAGTAATAATATAATTGGAATGGTTTTATATGTTTTCTAATAAATAATTATATGCAAAGCACGTATTTAATTAATGCATTCAATACATCTTACACAATAAAGGAAAATGTCTGTGTGTGTATCTGGGCAGTCTGTAGCGATAAATGTAAGAATTGAATGACCACGGAATTCAGTACACATGTACTTCAGGGTTATACTTCAAGATTATACTATGTACTTTAGGTTTATACTACGTTATTTCTTCTAATTCCGAATTAGATTTTTAGTTATTTTGTGTTTTAGCCTGCTTTACAACGATTTTGGTCGATATTCATGCATATCGATTCCTTAGCAACCTAAAATATCACCACAGAGTTTCCATTTCGACACTATTTTTTTTATTCAAACAAACTTTGAATGGAGTCCATACAATGAATAGATAACTTTTAATGATATATATATATATATATATATATATATATATATATATATATATAAATCGGAACCCGCTGAAGGTCTGAAGGTCGAAACATACTGGACATGGACCAAACTCATTTCGTTTAGGGGTGTGGGGATATTTTGAAATTGGTTGAGAGCAAGCATCCTTGGTATGGGTTCGAAAGGTTATTGCTCTAGAACGCTATAGTGTGTGTTGTCATCTGTTTAGTAATTTATTTGAATTGCGGACTATAACTAGAATCTAAAATATTGAATTTTCTAATGCCGGGACAAAGATATAATACGTACCCTATCAGCGGTCTAGGGTGTGATTAGGTGCTTATTTAGGCTGAGCATGTACTGATGTGTACTTTGTAATTTAGCTTGTGTACTCGCAACAAGCAACTACGATTTTTTAAAATTTTAAGAATTTGTTTAATCCTCCTTTAAATCTCGGCCAACTCCGAGTACAGTTTCTAGTTTAAACACATTTATACTTTCATTTAATTTATTTTGTCATAAAAAGTTTGACCAGTTTCATATTTCTAATTGTAGCAATATCTAATCAGCACCAGTGACTTACTTGGTTGCAAAATTTTACAAATAGGCGAATATTTTTAAGTTAGAGTAAATGCATGCATTTCAAAAACTAACTGACACAAGCAAACAGACACACTCACATATACACTGCATTAAAAAATACGTGATTCTTACTCTGGGTTGCCCAAAATGTGAAAATTCGGAAAACGAGTTTTTGAAGAATCTCCACGTTTCGGGACCTCTAAGACATAAATTAACCGTTTTTAAGGGGATGGCTGTGTGCATGTCTGTCTCTTTTTTGTGTTGTGTTTATGCAATGCATGCATCCACTCTATCTCACAAACTTTTCGACGGAATTTCACAACAGTTAGTAGGCAAGGCACTTGGGGGTTTCCCGGGTGCAGATAAACTATTAGATGAAATCAATAAGTAGAAAGCACTTTGTGTAAAGGATAAGAAACTTGAGATACGTAAGAGTAAATAAGGTAGTTAGAGTAGTGTAATAGCGTATATTATGTAGATGCAAATGCAGCACAAAAATACAAATTATGTGTACAGTTAGGCTATTAAACGAGATTTTTTCAAAATCATTCTTTTGAAGCGATTCTGGCCATATTTCTACGTATATTGTGTAGAAGAGAATTCCAGAAAAATATTCTGTTAAAAATACATATTGTTTAATTTAGAAATCGAATGACCACTTGTGTCGGGAGGAAGGTCTCGGTACTGGCTCTATCCCCTAGTATATGAATAATCCATTGCTAATAAGAATTCATTTAGAAAAATTAAATGTTTCTGATATAAAATGGAAAGACTTATATAGATACGGTAAGCAGCACATGGCGCCCCCTACCGACTCAAATACTATTATTTTTTCTCTGAAATCAAGTTTTATTGCATTAATTTACACATACAATGGTTGCTTTTTACTTTCCCAAAAATGCATGATAATGTATAGAGATCTTACTAGATTCGTGTTGAAGATCCCAATTCAGATTTTCGAAAGATCTACACGTTTTGAGGAATGTAGAGCTTTAACATTATGTATGTCTGTGTGATTCTCTGTCTTTCTCTGTGTGTGTGTGTGCCTGTGCAATGTATGGATCTACTTTAGAGAAAACATAACCTGCTTTTTTTTCAAATAGGACCGCAAAAATCGTCAAAATCTTTAATATAAGATAATTATGCTGAATATCAGAATTTGGAATTATGAAGACATGATGATGTAGTTCATTATAATTAAAAACTATTTGATGAAATACCTTAAAATTTAGCATTTAAGTTACTTGTGGGTTACCCAGCCGCTGTACAGATTTTGATACGATTCGAAAAATTAGAACAGCAGTTATTTGTGAAATGGTCCGCAAGATCTGAAATAAACGATTAGTTCCCTAAATATAATAAAGTAACTGTTTTAAACGTAACTACGTTACCTCTTTAAACAAAAAGAAACGGAGATGTATTAGGATGTATTTTATTTTAAATAAGTATCCTTACTAATTCGTGTAGCTAACCCAAATTTAATGCAAGAATTAGTAAGCATACTTATTTGACATCAACAAAACGAATTTGAGACAGTAGCGAAAGTCATGTACTGTCCACATCAGATTTTTTTTAATTACACTGTATTTGCTGTTTTAAAGTAATTTGCTTTTTCATTCAGCGACTTGGAGTATTTGTAAGGAGCTACAAAGTCTCCAAATAAAAATATTCTCGAAAGTGATATATTTTATACTTACGGCAGACCTAACCTGACCTAACTTGTAGAGAGATATATGAAAAACTGTAAGTCTCCGTTATGAATCCAATTATTAAACGCTATTTATATGTAAAATTAAAATTACTTTATAAAAGCGATTGTTTAAGAACAAATAAGTAGATTTCAAAATTTAATATTCAAATTATAGTCATATTTTTCTATATTTCTATAAAAAGAAGTATAAATTAATAATCAAGGGGAATTCCTCTGGTATTGTACGAAAAATGAGGGTATGTAAGCATAATGGGATAATGAAAACAAAATGGTGTAATCAGGTCACTGGCAAAAGAAAGCAATCAAGTTAGCCTTGCTTCGAGTAATAGTATAATTGGAGTGGTTTTATTAACACTTTCTAACATAGTTGAAAAGTGTTTATGACTTTGTTCATTTTGTCTGTCTGTCCGTTCGTACG
Organism: Amaurobius ferox; assembly: GCA_951213105.1. Taxonomy (NCBI): domain Eukaryota; kingdom Metazoa; phylum Arthropoda; class Arachnida; order Araneae; family Amaurobiidae; genus Amaurobius; species Amaurobius ferox. The sequence continues at coordinate 63,460,838 of OX578149.1, forward strand.
ATAACTGCCGTAAAAATGACTTTATCAAAATGAAATTTTGGTATGTGGTTGAGACGGTCTGTGGGATCGTGATTTTTAAAGTTCTTTTTAAATTTATAGTTAGCGTTGCATCCGTCCAAAAACAGCTTTATTTTTGTGTATTTTCTGTGCAACTATATTCTGTGCCAACACAATTATAATATTTTTAAATTTAAATGATCATCAAACTGATTATTTCTACCACGAAGCCTAATTTAATGGATGCAGAATGTAAATAAGTGATTATAAGATGAATTGTTTAAGAATTGTTGAATTTTTTAACGCAACATTATTTAGCTCTGGAGTCTGGAATAAAAGAGATATGAATAAAATATTCATTGCTTTTACATAGAGAGCCATACGATTTATATTTCGATGACGTCATTTGAATAAAGTTCATTTGCCTCGATGAATTTTTAAGTTTTCAAATATAATAAATTACTGTAGTACTGTGATAATTTATGAGAATGTAGACAAATGATTGTAAGATGAGTTGTGCATGAATAGTTGAATATTTTTCACGCAAAGTAATTTAACTCTTGAGTCTGGAATAAAAGTGTATGAATTAAATATTCATGATTTTACATAGAGACATAGACGATTTATGTTTCGATGACGTCATTTAAATAAAGTTCATTTTTTCGATAAAGTTTTAACTTTTTAAGTAATATAAATTATTGTAGTTCTGTGATAATTACAAAAATTTCACCGCTGAATGTATCGCATTTTAGAGATGCGATACATTCAGCAGATTGCATTTTAGTTGGAAAGTGTTTCATAATCAACGCTTTATGCATGATAGAGGTCCGCACGAGCTGAAATTTCAGATTTATATCCGTCTTTTACAAGAGTACTAGCACTCAAACCCGTCCCGAAAACCATTGAGTCTCAGCCCGGTAAAGCCCGGCAGGATTTGTATTGAAATATGTTAAACACATGAATATGTTGTTGTTGCTGAGACCCAGACCGTCCGACCTACCAGAAAGGTGTAGAAGACCAAGGCCGTCCGACTCATCCTGAGGACTTGAGTATCTAATTGGACGGCCGGGAAAAGAGTTAGCGGAAGCCAACTCCCGGGGCGGCCAACGTCCGACGGTCTGGGGCAAAGTTTATTTAAGTTTAAAAAAATATACATTGAGGTTACAAGGAGTTGTGCAAAGAGGTGAAGATGAGTTAACATTTTGATGATTAGATGACATGATTAAATATAGATGACATGATATTTAGCAAGATGACATTATATAAAACATGATGTTTGATGACAGTTGTAGATGATTAGATGACAGGATTGAAGAATGATGACATGTTTAAGAATTGATGACAAGTTATTTTGCGTGAAGACAAAAATGAAAATGAAGACATGAATAAAATTGAGGATGACATTATATAAAATTGAAAAGAAGAAAAATTATATGATATTTTGTTGATGAAAAAAAATGGTGGTAAGAAAATGACTAGGGTAAAATACAAAAATATAATTCTACTACTAATGATATATATGAAACCAGTGTAAAGTAATAGGATGTAATACGAAACATGGTATAATTATTGCTTATCAAGGTTGGTATACAAAACACAAACAACCGACAGCTCAAACAAGGGACAAAACGCACAAGTACTACAACAAAACGAGCAAAGAACAAGCAGCTTAAACAAAGACAAAAACACTAACAAACGACGACACCACCGGGAAAGTAAGAGGGAGGAGTCACCGGCCAGAGATAAAAATTGAAAGCAGAAAAACCCCAGGCTGATTAAGAGATTTTGTTTGAAACTTCTCTTGCAATGAGAACACAGTTTTTGATTTTGTCAATGGAGGATTTGTTGGAGCAAACACTCGAGAACCAGGTCGCAAAATTTTGGGGAGAAGGTTTAGAGAGGTGAAAAGGTTTGGTAAGGGGGCAGGAAAATACAAAAAAGGTGTAAGGTAACTGTTTGAACGGCCGGGAAGTGCCAACCAATTTAGACCGGAACCTAGTGGGGGAGACATCCACAGGGACCGTACCCTCCTTCCCCTACCACCAACCTCTCGGAAGAACTTGCGGACCCACATGTTTAACGTGATCGTACTCCGCGTGAACACGGCGGCAGTTTTGGCAGCGGCTGGAATCGAACCCGGGCCTACCGAGTGCAACTCCAGCGCGCTAACCAATGGGCATGAATATGTCGAAAGCCCAGGCCACCCGACTCGTCCTAGGACTCAGAGCAATTAGATGGATGCGGGGCATGAATATGTGAAAATAGTGTAAGAATTAAAATAACAGTTGGTTTCTCTTAAACATTTATCTTTAAATAGCTGAAATCAATACAATAATTGCATGTACTATATTAAAATGAATTTGAATTTTTTTCAAAATTAATTGTGTTGAACATTTTAAAGAATAAACCCGAGCCCTGTCCAGTCCGAAATTGTGTTAGAAAGCTCAGGCCGGTTCGGCCCATGTATTGGACGGGCTTAAGTTCGCGGTTGAGACCCAGGCCCGTGCAGACCTCTAGCTCTTGAAGCAAAGAAGCCCTTAAACACAACGTCAATCGGGCATCATCCGATCGTCCGATAGACCAGTAAAACCCTGAGTATAAAACAGTAATTCTAATTTTCTTCATTTCAGTACCATTTGGCAGAAACTAAAAAATCTGACGTGGGCAGCAAATGGCCTTCCCTGCAGACTTATATTCGCGTTCTCTTTATTTTAATTCAATTTAATTCAGTTTTAATTCAATTTTCGTTCTCATTTGGTAACTGAACTTATTTTTAAAGGTGGCGTAGCGAAAACACGAAAAAAGTAAAATATCTCGCGAACGGCTTGTCTTAGTGTAACGGGGTGGGTCTTATACTTTTCTTCGTTAAAAATTACGGATAAAACAAACATTTAATGGATATATTTGAGCATACGTAGTTTTTTATTTTAGATTTTGACGATTTTAGGGGGCCATTTTGCAAAAACAGGCAGGTCATTTTTTTACGAATCGTATCAAAATCTAATCAGCACCAGGGTAACCCACAAGTGATTTATCTAACGAATTTTGTGAAATTCGGTCCATTGGTTTTTTAGCTACAGTGGATAAAGGCTTTCGCGGACCATTTCGTAAAAACAGGTCGGGTTCTTTTATCCCGAATCGTACCCCAAACTAATCAGCATCAGATTCGCCCACAACTAACTTACCTACTAAATTTAATGAAATTCGGTCAATTAGTTTTTGAGTTATAATGGATACAAAATCAGACACACAGATAGACACACAGACAGACACACAGACGCACATACAGACACACACAGACGTCACGCTAAAAATGTTTTTTTTCGTATTCTAGAGGCCTTGAAACGTGTAGATCCGTCGAAAACTCGAGTTGCGATTTTCGGCATGATTCCAATTCTTTCCCATATGCATTATCATGTATTGCAGGGAAAGTAAAAAATTAAATAGGAATATCACGTGACACTCCCGTCAGATTTAAATTAATTGTTTCTTTGCTGGTCCATGAAATACAGTTTAAATGTGAAAATGACACAAATGCGCATCTGTTCTTATATCCGATTTGCACATTCAATACATCCTTTACCCAAGGTTACTCTGCGATCCGCCATAGATTGTGCATAAGTTAAAATAATTTATATAGTTACCAAAAATATTTCTTAAATATATATATATTACATAAATAATTATTTCGTTAAATTTGGGTTTTGAATCCAGGATCTTGTTGTCATTGGTATCAAGAAAGCTGTCCAATAGGCAGCAAAATTAAATAATAAACATTAAAACGATGTCATTATCTTTAAGCACTTTATCGTTTTTACGAAGTTTACTCAGAAAACCGCCATCAGCTGTACGGGAGGATAATACTTTTTTTTTTTTTATAACAACATTAGAATTATTTATGAAATAGTATTTAGAATTCACTCATATAAGTACCTATGCGCTCCCTTTTTAGGTGTAATGAACAAAAACACAACAACGAATGTTGCAAATCAGGTTAAGCAAGGAAACGTACGTTTCAGAAATCTTTGTCTTTCCTTCCTCAGCGTGAATTGGTTTTAATCACCCTTATTTGTTTGGCATTTTACGTTATTATATAGTTTATTATTGATTGTGTGCAAAGACTTTATTACTTTCCTTATATACATAATGTATAGGAAAAGCATTGTGACGGGGTCGAAAACTCGAATTCGAGTTTTGACTGGAGAGCACGTTTCAAGCATCCCTGATCACGAATCAAATATTTTTGTGGTGATGTCTCTGTGTGTGCGTGTGTCAGTGAGCCTGTGGAGACGATATCCCACGAACGAATGGGGCGATTCTAATGAAACTTTGTACTAAAATCACAATCCGTAAATACAGGAAGCCTATTGTTTTTAAACGTAATCCAATGTTCAGAACCCCCCTAAATTTTCGAGTAAAATTTTGAAAAATCATCAAAAAATTAAAATCTTTAATAAAGTAACGCAAATAGACATTTCTATGTAATTTTACCTTAGAAAACGATTGACATAAACTTTATAACGCTAGCCTGAACCGTTCTCAAGATATTACACATTTTTCAAATAATTTTATCAAAAAATCCCATAAATTAAAAAAAATATTAAGTGTTGAGAAACATGTACACTTTTCATATGTAATATCATGCGATACATTTAGTGACATCATTATCGTGGATCTAGCTCGTTCCATTCATGAGAAAAGTTACTTTGAGTAATACTTTTGTATTTGAACGCCAATAGTCATTTATCTGCTATAAGAATAACCTATTTCTCCGTCCAAAACGCTTGGCGAGATTTTGGCGACGAATTTGGCGGAATGTGGCCAACATGGCGACTTTCTGAAATATTGCCAAATTAACGAAAATTCCGCCAAATTGATAAAAGTGACGCTAAATCAATGAAAATGACAACTAATTGTCGAAAATTCAATATCTTGGAAAGAATAAAAGTATCTACTATAAGAAAAACCTATTTTTTTTACTGTGAAAATAGTAAATTTATTGCATTATATAAGGAAAGTCATGTGTTGCCCACATTAGATTTTTTTTTTACTTTTGCTACAATAATGTGTAGGGAATGTATTGGAATCTTGTCGAAAATCGGAACATGCATTTGTGGCGGATCTTGACGTTTTTGTCCCTCTGGGACACAAATCCACAGTTTTCAGCGTGGTGTCTATGTGCATGTTGGACTGTAGTGTCTGTGCAATGTATGTATCCACTCTATCTCACAAACTTTTCAATGCCATTTCACAACAGTTGGTAGGTAAGTTACTTGTGTGTTTCCCGGGTATTGATTAAATTTTGGTACTGTTCAGTAAAATAGAACCGTATGTTTTTGCCAAATGCCGCGGGAAAATCGTCAGAAAATAAAATTCAGAAATAATGACTCCATATGCTTGAATGTATTAAGCAAATGTTTAGATGAAGCAAACTTTCTAATTTCACGGCGTTTAAGATCAACCCCATTAATCTAAGTGAGACATTCTCGAGATATTTAGGTTTTGCGAAGTTCTCCTTTGCTGACGATTTTTCAATGTAGTTCTAATACAATTCAAATTCTTAAACTATTACATGAAATCAATAAGTATAAAGTACATTATGCAAAGTATAAGAAACTTAAACGACGATTTTAAAAACAAATAAGAGAATAATGCACCATGCAGTTGTTTCGAGGATACGTCGAATCCCCTTTATCAGTGCAAACGAACCACCAAACTCGAAGTCAAAAAGACGAAAAGAGCTTATTTTGTCTTGATAAATATGCTTTTAACATTAGAATAAATAAACTTTTGACTTTAACCTATGTAATCTAAGAAAAGTGTGGTGATCATGAAATTTTGGAAACATTGTTGGCCTTTCCCAATTTCGAAATCCACTTAAGCGACCACGTTTGGGTGGCATAATTGCTTATATTTTAGATGCGAATGCAGAAAAAATTACAATACATGTTTATAGTTGGGTTGTTAAACGAGATTTTATCAAAATAATTATTGACCCTTCTTAATCTTCTGAAACGGTTAGGACCAAATTTGGATGGTGCAGCTGCGTATATTGTGTAGATGTAAATGCAGAAACTAAATTTTTAACAATGCATATGACAAAAAAATCGAATGCTTGCTTGTTTCGGATGGAATGTTTCAATATTATACTTATCACCTAGTTATTTGTAAGCGAAAGGCATAATTCATTGCTAAAAATACTTTTTTCTAAATCATTACATGTTTCCGGTATACATAAAGTAGCAAGTTCAGTTTAAACAAACGAAAAGCAAGATGGATTGAAACTGTAAAATGTATTTTATTTGAAATAGGTATCCTTACTAATTTGTGCAATTAAACTTGATTTAATACTTTATGAAAGGAAATGAAACCAATTTAAGTTTGTAGTGAAAGTCATGTGCTGTCCACATTAGATTTTTTTCATTTACCCTGAATTTGATGTTATAGTAATTTCCCTTTCTGTTCAGCAACTTGGAGCCTTATAAAGAGCTGCAAAATCTCCAAATTAATATAATGACGTATGTTATAATTGCGTTAAAACTAACCTGACCTAACTTACAGAGATATATCCAAAGACATGCGAGTCTCCGCTAAGTTACCTGCAAATTCATTGAAGTTATAGAATCCAATTATTATTAGCTTTTTTCATTTAAAAACTAAAATTATTTTATAAAACCGATCTTTTGAGTTCAATTCCGACGATTTCTAAATTAAACATTCAAATTATAATTTTATATTTCTAGATTTAAATAAAAATAAGTATTTTAAATTGATAATCAAACGAAATTATGCTGCTATGATAATTAACCAGCCAGTCAATCCACGCATAATGGGAGTGTGGAGACAAAACGGAGAAATCAGACGGTCAGAAACGTAAACAATACATTCAAGTCAGCCTTGCTTCTAGTAATAGTATACTTGGAGTAGTTTTATTTGTTTTGTAGCAACCAATTATATGTAAAAGACGTATTTAATTAATGCAATTAATACAGTTTACATAATTAAGGAATATGTCTGCGTGCGGTCTGTAGCGAGAAATCTAAGAGATGTACGACAATGAAATTTGGTACACATGTACTTCAGGTTGCGATTAGGTGCAACTCGGCATTATTGCTTTTAATTCCGAATTAAACTTTTAGTTATTTTGGAGATTCCACCTTGACACTATCGGAAAGATAGATAAATTGTCTTTAAAAAAGCTTTGAACGGAGTCCATATATAGGCAAATTATAATAACTTTAATAATTTGTCTTATAAAATTATGGCTATTAAGATATATATGCTTTTCATATGTTTTTAATCTCTCCGATTTTTATATTACGATGTATTAAAATTAGCGCCCTATCCAACGTTCATGATTTTTCAACAGCTGCTTAAAATATTACAGACAAGTCCAGAAAATAAAGGTTCAGAAACCCATTCATTGATTAATTATAATTTTTTGTGTGAGGCTTGGATTTTTTGAACGAATCTGGAATACTTCCGGTACCACTAAGTTCAAAACGTACGGGGATATGCACCAGACTCATATTGTATAGGAGATTGGCGATATTTGCGAACTGGATGACAGCGTCCTTGGTATAGTGTAAAAAGGGCATAAATCCAAAACGCGGTGTAGATCGAAAGGTAATAGATCTAGTGACGTCATCTGCTTTGGGATTAAATTCGATTGAAAGATGTAACAAGAATCTAAAATATTGGTGTGTCCAGCGCCTGGACAAAAGCATATTAGATATCCGAGCAGCATCAAAGGTGTGAAAAGGTGTTTATTTAGGGCGAGAGTAGCAGGCGACTAAGCATTACGAAAAAATCTATTGAGTTTAAATAAACATTGCTTTAAATGCTTGACAGCGCCGAGTACAGTTTCTAGTTTAAGCATATTACTACTTTCTTTCGATTTTTTTAAATATATTTTTGTCATATAAGATTATGGCTAGTTTCACTTTTCTAATCGTAGTAATTTCTAATCAGCGCCAGTGTCACACATGACATATTTGGCTGCCAAATTTTACGAATAAGTTGAAGTAGATACATATATTTCACAAATTGACTGATACAAGTAAACAGGCACAATCACTGAGAAATACTTGACACAGCACTGAAAAATACTTGATTCTTAGTTGTCCAAAACCTGCAAATTCATTGAAAACACAAATTCTAATTTTCTTCTCCATTCCAATACCTTCGTCAGGAAAGAAAAATTCTGATAGGAGCATTAAGTGACTTTCCCAGCAAACTCAAATTAATTGTTTCTTTGATATTCCGTGACATTGAGTTTAATAGTCCAAAGTAGGACTTCTAGATATCTGATATATATTCAATTTACAGTTACATCATATTTTTTCCAAGGTTTCTCAGGGATCTATCATAGATGGTACATAAGTAAAAAAAAATTTTATGTACCAAAAATATTTTTTAATTATATATAACATATATAATTATTTCGTATAACTTCTTTTTGGCTTGATTACAAATGATAATGCTATCAAGAAACCTGCCCGATGTGCATCAAATTAAAATAATAAAAATTAAGACAGTATTTCATTCTGGAATACTTTATCCTTTTTGAGAAGTTTACTCAGGGACCCACCATCAACTGTACTGGAGGAAAATCATATATCTTTTTTTTGTGACACCATTGAGAAGTAGTTATAGAATTCATTCGATAACTACCTATGCATTCCTTTCTTAAATTTAATGAACTAGAAGTGAATGTAAAATGTTGCACAAATAAGGTTATGCAAGGAGACGTATGTTTCGGAAATCTTTGGATTCCACTCCTCAGCGTGAGGCATTTTACTTACACCGGTCTTTGTTTGACATTTCACGTTTATTAATAATTGTGTGCAAAGTTATATCTTTACTTTTTTTACTCTACCTACAGTCATGTATAGGAAAGTATTGAAATCGTGCGAAAATCGGAACAAGAGCTTCTAACGGATCTTCACACTTCCAGATTTTTAGAACACAAGTTCACCATTTTTAATGGGATGTCTGCGTGCATGTCGGACTGTCTGTGTGTCTGTGTAATGTTTGTCTCTACTCTATCTCACAAACATTTCCATTTAATTTCATAAGAGTTGGTGGGTGTCACTCGCAGGTTTCCCGTGTATTGATTAGGTTTTGGTATTGTACGATAAAAAGAACAGTCCTGTTTTTGCAAAATGTCCTAGGAAAATCATCAGAAAAAGAAACTCAGAAATAAGAGACTCAATATGCTTAAATGTATTATAGAAATATGTATTTCAAATGGAATTTCTAATGCCACAAAGAATAGGATTAACCCCATTACTCTAAGTTGGCCGTTCTAGAGATACTAAAGTTTTCTGGAATTTTGCGAAGCGGACGATATTTTTCACTGTATAAAATTACAGTTCAGATTCTTAATATTTTTGATTAAATCAATAATAATAAAGCATTTAGTTCAAGTCAAGTAGAAAAAGGCCAAATTTGTCGAGTAGAAATAGTAGCTTATTTGGTCTTTTTAACTTCTGGGTTGTTGGTTCCCATGAACTTATGAAGGGGATCCAGCATATCCTTGAAAGAGCTGTATGCTGCATTATCAACTTATTTGTTCTTAAATACGTTGCTCAAGTTTCTTTACGTTTTCAATTTTAAGATTAAATTTCTTAAAATTTGATAGTTAAGTCATCTATATGCTGTTAGCTGATTAGATTTAGGTACGATTTGGTAAAATATTTCCTATTTCTGGGAATGCCGAACTAAAAATGGTAAAATCTGAAGTAAAAATTAAATATGAGGCAATGTATTAATTTGATGTTTATTTTATACGTAATTTTTAACTACGAAACGAATACGATTAATGTGGGTTATCCTATTATTCTACCTTAGATAACCCATTTTTAAATTATTTAATTGTTTTGGAATTTTGAGAAGTTGGCTGCGTATTAGAATGCATTAATGAAAGTGAAGATTGGATGCAATGTCAAATAATAATCTGAGTCCCTTTGAGCAATTTATCTCAATTTATTGGATTATGAAAAAGAAAACAGATTTGAGTCTGTATGTAAAATCTTGTGCTATCCACATCAGATTTTACTTTCTCTACATGCATACAATATATAGGGAATATATTGCGACCGGGTCGAATATTCGAATTCCGAAATTTTGAATGTCGAAGCGCGTTTAAAGCATTCTTGAAATCGAATCAAACGTTTCCGAGAAGATGTCAACGCATGTTACCAGTCATATTTGAAAATTTACTCCTATATTGGCCGGTGGCGAGTATTAATCTGCTGCTCTGTGGCGAGTGTTAATCCGCCATTGGCGAGTAGTAATCTTCTACAGGACAGTCAGTTTCCTCCAGTCTCCAGAGGACATCGGGTGGAAATTTAGACTTTATCTAAACCGCGTTATTCGAAGAGTTTGCTATTGTAAAATTATCTTCGAAAGTTAACCTACAAGTTGATGGTAATAGTTCTAGGCACAAAGTAATGTGGTTGGTTTTATTCAATTTGTAGTTAAAAATTAAGTACAAAATAACCATTTATTTAACCATTTCAACACGACTAGTGTTTTATTCGAAATATTAGCGATTATACGGGCTATTTTGCAGAAAACAAGAATCAAGTTCTTTTCTGAGAAACATACCAAAATCTATTCAGCACCAAGTTATCCTACAAGTGACTTACCCACCAAATGTTATGAAACTTTGTAGCATAGTTTCTGAATTATAGTGCATGCACACCTAGCACAGACACGCCAACAGACGTTACGCTAAAAATTGTGGATTCATGTTCTACAGTGGCCGAAACGTATAGACCTTTTAAAAACTTACGTTCCCATATTGGATCCCATTCTAATACCTTCACTAAACACGGAGATGAACAACCGCGAAGGCCTAGGGCGGTAAATTTCTATTTTGAATCATATTTCGCTGGCCATCTAAGTATTATTTTTATTCACCCCTTGGAAGGCTGCTGATTTCAACTCCAAAGTTACGTTTGATTAATATACAATTATGTACAGATTCTGTTGGGGGTATATACATATATGCTCAATTATATGTGCATCTATAATCGAATTTTTGTCGACAAAGAAAATAAACAACCGACATAGAATATTGACTCCAACAAGAACACAAGTATACTACGGCCAACATTTTCACAAGCTAAGCATCTTTACAGAAGTTCCAAAACGGCAGCAAGGGACTTGACATCATACTGTGTATTTCATAACAACTGCACAAACCGCTGAGCCGAAAGATTACATCCAAATAACAGCATTTATCAAGCAGCAATGGCAGCACTACTCAAAGCAGTAACTTGATTTCTGCAAAGCACCAATCTCAGAGCATTAGTGCATACAGACAGCAAAGCAAATATAGAAACTCTAAAAAAATATGCGCCCAAGAACGACACAGCCTCACAGATTAGAAAACTGCTTCATCAACATCCATACTAATATCTATATATTAACTGGATACCAGAGCATAGAGGTACCATGGACAACGAACTTGCAAACGCACTAGCACGCGCAATGACCAACAGTATAAGACCCCCACAGATCGCTATAGCACTTCTAAAAAAACACATTAAAAAGTTGTTTCAACGACAAACACGAGAATAGCAAGAGCATTTTACAAATGAAGAAACAAGACGAATACTACACACGACTTTATTGCACAGATCCCCACAGACATGCTCATCAAAAACAAACTAGTTATCCAGTTCCCCACTGGGCACAGACCATTTGCACGGTATCTGTATCTTTTCTGACACAGACCATCACTTCACTTCAGTTGCGGAGAAGGGCACAGCTAACCATTGCATTTACAGCTGTCAACTCACTTCAAACTACCATATAGCACCTCAGGACTATAGTTCTGACCACAATTTGCACAAAAATGCTATCAAAAAGTCAACAATGGAGAAAATTACCCAGTTAATAGTCTCCTCAGATATAACGAACATAATAATTGCACCCTGAGTATCCTCCATTACGCTGCGCAAAGCATTCTCTTTCATCATTTTTCTTAATAAGTAAATTGAATTAACAAAGAAGTAAACAGATATGGACAGCCACGCGTTCACTGCCGGCGGCACAAATTTCTGCAGTATTAACCAAGCTAGGATTTTGTTGCCGCAAACCCCAATTGGTTGAATTCTAAGTTCGGTATAATCAAATAATCAAATTGGTAATTTGGTTTAATAATCAAATTTGGGTGTTTCAATTAGGCTATATAATTGAATAAATAGGTAAATGTGACATTGGATGGTACACAATATGGTATGTGTCTGGAAAAAACCCTGTCAGACGTGAAAGGGGTGGGAGGTCAATGACCTATGGGCGGCAAAATAGTATATTTTTACTTTCCCTGCAATACTAGGTAATGTATAGGGAAAGTATCGGAATCACACCGAAAATCACAACTCGAGTTTTCCTCGGATCTACACGTTTCGAGAACTCTAGAATACGAAAAAACCATTTTTAGCGTGACGTCTGAGTGTGTGTCTGTCGGTCTGTGCAGATTTTCTATCCACTGTAACTAAAAAACTAATAGACCGAATTTCACAAAATTTGGTAGGTAAGTCACTTGTAGGCGATCCTGGTGCTGATTAGCTTTGGGTACGATTCGGGATAAAAGAACCTGCCTATTTTTGCGAAATCGCCCGCAAAAGATTGTATCCACTCTAACTGAAAAACTAATGGACCGAATTTCACAATATTCGGTAGATGAGTCACTTCTGGGATATTCTGGTGATGATTAGATTTTGGTACGATTCGGAAAAAAATAACCTGCCTTTTTTGCAAAATGGCCCGCTAAAATCTTCAAAATATAAACTAAGGAACTAGGTATACTTAAATATATCCAATGAATGCTCGTTTAATACGTATTTTTTAACGACGAAAATAATGAGACCAACCCCATTACATAAGGACTAGCCGTTCTCGATATATTTTAGTTTTTCGTATTTTCTCTACGCCACCTTTGAAAATAAGTCCGGTTACCGAATGAGAACGAAAATTGAATTAAAAGCGAAATAAATTTAATTAAAATAAAGGGAATGTGAATATAAGTCTGCAGGGAAAGTCATGTGCTGCCCACATCAGATTTTTCTTTGCTAATACATTACCATATAGTGTAGTGAAATTAAAATGAGTGTAACTGTAAATACCTATAATTAAATGTAACAACGATGGTTAAGAATGTTCTGTAGACTAACAGAAAAAGCTTATAAATGATGAAAATATTTTAATAAGAGTACGCTATTGTATCTGATAAAATACTCAATCACACAAAGCATATTTTTCAAAATTATCTAAAAGTGTAGAGTGGTATAGAAAATGCGATATTTGTTTTATTTACAATTACTCTTTGTATTCTGTTCCATTTCTTGGAATTGAAATTGCCATTCGTATAAGTCCAAATATAGTAAATGTCTCCATTATCTGTACACAATAAGTCCATTACAGTTTTTTTCATTTTTACAGTATTTGAAAAATAAAGTTCAGGTGTTTTTCTCGATCTTTTAAGGTGAATTGATCTGGTAGGGACAATAACAAAGACAAACATTTATCGCAGCTTAAATGAATTGTAGAATTATTTCTGAATTGAGATGTAAGTACCTGTTTCAAGTTAATATTTATTTTTTACATGTTGAATGTAAAATGTTTCTTCAGTTACTCTATATGACTTATCAATGGATGTGTAATGATGAATATTGCTTTATTTGATAAGTGTATTTTAGAAACTGAATGTGAAAATTGGTAGGTCTAGCATAATAATGCAGTAGAAATGTTAATGTTTCATTCTTATAATTCACTTAAATCATTATTTAAATAGTTTTCACAAGTCAAAATTAGTATTTGGTTTCATTAAATACTTCTCTTCTTACGACAAAACTTGCCGTAACATAAATACAGAGGACATGTGAGACCAGTAATCACCATTTTCTAATTTTGTATTTCCTGTCAAACAAAAGGCGCAGACATGCAAAGCCAAATTCGACAGTCTTGGTAAGGAAATTTTGTGATCCAAATAAATCTATGTCACCAAATTACGAGGGTGACTTGCTTCTGGCCAGGACTTACTTTCAAACAATGCTTCTGGCCAAGACTTACACGATTTTCATAAGATTCAGAGGAACCAATCAAGCGGCACTACAACATCGCCCAAAGGAAATAAGTCAATGGAAGTAAGAGGACGTCAGAGAGGCAGTGTCGACCTTGTGGCAGCAGTCGACTCTGCTCCTGCCAAAATACATTGATCGAAGATGCTAGGAATCAGTACCCGAATCATAAGTTCGTAGTCGAAGCTAGCTTTTGGTTTACCTTATAATGGTGGTCTTATAAGCACGGGGTCCCGAGTTCGGGCCTGGCTCGGGACTAGCAACATCAATTCCTACAATGATGACCCTGGACATACCAGCAAGCAACCTTTTCTCTCCAACGATCTCAACACGAGATGGCAGCACTACGCTGAACCAGAGGCGCCGACCACTCCCTTCCTGATTGACCACGACTGACGTCACGACGCCACATGCCTGAGGTACCACACGCCTCCCAGCTATTCAACCCTCGACTGAATTTCGGGATGGGGACTCGACGGGGGTTTTCTGGGTGACCCCCTCCTCGCCGAAATTCGATCGGGCTTCTCATCAAGGTGTGGAGTGTGTGGCAGCAGCCGATTAAGATTCAGAGGAACCAATCAAGCGGCACTACAACATCGCCCAAAGGAAATAAGTCAATGGAAGTAAGAGGACGTCAGAGAGGCAGTGTCGACCTTGTGGCAGCAGTCGACTCTGCGCCTGCCAAAATACATCGATCGAAGACGCTAGGAATCAGTACCCGAATTATAAGTTCGAAGGCGAAGATAACTTTTGTTCTAACCTTATAATGACAGTCTTGTAAGCACGGGGTCTCGAGTTCGGGCCTGTCTCGGTACTAGCAACATCAATTCCTACAACTCGAAGCCAAAAGATGCTTTTGCTTAGCAAGAGAAAATCAACGCAGAGAATTCACTGCAGTTTTCTCGAGGAAGCAGTGAAGACGATAAAAAAGAAAAAGTATTGTGTACCAATATGAGGTAAAGTCTTTCTGAGTAGTGGTTTTGAAATAAAAGTGTAGTGCACCGAGATGACGAACAACATAGAGTCCAGAAGTGTTGACAAAAACAGCCCAGACCAACAATACCAACGAATGTGCCGTTTTTCTGTGAACTCAGTTCGAATACGTGGTCTGTTTAAGTAAATTTCAATATAACACGGTCTCACACGGAAACCTCCTCTCCTTGCTTACTTATGTAGTAAATATTTAAAGAAGCTGTTTATATAACGTTATTACTGCTCATAAATTGTCTTTTAATAAATGTTAATTTTTAAAATTAAAAATGGTCTTTTCGTGAGTAATGTATTTTTTTTTCGATATGGTAAGTGGTACTCGGTAAAATTGGTAAGTTAATGCGACGCACCGACTAAGCATTTAATTCAATTCTTGCGGTCCCTTTATCAATTAATTAAAATTCCATTCTCAACATTTTGGTGCGTGAATCCCCCCTCTAATTTATAAAATTTAATCATCACATCCAGTTTGTCCAATATTGGTCATTTTTCGAGTATACATGTTAATGTACTCACATGCATTTACAGTAAAACAGTCATATTTTTTCATGTACTAGTGGATAGCCATGGAAAGCGTAGCATATCTTTATTCAGTGATTTAAAGGGATTTGGGTATTGTATTATCTTTAGGGATTAGTGGTTTATAGTACATGGAGGTATCAGAGTATTATAATACCTGGCTGCTAATCTGAACTCAATGTGTTCTCCCTATCTGGCAGAAGGAGAAATTATTGAAGAGAGATAGTTAGACACATGAAATGGGAAATTTCTTTGTTAGTCCTCACCTGAATAAGATTAATGACATTAATATCTGATGTCTAACCCAGCCGAGGCATGCACAGCATAATTCAATATCTCTGTGTTAGTTGTTTACGCCTGGATATTGCCACCTCAAAATTCACATACAATTTTTTCACTGTAATAATTCAAAAACTTACTGGTGTTTGGCAAGATTTTCCCCAGATATCCCTGGATCGTGGCGTCACGAATGACGAAATTTAACTGGCGTCAAGCTGACTTATTTTTGATTCGTTGTCGGGCTGACCTTATATTTAACCTTATATTAAAGGACCTTATAGAGTTTAAAATTGTGTCGCTTAATCTTCGTAAATTCCTCCGTATTTCCAGGGGTATGTACTAAGTTCAAGGAATACTGGACAAAATAATACTATCCAAAAATGAGAAATGCATTTCAAAAACTGCATTGTACACCTACGTACAGCCGAAAATTCAAAACTTTATTTTTATTGAAAAAAAAAGTATAATCTGCAAAATGTCTATAATGTTTTATAATGAAAATTTGACTAAAATGCATTTATAACAAGAAATATCAATCATGCATGAATCATTGATTATGAAACACTTTCAAACTAAAATGCAAAATGCGATACATTCAGCGGTGATATTTCATACACTTTTATTCCAGACTTCAGAGTTAAATAATTTTGAATGAAAAAAATTCAGCAATTCTTATACAACTCATCTTTACAATCACTTGTTTACATTCTGCATACATTAAAATTAGACATCGTTGTAGAAATAATCAAAGTTTCATGAAAATTTCACCTCAAAAATATTATAATTGCATTGGCGCAGAATATAGATGCACAGAAATTACGCAAAAATAAAGCCGTTTTAGGACGGATGAAACACAAAATATAAATGTAAAAGAACTTTGAAATCACGATTTTTACTCTGGGAAAAAAGATGGATGCCGTATTTTATTTTGAAGTGGGTCACGTGATCTCTTCAAAATATATGGGTGTAATTATTATTTTAATTTTTATTTCAAAAACTACCGAACCTATTTTGATGAATTTTTTAATATATTTTATGGTATAATTTGAATATGTCCTAAAACTTTCGAAGCAATTCGTGAATTTTGAATTCGCTTAAAAAATATGTGAAAAATTATTTCCTATAGGGTTCAATGTATTTCATATGTTCAATCTGGGTTCAATCCAAAACTAATTGGGTGATATTATTCATTTACATTCCTATATGTCCCACAGACGGTCTCAACATCAAACTAAAATTTAATTTTGATAAAGCCATTTTTAACGCAGTTATCGTGCGAATTGACAGACAGACAGAATGAACAAAGTCATAAACACTTTTCAACTACGTTGGAAAGTGTTGAAAATGATCTCCCCTAACCATTCTAACCTTAGCTTCTGAAAAGCGGAGCAATAATAAGTGGGAAAAATGATATTGAAATGATTTCTAGGGATAAATATAGCCGTCTGCTCCTTTGTATTTCATATTCGAATAGGTGCAAGTTGCGTTTTATTCTGCTTAGCGCACGAATTTTTTTTTTAAAGCTTTATTTCAGGAAATCGAATTTTAAATTTAAATATTCCACTCAAGTGGTTACAATTTTTCTTTAGAGGTATCAAGGATGAATTTTTGCGCTTCCCTTAAAATGCACATTTAGTATTACAGGAAAAGTATAGGTATACTATGGAATTCTTTGGAATTGTGTATAGAAAATTTTGTATTTTAGAGTAGGACCGGGTTATACTAAGCAGATATGGCCATACTAGTGTATTATATTCGAATGCTTTCAAAATTATATATAACTTGCAGTATACCCGGCATTCTTCTTGATCGTACATAATAAATTAAGATATGTGTGCTATTATTTATTATTGAAATATGATAAATTGATTGAAAATCATCTGCTGCATAAACTTATTCAATGCGGCAAATTCACTGGGTCGGCTCCTAAGTTGGGCATAATAATAATATTAATAATAATAATAATAATAAAAATAAACGATTAATGTCAGAGCCCTAGTATATATTTCACTGATCTAGGGCCAGTAAAAATAACAGGTTTTCGAAAGCTTTCTTCGAAAATCAAAAACAAAAATCATAAAAAATAATAAAAATAAAAGAATAACGTAATTTACAGGAATATTGTTCCGTTTTCGAGGTACTGCGTGTTTTAATATGAAATGGAAAAATTCATAAAGCATTAAATATGTTTAATTTTATCAAAGGTATGGATGAATTAGTAATTTTGACCACAAATAAATAAATAACACTAATTTAGAGTTAACACGAGCTATACTCTAGATAATAGAATTTTGATTTTCCACTGTGAACGCGAATTCGCGATATCTTTTGAAATAAAAGCAAGCAATTTCTATGGAATTTGGTATGCTTCGTTTAATGGGCAATGCCAAAAAGCAGATACAAATAGCCGACAAACATCGATTGTGCAACTTGTTTTCAGGCACAACCAGTCGTAAGAAAGCTCTAATTTATTTGTCTTCTCACAATGTCGCAATTCATTAATATGTTGCAAAAGTAAATCCTTTGACACACCGGAGTCTGTAATTGTCATTCAATGGAATTAAAATTTATAATATAAACACCTTGATTTATCTGTGTATCTATCTATCTCTTTGTAACACTGCTACGAGATGCTGCCAAACGTGTTTCAATCACTGATAAACATTTCATGAACTCTGGGGCTTTATGAGCGTATGACATCAGATACTGAAAGTGAGTCCATGATGTGGGCGGCCCGTTCTTTACATAATGCAATGACTATACTTATTTCACAGCAAAAAACTGCGAGGAAATCATGGAGATTTACGTAGCGTATGACATCAGATACTGAAAGTGAGACCATGATATTATTTTACTTCTAATCACTTTATAAATTTTTATTTGAGATATACAACTCAACTCAGTAATAAATTACACAGAATCGCCATTTTTAATTCAATTTTCGTTTTCATTCGGTAACTGGACTTGCTTTCATTGATGGCGTAGCTGAAATTTTAAATTGAACTCCACAGTCGGGGACAAACGTCGAAGATGAAGGGGTTCATCACATCGTCATGTCAACTGCAAACTTGAAGTGTTAAAATATTAACATTTTAGATTCTGTTGTACGGATTACTCTGTGATTTCCCCTTGCTTCGATTGGTTCTCCGTGATCTGCTTGCTCATTGGCTGCAGTCATTTGGGTGGAGCTTAGGACGAGCTTCATTGGAGAATCTCCTATAGCTCCGAGGCCTTGCTTGAGTGCACAAAACTCACGTGCCATGAAGAAAGACATCATTAATTTTCTTGCCCATAAATGACTGTTCACCCCATAATAAAATGGCTTCGTGTCTGGAGCTGGGACCACTTTGTCGCCTTTGCTACGTTTAGAACTTGTAACACTTTTTCTAGCATTGTATCACACGTTGTTTCCGGAAGATATGATTAATATATAAATTAATCTAATTGTGTTAAGAATGTTGAAACTAAAATTGAAACTGTGTCTGTCAGTATATTTTAATGTAGAACGTAAACTCCGGAAGCGACAGATATCGGTTTTGTGATTTTCTGTGTGTGTGTGTGGGGGGGGGGAGTGGGAGATCGGATTACCGAATGCCTAGTTCCAGTAAGATTTTCGGAATATAAAATAAATCTGCTATGATTTAATATTATCTGTATTTTTTATATTTCAAAATCACAATTTTGCTTATTCGCGTATTTATTTATATATTATGGTTATTTTCAATGCAGTTTATATAGCTGAAATTTGGAAGTAAGTTTTAGATATTTTTGCAGTAAAAATAAAATTATTCTGACTTATACTCTTTATCGAAAGGAATCAAAATATTTAATTGTATGCTGTTTGCATAATATATGTTACAGTAAAATAAATGGAAAATATTTATAAATTTTTTATAATTATTTGTACGTATATAAAAGAACTATGCAAAAATACAGTAAAGCCTTTTTTAAGTTTCTTGTCACTTTCTATTGCTAAATTATGAATATTTTGTTATATATCTCCTAATAATTCTAAAGGGACCTTGTACTTTACATTTGCATAGAGACAAGGCGAGGGATACGGTGTCCCTGTCACCTATAAGTAATTTAACTAGTTGAAAATTCTGGCAATTATGTTTCATTTTAGAAAATTAGCATTATTTAAGAAATATCTGTCAGATTCAATTGTGAGTAGCTAGGACATATATAAGTTGTATATATAGCCCCGCCCACATTAGCATATACCTATTTTTAGTATTTGGTGTTTTATGTTTGGGTGTGAGAAACTGAAAAAGTGTTTATTTGAAATTAATATGAAAGATGGGGAATTTTTTTAAACATATGATTTAATTCTAAATAACTATTTTTGCAGTTGCTATAATGGCCAAGGAAAAATACGGAAATTGAAATATCTTTATGATGTGGATTTCATACCGGAACAATGCAATTCCAAGTCAAAATTTCATTTTAATTCATTCATAGATTGAGAGGGCATAAGGACTTTTTTTTTAGTGCAACCATTTAACCTGATTTAAACAGCAACCATTTAAACAGATACCTTCATTCTGTCTCCCCACAAAGTATGAGAATATGAAAAATGTTAAATAATGTTTTTCCATTGTATTAATATATATCGATAATTTTAAAATAGTGCATCTTATATTAAGAATAATTTCGTTTAATTTGTGTCAGCATGATTGTGAAACTGAAATTCAAGAAAGCTGCGCAGTGTAAGCCAGCACATAAAATGAAATAAATCGAATAAATAATCTCTGTCTATTTTGTCCAGAGCTCATTAACTCTCTGTACGCATATGTTCAGGGTAGTGTTTCTATTTACTAGGAAAATGTAAATCAGTGCGCATTGTCCACGCACTATTTGATAAGTGAAAAAAAACATAAGCAGCCATAGCATTATTTTTAAACATATGATTTAATTCTAAATCACTTTTTTTCATTTGTCATAATGACCATTAAAAAATACGGAAATGAAATAACTTTATGATGTGGATTTTATACTGAGACGATGCAATTTCAAATCAAATTTTCATTTTGTTTCATTCAGAGATTGACGGACCATAGGTAACATTTTTACTGCAAGCATTTAAACAGCCCTTATTTAGGTCCTAATTAGATACCTTCATTCTGTCTCTCCACAAAATATGAGAATATGTAAAAATTGAAACCAAAAATTTTTGCCTAGTGTCAATGTGCACCGATAATATTTAGATAGTGCATCTTTTATTATGAATTATTTCGTTTAATTAACAATCGTGATAATACCAATAATTAATAAGTCAAGAAAGCTGCTCCGTATAAGGCAGCAGATAAATTGAAATAAGTTGGACAGATGCTGATTAGCCTGCTATACACATATGACCGGAATAGTGGCATCTTTTTATTTACTAAAAAATGTTCGTTGATACGAGTAGCAAATAAATACTACACCAATCTTGTCACTTTGTTTTTGAAATGAAGATGATATCTGACAACCTTGCATTAGTCACTTTTTCAAGTTTTTTCGGAGTTCTATCAAATACAAATGATATTTACCATATGAAAAAATAATATTTAACGCACTTCACAGAAATATGTAATTGCATCCGGTAATAGCAAGTGCTGAGAACAATGAGCTGAAAAGTCCAATGGCGAAGATACTACTACTGTATTTCAAATCTAATTTAGTTGGACTTTTGGTCCAATCTACTAACACAAATACGATACTTTTCAGCGTAATTTTTATTTTCAAGCTAGATGCATCCCTTAATTTGATGATTTTGTGTAAGCTAAAATTTGTCGGTAAGTTTTAAATATTTTTGAAGGTTAATAAAAATTATTCTGACATCAAATGGCTTTCATTTGTCAAAAGGAATGATAATATTTATTTATATGTTGTATACATAATATATGTTATAGTCAAATAAGTACTAAGTATTTATAAATTCACTCGTCACGTAACACAAAAGAGAGTAAAGTTCTTTTTGAGTTTCTTGTCTCTGTCTGCAATATCATTGATAAACATCTTGTTGCATAACCCTCTAATAATTATAAAGCAGACCTTGCACTTTGCTTTTATATAGAAGTCAGACGAGTTATACGACGGTCCTGTGACCTATAAGTAATTTAGTAAATTCAAAATCCTCTATGACCCAAATCGTCCGGCTCACCAAAAAGGCTTAGAGCAACATAAGCAGCTGCCGGGAGAAGTAGATCGCCAACAAAAACCCTGACATATAGGTTCCATTATTTAAGAAATATCTGTAAGATATATATATATATATATATATATATAATAATAATAATTTTGAAAGTCCAATGAAAGGAAAGTGAGAAGCTGTAAGTCGAAAAACCTAACTTTCTTACAAGCCTACAAAATAAAAGTATAAATCAGCAAATCTTCAAGCAAATGGAAAAAAATCCAAATTTCGAATCATCAAGTTAAGCAAAATCATCAAAAATCAATGGTATGGAATCGATAAAAGAAAAATAAATGAAATTCAAGCATTAATGCTATACACGTAGACAAGGGCTAGGCCTAAATCATGATTTGTTCACTTCTCCAAAACTCTTTATCGGGTCCAAGTAATTTTTCGAAGCAAACACAAAAAATGTATGATTCTGAAGAAGTAGATAGATTATATCTATAAACTATTTGTACTTGGACAACATACATAAAGAAGAAAAATATAAAGAAGCAAGAATACCTGGAAAATAACACTACAAATGCACTAACCTGTCGAACCCGGGAACCCAGAATGAAGAGACCAGTGTTGCCATTCGCACAGGAAAAAAAAATGATCTACTGTTGCCATTCGTAAGAAATAAATAACAGTACTGCGAAAACGTAAGAATAAGTGATAATATACAATCAGAGCTACTAAAAGGAGGGGCTAATAATAAAAAGACTAATGTTTAAGTGGATATAAAAATAAAAATATTATTAATACAAGAGAATGAAGATGTCAGGCTAATATAAAAATCTATGAATAGAATTCATGAAAATCCAGATAATCTAAATTTTTTAACTATACCTTTTACAAAATAAAAGGGATATTTATGGAAATTGCTGATAACTTTTTGATTAGTTATATGTATAGCATGAAATGTTTTACCAGATGATCTATAAATTCTAAAAAGATGATTAAGAGTAATATTTCTAAACAATAGCATCGAGTTGCAGTAATTAAATGGTAACATTTTATTAATGTTAAAATTAAAATAGTCCTTTTTATCACATGAATTAGTAACGATTCTATTAGAAGTTTCAATAATAAGATTTAAATCAAAAAAATTAATATTATTACTATTAGTAGCTTGAATAGGAATTAATTTCACATTGTCTGGATAGAAATCAATAGCTATGACATAATTTTCAGTATATACTAAGCAAATCAGATCATCAACATATCTGTATAATGTATAATCTATTATATGTATAGACACGTCCACATTTTTATATACATATTTTTACCATTTTGTGTTTTTGCGGAGGCACTGAAATATCGTTTATTTGAAATTAATATGAAAGTTGGGGGAAGTTTGAAACATTCGACTAATTCTAAATCACTAATTTTGTAGTTGCTGAAATGTTCAAGAATAAATACGGAATTTAAAATAACTGTATGGTGTTGATTTAATACTAGCACAATGCAAGTTCAAGTCAAAATTTCATTTTATTTCATTCGTAGATTGACAGGCTATAGGTAAAACTTTTTACTGCAACCAGTTAAACAGTCCTTAGGCTCAAAATAGCTTCATTCTATCTCCCCACAAAGTATGACAATACGAAATATTTCTGGTCTCACAGGCACAACATATATTAGAAATAATTTAATTTAATTAACAATCTTCACCTACATAGTCATATAAAAATCATGAAAGCTGCACCTCATAATATAACAGATATAATTGATCTAATTAAAACAAACAATGACTATTTTGTCCAGAGCTTATTAATTTGTTCTACACACATTTTCTGAATCTCCGGTCGTCCAAATAGTTGCTCAACTCCTCTGGATGAGTCAGACGGCCTGGGTCATCCACACATTTTCTGAATAGTGGCGTCTTTCTATCAACGCGTTAGTACGCATTGCCCAAGCACTATTCGATAAGTGAAAGAAAGTATAAGCAACGGTGGTTTTTTCATGTTTGTACCTACATTTCCTGTTGATACGAGTAACAAATAAAAACTGCACCAATCTCTTTAAGTAGTTTTTGAAATGCATTGAGATGCCTTGTATTAGTTAAGGGGACTCAGTACCCTTCATTTGGCGAAAAATGACGAAAATACCGATTTTCAAATTTTTTGCTTAAAATATACCTTGACATCCCTAGTATATCCTGACAAAGTTTCGTGAAGATCCGAGAACTATAAATATATTAAAAAGGCTTTTGACTGCAACTGTGTCCCTTTAAATACCACGCCTACTTCTCTGTTTACGCTCTGTTTACATCGCGTCTGCAACTGAATACTCCCTGTTTTACAAAATATTTCTACCAGGAAGAAGATGAAAGTGCTTAATCGTAATTTTAATTGATAAAGAAACGTTGTTTATTTTTTCCGATCTGCTTTCATTCGTTAATAACGTGCATAAACTGTGGAACTCAAAATGCAAACGAAAGCTTGCACAGTGTGACGTGGGCAAAATGTCCTAAAGAAACATTTGTACATAAAAAACTTGCAAAACTCTGTGTAATGGAAGCTGTGTGTGAATATAATAAAGGTACACTGCGCTGCATAAAAGAAGCACAGAATGTCTTAGGTGTACCTTTAGGAAAGTGCTCCATGAATCTCGGTGTTGCGCTCGATTTTCGAAAAAAAAATGTTTCGACAAAAACGACGAAGTGCAAAATATCAACTTGCACGTAAACTGGTTAAAAAAGCTATTTTAAAAAGAGACATATTAGTTAAAAAAAGGAAGGTGTAACATATGTCGTAGTGTATTACACATACTAGACATATTTAGTGAATTTTGAATTCTTATTTGCATTTTATGAAATTAAGATATGATATAAAAGGCAGAAGGAATAAGCAGAATTCAACAACTGGCCCAAGGGCAAACCCAAAGTCATGTGAATCATACTCAAAAGTAATTTCTCACGGAAAGAGAGGTACTCCTTGAATTAATCCTTAAAATAATGAAAGGAAGTACAATGCAAAATATACAGTGAGAAAGGCTGGACTGGATAAGTGTCAATCTCGAAAATAAATTAGATCCCAGAGAAGGGAAGGGCGAGAGGAAAATGTCAAAAATGACATGCAGATGACATGGGAGGATGGAAGGAATGTCAGAGCGTGCACTAAACAATATTCACCGGCCAGACGAAAGAGGAGACCGTGGCGCTGAGACAGACAGAAGTATGTTTACGACTGTTGCGACGCACTTGAAGGTCATAGGAGGAGAGCGAGAAAAAGGATTAGCGGAGTGGCACAGAAGCGGCCAGTAAGAGCCTGAGCACTCATTTATTGGTCCGCAAAACTGTCTATAAAAACTGTGAACACAGATTACGAATAGAATTTCGATAGATTTGAGATTTGAGATTTTCGAAGAATTTCGATAGATTTCAGAAAGATTTTCGCTTGAAACTCTACAAAGATTGGAGACAGATTTTGAGAGAGATAATTACGACTGGTACGGGGGAGGGGGGACTTCGGTCCTTACCCTTTCCGAGAAGATTGCACTAATTTACTGAGTTTATTTTTTTACGTCGAGTAATATGTATACCGGGAACTTCGGTCATTACCCTTTTCGAGTGAGCAGAAGTAGCGTATAACGCAGATTGTCGGCGAGGAAGTTTTGCTCAAAAATGGGAGCTCAACGTGAATATGTGAACCAGCTATATCGCATGCAGCACCAGGATTGATTGGAGTTATATCATAGCTTGCTAAAAGGCATACCTTAAGCAAATTGATGCAGCAGTGTTTACGAAGTGAAGTTAGATGAAAATATTAGTATTTCATGAACTATAAGTAACTTGTAAAGAAAGCTGTTACTGGAACTTACAACAAAAATATGCGAGATTAATGCTCAGTTTCGCGCATATAATAGTTGTGAAGTCAACGCATCGATTAAAAGTGCCATCTGCAGAAAGTGACTAGGAATATATTCAGTGGTGGAACAAGTAAATGTATATATATCAAGCAAATGTGGACACCCAGGTTGATGATTAAATCAAAAGATCGACGGAAGTGATACCATAATCGGAGCTGTACACTATAAACTTGATAGAGAACAAATTCCGGACTGCCAAAGAATATGCAATTAAAGTGTGATTTGAAACCGCTGCCAATATGCACATCAAATATCATTTTTGTGGGTGAGTTGCCTTTATATAGATTTATATATTGAACTATGTATGAATTTTAAAATATAAATTCGGTTAATTCTGATCCAGGAATTGTAAAAGAGAGAAACGCCCTAAAATTTATGTATTAATGATATTGAGTAATACTTATTGTTTTATGTTAATTGAGCTATTCTTAAAAATTATAATGATGAGTAAGATTTAACAAACTGTGAATTAAATTAATTAAGTGTATCAGATTGTCATAATAATAAGATAAATATTGAATATAAATCATTTGCAAATGAAATTCTATTTAATCAAGAAAGTAAATTTAATCATAATAAATTGTGTTTAGAATGCATAAAATTGTCTTTATTTTATACGGCCAAAATTATAATTGAATTGTCTTCGCACGAAGACAAATAGTTATTTGGCATGCACTCTTCTGAGTGATTTAACTCTGCTACGGTGTGGTAATAAGTATAGATTAATAGTAACTTTACCAAAAATTACGAGATTAGTTTTTAACTAATCTCTGTCTGTTTAAGGACTCATTTGGAAATAGCGAAATTTAATCTACTTTATATACTTATTGCCATACTAAGATATGGGGGCTTTACTCACATAAGAGGTCTCCCCATAACATACAGTGCAGGATATTTTTAAAAGAAAGTTAAGAAGTAATGGTAGTTATGCAGAAATGATATGCATAAGGTTACGAAATATTGTGTGTTTCTATGATATGAATATATTTTCAAATCTTGTATTTCTTTTATAATACAAACATCATCATATTTGTTGTTAAGCTATATCCTAATGAAATGAGTCAAATGTATTTCATGGTGTAAAAATAATAATGACTTTGGTAAAATCAATTTTTATTTATATTTTTTCTCGATTTTCTTTTCAATGTGTGACAACTAAGGTTTCGGCTAATGGTCTCACTTATATAAAATAAATATAGTTAAATTCAATGGAACAGCTACAGTTTTAAAGGTAAGTGTATAATAAATAATTTAAAATAACATTTAAAGTAATTTAAAATGGATTTGGAATAATTTTTCAAAGTTAAAACCTTTAAAGTGTTTTTTCTCAGTTCGTGTTTTTTCAGTATATCAATATGTTCAAAATGCTAAAACTTAAATATATATTTCTCAATTGACTTGATTTTTTTCTGGATGTTCATTATAGTGCATTTTATGAAGCTAAGGATCCGATTTGCAATAAAATCAAAAGTTTTTTTTTTAAAAATAGATATGTACAAAAAACTCAATTTTTTGTTGAATTTTTACATATGCATCAACATTTTATTTTTTTTCTCCCGAACTAATTAACTTTTTAAAAATCCGATCCTTAAAGTTATAGAAGACACTTCAAAGAACCTTATAAAAAAAAGGGTTGCAAAAAGTTAGAAATTGTAGGAAAAGATAGGTTTTTTAAAATATTAAAATTTTTTAAAAAAAATTAAATTTTTCAAATTCTATCAGTAGAATTGTCTTTTTTCTTGATAAAATAATTTTCCTTAATAAAATCATTTAATAATATGCAAAAAGAGTATTGTAAAGTGCTTAAACAAAAAAAATTGTTCAAAGGGTACCGAGTCCCCTTAATTCCTTAGTGTTTTCAGTTTTTCTGAACTCTATTAAATATACGTTATATTTACCACGTGAAAAATTATTATTAAACGCAGCTGACAGAAATATAAATATTGCATCCGGCAATAACAAGTGTTCAGAATAATGAGCTGAGAAGTTCAATGGTGAACATACAAATACTCTGTGCTTCTAATAAATTTGATTGAACTAATACAAGTATGTGGCGGTTAACTGTTCGGAGTGGAAGTTAGCTTTTGCTCTAATGTTAGAATGTCGGTCTTGTAAGCATTGGGTCCCGAGTCCGGACCTAGCTCGTGACTAGCAATCCAATTCCTACAAGTACAATACTTTTGTGTATAACTTTTATTTTTAAGCTAGATGTGTACCTTAATTGGATGATTTCGGGTTAGTTTGATCATGGATTATTGTTACTTCCTTAGCTTTATACAGGGTTTTTCATTCGCTCTTGACCCCTGGTATTTTGTTACAACTTTCAAACAATTCGACGCCAGTCGTCAGAGAAATTTGACACGGACATACTTTGGTGTATAAGAAGCAGATTTGCTATTTTTGCAGTTCTTTGGCATGTGCTTGTGGAAATGCCCATCTCTTGCGACAGATCACACAAGGACTTCCGTTAAAAGACCAACAGCCTAATTTTCACTTTTGGGCTAAAGAGATATGCTGGCACTTGTGTCCTTCCGTATCACGCTTCACACATACCAAGGTAAGCCCATGTCACGTTTCACTGAATTGCGTTCGCTAGTTTGAAAGTTATAAGAGAAAATCAGGATCCGAGAACGAATGAAGCACCATGTATAATTATAAATGTAAGTAAATGATTGATTCAAAATATACCTATTTCAACGGCTTTTTATACTGTATGATTTAGTTAAGAAATGTGATTTTTTTTATCTGCATTATTTGAACTACCCACATTTGATATGTCTTATAATCTTATTGTATTAATCAAAATTAGCAGAATGCTTCTGATAATAAATACTATTGCGATGTGATACTGAGAATAGTACAATTAGAATATATTATTTATTTGTGTTTTACGGGTATAGTGCATTTACGAGCTTATAAAAATATCGCTGTCTTTTTTTTTTTAATTTTCCAACATCTTCTGTAATTTTTTATTTTCTTTATTAGCATATGGAAATATTTCTTTTTTTTTTCAGAAAACTACTTATTTTGGCAAGCAATTCGAGCTCTATGTTTTCGAAGTATAGTGGTTATAATTTTGATATTCAGTTTTTTTATCTGGATTTTCCAATGGGTGGGAAAGCAGTACTATTTAAAATATCACAGATATTGCAGATTAATGTGATTACTTACTCCTTAGTGAAATACCAGTACACAAGAGTACGTTATGTTTTGTGAAAAAATTAGGAATTTTAATGAACTTGGGGATTTTAAAGATGTTCAGTGATTGATGTGGTTTGAACAGAATAGATGGAAATATATGTATTCAAGTACGTATTTATGTGTCGTTAGGCAAGTCTATAGATTTACTTGAATCTAAAATATCATCAGCTGTAGTGTGAAAGACCCAGACCATCCAACTCATCTTAGGACATGAGTAGGTGTTTGGACGGTCGGAACGGGAAGCTAGCGGACGCCGGCTTCTAAGGACAGCGAAGTACAAGTATTCTATTGAATCATTAAATCATAGTTTACAATTGAAGAAATATATTGGTTAATACATACAGTATCACATTAATTGAAGTAAATTGAACATTCGTCGAAAAGCAGAGTGAGATTTTAAGATTGGACCAGAGATTTAGTTAAAATACGATTTCTATTATTTTTTAGAAGGACTGAACCGGAAAGATTTGAAAATGAGAGATATATACTACACAACACTAATAAAGTAGCAGAAAACAAAAACAGAAACAAAAACAAACACATAGAATACAATTTAAAAACATGTATAAATGATTTTTCCACTGACTTAAGTGAATGTTAAAAGCAATACTGCTCATAAACTCATTAAGAAACCTGGCTTGAGATGTCTTTTGTAATGAGAACACAGCTTTTAATTTTTTGAATTGAGTGTTTGTTGTTACAAACACTCAAAAACCAAGTTGCACGATTAGCTGGGGAAGGTTTAGAAAGGTGAAATGCTTTAACGTGAGAACAGGAGAAAACGTAATGGTCTAAATCGTTATAGGTGGTACAGTTGTTACAGGTGCCAGCTGAGGAGGATTTCAGGTGGATCAGCTATAGTGCATAAGTTTTGATTTTTATACCCCCAAACAAGTTATTAAAGTAATTTGATATTTTTATGGGAAGTCTATGGTTGAAGTTTCAAGACGAAATCAATGTGAAAACAAAGTGGACTAGCTATTTATAAGCAGTTAGCAATTGATTTGTAGCACCTGTATATAAAGTATATGTTATAAGCCTGTATATATTATAAGCTTGTAAATGTTACACATAAATTTGAAAAACTCAAATAAACTTATTGAATTTTAATGGAGTTTGCTTTTACAAAATGTTATTCAGGCAACAAAATTTCGGTTCCATCGGACTCTAGCCACCCCGATTTTTTAACATTTTACAACATAGTTTAAAAGTGTTTATGGCTGTGTTCATTCTGTCTGTCTGTCTGTCCGTCTGTCTGTCTGTCTGTCTGTCTGTCTGTTAGCACGATAACTGCCATAAAAATGACTTCATTAAAATGAAATTTCAGTATGTTTCGTTGTGTTCAGACGGTCTATGGGACCTATGGGAATATAAATGAATAATATCACCCAATTAGTTTTGGATTGAACCTTGGTTGAAAAAATGAATTACATCAAACCGTAAGGGACCTAATTTTTGAAACATATTTTAAGCGAATTGGAAATTCACAAAATGCTTCGAAAGTTTTAGGAAATATTCAAATTATCCCATAAAATGTATAAAAAAAATTTTAGGAAAATATATTCAGTAATTTTTTAAAATTAAAATCATAATTACATCCTTTATATGAAGAAATCACGTGACCATTATATGAAGAGACCACGTGAGTCACTTAAACATAAAATACGGCTTCCATCTTGTGTCAAAATCTTGATTTTAAAATCTTTTTAATATAAGTTTAGTGTGGTATCCGTCCTAAAACCTCTTTATTTTTGTTTAATTTTTGTGCATCTGTATTCTGAAACAACGCAATTGCAATATATTTCAGTTTAAATGATCATGAATCTTTGTTTATATCTTCAACGGAACCTAATTTTCATTTATGGAGAATGCAAAAAGTTTAGGTTGTTATAAAGCATAACATTTATTTGCACAGAATGCAAATACTGTTCATGCCCCGGGTTAGCCCCAGGAATGAAAGAAGGGGGGAGTAGTAATCACTTAATATAGGCTATATGTATGGTAAGTTATTGCTACACGAAGCCTCCTCACAGACGAGACGAGACAGTTCGACGCCATAGTTTGAATGATACAAGACAGCGGCTGTAAAATTCATGAAATGAGATGTTGCAGCAAATGTCAAATTGAAAACTACAAATCTCTCAAAATTTATAGCCCTTGTCATGTGTTAGCTCTCACCAGGGCGTACTTTCCGACTGTGGGAATCCCTCCAGTCGTCCATTTCTATTGGGACGCATAGAAATTGAGCTTCATTACGCAATCCAATAATTCGGTCGGAATTAGAACCACACTCTCACACATCAGTGAATTAACGAATGGGAGGTCGAGGTGATTTCCACACCAATTTTGTTCCGCCCTCTTCAAAAATCTGAAGGGACTGGACTTTCAAGTGTATGTGCACTTGTCTTAAAACACGATTCGAAATGCATTTTGACGCATTTTAGGCACCAGTAATTGCAGCCTCTCTTTAACAGCAGCCCGATGCATGTAGTAAGGAGAATTTTTTTATATACTTTATGGAACAATTTGAATATTACCTAACATTTTCGAAGCAATTTGTGAATTTTAAATCCGCTTAAAAAATGTTTGAAAAATTAGGTCCCATAGGGCTCAATGTATTTCATTTCTTCGACCCGGTTTCAATCCAAAACTAATTGGGTGATATTATTCTTTTATATACCCATAGGTTCTACAGACAGTCTGAACAACATACTAGAATTTCATTTTGATTAAATCATTTTTACGGCAGTTATCGTGCTAACAGACAGACAGACAGAATGAACAAAGTCATAAACACTTTTCAACTTTGTTTTAGATCACACAAGGACTTCCGTTAAAAGACCAACAGCCTATTTTTCACTTTTGGGCTAAAGAGATAGGCTGGCACTTGTGTCCTTCCGTATCACGCTTCACACATACCAAGGTATGCCCATGTCACGTTTCACTGAATTGCGTTCGCTAGTTTGAAAGTTATAAGAGAAAATCAGGATCCGAGAACGAATGAAGCACCATGTATAATTATAAATGTAAGTAAATGATTGATTCAAAATATACCTATTTCAACGGCTTTTTATACTGTATGATTTAGTTAAGAAATGTGATTTTTTTTATCTGCATTATTTGAACTACCCACATTTGATATGTCTTATAATCTTATTGTATTAATCAAAATTCGCAAAATGCTTCTGATAATAAATACTATTGCGATGTGATACTGAGGATAGTACAAATAGAATATATTATTTATATGTGTTTTACGGGTATAGTGCATTTACGAGCTTATAAAAATATCGCTGTCTTTTTTTAAATTTTCCAACATCCTCTGTAATTTTTTATTTTCTTTATTAACATATGGAAATATTTCTTTTTTTTTTTTCAGAAAACTACTTATTTTGGCAAGCAAATCGAGCTCTAAGTTTTCGAAGTATAGTGGTTATAATTTTGATATTCAGTTTTTTTATCTGGATTTTCCAATGGGTGGGAAAACAGTAATATTTAAAATATCACAGATACTGCAGATTAATGTGATTACTTACTCCTTAGTGAAATACCAGTACACGAGAGTAAGTTATGTTTCGTGAAAAAATTAGGAATTTTAATGAACTTGGGGATTTTAACGATGTTTAGTGATTGATGTGGTTTGAACAGAATAGATGGAAATATATGTATTCAAGCACGTATTTATGTGTCGTTAGGCAAGTCTATAGATTTACTTGAATCTAAAATATCATCAGCTATAGTGTGAAAGACCCAGACCGTCCAACTCATCGTAGGACATGAGTAGGTGTTGGGACGGTCGGAACGGGAGGCTAGCGGACGCCGACTTCTAAGGACAGCGAAGTACCAGTATTCTATTGAATCATTAAATCATAGTTAACAATTGAAGAAATATATTCGTTAATACATACAGTATCACATTAATTGAAGTAAATTGAACATTCGTCGAAAAGCAGAGTGAGATTTTAAGATTGGACAAGAGATTTATTTATTCTATTATATTTAATTATTATATTCTATTATATTTATTCTATTATATTATTCTATTATTTTTTAGAAGGACTGAACCGGAAAGATTTGAAAATGAGAGATATATGCTACACAACACTAATAAAGTAGCAGAAAACAAAAACAGAAACAAAAACAAACACATAGAATACAATGTAAAAACATGTATAAATAATTTTTCCACTGACTTAAATGAATGTTGAAAGTAATACTACTCATAAACTCATTAAGAAACCTGGCTTGAGATGTCTCTTGTAATGAGAACACAGCTTTTAATTTTTTGAATTGAGTTTTTGTTGTTACAAACACTCAAAAACCAAGTTGCACGATTAGCTGGGGAAGGTTTAGAAAGGTGAAATGCTTTAATGTGAGAACAGGAGAAAACGTAATGGTCTAAATCGTTATAGGTGGTACAGTTGTTATAGGTGCAAGTTGAGGTGGATTTCAGGTGGATCAGCTATAGTGCATAAGTTTTGATTTATATACCCCAAATAAGTTATTAAAGTAATTTGATATTTTTATGGGAAATCTATGGTCGATATTTCAAGACGAAATCGAGGTGAAAACTAAGTGGACAAGCTATTTATAAACAGTTAGCAATAGATTTGTAGCACCTGTATATAAAGTATATGTTATAAGCCTGTATATATTATAAGCTTGTAAATGTTACACATAAATTTGAAAAACCCAAATAAACTTATTGAATTTTAATGGAGTTTGCTTTTACAAAATGTTATTCAGGCAACACAATTTCTGTTCCATCGGACTCTAGCCACCCCGATTTTTTAACATTTTACAACATAATTTAAAAGTGTTTATGGCTGTGTTCATTCTGTCTATCTGTCTGTCTGTCCGTCTGTCTGTCTGTCTGTCTGTCTGTCCGTTAGCACGATAACTGCCATAAAAATGACTTCATTAAAATGAAATTTTAGTATGTTTCGTTGTTCAGACGGTCTATGAGACCTATGGGAATATAAATGAATAATATCACCCAATTAGTTTTCGATTGAACCCTGGTTGAAAAAATGAAATACATCGAACCCTAAGGGACCTAATTTTTGAAACATATTTTAAGCGAATTGGAAATTCACAAATTGCTTCGAAAGTTTTAGGAAATATTCAAATTATCCCATGAAATGTATAAAAAAAAATTCAGGAAAATATATTCAGTAGTTTTTTTGAATAAAAATTAAAATTATAATTACATCCTTTATATGAAGAAATCACGTGACCATTATATGAAGAGACCACGTGAGTCACTTAAAAATAAAATATGGCTTCCATCTTGTGTCAAAATCTTGATTTTAAAATCTTTTTAATATAAGTTTAGTGTTGTATCCGTCCTAAAGCTTCTTTATTTTTGCTTAATTTCTGTGCATCTGTATTCTGAAACAACGCAATTGCAATATATTTCAGTTTAAATGATCATGAATCTTTGTTTGCTTCTACAACGAAACCTATTTTTCACTTATGGAGAATGCAAAAAGTTTAGGTTGTTATGAAGCATAACATTTATTTGCACAGAATGCAAATACTGTTCATGCCCCGGGTTAGCCCCAGGAATGAAAGAAGGGGGGAGTAGTAATTACTTAATATAGGCTATATGTATGGTAAGTTATTACTACGCGAAGTCTCCTCACAGACGAGACGAGACATTTCGACGCCATTGTTTGAATGATACAAGACAGCGGTTGTAAATTTCATGAAAAGAGATGTTGCAGCAAATGTCAAATTGAAAACTACAAATCTCTCAAAATTTATAGCCCTTGTCACGTGTTAGCTCTCACCAGGGCGTACTCTCTGACTGTGGGAATCCCTCCGGTCGTCCATTTCTATTGGGACGCATAGAAATTGAGCTTCATTACGCAATCCAATAATTCGGTCGGAATTAGAACCACACTCTCACACATCAGTGAATTAACGATTGGGAGGTCGAGGTGACTTCCACACCAATTTTGTTCCGCCTTCTTCAAAAATCTGAAGGGGCTAGACTTTAAAATGTAAAATTAAACTCCATTCTGATCTCATTTGAGAAGGTCTGCAAGTGTATGTGCACTTGTCTTAAAGCACGATTCGAAATGCATTTTGACGCATTTTAGGCACCGGTATCGGCAGCCACTCTTTAACAGCAGCCCGATGCATATAGTAAGGAGCCAATTTTTGTACCCTACTGCGAGTACATATACTTAAGTGCAGCTTGTAGCCAGGCGCGATCATTCAGCAAATTACGTGTTATGGTCGCTCTAAGCCAAGTCGACCTATGGCGGAACCAGACTTAAGTGTGCATCATCATTGAGCAGTGGCGATTATCGGCGCAGAGGATACTTCGCCCATCTTTGGTACCCAGTATCACCCAGCTCTGAAAACAGACGGCGTAGTATGAACTACCCTTTGGATCCATTAAACTACATTTAAGATATGACATCTGTGTGAACCGAAAGGACGGTAAACGACAGCTCAGAGTCTATCTCACCTCACGGACGAGTATACCTGGACAAGGTGTTTGCTGGGCATCAATTCTTGGCTCCTATGCAGCGATCGTCGGACCAGGGATAAACATTGGACTCAGAAGAACTTCTCATTAAGAACATCATTGAAAGTTGGCGAAAACTATGCCATACTACAACTACATTAATGTAGTTACTATATGCGTCTGTTAGTCATTGTTACATTTTTAAACATATTTATCATATAATTCTGAATACCATTTGTTTACTTTTGCCTTAAACCATTTACGCAGAGTTCCCAATTTTTGCCCAGTTTTGGTCTGTCAAAGTACTTCAGAGAAAACACGTGACGTCATACGCGAAAACTAATATGTTTTTTTAATTTCAGCACATCAAAATATACCTTAAAATCAACTCTCAGCTGTTAGTCAGGAAAAATCGGGTCGGCCTGTGTTAGTTAAGCATTTGTTGTTCTCAGATTTTTTGCACCCGAGCAGGGGGTGCATGTATCATCAGCTGTGGCTGCTATAAAAATGCTTGCTAAAATAGTCACCAGTAAAATGTGACAGCTCTAAAGGGCGCTAGATTTCGACATCTCAGCTGTGAACATTCACTACTGCTTAGAATAAAGAGTGAAAATTAAATAAATAGTTAAAGTTTGAACACATTTAATGGTTTCTTTGAAAATATTAATTAAATTAAAATATGTCAACACGTATTAAGTCACGCTTAAGTGTAGTTAATTTATGCTTGAACTTCATTCAGAAATGCTAGAAAATTCAAATAATTTGAAGTGTTTAAAATAATTTATTTTAAATAAATTATAGGGTGCTGGTTTGGTTGGTTACGAAAAAATTTCAGAGTTCGGGTGCGGCCAGCTACGAAAACTAAATAGCACTGAAGAAGTACAGACATATATTTAAGCAACTTTACACAGTGAAAATTAAAAATAGACAGCGATATTTTTATAAGATAATAAATATACTATGCCCGCGTAAAACACAGATAAATAGTATATTCTTAGTATACTATTCTCAGTATCACATCTCCATAATTGCATCATCAGAAGCAGTCGGCTAATTTTTATTAATACAATAAGGTTGTGTTATAAGACCTATCAAATTTATATAAATCAAATATGCACATAAAAAAAAAGATTTCATATGTCTGAACTAAATCATACAATATAAAAAACTGCTGAAACGGAGATATTTTGTATCAATCATCCAGTTACTTATACATTTATGTAAAGGTAAGAAACCATCAATAAATCGATGTTCAAACTAACCCAAATTCACCAAATTACGGTACACATCTAGCTTGAAAATAAAAGTTATACAAACGATTATAGTATTCGTGTTAGTAGAATTGAACAAAATACAACTAAATTTATTAGAAACAGAATACTTATATGTTCACCACTGGCCCTTCACCTCATTATTTTTAACACTACTTGTTATTCTTGGATGCAACCTATATATTTCTGTGAACGTCGTTGAATAATATTTTTGCATATGTATATATCACCTGTATTTGATAGAGTTCAGAAAAAAAAGTCTAAAGAAGTAACTAATGCATGGCTGACTCATACATTTATTTCAAAAACTTCTTGACGAGATTGGTAAAATATTTATTTATTCCTCGTATCAACAGGAAATAAAGCGCTAAACATAGAGAAACGCTATGGCTGCTTATGTTTTTTTTCACTTATCAAATAGTGCGTGGGCAATGCGCACTGATTTACTTTCCTAGTAAATAGAAATACTACTCTGAACATATGCGTATAGAGAGTTAATGAGCTCTGGACAAAATAGACAGAGATTATTTATTCGATTTATTTCATTTTATGTGCTGGCTTACAATGCGCAGCTTTCTTGAATGTCTTCCGAATTTACGACGTCACACGGATTAAACGAAATTATTCTTAATATAAGATGCACTATTTTAAAATTCTCGGTATATATTAATACAATTGAAAAACATTATTTTCCATTTTTCATATTCTTATACTTTGTGGGGAGACAGAATGAAGGTATCTATATAAATGGTTGCTGTTTAAATCAGGTTAAATGGTTGCTCTAAAAAAAAAGTCCTTATGACCTCTCAATCTATAAATGAATTAAAATGAAATTTTGACTTGGAATTGCATTGTTCCGGTATGAAATCCACATCATAAAGATATTTCAATTTCCGTATTTTTCCTTGGCCATTATAGCAACTGCAAAAATAGTTATTTAGAATTAAATCATATGTTTAAAAAAATTCCCCAACTTTCATATTAATTGCAAATAAACATTTTTCAGTTTCTCACATCCAAACTTAAAACACCAAATGCTAAAATTACGTATATGCAAAAGTGGGCGTGGCCATATATACAACTAATACATGTCCTAGCTACTCACAATCGAATCTTAAAGATATTTCTTAAATAATGCCAATTTTCTATAATGAAACGTAATTGTCAGGATATTCAACTTTTTAAATTCCTGTTGCAGGGCCACAGTATCACCCGCCTTATATGTATGCAAAAGTAAAGTACAAGATCCCCTTTAGAAGTATTAGAGAATATCAGAAGCAGCCGGCTAATTTTAATTAATTATATAAGGTTGTGTTATAAGATCTATCAAATTTATATAATTCAAATATGCACATTAAAATAATCAGATATCCGGACTAAATCATACAATTTAAAAAGCTGTTGAAATGGAGAGATTTTGTATCAATCATTCAGTTACTTTTACATTTATATAAAAGTAAGAAAATATCAATAAATCGATGATCAAGCTAACCAAAAATCATCACATTATGATACACATCTAGCTTGAAAATAAAAGTTATTCAGAAGGGTATTGTATTCGTGTTAGAAGAATTGAACAAACTCCCACTAAATTTATTAGAAAGAGAATACTTGTATTTTCACCACTGGACTTTTCAGCTGATTGTTCTTAATACTTGTTATTGTCGGATGCAATCTATATTTCTGTGAACTGCGTTGAATAATATATTTGCATATGTAAATATTACCTGTATTTGATAGAGTTCAGAAAAAACTCGAAGGAAGAAACTAATGCATGACTGCCACATATATTTATTTCAAAAACTTAACGTCTTGACGAGATTGGTGAAATATTGATTTATTACTCGTATCAACAGGAAATGAAGTGCCAAACATGGAGAAACTCCACGGCTGCTTATACTTTCACTTATCGAATAGTGCTTGCTAATGCGCACTGACTTACATTCTTCTAGTAAATAAAATGATGTCACTACTCTGAACATGTGCGTATAGCCAGCTAGTGAGCTTTGAACAAAATAAACAGATTATTTGTTCGACTTATTTCGTTTTATCTGCTGCTTTATACTGCGCAGCTTTCTTGAATTGTATGGATGGACCATTTAATTTTTGCTTAAATGAAATGATTCATATTATATAAGATGTACTATTTTAATATTACCGGTATATTTTAATACTATGGGAAAAAATAATTTCCATTTTTCATATTCTCATACTTTGTGGGGAGACAGAATGAAGGTATCTATTTTGGGTCTATAGGGCTGTTTAAATGGTTGCAGTAAAAAATGTCCTCTGAGCTCTCAATCTATGAATGAAATAAAATGAAATTTTGACTTTGAGTTGCATTGTTCCAGTATGAAATCCACACCATAAAGATATTTCCATTTCCTTATTTTTCTTTGGTCATTATAGCAACTGCAAAAATAATGATTTAGAATGAAATCACATGTTTACAAAATTTCCCAAATTTCATATTAATTTCAAATAAACACTTTTCAGCGTCTCCCAACAAAACTCAAAACACCAAATGCTAAACTTAGGCATATACAAATGTGGGCATGGCCATATATACAACTGATACATGTGTCCTAACTACTCATATTTGAATCTTATATAAGACATGTCTTAAATAATGTTAATTTTCTTAATGAAACATAATTGTCAGGATTTTCAACTTTTTAAATTATTTATAGGTTGTAGGACAGTCGTATCACCCGCCTTGTCTCTATGCAAAAGTAGAGCACAAGGTCCCCTTTAGAAGTATTAGAGAATATATAACAAAATATTTATAATGTATCTATAGAAAGTGACGAGAAACTCAATAATGGCTTTACTGTCTTTTTGTTTTACTCTGTATTACTTTGAATATTACTTTGTGCTTTACTGTCTTTTATCTATGAACATACGATTATAGAAAAATTATAAATATTTTATGTTTATTTCACGATATCATGTATGTAAAAGATAATTCTCTCGATGGGTTGAGGGGACGTATGTATATTGCACGGAGAAAGTACTCCGGATAATTCCATTCGTTACGTGCGTAATGTGAGGCCAGAATATGTCCTCACATGAGACATTTTTATTTCAATATTTATGGTGCATAGAACGGCTAACAAAGGTTTTAGTCTAGCTGGCGCCGGAGTTTACAACAACGTGAACTTTTAGGTCAAATACAATAAATTTGGGTGTCCCAGGCCAAAGGGGATGAGAGGGGCCTTTTTGAATGTCAAGTGATGCCATTGGGTTCAGAAGAACCAATGAGCGCCAAGGGAAAGAAAGGCGGAGCTGCCCCCCCCCCCCCGCCGAAGGAACCACAAGTCACTTTATTACGAAATGTTGCAGAAGTAACTCGGATACAAAATGTTGCAGAAGCAAGTCTGACACGAAATGTGGTTGTGAGAAGTTTCCTACGAAGTGTTGTTGAAAAGAGTTTGACAAAAGGAGCGAAGCGAACATGACCTAGCAGTTGCAGATATAAAGTATCAGTCGAAGTGAAAAGTACGAGTAGGAGCCACACTCAATAGAGTTATGGCCGTACTTCAGCACTAAGACCGATGCAAGCGAGATGATGAGCCCAAGTCTAAACTGGAAGGTATGTGCTCTGATGTTACCGGTCCTAGACACCTTCGTAAAATTAATACTTCTGGTCGTATCTCCCCTAGCTAAAATAGTTAAATGAAAATTGATAATAAATGAGAAATGATATAAATGATAAATTGTTGTTGATGATAAATTGATGTGGTTAATAAATTATATTATTTAAGTTTTAAATAGTCTGATCTTTTGATATTAATTAATAATTCTTTTCAGGACTTATACAAAAGGTAAAAATAACTGGAGGGTTATTGTAGCAGAACAACGAGCGATGTACGTTGAAATGTTAATTCCACTATATATGAATTTACGGCAATGTTAATGTGATTTAAAATAATGAATTTAATAGTTAAAAGGGTAACTTTTACTAATCTCTGGCCACACGTAACATATACGTCGTCAATGTCGGTGTGATTGGATTACGCTTACATACAGGATAGTAACGTTTCCTCTAGAAGACCTAAGAAACTCGTATCGTGAAGACGATGAAAAGGTATAAGCATTGCTTTCTCAAAGACTGAAGTGAAGTGGCGTCATTACCCTCACATCGTCACATGTGTGACAGTGACGTTGTAGTCACATGGCACCTGGGTCACAATGTGACATCATATTTGTGACTTCTATGCGACGTTACGTATTAGTAACTTCATTGTGACTATATTCCTTGACGTTTCCACAATTTAATTAACACGTAACAATGTGACGACATTACAATGGCAATTACAATGTGACGTCACAAACAAGTTAATATACGACCTCACAAACGACCATGAAAATGACCAAAATGACTTCGCTGAGACCTCAATATGACATTGTCGACACGTACTTCGACGTCCTGTGACGTCCCAAAGCCAAAGTATGGCGTAAATCTTACGTCACTGTGAAAAAAAATGCTGTTACGGTAGTAAATAAAAGTAAGATTTATTAGGAACATGGTGAGATATCAAAGTACAAAACCGTACTCTCGGGGACGAGCATGTGAGACAAGCAGCGCCTGAAAGTGCGACCTGCTCCTCGTAAGATGGTAACGCGTCTCTCTCGTTGTACGTCCCATTTGTCTATATATTCGGGACGTAATCTCGAGACCACCCTGGATAGAACATTCTGGAATGTTCTCAGGCTCTTGGTGTTACCGACCACTTAACTTCACATCCTGGGATTATCTCTTCCTCTGAATCTGAACATCTGAAAACGGGTGTTTTCTTGGAAATCAGCCTGCGTTAATGGAAGTTTATAGCTTTGCTTTTGCCAAATGCTCGGCAGGATGTCTCAGGATGTATGACCTGGAAAGATTTCGTCCAAATGGCGCAAAGATGGTCCTCGAAAGGATCCGTGTTTCTCACAATGTATTATGCAAACAACATACAATTAAATATTTTCATTCCTTTTGATAAAATGTATAAATATTATCGCCAAAAATATCAAAATTTTTTCGCAATATTTTAGCTGCATAAATTGCATTAAAAATAACCATAATTTATAAATAAATAAGGAATTAAGAGAAAATGTGATTTTTCAGTATAAGAAATAAAGGTAATATTAATTTATATCAGCTTTTTTTATAATCCGAAAATCTTCCCGATATCAGGCATTCAATAATCCGCCAACTAAATCATAAGACCGAAATCTATCACTCACGGAGAGCTTCCGTTCTGCGTTAAAATATAATGATGGAAGCAGTTTAAATCCTGATTTCAACAATCTTAACACAATTAGACCACTTTGTATATTATACATATCTTTCGTAAACAATGAAATTTACAGTAAATAAATGCCCGATACGTAAATGATACAGAAGCAGAAAACAGCAATCGATTTCCAAATCGTCTTTTGTGAACAAATATCATTCTCACGATTCAAATAAATGAAAATATTTTAAGTCGCAAAAGTGTTTATTTAAACCCAATTACGGTTATCTCAGCAAATATTCATCCAATTTAAGTCAGATTTTAGTGCAATACTTATAATGGCAATGTGATTACAAATAAAAAATAGGAAGCAGACATATTTTGAATTAGTAAATTTAGGAAACCTAAAATATAAATGCAATTGGAGCGTTCAGCTAGCTGTTTTTACTCCGGACAAAATTCTACCAAACTGCTCAGTCATCTGCAAATCTGCGGCAGCTAAGAAAAAAAAGATTCAATTTAACAAAATGGAGAAAAATCTTGATATTAGATTTTAAAATTCATAACTAAAAAAAAAACTAATTCGCATTAAAATAAATATTTCCGAGGGACACCCTCACGGGTCCTGAAGAACTTGTGTACCAAAATTCATGTCCCTATGGCGGATATATATCCCCCCTAGGAATTGTACACAAACGCACACACACACATACACACAGAGATACATCTTTTATTATGTAAGATATGTTAAAACAAGAAATATCAATCATGCATAAAGCATTTATTTCAATTTATTTTTCATTTATTTGAAACTCTTTCTAACTGAAATGCAATTTTATTTAAACAGCTCTAAAATGCAATACATGCAGTGATGTTCTTAAAATTATTACAGTATTACAATAATTTATTAAATTTGGAAACTTAAAACTTCATCAAAAAGCCAAAGCTATAAATCGTCTGCTTCTCTATGTAAAATCAATGAATATGTTCTTCATATCAATTAAATTCCAGACACCAGAGTTAAACAATTTCGCGATAAAAAAAATTCAGCAATTCTTATAAAAATCACCTTACAATCGTTTGATGTGTTTACATTCTGCATAGTATAGGAATTAGGCTTTACGGGTATAGAAATTAGGCCATGTACGGGTCTGGAGCCAAAGTGGCGACAGGTTCAATTCTTCTGCATCTGTGGAACCCCACACAGCCCGATAACGCGGCATTTGGGGAGTCATCGCCTACGATAGCAGGTCGCCTGTGGTCCGTATTGAGGACACTATGACGTCCCAACCATACGTGGATCATGTGCTGCGACCGGTGGCACTACAGAGGGTGCCCAATGCCATTTACCAGCAGGATAACGCCCGACAACACATGCCACGCATCAACCAACATGCCCTGCAAGTTGCCCAGGTGCTTCTTTGGCCACCAGTCTCCCCTGATCCCTCACCAATTGAACATGTCTGGGACGTGATTGGACGTCGCTTGCGTGCACTGCCACCGCCGCGTTTAGATGAAGAATTGTGGTAAATGCTTGACAGGGAATAGGAAGAGATCCCTCAGGAAGCCATCCGCACGTTTTGACTCTGTACCTAGACGTGTTGCTGCCTGTATCGCCGCCTGCGGTGGTCCTACAACCTACTAATCAGACGGTGTTATCGCTCAGTGTATAGCTGTATCATGTTGCGATAAACATCAGTCATTGTTCTTTGCTGTCTCTCTCTGTTTGCCGATTTTCATCACTTTCCCCCCACTTCATCTTGGTGCCTCATTTTCACTGTCACGTAGTGCATTTTGCTGTGTTAAAAAATAGAACGTTAAATAGATCCTAAAGATGTTTAATGATTCGTGAGGTTTGAAGAACAGAGTAGATGCAAGTTAGTAAATTAATCTGATATTTTGTATCTATGGTTGGAGTACCCAAATGAAATCTGGGAGGAAATTGAATATTTTTATACTAAACTGTTTATAATCTACTTATAAATAGTTAGTATGCACATATAGTTTTATAACAGTTATTTATACTAAACTGTTTATAATCTATTTATAAACAATTAACAAGTACTAATTTGTAATGTTTTAGAAACCTATGAACGTAACAAATGAGCCTGAAAAAATCGAATAAACTTATTCAACTTTACTGGAATTATTTTAATATTATTCACGCAACATAACTTCAGCTTCACCGGATTCAAGCCACCCCGATTTTTTACTGGAAGTCGCTAACATTCTCATAAACGGGAAACTTGATTCAAATCGAGTACACCTTCCCATGTTGGGCATGTATGTGTTAAGATTCTCATGAAAAATTTCATACAAAACCATTTCTTGTTAATTATAGTTGTGCGTACTTTTATCTCTTATTTTAATATATTGATTGTATAAAGAACTATATTTTATTTTACTACAATCTATTGGCGCAAGAGCAAATCCCCAACTGTAAATTTCATAAAAATCTGAAAGTTCCGTTATTATTTGACATGTACGTATATTTATAGTAGACACATACGTATATACAGTTGACGCAGTTTAGTTGTGGTGTTCAAATATCCACAAAATACGTGATTCTAACTAAATTTTTTTCCATATATAGGATATTATGTATAGTAAAAAATTTATAGGACAAATTATGTATAAGCAGGGAATGTAATAATGTGTTTAATAATGTTAAGCAAGTAGCCTAAGGCTGCACATAGGATTGGCAACTGCTGCCGTAGGACTTAGCACGGCAGCGTCATACCAAATATTCTCGATA
Source organism: Amaurobius ferox (assembly GCA_951213105.1). NCBI lineage: Eukaryota > Metazoa > Arthropoda > Arachnida > Araneae > Amaurobiidae > Amaurobius > Amaurobius ferox. The sequence continues at coordinate 63,505,673 of OX578149.1, forward strand.
AAACTCCTCAACTAGTTACAATATATAACATAATAGTAATAATATTATCAATTATCATTACTATTATCACCATTGAATCCTTTAAGTCATATGGTGGATTTGTTAACGCGTGTATGGAATGCAATATGCATTTCAGCATGACCTGCTTTCTAGACCAGGGTTAGCCACATGTAACTGATTTTCAACAGCTATAGCAGGATTTTCAACTTGTTGAATTTTTTATATGTAATGGGGTCGCCGTATCGCTATTCTGGGCTCCTGCTCAGAAGTAAAGGACAAGACCCCCTTTACAGTTATACGAAACAAATAGAATATTCTGTTCGACCAGCGAACTTTTCATTTTTCTCCATAGACCATTAGATGACCTATTTCCTTATTCAAAATTTAAAATAAACTTTGTCATGACCTACAATGTGATTAGTTTAAGCTATGTACAAAATTTTATTTGAATCGGTTTAGTTTTACTTTGTCAACGAAACTTTCGAATGCAATCAGATGTGAAAAGGTATTAAAGCTGTTACGCTAGGAACAAGCTTCACTTTAGCAAGAAGACGTTCTTCCTCCCATAGGGGACAGCTGGTTTTTACACTGTATGAGTTCAGTTATTTTATTTATGCCACACTTTAAACCTTTGAAAGAACTTTATGTCAAAGGGCCACTTCATAGTCAAACCGAAAAAAATATGTTTACCCATAAATGTGGCAGAAATAATATTCATGTCGCCAGAAACTTTAATTTTTCAAACTATAAAGTTCTGACACAGTTTAAAATGTCAAAAAGAACGTTTTTTTCCTTTTTCTCTCTCTTTCTAACCTTTTTACACTTCTCAATTTCAGATCTTAAACGCGATTCGTGACTGGAATTTACAATCTGTCGGAGCTAGAGTTCATTCTTTTATGCGATTAATGTTTTCTATTCTAACTTGAGCACAGTCTGTACGTCGTGGGAAATACTAGTCTTTATACGTAGTCGGTTCTTATTTGATTCAGAAACGTGACAGAGTAAGTCAATGAGAGAGATGGGATACAAGATGTTCTAAGGATAAACTTTAATGTGTCTTCCTCCGCCAACTGACAGGAAGTTAGTTATATAACTAATACTTAAGCTTGTGATAGATAACGAAACTAACGTCCTTTAAAAATCACATTGCAACCTTTTAACAAGTTTTATTCTGTTTGGTTCTAATTGGTTCGGTAAAATTCTATGGCCTGGTCCATATTATGAGTGAAAAAAGATTCAGCCTTCTATGGCACCGGTGGGCTTTTGAAAGGTCACGGACGCCTGATTTTAAAGCAATTTCTCTCTTCATCCCCCGTGGTGAAAAATCGAAAATTTGTCTTCATTCATTTCTGTTGTTTAGTGATCAATCATGTGCAAATATTTATCTTTTTAGGTCACCTTGGAGCTTTTGAATATTCTTCAAAAGACAAAAATATGTAAGACAGTTGTTATATAGATATGCAATGGACAATTTTCTTGTACAAAAACTATTTACATGTATAAAAATATAATAGTATGAATACTTTATATACATTTAGAAAGCCTTATCTATTTTATCTACCTTTATCTGCGTCGTATACTCACGTTAGAACCAGACCACGGCATGAAATTTTAGATCTATAAGCAACTTTGTAGGTCTTATAAAATTATGGTATAATGTAGTGAACACATGGTAGAATGTAGTGAAGGTCATATTCAGCTGCTACGTTTAACAATTATGTTAAATCAGGGAATCTTAAATTTTTTTCCTGATCTTAAATCAACTTCTGGGTTTGACTACGCCAGATTTAAACCTATTAAACACTAATACAGAAATATGTAATAACAATTAACAAAAAAAAAGACATAAATTTGATGTATATTATAATATTTTCTGTAAAGTTCTATTATTAGACTTTTCAACTTGTATCATAAACAATTATTCTTTAATACATTATAAATTTAATAAATAATGAATTACAATAAATAAGGAATTGTTTGGATTATCATAAATTCAAAAGAGCCTTTCAAAAACACTTCTTACAGTTAATAAATATAAATAATATTCAATATAAAAGCTTAGATTTTGAAAATCAAAATATTTAAATAATTGTGCACATTTATTCAGTGAGATCCTAGGTCTTCCACGAGTGCTGAAAGATCATTGATTATGGTCGTGTGGAGTAATAAATTAAATATTACTTAATTTGGGCTTAATTATGAGAATATGATTTGCCTCTAATTATAAATTTCTGTACATTGCCGAAATGGAAACCCACCTAGTTAATTTATTGTGTTGCCCTTTGTTCTTGAAAAGCAATTTGATTAATAAACATAAAATTAATTTTACTTATCCAATGAACATACATTAACTTGCTCAAATAAATTTTTATGAATTATAGTACTACAATCGGAAAATGTTTTGTATGCTACCCAAACGAACCAAATAATCCTTATCATCGAATGTGACGTTGATTATTTTGACACAAACCTTGTATCGAAGTTTCATCCCATTAATCAGATGATCCAGCATAGCAGTGATCAATAACTGTCATTGTTGTAGAGAGTTTTCAGTTTCTGGACAGAACTTGGAGGGGACAGTCAGGCTGATACAATTCTTCCAAGAGCAACAAATAGGTTTTATATCGGATTGAAGTCCGGAATATAGGCTGGTCATTGCATACGAGCAGTATCCTAGCTCTCAAAGTGCTTGTCTACCATATAAATGAAGATGTCTGCTTGTGTTTGTGGGTCTGCTTGTGTGAGTCTGCTTGTGTGTGTGGGTCTGCTTGTGTGGGGTCGTTTTGGGGATCGATGATTAGCGTGTTCGAATGTAGAGGTCCCTTGCACAGCGCCACAATCCCAACCTTGTTATCGAGCGCCACATCAGCCCCACTATAGACATCAAGGGCTAGGGACCCGTAGCCTACGACAACCTATCCGCTCTAGTAGAGGTACCTGGAACATTGATGGAGCTAGCGGTACGTGGATGAAATTCTACGGCCCCTTTTGCTCCCATTCGTTGCTGGAATTCCAGGTGCACAATTCCAGCAGGATAATACCTGGTCACACGCAGCTCGGGTCACTTTAATTAATTCGCTAATGGAATGTTTTAAATTAAAATATATGTTCCAAACACAGTTCTTGGTTTTGTGTCACATAAATCCTTTTGAAAAAGCAAATGAACGAATCGGCAGTAAATATAGTATTACCGGGATGCAAAGTTCTATATGCGACCGCTTATATCTGAAGAACTGTCAATTGTAGTACTCAGATTTAATCCAGATTTAATCAATCTTGGTGAATATAATTAACCGTAACATAGTGCGCGACGGGCGTCTATGTATTGAGGCGCAAAGTCCTGTGCAACCGCGTGTATCCGAGGCATGCAAATTTTTGATGATTCTTTCAATATTTCACTCGAAAATGTAGGGAGGTTCTGAACATTCGATTACGTATAAAAACAATAGGCTTCCAGTATTCACGGATTGTAATTTTTGTACCAAATTTCGTTCGAATCGGTCCATTCTTTCGCCAATTATCGTCTCCACAGATTCACTCCACACACACAGACATCACCGCAAAAATGTTCGATTCGTGATCAGGGATACTTTAAATGTGCTGTCCCGTCGAAAACTCGAATTCGAATTTTCGTCCCTGGCACATTACTTTCCTTATACATTATTGTATATAAGGAAAGTAAAAATGAACAAATTCTTTAACAATGTCTCTAAAATTGACTATGCATAGATTCAAAACAAACATATTAGTTTGACAAGTCTTACCATAACAATGTTCTACTTTGTACCTCTCAATTAATTACAAAGATATGTCGAAGATTTCTCCCTAATTGAAAAGGATAAAGGGAATTAATTAATTCTACCTTACGGGAAACAGTCTGAAATTTATCGTCCTTCTTAGTCACGTCCAGTCTGTTTTCAATACTTATCAATTGAAAGATTTCCCAGTTAGGTGTTTGACAATCCCCAATTGTAAGAGTGCTAAGGCTTATAAGTGTAATTTGCACTTTGTGAGGATTCGGGTATGAGGACTACTATATGTATCTGGTTTTATATTTAATATGCAAAAACATTTACCGTATTCTATCAAAACTATCTTAAAAGGGGAAATTCACACAGAATCTTCTCAGTGAAATGTATCATGAACTACATAACTGATTTTGATGCAGTTATTTCATGGAAATGAATCTGAGTTCAAGAAAATCTCAAAATATACTCTTGAAATCGGTATTGTCCGATGACATGAAACCCACGCGGTGTAGACTGAATTCATTGTTCGTCTTGTTTGATCAAATTCTCTAGTTATAGTAGACATCTTTGTTTGTGCTCTTAAATTTTATACATATCCATTATTTGAAATCAGATAGCGGACATTAGTGTGTATCTTGAGTGTGGTTACTTCCTTGCCGAGGTTAAGCCCTTTAAACTGTAGCGTCCGTTCTAAGTAGCATTATTAATTATCTTTAGAAGACAGGAAGGGAGAGGGATAGTCCATTGGTTATGGTGATAGGATCGTACGGGGAGGACTCGAGTTCGATCGCAGACATCACCCAAAACTATACCCTTGTCTACGTGGAGTATAGGCACAGTAAATCTGTAGGTACGAATTTTTTCCGAAAGATGATGGGTCAGAGGAAGGATGATATGATCCCGTAATTGCCACTCTCTTAGGGTTCCGGTCCAAATTGGGCGAATCTCTCCCGACCGTCCAAATATTACATTACAACTTCGGGTAGGTCCGATGTTCTGAGTCGAAGAAAGGAAGAAGGTAGAACAGAAAAAAAGCCCTATCCAGTTCAATGCTAGCGGTTTAAATCATCAACCTAAGTCTTAAGTATACATAATTTAATAACTTGGATTATTTTTTTTTATAATAAAGCTTAGTACTTAAATATTATAATGTATATAATTTCAGTTTACAACGTAAATAAAGTGCGTAGACGTACCAGAGTAAATAAAGTACGTAGACGCTTGTTTCAGAAAACTATCGATTTCTTTATTGAGTGTGAACAATCCTGGGCCTTAGCGCCTAAATGATCGCTAGACTATGCCGGTAAAAAATAAAATGGCAAAACGTTAGAATCCAATACAGTTGCGCCGCCTAGTGTGACGAAGGGACAATAAAACCATAAAAATTGAATTGAAAGAAATATGAGAGAAGCAAATAAGAAAAATATATAAAATGCAGCGTATATTAACTCAACGGTCTGATTAAAAAATAGAGAAACAGAGAAATAAAAAATTTACCAACTTTCAATTGTCACTATTAGCACGGAAGGCACACCTTTAACGATTATTAAAATAATGAACGTCCAGTTCGTATGAATAGATTATAGTAACGAGTTCGTAGTTATAGAACTAAAAGAAATATGTTGAGTATAAATTGATTAAAGGAAACTGTTTTAAGATATTTAAGTCAAAGTTGTTATGGGTGTAAATATATGTATTAATGTAATTTGTAAGTGTTATGTGTCTTTTTAATAATAGATTTAACATAGTGTCATTACTCAAGAAATAATGGAGCTATAACTCAAAACATTAAATTATTTTAATCAATTGAGTCTAGTGTATTTGTTTATATTTTGTGTGTTCGTCGCCGCAGCTTGAGAACCTGGGGCTACATGCTCCACCCCTAGCGATGGCATCATAGGTAAGTCCTATAATGGTAATTTTTGATAAGGACAATTTTACCTTATGACAATCTTCTATCTTTTCTCACTTTATTTCCTATTTTCCACATCAGTTGAGGCTACTATATAAGGTTCTGTAGTTCAGCCTCTTTGCATTTGACCACTATAGTTTCGCTTTTATTTGTGAGTGCAGGTAGGTCCAGGATTGTTCATACTGAAGAAGAAAATCATACATTTTCTTAACTTATGTCTGTTTTCTTACCACTATTTTCCTTGAATTTTGCGTCGTAAATAGTTTAATATAATGTAAATACTTTAATATTGATCGTGCACAAAGTCATGTTCTTTACTTAGTTCTATTTTTGAACATTTTTATGATAATTGCACCTCACAGAGATTCACTCAGATGAATATTATCACAATATTTATAACACACGTTCAGATTTTAGAATGTGTGCGCCTACCAATCTGTCAAAATTAAAAAATATATAAAAATATATAGAAAGAGGAAATAAAAACTTCATAAAAAATTAGTGATAGGCTTTAGAACTCCCATAAAATTCGCAATTCCTTAATTTATAACTCCTTTATTACTTTCCTTATATACATAATGTATAAGGAAAGTATTGTGACGGGGTCGAAAATTCGAATTCGAGTTTTCGACGGGAGAGCACGTTTCAAGCATCCCTGATCACGATTCAAACAATTTTGGGGTGATGTCTGTGTGTGTGTCAGTGAGTCTGTGAGACGATATCTCGCAAACGAATGGAGCGATTCGAATGAAATTTGGTACAAAAATCAGAATCCGTGAATACTGGAAGCCTATTGTTTTTATACGTAATCAAATGTACAGAACCCCAATAAATTTGCGAGTGAAATTTTGAAAAAATCATCAAAAAATCAATACCTTTAATAAAGTTACGCAAATAGACATTTCTTATGTAATTTTCCCTTAAAAAACAGACATAAACTTTAGATCTCTAGCATGACCCGTTCTCGAGATATTGCACATATTCAAAATAATTTTTTTAAAAAATCCAATAAATTAAATAAAATTTATTAACTGTTGAGAAACATGTTCACTTTTCATATGTAATATCATGCGACATATTGGGTAACATCATTCTCGTGGATCTAACTCGTTCCATTCACAAGAAAAGATACTTTGAGTAATACTTTTGTATTTGAACGCCAATAGTCATTTATCTGCTGTAGGAATAACTTATTTCTCCGTCCATAACGCTTGGCAAGATTTTGATGACAAATTTAGCGGAATGTCGCCAACTTGGCGATATTTTTAAATGTTGCCAAATTAACAAAAATCTCTCAAATGGATAAAAAGGACGCTTAATCAATGAAAATGACGATGAATTCAAGAAAATTCAATATATTTAAAAGAATATAAGTATCTACTATATATAAGAATAATATTTTTTTTAACTGTAAAAGTAGTAAATTCATTGCATTATATAAGGAAAGTCATGTGTTGCCCACATCAGATTTTTTTTTAACATGGTAGCATAGGACAATAATTGAAATAATAACGCATAAAAGGTTTTATTTATAGCTCAATGATTACGATACTTCATATTTTCAATTATTGTTGTGAAACATAGCCGCGATAAATTATTTTTTGTTCGTGACATCATTAGCCCCCCTTAGGGGATGGAAGTTACCCCCCCCCCGGGAGTACATTATCAAATATGGTATCAATCGAAAGATTTTTTCAAGCCCTTTAAAGTGAAGGGAAATCTGCTATAGTTGTAATCATTTAGATCCATGATACCGATTTTTTCAAAATGTTCTTTCAAAATTTGTAAAGAAAAATGAATTTTAATATAAGAAAGTCTAGTTGAGTCACATTCAAGTAATTTTGCTTAATTTTTATTACATTCTACTGGCAACGTGTTTCTTCTAGATTAACGTACGTAAAACTTCTAGATTCACGAGTAGAATTTAATAGAAACGTAACCCTAGCTATCATATTAAAATTCATTTGAAACACAATCAATATTTGTCGTTTACAGTTTCCAATCGCAATTTCGTACTAAGTGTAATAAATCCTTACTATTCAAATTATTAATCAAAACGTACAACAGGCGCTGTTTATTTGCATAGTACATATGACAGAGCAATTTTACAATTGTTCTGAAGGATTTAGATTATTTTCCGTTATGGATGAATTAAAAATATTTTCAAATGAGAATACTAATTATATTTGAGAATGAATAAACAAATTTAATGAATATAATTCATTATTTGTATATTTAATTCATTATAAAAATGCCAAGTACACCTTGTTACTACCAAGAACATCTTTTTAAATTCATAAATGCCACTATCCAGAATACCTACCCGCCAAACCTTATTTTTTCTTTTATTAAAACACATTTTAATTTTTAGGTCAACACCATGCTACAATTACAGCAACATATTAACAGATTATTATCAAACAATTTTAAATAATTTTTCATCTTCATGTTTCACTTCCAACAGTTGAAACCTTAGTTTATAGAATTAACTGTAACCTGTATTGAGTAAAAATGCTTAATCAGTATCATGTAATCTTCTCCGCTAAGCAGCGCAAAGGGTAAATACATTTATATTATTATATTCTTATAGCTTTTCATTACATTATATTCTCCTTTAAATATTTAGCCACACTCTGGTATATTTGATTATTATATTTGAATTCTTATATATCTGATCCAATTTGTATTTTCTTCTACGTCGAGCCATGTGCATTATTTCTGTAATACAATTTTCAGTGATGCATACAGAAACGTAGAATCCGCATTAACGAAACATGTATGGCTCTTGATAACGTACATGGTTTCGGAAATACTTTTCATTTTAATCAATTTATTCAATTTCAAAAAAAGTTTTGGGAGCTAGAAAAGGCCTAGCTCAGCGTGCGAAACAATGTTTCTGTTTTGCAACTTTTCATCCTTAAACACATTTCTTGCATTTACAGCGTGTAAGTTTATGCAGGGAACAAGGGGATTAGTACCTTAAGTACCTGCATTACATATATGATTTATATCAATAATTTCATCTTAATGTGTTGTACAAAAATTAATTCACCCCTCTTTACCATGTGTACTTCTCATTCCATTCCTTAACTTTTATATGGAACAGGGTAAAAGGGGTATTTTATAACAATGTAGTACCTGTTTTATTTATATTGTTTTCTTATCATGTTTTTTTTAATTATTCAATGGCTTGTCGTATAGTATTTTTGATCTCACATTTTCATCTCAGTCCATCTTCCTTTCACTTATGATATACAGAACATTTTCTATTAATGATCTATCTCACGTATATATATTACAAATTATATAAAAATTCTTCAATTATATATATATATATATATATAAATAATTTGACAAAGAATATTTTCAGGAATATAATTATTGGACACCTCAAGCGCAACCTTCTGTAACGCGTTATAAACGTTATGTATCAGATTCTTACAAGTATATATATATATATATACTTGTAAGAATCTGATGCATAATATACATGCATATATATATATATATATATATATATATATATATATATATATGCATAAATAATGAATTTATTGCATTATTAATATCTATAAAATGTATATACTTTAAAAAATGCTGATCAATTTCTCCATTTTACGTAGTTTAGTGAATCTTTTAAAAATGTTCTCATGTTTTCATTTAGTCCTTATGCTCGTCCACACAGTTTTCCAAAATTAAAAAAAGAATAATAAAAATAAATTATTTTCTTTTAATTAAAATATAAGAAATAGAAACTAGACATGACCCCCAACTCTCTCCCAGTGAATGCAGAAATAAAAATAACTTGGTATTTTTCTCTTAATCTTCTTGCGTCAAATTTTTAATACTCCACACAACTGATTTTTTATAAATTTCCATCCTGCACCTCATTTTACAATTTCCTATTTATAAACAAATTGGAGCATCGGGGTTACATCGGGGTTCCTGTATGTGGTTCAGTTCAGTGATACAATGTGGTGCTTGAAGTGACACATAAAAACATAATAAAAATGTGGAAAAGGCAAAACTCGTGCCAAATTAACGAATTTATCGTGTTCAAGATAGTTTCAGACACATGGGCGCCCACAAAACTTTTTTCAAAAGGAGGAGGCAAGCCACTTATGTGTCTATGCACTGACTTAGAGGGGCAAATTCAGTGATAAGATGTATAACATCGACTAGCCAGCTGCCCATCTTCGTGACCTTGAACGTCCAGGAGGACGCAAGTGCACCCTCTTGCACTCCCCAAAGGGCGCCCATAACGTCCTCTATGGATCTCTGGTGGTTCTTCGAGAGTCAGCCAATAGTAATTAGTCCAGCCTCTCACACAATAAATATGCGGTCACAGAATTAAGAAGAACGAATAGTGAAAATGAAAAGGGCTGAGATCAAAATTGCAGCTTAAGCGTTTGTAACTTACACCTTCGGGAAGGTCGGACGGTCTGGATTGAAAGAAAGAAACCCTACGGACTACGACAACGGAACACTTTCTATCACGTGAAAGTTTTGGACATTCAAATAGAAGCAAACATCGCTGATTCTGTCGTGGCTTTATAAAAAATTCAGTTTAGTTGTGTGAGCCGTATTTGGCCCGTGGGCCTTACTTTGCCTATCCGTGGCTAAGAGTATGTTGTCATATACTGCCACTGTGCTAGTCATCATAATTGGCGGGTTATCTATTTTACTTGGCTATACACATTTGGAGGTCTGTAAATTAACTGCGCAAGTGCATTTTATTGCGTCTGTTAGTGCCTTTATCAGTGCATTTATTAGTGCTTCTTTTAGTGCATTTTATTGCTTCTTACTTAAAACCAAGTTTTCATTTTTTTTTCTTTCTTATAATGGATTCGTTAATCGTTCAAAAATACTGTGAAAGGCAATTAATATAAAAGATGACGTATTCAGCAGGAAATGTACTTGAAAATAACAATGGTAAAGTATGACATAAATGCAACAAACACAGTACCTTGTACATTTAGTATGTACTACATTAAAGCAGACATATGCTAAACACGCGACAAGAATTGCTTCGTGGCAGTTTTAATCTGTCTTTTTCGAGCCAAAACAGCGTCTTTACTTAACAAACACCAAGTAAAAACTATCTAGCATTTGTTAAGTAAAGACCCTGTCTTGACCTCATGAAGAGGATTCAAAAATTCCTCGAAGGAAATGTTGTCATGCAGTTGGCATATGACTACATTCTTTAAGGAAATACTAAATGTATTATTCTCACAAGTATCAGTTTTATATTTTTTTGACTTTATATTGAATATACCTGCATTTTTATGGAATTGAAAATTTTCTATACAATTAACATTGCATTACTTTTAATAATTTACGATATTTGATGGTATTTTGAAATTTTTAATGGTATAGTTGAAATTTTTAATTTATCCATATATACTACTATAATTTTTTTTTACGCTAATTATCATAGTTTTCCATAGGAAACAATAATATGAAGATATTAAAATTCTAATGAATTACATTTCTTAATTAATTATATGTACAAGGCCATGTATTACGCAGATTATGATAGTGATAAAAAAAAAGTCAATTTAGTATCAAATTGCATTTTAAAATTATTTACCCGTTCTTCTCACGCAATATAATATAATATAATAAAACTTTATTAACAATTTGCTGTGGAATTTGACTTTCAATTGGAATTTTGTTCTTTCAAAAATATTTTCAAATTAGAAACAGAACTTGCAATTTCTACAATTGTACATAGCTGCATAGAATGCGGTTTTGGTCTTATTAGGGAAAGAAAGACAAATATTTCATTTATGGTCCTTGACAGGACAACATACATTTAGCTATGTGCAAAGCAGCACTGCATGCCGGCAATGCTGAAGATATGTACTCGCTTCAGATGTCTGCACTGTCTTATAGCGATTCAATATTTTCATGGGACCCAAATTACTTTTGAGTCATGTTATCGCATTTTGAATTGTAGAGAGGCTTAAAAGCTGATTAGGTCACGTTCGATTGGGTATTCACATTATAATTGCGTCCTGTTTCTTTGAAAACTCATATTCCGTCACAGATCATGTTCCAAGACAGAAAACAATAAGAAGAACATGAAGCTACACAGACAGAAGTGCGGTGCACAAAAACAAAGACTTTAATTATTAAATGCAAAGCGCATTTTTACTTTACAATAAAACTTAAAGCTGGGATTTTAAATTATTTAATTCTACATAATTGGCATGGCCGTAAATATCGTACATCGTGGAACTCATTAAATTATGCGTTGTGCCTCTGATAATCATCCAATGTTATATTTAGTGCGAGTTCTGTAAAGGAATATTAATTAACTTACTAAATTAATTGCACAATTTTAAATTTAACAATAAATCATTTATTAACAACATAGATCACTTGATTATTCAATTACAACAATTATTCCTCTTATTCGCGCCGGAGAGAGACAATGTGAGACCATTAGTTAATAATGCCTAAACTGTATTTAAGACCTTCAACAACATTTAATAGGAACATACCTTCACTTTCGGCTTTGGCCATGGGCCACAATTCTTGTATCAGCATATCGTACTGGCCGTAGCTGTACGTGTTTAACCCCAACTCGTACTGCTGATTGTACTGCAATTGATCTAGCCATTTCTTTGTAATCTCTACGGGACACTCTACAACACTTGCGTAACACTTCTCTACTGCATATCTTTACTGTGCGGTCTGATGGAAATACTCGGGACTCTTCATGGCATTCTGACCTCTTGCTTCGGACTTTACCAACTACTTCATCACTTGTTTTATAATTAATAACTCATTAACTGATTATTCTCGTAGAAGTTATGTAATATCATCTCGTGGTTGCCGCCTCTTTTTGCCTGAGGCCTGACACACCTGTTTGTATCCGGCCGTCTAACCAGATGCTCTATGTCCTCGGATGAGTCGGACGGTCTGGGTCTTCAACACCTGTTTGGTTCTTATTGGTAGCCTTCAGGACGAAGCTACAAGCATCTTCTCAATTGGTCAACCTTTTACCCAATGTCGTTGCTTCACCTTATTCTTAGAGTCCTTCGACCCACATGTCTTGACGCCCCCTAAATTTATGGTTTCTGCTGACCTTTGGGTCAGCGTGTTGTAAAAACTGGCGTCATTTCGTCTCAAGCATTGTTTGTTATTTCACCAAATCATAAATATTGAACATAAAACTGTCTCACCAAAAACTAGTGTTAGATCTATTTCTGGTCTCACAAGAAGAACTCATCAGCACCTACATTTTCAGTTGGACCTTATCAAGGTTGTCTATGATGATGAGACAAGCAAACTAGCAGATGGATTTCAGCTTTTATTGATATAAATTGAAAAGTTCAATATAATTTTTAAAATATTTCTTTAAATCGATTTTGTCTGCGATTTTTCGTTCCTCTATAGGTAAAATTAAAAATAATATTCTACATAACGTTTTATTTTATTTGAATAACTCCATTAGATGTATTAAGAATGGAGAAAAAAATTATTTCCACTAGCTTTATCTCAGAAAATGCTTTCGGACCAAAAATAATCTAGGCTATTTGTTGGAACAAGGGTTTTCTTAATTATAATCCAAACTTGATAAATCGACTTTAATAAAAACGAAAGAGTAAATTTGTTTTGCAAAGAATGATTAGCTTGATTCCCTGATTGCGTTCTTTTGAATTATCAAATTATCAAAATTTTGTGTGTGGCAAGTTCTTGCGAGAGAGTAAAGCCAGGAATGGGTTTTATTCGTAAATGGACGACTAATTGTCGAAAATTCAATATCTTCAAAGAATATAAGTATCTACGATAAGAAAAACCTATTGTTTTTACTGTAAAAGTTGTAAATTCATTGCATTATATAAGGAAAGTCATGTGCTGCCGACATCAAAGTTTTTTTAAATGCAATAGGGCGCAAAAATTACCCAAATTCATAACAAAAACTTTTGTTAAGGGAATTGTTTCAAAAATAAATTCTTCAAGTGCTAAAATTTACTAAATACAAGTAAAATTTGAAAAAAAAATACACGTCGTTTAGAAAGAAAATCTGTTTTTAAAATCTTGTTTGTTGTATCTGTACATTGTTATTTTATAATCGTAAAAATAATTCACATATTTAAACAATTTTATAAAAACCTACCTTAAAATAATCTACTAGACCTACCAAAGTCTTACATGAAAGAAATTATCGGATTGCGTGATGCAATGAGACGAATCTACTTATTACAATATATTAATTAAAACGTCTTCTATTTTATATTATAATATGTAAATATAATGTAATATAACATGTAAATTGCTGAAATACAGTAGAAATTAAATAACGGAAAAGAAAAATTACAATCATAGTTGTAATACTGAATGTGAATATTGTTTTTTGTTGTCAAAGTTCGCAGAATTTATCTTGATTTTGTTATTGCTCTGACGAATCCGTCTTTGGCTTCAGACCTTATTACTGAATTGGAGGCTTCCATGATCAGTTTTACATATCTTTCAACTGCCTGCAAGTGACATGGATCTAAATAGAAATCGATATCAGGAATTTCTTTCTTTTCGATGACCACTGTTAATTGAGTATCCGATATCGCATCAAGAATTGTCTTACGAGTGTCGAAAGCCCAGAACGACCGACTCATCCGAGGACGTGAGCAGCAAGATGGTCGTCCGGTGTCTTACGAGTGTCGTCACACTACACCAAAACATGAGGTCATTATAATCTTGGGCTTCAAAATGTATAGTAGGTGTTTAAAAAATTCTAACTGCATTTGCTTTTTGACCGCTTTATCCCTCGCTTGTAAAACACATCTTAATACTAATTCTCTAATGCGACGACGATTGTCTTCCATCATAGTAAGCAGTACATTTTCTGAATGTGAAATGTAAGTATTTCTTTGCATCAATGGGTCAACTACTGACTTGAGACTAGAACTGGGGTACATTGAAGATTCAATTAACTTACGAACATGACAAGACCCATATTTACAAGTTAGATATTTTTATGTAGAATCATGATAGTACCTAAACTCTGACAATAAATTCAGTTATAATATTTAATTTAGTGGGTGGATCTTGACATTTTACATGAGCTCTTAGTAGTGTGCGTTGACTGTTATTAGCCACCTTGAATGGGAGAGAATTCCTGGATGTCTGTTAGCAAAGCCTCTGTACAAGAATCCGATGAAATTGCTTGGCAAATTTCATGAAGGTAATTTTGGTTTGTACTCAGACTATGAACATCAACTGCCTTAAAATTACATGGTAAAGGTAAATATTTTGCAAGTGATTTCTATTCGCAATTAACTAGCTATTTCCCAAATGGACCACTATGTTCTCGATGCCCTGGTGTAGCTTTAGATGTCAAAATAAATGTCGAATGGTGTGACTAAATAAATGTCGAATCGTTGGTGTCGAAAACCCAGACCGTCCGGCTCATGCTTGGACATAGAGTAGCAATTTGGGCGGCCGGACAGATCGTTGGTGTATAATTGACACACAAACCACTATAGGATACGATTTAGTTTACTTTCCAAACATCTGATCACACCATTCGTATTTCCTGTGTTGATGTTAGTTTCATCACAGCTAACAGCTGTTGCGTCATTTAGGTTGAGGTTTGTTGATGCAAAGTATTCAGTTATACACGTTGCTATACATTTGCTAGCACCGGAATATAGTCTTGCATGTCCTACATATGAAGATACAAGTTCGGCTAATAAAATATAATGTTCTTCACGATTGCTTCTCCTACGATATTTTCCATAAGCCTTTCTTGGTAGAGTTTTGTCCTTCCTCCCATTGAAAGAGCTCATATACAGAGGGATAGTTAGTTTTAAAATTATCGTTTCTTGTCTTACGTTGATTACGTTGCAGAGATTTACTTACTTTAAATTTTGTCAATAACCAACGTTTTGTTTCTTGCCGTAATAATAACAACTACAAATCCGACGATGCCATTATAGATGCTGGTATCGATGCTAGACATTATCGATGCTAGTCATTTCTTTTGTCAAAAAAGGCATACTTGCTTCGTGAAGCGTCACCTGAGTACCAGGAGCCATGTGGCTAATTTTTATATATATATCTCCTGAGGGTTTTCCTCCAGTTGAATTTACAAATATGTTCCTCAACCAGGACGTGGAAACCCCAGGCCGTCCGACTCATCCAGAGGACTTGAGCAACAATTTGGACGACCGGCTCAACCAGGACGTGTCAGTTTATATTTGATTTCGTACCACTAATATGATTTACACGAGTCAATCAAGAATTATCTGCTTTTAATAGCCATCTTTGATTTTCCTCGACGGTTGCATGCTATAAAAGTGTACGCAAAACGTTTGTTGGACGTTTGGTGTATGTTTGTTGGTCGTTTCCGATGTTCAATAATGAAAACAATATGAACTCTCAAATTGTTACATCAGATCTTCTGCCTATCAAGGTAATTTTACCATTTGTCGTGATAAAAGTAATGAAGTGCCCAGGTGCGGAAACTGAGTTCTATATTTTACCTCTGGATTCTTATCTTTAATAATAAAGTATTATGTATCTGTGCTTGTCTATTTGAGTCGTCTTTAGAGAAAAATCTAAGCATAGTGCGGCCATAAAATTCATAGAAGGATACTTCAGGACCCGAGACGATGCGCACTGACGAGATTTTCTTTTAAATTATATTTCATTTTCCTTTAATTATTTTATTATGTTTTAGCACAATTTTAACCAATTTTTAGACAAATTAGTTGCTTAGTGATCGAAAATATCGTTACAGAGTTTTATATTTAAATGTTGTGACACATCACAACATTTTTATTTTATTATTTAAAAATTAACATTTTTATAAATCATTAAATATTTTTTTTAATTATTTTAATTTTAATTATTTAAATTTTATCTTTAATGATTATTCTAAATTTATTCTATTCCAAATTTCATTATTCAAAATTATTTTATTCTAATCTTCCATTAAAAATCTCCAATAATATTAAATAACATTTCATAATTGTTCTCATGCTAGGTCATGGAAATCCAGTAAACCGAAATAATTGTCTAGCGGTCACTCTTAGACCTCCATGCTTGAGCTCCAGTTTAGATTTTGCAGAGTAGCAACTGAGCGGACGTTTTCAGCGGCGCCTATGTATGAAATAGAACGCTATCGGAAAGATAAAAAACTAAAAGTGAAAATATGTATGATTGAAAATTACTTCAGCTCTATTAAAATTGTGTTAATTAATTCTATGCGTATCTGAAAATATGTGCAATGTAATAAATTTTATGCACAGATATAATCTAGATATTTTAAATAAAAATTTGACCAAAATTATTTAGAGAACCTTTAATTAAGTTTTGAGTTTTACTTTAATTACTCAGCTTTCTCGAGAGCCTGGGTTTTTGCTTACACCACAAAGATGGTGGCTTCCGAGGAAAGCATCTGAGATGAGTTTCATGTGACGTCACGTTCGCAATTCCACTGCACAGCGGTCATGTCCTTTGTAACATCTGTCTTACCGTACTATTGAAGAATGGGAGATTAAGATAACAATTATGCTACATAATGAAATGATAACGTTCATATTACTTGACAATTTTTTTTCCTCATAATATATTACATAGAAACATACAGAATTAAAATGCACTTTACTTGTGAAATAGTTAAAAAAGAATAGTTAGGGCAATTTAAGGTAATAAGAATATCAACACACCCAAACGAATATAAATTTTTATAGATTTTCAATGTTAAACATCGAATAGTTAGCCTTAATACCTACCAAATAAATAATATGAACTGCTTACTTTGCAAATTAGTTAGTTTATTCAATTATAATAAATATATTAAGATTTACACACTATTGCATTAAAATAAATAAAATAAATAAGCATCAAAAGTACCTTGAATTCTTGTTTTGCAGTCTGACTTGGAGTAACTAAAATATAAAGTTGCGTCAGACCATTTGACGGATGGTATCAAAACAGGCGATCGAGAAAAACTTTGTATTGGTATAATATATGGATCGTCAGATAAACCCGTAATAATTAATTTTTATCCATACCTCTGTTGGCTTTCTAAAGGCAATTTCTCGACGTAAACAGATAATTTCATATTGTAAACCTATCTATATTAAGAAAAAATCGCTATAATATGTTAACAACTAACACTTTAACATTGAAAGAATACAGTGATGGCGGACGGCGTCTACAAAGAGTATGGCGGTGAATACGACGTCCGTGCAACTCATCTATTGTTGTTTTAGGTATTTTGAAATAATACCTCATGACAGTGGGATCTTGCAGCTCATGAGGAGTTCCCTATGAGCAAAATGTTTGTGTTTCCGACTTGCGGATTTCTCGCGTTAATTTTTTTTTTTTACCTCGGAAACCTTAATGTTTAACGAAAGAAAACAAATTTTTCCGTATTTTTCTTAATCAGTTAAGATATTTCAAAGAAACGTAGAATAGTGTACGCCGACAAGAGGTAAAAGGGCAGTGGAAGTTTTGGGGAGTGAAAGTTTTGTTGAAAGCTTTGGGGAGCACTGGTGTCAAGCTTATATTCATTCTCGATAAAGTTGTAATGAAACGTAATTTATTAAAATTTACAATTTTGTTTCAACCCATATAAATGATTGAAGTAGTGTAGGTAACACGTGCAATTAGAGACTAAAACGAAATTTTTTTTTATTCTGTTTGTAGAGAGCAAATTAATTGTTGAAACAAGTTTTTAAGTTGTTTCGAAGCTCGGAATATCTGAACCTTCTACGAGGAAAAAATTCGTGCTAAAATATTATGAAGGCAATAAACTTTAAAACATGGCAGGGAGAGACTCTCATTAAATTTTTTGCAAAATTAATAGCTCAGTAATTGGAGAAGTAATGTATATATTGCTAACGTATTTCCTATGTTTTTGGCGGTTTTCGACTGTAATTTCACAGCTTTTCAAATTCTTTTTAATGTGGTTTGTATTTGAAATATGTCAGATGTTCAGCATTAAGGATTCATAAGGAAGTTTGTTGCAACCAAAGTAACCAAGTATATTTTTCAATGAGAAAACGTAAATATGATTTTGTCTATGATTTCGACCAGAAAAGGTTTAATATCAAGCAAGAAATCTTTCTTTGATACATTTTTTTGTATATCGATGGGGACTGATAAATGCAGTCTTACCATTTCGCAGGGCCAAAATTAAGCTTAAACTGCTCGAGGCTGATATGTCCATGTTCATACTTACAGAACCTATCTAAAAGTGACGGTTTTTAAGCCTGGATTGGCCTCAATTGCTGACAACAACACTTATGGACCGATTTTCTACTTATTAATACTTTACAACATAGTTGTTAACACTGTACAACATATTTGAAAGTGTTTATAACTTTGTTCATTCTGTCTATCTGTCTGCCTGCCCGTTAGCACGATAACTGCCGTAAAAATGACTTTATCAAAATGAAACTTTAGTATGATATTCAGACGGTCTGTGAGACCTATGGAAATATAAAGAAATAATATCACCCAATTAGTTTTATATTGAACCCGGGGACCTTCGTCTAAGCTCAAATGATAGCGTTGTATGGCTAGAGGGCGATTTGCAGATAAAACCCGGCTGGGACAAAGAATTTTTACTTGATATATTTACGAATCTTTAGTGTTAGCGGAAATAATACGTAATTAGTTGTTGAAGGTAGCAATAATTAAGATTATTAATTAATTTTACCAACAGTAATTTAAACATTTCCACGCAGTATTTTCTTATCTGCATTTTACACCTATGCTTTTAATACAATTTGTGTGATGACAACTATTCAGCCGCCCAGGTGGTAAAGCGGATATCGTCACCGGCTGCTGTCTAGTGGGCTTGGGTTCGAATCCCGAGTAAGGCATGGTTGTTTTCATGAGGATGAAGACAGTCTTCCGCCTTCTGGGTCCTCGTTAAATGAGAAGCTGCACCCTTCAGACCTTAGTCAGTGATGCTTGCATGTATTAATAAACTTTGTATTCTTGTCTTGTGTGTCATTCTCTCTGTTCTTCTTCTGGTGTCACTGGACCTGTATTCGTGCTAATGCAGAAACAGGGGTCATAAGCAGCAACAACAACAACAACAACAACAACTATTCATAACATGCCCCACCCCCAACTTTTATCTCTGAAAGACAATCTGCATACTTCGCTCTTTAGTCATCGTGTCCACACCTCACGATAAACACACATATACAAATGCCCATATTCATGCACACACACTCACACATATGCAGACGGATGTCTTTCTAAAAGTGTTTAAAATATATAGGTGTAGGCGGTCTTAGAGTGTGCTTGTCAGTTTACAATATCTAACTCGGAAATTTTAAGCGAAACAGTTCTATCTCTACAAAAGTAAAAAAAAAACTGATGTGGGCAACACATGACTTTCCTTATATAATATATCGAATTTAATACTTTTACAGTAAAAAAAATAGCTTTTTCTTATAGTAGATACTAATATTCTTTCCAAGATATTGAATTTTCGACAATTAGTCGTCATTTTCATTGATTTAGCGTCATTTTTATCCATTTGGTGAGATTTTCGTTAATTTGGTAACATTTCAAAAAGTCGCCAAGTTTGCGACATTCCGCCAAATTTGTCGCCAAAATCTCGCCAAGCGTTATGGACGAAGACATAAGTTATTCTTACAGCAGATAAATGACTATTGGAATCAAATACAAAAGTATTACTTAAAGTATCTTTTTCTCATGAACGGAACGAGCTAGATCCACGAGAATGATGTCACCCAATTTATCACATGGTATTGTATATGAAAAGTGAACATATTTCTCAATAGGAAATATTTTTTTTATTTTATATGACTTTTTGATAATTTTTTTTGAAAAATGTACAATATCTCAAGAACGGTTTATGTTAACGTTCTAAAATTTATGTCAATCGTTTTATATTGAAAAATTACATAAGAAATGTCTATTTGCGTAACTTTATTAGCAGTTTTGACTTTTTGACGAGTTTTTCAAAATTTAATTCGAAAATTTAGGAGGATTCTGAACATTCGATTGCGTATAAAAACAATGGGCTTCCAGTGTTTACGGATTGTGATTTTTGTACCAAATTTTGTTCGAATCGGTCCATTCGTTCGTCAGTTATCGTCTCCACAGACTCACTGACACACACATAGACATCACTTCAAAAATGTGTGATTCGTGATTAGGGATGCTTGAAACGTGCTCTCCCATCGAAAACTCGAATTCTCGACCCCGTCACAATACTTTCCGTATACATTATATATATAAGGAAAGTAAAAAAAATGATCTGCACAATGTGTGTGTGCATATAAAGAAATATTTATTCGGAACATTTTGGTAAAATATTTAGATTCTCCTTTTTGTGAGTGAAATATGTGAAGCAGAATTATTTATAATATAAAGTAAGGAGAACAGAAGGAGAACTGCATGAAAATTTGAAAAGCCTCTCCGGGTGAAACTCGGTGAAACACATTGTAAAGAGTCCGCCGACAAACTTCTATTAATATTAATGAGATGAAAAGGAGGGCAAGAAAGGAGTGAATTTCGCATTTCGGCAAAAAAAAAAAAATCTTACGTCGTTTTATCGGAGGGTTTGTTAAAATATCTGGTGTGGGAGGAACCATTTGAGTGTCTAACACGATATTCTTTTAGACTTATTGGTCCACTTGTATCACATTGTTCAAAAGTTCTTATCTTCACTTGAAAAGTAATAAACCATGTCATCAAAAATCGAAAACATACTTTATCTTTTTCGAATCAAACTGTTGACGTATTTCAAACTGACTTGTTTTAAACAAGTTTATTAATTTTGTGGAAATATTTTAAGAATCAACTTTTATCATTTTTAAGCCAATAGATTTTCACCACGGTATTAACATATATTTGTTTTACATCTGTTATTCGCTAGATGTTAAAACGTAATTTATATCGCGGATTCGAACATTTTATGTATCTTATGTGTTTCACACCAAAATTATACTCACTTATTGATTGAATAATATCGATTTCCTCCAAACTTCATTTACGAATTTATGGTAATTTCAAAGCGAATGAAATAATATTCTGATGCGCGAAGTTAGCTGTTTGGATACAGTATAGTTGCATGTAAACTAATTGCTAGTCAGTATTTTCTTTACTTTATAGAAGTGGTTCTCAAACTACTTCGGGGCGTGATTTAGAGTTTTATTTTGGGTAAGAATTATTAAGATAAATAAAAAGAAACTCCCCGTAGTTTGTATTTTAGATATAAAATATAGTTACACATAGTAGATCCCGTAAAGAACATGGTATCCAACTATAAGAAAAATTAAACTGCAGCTTTTTTAATAACCTTTACTTTCTACATAATGTATAAGGAAAGTATGGTGACGGGGTCGAAAATTCGAATTCAAGTTTTCGACGGGAGAGCACGTTTCAAGCATCCCTGATCACGAATCAAACATTTTTGAAGTGATGTCTGTGTGAGTGTTGAAACCCAGACCGTCCGACCTACCAGAAAGGTGTAAAGTAACTTCTTGGACGGTCGGGTCTGTGTGAGTGTGTAAAAGTATGTGCGTGTGTGTGTAAAAGCATGTGTGTGTGTGGAAACCCCAGGCCGTCCGACTCATCCAGAGGATTTAGAGCAACTAATTGGACGACCGGTGTGTGTGTGTGTGTGTAAAAGTATGTGTGTGTGTGTGTGTGTGTGTGTGTCAGTGAGCCTGTGGAGACGATAACTGGCGAACAAATGGACCGATTCGAACGAAATTTGGTACAAAAATCACAATCCGTGAATACTGGAAACCTGTAGTTTTTAAACGTAATCGAATGTTCAAAACGCCCCTAAATTGTCGAGTGAAATTTTGAAAAATCATCAAAAAATCAAAATATTTTAATAAAGTTACGAAAATAAACATTTCTAATGTAATTTGTCTTTAGAAAATGATTGAAATAAACTTTAGAACGCCAGCATGAACCGTTCACGAGATATTGCACAGTTTTCAAATAAATTTATCAAAAAATCCCATAAATTAAAAAAAATATATTAACTGTTGAGAAACATGTTCACTTTTCATATGTAATATCATGCGATAAATTGGTTGACATCATTCTCGTGGATCTAGCTCGTTCCATTCATGAGAAAATATACTTTGAATAATGATTTTGTATTTAAACGCCAATAGTTATTTATCTGCTATAAGAATAACTTATATATATAACGCTTGGCGAGATTTTGACGGCGCCGAATTTGGCGCCGAATTTGACGGAATGTCACCAACTTAGCGACTTTTTAAAATGTTGCCAAATTAATGGAAATCTCGCCAAATTGATAAAAATGACACTAAATTAGTGAAAATGACGACTAATAGACGAATACTCAATTACTTGGAAAGAATATGAATAGGTACTATAAGAAAAACCTATTTTTTTATTGTAAAAAACAATGCATGCTTCTTAAGGTCGAAAACAGTTGTCTGAATTAAAAAATGGCCAAGTTATGTTTTGTCCCGTGATTGATTTTCAGCTCTCTGTGGGAGGGGGGAGGTCGTCTGCTTCTGGACTGTTCTAAGAGACTTTATCCCTCCCTCCATTGTGTCTCCAAAAATCCAGCATCTTTAGTTTAGCTCCAGTGGTCGATGCAATAAATGTTCAAAGTTTCAGCCCTCTAAGGCAACTACTTCTTCAAAAGTTTTTATCTTCAATTTAGAAGAAACAAATAATCTCATCTAAAATCGAAACAATTCTTTTATCTTTTTCGAGCCAAGCTGATGACCTTTATTTCATACAAGTTCATTAACTTTATGGAAATCTTTCGAAAATCGTTTCTTTGTCTTTAACGGTGTAATCAGTTTTAAATATTTTTAAGAAAATATATTTTCACCACGACATCAAGATAAATTTGTTTCAAATCTGTTGTTCGCCAGATGTTAAAATGTCATTTGTGTCGCGCATTCTAAACTTTAAATTTTTCTTATCGATCGGACTTTAACGATGCCTTCTAAACCTCATGTAAGAAATTGAGGTAGAATAATGGGCGAATAAAATAATTTTCTACAAGAAGTTTTCTAATTGGTTATCGTTGTAATATCTCAAATACATATCTAACTAGTATATCAAACTGTTTCAAGATATCAAACTATCGTAACACAGCAAAAATTGAAACATTGATTATTTTTTTGCAAATGATATTTTTTTTATGAATTGGAATTAATAACAACCGAATTCAAACGGACACCACCAAACCCCTCTAATGAAAATGTTTGAAAAATAACTCCAGTCCGATGGCGCCATATACACATGTATATACACACATACTCACGCACGCACACAAACGGACATATTTCTAAAAATATTTAAAATGGATGCAGGAGATCTTAGAGCGTTCATGTCAGTCAAAATATTTAACTCGAAAATTTGAAGTTAAACAGTGCTATATACAAAGGTAAAAAAAATTGATCCGCGAAATGTGTTTGTGAATATTAAGAAATTTATTCGGGACGTTTTGGTAAAATATTTAGTTTCTCGTTTTTGTGAGTGAGATCTGTGGAGCAGAATTATTTATAAAATAAGGAGAGCGGAGGGAGAACAGAAGAACTGCATGAAAAATTGAAAATCTCTCTCCGGGTGAAACTCAGCCAAACACTTTGTAAAGATTCCGTCGACAAACTGCCATTAGTATTAATGAGATGAAAATATGTGCAAGTAAGTTGTGGAATTTGCATTTCGGCAAAAAAAAATATATATTACATCTTTTCTGCGAAGTTTTGATAAAATATCTGGTGTTGGACGATTTTCAAACACGATATTATTTTAGAATGATTATATTATTTTATATTGACACTTGTGTTACAAGCAATATAAAAAGGTCAGCATATACGGTAGGACATGTTTGCATTCGTATATTGATACTGAGGATTCTCTAGACTTTCTAGTACATGTATATTTCATAGTGATTAGATCTGCTCATGTATTTTTAAGCAGATGTTTTGTTCACAGATTGCAGATTCCTATACTTCGCCAATAAGAGATTGTAATTCTATCTCAGTAGTTTAACTGGGAGAGCATATGTTTACCAGTACGAAGATCACCAGTTCAATCCTTGGTTGGGATGGCAAATGTTCTTTAAAATGGCGAGTGACAAATGCTACCCTGTATGTTAATGCAATGATGTCGGTGTATGAATGTGATTCTAGTACTACTATCATTGATTCTGTAGACTCAAATATGTTGAGCGCCGACTTCAAATCAGGGGGGGGCCAACGACCACTCTGTAAGTTAACCTGCAGGATAAAAATAACAGAACGCAATAATTTGTGGTAAAAATAACAAAATGTGATCAGTCAGATTGTCAAGTTGCATGTCAAACTGACATTAGAGAGAGGAGAGTGCTAATTCCACTTCAACGATAAGATCTTGTTATTCCGTGCAAGTAACTTGTTGAATGGCTAGTATGGAGATCAGTCGTCAGAGTTCCTAGTAGGATAGCAAAGTTTTTTACAAGATTAAAAGACAGTAAAAGACATACAATTACAAGACACATAAAAATTATTCCTAAATCAGTTGATTTATATTCAGTACTGTTCCTAAATGTCAGATTTATTAAACTCCTACAGTCACCTTTTGACACTCATCACAATATTTGCACTTCATTTATAGATAAAGTAATAACAACTCTTGTTCAAAAGTCCTTATCTTCATTTGCAAAGTAATAAACCATGTAAACTAAAATTGAAAAAATACTTTACATTTTTCGAGTCAAACTGATGACTTATTTCAAAATCCCTTGTTTCAAACAAGTGCATTATCTTTATGGAAATACTTTAGGAGGGATCCTTTATCTTCAATCGCGCAGTCAGTTATAAGTATTTTTAAGCCAGTAGATTTTTACTGCGACAGTATGATAAATTTGTTTCACATCTGTTATTCGCCAGATATTAAAACGTCGTGTATATCGCGGACTTTACTGTATCCTGTGTATTTCACACAAAAAGTAAACTTATTTTACTTATTGATCGGATATTACTGATATTCTCCAAACGTCATTTATGAATTTATGGTTATTTTAAAGCGAATAAAAATGCTCTGCACGATGTTTGCTATTTAAATATTCAATATACTTACAGGGAAATTAATTGCTATGCAGTTTTTCTTCACTTCATGGAAGTGGTTCTCAAACTTTTTTTGCTCGAGACACATTTTTAATTGTAAACATAACGCTTTACTGTAAGCAAGCATTATTAAGACGAATAAACAATATTCTTCTCGAAGTTTGTACTTTAAATATACTATTATTTAACCTTTTGCTTACGGGTGGGACAGCGTCCATCCCAAATGAAGAACCTCTCAAAAAGACAGGTATTTAACATACCCTATCCCAAACAGTTCGATCCCCCATTGCAGGCATTGGCGTCTATGGCGTCTCGAACTGTTTGGGATAGGGTATGTCAAATACCTGTCTTTTTGCGAGGTTCTCTGTTTGGAATGGACGCTGTACCATCCGTAAGCAAAATGTTAAGCCAGTAGTTACACTAGTACTTAATCCTGTAGTCACAAGAGTACTACACTAGAACTTAATACAGTTTCACTAGTATTTAAGCCTGTGGAAAACAGGGAATCTAACAATCTGAAACATTAAACAGCAGATTTTAATACAATTTACTTCTTTGCGCCAAAAATGGTTGTCTCAATTAAAAATGAGCTGAGTTAGGTTTCACACCGTGGTCGAGTTTCAGCTTCCTGATGGAGGTGGTGACTCCTGAACTGTTCTAAGACTTCATACATCTCTCCATTCTGTACTCTCTGAGAAAAATATCGAAAATCCAGCTCTGTTAGATTATCTCCAGTGGTCTATACTATAAATGTTCAAAGTTTCAGCCCTCTAAGACATCATCTAGTTCAAAAGTTCTGATCTTTATTTTAGAAGTATCAAACCATCACATCTAAAATCCGAACCATTCCTTTAAGTTCTTCGAGTCACGCTGATGACCTTTATTTCAAACGAGTTCATTACTTTTATGGAAATCTTTCAAGAGTCGTTCTTCACTTTTAACCGCGTAGTCAGTTTTAAGTATTTTTAAGCAAATAGATTTTCACCACGACATCAAGATAAATTTGTCTTAAATCTGTTCTTTGTCAGATGTTAAAAAGTCATTTGTTTCTAGTATTCTAAACTTTAATGTACCTTAGTGTGTTTCACACGAGAATTACTCATAATTAATTTTTCTTATCGATCGAACCCAATCGATTTTCATTAAAGCCTATTTACGAATTTGAGGTAGTGTTGGCCGTATAGAAGAATTTTTTACACGAAGTTTGCTAGTTGGTTATAGTTACAATTTCTCAAATACATATCTAACTATCATATCAAACTGCATCAATATATCAAACTATCGTACCCCTGCAAAAACCAAAACATTGATAATTTCTTTTACAAATGGCTTATTTTATGAATTGGAATTAATAATAATAACCGAATTCGAATGGACTCCTCCCTCTCTTATGAAAATCTTTGAAAAATATTGGTGGTGGTTCCAGTCCAATGGTGCCGTTTTGCGTGAATAACAAACGTGAACTACACACACACACACACATACACATGTGCACACCACACACACGCAGATGGTCATATCTCGAAAAGTGTTTTAAATAGGCGCAAGAGGGCTTAAAGTGTGTTTGTCAGTCAAAATATCTAACTAGAAAATTTTAAGCCAAACGATATCTCCATACAAAAGTAGAAAAAAATTATCCGCATAATATGTTTGTTCATATTAAGAAATTTATTCGGAACATTTTGGTAAAATATTTAGATTCTCGTTTTTGTAAGTGAAATGTGTGAAGCAGAATTATTTATAAAGTAAGGAGAACGGAAGGAGAACTGAAGAACTGCATGAAAAATTGAAAAGCCTCTCTGGGTGAAACTCGGTAAAGCACTTTGTAAAGATTCCGTCGACAAACTTCTATTAATATTAATGAGATGAAAAAGAGGGCAAGAAAGGAGTGAATTTCGCATTACGGCAAAAAATATATTACTTCATTTTTTGCGAGTAAAAGTTTTGATAAAATATCTGGTGAAGATCCATTCGATTTTCTAACACGATATTATTTTAGACTGATTGGTTCACTTGTGTCTCAGCCAATATAAGAAGGCCAACTTATCCGGTGTGATATGTTTGTATTTTTATACTAATAGTGAGGTTACACTGGACTTTCTCATACATGGAATGTGTTTAGTTCTGCCTACGTATCTTAAAGCAGTTATTTTGTCTACATTAAGTAGAGCTCCCCACTTCACCAATAACAGCTTGAAATTCCATCGCGGTAGTTCAACTGGGAGAAAATCGGTTTACCAGTATGAAGATAACCAGTTCAATCCATGACAGGTTTGGCACAAATAATTTAAAATGCAGCTGGAAAATTCTACCTTGTATGTTAGTGCAATGATGTTGGGGATCTGAAAGTGATTCTAGTACTACTAGCACGGATTCTGTGAACTCAAAGATTGAGCACCGATTTCAAACCAAAAGGCCGACAACCGCTCAGGAAGTTTATCTGGAAGAGAAAAATATCAGCAGAATGCAATAGCTTGTGGTGAAAATATCAAAAGGTGACAGACCATATTGTCAAGTTGCACGTCAATCTGACTTTAGAGAGAGGTGAATATAGAGTCCACTTCCACTATAAGAGCTTGTAATTCCGGTCCAGTAGCTCATTGACTGAGTAGTCCGGAGACACCTGTGAGAGATAGCACAGTTTTTTTTACAAGATTCACAGACAGTAAAACACATACCTTCACAAGACACACAAAAATTGTTCTAAAATTGGTTAATTTATGTTTGAGAGTACTCCCAAATTTTAGATTTATTAAATTCCTACAGTCACCCTTTGACCACCATCATTATATTTCTACTTCACTTATAGGAAGAGTAATAATAACTGCTTGTTCAATAATTCTTATCGTCACTTGAAAAGTAATAAACCATGTCATCTAAAATCGAAAAAATACTTTATCTTTCTCAAGTCAAACTAGTGAGTTATTTCAACTGATTTGTTTTAAACAGGTTTATGAACTTTTGTGGAAATCTTTTGAAAAGCATTTTTTTATCATTTTAAGCCAATAGATTTTCACCGCGGTATTAACATAAATGTTTGTTTACATCTGTTATTCGCTAGATGTTAAAACGTAATTTATATCGCGGAATTCAAAATTTTTATGTATCTTGTGTGTTTCACACCAAAATTAAACTCATATTAATTATTGATTGAATAATATCGATTTCCTGCAAAAGCAATGTTAAAAGGCCTTTATATCGTGAATTCAAAATTTTAATGTATCCTATGTGTTTTCCCCGGATAGCAAACTAATTTTACTTATTGGTTGGATAATATCGATTTCCTCAAACCTCATTTACGAGTTTGTGGTAATTTTAAAGCGAATAAAATAATGTTTTGATGCGCGAAGTTTACTATTTGGAAATACAGCATAGTTACAGGCAAACTAATTGCTATGCGGAATTTTCTCCACTTCTGGAAGTGGTTCTTAAACTATTTCACAGCGCGAGACTTTCTGCTTTACTGTAAGCATTATTGAAACGAATAGGAACAATAAAGATCAATTATGCATAAAGCATTGATTACGAAACACTTTTCCAACTGAAATGCAATTTTGTTTAAACATCTCTAAAATGCGTTACATTCATCGCTGATATATTTTAAATTGACAGAGTACTACAATAATTTATTATATCTGAAAACTTAAAACTTCATCGAAAAATATCAACTTTATTCAAATGACATCATCGTAATATAAATCGTCTGGCTCTCTATGTAAAGCAAAAAATATTTCATTCATACGCTTTTATTCCTGACTCCAGAGTTAAATCACTTTGCGTGAATAAAAACAGCAATTCTTATACATCTCATCTTACAGTCACTTGTTTACATTCTGCATGCATTAAAATTAGGTTTCGTTATAGAAATTACCAAAGATTGATGATTATTTAAACTAAAAAATATTGTAATTGCGTTGCCACAGAATATAGTATGGTGAGATGAAATTTACATACATACACTAGGATCCAAAAGGATCAAAGTACATTGTGTTTCACTAAAATAAACAGCCGATTTTTGTGGCCACTAACACATTTATTATCACATGAAAGATTCAACTTTGACAATAATAATAATAGACTACACAATTACATTACACTAAAATCTACCAAGCTTGACCTCGGGGTATAAGGGCTAATTAATATATGTTGCTATTAATTTCTCCTTATTTTTACATGCAAGTAGGGTAGTGCGGAAAATTTTCACAGCTTAAATTAAAACTAACACGTGGGCCAAATTTACACACAAATAACACATGACAATACATTTGAACTTAAATAGTACGATACCTCCTCTCAGGTGAGATGCCTTGTAATCCAACATTTGATCTGTCATAGATCCTGATGAAGAGGTCTCGGTTATTCAATTAAAAAACACAATTCGTACGGATGCACGGTTTGTTGGAGTTGTCGCTGAACTCTGGATACCATCGCGGATTATTATGGAATCAGTAATCAGAGTTCGCTGCCTTCTCTTCCTCCCAATTGTCTGTATGACCCAGCGATTCCTGGAGAACCGGGAACTAAGGACAGGCCGATGCCGGTTTGGGTCACATTCCGCATGAACTTTACGGTGGCATTCTTCACACATGCCGTACGGAGGACGGTTGTAGCACGCAGCTGACGGTGACGCGTGCTGCATAGAGGCCTAAGGTTGGAACCTCGCAAACACTCCGATCATGTCGACTCGGTCATGAGATGTGATCAACACTGCTGTCGAGTACCATTCTTGCAGTACACAGAGTTGTCACGGCTTAAATGTAGTATAAGGGTCTAAAGGGTAGCCCACACTACGCCGTCTATTTTCAGATCTGCGTGGTACTGCGTTTCAAAAGTGGCTAAGTCCTCGTTGTTCCTATGACCGCCACGGCCCGATGAAAGCAACTCTCGATTTGGGTCTGCCCCAGCTCTATTTGGCTCAGAACTTGATTGGTTGAAATGTTGCAATGGACTACGAGCTACACCTGAGTGTACGTGGTCGCAACGGGTAAAAAAGGCGCTGGTTCTGTGGTGTATGCATCTGGCTGCCGCTAGAGAGGGGCAGCGAACGCCGTGCCTAAAACTGCATCAAAATGCATATCGGATCGGGCTTCGAAAACAAGTGCAGATACACTTGGAGACCTGCTCTCACGAAATCAGAATTGAGTCTCATTTTACATTTTAAAATCGAGCCCCTTTAGATTTTTGAAACGGGGGAACAAAATTTGGGTGGAAGTCACCTCGTCTTCTCATTCGATGTTTCACGATGTGCGAGAAAAGGGCGGTTCAATTTCGATTACTTTTACTGGTCTGCGAAGTGATTCTCATTTCTTATGCGTCCCAATAAAAATGATGACCGGAGGGGTTCCCACAGCCGGGAGGTCCTGGGTCGAGCCTCGATGTGAGCCACACCTGACAGGGGCTATAAATTTCTCCAGATTTTTAGTTTTGCACTTTGACATTTGTTACAAACTCTTTTATGAATATTTACAACCCGTGTCATTGTGCATCCAAACCATGGCGCATTCAAACCACGGCGCCACATCAGTCCCATCCTGTCTGTGAGGAGGTATCGCTATAGAATATATACCATACACATTATATAAATTTTGAGTAATTGCTACTATTGCCTACTTTCATTCCTGGGCAAACCCGGGGCACGAAATATACTTGCACTTTAGTGCCAAATATGTGTTATGCATCATAACATATAGATGGACAGAAAATACGCAAAAGCAAGAGTAAAGCGGTTTTAGGATGGATGCAACATTAAATATAAATTTGAAAGAACTTTAAAAATCACGATTTTCACATTGGGAAAAAAGATGGGTTCCATATTTTATTTTGACGTGGGTCACGTGATCTCTTCATATCTTATGAGTGTAATTATTATTTTAATTTTTATTTAAAAAACTGTCGAACATATTTTGTTGAAATTATTTTTATATTTTTCATAAGATAATGTGAATATTTCCTAAAATTTTCGAAACAATTTGTAAATTTTAACTTCGCTTAAAAATATTTGAAAAATTAGGTATCATAGGGTTCAATGTATTTCTATTCTTCAATCCGGATTCAATCCAAGACTAATTGGGTTAAGTTATTCATTTACATTCCCATATGTCCCACAGACCGTCTCAATAACATACTGAAATTTCATTTTGATAAAGTCATTTTTACTGCAGATATCGTGCTAACAGACAGACAGGCAGAATGAACAAAGTCATAAAATCTTTTCAACTATATTGTAAAGTGTTAAAAATTCTACCTGAAGTTTGTATTTTAGGTATAAAATATAGTTACACTAGTATTTGAGCCTGTCAAATACAGGGAATCTAACAATCTGAAGAGCTAAACTGCAGCTTATTACTTTCCTTATATACATAATGTATAAGGAAAGTATTGTGCCGGGGTTGAAAATTCGAATTCGAGTTTTCGACGGGAGAGCGCGTTTCAAGCATCCCTGATCACGAATCAAATATTTTTGAAGTGATGTCTGTGTGTGTGTGTGTGTGTCAGTCAGTGGGTCTGTGGAGACAATAACTGACGAACGAATGGACCGATTCGAACCAAATTTGGTACAAAAATCCCAATCCATAAACACTGGAAGCCCATTTTTATACGCAATCGACTGTTCAGAACCCCCCTAAATTTTCGAATGAAATTTTGAAAAAATCGTCAAAAAATCGAAACCAATAATAAAGTTACGTAAATAGACATTTCTTATGTAATTTTTCATTAGAAAACGATTGACATAAATTTTAGAACGCTAACATGAACCGTTCTCGAGATATTGCACTTTATTCTAAAAAATTATCAAAAAGTCATATAAAATAGAAAAAAAAATATTTCCTATTGAGAAACATGTTCACTTTTCATATATAATATCATGCGATAAATTGGGTGACATCATTCTCGTGGATCTAGCTCGTTCCATTCATGAAAAAAGATACTTTGAGTAATACTTTTGCATTTGAACGTCAATTTATCTGCTGTAAGAATAACTTATTTCTTCGTCCTTAACGCTTGACCAGATTTTGGCGACGAAATTGGCGGAATGTCGCAAACTTGGCGACTTTTTGAAATGTTGCCAAATTAACGAAAATCTCGCCAAATGGATAAAAATGACGATAAATCAATGAAAATGACTACTAATTGTCGAAAATTCAATATCTTGGAAAGGATATTAGTATCTACTAGAAGAAAAACCTATTTATTTTACTGTAAAAGTAGTAAATTCATTTCATTATATAAGGAAAGTCATGTGTTGCCCACATCAGATTTTTTTAATAATATTTTTTTATTGTTTAACAATGTATGCAACTTAACGCCGTAAATACAGTAGTTACCTCAATTAAAAATTGACAGAGTTAGGTTATGGGCCATGGTCGAATTTTAGCTCCCTGATGGGTGGGGGTGGGGCGGGGTGGATTCTGGACTGTTCTAAAAGACTCTACTCCTCCCACCATTCTATACTCTCCGAGGAAAATTTCGAAAGTCCAGCTCTGTGAGATTAGCTCCATTGGTGCTGATACTATAAATGTTCAACATTTCAGCCCTGTAAGACAGCTTCTAGTTCAAAAGTTCTTATTTTCAATTTAGAAGTAACAAATAATCTTATCTAAAATCGAAACAATCCTTTTATCTTCTTCGGGTCAAGCTGATGACCTTTATTTCAAACAAGTTCATTAACTTTATGGAAATCTTAAAAGAATTGTTTCTTTATCTTTAACCATGCAGTCAGTTTTAAATATTTTTAAGCAAATAGATTTCCACCACGACATTAAGATAAATTTGTTTTAAATCTGCTGTTCGCCAGATGTTAAAATGTCATTTGTTTCTCGGATTCGAAATTTTAATGCATCATATGTGTTTCGCACGAGAATTGCTCATAACTCATTTTTCTTATTGATCGGACTTTAACGATTTTCTGTGAACCTTATTTACGAATTTGTGGTAGTATTGGGCGAATTATCAACCCGAAGTTTGCTAATTGGTTATAGTTACAATCTCTCAAAAAATATCAAGCTATCAAACTGTCGTACACCAGCAAATATTGCTAAATTGATGATTTTTTTTTTAAATGATTTATTTTATGAATCGGAATTAGTAATACAGGGTGCGGCAAAAAGAGCGTACCGATTTGGAACGTCAATAAAAAAAATCTGATGAGGGCAACACAAGACTTTCCTTATATAATGCAATGAATTTTCTACTTTTACAGTTAAAACAAATATTATTCTTATAGTAGATACTTATATTCTTTCCAAGATATTGAATTTTCTTATCTTGGAAATCTTAGTCATCATTTTCATTGATTTAGCGTCATTTTTATCAATTTGGAGAGATTTTTGTTAATTTGGCAACAATTAAAAATGTCTCCAAGTTGGCGACATTCCTCCCAATTTGTCGCCAAAATTTCGCCAAGCGTTATGGACGGAGAATTGAGTTATTCTTACAGCAGATAAATGATTATTGGCGTTCATATACAAAAGTATTACTCAAAGTATATTTTTTCATGAATGAAACGAGCTAGATCCACGAGAATGATGTCACCCAATTTATCGCATGGTATTACATATAAAAAGTGAAAATGTTTCTCAATAGGAAATTTTCTTTTTATTTTACATAACTTTTTGATAATCTTTTGAAAAGTGTGCAATATCTCGAGAACGGTTCATGTTAGCGTTCTAAAATTCATCTCAAACGTTTTCTAATGAAAAATTACATAAGAAATGTCTATTTTTGTAACTTTATTAGGGGTTTTGGTTTTTTGACAATTTTTTCAAAATTTCACTCGAAAATTTAGGCGGGTTCTGAACATTCGATTCCGTATAAAAACAATAAGCTTCCAGTGTTTACAGATTGTGAATTTTGTACCAAATTTCGTTCGAATCGGTCCATTCGTTCGACAGTTATCGTCTCCATAGTCTCACTGACACACACACACAGAGACATCACTTCAAAAATGCTTGATCCGTGATCAGGGATGCTTGAAACAGGCTCTCCCGTCGAAAACTCGAATTCGAATTTTCGACCCCGTCACAATACTTTCCTTATACATTATGTATATAAGGAAAGTAAAAATACAAAGCAAGATAGAGAAAGAAATTTTTATACTTGAGAAGTACGCAGTATGCCATTGTCATCCATTAAGTTTTGAAGAGTACATCAGTTAAATGGCAACCGTCAATGTCGATGCAATTTTGAAGTCTGTCATGGAAATTTTGCAGTGATCTGCGGACCCTGTCCCGCGGAATCGCCGTGATTTCTTGCGTAATTGCTGCCTTGAGTGCTTGCAAATTTGTTAGTCGGTGTTGGTACACTTTTGTATTTGAGATAGCCCCACAGAAAAAAATCACATGGGGCCAAATCCGGCGAACGCGGTGGCCTACCGAGATCACCCCGTAAGGTGGCCCGGAAACATGTTTCTGAGAATTCCAAGTGACCTTCTAGAGGTATGCGACGCGGCTCCATCTTGCTGAAACCATACATCTTCCGGATCATGACGTCCGAGCTGAGACCGTATTCGGAAGGCCCGTTGCGTCGTTATCACAGATTCACCGTTCGAAACAAACTCTTCAACAACAAAAGCACGATGCTCTCCGCTCTAAGCCATGACGGTAACTAAAATGGCAAAAGAGACAAAACAACAAACAAGCCAAAAGAGACAATGCCCACTGCTGTACCTCTACTATGAACGAAGCAACGCTTCTGCCAAATCAGAACGTTCCTTCTGCCGCACCCTGTACTAGCTAAATTCGAACGTACCTTCCTCTAATTAAAATGTTTGAAAAAATATAGGCGGTGGCACCCGTCCGATGGAGCCATTTTGCTTGAATAATGCTTTGTAAACTAAAACTTCAGTAAAGTTCGAAAAGTTTATTCGATATATTTAGACTCATTTGTTTCATTTACCGGCATTTGAAATGCCATAAGTTACTCGCTAACTAGCACTTTAATTTTTTTTCCCGATTTCATCTATATTTGACCATACATTATTTCACAAGTAACTTTTCTTATTCCACAGTTTCACAAAGGAGGTTATCCGTTTAAGTTGCGATGAACCAGCTCGGCTATGTTGAAACTGTGTTTAATATTTAGATTTTGTTCCTATCTTGTGTTTGATTACTTTTTTGAGGAACTTTGCATGTAAAATAATTGCTACTCGGTATCTGTCTTCATTTTACATCAGTTAACTGTTTCACCTCGAAAATTTTTCCTAAGTTGTGTAATTAATTAATTAATTAATTAATTAATTTATGTATGTATGTATGATTAAAAATACATACACTTAACTATACACATTTAAAATTGTTGTGTCATTTTAGGACTGAAGGGACTAATACTAGGGACACCTACATATGATTCCCAAAGCATTATGAATATTTTCAAGCATTTCAATCGTAGGAGTTTTAACTATTTCTCTCTAGCTCTTTCTCTCTCACATTTTTCTGATAATGGCGCGTAGGTTTAAAAATTATTATCGTAATCGAAAATCCGGTTCAAATTGTGTTTCGTACAGAGATCTATACTACAATATGTGAAAAATCAGCCTACTATGTCATCGGTGTTATTCTGGAAGGTTTGAAAATACACACTTACACATAGTTGCATATTAGAAAACTATATAAATGAGTCATTTGGATTTCAAACCTCAAACAATTTATATTTTCTTCTATAACAATAAAATGTATATTAGTGTGTGTATCACTCCAGAGTTTTTAAAACGCGAATTCTCTGTGTAGGATGTAACGGTTTGCCTCAACGGATCTGAAAATATACATAAATTTTTCAAAATATTCCAAACAAAATATTAATTTTTAATTCTTGCATGAAATGCCCTAAAGCCGTAATCCAGTAATTTAAAACGCGAATTCTTGGATTTAATAAAAAAAATTCTGATGTGGGCAGCACATGACTTTCCTTATATAATGCAATGAATTTACTACTTTTACAGTAAAAAAGTAGGCTATTCTTATAGTAGATATTTATATTCTTTCCAAGATACTAAATTTTAGTCAATGAGTTGTTATTTTCATTGATTTAGCGTCATTTTTATCGATTTGGCGAGATTTTCAATAATTTGGTAACATTTTAAAAAGTCGTCAAGTTGGCGACATTTCACCAAATTCGTCGCCAAAATCTCGCCAAGCGTTATAGAGGGAGAAATAAGTTATTCTTATAACAGATAGATGACTATTGGCGTTCAAATACAAAAGTATTACTGAAAGTATCTTTTCTCATGAATGGAACGAGCTAGATCCACGAGAATTATGTCACCGAATTTATGACATGATATTACATTTGAAAAGTAAACATGTTTCTCAACGGTTAATATATATTTTCTATTTATGGGATTTTTTGATAAATTTATTTGAAAATATGCAATATCCCTAAACGGTTAATTCCAGAGTTCTAAATTTTATGTCAATCGTTTTCTAAGAAAAAATGACATAAGAAATGTCTATTTGCGTAACTTTAATAAAGCTTTTGATTTTTTGATGATTTTTTCAGAATTTCACTCGAAAATTTAGGGGGGTTCTGAACATTCGATTGCGTTTAAAAACAATGGGCTTCCAGTATTTACGGATTGTGATTTTTGTGCTAAATTTAATTCAAATCGCTCCATTCATTCGTGAGATATTGTCTCCACAGACTCACTGACACAGACACACAGACAGACATCACTTCAAAAATGTTCGATTCGTGATCAGGGATGCTTGAAACGTGCTTTCTCGTCAAAAACTCGAATTCGAATTTTTGACCTCGTCACAATACTTTCCTTATACATTATGTACATAAGGAAAGTTAAAAAAAAACGCGATTTGCTTTTGATGGGATGTACAGATTTAAAATTTGCATATCACTATGGAAAACTTAAAACAAATAATAACAGTTCTAAAAATTATTTCCCACATACAGTACCATGTCTTTCAAAATTTGAAAACTTTCCGCTCATTGAGCAACCATGTTATGATCTACAAAACGGAAAACAACGAATCATAGTTTGGAAATTTCAAAGGAAAGGTAAAACCGATGTTGGTCAGCGGTATGATGGGGTAATACGAACGCAAATGAACCTACAGACGGTCAGTTTTGAAGGTAAGTCAGTAGAACCGACTCTTCCGGCGCCATGACGAGAATAATCGTGTGCGGACATTTTTAGATTTCTACACTGAAATTATGTTGTACCAAATACGATGTTGGAAATGTAACGAGGAACAACTTCCTCAAATTTATAAACGCGCAAATCATTCAGTTTAATTTATATATCTAGAGGTGGCGGGAAAAGCACATACGTCAAAAATTCCTATTTTTACTTTCTTTATATACATAGTATGTATATAAGGAAAGTAAAAATCTGAAACTCGAATGCAAACTCGAGTTTCCGACGAGAGAGCACGTTTGAAGCATCCCTAATCACGAATGGAACATTTTTAAGGTGATGTCTGTGTGTGTGTGTGTGTGTGGAAGTGTGTGTGTGTGTGTGTGTGTGTGTGTGTCAGTGAGACTGTGGAGACGATAACTGACGAACGAATGGACCGATTCGAACCAAATTTGGTACAAAAATCACAATCCGTAAACACTGGAAGCCTATTGCTTTTATACGCAATCGAATGTTAAGAACCCCCCTTAATTTTCGAATGAAATTTTGAAAAAATCGTCAAAAAATCAAAACCAATAATAAAGTTAAGTAAATAGACATTTCTTATGTAATTTTTCATTAGAAAACGATTGACATAAATTTTAGAACGCTAACATGAACCGTTCTCGAGATATTGCACATTTTTCAAAAAAATTATCAAAAAGTCATATAAAATAGAAAAAAAAATATTTCCTATTGAGAAACATGTTCACTTTTCATATATAATATCATGCGATAAATTCGGTGACATCATTCTCGTGGATCTAGCTCGTTCCATTCATGAAAAAAGATACTTTGAGTAAAACTTTTGCATTTAAACGCCAATTTATCTGCTGTAAGAATAACTTATTTCTTCGTCCATAACGCTTGGCGAGATTTTGGCGACGAAATTGGCGGAATGTCGCCAACTTGGCGACTTTTTGAAATGTTGCCAAATTACCGAAAATCTCGCCAAATGGATAAAAATGACGCTAAATCAATGAAAATGACGACTAATTGTCGAAAATGCAATATCTAATAAGTTATATAATATATAAATATATAATAATAGTTATATAATATATGTCGAAAATTCAATATCTAATAAGTTATATATATATATATATATATATATAATTTATTTCTTAGTCCATAACGCTTGGCGAGATTTTGGCGACGAAATTGGCGGAATGTTGCCAACTTGGCGACTTTTTGAAATGTTGCCAAATTAACGAAAATCTCGCCAAATGGATAAAAATGGCGATAAATCAATGAAAATGAGGACTAATTGTCGAAAATTCAATATCTTGGAAAGGATATTAGTATCTATTAGAAGAAAAACCTATTTATTTTACTGTGAAAGTAGTAAATTCATTTCATTATATAAGGAAAGTCATGTGTTGCCCACATCAGATTTTTTAACTAGTTTCGAATGAAAGAAGTTTCAGCACATCTAGCGTACATATATAAATATTACACAGTTATCAGTTTTAAATACAATGTCCTCAGTAAAAATGTGTATTCACGATCCTTAGTTAATAAATATACGTACCCTCGTTTTCTTAGT
Organism: Amaurobius ferox; assembly: GCA_951213105.1. Classification (NCBI taxonomy): domain Eukaryota; kingdom Metazoa; phylum Arthropoda; class Arachnida; order Araneae; family Amaurobiidae; genus Amaurobius; species Amaurobius ferox. The sequence goes on from OX578149.1 coordinate 63,545,067, forward strand.
TATTAGATATACGTACGTTTACTCTCGGTAAGAACATATATATCTAATGCCAAGCTATGACCTCATTCTAACGGTGTATACGCATGGGCCTCAGTCTAACGGTGTATATGCATCGTCCGCATTCTAACGGTGTATAGGCATTGTCCTCAGTCTAACGGTGTATATGCATTGTCCGCATTCTGACGGTGTATATGCATGGTCCGCATTCTAACGGTGTATAACCATGGTCCTCGTTTACCTTGCAAAAATACATACTTGAAATAAAACTATTTTTAAAATATTCTTGCCACATATGCCATTAACTTCCTTCCAGGATGCCTAAAATGTGAAAACTATATCAGAAAAATCATTATTTCTGGAGGTCCTCAGTTTGGTGGGTTCCCCGCAGCGTCCTCGTTTTCCACCAAAAACCAACCTGTGTGTGTGTGGAAGTGTGTGTGTGTGTGTGTGTGTGTGTCAGTGAGTCTGTGGAGACGATATCTCACGAACGAATGGAGCGATTCGAATGAAATTTGGTACAGAAATTGCAATTCGTGGATACTGGAAGCCTATTGTTTTTAAACACAATGGAATGTTTAGAATCTTCTAAATGTTCGAGTAAAATTTTGAAAAAATCAACAAAAAATCGAAACCGTTAATAAAGGTACTCAAATATACATATTTATGTAATTTTTCCTTAATAAACGATTGACATAAACCCTAGAACGTTTGCATGAACCGTTCGCATGATATTGCACATTTTTCAAATAAATGTATCAAAAAATCCCATAAATTAAACAAAAAAATATTAACTATTGAGAAACATGTTCACTTTTCATATGTAATATCATGCCATAAATTGGGTGGCATCATTCTCGTGGATTTAGCTCGTTCCATTCACAAGAAAATATACTTTGAGCAATACTTTTGTAATTGAACGCCAATAGTCATTTATCTGCTATAAGAATAACTTATATCTCTGTCCATTACGCTTGACGAGATTTTGGCGACAAATCTGGCGGAATGTCGCCAACTTAACGACTTTTTTGCCAAATTAGCGAAATCTCGCCAACTTAACGACTTTTTTGCCAAATTAGCGAAATCTCGCCAAATGGTTAAGAGTGATGCTAAATCAATGAAGATGACGACTAATTGACGAAAATTCTGGAAAGATAATAAGTATTTACTACAAGAATAAGCTATTTTTTACTGTAAAAGTAGTAAATTGATTGCAGTATATAAGGAAAGTCGTGTGCTGCCCACATCAGATTTTCTTTTATTAAATATTTGATTTAAGAAATGTATGATCTTTGTTGTGGGGAAAGCGCATAAGTCAGCTATGCTTCTAAGACATTAAAAAAATAAAAAACTTTAAACACTTCTTAAATTTGTACGGATAGCAATGGGGTAAAAAATATAAATTAAGAAAAGTTATTATTTATTTAGCTCATAAATGTATAACAAAATCCATAAAAATTAAATTTGTATTCATAAAAAAAAAAATAAAAAAAGTTCTCCTGAAAGCATCAACATTTTCTTTTCTGAATATTTCAAAATCCTTGGTTTTGACTTAGGTGCCTTTCCCGTCAACTCTAGATATTATACAGTTCGCCATAAACGAAACCAAACATAGCGTTGCATATTAACCGAACTTCCAACATATTCAAATTGACTCGTATCATGCACTACTACAAGATGTATTCTGATGCTAAACTCACTTTATCATGAACTTTGATAAATGCAGTAGTTCTATTTTGCAGTCTCTGCCATTTATAGAAATCAACGCTGACCTTCATTCTTGATACAAAAAAATAATTGGACAGCCGCCAACTGTCGCTCAACCGTCGATGGAAAATGGACGATGGCATAAACTAAAAGGAATCACCATAAAAACAATTATATTTGTCGTAAAATACTGCAGAAGAAATTCGAAAATTATGCATAATAATACGCTCACGGAATATAGCATATCGGATCAGGAAATAGCTTTTCATATTTAGAAATGGGTCAAGTGGTTGGAAATTATAATTAGCAGTTTAATGACAGATGTGAACCGTAGTATGGCATCTTGCCCAAACCAAATTTACGATTTTGGAGGCCAGAATCCAAATTTTCTATTAAATCTTTACTGTTATGTCCGCTGTAGGTCATAAAAGATTTTTCATTTCTGCAGTTTTCAATAATAATCCACTGCAGGAGAAAACCGATCTAATGAGTGTACAGTTTGTAATAATCACAAATATATAAGTACCATCTTTAAATCTCAGACCATATTTGAAAACGAGCAATAAATTGGCTGCTATGCTTGAAAGTATCTTGCCGTGTGTGCACTATGGAATTTATATCTTGCACAGAATGAACTGTGAAAATGTGTAAACGATGTAAACAAGTGTGTAAACAAGTGTACGATGTAAACAAGTGTACAGCAAATCTTATTGAAGAGAAGTAACTGAGGTCCAAATTTTATTCAATGAGGCTATCGTCAATACACCTTTGAGTGATGGTTGTTATGACAGATCCGGAGATCTCCATAGTCATCCAAAATACAGTCACCAAAATTATACAGGTCAAAGTCTGGGTCTGAAATGTATTGTTGTAAAGATTACACTAAGGATGTGGCTTTATTAGTAACATTACTATTCACTCATATTTTAATTATAACCATTGTTTAGGGGTACTAAAATGTGAATACCGTGGGCCAGGAGTCAATAATACTCACGATAAAAATGGTACATGTACTGTCGCATAATCATACAATTTGTGAAAGATGGTATACTAAGACTGTCTTTATCAGTAGTATTATGGGGAAAGGGTACATGTCCTTTAATTTTTGGAATTCCCCAACAAGACATTTTATTTACAATTTTTGTTAATATCGATTTCGAAATGTTAAATAACAGCACAATGAAGTACATATGCAGAAATATTATAATACATCAAATATGCGAAATAGGTGATTTTTTAAGTAAACAAAAATCATCCTTAAAATCAGATTTAAAAGTGAAGGAAACATAATAATTAGAAAATTTCTCGCTAACAAAATTCTATTATTAAGTAATTAAACTCTATTTAATTCTAAATAATTAAACTCTATTTAATTCTAAGTAACTAAACTCTATTTAATTCTAAGTAACTAAACTATATTTAATAGTCACTAATGTTATTTTATCACTAGCGTGCTCTTCTACTGATTATTGAGGCTATTATATAGCTATAGCTGGAGAAAAGGATTTAGCATTTCGACGCTTGCCAGTTGGGAGGTTTCTATCTTTTACTGTAATATACAATGCATGATAATGTATATGGAAAGTATTGGAATCATTGACAAAAATCAGAACTCGAGCTTTTGGTTGATCTGTATCTTTCAGAGATTCCAGATAACAATAAAACTATTTTTAGCGCAATGTCTGCCGTGCGTGTGTCTATCTCTGTGTATCCAGGTCTTTTTTGTTAAATGACTCGCAGTAATCGTTAAAATCTTAACAAATGCAGAAATAAATTACTTAAATGATTGTTTAATACATCATTTAAGTAATTTATTTTCATTTTATTAGTTTTTCATTTTTTTACGTAGAAACGACTAAAACCGTGCTCATTACTGTAGGGTGAACTATTTTTGAGATATTGAAGTGTATTGGAATTTCGAACAGTCGCCAACGTTTTAAAAAGCATAAAGTTGTCAAATGAAAAAGAAGGCGCATTGGAGCTGTGAATCGATAAAATATCAAATAAGTATCCGTATCATTTTCTGCAATTAAACCTAATTTTATGGATTATGAAAGATAAAATGAATTGAGTTTGTAGAGAAAGTTGGCTACACACATCAAACATTTTTCCATTTCTATGTGTGAGATCAGAAATAGGTCTCACACTGTTTTGATGAGACAGTTTTATGTACATTATTTATTGTGTCTGAAACGTCAAACAATGCTTCCAGTCTGAATGACGCCAAAGTTTACAGCACGTGAGCCCTAAGGTCAGATAAAACCATAAATTTAAGAGTGTCAAGACAGAAGGGGTCGAACGAATCTAAGAATAATGTAAATAACGACATTGGATAAAAGGCTAACCAATTGAGAAGAAGGTTGTAGCTTCATTCTGATGGCTGCAAATCAGAGAAAAGGGGGAGTGTCAGTCCAGAGGCAAAAGAGCCACAACCTATGATATACAGAACGGCGAATAACTAAGAGATATACGGATGACTATACGGATGACGTTTCTCTTTCTTTCTGTGCTGTAAGAAACGATCGTACAGCACGACGATGAGGTTAAAAGATTAACAGCTCGAAATTAAGGAGCACGAAACGTAATACAGAGAAAGACGTCGATGGCCAGATCAATGTACAGTGCAATCAGAAGTACGAGATGGAGCCAAACACCCAGAGTTACGACTAGTATGAGTTACTGATGCAAGCATTAATGGTCTATGGTCAAAGTCAAAAGTGAAGGTATGCCCATTAAAAAGTCACCTGTAAAGTAATTTATTAGTCACCTGTAAAATGTGACAGCTCGAAAGGGCGCTAGATTTCGACATCTCAGTTGTGAACATTCACTACTGCTTAGAATAAAGAGTGAAAATTAAATAAATAGTTAAAGTTTGAACACATTTAATGGTTTCATTGAAAATATTAATTAAATTAAAATATGTCAACACGTATTAAGTCACGCTTAAGTGTTGTTAATTTATGCTTGAACTTCATTTAGAAAGAAATGTAAGAAAATTCAAATAATTTGAAGTGTTTGAAATAATTTATTTAAAAGGGTGCTGGTTTGGTTGGTTACGAAGAAATTTCAAAGTTCGGGTGCGGCCAGCTACGAAAACTAAATAGCACTGAAGAAGTACAGACATATATTTAAGCAACCTTACACAGTGAAAATTAAAAATAGACTGCGATATTTTTTATAAGCTAATAAATATACTATGCCCGCGTAAAACACAGATAAATAGTATATTTTTAGAATACTATTCTCAGTATCACATCTCCTTTGCATTATCCGAAGCAGTCGACTAATTTTAATTAATACAATAAGGTTGTGTTACAAGACCTATCAAATTTATATAAATCAAATAAGCACATAAAAAAAAAAGATTTCATATGTCTGAACTAAATCATACAATATAAAAAGCTGCTGAAATGGAGAGATTTTGTATCAATCATTCAGTTACTTATACATTTATGTAAAGGTAAGAAAACATCAATAAATCGATGTTCAAACTAACCCAAAATCACCAAATTACGGTACACATCTAGCTTGAAAATAAAAGTTATAAAAACGATTATAGTATTCGTGTTAGTAGAATTGAACAAAATCCTACTAAATTTAATGGAAACAGAATACTTATATGTTCACCACTGGACTTTCACGCCATTATTCTTAACACTACTTGTTATTCTCGGATGCAACCTATATATTTCTGTGAACGTCGTTGAATAATATTTTTGCATATGTATATATCACCTGTATTTGATAGAGTTCAGAAAAAAAAACTCGAAAGAAGTAACTAATGCATGGCTGACACATACATTTATTTCAAGAACTTCTTGACGAGATTGGTAAAATATTTATTTATTCCTCGTATCAACAGGAAATGAAGCGCTAAACATGGAGAAACGCTATGGCTGCTTATGTTTTCACTTATCAAATAGTGCGTGGGCAATGCGCACTGATTTACATTTTCCTACTAAATAGAAACACTACCCTGAACATATGCGTATAGAGAGTTAATGAGCTCTGGACAAAATAGACAGCGATTAATTATTCGGTTTATTTAATTTTATGTGCTGGCTTACACTGCGCAGCTTTCTTGAATTTCAGGACTCGAATAGTGAAAACAAAGATTAAACGAAATTATTCTTAATATCAGATGCACCATTTTAAAATTATCGGTATATATTAATACAATGGAAAAACATTATTTTCCATTTTTCATATTCTCATACTTTGTGGGGAGAGAGAATGAAGGTATCTGTTTAAATGGTTGCTGTTTAAATCAGGTTAAATGGTTGCAGTAAAAAAACAAGAAAGATCAATCATGCTTAAAGCGTTGATTATGAAACACTTTCCAACTTCAATGCAATTTTAGTTAAACAAGTCTAAAATGCAATGCATTCCTCGGTAATATTTTGAAGCTTATCACAATACTGCATTAATTTATTATATTTGAAAACTTAAACCATCGAAAAAAATGAACTTCATTCAAATGACGGCATTGAAATTTAAATTGCCTGGCTTAAACATCTCTAAAATGTTATACATATAATATAATAGTACATATAATATAATATACATATAATAGTTTTAGAATTATCATAATACTACGATAATTTATTATGTTTGAAAACTTCATCGAAAACAACTGAAATTAATTCAAATGACGTCATAGAAAAAATAACACGCCTGGATCTCTCTATAAAAAAAGGATTTCATTCATACTTTCTCCCATTCATTTCATTCATCACAATACTATAATAATTTATTTTATTTAAACATTTTGTTTAAGACCATGGAGCTACAAAAAATTGAACTCTATGCATGAAACTTCATCAAAAAAAATCGTCCTTCTCTTTATGAAATCAATTAATATTTTATTCATATCAGCCATGCAGACTCCATGGACTAAATTATTTTGTGTTAAAAAAATACAGGAATTCTAATACAACTCATTCTATATATTTTGCTGTTTACATTTTATATAGGTGAAAAATAGGCTTAGTTGTAGAAATAATCAAATTTAGATGAGCATTTAAACTCAAATATATTGTCATTGCGTTGTTTCAGTATGTAGATGCACAGAATTTAAGCAAAAATAAAGTAGTTTTAGGACGGATACAACACTCAATATGAATTAAAAAGAACTTAAAAAAATCACGATTTTGAAACAAGATGGATGCCATATATCATTTTGAAGTAGGTCATGTGATCGTTTCATATTATGGTCACGTGATCGTTTCATATAAGAGGTGTAATTATTATTTTAATTTTTATTTAAAAGACTACTGGATATATTTCGCTAAATTTTTTTTATATACTTAATAATTTGAATATTACCTAAAATTTTCGAAGCAATTTGTGAATTTGAAATCCGCTTAAAAAATGTTTGAAAAATTAGGTCCCATAGGACACAATGTATTTCATTTTTTCGACCCGGGTTCATCCGAAACTAATTGGGTGATATTATTCATTTATATACCCATAGGTTCTACAGACCGTCTGAACAACATTCTAAAATTTCATTTTGATTAAGTCATTTTTACGGCAGTTATCGTGCTAACAGACAGACAGACAGACAGACAGACAGAATGAACAAAGTTATAAACACTTTTCAACTTTGTTGTAGATCACACAAGGACTTCCGTTAAAAGACCAACAGCCTATTTTTCACTTTTGGGCTAAAGAGATATGCTGGCACTTGTGTCCTTCCGTATCACGCTTCACACATACCAATGTATGCCCATGTCATGTTTCACTGAATTTCGTTCGCTATTTTGAAAGTTATAAGAGAAAATCAGGATCCGAGAACGAATGAAGCACCATGTATAATTATAAATGTAACTAAATTATTGATTCAAAATATCACTATTTCAACGGCTTTTTATATTGTATGATTTAGTTAAGATATGTGATTTTTTTTATCTGCATTATTTGAACTACCCACATTTGATATGTCTTATAATCTTATTGTATTAATCAAAATTCGCAGAATGCTTCTGATAATAAATACTATTGCGATGTGATACTGAGGATAGTACAATAAGAATATATTATTTATTTGTGTTTTACGGGTATAGTGCATTTACGAGCTTATAAAAATATCGCTGTCTTTTTTTAAATTTTCCAACATCTTCTGTAATTTTTTATTTTCTTTATTAACATATGGAAATATTTTTTGTTTTCAGAAAACTACATATTTTGGCAAGCAATTCGAGCTCTAAGTTTTCGAAGTATAGTGGTTATAATTTTGATAATCAGTTTTTTTATCTGGATTTTCCAATGTGTGGGCAAACAGTATTATTTAAAATATCACAGATATTGCAGATTAATGTGATTACTTACTCCTTAGTGAAATACCAGTACACCAGAGTATGTTATGTTTTGTGAAAAAATTAGGAATTTTAATGAACATGGGGATTTTAAAGATGTTTAGTGATTGATGTGGTTTGAACAGAATAGCTGGAAATATATGTATTCAAGTGCGTATTTATGTGTCGTTAGGCAAGTCTATAGATTTACTTGAATCTAAAATATCATCAGCTATAGTGTGAAAGACCCAGACCGTCCAACTCATCTTAGGACATGAGTAGGTGTTTGGACGGTCGGAACGGGAAGCTAGCGGACGCCGGCTTCTAAGGACAGCGAAGTACCAGTATTCTATTGAATCATTAAATCATAGTTTGCAATTGAAGAAATATATTGGTTAATACATACAGTATCGCATTAATTGAAGTAAATTGAACATTCGTCGAAAAGCAGAGTGAGATTTTAAGATTGGACCAGAGATTTATTTATTCTATTATATATAATTATTATATTCTATTATATTTATTCTATTCTATTATTCTATTATTTTTTAGAAGGACTGAACCGGAAAGATTTGAAAATGAGAGATATATGCTACACAACACTAATAAAGTAGCAGAAAACAAAAACAGAAACAAAAACAAACACATAGAATACAATGTAAAAACATGTATAAATGATTTTTCCACTGACTTAAGTGAATGTTGAAAGCAATACTACTCATAAACTCATTAAGAAACCTGGCTTGAGATGTCTCTTGTAATGAGAACACAGCTTTTAATTTTTTGAATTGAGTTTTTGTTGTTACAAACACTCAAAAACCAAGTTGCACGATTAGCTGGGGAAGGTTTAGAAAGGTGAAATGCTTTAATGTGAGAACAGGAGAAAACGTAAAGGTCTAAATCGTTATAGGTGGTACAGTTGTTACAGGTGCAAGTTGAGGTGGATTTCAGGTGGATCAGCTATAGTGCATAAGTTTTGATTTATATACCCCCAAACAAGTTATTAAAGTAATTTGATATTTTTATGGGAAGTCTATGGTCGAAGTTTCAAGACGAAATCGAGGTGAAAACAAAGTGGACTAGTTATTTATAAACAGTTAGCAATTTAATTGTAGCACCTGTATATAAAGTATATGTTGTAAGCCTGTATATATTATAAGCTTTTAAATGTTAAAAATAAATTTGAAAAACTCAAATAAATTTATTGAATTTTAATGGAGTTTGCTTTTACAAAATGTTATTCAGGCAACACAATTTCGGTTCCATCGGACTCTAGCCACCCCGATTTTTTAACATTTTACAACATAATTTAAAAGTGTTTATGGCTGTGTTCATTCTGTCTGTCTGTCTGTCTGTCCGTTTGTCTGTCTGTCTGTCCGTTAGCACGATAACTGCCATAAAAATGACTTCATTAAAATGAAATTTTAGTATGTTTCGTTGTTCAGACGGTCTATGGGACCTATGGGAATATAAATGAATAATATCACCCAATTAGTTTTCGATTGAACCCTGGTTGAAAAAATGAAATACATCGAACCCTAAGGGACCTAATTTTTGAAACATATTTTAAGCGAATTGGAAATTCACAAATTGCTTCGAAAGTTGTAGGAAATATTCAAATTATCCCATAAAATGTATAAAAAAAATTTCAGGAAATATATTCAGTAGTTTTTTAAAATAAAAATTAAAATTATAATTACATCCTTTATATGAAGAAATCACGTGACCATTATATGAAGAGACCACGTGAGTCACTTAAAAATAAAATATGGCATCCATCTTGTGTCAAAATCTGGATTTTAAAATCTTTTTAATATAAGTTTAGTGTTGTATCCGTCCTAAAGCCTCTTTATTTTTGCCTTATTTCTGTGCATCTGTATTCTGAAACAACGCAATTGCAATATATTTCAGTTTAAATGATCATGAATCTTTGTTTGTTTCTACAACAAAACCTAATTTTCACTTATGGAGAATGCAAAAAGTTTAGGTTGTTATGAAGCATAACATTTATTTGCACAGAATGCAAATACTGTTCATGCCCCGGGTTAGCCCCAGGAATGAAAGAAGGGGGGAGTAGTAATTACTTAATATAGGCTATATGTATGGTAAGTTATTGCTACACGAAGCCTCCTCACAGACGAGACGAGACAGTTCGACGCCATAGTTTGAATGATACAAGACAGCGGTTGTAAATGTCATGAAAGGAGATGTTGCAGCAAATGTCAAATTGAAATCTCTCAAAATTTATAGCCCTTGTCATGTGTTAGCTCTCACCAGGGCGTACTTTCCGACTGTGGGAATCCCTCCGGTCGTCCATTACTATTGGGACGCATAGAAATTGAGCTTCATTACGGAATCCAATAATTCGGTCGGAATTAGAACCACACTCTCACACATCAGTGAATTAAAGAATGGTAGGTCGAGGTGATTTCCACACCAATTTTGTTCCGCCCTCTTCAAAAATCTGAAGGGACTGGACCTTAAAATGTAAAATTAAACTCCATTCCGATCTCATTAGAGAAGGTCTTCAAGTGTATGTGCACTTGTCTTAAAACACGATTCGAAATGCATTTTGACGCATTTTAGGCACCGGTATCGGCAGCCACTCTTTAACAGCAGCCCGAAGCACATAGTAAGGAGCCAATTTTTGTACCCTACTGCGAGTACATATACTTAAGTGCAGCTTGTAGCCAGGCGCGATCATTCAGCAAATTAAGTGTTATGGCCGCTCTAAGCCAAGTCGAGCTATGGCGGAACCAGACTGAAGTGTGCATCATCATTGAGCAGTGGCGGTCATCGGCGCAGAGGAGACTTCGCCCATCTTTGGTACCCAGTATCATCCAGCTCTGAAAACAGACGGCGTAGTATGGACTACCCTTTGGATCCTTTAAATTACATTTAGGATATGACATCTGTGTGGACCGAAAGGACGGTAAACGACAGCTCAGAGTCTATCTCACCTCACGGACGAGTATACCTGGACAAGGTGTTTGCTGGGCATCAATTCTTGGCTCCTATGCAGCGATCGTCGGACCAGGGATAAACATTGGACTCAGAAGAACTTCCCATTAAGAACATCATTGAAAGTTGGCGAAAAATATGTCATACTACAACTACATTAATGTAGTTACTATATGTGTCTGTTAGTCATTGTTACATTTTTAAACATATTTATCATATAATTCTGAATACCATTTGTTAACTTTTGCCTTAAACCATTTACGCAGAGTACCCAATTTTTGCCCAGTTTTGGTCTGTCAAAGTACTTCAGAGAAGACACGTGACGTCATACGCGAAAACTAATATGTTTTTATAATTTCAGCACATCAAAATATACCTTAAAATCAACTCTCAGCTGTTAGTCAGGAAAAATCGGGTCGGCCTGTGTTAGTTAAGCATTTGTTGTTCTCAGATTTTTTGCACCCGAGCAGGGGGTGCATGTATCATTAGCTGTGGCTGCTATAAAAATGCTTGCTAAAATAGTCACCAGTAAAATGTGACAGCTCAAAAGGGCGCTAGATTTCGACATCTCAGCTGTGAACATTCACTACTGCTCAGAATAAAGAGTGAAAATTAAATAAATAGTTAAAATTTGAACACATTTAATGGTTTAGCCGGCCGGCTAATCGGTTGCTCATGTCCCTGTTGACGAGCCGGTCGGCCTGGGTCTTCAACATTTAATGGTTTCTTTGAAAATATTAATTAAAATTAAAATATGTCAACACGTATTAAGTCACGCTTAAGTGTTGTTAATTTATGCTTGAACTTCATTCAGAAATGCTAGAAAATTCAAATAATTTGAAGTGTTTAAAATAATTTATTTAAAAGGGTGCTGGTTTGGTTGGTTACAAAAAAATTTCAGTGTTCGGGTGCGGCCAGCTACGAAAACTAAATAGCACTGAAGAAGTACAGACATATAGTTAAGCAACTTTACACAGTGAAAATTAAAAATAGACAGCGATATTTTTTATAAGCTAATAAATATACTATGCCCGCGTAAAACACAGATAAATAGTATATTCTTAGTATACTATTCTCAGTATCACATCTCCATTGCATTATCAGAAGCAGTCGGCTAATTTTTATTAATACAATAAGGTTGCGTTATAAGACCTATCAAATTTATATAAATCAAATATGCACATAAAAAAAAGATTTCATATGTCTGAAATAAATCATACAATATAAAAAGCTGCTGAAATGGAGAGATTTTGTTTCAATCATCCAGTTACTTATACATTTATGTAAAGGTAAGAAACCATCAATGAATCGATGTTCAAACTAACCCAAAATCACCAAATTACGGTACACATCTAGCTTGAAAATAAAAGTTATACAAACGATTATAGTATTCGTGTTAGTAGAATTGAACAAAATCCAACTAAATTTAATAGAAACAGAATACTTATATGTTCACCACTGGCCTTTCACCTCATTATTCTTAACACTACTTGTTATTCTCGGATGCAACTTATATATTTCTGTGAACGTCGTTGAATAATATTTTTGCATATGTATATATCACCTGTATTTGATAGAGTTCAGAAAAAAAACTCTAAAGAAGTAACTAATGCATGGCTGACACATACATTTATTTCAAAAACTTCTTGACGAGATTGGTAAAATATTTATTTATTCCTCGTATCAACAGGAAATGAAGCGCTAAACATGGAGAAACTTATGTTTTTTTCACTTATCAAATAGTGCGTGGGCAATGCGCACTGATTTACATTTTCCTACTAAAGAGAAACACTACCCTGAACATATGCGTATAGAGAGTTAATGAGCTCTGGACAAAATAGAGAGAGATTATTTATTCGATTTATTTCATTTTATGTGCTGGCTTACACTGCACAGCTTTCTTGAATTTCGGTTTACTGTAGCTGATGACACGGATTAAACGACATTATTCTTAATATAAGATGCACTATTTTAAAATTATTGGTATATATTAATACATTGGAAAAACATTATTTTCCATTTTTCATATTCTCATACTTTGTGGGGAGACAGAATGAAGGTATCTGTTTAAATGGTTGCTGTTTAAATCAGGTTAAATGGTTGCACTAAAAAAAAGTCCTTATGACCTCTGGAAAAAATTTAAAAAGTAGCTCTCGGTAGTAATATTTAAAATATCACGAATGTTGCAGCTTAATGTGTTTACTTACTCCTTGGTGAAAGATTAGTACACAAGCAAAATATACACTTCGTGACAGTGAAAATGAGACACCAAAAAGGAGTGGGCAGAAAAATATTCAAATTGCAGGTTACAAGCAGCTCACCGAGTTATGTAAATGAAGCAAAATTCGCAACTGTCCCATGCACGCTGAATGAGATATAACTGGAGTAACCCGCAGAATCGACAATAGTCGCGCTGCTCTGTCATGCAGGGAAATCATTTTGCATTTTTTTTGTCTCAGAGAAAACGTGTAGTAGCAGAGAATGCCAGACCGCCGTTAACCAATGCAGTTCCAGCAGAAAGACGATTTCACGAAGGGTATGGTGATGGGACTCAGAAGGGCAGGTTCGGCTCTACGACAAATCTTAGCGGACAGCCACCTATACGCGTCCACGGTGCACCGACTATGGCGAAGATGGTAGAACAAGGGAATGTGGCACGTTTGAGGGGTGTCGGTACGACCAGAGCGACGTCAGCCCGCGTGGACCGACGCATCCGTAGGCAAGCGGACACCCCATAGCGCTCTTCTCTGACCATAGGTGACGTCACCTATGGCCAGAGTTGAAGAGCGCTATAAGGGGCCTGTTTTATATGTCTCCTCAGGGGCCTAATGATAAGTCTATGAGAGGAAAGGCAAAGAGGAAGGGTCTATAAGAGAACTTTAGAAATAAGAATTATGTCCTATTATCCTATATTAAAATATTATATATTACTGTTCTTCATTTCCCTTCCTTCCTCTTTCTCTCTCTATATACAACAGACCCCCTCATAGGGAGTCCAGCTCCTCAACGAATCTGAAACAAATTCTAGACGAGAAGCGACCCGGTGAGGTGAGAACCCAATTGTTTTCAAAGTCTCACATGCTGTTTCGAAACATTCGCATATATGCATTCTCGATTGGGACGATTCCGAGGTTCGAACCACACAGCACATTTTCTAAACGATGACGCACGAAATCATTTCTGAAATTGGAACCACCACACGATGAGCCACGCAACACATGTTTCTAAATGATGACGTCATAAATATGACGCGGCGGCAACGCATTCGCCGGCAAGGCCACTTCCGTCGCCCTTTTGCAGCATATGCAGGACAACCTTAATGTTCCCATGTCGACCAGGATCATTATTCGGCGATTGGTCGCCAGCGACCTGCACTCATGGCGCCCGTTAAGAAGACTGCCATTGACCCAACAACACAGACACCTCCGTTTGCAATGGTGTCGGGATATGGTCACGTGGAAAGCGGAATGGCACTGGGTCGTGTTCTCAGACAAGCCGCGCTTCTGTCTTAGGGTCGCCATGTACGGGTCTGGAGCCAAAGTGGCGACAGGTTCAATTCTTCTGCATCTGTGGAACCCCACACAGCCCGACAACGCGGCATTTGGGGAGTCATCGCCTACGATAGCAGGTCACCTCTGGTCCGTATTGAGGACACCATGACGTCCCAACCATACGTGGATCATGTGCTGCGGCCGGTGATACTACAGAGGGTGTCCAATGCCATTTACCAGCAGGATAACGCCCGACCACACATGCCACGCATCAGCCAACATGCCCTGCAAGTTGCCCAGGTGCTTCCTTGGCCACCAGTCTCCCCTGATCCCTCACCAATTGAACATGTCTGGGACGTGATTGGACGTCGCTTGCGTGCACTGCCACCGCAACGTTTAGATGACGAATTTTGGCAAATGCTTGACAGGGAATAGGAAGCGATCCCTCAGGAAGCCATCCGCACGTTTTGACTCTGTACCTAGACGTGTTGCTGCCTGTATCGCCGCCTGCGGTGGTCCTACAACCTACTAATCAGACGGTGTTATCGCTCAGTGTATAGCTGTATCATGTTGCGATAAACATCAGTCATTGTTCTTTGCTGTCTCTCTCTATTTGCCGATTTTCATCACTTTCCCCCACTTCATCTTGGTGCCTCATTTTCACTGTCACGTAGTGCATTTTGCTGTGTTAAAAAATAGAACGTTAAATAGATCCTAAAGATGTTTAATGATTCGTGAGGTTTGAAGAACAGAGTAGATGCAAGTTAGTAAATTAATCTGATATTTTGTATCTATGGTTGGAGTACCCAAATGAAATCTGGGAGGAAATTGAATATTTTTATACTAAACTGTTTATAATCTATTTATAAATAGTTAGTATGCACATATAGTTTTATAACAGTTATTTATACTAAACTGTTTATAATCTATTTATAAATAATTAGCAAGTACTAATTTGTAATGTTTTAGAAACCTATGAACGTAACAAATGAGCCTGAAAAAATCGAATAAACTTATTCAACTTTACTGGAATTATTTTAATATTATTCACGCAACATAACTTCAGCTTCACCGGATTCAAGCCACCCCGATTTTTTACTGGAAGTCGCTAACATTCTCATAAACGGGAAACTTGATTCAAATCGAGTACACCTTCCCATGTTGGGCATGTATGTGTTAGGATTCTCATGAAAAATTTCATACAAAACAATTTCTTGTTAATTATAGTTGTGCGTACTTTTATCTCTTATTTTAATATATTGATTGTATAAAGAACTATATTTTATTTTACTACAATCTATTGGCGCAAGAGCAAATCCCCAACTGTAAATTTCATAAAAATCTGAGAGTTCCGTTATTATTTGACATGTACGTATATTTATAGTAGACACATACGTATATACAGTTGACGCAGTTTAGTCGTGGTGTTCAAATACCCACAAAATACGTGATTCTAACTAAATTTTTTTCCATATATAGGATATTATGTATAGTAAAAAATTTATAGGACAAATTATGTATAAGCAGGGAATGTAGTAATGTGTTTAATAATGTTAAGCAAGTAGCCTAAGGCTGCACATAGGAGTGGCAACTGCTGTCGTAGGACTTAGCACGGCAGCGTCATACCAAATATTCTCGATAAAACTCCTCAACTAGTTACAATATATAACATAATAGTAATAATATTATCAATTATCATTACTATTATCACCATTGAATCCTTTAAGTCATATGGTGGATTTGTTAACGCGTGTATGGAATGCAATATGCATTTCAGCATGACCTGCTTTCTAGACCAGGGTTAGCCACATGTAACTGATTTTCAACAGCTATAGCAGGATTTTCAACTTGTTGAATTTTTTATATGTAATGGGGTCGCCGTATCGCTATTCTGGGCTCCTGCTCAGAAGTAAAGGACAAGACCCCCTTTACAGTTATACGAAACAAATAGAATATTCTGTTCGACCAGCGAACTTTTCATTTTTCTCCATAGACCATTAGATGACCTATTTCCTTATTCAAAATTTAAAATAAACTTTGTCATGACCTACAATGTGATTAGTTTAAGCTATGTACAAAATTTTATTTGAATCGGTTTAGTTTTACTTTGTCAACGAAACTTTCGAATGCAATCAGATGTGAGATGGTGTTAAAGCTGTTACGCTAGGAACAAGCTTCACTTTAGCAAGAAGACGTTCTTCCTCCAATAGGGGACAGCTGGTTTTACACTGTATGAGTTCAGTTATTTTATTTATGCCACACTTTAAACCTTTGAAAGAACTTTATGTCAAAGAGCCACTTCATAGTCAAACCGAAAAAAAAAAATGTTTCCCCATAAATGTGGTAGAAATAAAATTCATGTCGCCAGAAACTTTAATTTTTCAAACTATAAAGTTCTGACATAGTTTAAAATGTCAAAAAGAACGTTTTTTTCCTTTTTCTCTCTCTTTCTAACCTTTTTACACTTCTCAATTTCAGATCTTAAACGCGATTCGTGACTGGAATTTACAATCTGTCGGAGCTAGAGTTCATTCTTTTATGCGATTAATGTTTTCTATTCTAACTTGAGCACAGTCTGTACGTCGTGGGAAATACTAGTCTTTATACGTAGTCGGTTCTTATTTGATTCAGAAACGTGACAGAGTAAGTCAATGAGAGAGATGGGATACAAGATGTTCTAAGGATAAACTTTAATGTGTCTTCCTCCGCCAACTGACAGGAAGTTAGTTATATAACTAATACTTAAGCTTGTGATAGATAACGAAACTAACGTCCTTTAAAAATCACATTGCAACCTTTTAACAAGTTTTATTCTGTTTGGTTCTAATTGGTTCGGTAAAATTCTATGGCCTGGTCCATATTATGAGTGAAAAAAGATTCAGCCTTCTATGTCACCGGTGGGCTTTTGAAAGGTCACGGACGCCTGCTTTTAAAGCAATTTCTCTCTTCATCCCCCGTGGTGAAAAATCGAAAATTTGTCTTCATTCATTTCTGTTGTTTAGTGATCAATCATGTGCAAATATTTATCTTTTTAGGTCCCCTTGGAGCTTTTGAATATTCTTCAAAAGACAAAAATATGTAAGACAGTTGTTATATAGATATGCAATGGACAATTTTCTTGTACAAAAACTATTTACATGTATAAAAATATAATAGTATGAATTCTTTATATACATTTAGAAAGCCTTATCTATTTTATCTACCTTTATCTGCGTCGTATACTCACGTTAGAACCAGACCACGGCATGAAATTTTAGATCTATAAGCAACTTTGTAGGTCTTATAAAATTATGGTATAATTGTGATAAGGCTTTCACACCTCTGTGTTAAAATTGTATATTAAAGTATTGTTTTATTTCTGTGTGATTGAAAGTGTCAATTTCGAAATATAAATGTCTTTTCTACATGTTTTCAATTACATTGACTTTTAAGGGAAGTGAACTCTAAAATCGCAAAAGTGTTTATGTTCCAGAAAAATAGTAATAGTTTTGTATTTTCGCTTCTCAGTCGCTAGTTGGGAACTTGCAGGTTTTGCGCACGCGCGCGTTTGAAAAAGGATTTTGGAAGCAGTGTGGAAGGAGTCGTGGAAAAATGTAGACGTGTGTGTTTGATTCGCGTATGATCGCGAATTTTAAGAAAAGGTGGATTAATTTTGAAAGTGGAAGGATGTGATTAAAATATGTAACATAGTTCGACAAGTTGTGCGTAGAGTCGTTTGGCTCGGTTCAGAGATGAGTCACTCGTGTTTTTAAATGAATCAGCCTGGTAGTAATGGAATAATGAGTCTTGTGAAAAGAGAAAATGGTTCTTTCACTGGTCGGCTTGAATCGCTAATAGGGCTAGAGGGAAAGCTCATTTTACAGCGATTTGTATTTGCCTGACTCCTCCTTGTGTCCTAAGGTACGAATCAACCAATCTCCGTAACCAACCAAGATGTCGAATTCCGCCAGCATGATGTTGTGTAGTCAAGTTTCCCGACCATTATGGATTTTGTTCTGCGCAAGAATCTCGATGAGTTTATGCCGAGAGTCCATCCTGATATCCTTTCCCATGGTACAGAATTGTAAATGTTATATTTAAAAGAGACGAGGTAAAGTTTTATATATATTTAGTCTTCCACCTAACGAATAGAGTGTTAATTGTCAAATCCTCGTGAGTATCGAGTCATTGATGATGTTATATGAAAATGTCGTATATGTTCAAAGTATACAAATGTGATATATAGATGTCAAGTATAATGTGAGGAATATTGTGTTTATTTTATGTATCAGAAAATATGTGTATTCTCTTGGTTCCTCTTCCTCCAGGGGTGTTCTTAATGGTCACCCTACCGAGTGTAACTCTGAGTTATTGCGAGAAATGCTTGTACTCCACTGTTTTCGATCAACTGCCTTGTTATTTCATGTTTAATAAATGTGTTTGATTTCAAAACTTTGTCTTCTCTGTCGAAGCAAACAACTGAAGTTAACTTTGTCATTCAACACAAAAACAATCCATGTAATCAGCAATTGGTCCACGTTAATAGATTAACTCCTTTACCTCCTAGACGTAGTGAATTGATTTCTAGCACATATAATGATAACATTGATAATTCTTCAACTCAAGAAACAAGACAATTTAAAAGTAGATATTTTCTAAACCATCAAAATAGGGTTAAAACTCAAAATGTTCCTAATTCACACAAGTATGACTTGCGCCCAAGAGGCCAATTTATTCATTAAAGTTACTTGTCAATTAAGGCAATATGTCAAGAGAGCAATTGACTCAAAAGTAAAGTAAAATATTTAGATTGTGAAATTCTCACATTCTCAAAAAAAAAGACTGATATTGTTGTGAGATGAACAATTATGTTTCATAATATTATATTTTCAATTGTTTCACAAAATGTTTTGCAAAACTGTATGCTATGTTAAAATGGATCCAATATTTCTGAACTTCTGTGTAATTTGCTTTATGTGTCAGTCAGCTGAATGTTCTGTACTGCAAGTTCTGTGCCAGTGCAGCTTTCTGAATGTGAGTGCCATGTTAATCAGGTTGAAGTAGTGTTTTAAAATTCTAAATACTTAAATAATAATTTTTTTTGCTTTCCTTTAATGATAAGCAGTAATGTTTTAAAGTAATTTTAAGATAATTAAGTACTTGATGGATTAGAGTTTTGGTAAGGATTTTTAAGGATAACTGATAATTTTTATCTCTGTTTTATTTTATGAATGTGTGAATGATTTTTTTTTAATTTAAAGGTCTAGTAAATTTTAGAAATTTTTTTTTGTCATTTGGTGTTTGTTGACTTATTGGTTGGGGGTACCGCCACCTCTAGGTTTGCAACTTTCTAATGGACTTGTTTCTTGCCTGGGTGCCTGATCAACATTCTTGGTTTGAAAATTTGTCTCATTTTCTAAATTAGTAATTTTTTTAAATGTCCTTTAAAGTAATTTGTTGGCAAGGTTGGATAATAGTTAATAAATTGATTTCTGTGAAAAGTAAATTTATAGAATTTTAATTGTAAAATTTTTGAAGAAAGAAAACTTTTTGTTTAGTTAAACTTTTTGTGAGTTGAGTAAATTAAATTTTCATGTCTCTGTGGTACTCACCAGAAAATGTATTAGTGTTTAAGTTTTAAAAGGGGCAATTTCATCATTTGTGTCTTGTTAATTTGGTGTTGTCTTGTAAAGGTCTATGCTTGTATTGAGACTTATTTTTTTTTGACTCACGAGTCAAACTTTAGGCCACTCTTGGATTTTGGTTATTATGCTGGTCATGATCTTGTTTGTTTTTGTTTTTTTCTTTGATGTACATGTACATCGCTAAAAATTTACACTAAATTCCTCTCAATGGAACATATGTCATTGGGAACTTAATGCAGGTATTTTCCTAGTATTGTGCGGAAAAATTCCCCGCTTTGCAGGAAATTTTTCTCCCGGGCCCCGAAGGAGTGTGATAAGGCTTTCACACCTCTGTGTTAAAATTGTATATTAAAGTATTGTTTTATTTCTGTGTGATTGAAAGTGTCAATTTCGAAATATAAATGTCTTTTCTACATGTTTTCAATTACATTGACTTTTAAGGGAAGTGAACTCTAAAATCGCAAAAGTGTTTATGTTCCAGAAAAATAGTAATAGTTTTGTATTTTCGCTTCTCAGTCGCTAGTTGGGAACTTGCAGGTTTTGCGCACGCGCGCGTTTGAAAAAGGATTTTGGAAGCAGTGTGGAAGGAGTCGTGGAAAAATGTAGACGTGTGTGTTTGATTCGCGTATGATCGCGAATTTTAAGAAAAGGTGGATTAATTTTGAAAGTGGAAGGATGTGATTAAAATATGTAACATAGTTCGACAAGTTGTGCGTAGAGTCGTTTGGCTCGGTTCAGAGATGAGTCACTCGTGTTTTTAAATGAATCAGCCTGGTAGTAATGGAATAATGAGTCTTGTGAAAAGAGAAAATGGTTCTTTCACTGGTCGGCTTGAATCGCTAATAGGGCTAGAGGGAAAGCTCATTTTACAGCGATTTGTATTTGCCTGACTCCTCCTTGTGTCCTAAGGTACGAATCAACCAATCTCCGTAACCAACCAAGATGTCGAATTCCGCCAGCATGATGTTGTGTAGTCAAGTTTCCCGACCATTATGGATTTTGTTCTGCGCAAGAATCTCGATGAGTTTATGCCGAGAGTCCATCCTGATATCCTTTCCCATGGTACAGAATTGTAAATGTTATATTTAAAAGAGACGAGGTAAAGTTTTATATATATTTAGTCTTCCACCTAACGAATAGAGTGTTAATTGTCAAATCCTCGTGAGTATCGAGTCATTGATGATGTTATATGAAAATGTCGTATATGTTCAAAGTATACAAATGTGATATATAGATGTCAAGTATAATGTGAGGAATATTGTGTTTATTTTATGTATCAGAAAATATGTGTATTCTCTTGGTTCCTCTTCCTCCAGGGGTGTTCTTAATGGTCACCCTACCGAGTGTAACTCTGAGTTATTGCGAGAAATGCTTGTACTCCACTGTTTTCGATCAACTGCCTTGTTATTTCATGTTTAATAAATGTGTTTGATTTCAAAACTTTGTCTTCTCTGTCGAGTATACCAAAACGTTCGCGACAATAATGTAGTGAACACATGGTAGAATGTAGTGAAGGTCATATTCAGCTGCTACGTTTAACAATTATGTTAAATCAGGGAATCTTAAATTTTTTTCCTGATCTAAAATCAACTTCTGGGTTTGACTACGCCAGATTTAAACCTATTAAACACTAATACAGAAATATGTAATAACAATTAACAAAAAAAAAAGACATAAATTTGATGTATATTATAATATTTTCTGTAAAGTTCTATTATTAGACTTTTCAACTTGTATCATAAACAATTATTCTTTAATACATTATAAATTTAATAAATAATGAATTACAATAAATAAGGAATTGTTTGGATTATCATAAATTCAAAAGAGCCTTTCAAAAACACTTCTTACAGTTAATAAATATAAATAATATTCAATATAAAAGCTTAGATTTTGAAAATCAAAATATTTAAATAATTGTGCACATTTATTCAGTGAGATCCTAGGTCTTCCACGAGTGCTGAAAGATCATTGATTATGGTCTTGTGGAGTAATAAATTAAATATTACTTAATTTGGGCTTAATTATGAAAATATGATTTGCCTCTAATTATAAATTTCTGTACATTGCCGAAGTGGAAACCCACCATAGTTAATTTATTGTGTTGCCCTTTGTTCTTGAAAAGCAATTTGATTAATAAACATAAAATTAATTTTACTTATCCAATGAAAATACATTAACTTGCTCAAATAAATTTTTATGAATTATAGTACTACAATCGGAAAATGTTTTGTATGCTACCCAAACGAACCAAATAATCCTTATCATGGAATGTGACCTTGATTATTTTGACACAAACCTTGTATCGAAGTTTCATCCCATTAATCAGATGATCCAGCATAGCAGTGATCAATAACTGTCATTGTTGTAGAGAGTTTTCAGTTTCTGGACAGAACTTGGAGGGGACAGTCAGGCTGATACAATTCTTCCAAGAGCAACAAATAGGTTTTATATCGGATTGAAGTCCGGAATATAGGCTGGTCATTGCATACGAGCAATATCCTAGCTCTCAAAGTGCTTGTCTACCATATAAATGAAGATGTCTGCTTGTGTTTGTGGGTCTGCTTGTGTGAGTCTGCTTGTGTGTGTGGGTCTGCTTGTGTGGGGTCGTTTTGGGGATCGATGATTAGCGTGTTCGAATGTAGAGGTCCCTTGCACAGCGCCACAATCCCAACCTTGTTATCGAGCGCCACATCAGCCCCACTATAGACATCAAGGGCTAGGGACCCGTAGCCTACGACAACCTATCCGCTCTAGTAGAGGTACCTGGATCATTGATGGAGCTAGCGGTACGTGGATGAAATTCTACGGCCCCTTGTGCTCCCATTCGTTGCTGGAATTCCAGGTGCACAATTCCAGCAGGATAATGCCTGGTCACACGCAGCTCGGGTCGCTTTAATTAATTCGCTAATGGAATGTTTTAAATTAAAATATATGTTCCAAACACAGTTCTTGGTTTTGTGTCACATAAATCCTTTTGAAAAAGCAAATGAACGAATCAGCAGTAAATATAGTATTACCGGGATGCAAAGTTCTATATGCGACCGCTTATATCTGAAGAACAGTCAATTGTAGTACTCAGATTTAATCCAGATTTAATCAATCTTGGTGAATATAATTAACCGTAACATAGTGCGCGACGGGCGTCTATGTATTGAGGCGCAAAGTCCTGTGCAACCGCGTGTATCCGAGGCATGCAAATTTTTTATGATTCTTTCAATATTTCACTCGAAAATGTAGGGAGGTTCTGAACATTCGATTACGTATAAAAAAAATAGGCTTCCAGTATTCACGGATTGTAATTTTTGTACCAAATTTCGCTCGAATCGGTCCATTCTTTCGTCAATTATCGTCTCCACAGATTCACTCCGCACACACAGACATCACCGCAAAAATGTTCGATTCGTGAGCAGAGTTGCTTGAGACGTGCTGTCCCGTCGAAAACTCGAATTCGAATTTTCGACCCTGTCACATTACTTTCCTTATACATTATTGTATATAAGGAAAGTGAAAATGAACAAATTCTTTAACAATGTCTCTAAAATTGACTATGCATAGATTCAAAACAAACATATTAGTTTGACAAGTCCTACCATAACAATGATCTACTTTGTGCCTCTCAATTAATTACAAAGATATGTCGAAGATTTCTCCCTAATTGAAAAGGATAAAGGGAATTAATTAATTCTACCTTACGGGAAACAGTCTGAAATTTATCGTCCTTCTTAGTCACGTCCAGTCTGTTTTCAATACTTATCAATTGAAAGATTTCCCAGTTAGGTGTTTGACAATCCCCAATTGTAAGAGTGCCAAGGCTTATAAGTGCAATTTTCACTTTGTGAGGATTCGGGTATGAGGACTACTATATGTATCTGGTTTTATATTTAATATGCAAAAACATTTACCGTATTCTATCAAAACTATCTTAAAAGGGGAAATTCACACAGCATCTTCTCAGTGAAATGTATCATGAACTACATAACTGATTTTGATGCAGTTATTTCATGGAAATGAATCTGAGTTCAAGAAAATCTCAAAATATACTCTTGAAATCGGTATTGTCCGATGACATGAAACCCACGCGGTGTAGACTGAATTCATTGTTCGTCTTGTTTGATCAAATTCTCTAGTTATAGTAGACATCTTTGTTTGTGCTCTTAAATTTTATACATATCCATTATTTGAAATCAGATAGCGGACATTAGTGTGTATCTTGAGTGTGGTTACTTCCTTGCCGAGGTTAAGCCCTTTAAACTGTAGCGTTCGTTCTAAGTAACATTATTAATGATCTTTAGAAGACAGGAAGGGAGAGGGATAGTCCATTGGTTATGGTGATAGGATCGTACGGGGAGGACTCAAGTTCGATCGCAGACATCACCCAAAACTATACCCTTTTCTACGTGGAGTATAGGCACGGTAAAGCTGTAGGTACGAATTTTTTCCGAAAGGTGACGGGTCAGAGGAAGGATGATACGATCCCGTAATTGCCACTCTCTTAGGGTTCCGGTCCAAATTGGGCGAATCTCTCCCGACCGTCCAAATATTACATTACAACTTCGGGTAGGTCCGATGTTCTGAGTCGAAGAAAGGAAGAAGGTAGAACAGAAAAAAAGCCCTATCCAGTTTAATGCTAGCGGTTTAAATCATCAACCTAAGTCTTAAGTATACATAATTTAATAACTTGGATTATTTTTTTTTATAATAAAGCTTAGTACTTAAATATTATTATGTATATAATTTCAGTTTACAACGTAAATAAAGTGAGTAGACGTACCAGAGTAAATAAAGTACGTAGACGCTTGTTTTAGAAAACTATCAATTTCTTTATTCAGTGTGAACAAGCCTGGGCCCTAACGCCTAAATGATCGCTAGACTATGCCGGTAAAAAATAAAATGGCAAAACGATAGAATCCAATACAGTTGCACCGCCTAGTGTGACGAAGGGGGAGTAAAACCATAAAAATTGAATTGAAAGAAATATGAGAGAAGCAAATAAGAAAAATATATAAAATGCAGCGTATATTACCTCAACGGTCTGATTAAAAAATAGAGAAACAGAGAAATAAAAACTTATACATGGTCATGCCATATTCATAATTAATTGATCTTCTATCTTTTCTCACTTTATTTCCTATTTTCCACATTAGTTGAGGCTACTATATAAGGTTCTGTAGTTCAGCCTCTCTGTATTTGGCCACTATAGTTTCGCGTTTATTTGTGAGTGCAGGTAGGTCCAGGATTGTTCATACTGAAGAAGAAAATCATACATTTTCTGAACTTATGTCTGTTTTCTTACCGCTATTTTCTTTGCATTTTGCGTCGTAAATAGTTTAATATAATGTAAATACTTTAATATTGATCGTGCACAAAGTCATGTTCTTTACTTAGTTCTATTTTTGTACATTTTTATGATAATTGCACTTCACAGAGATTCACTCAGATGAATATTATCACAATATTTATAACACACGTTCAGATTTTAGAATGTGTGCGCCTACTAAACTGTCAAATTTAAAAAACATATAAAAATATATAGAAAGAGGAAGTAAAAACTTCATAAAAAATTAGTGATAGGCTTTGAAACTCCCATAAAATTCGCAATTATTTAATTTATAACTCCTTTATTACTTTCCTTATATACATAATGTATAAGGAAAGTATTGTGACGGGGTCGAAAATTCAAATTCGAGTTTTCGACGGGAGAGCACGTTTCAAGCATCCCTGATCACGATTCAAACAATTTTGAGGTGATGCCTGTGTGTGTGTCAGTGAGTCTGTGAGACGATATCTCGCAAACGAATGGAGCGATTCGAATGAAATTTGGTACAAAAATCAGAATCCTTGAATACTGGAAGCCTATTGCTTTTATATGTAATCGAATGTACAGAACCCCAATAAATTTGCTAGTGAAATTTTGAAAAAATCATCAAAAAATCAATACCTTTAATAAAGTTATGCAAATAGACATATCTTATGTCATTTTCCCTTAGAAAGCGGACATAAACTTTAGATCGCTAGCATGATCCGTTCTCGAGATATTGCCCATTTTCAAAATAATTTTTTTAAAAAATCCAATAAATTAAATAAAATTTATTATCTTTTGAGAAACATGTTCACTTTTCATATGTAATATCATGCGACATATAGGGTAACATCATTCTCGTGGATCTAACTCGTTCCATTCACGAGAAAAGATACTTTGAGTAATACTTTTGTATTTGAACGCCAATAGTCATTTATCTGCTGTAGGACTAACTTATTTCTCCGTCCATAACGCTTGGCAAGATTTTGACGACAAATTTAGCGGAATGTCGCCAACTTGGCGATATTTCTAAATGTTGCCAAATTAACAAAAATCTCGCAAATGGATAAAAAGGACGCTTAATCAATGAAAATGACGATTAATTCAAGAAAATTCAATATATTTAAAAGAATATAAGTATCAACTATAAGAATAATATTTTTTTAACTGTAAAATTAGTAAATTCATTACATTATATAAGGAAAGCCATGTGTTGCCCACATCAGATTTTTTTTTAACGTGGTAGCATGGGACAATAATTGAAATAATAACGCATAAAAGTGTTTATTTATAGCTCAATGATTACGATACTTCATATTTTCAATTATTGTTGTGAAACATAGCCGCGATAAATTATCTTTTGTTCGTGACATCATTAGCCCCCCTTAGGGGATGGAAGTTACCCCAGGGCCGGCCCTAGACATTTTGGCGTTCCGGGCAAAGCCTTTTTTTTGCGTCCCCCCCCCCTTTTTTTAAAGTAAATCTCATGCGACCATATCAGAAAGTCAAGAAAACATTGAAAAAAAAACGTTTTATTAAAAACTCAATCATCAGATAACAAGATAAGCAATTTAGCACTTAAGGCAAAATAACAAAAATTAAAATGTAGTAATGCTAACTAAACTAATATCCCATATTATAAATAAATTCTAACTAACCAAAGTAATTAAAATGCCCTTTTTCTAACTTTTCTTGCGGCAAACTCACGAACCAGTGATTTCAAGTTTAATTTGTCACTAATTTGGTGTTCTATAGCTATCATTGCCAATCCATTGAGACGATTTTGCGTCTGCATCGTTCTGAGATAATTTTATATTATTTTTAGTTTTGAAAAGCTTCTTTCCCCTGAAGCCACAGTGACTGGCAATGTAAGTAGGATTCTTAATGCTATGTTGAGGTTTGGTGCGAATTTAAGTGTAGCGATAAACTTGAGAACTTCAACAGGGCTTCCGTTTTTTGTTAATAATGACGAAACAATGCTTATTTCATCGGCTAGTTCCAGGGCGTTAAGATCGCTTGAATTTCCATCAGTTAAAACTACTTCCAAATCTTTGCAATGAGCCAGTAGCTCATTTCTGGGCATATCTTTTAGACCAAAAATATTATACAAAAAGCTGAAATAATTACTGTGAGTATTTAGCAAATTATATCTGGTTTCCAAGGCATTTATTGCTTGATCTATAGTGTGAAAAAAAAATTCTATTTTATATTTTTGTTTGAGGTCTTGAACGGGTTCATCCGGTCCCTCATACAAAAACGTTCTTGTTTTGCTTCTGACACGATGACGTGGTGTGGTGGTTTCGAAATTAGCTTCCACGTCAATCTCTGAAGCAAGCTGGATTGCTTCTAAAATGATGCTTTCAAAAGCTTCATCTGATCTCAGGTTTTCAAAGAAGAGTTTGCAGTTGCTAAGCATGTCAATAGCTTGTGACATATTAAAATTTACAGTTTGCAAAAGTTTGCTGATGGGGTTAATATGACTCAAAATTTTGTACCAGATTACAACAGAGCATATAAATTTGAACTGCTTCAAATTATTTAATAATCCGCTAGCCTCGTCTCTGATCATATTATCGATTTCTGAATCTTCATATATGCTGTACAAAGCATCGTGAATTGGACCAATTTGAAACCGCAGAGCTTTTAATGAGTCGACTCGACTTTCCCATCGCGTATCACTCAATGGTTTTAGGGTGTAAGTATCAATATATTTCAGTAATATTGCCCAACGAAAAGAAGAGGAAGAAAAAAATGTATATAACTTTTGAGCAATATTGAAGAAGTTGGCTGCCTCAAACGAGGATTTTGCCATATCGTTTACAACCAAATTTAGCGAATGGCTGCTGCATGGAACATAAAATGCTCTGGGGTTTATATTTCTGATTCTTGTTTGTACTCCCGATTTTTTTCCTCTCATATTGGAACCATTGTCATACCCTTGACCGCGCATGTTTTCTACTTTAAGCCTATTTTTCTCTAGCTCTTCTAGTAAAACCTCCGACAATTCCTTAGCTGTTGATCTCTCAATGGGTAGAAAACCCAAAAAATATTCGTTGATATTAACTTGAACCTCAGACTCTGATTCCTGTATGGAGACAAATCTTACCACAAATGTCATCTGTTCTACTTTACTTGCATCGGGAGTACAGTCAAGAATCACGGAATAATACTTGGCCTTTTGAACTTGCTCAATGATGTGGTGCTTTATGTTGTCATGCAATAATTCAATTATTTCATTTTGTATAGTTTTCCCTAGATATGTAGCTTTGATTTCTTCTTTATTGAGGACTCTGCGAACGTGTTCCTCCATTTTTGGATCAAACTCAGCCAATAACTGAATTAACTTCAAAAAGTTTCCATTATTGTGTTCATACAGTTTATCGCTTGTTCCTCGAAAAGCTAGAGAGCTCTCACCTAGCATTTTAACAACTGATATAATGCGTAAAAGAACTTCAGACCAGTGATTTATCTAAGAATCAATGAGTCTCTGAGAAACTGCATCTATTGTTTCACCTATTTTCAATCTTTGCTTCAATTCAAGCCATGATTTCAAACAATCTATATGAGTTTTAGCATTTTCATGATGTGCTAAAGAGTCCCCTAAATGCTTCCAGTCTTTAAATCCCCGATTGCCAAGAGCGCTCAAGCTAGATGGTGCAGCAAAAAGTCGACATGGAAAACAGTACAAAGCGTTTTGAAATACGGAATATACCATCCATTCTCTTAAAATCTCTTCTCCATTTCTAAGCCTTTTCTTGTAATGTTTTGGTGAGCTATGCTGATCATCAAAAGGAAAATCAAAATTATGGAAAGGTGCAGCTGGACCACGTTTAACCAAAAAAACTCTATCTGCTGCACGCATGATTTCGGGCCATAATCCTGGGTCAGAAGAGATACTTTGGACGGTAGCCTTTTCTAAATGTTTCTCTGAGGTCTGCACAACTTGCGAATTTTCATTTTTGGAACTGCACGGAACTGCATCACTACTCGCCAAACTCGTTTGAGATGACTTACCCAGCTCAGTAATGCTGACGGTTGCGTCCAAAGGGGGATCCATATCCGGAAAGTCAGTATCTAGGTGCTGGGCGTTGTTCAAATGTTGGTCGGTTGTGGGAGCGTTGAAACTACCTTTACCTTCTTTCAAGAAGTTCTGCAGCGCATCTGACTGTTTTTGAAGCTGTGTTTGCTTGTTCAATCTCCGCTTTTTAAATTCGCTCCCAGAGGGTTTTCTCTTAGCATCGGACATTTTGGTTTCTCGAACAAATTAATTAAAATAAAAGATAATACTGATATCAAGCCACACAAGCCATGTTTTGCTCTAAACTCTAATTTTTTAAATCTACCCCCACCCTTTTTTTGGCTTATGTCTGATGGATTTTATTAGTTTTTAAAAATGAAAACAAAAATTAAAACACTTACCTTCACAGAAGCCAAACGCACTGGACAATTTGCACAAGCACTTTTTTAAAGCTTTTTTGCACTAACAATTTAAACAAACTATTTTATTTCGCACCAGCCGAAGTCTAGTGGCAAATAATGCATTGTTTAAAGTCTACTTCCTTTTTATATGCCGTTAAAAAGGGCTGTTAGATCTTGTTTCGCTTGGTTTCAAAATTGTTGTTTCCTGTACAGTCGTGTTGCCACGGGCCGAAAAACTTGTCAATTCTTGAAAGGCGATGGTTGAGTGGTTTTGTCATGTTGAATTGGATTCAACTAGATTTTGGCTTAATGTTTAAATATATTATATTATTTGAATTATGTGCTTAGAAATAAAAATGATAAATTCCGCCTGCCGCCTCTCAATCTTGTCAACTATCAGTCAAATCTTGCAACGCGTTTTTGAGAGAATTCCCGTGAACCGATTTCAATGAAATTTGGTATACTTACAAGGGTCCGATGACAATGCAATATTATGAAAAATAATTTATTGATATGATATCAGAATGATAAAAAAATATTCTTTACTTTTTAGTGCATTTTATAAAAGCCTGTAACTTAATTTTTTTTATCAGTTTATTTTCATTTTCCACATGATTTTGGCGCCCCTAGATCATTGCTCTCCGGGCGGCCGCCCGGATCGCCCTACCCTGGGGCCGGCACTGGTTACCCCCCCCCCCCGGGAGTACATTATCAAATATGGTATCAATCGAAAGATTTTTTCAAACCCTTTAAAGTGAAGGGAAATCTGCTATAGTTGTAATAATTTAGATCCACGATACCGATTTTTTCAAAATGTCCTTGCAAAATTTGAAAAGAAAAATGAATTTTAATATAAGAAAGTCTAGTTGAGTCACACTCAAGTAATTTTGCTTAATTTTTATTACATTCTATTGGCAACGTGTTTCTTCTATATTAACGTACGTAAAACTTCTAGATTCACGAGTAGAATTTAATAGAAACGTAACCCCAGCCATCATATTAAAATTCATTTGAAACACAATCAATATTTGTCGTTTACAGTTTCCAATCGCAATTGCGTACTAAGTGTAATAAATCCTTACTATTCAAATTATTAATGAAAACGTACAACAGCCGCTGTTTATTTGCATAGTTCGAGGTCAAATATTATGACAGAGAAATTTTACAATTGTTCTGAAGGATTTAGATTATTTTCCGTTATGGATGAATTAAAAATATTTTCAAATGAGAATACTAATTATATTTGAGAATGAATAAACAAATTTAATGCATATAATTCATTATTTGTATACGTAATTCATTATAAAAATGCCAAGTACACCTTGTTACTACCAAGAACATCTTTTTAAATTCATAAATGCCACTTTCCAAAATACCTACCCGCCAAACCTTATTTTTTCTTTTATTAAAACACATTTTAATTTTTAGGTCAGCACCTTGCTACAATTACAGCAACATATTGACAGATTATTCTTAAACAATTTTTCATCTCCATGTTTCACTTCCAACAGTTGAAACCTCAGTATATAGAATTAACTGTAACCTGTATTGAGTAAAAATGCTTAGTCAGTATCATGTAATCTACACCGCTAAGCAGCGCAAAGGGTAAATACATTTATATTATTATATTCTTATAGCTTTTCATTACATTATATTCTCCTTTAAATATTTAGCCACACGCTGGTATATTTGATTATTATATTTGAATTCTTATATATCTGATCCAATTTGTGTTTTCTTCTACGTTGAGCCATGTGCATTATTTCTGTTATACAATTTTCAGTGATGCATACAGAAACGTAGAATCCGCATTAACGAAACATGTATGGCTCTTGATAACGCACATGGTTTCGGAAATGCTTTTCATTTTAATCAATTTATTCAATTTATTCAATTTCAAAAAAAGTTTTGGGAGCTAGAAAAGGCTTAGCTCATCGTGCGAAACAATGTTTCTGTTTTGCAGCTTTTCATCCTTAAACACATTTCTTGCATTTACACCGTGTAAGTTTATGCAGGAAACAAGGGGATTACTACCTTAAGTACCTGCATTACATATATGATTTATATCAATAATTTCATCTTAATGTGTTGTACAAAATTTTATTCACCCCTCTTTACCACGTGTACTTCTTATTGCATTCCTTAACTTTTATATGGAACAGGGTAAAAGGGGTATTTTATACCAATGTAGTACCTGTTTTATTTATATTGTTTTCTTATCATGTTTTTTTTAATTATTCAATGGCTTGTCGTATAGTATTTTTGATGTCACATTTTCATCTCAGTCCATCTTCCTTTCACTTATGATATACAGAGCATTTTCTATTAATGATCTATCTCACGTATATATATTACAAATAATATAAAAATTCTTCAATTATATATATATATATATATAAATAATTTGACAAAGAATATTTTAAGGAATATTATTATTGGACACCTCAAGCGCAACCTTCTGTAACGCGTTATAAACGTTATGCATCAGATTCTTACAAGTATGTATATATATATATATATATATATATATACTTGTAAGAATATGATGCATAATATACATGCATATATATATATATATATATATATATATATATATATATGCATAAGTAATGAATTTATTGCATTATTAATATCCATAAAATGTATATACTTTAAAAAATGCTGATCAATTTCTCCATTTTACGTAGTTTAGTGAATCTTTTAAAAATGTTCTGATGTTTTCATTTAGTCTTTATGCTCGTCCACACAGTTTCCCAAAATTAAAAAAAGAATAATAAAAATAAATTATTTTCTTTTAATTAAAATATAAGAAATAGAAACTAGGCATAACCCCCAACTCTCTCCCAGGGAATGCAGAAATAAAAATAACTTGGTATTTTTCTCTTAATCTTCTTGCGTCAAATTTTTAATACTCCACACAACTGATTTTTTATAAATTTTCATCCCCCACCTCATTTTACAATTCCCTATTTATAAACAAATTGGGTTACAATCAGGGTTACATTTCCTGTATGTGGTTCAGTTCAGTGATATAATGTGGTGCTTGAAGTGACACGTGAAAACATAATAAAAAAATGTGGAAAAGGCAAAACTCGTGCCAAATTAACGAATTTATCGTGTTCAAGATAGTTTCAGACACATGGGCGCCCACAAAACTTTTTTCAAAAGAGGAGGCAAGCCACTTATGTGTCTATGCACTGACTTAGAGGGGCAAATTCAGTGATAAAATGTATAACATCGACTAGCCATATGTCCATCTTCGTGACCTTGAACGTTCAGGGGGACGCAAGTGCATCCTCTTGCCCTCCCCAAAGGGCGCCCATGACGTCCTCTATGGATCTCTGGTGGTTCTTCAAGAGCCAGCCAATAGTAATTAGTCCAGCCTCTCACACATTAAATATGCGGTCACAGAATTAAGAAGAACGAATAGTGAAAATGAAAAGGGCTGAGATCAAAATTGCAGTTTAAGGGTTTGTAACTTACACCGTCGGGAAGGTCGGACGGTCTGGGTAGAAAGAAAGAAAGCCTACGGACTACGACAACGGAACACTTTCTATCACGTGAAAGTTTTGGACATTCAAATAGAAACATACATCGCTGATTCTGTCGTGGCTTTATAAAAATTCAGTTTAGTTGTGTGAGCCGTATTTGGCCCGTGGGCCTTACTTTGCCCATCCGTGGCTAAGAGTATGGCGTCATATACTGACACTGTGCTAGTCATCATAATTGGTGGATTATCTATTTTACTTGGCTATACACATTTGGAGATCTGTAAACTAACTACGCAAGTGCATTTTATTGCTTCTGTTAGTGCCTTTATTAGTGCATTTATTAGTGCTTCTTTTAGTGCATTTTATTGCTTCTTACTTAAAACCAAGTTTTCATTTTTTTCTTTCTTATAATGGATTCGTTAATCGTTCAAAAATATTGTGAAAGGCAATTAGTATAAAAGATGACGTATTCACCAGGAAATGTACTTGAAAATAACAATGGTAAAGTATGAAATAAATGCAACAAACACAGTACCTTGTACATTTAGTATGTACTACATTAAAGCAGACATATGCTAAACGCGCGACAACAATTGCTTCGTGGCAGTTTTGATCTGTCTGTATCAAAACAGCGTCTTTACTTAACAAAAGCCAAGTAAATACTATCTAGCATTTGCTATGTAAAGACCCTGTCTTGATCTCATGAAGAGGATTCAAAACTTCCGCCTCGAAGCAATTGTTGTCATGCAGTTGGCATATGTCTACATTCTTTAAGGAAATACTAAATGTATTATTCTCACAAGCAGCAGTTTTATATTTTTTGATTTTATATTGAATATACCTGCATTTTTATGCAATTGAAAATTTTCTATACAATTAACATTGCATTACTTTTAATAATTTACGATATTTGATGGTATTAAAATTTAAAATTTGTAACATGTTACGAACTCCATCTTAGTAAAATATATATGTAAAAAGAGGAATTCGGTGGAAACGCTTTGGAGTAATACTTAATCGGGCATTTTATAATTTAAGTCGCTGCCGTGGCATCACTATTTCAATTAACATCCACAGTGTAGATGAAATTTTTAATTTATCCAGATATACTACGATAATTTTTTTTACGCGAATTATCATAGTTTTCCATAGGAAATAATAATATGAAGATATTAAAATTCTAGTAAATTGCATTTTAATTAGAAGAATTACTAAATATTTTATCTAACTCTGAATTATTGCATACTATTTCTACTTATAAAATTTGATAGTGGAAGATAAATAATCCTTTAGTAATCGTCTTCATACTCTCTTACATATACACTCTAATGGACATATTTCAGAGGCGCCCAGGAAACCTTAAAATGCTGTCTTACGTTAGAATATCGAATTCGAAAATGTAACGTAAGTAATATGTCCTCTGTCGAGTAGTATGAGAAAGATAACAAGCGAAAACTTGTCTTTTGCTTGTTGCATTTAAAAAATCATATTCGTTTCTTTTCAACAATAAAAACACCCTGTTCATGTTAGAAAAGAAAATAAGGCATGTTCTACTATTTACTGGGATAACATAATGTTATAACATTAAATAGAAAATTATTCCCAAATATATAAAATATGTTATACCTTTCTTTATTAATAGTATGTACAAGGCCATGTATATATTACGCAGATTATGATAGTGATAAAAAAAAGTCAGTTTAGTATCAAATTGCATTTTAAAATTATTTACCCGTTCTTCTCACGCAATATAATATAATATAATAAAACTTTATTAACAATTTGCTGTGGAATTTGACTTTCAATTGGAATTTTGTTCTTTCAAAAATATTTTCAAATTAGAAGCGGAAATTGCAATTTTTACAATTATACATAGCTGCATAGAATGCGCTTTTGGTCTTATTAGGGAAAGAAAGACAAATATTTCATTTATGGCCCTTGACAGGACAACATACATTTGGCTATTTGCAAAGCAGCACTGCATGCCAGCAATGCTAAAGATATGTACTCGCTTAAGATGTCTGCACTTTCTTATAGCGATTGAATATTTTCATGGGACCCAAATTACTTTTGAGTCATGTTATCGCATTTTGAATTGTAGAGAGGCTTAAAAACTGATTAGGTCACGTTCGATTGGGTATTCAAATTATAATTGCGTCCTGTTTCTTTGAAAACTCATATTCCGTCACAGATCACGTTCCAAGACAGAAAACAATAAGAAGAACATGAAGCTACACAGACACAAGTGCGGTGCACAAAAACAAAGACTTTAATTATTAAATGCCAAGCGCATTTTTACTTTACAATAAAACTTAAAGCTGGGAATTTAAATTATTTAATTCTACATAATTGGCATAGCCGTAAATATCGTACATCGTGGAACTCATTAAATTATGCTTTGTGCCTCTGATAATCATCCAATGTTATATTTAGAGCGAGTTCTGTAAAGGAATATTAATTAACTTACTAAATTAATTGCACAATTTTAACTTTAACAATAAATCATTTATTAACAACATAGATCACTTGATTATTCAATTACAACAATTATTCCTCTTATTCGCGCCGGAGAGAGACAATGTGAGACCATTAGTTAATAATGCCTAAACTGTATTTAAGACCTTCAACAACATTTAATAGGAACACACCTCCACTTTCGGCTTTGGCCGTAGACCACAATTCTTGTATCAGCATATCGTACTGGCCGTAACTGTCCGTGTTTAACCCCAACTCGTACTGCTGATTGTACTGCAATTGATCTAGCCATTTCTTTGTAATCTCTACGGGACACTCTACAACACTTGCGTAACACTTCTCTACTGCATATCTTTACTGTGCGGTCTGATGGAAATACTCGGGACTCTTCATGGCATTCTGACCTCTTGCTTCGGACTTTACCAACTACTTCATCACTTGTTTTATAATTAATAACTCATTAACTGATTATTCTCGTAGAAGTTATGTAATATCATCTCGTGGTTGCCGCCTCTTTTTGCCTGAGGCCTGACACACCTGTTTGTATCCGGCCGTCTAAACAGATGCTCTATGTCCTCGGATGAGTCGGACGGTCTGGGTCTTCAACACCTGTTTGGTTCTTATTGGTAGCCTTCAGGACGAAGCTACAAGCATCTTCTCAATTGGTCAACCTTTTACCCAATGTCGTTGCTTCACCTTATTCTTAGAGTCCTTCGACCCACATGTCTTGACGCCCCCTAAATTTATGGTTTCTGCTGACCTTTGGGTCAGAGTGTTGTAAAAACTGGCGTCATTTCGTCTGAAGCATTGTTTGTTATTGCAGCAAATCATAAATATTGAACATAAAACTGTCTCACCAAAAACTAGTGTGAGATCTATTTCTGGTCTCACAAGAAGAACTCATCAGCACCTACATTTTCAGTTGGACCTTATCAAGGTTGTCTATGATGATGAGACAAGCAAACTAGCAGACGGATTTCAGCTTTTATTGATATAAATTGAAAAGTTAAATATAATTTTTAAAATATTTCTTTAAATCGATTTTGTCTGCGATTTTTCGTTCCTCTATAGGTAAAATTAAAAATAATATTCTACATAACGTTTTATTTTATTTGAATAACTCCATTAGATGTATTAAGAATGGAGAAAAAAATTATTTCCACTAGCTTTATCTCAGAAAATGCTTTCGGACCAAAAAATAATCTAGGCTATTTGTTGGAACAAGGGTTTTCTTAATTATAATCCAAACTTGATAAATCGACTTTAATAAAAACGAAAGAGTAAATTTGTTTTGCAAAGAATGATTAGCTTGATTCCCTGATTGCGTTCTTTTGAATTATCAAATTATCAAAATTTTGCGTGGGGCAAGTTCTTGCGAGAGAGCAGAGCCAGAAATAGGTTTTATTTAAATAGTTGAATAAGTTTACTTATTTTCACTATATCGAAAAATATCCAGAAGATGAAATAACATACTATTTTTGTCATATATTATTATTATGTAGAATTGTTCATTAGTATCACTGCACATAACTAAAGTATCAATTGTGGTAAACTCTATAATGATTGTTTAATAGGGAAGGTCGTTTGAATAGCCAAAAAAAAAATTATTATTACTTTCCTTATATACATAATGTATAAAGAAAGTATTGCGACGGGGTCGAAAATTCGAATTCGAGTTTTCGACGGGAGAGCACGTTTCAAGCATCCCTGATCACGAATCAAACATTTTTTAAGTGATGTCTGTGTGTGTGTGTGTCAGAGAGCCTGTGGAGACGATATCTCACGAACAAATGGAGCGATTCGAATAAAATTTGGTACAAAAATCACAATCAGTGAATACTGGAAACCTATTGATTTTAAACGTAATCGAATGAACTCCCCTAAATTTTCGAGTGAATTTTTGAAAAAATCATCAAAAAATCAAAACCTTTAATACAGTTACGCAAATATACATTTCTTATGTAATTTTTCCTTAAAAAACGATTGACATAAACTTCAGAACGCTAGTATGAACCATTCTCGAAATATTGCATATTTTTCAAATAAATTTATCAAAAAATCCCATAAATTAAAAAAAAATATTAACTGTTGAGAAACATGTTCACTTTTCATATGCAAAATTATGCGATATATTTGGTGAAATCATTCTCGTAGGTCTAGCTCGTTCCATTCATGAGAAAAGATACTTTGAGTAATACTTTTGTATTTGAACGCCAATAGTCATTTATCTGCTATAAGAATAACTTATTTCTCTCTCCATAACGCTTAGCCTGATTTTGGCGACGAATTTTGCGGAATGTCGCCAATTTGGCGACTTTTTGAAATGCTGCTAAATTAACAAAAATCTCGCCAAATGGATAAAAATGATGCTAAATCAATGAAAAGGACGACTAATTGTCGAAAATTCAATATTTTGAAAGGATATAAGTATCTACGATAAGAAAAACCTATTGTTTTTACTGTAAAAGTAGTAAATTCATTGCATTATATAAGGAAAGTAATGTGCTACCGACATCAAAGTTTTTTTTAAATGCAATAGGGCGCAAAAATTACCCAAATTCATAACAAAAACTTTTGTTAAGGGAATTGTTTCAAAAATAAAATCTTCAAGTGCTATAATTTACTAAATACAAGTAAAATTGTAAAAAAAAACACGTCGTTTAGAAAGAAAATCTGTTTTTAAAATCTTGTTTGTTGTATCTGTACATTGTTATATTATAATAGTAAAAATAATTCACATATTTAAACAATTTTATAAAAACCTTCCTTAAAATATTCTACTAGACCTACGCCCGACAAAGACAATACGCCCGATTCTAACTGCAACTGAAAAACACAAAATAAAACAATGCGCCGGATGGTGTTAAGATGGAAACTGAGAGGGTATATCGCCTATTATTATAGATAGATTACGTCTTCAACGCACGAACAATATATATTTATTAAAAATTCACGAACATTCGTCTATTAATAATATGGATTCCGTTCAAAATTTGTTTGTAAAATAATTTTTTTATCTTTCCGATAGCATTCTATTTCATACATAGGCGCCGCTGAAAACGTCCGCTCAGTTGCCACTCTGCAAAATCTAAACTGGAGCTCAAGCATGGAAGTCTAAGAGTGACCGCTAGACAATTATTCCGGTTTACGGGATTTCCATGACTTAGCATGAGAACAATTATGAAATGTTATTTAATATTATTAGAGATTTTTAATGGAAGATTAGAATAAAATAATTTTGAATAATGAAATTTGGAATAGAATAAATTTAGAATAATCATTAAAGATGAAATTTAAATAATTAAAATTAAAATAATTGAAAAAAATATTTAATTACTTATAAAAATGTTAATTTTTAAATAATAAAATAAAAATGTT
Source organism: Amaurobius ferox (assembly GCA_951213105.1). Lineage (NCBI taxonomy): Eukaryota > Metazoa > Arthropoda > Arachnida > Araneae > Amaurobiidae > Amaurobius > Amaurobius ferox. Next base: position 63,584,208 of record OX578149.1, read on the forward strand.
GTGATGTGTCACAACATTTAAATATAAAACTCTGTAACGATATGTTCGGTCACTAAGCAACTAATTTGTCTAAAAATTGCTCAAAATTGTGCTAAAACATAATAAAATAATTAAAAGAAAATGAAATATAATTTAAAAGAAAATCTCGTCAGTGCGCATTGTCTCGGGTCCTGAAGTATCCTTGTATGAATTTTATGGCCGTACGATGCTTAGATTTTTCGCTAAAGACGACTCAAATAGACAAGCACAGATACATAATACTTTATTATTAAAGATGAAAATCCAGAGGTAAAATATAGAACTCAGTTTCCGCACCTGGGCACTTCATTACTTTTATCACGACAAATGGTAAAATTACCTTGATAGGCAGAAGATCTGATGTAACAATTTGAGAGTTCGTATTGTTTTCATTATTGAATATCGGAAACGTTCAACAAACGTTTTGCGTACACCTTTATACCATGCAACCGTCGAGGAAAATCAAAGATGGCTATTAAAAGCAGATAATTCTTGATTGACTCGTGTAAATCATATCAGTGGTACGAAATCAAATATAAACTGACACGTCCTGAATGAGGAACATATTTGTAAATTCAACTGGAGGAAAACCCTCAAGAGATATATATAAAAATTAGCCACATGAGTAGAAGAGAAAAGTGCGTTGAGCCTCCGCAGGCGGTGCTGCACCGCCTGGAGGAGGATGCCTCTTTGGAGTGGACCCTCTCAGAGGGTCTTTGGACCCCCAGGAGGGAGGATCCTCTTTTGAGACCCCCCTCTTTGGAGTGTCTTCCCTCTTTTGAGAGGAAGCTTCCCTCCTTGGAGGGTCTTGAGACCCCCAGGAGGATGTCTCTCACTGCCCCCTCCCCTCTTTTCGAAGTTTGGTGATGCCTCTCTTGGGAGGTTGCCTCTTTCGCAATTGTCCTCTTTCACAGAGGTATGATGACTCATACGGAGTGAGTTTCACTTCACTCTTGAGAGGGAATGTCACAATCGCTGACAGACCTTTGACCTGAGGAAGGGGTTTCAAGCGATGTCGCAATCGATGACTGAGCATCGCACAATCTGAAAATGACGTGTTGACCTTAGAAGTGACCTTTGACAAGAACACACGTCCTCCCTCTCTGCTGGTCAGTGTCAGACTGAACGATCTTATCAGCGGGATGTACTTAAAGCGCCCTCTGGCGAATTTTGATGAAGTGCTGCCATCTATCGGCATTTTTTTTTCCAAAAGAATTTAATGTTTCACTGGACAGGAGCTGGATTCGAACTCCTAACCATTCAATTACAAGCCGCGCGTCTTAGCGCCGTGCCACAGCACCCGTGCTATATAGAAAGTTATCTTCGAAGTGTACCTTATCAGTGGAAGTTAGATTATTTTTCGAAGTTCATTCGAATCGCTCGGTGAATAGCGATGTGTTTTAAAACAGAATGCTACAGAGTGAATATAAAATTCTGTATTATAACACTATGATTTTTTAAAACAAATTGTGTTCAGTGGACACAAAACTTGTATTCAGTGAACACAAAAATTGTATTCAGTGATATATAGCAATGCGGATTTTTTTAAAATAAATCTAACAGCATATATCAATATGATTTTTTTTAAAATGAATTGAATACATCCAAGTATAGTTACGCATTTTCAAAATGGTGTTAAGTGAATAGCATTCAACCCTTTTAACACTTAAAATTTAAACACACTATACTTAGCTGAGTGATATATACCAATACGGATTTTTTTTTTAAAAATAAATCTAACAACATATATCAATATGATTTTTATAATAATAACGAAATGATTTCGAATGTTTAAAAACAAATTGATTACGAATTTCCAATGAACATACACATTGTGTTCGGTAGACACAAAAATTGTGTTCAGTGAATAGGATTCAACCCTTTTAAGTGTTGTGTATCTAAAAACAAATGTATACACGTACACAAACTTTAAAATAGCGCATTTAGTTAAAATGAAGTGAACAAGATTCGACCATTCTAAGTGTGTGTGTGTGTGTGTGTGATTTTTTAAAAATAAATCTAACAGCATATACGACTAGTAACGAAATGGTTTTTTTTCTTTTTATAAAAATAATAATGAAAATTAGAACTCACAGAACGACATCTTCACTACCCGCTGGACAAACTCCAAATGAGTGAGACACTCTCATTACGCTATTAAAAATTAGATCTTATCTATAATGACATCAGCATTATGAGGTGTTGCCACCTATTTTTTCTAATAATATATTTCTACTAACTGGATACTTCAAGGGTCTGATACAAAATAATGACGTCAGCAGTATGAGGTGATGCCACCTATTTTTATAATAATATATTTCTACTAACTGGATACTTCAACGGTCTGATTTGCTACACGTAATCTAAAACACATCACTTTAATGATATTGTGCATTGAATATGATTTGACCATTTTTTTAAAGTACTGGGTGTAATTGAAATATCGAAGTTTAGAATTTAACAAGCTAACGAATTTTCACCCCCAAAATTTTAGCATTCAGTTTAAATAAAACCCAGCGAATATCATTTGACCCTTTTCACATCGTAATTTTACTACCATTATAGAACTTAGAAGTGAGTGTACAGTTTCGATTATTTTTTTTTTTAGGACACCAACACATTTTAAAATCTATTGAATAGGAATAGACCATTTTGCACATACATGTACCTAGATTTCAACACCCGGTTAAAACCTGCTAAACATGAAACGAGTAAGTATTGTGTGAGATTTTATCACACTAACTTTCAAACTTTTTAAATTTTTAAAAATGTCCGAAATAGTTGTATTTCATCGGTAGACATAAATTGTATGGAACACATTTTTATGAAAAAAATATCTGTTTCCACAGCTTTTAAAATAGATTTCTACAGTTGTACACTACAGTTCTAGAATTTTCTAAATATGAATCGACTGTTTGAACTACCAATGGTGTTTTTACCGATGCAAATATTTACAGGACAAATATTTCGATGAAACCGAACTTATTTGAAGCTTCTAAGTTTGAATATTTAGAATCATTTCATATAATTTTTATATTCACATTGAAAATAGTTAACAAAGTTGGAACTCACGAAGTGACATCTTCACAGCTTACTGTCCAGACTCCAAATGAGTGATACACTCTCATTACATTATTAAAAATTAGATCTTATCTATAATGACGTCATTATGTTGACGTGTTGCCACTACACAATTATTCTTTCTAAATTATGCATTTTTTTTAATAACTTGCTACTAACTGTCTTATGCTATCCATTTTTTTTTTCATATAAGCAGATATTCCATATACCTTCTAAATGTTAAGTTATAATTTTAAAAAAAGCATTAGAGGTGTATTTTACGTCTGAATTCGTCCAAGTGGAAATCCGACGATTGCAAATGCATGATTGCATCCTTACATTTCAATAGACACCACTAAAATGTGTGGATCTTATTTTGAAAAAGCTGCTCTCAGAAAGAATATGTATATGAATACATATTTTCCATAAATATACCCCCTCCCCCCACAATACACACAACATGCAAGCCAAAGACTCACCCAGAATACATCCCAAATCGGCTCTATAGCTTATCATGCTTATCAGTGTAACAGATAGTGATCCGAAGTTCATGTTCGCAAAGTGAGATAATTGCAATGTTATTGTTTTAAGCAGATCCCATATTTAAATGAAAAATTTATCAAATTATAAAATACATACAACAATTTAGTGCACGACTATCAAATAAGAGCTAGGTTTTCATTGTTACAACAACGTTTAAGATCATTAAACGAGTATATATATATTTTTAAAGAAGAATAGTATATAACTTACTGTTTTTTTAAGGATAGGCGATTGTTAACATTGAATTTAAATGAAAGAGTGACCCTCTGAGACAAGTACAGTACATTGCAATAACATTAAAAAATATGAAAGATATGCAATTAACACCTTAAAAGAAACATGTAATGAGTTTTGATATCTTAATACGAGACATTATTGACATGCACATAGAAATGTCACAATTTTGTGGCTGTAGGTGCTCCATAAGACCCTTCTGCTCTTAATAAATGATCCCATTTGAATGTACATATTTGACAACACACAGAAAATGACAGGACCACAACAAAATTTTACACCTATTACAGAATAAGTCCCAACTTCGTAGATTTTTAAGAAACTACAGTCGAATTTTCACCGATTCTTAGAGATTGAAACACAACATTGTTTATGAATCTTCATACTTTTGAGAATGGAACATAACTTAGCATTTATTTTGAATGAATTCAGAATTTTGACATTGATTATAAATTTATGATTTAAACTCTGTAAAGTGTAAATATCTTTTGTCATGAAATTCACACTGTAGACATTTGATATGATTCGAATAAATCTATTTTTAATTTTTTATATTTTATTTTAAAAAGGGAGATTAGTAAACCTGTTACACTTGAATGCATAGATACATAACTCATAACCACATAACATTTCTTAAATGGAACATGCTAAAAAAAAAAAAATTAGCTAATGAGTATAAATAAGGAATTCAATTTGAAAGATAAAAACCATTTAATGAATCTATTATTCATGAAATACACATTAACCATTATCACTTGTACATTTAAACAAATAAGTTAAAATAATTTCCTTATCGCACTTTCATAGTCCTCTGATTTGAATGACTCGAAAAAAATTCTATCATAGCAGTAAAAGACTTCTTCACCACGCAACAAAACTTTCTTAGCAATGTTATTAATGTCAAGATTTAGAAGTACTTGTTCAGACACTCTGTCATACATTTGTAATGGAGTGCTGTAAAGACATTCATGGTAACTTAAATCTTCAACTTGACCAACACAGCCAACACATTTGAAAAGTTTTCTTACATGACACATGATGTTGTCATGAATACAAGAGATTAATTGTTCGAATGCAAAATTTTTGTCACAAATAAGTGATGGTAGAAAGGTTATAGTATTCTTTATTTTTAATATTTGAGCAGGAAGCCACTCTATAAATATACTTTCTCGAAGATGTATACTAATGTTGTTAACACTATTCTGTAAACATGCTATTTGATTTTTATCTAAGGTAATATGACACTGTGTTAGACAAAATTTTGAATCATATAATTGAATTATTTTTTGCAGATGCAATCTTCCGTTGTCATTGAAACAGAACAACACATTGCGACTAACGAAAGAGGTATCTGAATATAGAATATTGAACGACCACAATTTTTGAGAAAATTCACTCCATGTAGCCGGTGACAGTGTAACACCTTCACGCGTAGGCTGTAATTCATTTCGATCGTTAGAGAGATATTTCCATATATACACTTTTAACTTCCCATGACGAAGTTTCAAATACAAATACACATTAGAACCTAAATGCCAACGACGGAGTGCATCTTGCATAAAATCTGAAGAAGTAGATTCAGTCGAAACTGATTCTGCATTGGAAGATAACAGTCCGCTATGTGTTAGAGCACAAGAAAGCAGATCTTGAGTTGAGTTTTCAACCTCGGTGAGAACTTGTGAATTGACAATGGTAGATGTTTCTGCTGGGGTTTTGGAAGACATAAGATAGGTTTCTAACCAATCCACAGCAAATTTTTGTGAGGGTGAATTAATCACATCTGAGACAATGTCCACAGATTTTGTTTCTTCTAGGCCAGGAACAGTCAAGTCCGCACTATTTACACTAGAAATTATTTGCTCAAGTGATGGCATACTTTGAATTTTAGGCATTCTTTTTAGATAGTAACATCCAACTACGACATTCACAGTATAAGATTTATTTTTAAAACACTGACATCTTAAAACATTATAATTTTGTCGCAGCTATGAACGAAGCAAACCTATCCACACAACGTCCAAAGTTGAAATGACTTATCAAACAACTTCATAAGTATAATCACGTAACCTAAATCGAGTGTCGTGTGCAAACAGATCACATAAGATATGATGTGATTAGAACTTATAATTTTTAATGAATCGTACAACATTAGATTGTGGTAAATACAATTGTTATCTACATGAGAAAATTTCTATATTATTTCATTCAGCTTCGAAATCATAGAGTGAAAATATGTACCAAACTTACTTAAAGTTCCGAATTCCGCTAAATGGCTATCTTGCGAACCTTGGACCAATGACGTCATCTTGTGAACTTTGGAGTGATGACGTCATTTTATGTGGAATCTTAGATAAGATAAGAACTGATAAGCTCTCATCTAATTGTTGCAATTAGTGTGTTTATCGTTCATTTCTAGTTTGGATGCCGACTTGTGAAGGCCTCATACTGTTAGTTATTTTCGTGTTTTTGGTAGCTATTTTTGTATATTCCGCGTGATACATATCACCTAAAGTTATAAAAATATATATAAAATTTTTCTAAGTATATAATGTTAATGTGATTTAAAATTAGGAACTTTAAGTAAGTTTGGTACATATTTTCACTCTATGATTTCGAAGCTGAATGAAATAATATAGAAATTTTCTCATGTAGATAACAATTGTATTTACCACAATCTAATGTTGTACGATTCATTAAAAATTATAAGTTCTAATCACATCATATCTTATGTGATCTGTTTGCACACGACACTCGATTTAGGTTACGTGATTATACTTATGAAGTTGTTTGATAAGTCATTTCAACTTTGGACTTTGTGTGGATAGGTTTGCTTCGTTCATAGCTGCGACAAAATTATAATGTTTTAAGATGTCAGTGTTTTAAAAATAAATCTTATACTGTGAATGTCGTAGTTGGATGTTACTATCTAAAAAGAATGCCTAAAATTCAAAGTATGCCATCACTTGAGCAAATAATTTCTAGTGTAAATAGTGCGGACTTGACTGTTCCTGGCCTAGAAGAAACAAAATCTGTGGACATTGTCTCAGATGTGATTAATTCACCCTCACAAAAATTTGCTGTGGATTGGTTAGAAACCTATCTTATGTCTTCCAAAACCCCAGCAGAAACATCTACCATTGTCAATTCACAAGTTCTCACCGAGGTTGAAAACTCAACTCAAGATCTGCTTTCTTGTGCTCTAACACATAGCGGACTGTTATCTTCCAATGCAGAATCAGTTTCGACTGAATCTACTTCTTCAGATTTTATGCAAGATGCACTCCGTCGTTGGCATTTAGGTTCTAATGTGTATTTGTATTTGAAACTTCGTCATGGGAAGTTAAAAGTGTATATATGGAAATATCTCTCTAACGATCGAAATGAATTACAGCCTACGCGTGAAGGTGTTACACTGTCACCGGCTACATGGAGTGAATTTTCTCAAAAATTGTGGTCGTTCAATATTCTATATTCAGATACCTCTTTCGTTAGTCGCAATGAGTTGTTCTGTTTCAATGACAACGGAAGATTGCATCTGCAGAAAATAATTCAATTATATGATTCAAAATTTTGTCTAACACAGTGTCATATTAACTTAGATAAAAATCAAATAGCATGTTTACAGAATAGTGTTAACAACATTAGTATACATCTTCGAGAAAGTATATTTATAGAGTGGCTTCCTGCTCAAATATTAAAAATAAAGAATACTATAACCTTTCTACCATCACTTATTTGTGACAAAAATTTTGCATTCGAACAATTAATCTCTTGTATTCATGACAACATCATGTGTCATGTAAGAAAACTTTTCAAATGTGTTGGCTGTGTTGGTCAAGTTGAAGATTTAAGTTACCATGAATGTCTTTACAGCACTCCATTACAAATGTATGGCAGAGTGTCTGAACAAGTACTTCTAAATCTTGACATTAATAACATTGCTAAGAAAGTTTTGTTGCGTGGTGAAGAAGTCTTTTACTGTTATGATAGAAATTTTTTCGAGTCATTCAAATCAGAGGACTATGAAAGTGCGATAAGGAAATTATTTTAACTTATTTGTTTAAATGTACAAATGATAATGGTTAATGTGTATTTCATGAATAATAGATTCATTAAATGGTTTTTATCTTTCAAATTGAATTCCTTATTTATACTCATTAGCTAATTTTTTTTTTTTAGCATGTTCCATTTAAGAAATGTTATGTGGTTATGAGTTATGTATCTATGCATTCAAGTGTAACAGGTTTACTAATCTCACTTTTTAAAATAAAATATAAAAAATTAAAAATAGATTTATTCGAATCATATCAAATGTCTACAGTGTGAGTTTCATGACAAAAGATATTTACACTTTACAGAGTTTAAATCATAAATTTATAATCAATGTCAAAATTCTGAATTCATTCAAAATAAATGCTAAGTTATGTTCCATTCTCAAAAGTATGAAGATTCATAAACAATGTTGTGTTTCAATCTCTAAGAATCGGTGAAAATTCGACTGTAGTTTCTTAAAAATCTACGAAGTTGGGACTTATTCTGTAATAGGTGTAAAATTTTGTTGTGGTCCTGTCATTTTCTGTGTGTTGTCAAATATGTACATTCAAATGGGATCATTTATTAAGAGCAGAAGGGTCTTATGGAGCACCTACAGCCACAAAATTGTGACATTTCTATGTGCATGTCAATAATGTCTCGTATTAAGATATCAAAACTCATTACATGTTTCTTTTAAGGTGTTAATTGCATATCTTTCATATTTTTTAATGTTATTGCAATGTACTGTACTTGTCTCAGAGGGTCACTCTTTCATTTAAATTCAATACTAACAATCGCCTATCCTTAAAAAAACAGTAAGTTATATACTATTCTTCTTTAAAAATATATATATACTCGTTTAATGATCTTAAACGTTGTTGTAACAATGAAAACCTAGCTCTTATTTGATAGTCGTGCACTAAATTGTTGTATGTATTGTATAATTTGATAAATTTTTCATTTAAATATGGGATCTGCTTAAAACAATAACATTGCAATTATCTCACTTTGCGAACATGAACTTTGGATCACTGTCTGTTACACTGATAAGCATGATAAGCTATAGAGCCGATTTGGGATGTATTCTGGCTGAGTCTTTGGCTTGCATGTTGTGTGTATTGTGGGTGTATTATATTTAAATGTTGTGACACATCACAACATTTTTATTTTATTATTTAAAAATTAACATTTTTATAAATAATTAAATATTTTTTTCAATTATTTTAATTTTAATTATTTAAATTTCATCTTTAATGATTATTCTAAATTTATTCTATTCCAAATTTCATTATTCAAAATTATTTTATTCTAATCTTCCATTAAAAATCTCTAATAATATTAAATAACATTTCATAATTGTTCTCATGCTAAGTCATGGAAATCCCGTAAACCGGAATAATTGTCTAGCGGTCACTCTTAGACTTCCATGCTTGAGCTCCAGTTTAGATTTTGCAGAGTGGCAACTGAGCGGACGTTTTCAGCGGCGCCTATGTATGAAATAGAATGCTATCGGAAAGAAAAAAAAATTATTTTACAAACAAATTTTGAACGGAATCCATATTATTAATAGACGAATGTTCGTGAATTTTTAATAAATATATATTGTTCGTGCGTTGAAGACGTAATCTATCTATAATAATAGGCGATATACCCTCTCAGTTTCCATCTTAACACCATCCGGCGCATTGTTTTATTTTGTGTTTTGCAGTTGCAGTTAGAATCGGGCGTATTGTCTTTGGCTTTCGAGAATTCGCTGTGAGTTTTGATGTGATTTTAATCAGATGTTTTCATCTGATTAAAAGTGAGTTCTCATGTGATTTTTGATGTGATTTTAATCAGTTGTTTTCACTGCCACGCCGCGTACATTTTTCAGTTAACTATAAGTGAAAATATGTATGACTGAAAATTACTTCAGTTATATTAAAATTGTGTTAATTAATTCTATGCGTATCTGAAAATATGTGTAATGTAATAAATTTTATGCACAGCTATAATCTAGATATTTTAAATAAAAATTTGACCAAACTTATTTAGAGAACCTTTAATTAAGTTTTGAGTTTTACTTTAATTACTCAGCTTTCTCGAGAGCCTGGGTTTTTGCTTACACCACAAAGATGGTGGCTTCCGAGGAAAGCATCTGAGATGAGTTTCATGTGACGTCACGTTCGCAATTCCACTGCACAGCGGTCATGTCCTTTGTAACATCTGTCTTACCGTACTATCGAAGAATGGGAGATTAAGATAACAATTATGCTACATAATGAAATGATAACGTTCATATTACTTAACATTTTTTTCCCTCATAATATATTACATAGAAACATGCAGAATTAAAATGCACTTTACTTGTGAAATAGTTAAAAAAGAATAATTAGGGCAATTTAAGATAATAAGAATATCAACACACCCAAACGAATATAAATTTTTATAGATTTTCAATGTTTAACATCGAATAGTTAGCCTTATTACCTACCAAATAAATAATATGAACTGCTTACTTTGCAAATTTGTTAGTTTATTCAATTATAATAAATATATTAAGATTTACACACTATTGCATTAAAATAAATAAAATAAATAAGCATCAAAAGTACCTTGACTTCTTGTTTCATAGTCTGACTTGGAGTAACTGTAAAATATAATGTTACGTCAGACCATTTGACGGATGGTATCAGAACAGGCGATCGAGAAAAATTTTGTATTGGGATAATATATGGATCGTCAGATAAACCCGTAATAATTAATTTTTATCCATACCTCTGTTGGCTTTCTAAAGGCAATTTCTCGACGTAAACAGATAAAATCATATTGTAAACCTATCTATAATAAGACAAAATCTCTATACTATGTTAACAACTAACACTTTAACATTGAAAGAATACAGTGATGGCGGACGGCGTCTACAAAGAGTATGGCGGTGAATGAGACGTCCGAGCAACTCATCTATTGTTGTTTTAGGTATTATGAAATAATACCTCATGACAGTGGGATCTTGCAGCTCATGAGGAGTTCCCTATGAGCAAAATGTTTGTGTTTCCGACTTGCGGATTTCTCGCGTTAATTTTTTTTTTTCCCTCGGAAACCTTAATGTTTAACGAAAGAAAACAAACTTTTCCGTATTTTTCTTTATCAGTTAAGATATTTCAAAGAAACGTAGAATAGTGTACGCCTACAAGAGGTAAAAGGGCAGTGAAAGTTTTGGGGAGTGAAATTTTGTTGAAAGCTTTGGGGAGCACTGGTGTCAAGCTTATATTCATTCTCGATAAAGTTGTAATGAAACGTAATTTATTAAAATTTGAAATTTTGTTTCAACCCATATAAATGATTGAAGTAGTGTAGGTAACACGTGTAATTAGAGACTAAAACGAAATTTTTTTATTCTGTTTGTAGAGAGCAAATTAATTGCTGAAACAAGTTTTTAAGTTGTTTCGAAGCTCGGAATATCTGAACCTTCTGCGAGGAAAAAATTCGTGCTAAAATATTATGAAGGCAATAAACTTTAAAACAAGGCAGGGAGGGACTCTCATTAATTTTTTTGCAAAATTAATAGCTCAGTAATTGGAGAAGTAATGTATATATTGCTAACGTACTTTCTATGTTTTTGGCGGTATTCTACTGTAATTTCACAGCTTTTCAAATTCTTTTTAATGTGGTTTGTATTTGAAATATGTCAGATGTTCAGCATTAAGGATTCATAAGGAAGTTTGTTGCAACCAAAGTAACCAAGTATATTTTTCAATGAGAAAACGTAAATATGATTTTGTCCATGATTTAGACCAGAAAAGGTATAATATCAAGCAATAAATCTTTATATGATACATTTTTTTGTATATCGATGGAGACTGATAAATGCAGTCTTACCATTTCGCCGGGCCAAAATTAAGCTTAGACTGCTCGAGGCTGATATGTCCATGTTCATACTTACAGAACCTATCTAAAAGTGACGGTTTTAAAGCCCGGATTGGCCTCAATTGCTGACAACAACACTTATGGACCGATTTTCTACTTATTAATACTTTACAACATAGTTGTTAACACTGTACAACATATTTGAAAGTGTTTATAACTTTGTTCATTCTGTCTATCTGTCTGCCTGTCCGTTAGCACGATAACTGCCGTAAAAATGACTTTATGAAAATGAAACTTTAGTATGATATTCAGACGGTCTGTGAGACCTATGGGAATATAAATAAATAATATCACCCAATTAGTTTTATATTGAACCCGGGGACCTTCGTCTAAGCTCAAATGATAGCGTTGTATGGCTAGAGGGCGATTTGCAGATAAAACCCGGCTGGGACAAAGAATTTTTACTTGATATATTTACGAATCTTTAGTGTTAGCGGAAATAATACGTAATTAGTTGTTGAAGGTAGCAATAATTAAGATTATTAATTAATTTTACCAACAGTAATTTAAACATTTCCACGCAGTATTTTCTTATCTGCATTTTACACCTATGCTTTTAATACAATTTGTGTGACGACAACTATTCATAACATGCCCCTCTCCCAACTTTTATCTCTGAAAGACAATCTGCATACTTCGCTCTTTAGTCATCGTGTCCACACCTCACGATAAACACACATATACAAATGCCAATATTCATGCACACATACTCACTCACACATATGCAGACGGATGTCTTTCTAAAAGTGTTTAAAATATATAGGTGTAGGCGGTCTTAGAGGGTGCTTGTCAGTCACAACTCGGGAATTTTAAGAGAAACAGTTCTATCTCTACAAAAGTAAATAAAAGACTGGGCAACACATGATTTTCCTTATATAATGTATCGAATTTAATACTTTTACAGTAAAAAAAATAGGTTTTTCTTATAGTAGATACTAATATTCTTTCCAAGATATTGAATTTTCGACAATTAGTCGTCATTTTCATTGATTTAGCGTCATTTTTATCCATTTGGTGAGATTTTCGTTAACTTGGCAACATTTCAAAAAGTCGTCAAGTTGGCGACATTCCACCAAATTCGTCGCCAAAATCTCGCCAAGCGTTATGGACGAAGAAATAAGTTATTCTTACAGCAGATAAATGACTATTGGCGTTCAAATACAAAAGTATTACTTAAAGTATATTTTTCTCATGAACGGAACGAGCTAGATCCACGAGAATGATGTCACCCAATTTATCACATGGTATTACATATGAAAAGTGAACATATTTCTCAATAGGAATATTTTTTTATTTTATATGACTTTTTGATAATTTTTTTTGAAAAATGTACAATATCTCAAGAACGGTTCATGTTAACGTTCTAAAATTTATGTCAATCGTTTTCTAATGAAAAATTACATAAGAAATGTCTATTTGAGTAACTTTATTAGCAGTTTTGACTTTTTGACGAGTTTTTCAAAATTTAATTCGAAAATTTAGGAGGATTCTGAACATTCGATTGCGTATAAAAACAATGGGCTTCCAGTGTTTACGGATTGTGATTTTTGTACCAAATTTTGTTCGAATCGGTCCATTCGTTCGTCAGTTATCGTCTCCACAGGCTCACTGACACACACATAGACATCACTTCAAAAATGTGTGATTCGTGATTAGGGATGCTTGAAACGTGCTCTCCCGTCGAAAACTCGAATTCTCGACCCCGTCACAATACTTTTCTTATACATTATGTATATAAGAAAAGTAAAAAAATGATCTGCACAATGTGTGTGTGCATATAAAGAAATATTTATTCGGAACATTTTGGTAAAATATTTAGATTCTCCTTTTTGTGAGTGAAATATGTGAAGCAGAATTATTTATAATATAAAGTAAGGAGAACAGAAGGAGAACTGCATGAAAATTTGAAAAGCCTCTCCGGGTGAAACTCGGTGAAACACATTGTAAAGAGTCCGCCGACAAACTTCTATTAATATTAATGAGATGAAAAAGAGGGCAAGAAAGGAGTGAATTTCGCATTTCGGCAAAAAAAAAAAAATCTTACGACGTTTTATCGGAAGGTTTGTTAAAATATCTGGTGTGGGAGGAACCATTTGAGTGTCTAACACGATATTCTTTTAGACTTATTGGTCCACTTGTATCACGTTGTTCAAAAGTTCTTATCTTCAATTGAAAAGTAATAAACCATGTCATCAAAAATCGAAAAAATACTTTATCTTTCTGGAGTCAAACTGCTGAAGTATTTCAAACTGACTTGTTTTAAACAAGCTTATTAATTTTGTGGAAATATTTTAAGAATCAACTTTTATCATTTTTAAGCCAATAGATTTTCGCCACGGTATATTTGTTTTACATCTGTTATTCGCTAGATGTTAAAACGTAATTTATATCGCGGATTCGAACATTTTATGTATCTTGTGTGTTTCACACTTGTGTGTTCAAATTATACTCACTTATTGATTGAATAATATCGATTTCCTCCAAACTTCATTCACGAATTTATGGTAATTTCAAAGCGAATAAAAAAATCTGATGTGGGCAACACATGACTTCCCTTATATACTGTAATGAATTTACTACTTTTACAGTAAAAAAATAATTTTTTCCTGTAGTAGATACTAATATTCTTTCCAAGATATTGAATTTTCGACAATGAGTCGTCATTTTCATTGATATAGTGTCATTTTTATCCATTTGGCGAGATTTTCGTTAATTTGGCAACATTTCAAAAAAGTCGCCAAATTGGCGACATTCCGTCAAATTCGTCGCCAAAATCTCGCCAATCGTTATGGACGAAGAAATAAGTTGTCCTTACAGCAGATAAATGACTATTGGCGTTCAAATACAAAAGTATTATTCAAAGTATCTTTTTCATGAATGGAACGAGCTAGATCCACGAGAATGATGTCACCCAATTTATCGCATGGTATTACATATGCAAAGTGAACATGTTTCTCAATAGGAAATTTTTTTTTTCATTTTATATGACTTTTTGATAATTTTTTTGAAAAATGTGCAATATCTCGAGAACGGTACATGTTAGCGTTCTAAAATTAATGTCAATCGTTTTCTAATGAAAAATTACATAAGAAAAGTCTATTTGCGTAACTTTATTAGTAGTTTTAATTTTTTGACGATTTTTTCAAAATTTTATTCGAAAATTTAGGGGGGTTCTGAACATTCGATTACGTATAAAAACAATAGGCTTCCAGTGTTTACGGATTGTGATTTTTGTACCAAATTTTGTTCGAATCGGTCCATTCGTTCGTCAGTTATCGTCTCCACAGTCTCACTGACACACACACACACACACACACACACACATACTTTCACAAACACACACACACACACACACACACACAGACATCACTTCAAAAATATTTGATTCGTGATCAGGGATGCTTGAAATGTGCTCTCCCTTCGAAAACTCGAATTCGAATTTTCGACCCCGTCATAATATTTTCCTTATACATTATGTATATAAGGAAAGTAATAATATTCTGATGCGTGAAGTTAGCTGTTTGGAAACAGTATAGTTGCATGTAAACTAATTGCTACTCAGTATTTTCTTTACTGTATAGAAGTGGTTCTCCAACTACTTCGGGGCGCGTGATTTAGAGTTTTATTTTGGGTAAGAATTATTAAGATAAATAAAAAGAAACTCCCCGTAGTTTGTATTTTAGATATAAAATATAGTTACATATAGTAGATCCCGTAAAGAACATGGTATCCAACTATAAGAAAAATTAAACTGCAGCTTTTTTAATAATCTTTACTTTCTACATAATGTATAAGGAAAGTATGGTGACGGGGTCGAAAATTCGAATTCGAGTGTTCGACGGGAGAGCACGTTTCAAGCATCCCTGATCACGAATCAAACATTTTTGAAGTGATGTCTGTGTGTGTGTAAAAGTATGTGTGTGTGTGTGTGTCGAAAGCCCAGGAAACATTGATTATTTTTTTGCAAATGATATTTTTTTTATGAATTGGAATTAATAACAACCGAATTCAAACGGACTCCACCAAACCCCTCTAATGAAAATGTTTGAAAAATAACTCCAGTCCGATGGCGCCACACACACATGTATAACACACATACTCCGCATGCACACAAACGGACATATTTCTAAAAATATTTAAAATGGATGCAGGAGATCTTAGAGCATTCATGTCAGTCAAAATATTTAACTCGAAAATTTGAAGTAAAACAGTGCTATATACAAAGTTAAAAAAAAATTGATCCGCGAAATGTGTTTGTGAATATTAAGAAATTTATTCGGGACGTTTTGGTAAAATATTTAGTTTCTCGTTTTTGTGAGTGAATCTGTGGAGCAGAATTATTTATAAAATAAGGAGAACGGAGGGAGAACAGAAGAACTGCATGAAAAATTGAAAATCTCTCTCCGGGTGAAACTCGGCAAAACACTTTGTAAAGATTCCGTCGACAAACTGCTATTAGTATTTATGAGATGAAAAAATGTGCAAGTAAGTTGTGAAATTTGCATTTCGGCAAAAAAATATATATATTACATCTTTTCTGCGACTAAAAGTTTTGATAAAATATCTGGTGTTGGACGATTTTCAAACACGATATTATTTTAGACTGATTATATTATTTTATATTGAAACTTGTGTTACAGGCAATATAAGAAGGTCAGCATATACGGTAGGACATGTTTGCATTCGTATATTGATACTGAGGATTCTCTAGACTTTATAGTACATGTATATTTCATAGTGATTAGATCTGCTCATGCATTTTTAAGCAGATGTTTTGTTCACAGATTGCAGATTCCTACACTTCGCCAATAAGAGATTGTAATTCTATCTCAGTAGTTTAACTGGGAGAGCATATGTTTACCAGTACGAAGATCACCAGTTCAATCCTTGGTTGGGATGGCAAATGTTCTTTAAAATGGCGAGTGACAAATGCTACCCTGTATGTTAATGCAATGATGTCGGTGTATGAATGTGATTCTAGTACTACTATCATTGATTCTGTAGACTCAAATATGTTGAGCGCCGACTTCAAACCAGGGGGGGGGGGCCAACGACCACTCAGTAAGTTAACCTGCAGGATAAAAATAACAGAACGCAATAGTTTGTGGTAAAAATAACAAAATGTGATCAGTCAGATTGTCAAGTTGCACGTCAAACTGACAGAGAGAGGAGAGTGCAAATTCCACTTCAACGATAAGATCTTGTTATTCCGTGAAAGTAGCTTGTTGAATGGCTAGTATGGAGATCAGTCGTCAGAGTTCCTATTAGGATAGCAAAGTTTTTTACAAGATTAAAAGACAGTAAAAGATATACATTTACAAGACACATAAAAATTATTCCTAAATCAGTTGATTTATATTCAGTACTGTTCGTGAATGTCAGATTTATTAAACTCCTACAGTCACCTTTTGACACTCATCACAATATTTGCACTTCATTTATAGATAAAGTAATAACAACTCTTGTTCAAAAGTCCTTATCTTCATTTGAAAAGTAATAAACCATTTTATCTAAAATCAAAAAAATACTTTACATTTTTCGAGTCAAACTGATGACTTATTTCAAAATGACTTGCTTCAAACAAGTGCATTATCTTTATGGAAATATTTTGGGAGGGATCCTTTATCTTCAATCGCGCAGTCAGTTATAAGTATTTTTAAGCCAGTAGATTTTTGCTACGACATTATGATAAATTTGTTTCACATCTGTTATTCGCCAGATATTAAATCTTCGTGTATATCGCGGACTTTACTGTATCCTGTGTATTTCACACAAAAAGTAAACTTATTTTACTTATTGATCGGATATTACTGATATTCTCCAAACGTCTTTTATGAATTTGTGGTTATTTTAAAGCGAATAAAAATGCTCTGCACGATGTTTGCTATTTAAATATTCAGCATAGTTACATGGGAATTAATTGCTATGCAGTTTTTCTTCACTTCATGGAAGTGGTTCTCAAACTTTTTTTGCTCGAGACACATTTTTAATTGTGAACATAACGCTTTACTGTAAGCAAGCATTATTAAGACGAATAAAAAATATTCTTCTCGAAGTTTGTACTTAAATATACTATTATTTAACCTTTTGCTTACGGGTGGGACAGCGTCCATCCCAAACGAAGAACCTCTCAAAAAGACAGGTATTTAACATACCCTATCCCAAACAGTTCGGTCCCCCATTGCAGGCATTGGCGTCTATGGCTTCTCGAACTGTTTGGGATAGGGTATGTCAAATACCTGTCTTTTTGCGATGTTCTCTGTTTGGAATGGACGCTGTACCACCCGTAAGCAAAATGTTAAGCCTGTAGTTACACTAGTACTTAATCCTGTAGTTACACTAGTACTACACTAGAACTTAATACAGTTTCACTAGTATTTAAGCCTGTGGAAAACAGGAAATCTAACAATCTGAAAAATTAAACAGCAGATTTTTAATAAGTTTCAAATTGTTTAACAATTTACTTCTTTGCGCCAAAAATGGTTGTCTCAATTAAAAATGAGCTGAGTTAGGTTTCACACCGTGGTCGAGTTTCAGCTTCTTGATGGGGGTGGTGACTCCTGAACTGTTCTAAGACTTCATACATCTCTCCATTCTGTACTCTCTGAGTAAAATATCGAAAATCCAGCTCTGTTAGATTATCTCCAGTGGTCTATACTATAAATGTTCAAAGTTTCAGCCCTCTAAGACATCATCTAGTTCAAAAGTTCTTATCTTTATTTTAGAAGTATCAAACCATCACATCTAAAATCCGAACCATTCTTTTAAGTTCTTCGAGTCAAGCTGATGACCTTTATTTCAAGCAAGTTCATTAACTTTATGGAAATCTTTCAAGAGTCGTTCTTCACTTTTAACCGCGTAGTCAGTTTTAAGTATTTTTAAGCAAATAGATTTTTACCCCGACATCAAGATAAATTTGTCTTAAATATGTTCTTTGCCAGATGTTAAAAAGTCATTTGTTTCTAGTATTCTAAACTTTAATGTATCTTAGTGTGTTTCACACGAGAATTACTCATAACTAATTTTTCTTATAGATCGAACCTAATCGATTTTCACTAAACCCTATTTACGAATTTGAGGTAGTGTTGGACGTATAGAAGAATTTTCTACACGAAGTTTGCAAGTTGGGTATAGTTACAATTTCTCAAATACATATCTAACTATCATATCAAACTGCATCAATATATCAAACTATCGTACCCCTGCAAAAACCAAAACATTGATAATTTCTTTTACAAATGGCTTATTTTATGAATTGGAATTAATAATAATAACCGAATTCGAATGGACTCCTCCCTCTCTTATGAAAATCTTTGAAAAATATTGGTGGTGGTTCCAGTCCAATGGTGCCGTTTTGCGTGAATAACAAACGTGAACTACACACACACACACACACACATACACATGTGCACACCACACACACGCAGATGGTCATATCTCGAAAAGTGTTTTAAATAGGCGCAAGAGGGCTTAAAGTGTGTTTGTCAGTCAAAATATCTAACTAGAAAATTTTAAGCCAAACGATATCTCCATACAAAAGTAGAAAAAAAGTATCCGCATAATATGTTTGTTCATATTAAGAAATTTATTCGGAACATTTTGGTAAAATATTTAGATTCTCGTTTTTGTAAGTGAAATGTGTGAAGCAGAATTATTTATAAAGTAAGGAGAACGGAAGGAGAACTGAAGAACTGCATGAAAAATTGAAAAGCCTCTCTGGGTGAAACTCGGTAAAGCACTTTGCAAAGATTCCGTCGACAAACTTCTATTAATATTAATGAGATGAAAAAGAGGGCAAGAAAGGAGTGAATTTCGCATTACGGCAAAAAATATATTACTTCTTTTTTTGCGAGTAAAAGTTTTGATAAAATATCTGGTGAACATCCATTCGATTTTCTAACACGATATTATTTTCAACTGATGGGTTCACTTGTGTCACAGCCAATATAAAAAGGCCAACTTATCCGGTGTGATATGTTTGTATTTTTATACTGATAGTGAGGTTACACTGGACTTTCTCATACATGGAATGTGTTTAGTTCTGCCTATGTATCTTAAAGCAGTTGTTTTGTCTACATATAGTAGAGCTCCCCACTTCACCAATAAGAGCTTGAAATTCCATCGCGGTAGTTCAACTGGGAGAAAATCGGTTTACCAGTATGAAGATAACCAGTTCAATCCATGACAGGTTTGGCACAAATAATTTAAAATGCAGCTGGAAAATTCTACCTTGTATGTTAGTTCAATGATGTTGGGGATCTGAAAGAGAATCTGGAAGAGAGTTTATCTGGAAGAGAAAAATATCAGCAGAATGCAATAGCTTGTGGTAAAAATATCAAAAGGTGACAGGTCATATTGTCAGGTTTCACGTCAATCTGACTTTAGAGAGAGGTGAATATAGAGTCCCCTTCCACTATAAGAGCTTGTAATTCCGGTCCAGTAGCTCATTGGCTGAGTAGTCCGGAGACACCTGTGAGGGATAGCACAGTTTTTTTTACAAGATTCACAGACAGTAAAACACATACCTTCACAAGACACACAAAAATTGTTCTAAAATTGGTTAATTTATGTTTGAGAGTGCTCCCAAATTTTAGATTTATTAAATTCCTACAGTCACCCATTGACCGCCATCATTATATTTCTACTTCACTTATAGGAGAAGTAATAATAAGTGCTTGTTCAATAATTCTTATCGTCACTTGAAAAGTAATAAACCATGTCATCTAAAATCGAAAAAATACTTTATCTTTCTCAAGTCAAACTAGTGACTTATTTCAGCTGAATTGTTTTAAACGGGTTTATTAACTTTTGTGGAAATCTTTTGAAAAGCATTTTTTATCATTTTGAGCCAATAGATTTTCACCACGGTATTAACATAAATGTTTGTTTACATCTGTTATTCGCTAGATGTTAAAACGTAATTTATATCGCGGATTCAAACGTTTTATGTATCTTGTGTGTTTCACACCAAAATTAAACTCATATTATTTATTGATTGAATAATATCGATTTCCTGCAAAAACAATGTTAAAACGCCTTTATATCGTGAATTCAAAATTTTAATGTATCCTATGTGTTTCCAATGGAAAGCAAACGAATTTTACTTATTGGTTGGATAATATCGATTTCCCCAATCCTCATTTACGAGTTTGTGGTAAGTTTAAAGCGAATAAAATAATGTTTTGATGCGCGAAGTTTACTATTTGGAAATACAGCATAGTTACAGGCAAACTAATTGCTATGCGGTATTTTCTCCACTTCTGGAAGTGGTTCTTGAACTATTTCACAGCTTTCTGCTATACTGTAAGCATTATTGAAACGAATAGAAACAATAAAGATCAATCATGCATAAAGCATTGATTACGAAACACTTTTCCATCTGACATGCAATTTTGTTTAAACATCTCTAAAATGCGTTACATTCATCGCTGATATATTTTAAATTGACAGAGTACTACAATAATTTATTATATCTGAAAATTTAAAACTTCATCGAAAAATATCAACTTTATTCAAATGACATCATCGTAATATAAATCGTCTGGCTCTCTATGTAAAGCAAAAAATATTTCATTCATACGCTTTTATTCCTGACTCCAGAGTTAAATCACTTTGCGTGAAAAAAAAACAACAATTCTTATACAACTCATCTTACAGTCACTTGTTTACATTTTGCATGCATTAAAATTAGGTTTCGTTGTAGAAATTACCAAAGATTGATGATTATTTAAACTAAAAAATATTGTAATTGCGTTGGCACAGAATATAGTATGCTGAGGTGAAATTTACATACATACACTAGGATCCAAAAGGATCAAAGTACATTGTGTTTCACTAAAATAAACAGCCGATTTTTGTGGCCACTAACACATTTATTAACACATGAAAGATTCAACTTTGACAATAATAATAATAGACTACACAATTACATTACACTAAAATCTACCAAACTTGACCTCGAGGTATAAGGGCTAACTAATATATGTTGCTATTAATTTCTCCTTATTTCTACATGCAAGTAGGGTAGTGCGGAAAATTTTGACAGCTT
The DNA here is from genome assembly GCA_951213105.1 of Amaurobius ferox. Taxonomy (NCBI): domain Eukaryota; kingdom Metazoa; phylum Arthropoda; class Arachnida; order Araneae; family Amaurobiidae; genus Amaurobius; species Amaurobius ferox. The sequence goes on from OX578149.1 coordinate 63,606,055, forward strand.
AAATTAAAACTAACACTTGGGTCAAATTTACACACAAATAACACATGACAATACATTTGAACTTAAATAGTACGATACCTCCTCCCAGATGAGATGCCTTGTAATCCAACATTTGATCTGTCACAGATCCTGATGAAGAGGTCTCGGTTATTCAATTAAAAACACAGTTCGTACGGATGCACGGTTTGTTGGAGTTGTCGCTGAACTCTGGATACCATCGCGGATTATTGCGGAATCAAGAATCAGAGTTCGCTGCCATCTCTTCCTCCCAATTGTCTGTATGACCCAGCGATTCCTAAAGAACCGGGAACTAAGGACAGGCCGATGCCGGTTTGGGTCACATTCCGCATGAACTTTACGGTGGCATTCCTCACGTACGGAGGACGGTTGTAGCACGCAGCTGACGGTGACGCGTGCTGCATAGAGGCCTAAGTTTGGAACCTCGCAAACACTCCGATCATGTCGACTCGGTCATGCGATGAGATCAACACTGCTGTCCAGTACCATTCTTGCAGTACACAGAGTTGTCACGGCTTAAATGTAGTATAAGAGTCTAAAGGGTAGCCCACACTACGCCGTCTATTTTCAGATCTGCGTGGTACTGCGTTTCAAAAATGGCTAAGTCCTCGTTGTTCCTATGACCGCCACGGCTCGATGAAAGCAACTCTCGATTTGGGTCTGCCCCAGCTCTATTTGGCTCAGAACTTGATTGGTTGAAAGGTTGCAATGGACTACGAGCTACACCTGAGTGTACGTGGTCGCAACGGGTAGAAAAGGCGCTGGTTCCGTGGTGTATGCATCTGGCTGCCGCTAGAGAGGGGCAGCGAACGCCGTGCCTAAAACTGCATCAAAATGCATATCGGATCGGGCTTCGAAAACAAGTGCAGATACACTAGGAGACCTGCTCTCACGAAATCAGAATTGAGTCTAATTTTACATTTTAAAATCGAGTCCCTTCAGATTTTTGAAACGGGGGAACAAAATTTGGGTGGAAGTCACCTCGTCTTCTCATTCGATGTTTCACGATGGGCGAGAAAAGGGCGGTTCAATTTCGACTACTTTTACTGGTCTGCGAAGTAATGCTCATTTCTTATGCGTCCTAACAAAAATGATGACCGGAGGGGTTCCCACAGCCGGGAGGTCCTGGACCGCGCCTCGATGTGAGCCACACCTGACAGGGGCTATTAATATCTCCAGATTTGTAGTTTTGCACTTTGACATTTGTTACAAACTCTTTTATGAATATTTACAACCCGTGTCATTGTGCATTCAAACCACGGCGCCACATCAGTCCCATCCTGTATGTGAGGAGGTATCGCTATAGAACATATACCATACACATTATATAAATTTTGAGTAATTGCTACTATTGCCTACTTTCATTCCTGGGATAACTCGGGGCACGAAATATACTTGCACTTTAGTGCCAAATATGTGTTATGCATCATAACATATAGATGGACAGAAAATACGCAAAAGCAAGAGTAAAGCGGTTTTAGGATGGATGCAACATTAAATATAAATTTGAAAGAACTTTAAAAATCACGATTTTCACATTGGGAAAAAAGATGGGTTCCATATTTTATTTTGAAGTGGGTCACGTGGTCTCTTCATATCTTATGAGTGTAATTAATATTTTAATTTTAATTTAAAAAACTGTCGAACATATTTTGTTGAAATTATTTTCATATTTTTCATAAGATAATGTGAATATTTCCTAAAATTTTCGAAACAATTTGTGAATTTTAACTTCGCTTAAAAATATTTGAAAAATTAGGTCTCATAGGGTTCAATGTATTTCAATTCTTCAATCCGGGTTCAATCCAAAACAAATTGGGTTAAGTTAGTCATTTACATTCCCATATGTCCCACAGACTGTCTCAACAACATACTAAAATTTCATTTTGATAAAGTCATTTTTACTACAGATATTGTGCTAACAGACAGACAGACAGAATGCACAAAGTCATAAAATCTTTTCAACTATGTTGTAAAGTGTTAAAAATTCTACCCGGAGTTTGTATTTTAGGTATAAAATATAGTTACACTAGTATTTTAGCCTGTCAAATACAGGGAATCTAACACTCTGAAAAGCTAAAGTGCAGCTTATTACTTTCCTTACATACATAATGTATAAGGAAAGTATTGTGACAGGGTTGAAAATTCGAATTCGAGTTTTCGACGGGAGAGCACGTTTCAAGCATCCCTGATCACGAATCAAACATTTTTGAGATGATGTCTGTGTGTGTGTGTGTCAGTGAGTCTGTGGAGACGATATCTCACGAACAAATGGAGCGATTCGAACCAAATTTGGTACAAAAATCACAATCTGTAAACACTGTAAGCCTATTGTTTTTATACGCAATCAAATGTTCAGAACCCCCCTAAATTTTCAAATGAAATTTTGAAAAAATCGTCAAAAAATCAAAACCAATAATAAAGTTACGTAAATAGACATTTCTTATGTAATTTTTCATTAGAAAACGATTGACATAAATTTTGGAACGCTAACATGAACCGTTCTCGAGATATTGCACATTTTTCAAAAAAAATTATCAAAAAGTCGTATAAAATAGAAAAAAAAATATTTCCTATTGAGAAACATGTTCACTTTTCATATATAATATCATGCGATAAATTGGGTGACATCATTCTTGTGGATCTAGCTCGTTCTATTCATGAAAAAAGATACTTTGAGTAATACATTTGCATTTGAACGCCAATGTATCTGCTGTAAGAATAACTTATTTCTTCGTCCATAACGCTTGACCAGATTTTGGCGACGAAATTGGCGGAATGTCGCAAACTTGGCGACTTTTTGAAATGTTGCCAAATTAACGAAAATCTCGCCAAATGGATAAAAGTGACGATAAATCAATGAAAATGACGACTAATTGTGGAAAATTCAATATCTAATAAGTTATATAATATATAAATATATAATAATAGTTATATAATATATGTCGAAAATTCAATATCTAATAAGTTGTATATATATATATATATATATATATATATATAACTTATTTCTTCGTCCGTAACGCTTATCGAGATTTTCGCGACGAAATTGGCGGAATGTCACCAACTTGGCGACTTTTTGAAATGTTGCCAAATTAACGAAAATCTCGCCAAATAGAAAAAAATGACGATAAATCAATGAAAATGACTACTAATTGTCGAAAATTCAATATCTTGGAAAGGATGTTAGTATCTACTAGAAGAAAAACCTATTTATTTTACTGTAAAAGTAGTAAATTCATTTCATTATATAAGGAAAGTCATGTGTTGCCCACATCAGATTTTTTTACTAATATTTTTTTATTGTTTAACAATATATGCAACTTAACGCCGTAAATACAGTAGTTACCTCAATTAAAAATTGACAGAGTTAGGTTATGGCTCATGGTCGAATTTTAGCTCCCTGATGGGTGGGGGTGGGGGTTGGTGGATTCTGGACTGTTCTAAAAGACTTTACTCCTCCCACCATTCTATACTCTCCGAGGAAAATTTCGAAAGTCCAGGTCTGTGAGATTAGCTCCGTTGGTGCCGATACTATAAATGTTCAACTTTTCAGCCCTGCAAGACAGCTTCTAGTTCAAAAGTTCTTATTTTCAATTTAGAAGTAACAAATAATCTCATCTAAAATCGAAACAATTATTTTATCTTCTTCGGGTCAAGTCGAATCAAGTAAAATCGAAACAATTATTTTATCTTCTTCGGTTATTCTTCGGTCTTCGGTTTTATCTTCTTCGGGTCTTCTTCGGGAAATCTTTCAAGAATTGTTTCTTTATCTTTAACCATGCAGTCAGTTTTAAATATTTTTAAGCAAATAGATTTCCACCACGACATTAATATAAATTTGTTTTAAATCTGCTGTTCGCCAAATGTTAAAATGTCATTTGTTTCTCTGATTCGAAATTTTAATGCATCCTATGTGTTTTGCACGAGAATTGCTCATAACTCATTTTTCTAATTGATCGGACTTTAACGATTTTCTGTGAACCTTATTTACGAATTTGTGGTAGTATTGGGCGAATTATCAACCCGAAGTTTGTTAATTGGTTATAGTTACAATCTCTCAAAAAATATCAAGCTATCAAACTATCATACACCAGCAAAAACCGCTAAATTGATGATTTTTTTTTTAAATGATTTATTTTATGAATCGGAATTAGTAATACACAGTGCGGCAAAAAGAGCTTACCGATCTGGAACGTCAATGAAAAAAATCTGATGTGGGCAACACTTCCTTATATAATGCAATGAATTTTCTACTTTTACAGTTAAAACAAATTTTATTCTTATAGTAGATACTTATATTCTTTCCAAGATATTGAATTTTCTTATCTTGGAAATCTTAGTGATCATTTTCATTGATCTAGCGTCATTTTTATCAATTTGGCGAGATTTTTGTTAATTTGGCAACAATTAAAAATATCGCCAAGTTGGCAACATTCCTCCAAATTCGTCGCCAAAATCTCGCCAAGCGTTATGGATGGAGAAATAAGTTATTCTTACAGAAGATAAATGACTGTTGGCGTTCAAATACAAAAGTATTACTCAAAGTATCTTTTTTCATCAATGAAACGAGCTAGATCCACGAGAATTATGTCACCCAATTTATCGCATGGTATTACATATGAAAAGTGAACATGTTTCTCAATAGGAAATATTTTTTTTTTATTTTACATAACTTTTTGATAATTTTTTGAAAAATGTGCAATATCTCGAGAACGGTTCATGTTAGCGTTCTAAAATTCATGTCAAACGTTTTCTAATGAAAAATTACGTAAGAAATGTCTATTTCCGTAACTTTATAAGCGGTTTTGATTTTTTGACAATTTTTTCAAAATTTCACTCGAAAATTTAGGCGGGATCTGAACATTCGATTCCGTATAAAAACAATAAGCCTCCAGTGTTTACGGATTGTGATTTTCGTACCAAATTTTGTTCGAATCGGTCCATTCGTTCGTCACTTATCGTCTCCACTGTCTCACTGGCACACACACACACACACACACTACAGACATCACTTCAAAAATGTTTGATTTGTGATCAGGGATGCTTGAAACAGGCTCTCCCGTCGAAAACTCGAATTCGAATTTTCGACCCCGTCACAATACTTTCCTTCTACATTATGCATATAAGGAAAGTAAAAATACAAAGCAAGATAAAGAAATCTTTTATACTTGAGAAGTACACAGTATGCCATTGTCATCCATTAAGCTTTGGAGAGTACGTCAGTTAAATGGCGACCGACGACCGTCAATGTCGATGCAGTTTCGAAGTCTGTCATGGAAATTTTGCAGTGATCTGCGGACCCTGTCCCGCGGAATCGCCGTGATTTCTGGCGTAATTGCTGCATTGAGTGCTTGCAAATTTGTTGGTCGGTGTTGGTACACTTTTGTATTTGAGATAGCCCCACAGAAAAAAATCACATGGGGCCAAATCCGGCGAACGCGGTGGCCAACCGATATCACCCCGTAAGGAGACAAGGTGGCCCGGAAATATGTTTCTGAGAATTCCAAGTGACCTTCTAAAGGTATGCGACGCGGCTCCATCTTGCTGAAACCATACATCTTCCGGATCATGACGTCCGAGCTGAGACCGTATTCGGAAGGCCCGTTGCGTCGTCATCACAGATTCACCGTTCGAAACAAACTCTTCAACAACAAAAGTACGATGCTCTCCGCTCCAAGCCATGACGGTAACTAAAATGGCAAAAGAGACAAAACAACAAACAAGCCAAAAGAGACCATGCCCACTGCTGTACCTCTACTATGAACGAAGCAACGCTTCTGCCAAATCAGAACGTTCCTTCTGCCGCACCCTGTACTAGCTAAATTCGAACGTACCTTCCTTTAATCAAAATGTTTGAAAAAATATTGGCGGTGGCACCCGTCCGATGGAGCCGTTTCGCTTGAATAATGCTTTGTAAACTAAAACTTCAGTAATGTTCGAAAAGTTTATTCGATATTTTTAGACTCATTTGTTTCATTTACAGGCATTTGAAATGCCATAAGTTACTCGCTAACTAGCACTTTAATTTTTTTTTCCCGATTTCATCTATATTTGACCATACATTATTTCACAAGTAACTTTTCTTATTCCACAGTTTCACAAAGGAGGTTATCCGTTTAAGTTGCGATGAACCAGCTCGGCTATGTTGAAACTGTGTTTAATACTTAAATTTTGTTCCTTTCTTGTGCTTGATTACTTTTTTGATAAACTTTACATGTAAAATAATTGCTATTCAGTATTAACTGTTTCATCTCGAAAATGTTTCCCAAGTTGTGTAATTAATTAATTTATGTATGTATGTATAATTAAAAATACATACACCAAACTATACACATTTAAAATTGTTGTGTCATTTTAGGACAGAAGGGACTTTACTTACACTAGCGACAGCTATATATACATATGATTTCCAAAGCATTATGAGTATTTTCAAGCATTTCAATCACAGGAGTTTTAACTACTTCTCTCTAGTTCTTTCTCTCTCACACATTCTTCTGATAATGGCGCGTAGCGTTAAAAATTATTACCGTAATGAAAAATCCGGTTCAAATTATGTTTCGAACAATGATATATGCTAAAATGTGCAAAAAATCAGCCTACTATGTCACCGGGGTTATTCTGGAGGGTCTGAAAATACACACATACACATAGTTGCATATTAGAAAACTATAGAAGAGTCATTTGGATTTTAAACTTAAAACAATTTATATTTTCTTCTATAATATTAAAATGTATGTTGGTGTTGTTGTTGTTGAGACCCAAACCGTCCGACCTACCAGAAAGGTGTAAGGTAACTGTTTGGACGGCCGGGAAGTGCCACCCAATTTAGACCGGAACCCAGTGGGGGAGGCATCCACAGGGACCGTATACTCCTTCCCCTACCACCAACCTCTCGGAGGGACTTACGGATCCACGTGTTTAACGTGATCGAACTCCGCATGAACACGGCGGCAGTTGTGGCAGCGTGCAAATCCAGAGCGCAAATCACTAGGCTACCGCGGCCGAAATGTGCTAAGAGCAAGCGGTGTTCCCAGTTGGTCACCCACCCAAGTACTAACCGCGCCCGATGCTGCTTGACTTCGGTGATCTAACGAGAACCGGTGTTTTCAGCAACGGTAGGACAGTTGGCATATGTATGTTAGTGTGTGTATCACTCCAGAGTTTTTAAAACGCGAATTCTCTGTGTCAGATGTAGCAATTTGCCTTTCAAATAATTCCAAACAAAATATTAATTTTTAATTCTTCCATGAAATACTCCAAAGCCTTAATCCAGAAATTTAAAACGCGAACTCTTGGATTACAAAAAAAAAAAGAAAAAAGAGAGACGCGATTCGCTTTTGATGGGATGTACAAATTTGAAATTTGCATACCACTGCCGAAAAATTAAAACAAATAATAGCAGTTCTAAAAATTATTTCCAACATTTCGAAACTGAACACGGAACAACCGCTCACTGAACAACCGTGTTACGATCTACAAAATGGAAAACAACGAATCATAGTTTGGAAATTTCAAAGCAAAGGTAAAGCCGATGCTGGTACTATTAAAGCGGACGAGAATAATCGTGTGCGGATATTTTTAGATTTCTACACTGAAATTACGTTTTACCAAATATGATGTTGGAAATGTAACGACGAACAACTTCCCCAAATTTATAAACGAGCAAAGCATTCAGTTTAATTGATATATCTAGAGGTGACGGGAAAAGCAAAAACGTCAAAAATTCCAATTTTTATTTTCCTTATATACGTAGTATGTATATAATGAAAGTATTGTGACGGGATCGAAAATTCAAATTCGAGTTTCCGACGGGGAAGCATGTTTCAAGCATCCTTAATCACGAATCGAACATTTTCGAGTTGATGTATGTGTGTGTGTGTGTGAAAGTATGTGTGTGTGTGAAAGTATGTGTGTGTGTAAAAGTATGTGTGTGCGGTGTGTATCTGTGTGTGAAAGTATGTGTGTGTGTCAGTGAGTCTTTGGAGACGATATCTCACAATCGAATGGAGCGATTCGAATGAAATTTGGTACAGAAATTACAATCTGTGGATACTAGAAGCCTATTGGTTTTAAACACAATCGAATGTTCAGAATCTCTTAAATGTTCGAGTAAAATTTTGAAAAAATCAACAAAAAATCGAAACCTTTAATAAAGTTACGCAAATATACATTTTTTATGTAATTTGTCCTTAGTAAACGATTGACCGTTGGAATTTTTGCATGAACCGTTCTCGCGATATTGCACATTTTTCAAATAAATTTATCAAAAAATCCCATAAATTAAAACAAAATATTAACTCTTGAGAAACGTGTTCACTTTTCATATGTAATATCATGCGATAAATTGGGTGACATCATTCTCGTGGATCTAGATCGCTTCATTCACAAGAAAAGATATTTTGAGCAATACTTTTGTATTTGAACGCCAATAGTCATTTATCTGCTATAAGAATAACTTATATCTCCGTCCATAACGCTTGGCGAGAATTTGGCGACGAATCTGACGGAATGTCGCCAACTTGGCGACTTTTTTGCCAAATTAACGAAATCTCGCCAAATGGATAAAAGTGACGCTAAATCAATGAAGATGATGACTAATTGACAAAATTCTGGAAAGAATATAAGTATCTACTATAAGAATAACCTATTTTCTTTACTGTAAAAGAAGCTGTGGGGAAAGCACATAAGTCAGCTATGCTTCTAAGACATTAAAAAAATAAAAACTTTAAACACTTCTTAAATTTGTACGGATAGCAATGGGGTAAAAAATATAAATTCAGAAAAGTTATTATTTATTTAGCTCATAAATGTATAACAAAATCCATAAAAATTAAATTAGTATTCTGAAAAAAATAATAGTAATCATAAAAAGTTCTCCTGAAAGCATCAACATTTTCTTTTCTCAATATTTCAAAATCCTTGGTTTTGACTTATGTGCCTTTCCCGTCAACTCTAGATATTATACAGTTCACCATAAACGAAAGCAAACATAGCGTTGCATATTAACCGAACTTCCAACATATTCAAATTGACTCGTATCATGCACTACTACAAGATGTATTCTAATGCTAAACTCACTTTATCATAAACTTTGATAAATGCAGTAGTTCTATTTTGCAGTCTCTGCCATTTATAGAAATCAACGTTGACCTTCATTCTTGATACAAAAAAATAATTGGACAGCCGCCAACTGTCGCTCTACCGTCGATGGAAAATGGACGATGGCATAAACTAAAAGGAATCCCCATAAAAACAATTATATTTGTCGTAAAATACTGCAGAAAGAATTCGAAAAATATGCATAATAATACGCTCACGGAATATAGCATATCGGATCAGGAAATAGCTGTTCACATTTAGAAATGGGTCAAGTGGTTGGGAATTATAATTAGCAGTTTAATGACAGATGTGAACCATAGTATGGCATCCTGCCCAAACCAAATTTACGATTTTGGAGGTCAGAGTCCAAATTTTCTATTAAATCTTTACTGTTATGTCCGCTGTAGGTCATAAAAGACTTTTCATTTTTGCAGTTTTCATGAATAATCCACCGCAGGCGAAAACCGATCTAATGAGTGTACAGTTTGTAATAATCACAAATATATAAGTACCATCATTAATTCTCAGACCATATTTAAAAACGTGCAATAAATTGGCAGCAATGCTTGCAAGTGCATTGCCCTGCGTCCACTATAGTAACTAAACTCTGTTTAATTCTAAGTAACTAAACTATATTTAATTCTCACTAATGGTATTTTAGTACTAGCATGTTCTTCTACTGATTATTGGGGCATACTTATATTTGAACCACCATTATTTAAGTAAAAATCTTATGTGGGTAGCACATGATTTTCCTTATATAATGCAATGAATTTCCTACTTTTGCAGTTAAAAAAATGTTATTCTTACAGTGATTACTTGTATTCCATTCGAGATATTGAATTTTCGACGATTAGTCGTAATTTTCATTGATTTAGCGTCATGTTTATCCATTCAGCGAGATTTTCGTTAATTTGGCAACATTTAAAAAGTCGCCAAGTTGGCGACATTCCGCCAAAATCTCGCCAAGCGTTATGGTCGGAGAAATAAGTTATTCTTATAGAAGATAAATGACTATTGGCGTTCAAATACAAAAGTATTACTCAAAGTATATTTTCTCGTGAATGGAACGAGCTAGATCCACGAGAATGATGTCACCAAATTTATCACATGATATTACATATGAAAAGTGAACATGTTTCTCAACAGTTAATATATATATTTTTTAATTTAAGGGATTTTTTGATAAATTTGTTTGAAAAATGTGCAATATCTCAAAAACGGTTCTTGCTAGCGATCTAAAGTTTATGTCAAACGTGTTGTAAGGAAAAATTACATAAGAAATGTATATTTGAGTAACTTTATTAAAGATGATTTGATTTTTTGATGATTTTTTCAAAATTTCACTCGAAAATTAAGGGGGTTCTGAACATTCGATCACATTTAAAAACTACAGACTTCCACTATTCACATATTGTGATTTGTGTACCAAATTTCATTGAAATCGCTCCATTCGTTCGTGAGATATCGTCTCCACAGATTCACTGACACATACACACACACACATACACACATACACACACACACACACGCACACAGACATCACCTCACAAATGTTTTATTCGTGATCAGGGATGCCTGAAACGTGCTCTCCCGTCGAAAACTCGAATTCGAATGTTCGACCCCGTCACAATACTTTCCTTAGAGATTATGTATATAAGGAAAGTAAAAATAGAAGCATTAGTTTTAGCTGATCAATCAGATTTAATAGAGCTGGAAAAAGTACTCGATCAGTTAAAACAGAAGGAAACAAACTTAAAATGAATAGATGCCCAAGTTGAACATTTGACTGAAAAAAATTGATGATTGTGAAGTCAAAATTATTAGTTCACAAGAATAAACTGACAGGATAACACTTTGGATGTTCAGAGAAGAAAGAAAAATTAATACAAAGTCTACTTCAAACACACAAGAGACACATCTTGTACAGAACTATAGTCCGTTTCAGCAGAAAATACTAATTCGGACAATTTAGGAGTCAAATTACCAACATTATCTATATCTAAATTTTTTGCTGAAATTAAACTATTTCAAGATTTCTGGAACTCGTTTAAGATTGCAATTCATGAAAACCCCACCCTTGGAAAGTATACAAGTTTAACTAGTTGAGGTCATATTTAGGTGGTATGGCAGCTAATGCAATTGCCAGATTTTGATATCAGATGAAAACTATGACACCGCGATTGAACTTTTGAAAGAAATATCTGGGCATACAGTACAGATTTTTCACTCACATATGAATGAACTTTTAAATTTAAACCCGGTATACGATCAAATCATGTTTGTAATTTGAGGAAACTATGACTGCATCGAAATTCAAATCAGAAGTTTAAAATCCTTGGGAGTTCAAACTCAAACATTTGAAAAATTTTTAATTCCTGTACTATTAAAATTATTCCTAGCGACTTGAATTTAGAATTCTGTCACCAAAGTTAAAAAATAATTCACTTTGATTTATATAATCTTTTAGAATTTATTCGCATTGAAGTAGAATCTAGTGAACGAGCAACACTATTACAAAGTATACCGGTTACTGAATCTCACAAATAAACCTCGTTTTGTGATAGATGTGGATTAGGAGCAAAACTGAAGTACGATAATTTTTCAAAAGTAACTCACATATCGGCTGTAATAACCAAACCAAGTATATGTTTATATTACGACATGGTGGAACATTGAAGTGAAAATTGCGATCAAATGACCGTTGATCAGAAAAGAGCCAAAATTAAAAGTACTGAAAAATGTTTTCTCTGTCTAGGAAGTAAGCATATGATGAAAGATTGTAGTCAAAAATGACTTACTCATTTTGTAAACGACGTCATCATGTATATATATGTAAATTATTATGTAATGAAAGTGTAGATAAAGATGGAAGTAAGCCGCCAGTTAATGAGTGTTTGATTTCTGAGGAAACTGAAAATGAAGATATTGCAATGAAGATATTGCTCTTATTGCAAAAATCTCAGGGGATCGTTTATTAAATTTAAATAAATTGAAAAGTGTAAAAATGGAAAGTAATTTAATTGATACTTCACCTATAATTAAAGTAGAATGTAAGGATGAGATATTATCTGTTATAGTGGATACTGACTCTCAGATTTCTATAATTAGGAGTTGTTGTGTACCTGAATATTTTAAGAATTCTTACGGTTTAGTAATACTTCAATTGGCATTTGGACAAAAAATAAGGTCACCTGTAGTAAATGTATTTTTAAGTAAATTTTTGGATAAATCAATCTGTAGTACTTCCCACGGATAATCACCACTTGTGCAATGGTTGATGAGCTTGTTAATGATTTATTGCTATCGCTAATTGCTTATGATATGTTAAATAGTGTAGAAATTGACAGAAGTTGAGTTGCCTGTGAATAAAGGAATTATCAGTAATGTAAATTGTAGTAGTGAAGATGAAAATAGTACCAGGATTTTGACAATAAAGTAGATACATTTTACGATACTGAAATTCAAATAGAATTTACAGAAGTATTTGATCAAACAGATATTGAAACACAATCACATTGCCTGGTAGCACATGCTGTTTGGGATGAAAAGGAAAATGGTGATACATAATCTCAATTCCCTGAGTTGAATACAAACTTTGAAACAGATTCAGATGAGTTCAAGCTCGCACAAAAAGTAGAGTTTTCTTTAAGACAATTTTGGAAGGATGCTGAAAATGACACAGGAAACTGCCAGCTAAGATGCGTTCTTATGATGACGTTCTGATTACACCTGTAACTATTCTTGGCGAACCGTTTCAGATTATCAGTGTTGATTTTATTGGACCTGTAGAACTAAACGGCCGTGGTCACAAATATGTGCTTTGCAGTGCAGACGAATTTACCAAATGGTCGGAGCAGTAGGTTTAAGGAATGTCGACGACTGCCAAGTCGATGACTGAAGAGACTTATGTGGATCAAATAAAGTTAGTAACATACTATTTAAATACGTTGAGGGCAAAGTTATAAAGACCTGTCAAGTGTGCAGGACTCGCTGCAGTTTGCAAGCAAAGGGCATATTTATTTACCCACAACTGGAAAACTCGCTATAAAAATTTTAAAGAAAGTGATCAAATAGATGATATGATTCCAGATAGCAACTTTTAAACGTATGCACTCTGAACTCGTCCAATCACTGCAGTTAAAAAGTAATTAATTAATAGCTACATTGTAGTATGCCTTGGTGTGTAGAGACCTTTAGACAGTAGTATTTTCTTATTTGCAAATTTGAACTATTTAGGACAATTGTTTAAAGTTTTACCTTTGCTATTTTATGGGTAACCTTGTAAATGATTGTTTTTATAATAAGTTAAATTTTATGTTCATTTATTTTAAGTGTCTGCAAGGTAACTTGGCAGGTCTTTGCAAGACATAATCAAGTCTTTGAAATAGGGAGGTGTCAGGTTTGGAAACTGGCATCAACATATTTAATCGATTATTTTTGCACGCGGAATCACAACGCGTGAAGTGAATGAAGTGAAATAAATTGAACACATTAGAATGTCTATAGAACTGATTTGTAACTGATTGAAATGAGATATGTTTTGGGATTCCAATTAAATTCTTATGATTTCGTTGTACTTTATGTTGTAGTTGCCATTTAAAAATTAACTTACCTACATTTAAAAATGAACCTACCGAGTATTCCTACTGGAATGAACCCACATATTAGAACTTCACAGTATGTTTGAGTAATGTTTGTATGCGTAGTGCGTTTTCATGCGTAAGGGGTAGACACAATAACACAAGAATAAATATTTAAACCGATATGAAACAATGTGTGTAGATATAATTATGAAACAAAAATCTGATGTGGGCAACACATGACTTTCCTTATATAATGTAATGAATTTACTATTTTTACAGTAAAAAAAAATAGGTTTTTCTTATAGCAGATACTAATATTCTTTCTAAGATATTTAATTTTCGACAATTAGTCGTCATTTTTATCCATTTGGCGAGATTTTCGTTAATTTGGCAACATTTCAAAAAAGTCGCCAAGTTGGCGACATTTTGCCAAAATCTCGCCAAGCGTTATGCACTAAGAAATAAGTTATTCTTACAGCAGATAAATGACTATTGGCGTTCAAATACAAAAGTATTATTCAAAGTATCTTTTGTCATGAATGGAACGAGCTAGATCCACGAAGATGATGTCACTCAATTTATCGCATGGTATTACATATGAAAAGTGAACATGTTTCTCAATAGGAATTTTTTTTTAATTTTATATGACTTTTTGATAATTTTTTTGAAAAATGTACAATATCTCAAAAACGGTTCATGTTAGCGTTCTAAAATGTATATCAATCGTTTTCTAATGAAAAATTACATAAAAAATGTCTATTTGAGTAACTTTATTAGTGGTTTTGATTTTTTGACGATTTTTTCAAAATTTCATTCGAAAATTTAGGGGGGTTCTGAACATTCGATTGCGGATAAAAACAATAGGCTTCCAGTGTTTGCGGATTGTGATTTTTGTACTAAATTTGGTTCGAATCAGTCCATTCGTTCGTCAGTTATCGTCTCCACAGACTCACTGACACACACACACACACACACATACTTTCACACACACACACACTCACACACACACACACACACACACACACACAGACATCACTTCAAAAATGTTTTATTCGTGATCAGGGATGCTTGAAACGTGCTCTCCCGTCGAAAACTCGAATTCGAATTTTCGACCCCGTCACAATACTTTCCTTATACATTATGCATATAAGGAAAGTAAAAATAACCTAGATGAGTTTTTTGCAATTTGCCTGTATAAGATATAAATTATTTGAAATTTAACATTTTCTTAATGTTATTTCCTATGGTAAACCGTGACACAATACTGAAACACTGATAGTAGCACATATGTAGTATATGGAGGAAATTCATAATTTGTATTGTTCTATATATGTTAATTATTTCAAAATACCTTATACTAACACATATAAGCTAAATGTACCCTATTCATCGGTGTCACAAAGCTAATGCTAATATGAAGAACGAAATTTGTAAAGATATTCTCTTAAATAGCTTAATGGAATATAAAAACACAAAATATGAAACAAAAAGTATATTTTAATTTTGGTTTGATAAAGATGTCAATGCAAATGGGGTTAAACTATGTGTAATATGAATATGTAAGAAAGACGACTGGCGACTTCTCGTCAGATTTAAATTTCTCTCAAGCGGTATCATTTGTTTTTTTTTATATGAAATTTCTGATCATTGCATGTCTTATATTGAAAAACGAAATGTCAAGAGTTTGGCAATAAATCAAACTCAAAATTTTGCTTCCTAGTAATTTTTATTCAGGCTGATATTTTCCCTAAAAGCGATGAATATTTTATTTTGAGTTGTAGCCAAAAACTCTTTGTAAAAAAATCTTGGCAACGAGTATTGTTTAAATACCGTAATCATTTCCAATGATCTCTTTCAGCAAGGGCGTTGTTGCTATTTCATTGGTCATAAACGTTGAAATTAAATATAAAATTTCTTTTGCTTATGGAATTATCTTATCTACCATTGAATTTCAGTGATAGGCCCTCCCCGTAAAAGCCCCACCCCTTTTGTATCAATGTGAAATTCTGAACGATTTCGTAAAAGATCCTCCAACCCCTCATCTAAACATTGGAAAATAAATTCGTCGTCGAATAAAATATTTTTTATGAGTAATTTTATTTTAAATGTATTTATAAAAATTGTTTTATCGTATAATGGTGCACATAGACAATCATAAAGTGATTCAAGATCTGAATCCCCTCCCTACATACTCCATGATTTTTCGAAGATTTAAGGTGGTGGATCAACGGAATTCAACTTTTTTTTTCACAAAAATTTCCATTAAGCACGGCACTCTACATTTTCTGTGATTTTCCGTCATATTTAAGAAAACGGATTGAGGGGAATTTTGCGTTACTTTATTTATTTCGGAAAGGAAAATGTAGATATTACAACTGAAACTGAACTGCGAACTGCATATTTAACATCTATTAAGTTTAATATAAAGTCTATTAATTATTTAACATTAGACGAAAATAACGCAGAAAACATAAATTTATGTGAATAAACGTTCAATCTTAATAATTCAAATAAATTTCGAAGTTTTCAAATAATTTTCGAAGTATGACAAAGTAAATTGGTGCATGACTGCATGATTTAAAATGCAATTATGTGAATTTTTACTTTCTTATACTATGTATACTATAGTGTACAAAAAACATTATATTCACGAAAATTTTCGACTTCGAGATTTTGATGCCAAAATATGTCTTAGGACCTCCTGAACACGTTCTGACTATTTTTGGAGTGATGTCCTCCTGGCTGTCTCCCGTGGTCGATTTTAGTGCACGCGATATCTGCCACAAATATTAAGGGCCACGAAAATATTATATATCCACGAAACTTTAAATCCGTGTTTGCTATAAAAAAATTAGAACTAGATAGAATTTTTTGAAATTCGAGAGAAAATTTTGAAATTTATTCGAAATGTTTGTATTGTTTTAACATGGCAGCATATGACAAACTTTGATATAATCATGCATAAAAGAAGTTGTTTGTGGTACAATGATAACGAGACTTAATAGTTTCAATAATTGTTGTGAAAAATAGCTGCGATACAATATTTGTGCTCATGACGTCGTTAGTCTCCACGGGGGGGGGGGGGAATTGCCCCCTCGGAGAGTACTTTATCAAATATGGTATCACTCGAAAGATATTTGCAAGCCCATTGAAGTGAATGATAACACGTTATAATTGTAATCAACTGGACCAACGATACCGAATTTTCAAAATTTTACTTGTAAAATTTGAAAAAACAAAAAACAACATCAACAACAAAATAACAAGAAAAATCAATCATTCATAAAGCATTGATTATGAAACACTTTCCAACTTAAATGCAATTTTATACAAACATCTCTAAAATGCGATACATTCCTCGCTAATATTTTTTAAATTATCACAATACTACATTAATTTATTATATTTGAAAACTTTTTCCAAGAAAATGAACTTCATTCAAATGACGGCATTGAAATATAAATTGCTTGGTTTAAACATCTCTAAAATGCGATACATTCCTCGGTAATATTTTAAAATTATCATAACACTACAATAATTTATTATATTTGAAAACTTCATCGAAAACAAATGAACTTTATTCAAATGACGTCATCGACATATAAATCGCCTCTGTATAAAAGCAGCATTTCATTCATAAACATTTTTCCAATCGTTTCATTCATCAAAATACTATAATAATTTATTTTATTTAAAAATTTGTTATCTACCATATTTATTTTAAAATGTCAAACTTTTCTCAAATATAAAATGATTAAACTCTTGGAAAGATATTTATTATATAATATATCTCGTTTTCCTTTCTGGAGGATGTAACGAGAGCCAGAATTTAATTGAATTTGTTTTTCTCCCTATAATAAATAATTCTTTAAAAAACTACCGAACATATTTTACTGAAATTTTTTTTCATATATTTTATGGGATAATTTTAATATTTCCTGAAATTTTCGAAGCAATTTTTGAATTTTATACTCGCTCAAAAAATGTTTGAAACATTAGGTCCCATAGGGTTCAATGTATTTCACTTTTTCAACCCAGGTTTAATAAAAAACTAATTGGGTGATATTATTCATTTACATTCCCATAGGTCCCACAGACCGTCTGAATAACATACTAAAATTTAATTTTGATAAAGCCATTTTTACGGCAGTTGTTGTGCTAACGGACAGATAGGCAGACAGACAGAATGAACAAAGTCATAAACACATTCAACTATGTTGTAAAATGTTAAAAATACAAACTACTTAAGAATGGATTTGGGAATGCGAAAATCGAGTTGAGCCCCTTTCCAGTTAATTATATAGGATTTCAATAACTTTTTCTTTATTAATATTCTAATTTTATATCCTTTATTTTCAATACAATACATGCAGAATTTACTTTCCAGTCCATAAATTTGCCCTTGTTCACTATTAAAGTAAATTTTTAGAGCACAATTGTGGTGTATGGCATTCCTGTAAAACAATCTCAGTGAAAAATCCCATACTTTAAATATCGTCTTAGCGATGAACAATCAAATGTAAGATGAAACAAGCGATTTGTTTTATTTGTCCTAATCGCGAGTAATGCTTTGTTTCTGCCAATTCAGTTCACGAGTCTTGCATGTTAATGCAGACAATTTACAAAGTAAATAAATTTGCCCATTAGTGCAACACGGTAAATCCATTACAAATCGCCCCTTTTCAATTTATTTGGAACAGTAAGGTTAAACGTCTCGTTAGTCTTCAGAGCAAGGAGAAATCTTGAAAACCGCAGTTGAAGGTCAACATGTTTTTCTTTTTAAATAGAAGAGGAAAGGATTATTTTTAGATAAGAAAGAATTATATATTTTTTTTTGTTTCTGGAAAATAGTTGAAAAGTAATTAAATTTAATTTGATACACAGGTGAAGTGGTGTAGCTCATACACGTCTGAGAATAGACCTGGAGACCCGAGTTCGATTCGTGATTCCAGTCAAGTGTTGCTTTGAGTTTGCATTAAATATAGTACTTCACTCAGTATGATCTGAAACAGAGGTTAGCCTATTTACATTTTTAACACTTTACAACAAAGTTGAAAAGTGTTTATGACTTTGCTCATTCTGTCTGTCTGTCTGCCCGTTAGCACGATAACTGCCGTACAAATTACTTTATCAAAATGAAATTTTAGTATGTTGTTCAGACGGTCTGTGGGACCTATGGGAATATAAATGTATAATATCACCCAATTAGTTTTAGATTGAACCCGAGTTGAAAAAATGAAATACATTGAACCCTATGGGACCTAATTCTTCAAATATCTTTTATTGCTTCGAAATTTTCGGAAATATTCAAATTATCCCATAAAATATATAAAAAAAATTCAGCAAAACATATTTAGTAGTTTTTAAATAAAAATTAAAATAATAATTACACCTTTTACATGAAGTGATCACGTGACCATTATATGAAGAGATCACGTGATCCACTTCAAAATAAAATATAGCATCCATCTTGTGTCAAAATCGTGAATTTTAAAGTTCTTTGTAATTCATATTTTGTGTTGTATCCTTCCTAAAACCGCTTTATTTTTGCTTAATTTCTGTGAATCTATATACTGAAACAACGCAATTGCAATATATTTGAGTTTAAATGATCATCCAAATTTGATTATTTCTACAGCAAAGCCTACTTTTCACTTATGGGAAATGTAAACAACCAAATATGTAGAATGAGTTGTATAAGAATTGCTGCATTTCTTTAACGCAAAATTATTTAGCTCATGGAGTCTGCAATATAGCTGATATGACTGAAACATTCATTGATTTTACAGAGAGAAGGACGATTTTTTCGATGAAGTTTTAAGCATAGAGTTTAATTACTTGTACCTCCATGATCTTAAATTTTTAAGTAAAATAAATTATTATAGTATTGTGATGATTAAAATGAATGGAAAAATGTTTATGAATGAAATGCTGCTTTTATAGAGAGAGCCAGGCGTGTTATATTTCGATGACTTCATTTGAATAAATTTCATTTATTTTCGATGAAGTTTACAGATATAATAAATTATTGTAGTATTATGATAATTTTAAAAATATTTCCGAGGAATGTATCGCATTTTAGAGGTGTTTAAACCAGGCAATTTATATTTCAATGCCGTCATTTGAATGAAGTTCATTTTTTGCAATGAAGTTTTAAGTTTTCAAATATAATAAATTATTGTAGTATTATGATAATTTTAAAAATATTACCAAGGGATGTATTACATTTTAGAGATGTTTAAATGAAATTGCTATGAAGTTGGATAGTGTTTCATACTCTATGCTTTATGCATGATTGATCTTTCTTGTTGTAATATTATTTTCATTTAGATTCATAATACGTGCAATATATCGAGAACTACTTCTGCTAATGTTGAGAAAATAAAATATTAATTGTATATATATATATATATATATATATATATATATATATAAATTTTATATTATATTATATGTTTTATATTATTATTTGCGTGACAAAATTTAACATGATTACACTTTAATTTTATATTAGGTTTCGAAAAGTGTGTGCTCGAAATACCAGGGTCACTCCCCAGGTTCGAGCTCTTCGAAAACTTACACGGCCTCAGACATTTATGGACAGCAGTAATAGTATCAAATTTCATTTGATTTGATCACATTGTTCGACAGGTATGTACCTGTGAGACAGGGGAGGTTAAGGCGCGGGAATTGCACCCGGGCGACCCGAGTTCAATTCTTGGTTCTGACCAAATTATCTCTGTGCCCACGCGGAGTACGGACACTTTAAATATGCCGGTCTGTTAGTTCTTTCGAGAGGTTGGTGGTAGGAGAAGGAGGATACGGTCCCTGTGTATGTTGCTCCACTGTGTTTCTGCCTAAATCGGGTGATACTTCCCGGCCGTCTAAACAGATACCTTACAGCTTTACACCTTCGGGTAGTTCGGATGGTCTGTGTCAAAAAAATGGTCCTGGGACTGAAGATTTTCGAAAAAAAAAATTAAATTACTTTTTATTTATTTTCAAGAATTTTAAATAATGTTAAATCAAATAACACAAGCATTATATGAATAAATTATTTAAATTTTTAGAAATTTTAACAATCCGCACTTTGGTAACCGATGCTTATGACGTAAAACAAAGATGTAAAAGTGTTTCTTCTCAGAAATAGAACGCCTGAATAGTTCGAAGTATAAATTAATATATCTCAAGGAATTTTTAAGATTGAACTTCAGAAATTGAAAACCTAATTTGTTAATAATTTCACGTTAATTTTTTTCAGGAATTTTACATTCACGTGTTAACTTTTAATTTACAGTCCTTTACACTGACGTCATGAAAATATAACCTTTTAATTAAAACATGTAAAGGAATACTTATCAAGAAAATTATAAAACAAAATTATATTAAAAATATGTATATTTTTGTAAATTGGGCTTTTTTATTTCTAGTTGTATAAAAGATGAAAACTTCAAAATTTTGACACTTATTATTTAGAAACACATATATTAATTAGTTTATTTATTTTATATAATACAGTTATAACGCAAAGAAAACATTTTGAACAAAACTATCCCAAGTAAGAGAAATAGAATTTTCTCCCCCACAAATCAACTAAAAAGCTTTAGTCATTGTATGCTATTATCTTTTCCTTTGAAATGCAAATATTACAGTCCCTATTCCCATAGATGGGCATTAAGCATTTTTAAATGTGGATACATTTTACTTTTTTAATCGTTAGTGCTTGGATAGTTTGTGTCCAGTACTTGGGTTGTGTCCAAAGTTCATTTGTATTTTTATCTAATTTCAGAAGTAACGAAGACCTCCATTTAATTCTATTCCATTTTTAAGTGACTTCACTACTACTTATTTCTATTATATATAATATCAATTTACAAATCGACAGCGGGTCCAATTTAATGGATCAAACCTTATTGGGCATGTCAATGGCATGCCAACACCGGCAATGGGGTATATCAAAACTGTGTCAGAAATGATTGAGCATGTCAATGTGTTTCAACATAACTTGAAAGTTTTGCAATCATGTTTAGCCAAAATAAGTTTTGCCACATTTCAAATGTTCCTAAGAATAGTCAAATTAAATAGATTAGGAGGATTTTACTGACTTTTGTGATAGCATTGAAGTAGGTAGGGGTTAATTTGGATCAAAGTTTGTGGAATTTGATAATATGAAAAATAAACTGAATCTCCACAATGATCCCTTAAGAGTAAATATTGAGCAAAATCTGTCAAGTCGAAACTTCAGTTGTGGGATCTCTAAGAGATTTTGATATGCAGATAACTTATGTGTTGGGAAGCAGGTAAGTGTGTGAAAATGCATTTTCGGAAATAAAGTTCATGGTAAACAAGTTCAAGAGCAGACTAAGTGACAGTTCTTTATAACATTTATTGGGATATGCTATATCTAATACACAGGTACCTACATCTGATACACCCATGTCTAAAAGTTAAGCATAATTCGTAAAATGCTAAAAATTTGAAGTTAATATGGATGCAATGGTTCACAATCAGTTGTGGAGGATCATGGGAAGAAGGTAAATCATTGTGCATATACAAAACAGTTCAGTCGACGTCGACATTCGCAATGCACCGGCGCTCGGAGGAACGAGTATAAAATAGCATCCAGAGACATGGTCAGTTGAGGCAGAATTTCGCAATTGCTGTGGTACGGAGCGTTGTTAACAATCAAAAAGGACGAAAGATGTCTCAAAGATGCCAACTGGACATGTCTTTGAATGGGCGAATTACTGAAATGCTGGAATCCGGTTGATCCCAAACCGAAGCGTCTCGATTCCTGAATATGTCTCAGTGTGTGATTTCCAGACTGTTCCAGAGGTTCCAAACTACTGGAGATATTACCCGACGACCAGTACCAGGTCGGCCAATGGTAACAAACGCTCGGAAAGACCGATATTTGGTGATAACTGCGCGACGTCAGAGGAATTTTTCTGCCAGACAACTGGCGTCAGCACTGACAGCCGCCACAGGAGTCACTCTTTCGAGACAAACTGTTTACAGGAGACTCAGACACTTTGGTCTGTCTCTATGCCAGATGACCAGCAGTTTGTATCCCCCTGACGTCTGCACAGAAACGTGCTGGTTTACAGTGAAAATTGGAATATCGGCAGTGGAGTGGACAACAGTGAGGCAATGTCATGTTTAGTGACGATTTTAGGTTTAGCCTGCAAACTGATTCTCATCATACCACGATCTCGAGAGAACGTGTAATGCATTTTCACCCGGGAAGCATAACGGAAAGACATCGTTTTCCGTTTGGGGGAGTCTAGTCTGGACAGGCATCATGATGGAGGGCCGCACAGAGATCCACATCTTTGACACGGGGTCGGTTACTGGCCAAAGATACATAGAAGAAGTCCTCGAGCCTAACGTTCGATTGTTTCGAGGTGCTGTTAGCCCTGATTTTATATTCACGAATAATTAAGCGCCTCTTCACCGTGAAGCCTTGGTCGATGACTTCCTTCAAACTGAAGATATCCAGCACATACAGTGGCTGCCAATTATCCTTATCTGAATCCTATAAAGCATGTGTGGGATATGTTCGGTAAACATCTTGAAGCCCTCCGCTACCCACCAAGCTCCGTTCCGAAATTGAAAACTGCGCTCAGTGAGGCTTGGAACTCTTTGAGCGCACAACTCATCCAAACACTTATTGAAAGTATGGGAAATCGTTCTGCATCATGCGTGGTTACCCGAGATTCCCACACACCGTATTAAGCTGCAACATCACATTGTTTTAATCATTCTGTTTCACTGAAGTTGATATTCGTATTGTGACCCTTTTTCTTTCCACTCTTACCTTTGGATAATAGAAGTCGTTAATATCCTTGTTTTGCATCGTTGTTTTCTTCTATAACCCTATTACACCCACATAACGAGTGTCCTTCCATTACGATGAAGATTTATTGAAATTTTCACATAAACAGCAACTATGCTTAATTTTTGGATGTGAGTGTATATATATACTGAGTATATATAATGCCTTTACCACAACATGAGTGTATATAATACCTTTACCACTACATGAATGTATATAATACCTTTACCACTACTGCTAGTAAGTACTTGCTAAGCTGTTTAACTATAATTAATGAATATTATTCTTGTTTTGCAATGTTTTCTTCTATAACCCTATTACACCCACATACCGCGTTCCTTTCTATTCCGATGTAGATTTCCTGAAATTTTCACATAAACAGCAATTATGTTTAACTTTTGAACATGAGTGTACGTAATCCTTGCTTTTGGTGAAATATCCAGAATGTCCAAAGAGCAATCAGTGAGTTTAATTGTAATTTATGAATGAACAAATTTATTCTTATCTATCGTTTGCATTTGCAACAAGGCTATTATTTATAAAAGCATATCATAAACATTAGATTATTCTTTATTTTATCAGCGTTACTGCTGTAAACATATTTTTTATTAAAAGTGACTCCATATTTATGGTTTCTAATGACCTTCTAGGATAAGTTAATGATTCCAGGAAATAATAAATGTACAGCTCTTAACTACTACACTTATCTAAATATGGCTAGACTAGATGGCTTAACTAGGCTTAAAATATGGTTCCCAGTAATTTTGTAGTTGGGCCAACCTGATCTGTTATATAAAAAAATTTCAAAATACACGTTTTTAACTTAAATATCGCTTACACTACGCAATGGAATATTTTTTCAGGTAATAAGGTTATGTCAAGGGAAGAAAACGCAAGTAATATTTAACACATTACAACGTAGGAACATCTAGAATTAAAAACTTGATTCTGTCTGCCAGCCATCGTGTTAGATACTAACATAACTCGAGAACGCCTAAACGAATTTATAGACATTTTATCCAATTTATTAAGCTTTATAGCAAGCATGTTTATAACTAAACTTTTTCCGATGTTGTACCATTTCCATACACAAAAGTGGAAACTCCAAAATACGCAGTCTATATCGATGACGTTTCTTCAGTGAGATTAATTCCCGGAAGTGTTTTAATATAAGCTGCAACTTCCGACACCTATCCGCAGAGTAATTGGAATTAAAATTCCTATTTTATCTGACTGCTGATAAGTACATGTTGTATATGTTTACACTTACTACACATTTTATACTATTTCAGGAACTATACAAGGCTTTTAATATAAAGGTTGGGCTATAAGCCCGTTAACCAATCAAAAAGTTGTCAGCCTGAAGTCGCCGAAAGTAGCATTTCGTCATTCGTGACGCCAAGGAACAGAAGAGTTGTTGCCAATACATTGCAAGTTTTCCCATTATTACAATTAAAAATAATTTGTTAATTTTGAAGTGGCAATATCCAGACGTATACAACCTGCGCAGAGAGTTTTAACTGTGTTGTGCACACCTTCCTCAGTGACGCCCAAAGAAAATATCGGTCTCTTCAGAGAATCCGAGTACAATAAATGCTCGTGACATTATACTCGTAGAGCCAGAATAAAGAAAATAAAATTAGATATACTAATAATGCATAAATAAAATTATGAACTCCCTTGAGATCCTCAAAATGTATGAAGTCCAAAACACAAATTAGAATATTTGATTCTATTACTACTTCTGTCCCATACGTTTGCATGCATGCAGTTGTAAATTTGTGACTCTATAGGTTACATGACCTGCATATTTAGTGGTCATGCATTTTGAATATAAGAATCATTTAAATGTGCATAGAAAGCCCGAATTTTTACAAAAATATTAAATAAGTAAATATATTTTTATTTTTCTGAATGTTATTATAATTATGCATCTGTGAGAATTTTAAGCTTTTGCTAAATATTTCCTTAAATAAAATGATAGTATGAAACATCTTAAGCGATACTAGTAATCTCAACAGCTGACAAAAATTGCACGCATTATTTGCTAGATTGCACTGTTCAAAAATTATAACATAATGTCAATCTGAAATTTGCCGTTGTTGAAGATTTTACTGTCCGGAATAAAATGAATTGAAATGAAACATATGTGAAAAATACACATTAGAATGTCGTTGAGATTTTATAAATGCGATGTGAAATAAATGAAATTCAGCTAATATTTTGGCGTTAACATATAAAATAATTACAAAACGCGTCTTTCCTCGTGAATACAACATGCTAGATTAAGTATTATAGTAATAAATTTATCTCACACAATTGCTTATGGAAAGTCAATTTATATTAAAATACTTACTGCTGATTTAATTTTTGGCATATTTTAATGACATATATTAAAATTATATTATTAATATATATTAATATTATAATTTTAATAATTACAATATCTTGAGATGAATTCATGCTAGCGTTCTAAAAAGAATGTTTGGGACACGACTCTTGTGTCATTCTCTGCTATGAAAAACTTCCTAGTTATTCGCCTTATCTGAAAGATATTTTTTGGGCCAATCGTTATATTATGGGGCTACTACACTTGAGAATCCCGGTTCAAAACTGACTGGGACCACCCGGTCCCCTCAGTGTACCAAATTCCAAGCCGCTATTGCATTTTTATTCCCCTCATTTATTCGCCAAATCGAATATTCCGATGTGCGGAACCCCCAAAGTTGAAAAGATTGAAAAATTCCAATTGCACATTTTCTTTCTTCCGAGCGATTTACCAATGCATCAAATTTGAAGTCTCTATATCATCACAAAGCATGCTTTTCTATCATTTCACTTTTCGAACGTTTTGGTGTGGAGCACATTCTCTCCTGAACATTTTTGAAAAAATACGATTTTTTCTTGGGTTTTATTGAACGATCGACCCTTGTACTAGATTGCATAGAACAACCCTTGTACCAGATTGCATAGATCGACCCTTGTACAAGATTGCATAGATCGACCCTTGTACCAGATCTCTATCTACTCGAAAAGTGTATAAAACAGCGTGACTGACAGACCGACAGACGGACACTTAGTATCTACGTATACATTGAAAATAACTACCTTGGTAGCATGCCAATATTGGCAGCCAATATAACCCCAATATTCTTCTTCTGCGGCCCGGACTGTGTGGTTCGCCAACTAGGCACAAGGCATCTTAATGCACAGCAGGAGAAAAAAAGTCCAAGATATCTAGATACGAAAATAAATTCGGAATAAAAAAATAACAATAAGCATATTTCATTAATTAAATCTAAATCACTAAGAAATTAACATACAGGTAGGTCATCATTGAAATTACCAATAGCAATAATTAAACGACTAAAAATACGAATAAAATACCAATACACGAAAACCCTCACAAAATAAACCCAATTTAAATATCGTTCTTAAAGGGGTTATCGTTCTTAAAGTTTCTGGGTACGTCTCTAACAGACCTACCCAGAAACAGGTTCAACTAAAACTAATCCGCAATTCCTGATCCGAAAAAACAAAATACAAAGGCCAACTATCAAATAAAAGGTTTGTCCTCCCGACGTCCGCCTTGCTCCAAAGTAGACGTCATAGGCTCAGAAGCAACAAATCCAAAAATCCAAGAAATCAATCGAGCGCAGAGGCCAAGCACCTATTAAACAAAGTACCTACTAAACAATCGGGAGAAACCCAAAAACCAAACAAAGGATTTTAAAAATAACCAGCCAGAGCGACCAACTTAAACTCAATTGATTTATGTATTTTTCCTTGATTTGTTAATCCTAATACAGAAAGGGTTTATGGCTAAAAATATTTCCGATATTGTACCGCTTCAATATATAAAAGAGAAAGTTCCAAAATACGCAATTTATATCGATGAAATAATTTCAATGGGACCGAAACCAAGGAATGTTTTAATATAGACTTTAGACTTTATTATACTACACCTATCCGCAGAACAGCTGGAACAAAAAATTTATAAAGGGAACTTCATATGGTGTTAAATTGCGTGAACAATGATTCAACTATTAAGCATTTTCATTCTTTTTCGCATACTCATTTGGTACAAATATACGAAATTTCGGTAAATCCGGAAGTGTCATCTCTAGAAATTGACATCCAGATCCAAATATCATCTAAGCTCTATATGTAGCTAGTCTTGAGAAATATACGTTCCAAAAATTTTTTTTTGACCTATACTTGGAAATCCTTACTACACCTCCGAACCCGCTTCAAAATTTTAACCTGAATGCATATCAGTCAAGACATCATATTAGCCAGATCATCTATATTAGCCATTATCAGTCATCACCATCCATAGAAGATCCTGAGAAAAAGATGGATTAAAGCAAAATTAAAAACAATAGTATAGTAACATTTTGTCACCAATTACAATACATGTTTTATCTCTCTGTACTAACCGCTCGCTAAGTTTTATCTTCCTACTCATTATATTCGATTTTAGGGCTGCTTCTCACTCAAAACATGTAAATCCGTCAAAAACGCGATTTTGACCATTGTAAAGTACTGAAATGCCCGTGGCCATTGTAAGGATATTATTATTCCAACCGGGAATCAAACCACGGATTTTCATACAGATCAACTGACGCTCTACCTTTGAGTTACTGGAACGTAATTGTAAGCTCTTATCTTCGAAGTGGATTCTGCATTCTCCACCTTCTAATGTCAGATTGGCTTGGAGTTGATATTCTGTCTGATCACCTCGAACTATTTTCCCCAGGTTAGCCTCCTGATGTTATTTTTATCCTCCAGGTTAGCTTGCTGCGCGGTTGCTGTCTTCCTGATTTAAAATCGGGCTCCAATATCCAAGTGGCCACTGAATTCCGTGCTAGTCTTACTAGGGTCAGTTTCAGACCTCTGACATCTTCGCATTAATCTTCAGGGTTGATTTGTTAGGGTGCTATTGTCAAAAGCGCAGGCCGACCGACTCATCCTAAGACTAAGAGCAGCTTAATGGACGGACGGGAAAAGTTTAGTATAGGGGAGTCCGACTCCCACGGTCACGTCGAGCTGCCGAAGTATGCCAGCCATTTATTTTAAATTCAAAACATTGCAAAGGATTAATATAATTGAATTACAAAACAATAGGTTCACAGAAATGGCAGCAAAACAGTACATAACAAAACAAAACACGACAATACCAACACAGGAAAATTTTAAAGAGAGGAAAACCCCGAAAGGAAAAAACCCAAAACAATACCCAAAACGAAACACAAGAATAAAGGGAAAACACAAAATACAGTAAAAAATTTTCAGAGTCATGGCAAAGAGCAAGGAGGAAAGTTTTAAGAGTTAAAATAATAAGGTAACAGGGGTAAACGAGAAAAACCCTTGAGAGCTTTCTCACTAAAATTAAAATTATATATATTTATATATATATATATATATATATATATATATATATATATATATATATATATATATATATATATATATATATATATATATATATAACAAGTCAAAAATTGCAAGAACGTGAATACTTGAATAAAGTGAAAAAGACCAACAGGGCATATATAAAAGGCCTAGAGGGATGGCGACCCCTAGTTCCCGGTTACAAGTCGACTTTTTACACCTTAGGAAACACTCCCGGAGCCATATATCACCTGTGGTCCTAATTCAGAATAACGTCAAAGTAGAAGACGCAAATCACACAAGAACGTGCATCCGTAGACGGCAATGCCTCCATAAAGAAATAAAAGGTTTAAAAAAGAAATAGATTTGAATTAAAACCTCGAATTACAAAAATAAAATGAAATACCTGAACAATTTCAATCATCCTACCAAAGCACCTAGACCTTCGATAAGACCAACTCATAATCCCGCTTAGCATCGTTGCCATTTATTACATGTAAATAACTGTGTTGCCAAAGTCTTTTTGAAATGCATCCCTAAATTTACTGTACACAACATTGTAACACTAGGATGATTGAAATTGTTCAGGTATTTCATTTTATTTTTGTAATTAGAGGTTTTAATTCAAATCTATTTCTTTTTTAAACCTTTTATTTCTTTATGGAGGCATTGCCGTCTACGGATGCACGTTCTTGTGTGATTTGCGTCTTCTACTTTGACGTTATTCTGAATTAGGACCACAGGTGATATATGGCTCCGGGAGTGTTTCCTAAGGTGTAAAAAGTCGACTTGTAACCGGGAACTAGGGGTCGCCATCCCTCTAGGCCTTTTATATATGCCCTGTTGGTCTTTTTCACTTTATTCAAGTATTCACGTTCTTGCAATTTTTGACTTGTTATTTTTTCTCGACATTAACTAGCTGCATTGCGCTGTTATGTCTTGAATTTGATTTAGTACTATTTGTACATTGATAATTACTGTTTTTTGACACTCTCATATATATATATATATATATATATATATATATATATAAAGAAAAAAAAGCGCACAAAAACCTCCCACACAAAAACCAAACAAACAAAGCAAAAAAGTCCAAAAAGCAGAACCAAGAGTTACGAAGTCACAGTGTGCCCTAACCTGGAATCGAACTGGCCAGCTGGCACTCTACCGTTAAGACACTGGGATGGAATTGTAAGCTCTTATTATTGAAGTGAGCTCATGTGATGGAATCGCAAGCTTTTATTGTCAAAGTGTACTCTGCAACATTCGATCCTAAATACAATAATTACCCTATATATTATACTACGTATGTAAGTAAAAGCAGTAAATCTTTGACTCTTTAGTGCAGGACATGCCAACCCGAAACCCGCAGGCCGTATGGCAGGCTCGATATTTAATGCGGCATGCCTAGCCACAGAGAGAAAAGTCCAACTAACGCGGCAATTTATAGGTTTATGCCGACTACAAGGGGAGAAGGCACAGAGGCAAAATCTCTAATCCAGCAAAGCCGCAGCCAGGGGCCACGTTCTCGACGGGATCACTCACCGGGTAGGGTCCCGAAGAACACCCGCCAAACCCGACCCCAGCCTCCGGCCAGACCTTGGCTCAGGCCATGAATAGGCACAGTTCAAAGGTCACGGCCACCTGGAAGAGTCGGAGCTTGATTGTCTCACCGGTTCGGCGCACGGTTCATCGACATCCAGGTAGCCCGATTTATATACCCCCCTGGTTGGAGGACCAGAGCTACAGAGCTAAGAGCTAAGATCCGTAACCACTTCAAAGAGTGGCCCGCCCCGTGGGGGGGGGGGGTGAGCATGCCCAGCAACAATAAAAAAATTAAAACAAAATTAAATAAGAAGAGAAATGTAATATAATACCCATAATTTGAAATCATCTGCCACTATAGATCTTAAGACAAACAAAAGCCGAAATACGTACATCAAAACTAAACGGTTTTAATTTTTAAATCTCTTATTCGCAGGTACAAGCACACAAGTTTCTTTAAGGCCTCTAATAAATTGTGCTTAAATATAAGGTTACTTACTTGAGTATTTCGAGTGAAACTGTCGTTGTTTGAGAGTCAATTGAAAATATATATGTTCAACGTTTTCCTTCACTAAATAAATTTTAAAAAGTTCATGGGGATTTCCCGATCGACGCCGACGAAGTTTTGAAAGTATCGACAGAATTTAATTGTCGTTTCTCTGAACTTGCAAAGTATTAAAAATGTTTTTGAAGTAATTGTGTTCAGTATTTCATGTTGATGATTTAACAGTCTCGGAAACGCTGTCTCTTGAAATAGTTGGTTTCCAGTGCAAAAATGAATTGAGGCACATTTACGTTACGACAGCATGAAACGACTTTAACAACACATATGGGCCGCGGTAAAGTATTCTAAATTAAAATTATTTAGACAAAAAATGTTTGTGCTTTTGTATCCACCGACGTTTGAGTAACTTTCCTTTTTTTTTTAAAAAAATGAGCTGTAATAAAAGTAAATATTGAGCTCCAATAACAGATGGAAATTCTATTAAGACGTGCAACAACCCATATAAAAGTAGACCCAAATTTAGTATCTTAAAGAAAAACAAACTTTTTATTAGATAAAAGCACTGACGCATTTATCTAATAAAATAAGTGAATAAAACAAATGTTTAACTATTTTTTTTTTCAAAACACTACTTGTTATATGTGTGGCCCGCGGGGAAATTCTAACTTGTCAAGGCGGTCCGCAGAACTATTTGGATTGATGAGGCCCTCTCTACAACTTTAATATAATGTTGGACAATCAGACCGGTAACCAATGAAAAAGTTGCCAGCTTGACGACATGGGAATTAAGATCCGCCAGTCGTGATGACACGGTCCAGAGTAAACTTTAGGAGGATTTGCCAAGCAATAGGCATTATTACAGTAAAAAATAGTCTGTTAAATTTAAAGTAGCAATATCCAGGAGTAAACAACTTGCGCAAAGAATTTAAATTATACTGTGCACATAGGATCTAGTGACGTTCAAGGAAATTTAGTGACTTCTTTGGAGTAAGATGAGATTCGCAGTTAAAAAATGCGGTTTCTCGAGTCTGAGAACAAAAGTCAAAATGCGCTCGTTCTTAATTCCTACGTCGGCTTATGCGCTTATCGAGGTTAAAATAATTAAGTTAGTCATGTCCTGGGATGAGCACCTAGTGCTTCGTTGTAAAGGCTACATAACCAGTATTAGTGGTCATGCTCTTTAAAGGTATTTACATTGTCTTATTAACATTAACATTTAATTAAAAAAAATTCATATTGTATCAAAAAGTAATTTTATTTTTCTGGAGGTTGTTATGTTTGCACAAAAATTTAATTGCATTTTCTAAATATTTCCTTTAAAAAAAGCAGTATCCCGAAATAAGCGATGTTTTACTAGTAACCTCAATCAATGGCAATAATTGGATACATAATTTGCTAGCTTACACAGTACCAAAATCGTAACATAATGTTATCAACATGAACTAGCACAAAGCAATCTGAAATTTCACAATCACAAGAGCCTTTAATAATTAATTATTTTAAGATACTCGTTGACTCATTCTTTTAGAAAAGAAAGAAATGTGAGTCCCTGGTTATTTCTGAACATTGAAATGAGTTATTGATACTACATTTTGACATATTACAACTTATTGGTACATACTACCTCTTAAATTGTAGTTTCACTGCATTAGTGCACATGGTTTGGCTTGTGGATGCGTAAAAATCTTATTATTATCTCTTATTTAGGAGACTCTTATTTTCGTAAACCACCATTTTTACTGCTGTCGTCGTTTTTGTGCGGCCACATCACTCTAAATCTAGTCACCATCCCTCTCGATATTATTAATTTGATTTTATTTTGCTTCGGGAATCGCACCTTCTCCAACTTTCATTGACCTTGCGTTTTATGCGATTTAAGGGTGCGTCTTAATTGGATCCCACTTTTCTATGGAGCTTGTGCGAGTCTTAATCGTAATCATCGGTTACGCCCAATGTCGCCATCGTGGGAATTTGAGGGTTTTCCGAATTTTTGGTTGCTTTCAAAATGAAAAGGGTTGTGAGTTTATATTGAGAACAAATGATCATCAAACCGTTTTATGAATCTACGGTTTTATAATAAGATTCAGCTGCCTGTGTTTGGTTTTGAATTTCCAAGTCAAGTGTCTAAGCCAATAATTGAGGTAAATTTTCTTTATCAATCATGTTAAATGTTTGTCTTTAATTGCAAATTAATTAAAGTAATTTCTTCGTATATTATTTGAAGAATTAATTCATGCAGCTTCTTTCAATTTCTGTGTGTGTGTGTGTGTGTGGGGGGGGGGGGGTCTTAGTTCAGCCACTGTTTATTCACTTATGTTTTTTAATTGAAACAAATGATTGTCATTTGAATTTCGTTTATGTTGTTCTCGATGCCTGTTACTTTTTATACATTTCGTCTTATTCATTTTAATTCCGCAGATTTTATTAATTTGTTGGTATTTTTAATTAGTTTGATTTACGGTTATTTGAATTTAGTGAATCAATTTAATCATGTTGCAAATCAGTTGTTTCCATACGTTTTATCATATTTATAGTGACTGTATTTCGAATTCGTGTACTGTTATTTTTACTTCCTCCTCGGTCTTCGCTCTAGATGTTTCGAATTTTCGTTTGGCCACAATTAATGTTTTGAGTCGCGTGATCCAACTATTTATTTGCAGACGCGATCTTGCATTTATAAGTGCGTATGCTCTGCCTTTTTATCCTTAAGGGAATTCTCCTTTATCTCCAAAACGGAATGATACTTTTAATAAACCTTTTAAGTTATTATACTAAAGAATTATTAAATTTTTCAGATAGATTCACCCGACTATAGTTGATATATGTAACGTTGTAACGTTCACGCCCACAATTGGCCACCCTCACAAATAGGCCACGCCTACAAATAAGCCATTGAGTATTAAATATGTCAAATTGTCATAAAATAAAGCTTAAATGGTACATTATTTTTATTTTAATGCCAATTTTGGTTGAGTAAGTAGTGAAACTTTTTTCCGTCGGATTTTTTCAGTCGTCAACCAACTCCATTCCCACATAGGATTAGTTGATACATGTCTTAGGGCAGGTTCAAAGCTTCAGCATTAACACTTCTACAACGGATTTTAAATGGGATAATTTTCATTCAAGCCTATTTATTTTGAATTTCATAAAGAGCGAAGTAATTTTAATTTTTTTCAGTCTTTATACTGATATTTATCTACAAAATGTTATACCAATTGTCAAAGTATAAATGAATACAAAATAAAATAAAAATATATAATAATAAAAGAATTGCACATTATAAATGACACTTACGGTATCACAGATTCCTGAAAATATTAAAAAAAAATCATCAAATTCAACATGTTATATCTTTATACATTATAAAATCACACTTTTTCATTTGAATGATAAACCTATAATTTCTTTTAATGTCCAATTTTTTAAAACATAATATTAATAAATATTTTTATAGAGGGTTTTTAACTATGATTTGTCAAATAAAATATTGATTGGTACGGAAGCTTGAGCGTAACATCATTTAAAAAATTTCGCATCCAAAACAAAAATTCTAATATCCAATTATATTTCAGGAATAATTTCTTATTTTGAGACTAAATAGTTTTGTATGAAGTACATTTCCATTTAATGCAATGTTACAATTAGCTCTCACGAAATTTTCGTAAATTCAACAACTTAAACTCTTATAAAATTATCATTGAAATAGTAAAACATGAAAATATTTAGTAATTCTTAATAGATACTTACATGCATTATACATTCTGAAAATTTCATAAATAAATATCAAGAAGTTTCAGAGCTATCTTGCGCTCAATGCAAAAAGTAAGATTCTCTGTTTCTTAGTTTATTAGTTCTCTGCTTATATAGTTAAGTTATTTCTGAAACTAATTTTACTCTTGGAACTTGAGAGCCATTTTGAGATACAACTCCAGTAATTATGGGAATTTTTTTCAGGCTGACGGTTTTATGTGTCCAGAAAAGTTTAAATTTTCATACATATATTTTCTCATAGAAGAATCGAATTTTTTGGAGGTTTAAGAGTCTACGCGTTAAATACTTTAAAAAATGTGTGTTATCCGTCCTTCTAGATAAGTAAATCCAGACTTCTTACAGGACGAAAAATGTTTACTCATCAATTAAATAATTAATGTTTCGACTGATGCCAAACGATTGATGCCTTTGCGACAGTTTTCTAAATGAACTGTATAAGATTCTTTATTGCATTTTGCTGATCTTTTTTTTAACAAACTTGGACAACTTCATCTACAAGCAAGTATAAAATAATCACTACACGCATACATAGCCAAGTCTCATTGCATCTAGTATTCAGACCCAGCACCTATGGACCGCAGTTTATGCAAGAGCATAATCTGCATCTTCAAGTGATCCTTTAAAGTCCCGTGAAGTTGTTATATTTTCATACTATAGATATGTAGATAAATCATTGTTTCCCTGAAAATATTTTAGATCGAGATTTTGACGGATAAGTACGTTTCGGGACCCATTTCAAACACTATTGGAAATATGCCCGTGGATGCGATATCTTACGTACAAATAAAGCGTTCCTACAGCAATTTAGTACCATTATTATAATGGGTAAATAATATAAGTAGATTTAAATTTTTAATTTTTTTTAAACGTTATCAAATCTTCGGAAGACCCTAAATTTTCAAATGAAATTTTGAAAAATATCATAAAATTTCATAGTATTTAATAACGTTACATAAATAATTGTTTCTTACATAATCATTCAATAGAAAATGAATGAGACAAACCATTCTTAAGACATTGCTAGTTTTTCAAGTAAATGTTATTAAAAATTACATAAAATATTGACTATCGTGAAATGTGTTGTTCACTTTTCATATGCAATATTATGAGACAAATTTGTTAACATAATTTATGTGGATCCTTTTTACTTCATTCACGAGAAAAGTTGCATTTTGGAATAGTTTTGTATTTTGACGCTCAACAGCTTTCGCAATAATATATACACACACACACACACACACATATATCCGGCCACACACTTAGCTGCAGTAAACCTTCGGGTCTGTCGTGTGGTCTGGGTTTTCAACACTTCAACACACACATATATATATATATATATAATAGGATGAAAAGAAAAGGAAGGCAACGTAAAGTGCTTACAAAATGGCGGTAAGGGGTTGTGACCTTACTCCCCAGTTGTCAACATGCATGTCTCAAATGCCGCGGCATCGCACTATATATATATATATACATATATATATATATATATATATATATATATATATATATATATATATATATATATATATATATATATATATATATATATATATATATATATATATATATATATATATATATATATATATATATATATATATATATATAGTCAAGCAAGGCAAGCGTTTCCTAGCAATCGTTCGGCCGCCGGGTTGTGGATTCGAGTCCCACCTTCAAGCATGGATGTTGTGTCGTTAGGCGCTGTGTAATCCTACCCTCACTAGTGCTCTGGGGCAATGTCATATGACGGCTAAAGGTTCACGGACCTGGCAGGTGTATAGGCGAATGACGAAAGAGCCAATTGCATGGCCATTGGAATATATATATATATATATATAAGAAACATCCTTACTTCGGTATTTCTGAAATGATTGGCGACGAGTGTCGCAAACTGTTATAAACTTGGCAACTTTTTTATGGTGAAAAATCTACGAAAATATCTCAAAGTGCAAAGAATGCCGTCAAATTAACGAATATGACACAAAATTGATGAATTAACTGAAATCTTTTAATGTATAGACTCTTGTACTAATTTCGGATGCTACCAATATAAGTATCAAATTAAATTTGCCTGAAATTAAGGATGATTGGGTACTTCGAAATGGTTTGTTTTTCCTATTATCATCATATCATTTTCCTATTATCATATTTATAGTGAAAAATGTACGAAAATATCTCAAAGTGCAAAGAATGGCGTCAAATTAACGAATATGACACCAATTTGATGAATTAACTAAAATCTTTTAATGTATAGACTCTTGTACTAATTTCGGATGCTACCAATATAAGTATCAAGTTAAATTTGCCCGAAATTAAGGATGATTGGGTACTTCGAAATGGTATGTTTTTCCTATTATCATCTAAAAAATGGACGACAAATGTGGAATTGAAAGTTAAAAACACTGTACTGTGGATCTTGTAGATATTTTTTTTTTCGAAATGAGAAAAATAAATTCATTGCTTTATGTAAAGAAAGTCCTGTGCTGCCCACATCATATTTTTTTACAGTGTAGATATAATAATAAAATTATATATTGATTCTGATGTAATTAAATACATTAAAATTAACAGAATGAATGGGCAGGATATTGACTAAGAATGGATAACAACAGACCCAAGATATACACAAAAACATGTTTATGTCCAAACCGATAGGCATAAGATCTAATGGACGACCAAAGTTGAGATGGATCGATTGCGTAGACAAGGACTTTCAGATGTTAAATATTAAAAATTAGAGAAGTACTCCTCTCAGGAGGAAACTTGGGAGGATCTTCTTAAAAAGACCCAAGGCCCAAGGCCCAGAGTGGGCTTTGAACCATTGATGATTATGAGATATAATAAGTGCATAAGAAAGCGACATTATTCAAGAGATAATCTTATTTTATTCTTTCGTGCCCGAACTTAGAAAGTTAATCTTTTCCGGGTGATATAATCCTCTTACTTACTTAATCCTTCCGTTTCACTCTTCTTCCTATCTCAAGAATATTGATTAGATTTGTGAGAGGAGAGAGAGAGAAGGTTATACAATTCCCTTAATTTCGCAGCTACCTCATGGTCTAACAAAGATATTTAGGCTATATCTAATTATAAAGTTAATTTATATAGAAATGGTTATTCAGATGCTCAGCTGTTCGGTAAAATTTGCTGATCGATAATTTTAAATCTCAAAATGTTTATATTACTCTGCTGTTAAGTAATATTTTAAATTATATTAAGTATAATTTATATTAATACTATAAACTCAGTCCCCTACTACTAAAAATCCGCATGCAGGAGGCGTTTTCTAAAATGGAATACACTCCAATACATGATAACGCCATGTTTGAACCTGTATCACTCTTATGACGCGCACGTCGGCATTGGTATAATAGCAGCAAAAAAAAATGGCTGCAAAAAGAACTTGAGTGAAGCAGCCAAACAACACGTTATTGAACAATGGCTGCAAAAAATAACTTGCATGAAACAGCCAAAAAACATGTTGTTGAACAATGGCAGTAAAAACACTTGTTGTATGCTATATGTTGTCGTACGGTGTGCACGACATCTTGTAATTTCAATTACGGATGCCAACCAAGCTAATGAGCTATTTAAATGCTGCAGAGGGAACCAATGGCAATGCAAACATAAATAAACAGCGTGCATCCCCTCCATCACAACAGCGAATCAAAAGACGTGGTAGGACACTACAAGGTGAAAAGAAAAAGTGTTTTTCGAGAATGTTCTACAAGTTTCGAAGAGATTCTATTTCGACAGCGTCCTAGACGCACCTAATGTTTTTTAGGAGTATTCAAAAATATCTCCTGCGATCGCGCAAAGATATGCGGATCGGCAAAAATGTGATGTGTGAACGAAATATGAGCACAGTGAAATAGTGGCGTATTAAAATATTATACGCAGGCTTCCAGCATAGTGTTGGCTCCATCAACTATCGAGGTACAAACAAACATAAGGTATGGATATGTTTCATATGTTATAATGATTAAGGAAGGCACACAATTCATAGTACCTATCGTATAATTAACAATAAGGTCGTACGAACCTATCGCAATAACGAGCTCGTGTATTGAAACTAAATGAACTACTCAGATTTTCGGTAGATAATAGTAATTAATGTGTTCTAAATATATGTGTCTTTTACATTATGTGTTGTAAATGTATGTGTTGATTAAATGTTGGCAAATATATATGTGTCGAGAAGGATTTAGGAATAAATTTAATAATCAAGATCTCGCTACATGTATATATATGAAAGTAAATATTAAAGTAATTGATTAAATTTAGATAATTGTATTTATTGATATTTTGTGTGTTGGTCTCTCCGGTTTGAGAACCAGGGACTTACATGCTCCACCCTTAGTGTCGGCATCATAGGTAAGTTCTATAGTAATAATTTTGATAATGACAATTTTACCTTATTACATGATGCCGGCGCGTGCATTAGTGCCGTATGTGGTCAAGCTCGGAAAGAATTATGATTGTTATAAAAGAAAGTAATAATAAGTAAAAGACAAAATTGAATTTAATAATGAGTTTGAAATTAATATTGAATTTAATAATGATATGTTAATTCAGTGTTAAGATAGGGATATGCATGAAAATGATAATTTAAATATGTATTATATTATTATGTATATATGTATGTACTAGCATAAATATTTAGTATATAGTAAGAAGTGTATAACAGTGTATTAAATCATGGCGCCGAAAAGGAGTAAGCAAACAAATAAAAGAGCGAGGCAAGATCCTCCGATTAACGATACCATACAGCAGGAGGTAAATATAAATGACAGAGTAACAGATAATTTGGATTTAACAAATAACACGGTTCGCGTACAAACAGCGACAAATCAAGCGCAGCAAAATTCCTCGTTGCCAATTATGCAAATGTTGCCATCATTTTATGGACAAAAGAATAACAATGTGAATTTTTTTACAACACAGTTTAATGAAATAGCAGATTTAGCATCATGGTCGGAACAAGAAAAAATTATAATTATAAAATCTAGATTGAAGGGAAAAGCACTACAATTTTTGGCAGAAAATATTGCTCTGCAAAAAGAAAAATAGTATGAAAAATTTATGGAATTGTTAAAAAACAAATTTGAAAGGAAACAAACCTTAGTGCAAAAACATAACAATTTTAACAATATAAAACATTTACCAAATATGACCATTAAGGAGCCACCACAGGAGATTGAAAACCAAGCGATCATATTTTTAGAGGTAGATGAAACAATTGACGCAAATGTACAAAAAATTATAGAGAAAATAAAACTTAACAAATTTTTACAAATACTCAGAGAGGATTTAGAGGATTAGGAAGTAAAAAAATATGACCCGAAAACCTTTACTAACCCATCATAGGTAAGTTCTATAGTAATAATTTTGATAAGGACAATTTTACCTTATTACATATGTCGTATTTAAAAAAGAGAATTAAGAAATTTTTGTTGCACCACTTTCACCCTCGAACTCAGTGAAACATTAATTAACATAACGCAACCAAGTTTCAAAAATATTTTGTGAATTTTTAGAGGAGTTATCAATCAACAAATCATGCCGACAAACAGATACCCAACGGATTGACAGGCATGGAAATGCAATTCGAATGCTGCTCTAAAGTTAGAAGTGCAATCATTTCACATCCTCGCTTCAATATCGAAACTTAGACTGGTAACATTTCAATGGGGAAGAAGGAGCTTTTGTATTTACTGGTTTGCAGATCTGAAAAGCAAAATTTCGAAGCTTTATGTAGCATATTACATCAGACACTGAAAGTGAGATCATGATTTGGAAATTTAGTTTCCCATATAATGCAATGACTGCTTTCTTTCACAGTGAAATTATGATAAAACTATGGAGCTTTAAGTTGCGTATGACATCAGATATTGAAAGTGAGGCCAGGATGTGGGCAGCCTGTTCCCTAGATAAGACAATGACTTGATCATTTGAGGTAAAAGTAAAGAGTTAAATCTTCATATTAAGAAGACACCAATATCGTTTGAGACAATAATTCAGGTGGTGTTGGGATACGATAAGTAGCTATGTACTGTATGCATTTATATGGTGAAAGCCCTAAAATATTTATTTCCACTACCAATTTGGAAAAAATAAATTGAAAGCGCAATGCAAAGTAGAATTGAAACAATAAAGCGTATTTCTCTGCATTCAAAATAATTGCCTTTCAATTTATTTGTATATCCATGCATTTTGTACGCTATCCTACAATTATGAAAACATTACCGTTACTTGTGCTCATAATTATGCAATCCTTAATGTAAAACTAATCAAAAATGCATATACAAAATATTACTATATTCTGTGGAGTCAACTAACAATAGCAGCTACTTCACTAGCACTAGCGACACCTAAATATAATTCTCAAGGCATTATGGCATTTTTAAGCATTTCTTCCGTAGGAGTTTTATCTCCTTCTTTCTAACTCCATGTACAGTATCATGGAGTTAAAAAGAAGCAAACAAAGCTCCCATGGATGAAACGCTTGAAAATGCCATAATGCTTTGAGAATTATATCTAGGTGTTGTTTGTGTTAGTAAAATAGCTTCTATTGTTAATTGACATAACAGGAAGGTTTAATATTTAGTATATGTATTTCTAATTATTTTTAAATTAGGGGTTTCCCTATTATGAGTATAATTAACCAATGTTTTTTATAGTTGAAGACTAGAGCGTAGAATATATGGAGATAAAAATAAATTGAACGATAAAATAATTTTTGAATACGTAGGGATATTATTTATTGTTTCAGTGCTACTTTGCATTGCGTTAATGATTTATTTTTATAAAATTGACAGTTTAACTAAATATTTTAGACCTTTCACCATAGAAATGCATACAATGTAAGACTACTCATCTTATTCCTGTACCACCCGAATTTTTGTCTCAAACGATATTGGCGTTTTCTTAATATGGAGTTTTAACTTCTTACTTTCACCTCTATGGACCATACTTCTTTCACAATGAAATTATGATGTAACCCTGGAGATTCACGTAGCGTATGACATCAGATACTGATAGTATTACCTTGATGTGGGCAACCTATTCCCTACATAGTGCAATGACTATATTTCCTTCACAGCGAAATTATGATGAAACCATGAAGCTAAAAACTCGATTTCCCGAAATAATGGCAAAAATACTTTTCGAAATGACGCTCACTCCTGTGGGACGTCAGTGAGCGAGTATTGAAGCGTAGTTAATAGTGCGCGCTTCAATCAGTATCTCGTTATAAAATACATTTACATGGATTCTAACGGGATTATTTTTTTTTCTTCCACGAATGAAAAATAGAACGAATCGTGATTTAAAATCGATTGATTCATGGAGTTAGAGTCCCTTTACATCTATGGATTGATTTTTCATGTAATATATTTATTACGCGAGTTAAGCTGAAATTTTATTTAACTTATTATTAAAAGATGTTGTCCCTTATTTTAAAATTTGTTATATTTTAACACATTACAACATAGTTGAAAAGTGTTTATGACTTTGTTCATTCTGCCTGTCTGTCTGTCTGTCCGTTAGCACGATAAATACAATTTTATTCATTTTGATAAAAATAATTTTATCAAAATGAAATTTTAGTATGTTGTTCAGACGGTCTGTGGGACCTATGGGAATATAAATGAATGATATCACCCAATTAGTTTTGAGTTGAGCCCGGGATGAAAAAATGAAATACATGGAACCCTATGGGACCTAATTTTTTAATAAATTTTTAAGCAGATTTAAAATTCACAAATTGCTTTGAAAATTTAAGGAAATATTCAAATAATCTCATAAAATATATAAAAAAAATTCAGCAAAATATATACAGTAGCATTTTAAATAAAAATTAAAACAGTAATGAAATCCTTCTTATGACGAGATCATGTGATCATTATATGAAGAGATCACGTGATCCACTTCAAAATAAAATATGGCATCCATATTGTGTCAAAATCGTGATTTTTATAGTTCTTTTTAATTCATATTTAGGGTTGCATCCGTCCTAAAACCGCTTTATTTTTGCTTAAATTCTTTGCATCTACATCCTGAGACGAAGCAATTACAATATAATTGAGTTTAAATGATCATCCAACTTTGCTTATTTCTACAACGAAGCCTACTTATAGAGGATGTAAACCTACTTATAGAGGATGAATACCACTTATGGAGGATGTAAATACCAAAATATGTTGAATGAGTTGTAGAAGAATTGCTGCATTTCTTTAACGCAAAATTATTTAGCCCATGGAGTCTGCAATACAGCTGATATGAATGAAACAATTATTGATTTTACAGAGAAGAGAAATATTTTTAATGAAGTTTTGAGCTTAGAGTTAAATTACTTGTAACTCCATGATTTTAAGTTTTAAATAAAATTAATTATTATAGTATTTATTGTATTGTGATGAATTAAATGAATGGGAAAATGTTTATGAATGAAATTCTGCTTTTATTTAAAGAGCCAGCCGATTTATATATCGATAACGTCATTTGGAAAAGTTCATTTGTTTCCGATGAAGTTTTCAAATATAATAAATTATCGTAGTATTATGATAATTCTAAAACTATTACCGAGGAATGTATAACATTTTAGAGATGTTTAAACCAGGCACTTTATATTTCAATGTCGTCATTTGAATGAAGTTCATTTGCTTCGATGAAGTTTTAAGTTTTCAAATATAATAAATCAATGTAGTATAGTGATAATTTTAAATATATTACCGAGGAATGTATCGCATTTTAGAGATGTTTAAATAAACTTGCATTGAATTTGCAAAATGCTTCATAATCAATGCTTTATGCAAGATTGATTTTTCTTGTTTGTTTTTACAAACAAAAGATCAAAATAGAAGCAGTAATCTAATCAAAGTTGAGCGACTATATTTCGCCGATTTCTGTAAACCAAACCTCTATTCTATTGTAACGCTTATACGGGCCATCTCCCATGAATAAACCAATTTTTTAAAATTATTTATAGGGCAAAGGTACGCGGGTTTTACTTCTATATATAAAATTTATTAAGTTTAAAATTGATTCTACAGATATATTAGAGATGAAACCAGACAATTTTGATCAGATAACGTGAAATAGAAACTACATTAAAAGTATATACAGCACCTAAAGTTATTTTGGTAACCCTTATAGTTGAAATAGAAGACAAGATCGTTCTAGAAATTGTTCATTATATTCATTCTTAAGCACTTCCAAAACAAAAATTTATCACACCGCCAAAAATGAGATACACAAGTTTTCCCTAACGATCTGCGTTTTCAATCTTCTTGTCATTAACAACACATTTTCATGCTAATGTGCTTGCTCTTTTTGTTTTCTAAGGAAAGCATGTTTACATTCGTTGTGAGGATAGTACGAAAAGCACAGCGGTTTGTAATTATGTCAGAAGTAATCTTCGTTCTGTACTTTAAATAAATATGCTGTAACAATGAAGTTTAAATCAAAATTCTAAATTTAAGTTATTATATTTAATGCAGTAAAAATTTGATAATGGTTTTAAAAATGTATTGGGGCTAAAGCTAAATATTTAAATTAGCTGGTGATTTGCACTTTTTGAGCATCTACGAACCTGAGTAGAACACACGTGAGATGTTTGCTGTGTATGTATATGCATATATTTGTATTTTTGAGGATGACATGTACTATGTAACAAATGGAGTAATTTGAATAAAATATATCTGCGATTGTTGCAATCAGTGACTTGATTTAGAACCGGTTTAAAGCATAAGATTAGGGTACAGTGTCAAACTTGTATCAATTGGAATAATTCTTTCACGCCCTTCGAGATGTAGGGTACCACTCTATAATTATGATCATTTAGAACACCGATACATATTTTATAAAATTTTTCTTGTAAATATTACTTTCCTTATATACATAATGTATAAGGAAAGTATTGTGACGGGATCGAAAATTCGAATTCGAGTTTGCGATGGAAGAGCACGCATCCCTGATCATGAATCAAACATTTTTGAGGTGATGTCTGTGTGTGTGTGTGTCAGTGAGACTATGGAGACGATATCTCACGCATGAATCGAGCGATTCGAATGAATTTTTGTACAAAAATCGCAATCCGTAAATACTAGATGCCTACTGTTTTTAAACACAATCGAATGTTCAGAACCCGCT
Source organism: Amaurobius ferox (assembly GCA_951213105.1). Taxonomy (NCBI): domain Eukaryota; kingdom Metazoa; phylum Arthropoda; class Arachnida; order Araneae; family Amaurobiidae; genus Amaurobius; species Amaurobius ferox. The sequence continues at coordinate 63,650,963 of OX578149.1, forward strand.
AAATTTTCGAGTGAAATTTTGAAAAATCATCAAAACATCAAAACCTTTAATAAAGTTACGCAAATAGACATTCTTTATGTAATTATTCCTTAGAAAACGAATGACATAAACTGTAAAATACTAGCATGAACCGTTCTCGAGATATTGCACATTCTTTAAATAAATTTATCAAAACATCCCATAAATTAAATTAAATATATTAACTGTTGAGAAACATGTTCACTTTCCATACGTAATATCATGCGATTAATTTTGTGACATCATTTACGTGGATCTAGCTCGTTCCATTCATGAGAAAAGATACTTTGAGTAATACTTTTGTATTTGCGCGCCAACAATCATTATATGCAATAAGAATAACTTATTTTCCCATCCATAACGCTTTGATAAATCCATAAATTTATCAAAACATCCCATAAATTAAATTAAATATATTAACTGTTGAGAAACATGTTCACTTTCCATACGTAATATCATGCGATTAATTTTGTGACATCATTTACGTGGATCTAGCTCGTTCCATTCATGAGAAAAGATACTTTGAGTAATACTTTTGTACTTGAGCGCCAACAATCATTATATGCTATAAGAATAACTTATTTTCCCATCCGTAACGCTTGGCGAGATTTTGGCGACGAATTTGGCGGAATGTCGCCAATTTGGAGACTTTTAAAATGTTACCAAATAAACGAAAATCTCGCCAAATGGATAAAATGAAGCTAAATCATTGAAAATGACGAGTAATTGACGAAAATTGAATATCTTGGAAAGACTATAAGTATCTACAAGAAGAAAACCCTATTTTTTTATTGTAAAAGTAGTAAATTCATTGCATTATATAAGGAAAGTCATGTGTTGCCCACATCAGATTTTGTTTTCTTGTTGTTTAAAAATGGATTCTGATATGAAGAAGTCGAGTTGGGCCACATTTTAGCTAATTTTAATTTAGACAAATAAAACAATTATGATTAAGAAGTGTTTAAAAAATAAGTTTTTATTTTAGTAGTTTAACAAAAAAAAAAAAAGAGAATTCCGCGGAGATTCCAGTCCAATGGAACCAAAATGGATTTGCGCGAATATAAGTCTTACAAAATAAAACTCAATTTGAACTACAATAAAGTTTAATTAGTTTATTCTTTGTTTTCAGTCTCATTGGTTGTGTTTACAACACATAATATGATCCTAAGGTAACTTTCAGTAGGAAGATACATAATTAAGATAACTTAATACCTTTAAACTACGAACGAAGTCTATACAAGTTGAACTGCACATAGTAGATATTACAGGATTTTATAGCCTCTATATTTAAAACAAAAAATATCAATCATGCACCAAACATTAATTATGAAACACTTTCGAACTGAAATACAATTTTATTTAAACATCTCTAAAATGAGATACATTAATCTGTGATGTATTTTAAATTATCAGAGTACTACAATAATTTATTATATTTGAAACATCGAAAAAAAAATGAACTTTATTCAAGTAACGTCATCGAAACATAAGTCGCCTGGGTGTCTATATAGAAGCAGTGAATATTTCATTCATAAACTTTTATTCCATTCCTTTCATTCAGATGTGCATTTTCGTTTTCATTTGATAACTTGACTTCTTAATTTCCCTGCAATACATGGTAATGTATAGGGAAAATATTTTAATTAGGTCGAAAATTGCAACTCGGGTTCTCGTCTATTCTACACGTTTTGACACATTTAGAATTAAAAAAAAAATCATTTTTAGCGTGACATCTGTGTGTGTGTGTCTGTGTGTCTGTCTGTCTGTGCAATGTATATATCCACTCTAAATAAAAAACTCATTGACCGAATTTCACAGAATTTGGTAGATATATCACTTGTGGGTGACCCTAGTGCTGAGTAGAGTTTGGTACGATTCGGAAAAAAATAACCTGCCTGTCTTATTTTTTTTTTTTTAATGGGTCGCAGAAGTCGTCAAAATCTAAAATAATGACTACGTATGCTCAAATATATCAATTAAATGCTTGTTTTATGCGTAATTTTTACGATGATAGGAATAAGATCAACCCCATTACAGGACTAGTCGTTCTAGAAATATTTTTAGTTTTTTCGCATTTTCGCTACGCCACCTTTGAAAATAAGTCCATATACCAAATTTGGACGAAAACTGAATTAAAAGTGCAAATTCAGTTTAATCTAAAATAATTATGGGTGTTATTTTGTGCAAGTAAACTCAATTTAATGAATTAATGAAGAAATAAAGATAACGTAAATATGAGTCTGCAGTGAAAGTCATGTGCTGGCCCCATCAGATCTTTTTCAAATGCGGCGTATCAAAAATGTTGTTGTTGAGACCCAGACCGTCCGACCTACCAGAAAGGTGTAAGGTAACTGCTTGGACGGTCGGGAAGTGTCACCCAATTTAGACCGGAACTCAATGGGGGAGGCATCCACAGGGACCGTACTCTGCTTCCCCTACCACCAACCTCTCGAAAGGACTTACGGACCCACATGTTTAACGTGATCGTACTCCGCGTGAACATGGTGGCAGTTTTGGCAGTGTCTGGTATCGAACCCTGTCTACCGAGTGCAACTACAGCGCGCTAACCATTGGGCTACCGCGCCCCGCGTATCAAAAATGTGAAAAATCTAAATTATCTCGACAATGGCTATTCCGGGTATAATGGTTTTAGTCTTATTCTTTTCATTGTCAAAAATAAAGTATAAAACACACACGTATTTAATTAATATATTTGCGCAGACGTAGTCTTTTATTTCAGATTTGGTTAAGTTTCGTTTTTTTCTAAATCGTACCAAACTCTAATCAACACCAGAATGACACAGAAGGAATATTGTATATACCAAATTTTGTGAAATTTAGTTTTAGTTCTTCAACTGGAGTGGATACAAATAATTTTTGCCAGTCATTTCGAAATAAAATGCAGGTTGTTTTATCCCGAAGCGTACCAAAATCTAATAATTACCAGTGTTACCCACAAGTGACTTATCTATTAAACTTCATGATATTTGGTCAATTAGTTTTTGAACTAGAGTAAATGCAAACTCTGCACACAAACACACACATACGTTACTGCTAGAAGAAGATCATTCGTATTCTAGAGGTCTCAAAACGTGTACATCCGTCGAAAACTCGACTTGCAATTTTCGACATGTTTCCAATATTTTGTCTATACATTACCATATATTGTAATAAAAATTGAAAAATTGAAAAGTAAAAATTGAATTAAAAAAGCAAATTCAGTGTTATTTCAAATAAGTATGTGTTTTATTTTGAGCAATTAAACTCAATTTAACGCATTATTAAAGAAATAAAGAGAAAACGAATTTGAGACTGTAGTGAAAATTATGTGCTGCCGACATCAGATTGTTTTTCCCCAGGAAAACTGTTATACTCTGGTTAGTTCATGTTAATTTATACTTTTTATTTTTAAAACATATATGTTTAATTTTAAACATTTAAATGTGAAACACTCTTTCTTTCTTATATTCTTATATGTCGATTTTTTTACTTTAAACTGTGTTTAACACATTTTCAATATATGTGTATGCATTTATAATATGTTCATTCAGTTAATTAAATATTCAAATGTGTTTATTTATATATAAGTATTCAAAAATTTTAACTAACCGAAAAGTAAATGAGACATCCGAAGATGCAAATGCCAACAAGCATAAAATTAGTATCCATAAATATGGCTAAAATTTCTGCAGAAAGTAAATTTTTATTTTTTACCATTGTCAGTAAAAAAAAAAAAAAAAGACTAATTCAAGCTTTACAAATTGTAGATTCTACTGATGATTGTAGTACAATTGTGAGTAGTTGCAGAATTTAAGAGACAAAAATTACCATATAGAATGTACTTCACATTATTGCCAAAAATGTGGTGGATTACCTGTACGGATGGCATTTGACTAAATTTGTGATATCACTAATAAAGATTGGATAGCAATGATACTCAAATAAGGAACCCCAAATAGAAGCAAATGAAACTTCCTCTGATGCAGTCAAGTGTATCTAAATAACATCATTAGTTTGGAGTTTTGGGGGTTTGATTCATATAAAATTTCAATGTCTAAATTGAAATATAATTATTTTAATAATTAAATATACATATTTGAATTTTTTTTTCATTCTTTGTCATGTAATTACCTGTCTGTAGGTTTATCTTCATTTGATTCAAAAGTTTCGTCTTTTTTGTTACTAATGCTTTTGTTTTTTTCATTTCCATCTATAGTATCAGTAGAACGATTCGAATTACTACCATTTTTTCCACTGATTTCTTTTGAGGTATGTATGCTTTCCTTAGTTTCAGTTTCTTCATTTTTAGAAGATTTCGCGTTCATTTTTTCATTTGTTTCATCAGTTAGTTTTTTCTCTGTTAACGTATTGGACTCCATCTCTAACTTACCCATAGTTTCTCCAGTAATTGGGGACGTATATTTCGAGCTTGGGTCATCCATTTGCTCTGGTGGTGATTCTACAACATATAAGTTCATATTTTCATTTGTTTCACTGGGGATGTTTTTTTCGTTTGACTCCATTGCTAACTTACCCAACATTTCTCCAGTAATCGGGGACGTATATTTTGAAATTGGTTCATCAATTTTCTCTGGTACCGATTTTCCAACATTTAAGTTCATATTTTCATTTGTATCAATGGTGATGTATTTCTCGTTTGATGCATTTGACTCCATTGCTAACCTACCCATCATTTCTCCAGTAATCGGGGACGTATTTAAGCTCATATTTTCATTCGTTGCAAAGGTGATGTTTTTATCGTTTGATGCATTTGACTCCATTGCCAACCTATCCATACTTTCTCCGGTGATGTGGGACGTGTATTCTGCACGTGGTAAATCAATTAGTTCTAATCCTGATTCATTATCTTCGGTTTTTGTTGTTGGCAACTGTGAAGTATCGTCTAAGAAGACCCGTGTGAATGCTCCACTAGATCTCTGTACCAAATCATTCAGTAATCTTAAAGATTCATTCATCATATTATCATTAAGTATGGCATTTTCTTCCACAGGTGGATCTGTGTTATCTTCATCTTCAATGGCACTGTGAGTGACTTCGGAAGCCTCAATTTGAGATGTTTCTAAAATCTCTTGCTTTTGTAATGCTTCCCGACTTGGTCTATCATGCGAATTCATGTCGTTGCAATTAGGATTTTCACATGGACAAGAAGGTGGCCCCATATCTTGAAATATAAATCCCGATATTTCTATTACGAATTCCTCACTTCCTGATGGGGTTCTTCTTATTTCTGTTATTGAAGGAAAATTTATCGGGGAAATTCTGTGCTCGTTAGAACCCTCATTCATAACACCAAATGACCCCTGATGTAAGATGTTACCAGATTCATTACCTGGTTGCCTATCCGTTTCTGTGCTATTTGCAGCATTTTCCGAATTTGTAAGTTCTTCCACATTCATTCTAGGAGGTTGTCTTTCTGAAATAATAGCAAAAGACGGTGGCAATAGAGTATTGGGGTCGCTGTTTGTTCCGGATGGAGGTCTCATTCCCAAGAATGAATTTATTAAACTGGCGATTAATGCTGTTGCGTCGGGAGGAGGAATCTGACTTTCTGCAACGCTCAGATTATTTCTGTATCTTTCACTGTCTGGTTCAAGTTCAAGAGCCTGACGAAAACATCTAGCTGCTTCCCTAGGCCTGTGAATTAAAGCATACGCTTGACCCATTCTCGCGTGAGCTTTTGCATAATCTGAATTTATCATCAACGCCTGTCGGCAATCAGAAATGGCTTCAAAGAAGTTTTGTTGTTCTATTCTTGAACTGGCGCGGTTGCACCAGTAAACTGCATTCCATCTATCTAGCGCAATGGCATTTGAGTATTCCCCTTCAGCATCTGCATACAAAGACTCTCTCATAAAGGCGTTACCGTTATCTTTATGTAAATCAGCTTTAAGTTTATCTTTTACTCTAACAGGATTTGTTACCTGATAGAAAATATCCTGTAACGGTCGTGGGAATCGTGGTTGAAAATGTCCGTTTGCATCTAATCCGTACGCCAACTCTAAACATTGGATAGCCATTTCAAGACAGTCTCTATCCTCCGGCACCAAGTCCGTCCTATTTTCTAGCTGATCTCGCAAAAAGTCATTAATTGCTACAATAAGGCGTCTTGTATCTTCTTCACTAAATTCTGAATCGCTTGACATTTGAGGACAAAAATATGGTTTCTGCAGCAAATAACGTAGCTAATATAGAAATACCTCACTACAAACTGTTATTGAATTTTGGAAAAATAGTTAAGCAACCAATAAGTTTAACATCAGCAATTTATTGTTTTGAACGCGGTCTTTATGTTTTGAAACTAAAGGCTGACACGATAGTTTATGTGGTTTAAGTATAAAACATTGAGTTAACCCTTAACCTCCATGGTTCAAAGTCTAGTTATTTTAAATCCCGTTCGTTGCCGAAAGTTCACTCTATGAAGAGTACGGAAACTACCTAACTCAATGGACTCTAAAATTCCTGACATGGAATTAGAGAAAATAATTTTCCTTTACCTCCATGCTTAATGGTTTACTCAACAAGCGTATATAGCCGTATACAGTCCGTATTAGGTAAAATTTCTTGAAAACGAAGAGAGTTATCCTTAACCTATTTTTAATGCAGCCTGATTACCTGTTTTTAAGGTAGCTGCATAGGAAACCCCTATGGCTCTGCACAACAAGATAACTTTAGGGGGTTAATTCCCTTTCTATGAGGGGAGAGCTATTTCACTGCTTGCTAGAGGTAGAGAAATAGTCAATTACAAAACTGTAGATCGTCGCCATATTGGTAAAATAAATGCGTTTGTTCGACTGAAAAAGATGAAAAAATACCTGAAAACTAGGGAAAATCTCCCTAAATAAAATAACATTAACGTACTTAGATGACGGGGATGCTTTGCATTGGGAAACGATATCGGTACAATCGTTCTGGCATTCCAGTCACATTCTACAAAAATAGGATCATTTAACAATATTTTTTCATTCGTAAACAAAGTAGACATGGCTCATAAAATCGACATAAAACTAGGACCAAAGGACAAAAATGTAGCATAAGGATACAATTCAGCAGATGGAATGTTCTGTCATCCTCAGATTACTTTATATACTTTTCTGGATTTGATTACGATGATATGTACCGACAAAACATCTGTTACATAAAATAGTTAGCATTCAAACTGAATTTATTAAATCGCTTGTTAAACAACTAGTGTCAGACAATTTTGCAGTTTAAAAAATCGAATGCTTTTAAAAATATCTTTTTGCACAATTATTTGCAGCTTTTTTGGAGATCGCTGCTAAATGCTCATATTTAGCAGAAGTCTAAGTTGGCAACAGAAGGGCATACGACAAATTATGATCCTTTGCTAAGCCATATTGTCCACGTAATAAACGCTGTTAATAATACAGAAAACTAAATGTTTTTTACTGGTGTAGTTTGCAGACGCACAAATATTTATAACCAAATAGGAGTATACCCGTTCTTCGTACTGAATATACAATATAAAGAAACTTGAAATTCACAATCATATGTAAATTCTTATAGTATTATAAATGAAATTGTTATTCGAAACATTATAATAAAATATTTAAATTAATGCTCCTAAAAAAAGTTTAGGAATCTCTGTTCTCGCTATACAAAATTATCTTCACAAGCAGATCAGAAGAATAAAACATTCTGATCCTGTTTATAAACTTCAAAAAATAAGAAAATTGAATCAATATATGTCAAAAGAAAAGCATTAAACTAGTATTAGATGATACACCCGTACTACTCATCATATTCTTGGGGATCAGAAGATATACACATACTACTTTTTATCTTAGAAGATTATACCCGTATATTAGAAGATATAGCAGTTCTACGATATATGGATTTGAAAAATCGTTCAACGAAACAAAACAGATGGCGTAAAAATTTGAAAATATCAAATTCCAGTAATCTTTACACTCAATGATCGTAATAGATATAAACCAATAAACAATGCAAATACATTTCTTTACTATACATATAAATAAAAAAATATTTACTGCCGCTTTAACTCATTGGGTTCAATTCCGTTGCTTAACAACATGATATTATTATTTTTTTTTCAAATAAGTTTGTAGAACAAATATCGTCTGCACAGTGCAATCTCAATGGAAGGTTTAATAGTACGATTTTATTAACATCTCGATAACCCCTGGTCTTAAAAACTATAAATATGAAATAAATTTTAATTGGAGCTATTCCAAATCTATCACGACAATTTCATTAAATTCGGTGCAGCCGTTCTTTCGTGATGATGAAACAAACACACACACACAAATAAATATGATTTCAATTTTATTCAAATAAATATTTAAATCAATTTCTTTTTTATTTAAATCTTTAACTAAAATAAAAATTGTCTGCCGATTTAAAACTTTATTAATCTCATTACTAAGCAACATGATATAGGGAGTATTCACTGACGTCACGTTGCTCCTAGCAACGAGAGCGCAGTTTCAGGCCGACGAACAAGCAAACGTAATGGCTGCATTGGCTACTAAGGCAAAGATTTACAATTTATAAAGTTTTTCATTCAATGAAAAAATTACAAACACATCAAACAAATGCTTACAACAAATAATTACAAAATTACAAACAAATGCTTATATTTTGCGTTGCTGAGGATCTCTTCACTATAGATCACAAACATTGTAGTAAAAGCATTGATATTTATGGACGAGAATTAGTTAAGAACATTGATATGGTTAGTATTTCTGCAAAACTTGACTTTCATCTATAGCTCAAATATAAAGTTATTTTGTTTTAAAAAACATATATTTTTAACATGGACAGAATTTTTCAATGCTATATTTTTGATGGCATGTGCTAAGAATTTAGTCAATTAAAATAGCATATGGTATAAAACTGTATAAAATTTAAACATACAAATTAATTCAAACAAATCTATTTAATTACGACTAACTGTAACAGAAAAAATGGATTCATTCATTTATTTTCGGTAAATAGATTGTAAAAAGCCTTGCTGCTCCAACCGGGAATCGAATCTTCGATCTCCAAAGTGGTCAATCAACGCTCTACCGTTGAACTACTGAGACGAAATTGGCAGCTCTTATTGTCGAAGCGAACTCTGCAAGATAGTCTGTAAAATATTCAGGACTGCTATGTTTTATATATTTGGTAAAGTACTAATAATACTTCGCTAAAAGTATACATCGATAATATAACCATTTCACTTTTTCCCCTGAAAATTAAAAGTATTATGTTACAGGATAAATAACTTTTAAGTGCTAATATAATGCTTTACTCACCTTTGATAAAGTGTAAACTACATACGTGATTATTTTTACTTTCCTTATATACATAATGTGTAAGGAAAGTTTTGTGACAGGGTCGAAAATTCGAATTCGAGTTTTCAGCAGGAAAGCACGTTTCAAGCATCCTTATCACGAATCGAACATTTTTGAGGTGATGTCTCTGTGTGTGTGTCAGTGAGACTGTGGAGACGATATCTCACGAACAAATGGAGCAATTCGAATGAAATTTGGTTCAAAAATCCCAATCCATGAATACTGGAAGTCTATTGTTTTAAAACATAATCGAATGTTCAGAACTCCCCTAAATTTTCGAGTAAAATTTTGAAAAAATCATCAAAAAATCAAAACCTTTAATAAAGTTACGCAAATAGACATTTCTTATGTAATTTTTCCTTAGAAAACGATTGACATAAACTGTAGAACGCTAGCATGACCCTTTCTCGAGATATTGCACATTTTTCAAATAAATTTATCAAAAAAATCCCATAAATTAAAAAAAATATTAACTGTTGAGAAACATGTAATATCATGCGATGAATTGGTGACATGGATCTAACTCGTTAAATTCAAGAGAAAAGATACTTTGAGTAATACTTTTGTATTTGAACTCCAATAGTCATTTATCTGCTGTAAGAATAACTTATTCGTCCATAACGCTTGGCGAGATATTGGTGACGAATTTGGAGGAATGTCGCCAACTGGGCGACATTTTAAATGTTGCCAAACTAACTAAAATCTCTCCAAATGGATAAAAATGACGACTATTGAAGAAAATTCAATATCTTGGAAATAATATAAGTATCTACTATAAGAATGGCACTTTTTTTAACAGTAAAAGTAGTAAATCCATTGCATTATATAAAGAAAGTCATGTGTTTCCCACATCAAATTTTTTATTTTTTCATCCGTTAAGTCCAATCGATGTACGCGAAACAAACATTCACTCCTTTCATTTATGGCCAGTTCTTCAATTCTGCTACCTTTACTGCTCACAATACTTAGAAATCCGTAAAATGATATACCAGTATCTCGGCCTGTGCGTTTACCGCCCCCCAAAAATTCCACACATAACCATAATTATTAATTATTTTGTTTATAACGCTTACACGACTGTATACACCAATGCTACTGTATCTTACTGGCGAAGAAACATGTTCGCCAGTAAACCACGTGCTTAGCTCGTGACATTAGATGAATACGCCCTATAACTTTCTTGAAATAAAGTTTTGGAAAATAATCGTCTGAATAATGCTATTTCAATGGAAGATGTAATTCTGTTTTTTTATTATGATCTTGACAACCCCTGGTCCTATCAACCCAAAATATGAACAGTGATACCCGCGGTGTTGTAGAGAATAAGCATACCAAATTTGAAAATAATCCGCCCAAAACTGTGGCTTTGTATAAGGAACAAACATATAGACTTTCCGAAGCATATATTATCTTTTGAATGTAAACCAGAGTTTACAGGAGAAGTTTTATCCATTGATCAATAAATAACTCGCTAATCTTTATCAATTACGCAAAAGAGACAACATTCTTAAATCCATTTTAAAGTAAAGCAAGAAGCAACATTTGTTTAAAATAGTGACATCATGTTTCTAACGGATATCTTGATGTCATGTAACGTGGCATTTACCGGAGAATAATGACAATCTTTAATCAAAGTAAAGTTTTAGCGTTGGTGCTTTTACATACCACCGTTATAGATAAATCTAATTTAAATTGTGCTTTAAATGTAAAGCAAAGTTAACAGGAGAAAGTTCGCCAATTAATCAATGTCTTGGGAATACTTTGGAAGGGGGCTGTCGTGTATATCCATTTTGTATTTAACGTCAAGACAAATATTTTCTAAAAGAAGTTTTGATAAATACACGCCCGTGTGTAACAAATTTAAGGAAGCCATTGTATGTGAGAAGTTCATTCTTTGCGATAATATATTTAAACTAGAAGGTATGCCCGTCATATGACGGAATTCAAAATTTGTACAATATTACCTCACATTTGGCGTCATTTTTATCCATTTGGCGATATTTGCGACATCCTGGAAAATTATTTGCCAAATTCTTTGTCAAACATCACGGACGGACGAACAGAGAAATGGCTTTTACCTATAGCAGATTCTTATATTCTTTCCAAGATATTAAATTTTCATCGATTTGGTGACGTTTTTACTAATTTTTGTAATATTTCGTACCATTTTGAGACATTTAAAAAAAACTCGTCAAGATTGTCTCCAAGTGGGACAGTTGGACTGACAGACAAACGCTGCCGAAACTTCATTCTAATACTATTCCCATTCAATTCATTTATTGATTTGGCGTCATTTTTATCAATTTGACGACATTTTTATCAATTTCCCAACATTGTCGTTAATTTGGCGATATTTAAATCAATGTGGTGACATTTTTAAAATTTTGCCAAATTTGTCGCCAAGTGGACTGACAAGCAACCGCCCCACCAAAATATTATTACAATACTATCCCCTTTCATAACATAATTAATTTCATTAATTTTGCGCCATATTTATCAATTTGGCAAAATGTTTATCGATTTGGCGACATTTTTATCGATTTGGCTACATTTTCGCCAATGTGGCGATATTTTGATAAATTTGCCAAGATTTAAAAACTCGCCAAATTTGTCGCCAAGTGAAACTATTAGACTGACAGATAAATGCTTCCGAAACATCATTGCAATTTTTACATTACCCTTTTAAAATAGAATTAATTTCATTGATTTGGCACCATAGTTAACAATTTGGAGACATTTTCTATTGATTTGCTGGCATTTTTATCAATTCGGCGACAATTTAGAAAGTCGCCAAATTTGTCGCCAAGTAGGATGGTTGTTCTTGACAGACAGACGCTATCGAAACATCCTTACTATCCTATTTCATTTAAAAACGCAATTATTTTCATTGGTTTAACATCATCTATATAAATAAAATTGAAAATCTGTCTGTCTGTCTGTCTGTCCCATCATCACGGGAGAACGGCTGAACCGAATTTGATGAAATTTTGTGGGTAGCCTAGAAATAGCCCCACTTAAAATTTAGTCCGTGTTTTGAGTTTTTATGACCAGTGGTTCTTGAGATATTAGTAAAAAACGAAATTTTCGTTTGTCTCATAATCACGGGAAAACGGCTAAATCGAATTTAATGAAATTTTGTGGATAGCCTTGAAATAGCCCTCCATAAATTTTGTCCAAGTTTCGAGTTTCTAAGGATAGGGGTTGTCGAGATATTAATGGAAAACGGAACTTTTTCTTAGGAGATCTGCTCTGCAACTCCGTGGTTTATCCAAATGGAAAGGATGAAAATCGTTTGTTTAAAACGTCAAAATGAAATAAAACTTTATTTCCGAGTTTGGTGCAGGATTTTTGCATTAATTAGTCACTATAGGAAAACATAAATCGTTTGAAACATGAATTTAAATGGAAAAATCTACCTCCATGGTTCATCTCTCACTAGCTTTAATAAACGATGTAAAGTATAAAGAAATCAAAATGGCTATTTAATTTCGCATTTTATGAGGAAGATTCTATCTTATATCATGTTGCTTGACAACGAAATGAAATTAAATGTGTTGTTAATATCTATTATTATTTTTTTATTTGTATAATAAATAAATGGATGTAAAAATATATTTTATAAATGAACGGTTTGATTGTTCTTTTAATTATATATATTGAGGACTGCGTACATCCCTTTCATTTATTTTAGCAAAGAGGTTTCAAGCTCATATATTGTGTTTAGCTAATAAACTCATATATTGTGTTTACCCAATAAATTCATTTAGCCGATTGTTGAAGCAGAAAAAGAGTAGAACGGGTGTATGTATCTTCTAATACAATTTTACTGTTTTCATTTAGTACATACAAACGGGATCAGGATATTTTATTCTTCAGATCTGCAAATTCAGAGCTACGAATTTAGAGGAATATCTCTAAATAACTTGGTAACTTTTCTTAAACTTTACCAAATTAGTGGAAATGTCTCCAAATTGATAAAAATGACCCAAATCAATGAAATTAAATTTGTTTTATTAGAATAGAGTACTGAAATGATGTTTCTGTAGTATTTGTCGGTCAGTCCATCCATCCTACTTAGTAACACTAAGGAATTTTTTTAAGGAATTTTTTTAATATCACCAAATTAGTAAAAATATTTCTAAATCCAAAAAAATATCATGAAATTGATAAAATCGCGCTTAATAAATGAAATTAATTGTGTTTTGTTAGGGGATAGTATTGTGATGATGTTTCGTCAATTTGTCGCATAATGGGATTATCAGTTCTACAGTCCCACTTGGCGATTAATTTGGCGACTTTTTAAGTTATAGCTAAATTGACGAAAATGTCGCCAAACCTTCCATGGCGATTGCATTATTCAGATTATATGATTTCCATCAATTTATTTAAAGCAATTGATATCATGTCGCTTAGCAACGGATCCAATATGTTATGCGGCATGTGATTTTCATTAAATCTTTTTCGCTTTGAATAATTAAAATATGTATATAAATAAAATTTCATTGACATTGAATTTTTGACTGGATAATATCAATTACAGTCTTCAGGTTTAAACATCATTATTATTGATATTTTCGGGGACTTTTGATTCAGGGATTACTGATATTTTCAAATTATTATGGAATTGTTTTATTATGACGAAAATTGATGAAACTCATATATAGTACGTTGGACGAGTAATCTTCTACAAATGCATGGGTATATCTTCCAATCTACGAGAATATAAGTAGTACAGGTATATTGGCATATATTTTGATATATATTGGCATATATTCGAATCAATTACGACCTTCTGGTATTAAGATTACGGGGATTTTTGATACTTTCAATTTTTTATGTCATCTCCTTTATTTTGGCAAATATTTTTGAGACACATATTGCAATACGGGTAAGCTTCTACTAACACACTGGCATATTTTCTAATCTGCGACAATATAAGTAGTACGGGGTTGCATATATTGATTCAATTCCTTTTCTTTTGTAAATTTGCTTGCAAAAGGGGCAGGATGTTTTATTCTTCAGATCTGCCCGTGAAGATAACTTTGCATAGTGAGAACAGATATTCTTAAACTTCTCTTTATGAGCAATAAATTTAATATTTTAACAGAATTTGCACATGATTGCGAATGATAAATTTCTTTATATTATATACTCCGTACGAAGAACGGGTATGCTGCTAGTATATATATAAATTTGTCGTCATTTTCATTGATTTGGCGACATTTTCGTCAATTTCACAACTTTTAAAAAAAGTCCCCAAGTTAGCTATATCGTGACAAATTTGTCGCCAAAATTTTCGCCAAGCGTTACCCAGATATAGATAGATAAACAGAGAGATGTTTAGAAAGCAAAGTGCTTACGTTATCAATAATCTGATGTGGGTACCACATGATTTTCTATTCATAATGCAACGGCCATGGAAATTAAAAGAAGGATATGAAACTCCTATGGATGAAATGCTTGATAATGTCATAATGCTTTCTGAACTATATGTAGATGCCACTAATGTTAGTAAAGTTTCTTCTGTTTCTATTTGACACAAAGGAATGCGGAGTATAGATATATGTATTTTTGATTATTTTTAAATTAAAGCTCCCTAATTATGAGTATAATTAATCACTATTTTTATAGTTGAAGGGCTGGGTACAGAATTTATGGAAATAAAAATACATTGAAAGGTAAAATAATTTTGAATACGTAGAAATAGTAAATTTTTCGTTAACAAATCCGGTTATAAAGTTTTGTGAAAATTAATATTTGTTGCAGCAATCGTGCACACGAGAAATTGACCACAGTCAGATGATAGACAAATAGACAGACGGACATAAGTCTAAAAATTCTCAAAAAGTATGCAGAAGATCCTAAAACATATATTGGTATTGAAACCTCGAAATTGAAAATTTTAGTGAAAACAATACTTTCTTTATGCTTTAAATTGTACTAGAATGAGATAGTAACAAAGTTAACAGTTAGAGAAACGACCTGTATTGACTATTCAATGTCGAGAGTGTGTGGTCTGAATAACCTTTCAATTTCCTCTCAGTTTTCATTGTACGTTATATTTTCTTTAAACTCACCATTGTGACTGTTTCAGTTAGATAGACCAATCACCGAGCTAATTAACATTTCTGCGGTCCTGATGTAAAACAGGATAAGGTTTCGGATCGCGAGTAATATTGGGGATTCTAGTAAGATTTCGGCGTGGTTAAGTTGAGAAGTGGCGAAGAATTCAGGAGGTTAGATTTGAAGGAATGCTGAAGTTAGATGGCCGCCTAGTTAAAGAATATCAACTGGGATACGACTATGACTAAAATAGTCTAGTATCTTGGGTTGGCCGCAATACGGTGCGAGGTAAACGGGAATGCTATTGGGTAAGCATAAAATCTTAGTCACTCGTCTACTAGGTAAGATTTATCACCAGGTCCGTTACGTGTATTATATTATATCAGTTTGTATCCTTATGGGCATGTGCAATACCAGTATGGTTTATGTCGCCTGTTTCTTCAAAGAGCCAGTTGCTGTAATTATGTGTAGTACACAATAAAGAGTCTGATTTAATCAGTGCATTTGTATGTTATAGTCTTGGGCCGATAGGTTCTGGATATCAAGTTACTTTAGGTTATATTTAGGTCACTTTTGACAGATCTATGTTAAATCTTCTAGAATTGCATTTAAGAAGGTTAAGGAGACAAACGAGGTTATTACAAACGTTTCGAAGCTGCAAAATCCAAGTTCATAATCACAATACTCCCATGAATTTGGATGACGTTTCATTGCCGCTGTGATAAGTTCCACTGCACTGTATGCAATTTTATGGCGAAATTCTACATGGATTTACTTGGGAGTTTGCTATCTGTAAAGTGAGCATCTCCTAAATATATTATTCTTGTTAAATACCAGTAAATTACAATACGGATTTTAAATGTGTATGCTTAATTCTGATGTATAGAAAAATGTTTCAGAGTTGTTTCAGTTCAGTTCAATGTTTTCTTTCTTCAGACGTTAATCATTTTTAAATCAGTGTCTATATATTGATTACTAAATTATGAAAAATAGATCACACTGCTTAATTTTTTTTTAAAATTAAGCAAGGAAAAGACATTTGTTAAGAATAGTGACATCATGCTCTTAAGGGATGTCTTGATGTCATGTATCGTGAATTTACAGGAGAATAATGACATTCTTTAATCAATGTAAAGTTTTCGCGTAGGTAGCTTGACAAAGCATCGCGATAGATAAATCTAAATTAAATTGTCCCTTAGATGTAAAACAAAGTTAAAAGGAAAGTTTCGTCAATTTAGCAATGCCTTTGGACAATCTCTTACAAAGACGCTGTCATATATGCTCATTTTGCACTTAATTCAATATATTTAAAAGAAACTGTAAGGATTATTCCTCAGGTATTAAGAATTGAATGAAGCCATGGCATAGGATATATTTCTCATGTTTCAGATAGTGAAGTTTGCGAAATACGAGATATATTTGCTTGTCTTTTGTACAGTGTTATTATCGTGTGGTAACAATGATGTTGTGGCTGACGATATATTTTCACTTTATCTACAGTACGTTGTATATGAAAAATTTTGTAAAGGGATTAAAATATGGGATTTAGATTGATCTATATGTTTTAAGCTTCCATAAATAATACTTCATATTTTCCATTAATATCTGGGGGGTGGGTATGTCTCAGCGCACGATATCTCTTGTACAAATTGTAAAACTCGAATAAAATTTTGTACAATCATTTTTATCGATTCGCGTCATAGACGTATTCATTTTCCGACCGAAGTGGCCAAAAGATGTTTAGAATTTGACGAGTAAATCCAAAAATTCCACAGTTTCAGAAATGGGGTAACAGGCCTTATCAGGCATAGACTATCTGACAACGATAAATTCAGTTAAATAATTGTCTTTACGCATTTCTATAAGCAGGTAAATGTGTTCCAGTGTGTAGGTACTTACTGTATTTATCAGTTTCTACAAGCTTTGCATTGTAATGTGTCCTGATGATTTCTTCTGCTTTGAGCCAGACCGTCTGTTTTACCCGAAGGTGTAAGGTATCTGCTTGAACGGTTGGGAAGTGTCATCCAGTTTAGGTCGGAACCCAATGGGAATGATAGTCACATCCATAGGGACGATACCCTCCTCCTGCCAGCAACGTTTCTAAAGAATTTTCGGACCCACAGATTTCTTCTTCAACCGTCTTTTGAGACTCTGCGTAGAAGCAGTGAGTGCAGATTTTTTTTTCTTTTTGATGGGTTTTAATGCTCTTCCACACATAGTAAAGCTGATGGACGAGTGCATCAAAAGGAAAGGTATTGCTAGTCTGAAGGGCAAGCGTATTTGTAGGACCTCAATCCCATCGAAAATTTTCGGAATAATCTTTAAAGATCTGTATCCGCCCATCTACCCCCTCCATCTGTTAACCAATAGCTGAAATTGACCTTCTACAGGAATAACATTTATTGCCCTTTTCTGAGCTGGATCACCTGGCTGAAGGGATGTCTCTTCGATGCAAAGCTTGCGTCAAAGTCAGGCCTGGGTTTTTGCCACATGTTTGGTTTGTTTGTGCAGTTTTGCGAGCTTGTAATATTCCTTCACTAGTGTTTCATTTTTTGTCTCTTTCGCAGGCCAGACGGCTCAATCGGAGTGTTTTCTCCAGAAGACACCGGCCAGGGCAATCTTTCCCATGACATCATTTTAGGATTGCCACTTGATGAATTTAGAAGGAAGAGGAGGGTTTGCAGATTTGGCAATTTATCGACAATTTGGCGACTTTCGGAATAGTCGAGAAAGACTGCGAAATAACCGATAGTCTGGGAGATATTAGATAATTCCAGAAGTTTCTTCTGAGAGAGTCCATGAAAAGGAATCATCAGTCCGTTGAAGTTCAGTTGACAAGATACGAGCTACAGTTGGCAAGATACGAGCTACAGTTGACAAGATACGAGCTACAGTTGACAACATACGAGCTACAGTTGACTGTAATTTTTGTTTTGAAAATAGTAGCGGCTGTTTTGTGATAATACTTTTGTCGATGTTGAGATTAATATCAGTTATTTTGTGAAATTAAATGTTGTTTGACAGTAAATGTTAAATGTTGTTTGACAGTATTGTTCCATTGTGTTTGTGAATAAATGTTTTATTTATTCAGAAATGTGGACTCATTCTTGGACCTTGTCTGCACACCAACGATTCCAGAGGATATGTTCGTAACAGTAGTATACAAAACATTTTCCGAATGTGCTAAGTGTAAATTAAGCACTTAAAGGGTAAAACATATTTCAGTATATTTTCTTCAATTTCATTTTTATAGTCTTGGATTTGCAATTCAATTGACTACCTTCGGAGATTAGGAGTCAATCAAGTCAGCACTTTTCGAGTTATATCGGGTTTACTGACGCATGTTTAACTTTTGGAAAGCAATGTATATTCCGTACGGAAAACGGACTTATACCTAGTATATAGGAATTCGAAGATTTAGCACTTTTTTTTTGTCGATTTATTTTCGTCCAATCGATTATTTATTTCACTTCAAATGGACACTTTAATTATCGGGTACAACTTTATTAATTACTAACCCACTGACATTCAGATGAAATCATTAATGTTTTTTCGCTGAGAATTTTCTAATTAATTAGGAAATTAATTTCTTATAAAACCATTTATTTTCATCGGATATCAGAAAATTAATTAGGTGATTAAATGTGTCTTATTTTACGTTCTGAAATATTTTACAGTATTTTACATCCGTTATTGATCCACTGGCGGAAATTCGAATAAAATGTAGTATATTAATTTATCTTGTGCTTTTAATTAGAAAAAAAAAAGTTTCTTAAAAGCAGTCATTTAAAAAATTGTTAAACTGGAATATTTTTGATAAAATTAATCCAGCGTGAATAATTTTTTATTTTCGTTTTAGTGAAGTTATTGATTTGCGAATTTACGTTTTTTCATTTAAAGCAAAATATTTTACAAATCGCTTAATGTTTGACTGATTTGGTAAACAAAACGACTTGACAATTTTGGTAACCTTGACTACAAATCTAGAGACCTTCACGACAAATTTTGTGACCTTGACTACAAATCTAGCGACCTTCACGCGGCAAATTTTGTGAACTTGACTACAAACCTAGAACCCTTCACGTCAAATGCTGTGACCTTGACTACAAATCTAGCGACCTTCCTGGCAAATTTGGCAAAATCGATTGAATATCGTGTTAGTGACGACTGTTTGGAGACGCAGACAAGTTGGAGATAAATCGATACATTTGAACATTAAATTCAATTTCACTGATTATCCTTGCTGCTTTTTGGGAATCATTCATATTACAGCCTTCTTTAAAAGTATAGTGAGTCTCACTGTTTGTGGAGCAATTACATTTGGAAGTTCATATTTTGCGTTCAGTTAAAAAACGTTTAGGGAGTTGTAAATTAATTGCAAAATCCAAAACTGGGTTTCCGATTTTTGAGCAACAATATTTTTTATTGCTTATCATCTATTCAGGTGGTCAATTAAAAAAAGCCTTACTTTTATTAGAGGTTATGTACAGGTATACGTACGTAGGATATCTATTATAAAATATATAAAAGTAACAACGTTTTTCACTGTTCATGCAGTGCTTTGATAGAAAATAATGATTTTATTGGTCTATCATCTCTCGAAACTGCAAATGATACTGCACAGTACGTGTACTGTACTTCTTTTATTGCTCTGTCGTTTTTTAAGGATTTGGTTAAAACGTCAGAATTTCTTACTTTCATTTGTAGGAGAGAGAGAGAAAGTACACTGCAGGTTTACAGCACGTAAGGATTAACAATTTTAATTATCGATTTCTTATTTTTTCCAACAGTGTCGTCCCTGGAGAAAGAATAGTCTAAATTTAAATAGCAGCCGAGCAGATTGCCGACGGCAGATGGAACTGGCAACCAAGTTCTTAAAACGGCGATGTGAGAAGCACGAGATGGTACAAGTGGAACTTGGCGTGTGTGGTTACAACCGACAGTAGAAAAGTTGGAGAAAGGGAACCATGCACATTCTGATTTATTATTTGTAAGTTACGTTAATGGGTGTTTATTTTATGATTTTCTGCAGTTTAAGAATAAACTTGTTGTTTTATCGAAAGATGTCTGCGTGTTCATTCTGCCACCTTTATAAATATAGTGTACAGAATGCACACTATATTATTTATTTAACATTAGTAATGTCTTATGGAGCGTAATGTATGTATTAAAATACCATTTCTTCCATAAATAATACGTTATATATCGTCTGCTATTAGCCTCGGTTTAACGGAACCGCGGTAGGTTTTGGAACGTATGTCCCACGGCTACGGGGGATACTACTCTACATTCAATTTCATAACATTACCACAGATCGATTGTGATTATCATCATGCACCAGTAAGCAAAAGGCTGCGGGACAGCTAAGGTTCAAAATGCTCAGTTTTTTTTTAGTTTACCTGCATTTTATGCATTTCATTTAAAATTATTTTTAGAATAGTAGGAGGTATTCTTTCGAAGTTTTGTACATTTTATAATGCATTTATGGGGCTCTCTTATTCGTTAATATTAGTAACTTACTTTGACATCTAAAGTTATATTTCTTGGAAACGGCGTGGCAAAATAGTGTTAACTTGGATAGAAAGACAGCCTAAAATTTTGTACAGAATAAGGCTCAGATACATTGTATCAGCTGCATATATTGCTGTTCATTATAACGGCCGATTAACAGCAAAACGACAAAGGCCGTCAGCGGCTGTTCAGCTTTTCCCAAAAGCAAACACTCATTTTGGGTCGGACTTGTTCTTTAATGAACAATTCCGGCCTCTTTTTCACTTTTTTATTCGATTCGAAATGTTTCAAAACGGACAAAAGTACAAACATTTTTATTCTCCGAGCTGTATTTCATGTTTTATTAGCAGTCAAAGTTCACCTTTCTGACTGTGGCGGGAAAACGTCCATTTTGGCGCGTACGGAATGTGACGTCACAAGGTTCGTCTGCGGCTCCCGTCTTTGAGAATTGGTGCATAAGTTTGGTGGTCACATTCGGAAAGTTCCGATAATTATAATTGTTTCTTCCGTCCCAAACTTCCGAAAAGTTATAAGTATTATATCGCTCCAAAGTTCCCAACTACTAGTTTTACATCATCAGATAAAATATTTATATCTGTGCCAAAAAATGTTTTTCGTGAAAAACTATGTGAAGCGTAGGAAGCCCGATTGTAAACAAAATGCACCACTGTCATTAAAGAGTGTTCATTACATATGTTATGATAAAAAATCAGTGACTTTCATGCACTTTTCAAAGCCATTTTATGAGAAGTTATTTCTTTATGATTTAATAAACTTTGAAAATCCACTACTAGTGTTCACTACAGATGCGGCACTCTATTTTTAGTTTTGCTATTACGAATGAATTTAAAGCCAGATTCAAAGTGGATTATTGGCTTTGGACCCGGTTTAGTGTGTAATGTTCGCAGTTAGTTTAGTGAATATAAAAAACTCCGGGCATAAAATTTTTTTATATCTGTATATATCTGTATATTAAATATTGTTCTCGTGAATCAGTCTATTCAAGCGTACATAATTTTCACCAGCAAAAAGTGTTAAAATTCAGAAGTTCTTATCAGAAACTTCACGACGCATTACATTCATACTTCGATACCACAGCAAAAAAGTTTAGTTTTGCCACAGCAAATAAAAGTTTAGTGATGCTAGCGCAAGTGTTGCTACTTTGTAAAATTAACATCGTGTGACGCTAGTGTTCCTCCTGCTTTGTAAAATCGACACGGTGTGACGCCGGAGTTCGTTCCAATTTTAAGTATTGTTTTCGTGAATCAGTCTATTCTAAGCATACCTAGTTGTCACCGGAAAAAGTGTTCATTTAAAAGTTCTTATCAATTAAACCTCATGACTCATCACATTCTTACATCGTTGCCACCGCAAAAATGTTTAGTGTTGTTACGGAAAAAAAATGATGGTGTTTCTTCCATCGTGTAAAAAAGTTTTATTTTACAACCTAAAATTTTACTAGTTCTTATCACTGACTAGTGCTTATTTCCTGAAAAATGAGGGAACCTCTTTCACCTCCTCCATATGAGGCGAACTTCCACATCCTGCAATATTTAGAAGGTTTGTACAGAAACGGCTATAAACACTACTTGACAGTGAAAATTAAACACCAAGGAGTGGGCAGAAAGTGATGAAAATCGACAAACAGAGAGAGACAGCAGCGAACAATAAGTGATGTTTATTGCAACATGATACACCTATACACTGTGTGATCAGTAGGTTGTAGGACCATCGCAGGTGGCGATACAGGTAGCAACACGTCTAGGTACAGAATCAATGAGCGTGCAGATGGTGTCCTGAGGGATGGCTGCCCATTCCCTGTCCACCATTTGCAATAGTTCGTCTTTTAAATGCGGCGGTGGCAGAGCACGCAAGCGATATCCTATTACGTCCCAGACGTGTTCGATTGGTGAGAGATCAGGGGAGACTGGTGACCAAAGAAGCACCTGGGTACCTTGCAGGGCATGTTGGCTGATGCGTGACGTGTGCTGTCGGACGTTATCCTGCTGGTAAATGGCATTGGGCACCCCCTGAAAGAAGGGTAATATCACCGGCCACAGCACGTCATCTACGTATCGTTGGGCCGTCATTGTGCCCTCAATACGGACCAGAGATGACCTGTTATCGTAGGCGATGGCACCCCAAACCGTGTTGTTTTTATTTATTATTTATTAATGCAAAGGCACATAGATGCAAATCAATTGGCCCCCATGTGTCACGCAGTGACGCATGAAGCCAGAGCAGAGCACAGCAAAAAAAGAAAACAGAAACACAACAGAAGCAAAAATAACAAAAACAAGTAACGAATTAACAAGAACCTATCAGCATCATAAGGGAACGAGCTCTCCAATAACAACCAAGATGTTCTCTCCAGAAAGGGCCGTACACTCCCGAAGATGATCTCCGTCCATGTCAGTTATTTGTTTACACAAGACACAATTTGGACTACTAAAAATACCTATGCGGTGTAGGTGCTTAGCTAAACAATCGTGTCCAATCAGAAGTCTAAAAGCCGCTACCGCAATGTTTCGAGGACTATCAGGGATGTTATTTAACGAGTCTCTCCAACTTTTGTCCCTAATTTCATGTGATTTATACAAAGAGTTCAATTTATTTTTAATTAATCTAGTTGCCGAGCAAGCCGGAATTTGACGTTGATAAAGTTGAACAATTTTTGTCCCCTTTTTCGCCAAAAAGTCAGCCATTTCATTTCCGTAAATATTACAATGGGATGGAATCCACATTTCAGTATCCCGTTTCCCCAGAGTCTCCAGATCATTTCTTCTAAACCATGATGTCGAGTTGTCGCGCGATGTGGCGTTCCCCAGATGTGACCGGATTGGACCTGTCACCACTTCGGCGCCAGATTCGTTTACGACGACTGTCATTGCTAAAACAGAAGCGTAAATCGTCTGAGAACACGACCCTGTGCCATTCCGCCGTCCACGTGACTCTATCCCGACACCATTGCAAACAGAGGCGCGTGTGCTGTTTGGTCAATGGAAGTCTTCTTAACCGGCGCCATGCGTGCAGGTCGCCGGCGATCAATCGGCGGATAATAGTCCTGGTCGATATGGGATATGGGTCGATATAGGGTGTCTTGCACATGCTGCAAAAAGGCAACTGAAGTGGCCTGAGGGGCCACCAACGCTTGACGGCGGATTCGTTGATCCACGCGTGCTGACGTCGCTCTGGCCGCACCGACATTCCCTTGTTCCAATCATCTTCGCCACAGTCATTGCACCGTGGACGGGTGTAGGTGACGGTCCGCTGAGATTTGACGTATGGACCAACCTGCACTTTTGAGTCCAATTACCATACCTCTCGTGAAATCGTCTGTCGACAGGAACTGCCTTGGTTGGTGGCGGCCTGACATTCTTTGCAACTATACATATCCTTTGAGACAAAAAAAAATTGCAAAATCATTTCCCTGGCAGACAGAGCGGCGCGACTATTGCCGATTCTGCAGATTCCTTTCCTTATATCCCACTCAACGTGCGAGGGAGAGCTGCGCATTTCGCATAATTTACATAACTCGGTGAGCTGCGTCTATCCTACAATTTGCATTTTTTTCTGCCTACTCCTTCTTTGTCTCATTTTCACTGTCAAGTAGTGTATCACTGCTCATGTGTTGTTAGCCTTGACCGCTCCGCAGAGAGTATTATATGATTACGCAGAACGCCTGTACTCATCCTACACATGTGCTACGTCGACTTATTGAAGACATCAAATTACAAAAGGTCATTTATAAGGTTCAGTTTTCGAAACAGAGAATGTTGATGACTAATTAAACCCAATATTTTAAACACATTATCGAAAGAAATAAAATTTTTATTTCAGATCATTTCTGTAGGAGAAACCACGACAAGAACCTCATTTTTCATATATTGACTCACAATCTGCAACGCCATTAAAATCATTTTTGGTTTATTGATTTTTGGCAACGGTCGGGGACTTTATACAAACAAAAAAAAAAGGAAAATCTTGAAATCTGGGGTATGAGATTAATTGTCAAAAGAGTTCTAACAAATGAGATTCTGATGGCTTACTTCCCCTTTGTTAATGCTTCCTTTTTTATGAAATATATACTATTTTTATCAGGAAATAAATAAAATGAGATTTCCTGATGATAAAAGATAGTTTGAACTTCTTTTGTTTGATTTCCTGAGTAGTAAATAATTTTGCGACAAAAAAAAAACTTACTTCAGTGGCGAAATAATATGATACATAGAAAAATTTGAACTAATGCAGTAATATTGGTCAAAACGTTTGGGATTTCAATTATTTTTATTACTTTCCCTGCAATACATGGTAATGTATAGGGAAAATATTGAAATCATGCCAAAAATCGCAACTCGAGTTTTCGACGGATCTAAGCGTTTAGAGCTCTAGAATACGAAAAAACTATTTTTAGCGTGACGTTTGTGTGTGTGTCTGTCTGTCTGTGCAGATGTTTTTTCCACTCTAACTAAAACACTAATTGACCGAATTTCATAAAATTTGGTAAGTCACTTGTGGATGAATCTGGCGCCGATTAGTTTTGGTTAAGATTTGGGATAAAAGAACCGCCTTTTTATGCTAAATGGCCCGCAAAAGCCTGTATCCACTGTAGTTGAAAAACTAATGGACCGAATTTCACAAAATTCGGTAGATAAGACGCTTGTGGGTTACTCTGGTGCTGATTAGGTTTTGATATACTTTGGAAAAAAATAACCATCCTTTTTTTGCAAAATGACCAGCAAAAATCGTCAAAATTTAAAGTAAAAACTGCGTATGCTTAAATGTATCCATTAAATGCGTGTTTTACACGTAATTTTTAATGAAGAAAAGAATAAGACCAACCCCATTGCACAAGGACTAGTCGTTCTCGAGATATTTTAGTTTTTTCGTATTTTCTGTACGTTACCTTTGAAAATAAGTCCAGTTACCAAACGAGGACAAAAATTGAATTAAAAGTGAATTAAATTTTAGTTACTGCTTATTTAATCAAAGTCATCACAATTATTAGTTTTAAACTTTTTTGTTATGGGACTATGTATATTTAATTGTTATTGATTATTTAATCATAACCATCAAAATTATTACTTTTAAACTTTATTGGGATGAGACTATGGATATTTAATAGTTATTGCTTATTTAATCATAGTCATCACTTACTATTTTCATCTCTTTTTGCGACGTGACCATGGATAATGGTTAATAAAAGTTCATACATAGTAATGCCATCTTCAGGTAGTATAAACGGTATTAAAAACTACGAAATTTAAATAATAAGTATGAATAGGATATATTTTTTGAAATGCAAAATAATGCATGATTTAAGAAAGCAGATTTTAGAAAACGTTATTTTTGAATGAATTCTCAAACAATATCTTTAAAAAAATGACAAATTCAACTGTAAGCAACAATTACAGTAAGAAATATAGACTAGGATTTTGAGTAATCTTCATAATAGAAATATTTAAGAAAAATAAGATTTATTACATACACACACACACACACACACACACATATATATATATATATATATATATATATATAAATATATATACATATATGTATGAATATAAATTAAAAGAAATCTATTTATTAATAAACATTTGAACCTTTAATTTTCATTTTGCGAGTCATTGTAACATTTTGATATTTTAAAGAAATAATTGTAATAAAGTTAAAGAAATTTAAAATGCTTATAAATTATATTTTGAGATGGCAGCAGGGAATAATTAATTACATGTTCATAACTTATTTAACCAGATTCAATTGGACATTCTGCAGTAAACCAATATAAATTTTATTGTATTTAATTATTTTCTAAATTATGATAAAGTTTCTTACATTCAAAATAAAAAAGGCCGTGAGACAGGAATAATTATATCAATATATAGAAAACTAATAAATGCGGTTTTAGAAATCAACACAGCTAGTACTATTTTAAGTATTAGCAAAAAATAATACTTTTATTAATAATATATATAACGAATTATTTCAGTCAAGCCCGAATAGAAAGGCGTAAAGCTGGGACCTTCTAATCCAATATAGGAGAACAACCCGAGTTTAAATATACCTTATAATAATAATCAAATACTCGGGCCGGGCCAATCCCGGAAAGTAAATAACAACAACGCTATGACTTACTGATATCATGATGGTGTCCCCAACCTTATATTATTTTTAATGTGAATAGAAGCAAAAATTTCACAAGTGTAAAATATATAAGCCATATAATATAAGGGTACTTATCGGGTATACATTGAATTATAATATATAAAGGAGTAATTTAGAAGTCGACGCCGGCGAAATGATTTGTTCCTTGCAAAATGGATTGATGCAGGCAGTTTCTAAACTGCCAAAGTTTACACTTTAAAACGCATTTGTTTACTTTTAAATATTTAACTACTAATTTTATGATGTTTAAAGACATTTTTTTTTATAAATAACTTGAACTTTTACTATTTTTACATGAAAGGAGTTTTAATAAATTAGGTAAATTCGCTATTGATTTGCTTTGCTATTTTTGTATCAGCTTATATATGGCTTGATATTTTAATTGTTTTAAAACTGAGATATAAATATATAAGAAATTTATAGGAATGTTGAATTTTCAGAAAATTTAAGATAGGTGTGTATGCGCGACCAAGCTATTTGTTTCATTTAAAACGAAAGGAAATATTTTTAATATTTTGAATACTAGTCAAATGCAGTCATTTAAACTATAGAGATAAGTGGATTTTAATTAAGTATGAATACATTCTGATTAATGTTGGTTTTCATTTTCTCCAAATTCTTTGCTACAGGTCATGAGCAGGTCATGAGCAAGTTATGAACAACAAAGAGAACAAAATTTAAACATACAATGTATGAAATGATCTGTTATCAATGGATATTGATTTCTGTTAAAACTTTAAAGAACTAAAGATATTATTATAAGAACTGTTTAGTAAATTAAAATATTGTGGTATGCGGACGAAACTTTTGGCTACTAGCTATATTTTCTGTTGGTGTTATAATATCACACTTTACTTTTTAAAGATATTAATGAATTCTGATTACCTGAGTGACTACCTAAAAATAGCAGCCTTTATATAAATATATATTAAATTCTTTATTTTGTTATTTATTAGGATTATTATACTTTTTAATAAATTCAAATATATTAAATAAAAATTAAGAATTTTTTATTATATCTCATAAAGAGATTTTCTTTTATATATATTAAACTTTTTATATTTATCCTGTTTCTATTTGAATATATTTAAATTATTATATGTAAAAATAAAATTAAAGTTACTATATGTATATAACATTAATGTTAAAATCTTGCTGTACGATTTCATTCTTACATGATCTCATACTTATAAAGACATTTAAAAATTAATTTCATTTAAAAATTATTAATTGATATATTTTACTTGCGGACGATACTGATTCCGTATTTTCTAAACATTTTATTTATCTCTCAAATTGTTATAAAATGTAAAGTAAGGTGTAAAACAAATTAAATTCTTCAATAACATATGGTTTCTTGATAAGCTTAAACAACAAAAGATGTCTTAAATAAGAAATGAAAGTCATCAACTTGATTATCAGTCTTCAAAGAAAGTTATGTGCTACCGACATCAGATTTTTTTTCAATGTTGACAGACCTACGGTCTCAAAGATAGGCCATTCTGCGTGTTATGGCGGGAGCTACATACTTATATTTTGAACTTGAAAATACATTTGATTCAGAAATTAAAAAATTTAATAGACATTAATAAATGGTTATCAATTCGCTGTGCCTGCTATATCCTTGCTGCATAAGCATTTATATATAAAGAGAAGTATTATGCAGATCTGCGTTGCGAACAACATCACATACTAAAAACAAGAAAGATCAATCATGCTTAAAGCATTGATTATGAAACACTTTCCAACTTCAATGCAATTTCATTTAAACATGTCTAAAATCCAATACATTCCTCGGTAATATTTTAAAACTTATCACAATACTACATTAATTTATTATATTTGACACCTTAAACCTTCATCGAAAAAAATTAACTTCATTCAAATGACGGCATTAAAGTATAAATTGCCTGGTTTAAACATCTCTAAAATGTGATACATTCCTCGGTAATAATAATCTTAGAATTATCATAATACTACGATAATTTATTATATTTGAAAACATCATCGAAAACAACTGAAATTCACTCAAATGACGTCATAAAAAATAACACGCCTGGCTCTCTCTATAAAAGCAACATTTCATTCATAAATAATTCCCCCATTCATGTCATTCATCACAATACTATAATAATTTATTTTATTTAAAAATTAAGACCATTGAGCTACAAGTAAGTAAACTCAATGCGTAAAACTTCATCGAAAAATATCGTCCTTCTCTTTCTAAAATCAATGAATATTTCATTCATATCAGCTAAGCAGACTCCATGGACTAAATGATTTTGTGTTAAAGAATTACAGCGATTCGAATACAACTCATTCTACATATTTTGCTGCTTACATTTTACATAGGTGAAAAATAGGCTTAATAGTAGAAATAATGAAATTTGGAAGAGCATTTAAACTGAAATATATTGTCATTGCGTTGTTTCAGCATGTAGATGCGCAGAATTTGGCCAAAAATAAAGTAGTTTTAGGACGGATACAACACTCAATATGAATTAAAAAGAACTTTAAAAATCACGATTTTGACACAAGATGGATGCCATATATCATTTTGAAGTGGGTCATGTGATCGTTTCATATCATGGACACGTGATCGCTTCACATAAGAGGTGTTATTATTATTTTAATTTTATTTAAAAAACAACTGAATATATTTCGCTGAATTTTTTTTTATATATTTTATGGAACAATTTGAATATTGCCTAAAATTTTTGAAGTAATTTGTGAATTTTAAATCCGCTTAAAAAATGCTTGATGAATTAGGTCCCATAGGGCTCAATGTATTCCATTTTTTCAATCCGGGTTCAATCCAAAACTAATTGGGTGATATTATTCATTTATATTCCCATAGGTCCTATAGACCGCCTGAACAACATACTAAAATTTCATTTTGATTAAGTCATTTTTACGGCAGTTATCGTGCTAACGGACAGACAGACAGACAGACAGACAGACAGAATGAACAAAGTCATAAACACTTTTCAACTTTGTTGTAAAGTGTTAATAAAGCTGGATATTGGATTCAATTTTAATTTATCTACAGCAATAGGTGCTTTAATACCTCATTTTATATTGTGGCTACGTAGACAATGATTAAGTGTTGTCCTTTTTCAGTAAATATCCTATAAATAAATCGTTTTTAACACTTTACGACAAAGATGAAAAGTGTTTATGACTTTGTTCATTCTGTCTGTCTGTCTGTCCGTTACCAGGATAACTGCCGTAAAACTGACTTTATCAAAATGAAATTTTAGTATGTTGCTCAGACGGTCTGTGGGACCTATGGGAATATAAATAAATAATATCACCCAATCAGTTTTGGATTGAATCCGGGTTGTAAAAATGAAATACATTGTACACTATGAGAACTAATTTTTAAAACAATTTTTAAGCGGATTTAAAATTCACAAATTGCTTCGAAAGTTTTAGGAAATATTCAAACTATCCCATAAAATATATAAAAAAAATTTTAGCAAAATATATTCAGTAAAGTTTTTAATAAAAATTAAAATAATAATTACACCCTTTATATGGAGAGATCACGTGGCCATTATATGAAGAGATTACGTGACCCGCTACAAAATGAAATATGGCATCCATCTTGTCTAATATCGTGACAATAAGTTATTTATAATTCATATTTAGTTTTGTATATGTCCTAAACCGCTTTATTTTTGCTTAAAATCTTAGCATCTACATATTAAAACAACGCAATAACAATATAGTTGAGTTTAAAGGATCATCAAATTTTGATTATTTCTACAACGAAGCCAAATTTTCACTTATAGAAAATGTAAACAGCAAAATGTGTAGAATGAGTTGTATAAGAACTGCTGCATTTCTTTAACTGAAAATTATTTAGCTCATGGAGTCTGTAATACAGCTGATATGAATAAAATATTCATTGATTTTACAGAGAGAAGGACGACTTTTTCGATGAAGTTTTAAGCATAGAGTTTAATTACTTGTACTTACATGGTCTCAAGTTTTTAAATAAAATAATTTATTATAGTATTGTGATGAATGAAATAAATGGAAAAATGTTTATGAATGAAATGCTGCTTTTATAGAGAGAGCCAGGCGTGTTATATTTCGATGACGTCATTTGAATAAATTTCACTTGTTTTCGATAAAGTTTTCAAATATGATAAATTATTGCAGTATTATGATAATTTTAAAAATATTACCGAGGAATGTATCACATTTTAGAGATGTTTAAACCAGGCACTTTATATTTCAATGTCGTCATTTGAATGAAGTTCATTTTCTTCGATGAAGTTTTAAGTTTTCAAATGTAATAAATTAATGTAGTATTGTGATAATTTTTAAAATATTACCGAGGAATGTATCGTATTTTAGAGATGTTTAAATAAAATAGCATTGAAGTTGGAAAGTGTTTAATTATCAATGCTTTATGCATGATTGGTCTTTCTTGTTATAAAATATCTATTGGCAGAATGCCAGCGGATCTATCTAGTGTGGATAAATATTTACTCCCTAAAGTATGAAAATCTAACAAAAAAACCACTTGAAGATAAATAATTCTCCGCCAAATACAACAAGAAAGATCAATCATGCTTAAAGCCTTGACTATGAAACACTTTCCAACTTTAATGGAATTTTATTTAAACAAATCTAAAATGCAATACATTCCTCGGTAATATTTTAAAACTTATCACAATACTACATTCATTTATTATATTTGAAAACTTAAACCTTCATAGAAAAAAATGAACTTCATTCAAATGACGGCATTGAAAAAAAATGCCTCGTTTAAACATCTCTAAAATGCTATACATTCCTCGGTAATACTTTTAAAACTATCATAATACTACGATAATTTATTATATTTGAAAACTTCATCAAAAACAACTGAAATTCATTCAAATGACGTCATAGGAAAAATAACACGCCTGGATCTCTCTATAAAACAACATTTCATTCATAACATTTTCCCATTCATTTCATTCATCACAATACTATATTGATTTATTTTATTTAAAAATTAAGACCATGGAGCTACAAGTAATTAAATTTTATGCTTAAAACTTCATCGAAAAAAATCGTCCTTCTCTTTGTAAAATCAATGAATATTTCATTCATATCAGCTATGTAGATTCCATGGACTAAATAATTTTGTGTTAAAGAAATACAGCAATTCTAATAGAACTCATTCTACATATTTAGCTGTTTACACTTTACATAAGTGAAAAATAGACTTCGTTGTAGAAATAATCAAATTTGGATGATCATTTAAACACAAATATATTGTATTTGCGTTGTTTCAGTATGTAGATGCACTGAATTTAAGCAAAAATAAAGCGGTTTAAGAGGGATACAACACTCAATATGAATTAAAAAGAACTTAAAAAATCATGATTTTGAGACAAGATGGATGCCATATATCATTTTGAAGTGGGTCATGTGATCTTTTCATATCATTGTCACGGGATCGCTTCATACAAGCGGTGTAGTTATATTTTAATTTTTATTTAAAAAACTACGGAATATATTTCGCTGAATTTTTTTTTTATATATTTTATGGAACAATTTGAATATTACCTAAAATTTTCGAAGCAATTTGTGAATTTTAAATCCTCTTAAAAAATGTTTGAAAAACTAGGTTCCATAGGGCTCAATGTATTTCATTTTTTCAACCCGGGTTCAATCCAAAACTAATTGGGTGATATTATTCATTTATATTCCCATAGGTCCTACAGACCGTCTGAACAACATACTAAAATGTCATTTTGATTGAGTCATTTTTACGACAGTTGTTGTGCTAACGAACAGACAGACAGACAGAATGAACAAAGTCATAAACACTTTTCAACTTTGTTGTAAAGTGTTAAAAAGCAAAATCAAAGTTATGAATCCTAAAAATGGTTTGTGCTCATGTCCCTCTGGACAAAAGCAGTATTTTCAAGTTTAGGATATCCCACTGAAACATTGTTACCCTCCTTCAAATCACACGTAGTCCTTTTAAGTCGTAGTCAGTATG
This sequence comes from Amaurobius ferox, assembly GCA_951213105.1. Lineage (NCBI taxonomy): Eukaryota > Metazoa > Arthropoda > Arachnida > Araneae > Amaurobiidae > Amaurobius > Amaurobius ferox. The sequence goes on from OX578149.1 coordinate 63,684,068, forward strand.
TTTAATTTATAATTAGATCAGTAATTTCTAATTAATTTACCATGTAATATCCAGATTTATTTCCAATGCTAAGAACTAATTTTAGAATTTAGATGCTGTGATTCTTTCTAACAGTCAGTAATATTTATATTACAAAACTACTAATCTTTAGATATGACCTAGATATTATACTCATACATTATGGTCGCGTGCAAATAAATATTTGATCACTTTCCAGTAACGTTTGCGTGTTTGATGTTGGCAACGGCATCGTTGTTTTTTTTACAATCAACTACCTTAGAGCACATGCAGTGTTTAAGGTTTAAATTATTAATATGTGGAGCAATGTAGTAATTATTATGAGGTTATGATTTTATGAAGAAACTGGCGGAAAGCACTTTTCACTTCACGTTTTATGAATATCTCTTTAAAGTAAAGCAATTTTAAGTATCATAAGATAGCGAAAGTTGGCATAAAAGATAGAAATCTGAATTTTTTTTTTGTATTATGAAAGTCACTTTATAGGGATTGGCTGTTGTATTTTCTCATATTCTTTTATGGTTTTTCTAGAATTTGTAAGGCAAATGCCTTACAAATTCTAGAAAAACCATAAAAGAATATAAGAAATATAGCACTTTCTTCTGCATAGTAGTGAATTTGTAAGGCAAATGCCTTACAAATTCTGGAAAAACCATAAAAGAATATAAGAAATATAGCACTTTCTTCTGCATAGCAATAATTGTACGTTGTAATTTCCTCTCAGAGTTGAGAAATAAAAACAATTATATGGGATTTTGGTAAAATTAATTATTCGTGAGAGTTGCATGCTTTTTGGTGAAGGTCATTGAACTGAAATTTTTCAAATGGAGAAAAGTTTCACAATAATTGGAAAAAAAAAAAAAATGAATGGATTTCTAAAAATTAATTATTGGCGAAGGATTTGGCATTTTTTTTTGGGGGGGGGGGGGAATGCCATTGAATTGAAATTGTTGCAATGAAAAAGTATGCATACTAATTAAATAACTTAAACAATTGGATGGGATTTAAAAAAAATAATTGTTGACGTAGGAGGGTTCCTCTGTTTTTGGAGGAGTCCATTGAATTGAAATTGCTGAAAGGAAGAAAACATGTATAATAATTAGGAAGCGAATCAGTGTTAGGGATGCTTTAATTTTATTTGGAAAGTCTCTTTACTCATGCGAGGGAAAAATTGAATCTATTGCTTTAGAAATTGTGATGCATATGCATAGAAATAAAGGTGAGAGGAAGTCAGAGACAGAGAGAAAAGCCGGTTTATCAAATAAAAATCTAACTGCATCTCTTATTAAGCTTCCTATTTTATTTAATAAGGTTTACTGAATTTCATTTTGCAGGTCAACGAATCCCAGCAGTATATCCTTTATACTACTTCACCCGCGCTTCATGCATTCTCAATGACTAGTGATCAATACATGTAACACCTATACACTTAATAAATATTAAGAATATAAAAAAACGATACACTTTTAGGACCAAAGTGGTCATTTTCTTTTTAAAAATATATTTGTATTATATCGTCAACCTTAGTTCAATATTTCAAATTATTTTAAAGATGAATCGAATGAGACCAAATTCGAGATTCTCGTTCGACTGGAATTGCTCCGTTTTGGAAAGCAGTTTTGAATTTTTAATCGCCACGTATAATTCAAATTTTATTAAATATTATTAATTATTAAATTATTTCATTGACCTGGAGGCTGAACGAATCGAATAAGAACAAAATTAAGACTCTAGCTAGAGCGGGAGGGCTCGATCATTAGGCAAGTGGGTTTGAGTTTTTTTTTTTTAATATTACTTTGCACCATCACTCTTAATTCAAGTTTTATAAATTTTAGTATTCCCTTGGTCTCAAAGTTTAGACAGATCGATAGACACTAAAACTAAGAGTCTAACTGATGTTCGATAATTATGAGGCACCCCCCCTTATTCACTTAGTTCACTTTAAGACATATTATATATATGTATCTATGTACACATCAGTACCCTGTATTTAACTCTGCGAATACAATTAAAGACAGTTTTCGTATTAAAAGTAACGTGCAAATCTGTTTTTAAATAATTGCAGAAAATAGCGGACATCAGTTTGAAAATGTCTAAGTTATGGATGTAAAATAATTTCTGCTGCTGCCGTTTGCAAAAAGAATGATTTCTGAATAAGAATCACGGGATGGCAATCCTTCTACCAACAGATAGTACAATAGATTAAACCTTATTAAACCGCAAAATAGATGAAAAATCTAACAAAGTAATCTTATTTAATCGTGTGTGGAGTTTTCTTATACTTTTTTCATTTCATTTTGTTACTTCTAATTTCCTTCCAAGGTATTGCAATTGAGAGAAAAAAAGCCGAATTTCTGAAAAGCGGTGAAATACAATATAAAATTTTTCTTAGAGATAATAATCTTACTTTTGAATTTTGGAACTGAGTAAGAAAAGAGAAAATTTAATCGAATGACTTTATAAAAGAAACATAGATTATTTCAAGGGGATTAGTACCTTAAGTATCTGCATTACATATATCAAAATACTTTCATCTTAATGTGTTGTACAAAAATTTATTCACCCTTCTTTACCACATGTAATTCTTCTTCCATTCCTTAACTTTATATGGAACAGGAAAAAAGGGATATTTTATTCCAATTTAGTACCTGTTTTATTTATAAAGTTTTCTTATCATTTTTGTAAAATATTCAATGGCTTGTCGTATAGTATTTTTGTTGTAATATTTACATTTTAGTCCATTTTCCTTTCACTTATGTTTTAGTCAAACTGTTAATTTTTTAGACCTAAATTTAGATACCCTCAATAATCATGTAATCACCAATCTATATGATAAAAAAGATTCTTACAACTTCACTATCATAAAGCTGCTATCATATCAATCTTGTAATTCTATTCAATTGTTTAGAAACATCATTTTAAACCAGCTATTTCGAATACATCGACTTTCTGATCCTCGGTTTCACTTTCTCCACATCAATAATCTTAAACGCATTTGACGAAATTACCAATATCCGGAAGTATTTGTAAATAATATTATTAATAATTTCAAATATACCACGTAATATTTTTCCACATGCATTATTTATCTTTGATTGGATAACTCATTTTTGAGAATTCACCCATTCTTATCACCTAACTTACCACTTGGCCTGAGTCTATTACTGTTTACTATTTTCGAATGACTATTTTCCACTTGTCCTGAGTCCTATACTGATTACTATTTTTGAAAGTCTCCATACATATTATGTATCGTTCAAATGTATTCATTCCAGTGCCCACTCGCATTGACAAAGTGAGGTGAAATGCTCAGTCGCTTCTTCCACTTACACGTGGTAACTATGCTTCTGAGATCATATTTCTGTTCGAGGAGGTATTAATTTTCTGACTTGTAATTCAATTGATTTATTTTTCTCCTTCCACTAGCCAGTAGACAGTTCCAATGGTGTCTATAGTTAAATACTATCGCCATTGTCAGAAACTGGCTATTCTATCGGTTTTAATTCGAATTGTATGGCTGCCCTGATGAGAATGCAATTTCGAACTAACCGCCATTTTTTGTGTAGTTTCAATTAATTGTTCTCTATGTCTTAATCTCTTATCTTGAGCTAATTATTATTGCCTTTCCTCATTTTTGCCGTGTTTTCTTCTTCCTTCTTTTACATTTATATACTTTTAATTGTGATTTTTGTATCCTACTATTCTTCTCATCCCCCTTTCCATTGTAGTGATATGTTACCTTCTATCTTTATCCTTAGTCTTGGTCTATAGTTACTCATTTGTAACAGATATGCTAGAGATTGTTTATTTTGTACATACAGTAGTTTATGCATAATTTTCGATTAAAATCTTTCAATTTTTATATATATATATATATATATATATATATATATATATATATATATATATATATATATATATATATATATAAATAATTTGACAAAGAATATTTTCAGGAATATAATGGACACCTCAAGCGCAACCAAACCATTAATGCCTTCAAAACCGATTGCATTGCCAATAATAGAAGAATTATGAATGAGGCCATTAAAAAACATTACCCTCTAAAATTCTTGATAAGATATTATAATTCCATCTTCAATATTGAAGAAGGTGATAATTCTTATAATAGGGATATTACGGAAATTTGGGTGCCTCTGCGTAATATTTTGCTAGGCGCATGTGCGTTTGGTACATATATAGTGCAGTTGCACCAGTCGAATTCAGTCTTGAGGTTTTTTCTATTCATACTTTGACGTTCCTGCTTCTTTTTGTTTTTAGTGCTTTTGACTATGCGCATTTACGAAGGATTGGCTATTGAATTACATGGGTTCTGTGAGCGTTGCCCGGGCTGTAAAAGCTGCTTTAAACGGGAAAGAGGGGTCGCAACCCCCCTCTACCACTTCATGCAATACATTTGGCCATCCCCTTTCTTTTCGTTTCTACTTCTTTATATATATATATATATATATTATATATTTTTAACCTTTCGTACATACATAGCACATAATGATTTATAGTGAGTGGGTCTTAAATTTGAATGTTCGAATTCCAACTTTCGACAACAAATTTGCATGTTTTAACATGCCTGAACTCGAAATAAGCATTTTGAAGTGGTGTCTATTTCAGTGCGTGTGTTTCTTTTAGTCTATTACATTTTTCTTTTGGTTATTAAGAATTTTAATAGCAAATATTAATTAATCTTGTATTTAAAACTTCAGAAAATTTTATAACTACGCTTGACGATATTTCAAAAATACTATTTTCCCAACTTTTTTTATAACTTAATCTGTTGTTCCTTTGTTTATTTGTCTCTGTGTTCACCTATGAGACCCGAGTTAATCAAGTTCTATACATATAAATCATGGCAACATGAAGTTTGGTATGTCGTTGCCTTTTGTGGTACATTTTAATTCTTTTTATTTTCAACCTTATTGAGACAGCTGGTCCTGGACCCCTAATGGAATAAACTCATTTTTAAAATCATCGAGGCCCTAGCTAATTAAGTTCCCTTTTCTATGGTGCATTTTAATTATTCTGATTTTCAAACTTATCTTGCCAGGACGTCGTAGTCACTGTAGGTCGATTCTTTGGATGGTGAATCTTCAAGGAGAAGCTCGTCCTAGCCCGCCATAGGAATGTACTCGTTCGACCACTACGAGCATATGAAGGAGTTTGAAAAAGGGCGTGCGGTCGGACTGCATGAGACTGGATGGGCACACCGTCAAGTCGCTCGGCATTTGGGTAGGAGGGATACAGCAATTAGATGATGTTGGCAGGAATGGGTCCGGAATGGCAGATTTCAGCGGCAAGCGGGAAGCGGACGGCCTGAAGTAACGACAGAACGGGAAGATAGAGCGATTGTCAGAGTAGCTGTGACAGCACGAGATTTATCGCTATCAACCAACAAACGTGTGACAAATATGGAAGTGACCACACGAATCATTGATAGAAGACTACGGTAGCGGAATCTATACTCGTGGCGTCCATTACGCTGCCTACCACTGACCAGTATGCACCGTCAAAAACGATTGCAATGGTTACGGGTCAACGTGAAATTGTTCGGATTGGGAACGAAATGTCTTCAGTGATAAGTCCCGTTTCGAACTGAGTCCCGACGACCAGCGCAGGCGTGCCTGGAGACAGTCCAGATATCGTCAGGATCCTAATCTTACTATCACACGCCACACGAACCGAAAACAGGAAGTTATGGTCTAGGGTGCCATTTCGTTTGATAGCCGGGCCCCTTTGATAGTCCTGCGTGGCACCATCCCAGGATAGCCTTACACTGCCGACATTCTACGACCCGTTGTACTGCCAGTCCTTTCGCGACACCCCGAGCTAATTTTTCAGCAGGATAATGCCAGGCCATACACGGCACGCTAGATAATGCCAGGCCATACACGACACGCTATTGATTGTCTGCGTGCTTACGACACACTTCCTTGACCAACCACATCCCCAGATCTCTCGCCCATTGAGCACACTTGGGCTCAGATGGGGCGTCGCCTGCGACCATTCCAGAATGTAGACGAATTAACTCGTCAAGTAGAAGTCATTTGGAACGACATCTCTCAGAACACCATCCGGTAACTTTATGCATCAATTCCACGTCAGTTAACAGCGTGTATCAAGGCCAGAAATTGACCAACTTCATATTGACGTGCTCACTTTGTGTAGATATTTCAGTGCAATAAATCATCCAATTGTTCTGCAATTCTAATATTTTTTTTTCTGTAGATCCATATTACACGTACCAAATTTTGTTTTATGTGGATAAATCTTTCTTTGTACGTCAATTTTTTTGTCTTAGAATGTATTTTAATTATTCAGTTCATTATTTAATGAAGAATGATGTCCTTCAAAATTCTCTATTGTGCACCACTTTTAATTTTGCATCATTTTCAATATAATGTTATACTTACATTAACATCCAATAATACTAAAGCAAAAATATTTCAGATGTTCAATTCATTATTTAGCAAAGAAATATGTCATTTAAAACACTTTATAGTGCGGCCATTTTTAATTTAACATCATTTTCATTATAATTTTATACCTGTATTAATATTCAATAACAATACAGCTAAACATATTCTAGTTATTCAGTTCATTATTTAGCAAAGAATGCTACCATTCAAAACTTTTTATTGTGTACCACTTTTAATTTTACATAATTTTCATTATAAATTTATAATAACTTTTTTTTCCTGAATCTACATTGCTTTCAATTTGAAACTATTTTACATTATGAAACGCATATATTTTAATATATTTTACTACCCTTCAGGATTCAAGAATGTATACTCTCTTTTAGCTCTAGCAGAGTTTATTAGAATTACAAGGCTCCAACTTGTATATTCTAACGTCGCGTGGTGGTAACCTAATTTGATAACTTTCCAAAGCACTTTCGCGTGACAAAATTTAGCAATATGGCAGTTAAAAAGGCGAAATTTCACTTTCCATGAAAGTTCAAATTGTTTAGTCGCTCTTTTCTGCTAGTTTAGAAGAGTTCTTGCGATTTATTTTGATTTTTATAGATCTACAATGAATATTTATTGCTATTTTAATAACGACTTTAATAGTGAGACAGTCTCCGATGAAAGGCATGTGCAAGAATTTAGATTTTATCCTCATACATAATGTTTTGTATACGACATCCCAACGTTAGATTTTATCATCATGCATAATGTCTTGTATACGACATCCCAACGTTAGATTTTATCATCATGCATAATGTTTTGTATACGACATCCCAACGTTATATACTTTACTAAATCTTGTCGACTACGGATAACTTTTTTCCACCATTGCATTTCCACGGAACATTTATCATTTGTGTCTGTTTGTAAAATTTGCCGTTTTAATAAATAATTTATTTTATCTATTTTACAAGATAAAAAGAACATCCACGTCATAACTTCAGATTTGAAACGGATGATTGCCTCAAGATTAAACTTCTTATTTTGAGTTGGACGTGATTTGCGTCTGGCTATCTATTGCCTTTATCTGGATATTTTTCTGTCTGGCAATCTATTGCCTGCTTTGATGTTTAGAAATATTTTCTATTTTGGTAGCTAAAAAAGATATTAAAATGAGTCATCCAAATATTCGATGCCCAAAACAAGGCCAGTTTTGACTATTGTCAATTCAGGCAAATGTTGAGGTCCCACGAAGTTCTAGGAACTTCCATCTGCCATGATCAAAGTATATGCTTTTAATATAAATGATTTGTGTCAGCTCCATCGGGTTGAAGCCGAATGGAGTCACGGTCGATTGCATTTTCTTAATCAGAGTGCTTTAAAATTTGACTGGTGACTTTTATATAGGTTTATAGTTTATTCAGTTTGTTATTACATTGTAAAGTTTCAGTGAGTTATGTTTTCTATGAGTCTGTGGGCATACCTTCTACATAGTCGTAGGGATGGATATAATCGGCATAGAATTGTAAAGAAACTGTGGCAATGAAATCAAATACAGCCTAGTCGACTAAAAATTGGTCCACAAATAGGTAATCAGCTTCCAAGGATAAAAATTGACAACTTGTCCGATACCACCTCTTGCATTAATAAATTGAAAAAATTTAAATATTGGCTAGTTAAAGATGTTATAGATTATCATAGTACTATAGATCAAGTGTGACTCAAATTCTGAACCACATTTGGATAACAGCAGTTTAAGACTTCTCAGTTCTATTGCCCATAAGTATGGTTAGTTTGGAATGTGCTTAATAATATTTTATTCTGGAGAACTTATAATATTTATTTTTGTACATATATTATTAATATTTAATTTTGTGTATAATTTATTGCTTTCTGCACTTTATTTTATAAGTTTCATTTATCACTTTCCTGAAATTTGTTTTACCATCGAAATGTAAATCTCTAAAAATAGACTTTTGGCTCCCTCCTCGAAAAGTTTGGAACCCGGGCGCGGAGATGTTACTGTGTGGGACTCGAAATTACAACCCCAAATGAAATTTATGTCAAACATGCATATGTGAACATGATAATATTTTTCTCTGAAAATGTCATAATTTATTCAAACGCAAGTAATACATTCCGTGAAATTTACGACCTTCTCCATCGATACATATTTTTAAATATTCATTCCACGCAACGATGAAGTAAATCTATAACAAATCTAGATAAGTAACAGAATGAGCTCTCGAGGCTTCAAAACAGCAATCCTTTTTTGCTTATTCTCCTTGCCGTCCTTTCAACCGTGAAAAGATATTTTACCAAAAGAAGATACTCAGGAATGACGAGATAAAGATTTGTTTTTATGTCCAACAGTTTATTATTTTATGCTATGGGGGCACTTAGTGTCAGACGTTTTTATGACGTACAGAAACGGTGTTTTGAATAACGTTTTATGCGAAACTGTACCATCTATCATAACTTTATGTGAATTGGCCCCAAGTCAAGTATTCTTTATCGCCCTGTCCTAGGGTCATTGTATTTCAGTTTTAGAAATTTTGTTTTTATTTATTTAAAAGAAAAGTTTGTATAAAGTTTTAAGGGTTCTTCTTTCTTCGTATGCATTTTTAATTTTGTCCTCTGTGCTGTTCCTTGTTACGTATATAAAATTAATGATGATGTCGTCTGTGAATGTAAACATTCGTATAGAACGTAATAATGTATACTATTTAAACATTTGTTTACTGCCTATATTCCTAGATCGTATGTAATGTTTTTTCTCAAGGCTGAATTAAAATTTTCTCAATGCATGAATGAATTTGTTGACCACCATAGTGATTAAATCATTCTTTCTCAGTCGCAAAGAGCCGTCGTATTGAATTCCTTAAATGGCAAATTTTGATCATAATACTAGGCAAGAATGTTTTAGACAAGTTTCAATGTTTTTTAAAAAAAAAATTGAGCTGGGCTCTAAGAGTCTTCGCTTCGGGTCGGACCCGGAGCGAAGACGGGGACCGGGCTAAAAAAGACCGGGACAAAAAAGGCCGGGACAAAAAAGACCGGGCCAGGGTGAATTATTTTGAGAAATTCTCGAGCTCGGGCCTTATCAAATTTTAATATTTTCGTGCCAGCCGGATAAAAACTTTATACTATGCCCGTTCAAATCTCTATCTCATGATACGGCATTTTAACTTTTACGACTCATGATACGACTTTTATCTTTTACGACTCATGATACGACTTTTTGTTGCCTCCCATATAAGCGTTTCACGCGTTCACGAGGTCGATTCCTACTAATTAAGCAATGCTCTACTACTTTGTATTTGGCTTTTTTCGTTTTTAGTTAACCACCCATATCCGATCGAATAAAAATGATTGTAGCAACCCAAAGGTACCATAACGAACTTGACAACACTGCTATAAAAACGAAAAAAACTTAACTTCTATAAAGACGGTTATATATATATATATATATATATATATATAAGATTGACCTAAAATGTGCATTTATGTACAGAGTTATTCATGCGCTTAAAGACTATACAAGGAATTAATGTGCAATACAAAAAGATGGCCGTCTTTCAAAAATTCTTTGAAATGAGATATCCTAATATTTGATTTTTCGGGAAAATATAAAATTAAAAAATATTTGATAAAGAAATAGTTTCTCTATAGAGCTGTATGAGAAAGTAAATATTGCCCCCCAACCAAGGTCGAGCCTTCAAATAACTTTTCGATTTGAAGATGAAATTCCGGTGCATGAAAGGAAGCTCTTCATAAATCATGGGCGTCTGTCAATTGAAGTTGAAATACTACGTCACGTGATAGACGAAATACTTTTTTTCTTCCCTTGGCAATAGATTGACCAATCACTCGGACAATAAATTTCGGTCAAGGCCGGATGATATTATGGAATACATCGATTTTACAATAAAAATATTCGGCTCGGGATCAAATATGTGGTTTATATTTTGGAAAGTTTTGATGTGGAATTTATTCTTTTTTCAGAACTGATACTTTTGGGGGAAAATTATTTTGCACATACATTTCTATATTTTTAAGAAAACATATTTATACACACACAAACATATGTATATATATAATATATATATATATATATATATGTATATATATATATATATATATATATATGCATGAAAAAAAGGTTTGAAGATCCAATGCAAGAAAAGTGAAAATCTGTAACACTAAAATTCAAATATCTAACAGGCTTACCAAATAAAATTATAAATCAACAAATCCTCAAGCAAATGGAAAAAAAAATAAATAAAATAAATATCGAATCGACAAATCAATGAAAAGTATCAAAATACAAAGGTATGGAATCGAAAAAAGAATAACGAACGAAATCAAGCACAAACGCTATACACGTGGACAAGGCTCTAAGCCTAAATCATGAATTGTTCACTTCTACAAAAATCGTATTCATGCCCATGTTTTTTGTAGAAGCAAACACAAAAATGTATGTTTCTGAAGAAATAGACAGATTATATATATAAACTATTTCTACTTGGATTTATATATATATATATATATATATATATATATATATGTGTGTGTGTGTGTGTGTGTATATACATATATTTATATATATATATATATATATATATGTATATATACATATGTATATATATATATATGTATTTACATATATTTACATATATATATATATATATATATATATATATATATATATATATGTATATATATATATATATGTATATATATATATATGTATATATATATGTATATATACATATGTATATATATATATGTATATATTTATATATATATATACACACACACACACACACACATATATATATATATATATATATATATATATATATATATATATATATATACATATATATATATATACCAGCCAGTGAATTAGAAACCCAGATTCAATATTTCATTTGACCACCTTTAGCCCGAATTACACCACGTATGCGGTTAGGCATGGATTCTACAAGGTGCTGGACTGCATTTAAGTCAAGAGAATAGCAAGCGTTGGACAAGCAGACGGTAAGCTCTTGTACAGTTAATGGCAGAGGAGATTGTTTTCGGATGTAATTTTGCAACATTTCCCAAACGTTCTCGATAGGGATTAAATCTGGACATTGCGGTACCAATGTACATGTTGAAAGTCAGATTCATATCCGTGAATCACTGTTGCACGGTTACTGCGCGGTAGATAGAAGCATTATTGTTCATCAAAGGTCAGTCGAGTGAGAGGTAAAAATGCTACACTGCAGGGTGGACAGGATCGGAAAGAATGTTGAAATACTCCATATATCACAGCTGGACTTCTAGAAACAGCAGGAGGACCAAACCAGCAGAATATGTCCCACGCCCCGATACCCCCATCTCGACCTTAAATTGTACGACTAAGGCAAGATGGGCTCATGGCATCATGGGGATCTCGCCATACTCTACGCCAGCCGTCGGAACAAAACAAAATGTAGCGAAAGTCGTCCGACCACATAACTTTCTTTCAATCATAGGATGTATAGTAGCGTCGTTACCAGCACCACTGTAAATGCATTTTCAGGTTCATCGCAGAAACTACAGGTGTCCACCCTGACATACGACTGGCTACACCGATGCACTTCAGTTCCTTGCTCATTGTTCGAGTTGAGAGCAGTCGGGATAAGTCTTCATTCAACACTTTCGTCAGTTGCTGTACAGTAGATCCATTTTCTGCCGTACAACTCGAATCGTATGAGCGCCTACAATCACGGGCTTGATTAACGATTTTCGATCCTTTTAAACAATGCCTGAGAGTTCTGCTTCCAACTGTTATACACTTCAGATATATCACCTTTGGAGACGTCCGTGAGTTGTTCTGTTCTGACAAAACGGGCCTCTACAATAAGACGTGGGCTCCCACAATAAGACGTTTTTCAAACGAAGACAAATCTGTTGTTTTCCCACAATTTTGCTCCACTTCTATCGGAACACACAATGACAGCATTCTTAAAAAGGAATTGTACCTCTGTTTTAGTTATGTTTTTTTTTTCATTGAAGCAACATTTTGCCCTTTGATTTTTCTTCGAGGCTGTTAGAATGAGATTCGAGAAGCTTCGACTCGACGGACGATTTTTGTGGTATGATCAGGTTTTAACCAATCAGCACGGATTTCTGCTATAGCGTGAGTTTGAATTTTCGAGGAATGGAGCAGTCTTCACTGAATCCTTGATGCTAAATGGAACATTAAAACTAACTTTTGGCTTGAAAATTTGAGTCATTTTTCCTTAATAGGAGCACTTTCGTTTTTGCAATTAAGGACGGGGGCACTCAGGCTAATTTGGTCCTGGAAAATATTCCATAAATTTCGTGAACTACTCAGATTTGATAAATTTATGATAAGTAATTCGGGGAGACAAATTTCAGGGAGGTATTTTTGGCAAATTTGAATAATGCATGAGTTGAGCATCATAAAGCCAAGTAATGGTCCAGCATTTGGTCCAGAAGGGCCCGGTCATCGTGTATTTTCAAGTTATTGCTCTGGATGAGTTTCGTAATTTTACTTACTGTCTTATTGTCTAGACACTAGAAATATATAGTAGAGGGAAGGGTGGTAATATGAACCTCGTAGGTATTATGTATCCCCTCGGGTCCTCGGCCGAAACGCGGTTCACTCTAGTGGTGGAGCGGTAAATCAACTCTAATCACTCTCTCTGAGATAAGAGATCGCCATTGCAGTGCATCATTGAAGGAGCATTTGTGTTGTGCATTTGGTAGTTTCTTCCTATCCGCGAACTTTTAAAAGGTAAGTGATATACAAGTTTTATGGGTATTTATGTTGTACAATGCGCAGATTTTTATGTCGTACCCTGAACTACACTAATTAGACGATAATATGTCGAAACCAGACTTCAACTGTTTAGTTAAGTTTGGGAGGAGTGATGTAATATTTTCAACATGGTATTGCTGGTAATATGGACTGCATTGTTCTTGGTAAGTAGGATAACTCGTTGTTGATAAATTAGACTATATTGCAGCAGCACATGATGCCCAAAACCAAGCTGAAAATGAGCAGTCCCCCTCTACTCCAACAGCCTCTTCTGGAAGAGCCCCAACCTCAACACCTCTTTAAGATCCGCCAATAATCACCGCCAATAATCAGTCTGTTTCTCCTGCAGATATTCTGCCAATTCCAAAACCCAAAAAGAAATCGAACAGAGGAAGGTAGCCTTTTTCAACAAATCTTATTGTAAAATCTCTCTACAAAAATGCTTTAACGGCTTCTATTCAAGAGAGAGAAAAGGAGGAGGATTATCAGAGAAGACGTCGAGGAAGAGGTGACTCTACTCCACATCCCTCTGAACCCCAACCATCAACAACTGGGATTAGTTCTACGCGCACCACGGCTGTGAAGGGGAATGGCAAACAACCAAAAATGCCAGACGAAGAATCTGACTTTGATTCTAACCAATCAGTCCATTCTGAACACTCTGAAGACTCACTGCTCGATCTCCAAGTGGGGGAGGACTAACCTGGTGTGCAAAATGCCAACTGTCTCTTATGTGACTCAACTTTTACTGATGACTGCTATAGAGAACTATGGGTCATGTGTGTGATGTCTGAATTATGGGCGTACAGTGAATGTGCTAGAGCCGTGAAAGAAATTTATATTTGCGTCTTTTGTAAATAATTTATGGTGTTTTAACAATAAAGTTCATTTTGGACGATTAAACTGTGACTATTTCATGGAGGTCCATAATACCCGCACTTTAAAAAAACAGATGATTTCAATTTTTTGTCAATTACATTATGGAGGTTTTTATAAATATTCTAAAAATTATTCCTCCAGTTGTGACTATAGATGATTAGCATATGCGACCAACTATTCCCCAAACGAGTGAAATTAGCTTAATATGTAGGTGCACTTTACAAAAAACAAAGTGGGGGTCCATATTACCACCTTTTCCTCTATGCTTCTCGCATCGTCTTGATAATCGCAGTTTTGACCTAATAATCGACTCCACCTGATAATAGCAAATAATCGTTGCCCTTGTTTGTCCTGCCTCAGGTATGCTTTGCCTTAAAATTTTTCTGGCATTAAGGGAAAACAACCTATCGATGACCTTAACCAATGGAGATAAGCTTCAGCTCTTTGTGCTTGTCAAATATTGCTCTCTGTCAAATTGATATCTTCAGAATTTCATCTAATGAGCTGCAACATGGTGTGAGTGTAAAAGCATGTGCATCCATTGAGTGTCTTCGATAATTGAATTAAGTGTATAATCTGCGGATTCTCATTAGATCGTAAAGAGTGCACATATCAAAGTGGATTATAATTTTATCTTATTTTCTTTGATGGAGCTCTTACTTCAAAACTGATTATTAGATCCCGGTGTCTGAAATTAAATCAAAATACAAACTTTTCAATTTCTTTGATAATATTAGGCGTTTTATTATGCTGGAAAATTTCAATATTTAAAGATGGCGTGTGAAAATAAAATAAAATAAATTGTAAAGCATTTATGTGCTTGTTTCCTGCTCCTTCATAAATTACGTATGTGTTGATTCTGATTTTAACTGCTATTGCTATTTAAATTCGTATGCATGATTTGGGTTCACTCATGTCTCAGAGAATTAAAACCGGTTATTAGTGGCTTTTAGAATTCTGAAGTAAGTTAATACTTAAGTGCTCGTGTGATTAAGCATTTTTAACACTTTATAACAAAGTTGAAAAGTATTTATGACTTTGTTCATTCTGTCTGTCTGTCTGTCTGTCTGTCCGTTAGCACGATAACTGCCGTAAAAAAGACTTAATCAAAATGGAATTTTAGTATGTTGTTCAGACGGCGTCTGTAGGACCTATGGGAATATAAATAAATAATATCACCCAATTAGTTTTGGATTGAACCCGGGTTGAAAAAATGAAATACATTGAGCCCTATGGGACCTAATTTTTCAAACAATTTTTAAGCGGATTTAAAATTCACAAATTGCTTCGAAAATTTTAGGTAATAGTCAAATTGTTCCATAAAATAAATTAAAAAAATTCAGCGAAATATATACAGTAGTTTTTTAAATAAAAATTAAAATAATAATTACACATCTTATATGAAATTTTGCTCACTACCGTTATTACTACAATGGTTCTGTCTCATAGTTAATACAATATATAAACGACTATTGGCGTCCAAATAGAAAACTGTTATCCAAAGTATCTTCTCTTGTGAATGGAATGAACTATATCCACGAGAATGGTTATAACAAATTTATCACATAATATTACATATGAAAAGTGAATGCATTTCGCAATAGTTAATATTCATTTAAACTATGCATTATTTTCCAGATGACAACACGTAACAATTAACATTTTGCACAACTACAATTTGATAATTACCTATATCGATGACATCCGCAATAATTAATAGTCCATATATTAAAATAATTTAATAATTAATTCATCAATATGATATCATTTTGCGATTTTGATAATATGTTATTCAATTTGCTGCCGTTTTCAAAATAGTTATTAAGCAAATTAGTAACCAAGTTTTGCAAATGTATCGCCAAGTGTTAGCGACAGATGTAGAGAAGGGGATTTCTTATATATAAATAAAAACTCCTGGCGAAATGTTTGTCGTCAAAATACAAAACTGTTACACAAAGTACCGTCTCCCGAGAAAGGAGCAAACTTGATCTAAATATCTCAATGTAGCGAGCGAATGAAGAATAAACATATTTAAAAATAGTTAATACTTTTATGTATTTTTTTTAATAAATTTATTTGAAAAACGTGTAATATCTCAAGAACAGTACATGCTAACGTTATATGATTGAGTCATTATTTTTGTAACGAAAAATTACATAACTTATCATGTATGATTGATTATTGAAACATTATATTTTAATGATCTTTTCAAAATTTCATACGAAAATTTTGGGATATATATATATGTATATATATATATGTATATATATATATATATATATATATATATACTATATAACTTCCCTATGCTACTGCACTTTGTGTTATACAACAATTATATTATCCAAGGTGATAACATGTATTTAGAAACGAGCCGACGTGGTTGTCGAGTGGTCAAGGCAAGCGTTTCCGTAGCAATCTCTCGACCGCCACGTTGGGGGTTTGAGCCCCACGTAAGGCATGGATGGTTGTGTTGTGGGCGCAATGTGATCCGCCCCCCTCTGGTGCGCCTGGGGCAACGTCAATGGACGGCTAAATGGTTCACACTCTGGCCGCTGTAATAAAGGCGAATGACGAAGGTCAAAGTGCCTGGCCATTTGAAAAAAAAAAAAAAAAGCTAGCTTATATCTTTATTTTTATGAACGTCATTTTTTCTCTTATATTATATATTATCTTTTATTATAATTCTTATATTATATATCGATATGATGACTTAATATGTATTATCATTGATGATTCCTATCGAATTAATAATAATTTTTTGCCCTCTAACTTAGAATTTATCCCAAATGAGCTTAGTGATAGCCAAACTGTAAATTACAGCGGGTGTTCACACATTTTTGTAACGATTTTGTAAAAAAATATATATATAACCAAAGATAAGAATACATATATTTTTTAATAATTTAATTTTCTAATATGTTCAATCTGATAGCCTTTTTGTTGAACTATCATATTACATCTTGATTTCCTAAATAAAATAGATTTTCTTAAAATACCAAGGTTGATTTTTTCCACTCCTCCACCACAATCTTCCAGAGTCCAATCAATGTTTTGGGATGCTGCTTATAAAGAGTTTGTTTTAAAAGTCCAAATGCATAGTAATCCATAAGAGACAGGTCGGCGAACATGGGTGGGATGCATTTAAATGGAATAGCCTCAATTCCGTTTTCATTTCTCATTTTTTCAAAAAATATAGCAGTAGATTTAGAGGTATGGCTGGTAGCCTTATCCTGATGTAACTTAACAAAGTGAAGATTGTTTGGGTAAAGTTATGGAATGTCTTTTTTTGAAAACTGGTGTTAAAATATATTTCTGATTGTAATCCGATTTAATTTTGACATTTTTTTCTCCTTTCCTTATTTTAAGATTTCCGTTATAGGAGAATCCAGCGATAACCATACCATAAAACCTTTAGAAGAATTTTCCTTGCTTCCTCTGAACCAACCTTTGTTGGGTATGCATTTTTTACCTTTTTCCCAGTCAAATGTAAACTAACTTCGATGTTTCTTTCGTTTTTTATGAATTATGTCACTTAATTTACGTGTAGGGCGCGGTAGCCCATTGATTAGCGCGCTGGAGTTGCACTCGGTAGGCCCGGGTTCGAGTCCAGCCACTGCCAAAACTGCCGCCGTGTTCAAGCGGAGTACGATCACGTTAAACATGTGGGTCCGTAAGTCCTTCCGAGAGGTTGGTGGTAGGGGAAGGAGGGTACGGTCCCTGTGGATGCCTCCCCCACTGGGTTCCGGTCTAAATTGGGTGGCACTTCCCGGCCGTCCAAACAGTTACCTTACACCTTTCTGGTAGGTCGGACGGTCTGGGTCTCCACAACAACTTAATTTACGTGTAAAAATATTAAAACTATGCTTTTCACATCTTTTTTTACTAATCGAATAAGAGTATTATAATTTAATAAGAATATTTCTCTTCGGAAAGCCCAAAAATATAGCCTTCGATCCATTGTTTATTTTCAAAAGGCATTTTAAAGCAAATATTATTGTTAATGATGCAGACGATAACTAAACCCTATTCTGACTTGATGCCAGACAGGTTTTTAATTTTTTTTTATTTAAATTTAATTCATGGAGCAAGTCAAAATCGTTACAAAAATGTGTGAAAACCCTCTGTATTCAGACATAAATTTAGATACCATCCATAATCTTGTTATTACCAATATATATGACAAAAAATATTCTTATAATTTCACTATTCTTAAGCTCCTATCGTACCGATCTTGTAGTTCTATTCAATTGTTTAGAAACATCATTTTAAACCAGCTATTTCAAATACATCGACTTTTTGATCCTCCGTTTCACTGTCTCCATCAATGATTTTAAACGCTTTCGTCAAAATTACCACTATTTGGAAGTTTTTGTTAAAAATATTATTAACTAGCAGCATACCCGCTCTTCGTACGGAGTATATAATATAAAGAAACTTATAATTCACAATCATGTGCAAATTACGTTAAAATATTAAATGTATTACTTCTAAAGAGAAGTTTAAGAATATCTGTTCCCATAATGCAAAATTATCCTCACGGGCAGATAGATCTAAAGAATAAAAATCCTGGCCCCTTTTGAAAGCAGGGCAGATCTGAAGAATAAAACATCCTGGCTCTTTTTGTAAATAAATTTACGACAAAAAGGAATTGAATCAATATATGCAACCCCGTACTACTTATATTGTCGCAGATTAGAAAATATGCCAGTGTGTTAGTAGAAGATTACCCGTATTACAATATGAGTCTCAAAAATATTTGCCAAAATAAAAGAGATGACGTAATAAATTGAAATTATCAATAATCCCCGTAATCTTTATACCAGAAGGTCGTAATTGATTCCAATATATGCAAATATATATCAAAATATATGCCAATATACCTGTACTACTTATATTCTCGTAGATTAGTAGATATATCCATGCATTTGTAGAAGATTACTCGTACAACGTACTATATATGAGTTTTAACAATTTTCATCATAAATAGACAATGGTATAATAACTTGAAAATATCAATAATCCCTGAATTAACAGTCCCCGAAAATATCAATCATAATAATGTTTAAACCTGAATACCGTAATTGATATTATTCAGTCAAAAATGCAATGTCAATTAAATTTATTTTATATACAAATCGGAAATAATACTGTATTATTCAAATCGGAAAAGATTTAATAAAAATCGTATGGCACATAACACATTGGATCTGTTGCTAAGCGACATGATATAATTTACTTCAAATAAATTGATGAAAGTCATATCGTCTGAATAATGCTATCTCCATGGCAGGTTTGGCGACATTTTCGTCAATTTAGCGATAACTTAAAAAATCGCCATATTTATCGCCAAGTGGGACTGTAGAACTGATAGTCCCATTTTGCGACAAATTGACGAAACATCATCACGATACTATCCCCCTAACAAAACACAATTAATTTCATTTATTAAGCGCGATTTTATCAATTCCATGATACTTTTATGGATTTACAAAAATTTTTATCAATTTGGTGTTATTAAAAGAAATCGTTAAATGTGTTATTAAGTAGGATGGATGGACTGACCGACAAATGCTACAGAATAATCATTTCAGTACTCTATTCTAAAAAAACAAATTTAATTTCATTGACTTGGCTCATTTTTATCAATTTGGAGACATTTGCACTAATTTGGAAAAGTTTAAGAAAAGTTACCAAGTTATTTAGAGATATTCCGCTAAATTCGTAACTCTGAATTTGCAGATCTGAAGAATAAAATATCCTGATCCCGTTTGTATATACTAAATGAAAACACTAAAATTGTATTAGAAGATACATACACCCGTTCTACTCTTTTTCTGCTTCAACAATCGGCTAAATGAATTTATTGGGTTAACACAATATAGGAGTTTATTATCTAAGCACAATATATGAGCTTGAAACCTCTTTCCTTAAATAAATGAAAGTGATGTACGCAGTCCGCAATATATATAATTAAAAGAACAATCCAACCGTTCATTTATAAAATATAACTTTACATCCATTTATTTATTATTCAAATAGAAAAAAATAATAATAAATATTAACAACACACTTAATTTCATTCCGTTGCCGAGCAACATGATATAAGATAGAACCTTCCTAATAAAATGCGAAATTAAATAGCCATTTTGATTTCTTTATACTTTTCATCGTTGACTAAAAGCTGGTGAAAGAGGAACCGTGGATGTAGATTTTTCCATTTAAATTCATGTTTCAAACAATTCATGTTTTCCTATAGTGACTAATTAATGCAAAAATCCTGCACCAAACTCGGAAATAAAGTTTTATTTCATTTTGACGTTTTAAACAAACGATTTTCATCCTTTCCGTTTGGATAAACCACGGAGTTGGAGAGTAGAACTCCCAGGAAAAAGTTCCGTTTTTCATTAATATCTCGACAACCCCTAGCCTTAGAAACTTGAAACTTGGACAAAATTTATGGGGGTATATTTTAAGGCTATCTACAAAATTTCATTAACGTCGGTTCAGCCGTTTTTCCGAGCTAATGAGACAAACGAAAATTTTTTTCTACTAATATCTCGAGAACCACTGGTCGTAGAAACTCAAAACACCGACTAAATTTTAAAAGGGGCTATTTCTAGACTACCAGCAAAATTTCATTAAATTTCATTAAATCAGTCGTTCTCCCGTGATGATGGGACAAACAGACATACATACATACATACAGACAGATTTTCAATTTTATTTATATAGATTTATATTGATAAGGAGAAGATTAAGAATATCTGCTCTCACTATGCAAAATTATATTCACGGGCAGATCTGAAGAATAAAATATCCTGACCCCTTTTGTAAACAAATTTACAAAAAAATAAGGAATTGAATCAATATATGCAACTCCGTACTACTCATATTGTCACAGATTAGAAAATATGCCAGTGTGATAGTAGAAGATTACCTGTATTACAATATGAATCTCAAAAATATTTGCCAAAATAAAAGAGATGACTTAATAAATTGAAAATATCAATAATCCCCGTAATCTTTATACCAGAAGGACGTAATTGATTCCAATATATGCCAATATATATATCAAAATATATGCCAATATACCTGAACTACTTATATTCTCGTAGATTAGAAGATATACCCTTGCATTTGCAGAAGATTACTCGTACCACGTACTATATATGCGTTTCAACAATTTTCGTCATAATAAAACAATGGCATAATAACTTGAAAATATCAATAATCTCGGAATCAACAGATTTAATTAAATTGCGTTTCTGAGTAACATGATATAAAATAGAATCTTCCTCATAAACTGCGAAATTAAATAACCATTTTGATTTCTTTATACTTTTCATTGTTCAGTAAAAGCTTGCTTAAAATAAACCATGGAAATAGATTTCCCATTTAAATCATGCTTCAAACAATTCATGTTTTCAGAAAGTGACTAATTAGCGCAGAAAATCTCCCATCAAACCCAAAGATTAAATTTTAATTCACTTTCAAACGATTTTCAAGCTTTTCGTTTGGATAAACCACGGAGTTAGAGAGTAGAACTCCTAGGAAAGTTTGCTTAGGAGCACTTGCTTAGCTTGCACGGAGGAGTAGAACTCCTCCGTTTTTCATTAATATCTCGACGAACCCTGATCTTAGATACTCGAAACTTGAGCTAAATTTATGGTGAGCTATTTCAAGGCTATCCATAAAATTTCGCCAAATTCGGTTTAGCCGTTCTCCCCTGATGATGAGACAAACAAAAATTTCGTTTTTTACTAATATGTCGAGAACCACTTATCGTAGAAATTCCAAACATGGACTAAATGTTAAGTGGGACTATTTTCAGGCTACCCACAAAATTTCTTAAAAATCGGTTTTGCCGTTCTATCGCGATGACGGGACAAACAGACAGACAGACAGATTTTCAATTTTATATATATATACTAGCAGCATACCCGTTCTTCGTACGGAGTATATAATATAAAGAAACTTGAAATTCATAATCATGACCAAATTCTTATAGTATACTAAATGACATGTTTGATCAAAATATTCTGTTAAAATATTTAATATAATGCTCCTAAAAAGAAGTTTAAGAATCTCTGTTCTCGCTATATAAAATTATCTTCATGGACATATCTGAAGAATAAACATCTTGGACCCCTTATGTAAGCAAATATAAAAAAAAATATGGAATTGAATCAATATATGCAAAATTAAAGCGTTAAAATTGTATGGGACCCGTACTAATTATATACGCGAATATTAGAAAATATAACCTGTATTAGTAGATTACATGTATAAATTGAAAATACCAATAAACCCGTAATCTTTAAATCTGAAGACAGTCATTTATTCCAATATATGTATAAATTAAAGTGCTAAAATTATACGAGAAGATATACATATAATGTCCGATTATTAGTAGAAGATTACCCGTTTTGCAATATGAGTCACAAATGTTTTTCGGTAAAATACAACAGACGACGTAATAAATTGAATATATAATTAATCCCCGTAATCTTAATACCAGAAGACTGTACTTGATTCCAATATATATGCCAATATATGTCAAAATATATGCCAAGATACCTGTACTACTTATATTCTCGTAGGTTAGAAGATATACCCGTGCATTCCTAGAAGATTACTCGTACAACGTACAATATGCGTGTGCCAGCAATTTTTGCCGCAATAAAACAATGGCGTAATAACTTAAAAATATCAATAATCCCTGAATCAATAATTCCGGAAAATATCAATAATAATAATGTTTAAACCTGAAGAGTATAATTGATATTATCCAGTCCAAAATGAAATGGCAATGAAATTTATTTTATATACATATCTTCATTATTCAAATCGGAAAGGATTTAATAAAAATCGTCTGCCGCATAAACACATTGGATTTAAATCCGTTGCTAAGCGACATGATATCATTTGCTTCAAATAAATTGGTAGAAAAAATATCGTCTAAATAGTTATATTTCTATGGAACATTTGGCGACAGTTTCGTCATATTAGCGACATTTTAAAAAATCGCCATATTTATCGCCAAGGGGGACTGTAGAACTGACAGTTCCACTTTGCGACAAATTGACGAAATATCATCACAATACTATCCCCTAACAAAAAACAATTAATATCATTTATGTAGCGCAATTTTATCAATTTCAAGATATTTTTACAGATTTGAAAACATTTTTATCAATTTGGTGACATTTTAAAAATTCGCTAAATGTATTACTAAGTAGGATGGTTGGTCTGACAGATAAATGCTAACCAAACATCATTTCAGTACTCTCTTCTAACAAAACAAAAAAAAATTTCATTGATATGTAGAAGACCCAAGCCACACGACCAACCCGAAGGTTTATGGCAGCTGTTTGTGTGTCGTTTATATCAATTTGGCGACATTTCCGTCAATTTGGCAAAGTTTAAGAAAAGTTGTCAAATTAGCGATATCCCTCCAAATTCGTAGCTTTGAATTTGCAGATCTGAATGAAACATTCTTATCCCGTTTCAATATACTAAATGAAAACACAACAACTGTATTAGAAGATATACCCGCTCTACTCTTTTTCTGTTTCAACAATCGGCTATATGAATTTATTGGCTAAACACAATATATGAGTTTAGTAGCTAAATACGATATAAGCTTGAAAACTCTTTGCCAAAATAAATGAAATTGATGTACGCAATCAGCAATTAATATAATTAAAAGAAAAATCAAACCGTCCATTCATAAGATATACTTTTATATCCATTTATCCATTTATTTATTATTTAAATCGAAAAAAAATAATAAAAACATTAACAAACACATTTAATTAAATTGCGATGCCGAGCAACATGATATATCCTCCTAAAATGTTAAAATTTATTAACCACTAACAGCACACCTGTTATTCGTACGGAGTGTATAATTTAAAGAAACTTAAAGTTCGCAATCATGTGCAAATTCTGTTAAAATATTAAATTTATTGCTCCTAAAGAGAAGTTTAAGAATATATGTTCTCACTATGCAAAATTATCTTCACGATCCGATCTGAAGAATAAAACATCCTGCTCCCTTTTGTAAGAAAATTTACAGAAGAAAAAATAGGAATTGAATGAATATATGCAACCCCGTACTAATTATATTGTCGCAGATCAGAAAATATGCCAATGTGTTAGTAGAAGATTACCCGTATTACAATATGCGTCTCAAAAATATTTGCCAAAATAAAAGAGATGACGTAATAAATTGAAAACATCAATAATATCCGTACTCTTTATACCAGAAGGTCGTAATTGATTCCAATATATGCCAATATATATCAAAACATATGTCAATATACCTGCACTACTTATATTCTCGTAGATTAAAAGATATACACGTGTATTTGTAGAAGATTCGTACAACATACAATATATGAGTTTAAACAATTTTTGTCATAATAAAATAATTGCATAATAACTTGAAAATATCAATAATCCTTGAATCAATAATCCCCGAAAATATAAATAATAATAATTTTTAAACCTGAAGACCGTAATTGATATTATCCAGTCAAAAATGCTATAAGAAAAATCAAATCGTTCTTTTCTAAAATATATTTTTATATCCATTTATTTATTATTCAAATCGAAAAAATAATTATTAAAATTAACAGGCAGATTTAATTTAATTGCGTTTCTGAGTAACATGATATAAGATAGAATCTTATAACATGTTAAATATGTCATGTCTTATAACATAAACTGCGAAATTAAATAACGATTTTGATTTCTCTATACTTCTCATTGTTCCGTAAAAGCTTGTTTTAAATAAACCATGAACCATGGAGATAGATTTCCCCTTTAAATCATGTTTCAAACAATTCATGTTTTCAGAAAGTGACTAATTAACGCAAAAAATCTCCTATCAAACTCAGAGATTAAATTTTAATTCACTTTCAAACGATTTTCAAGCTTTTCGTTTGGATAAACCACGGAGTTAGGGAGTAGAACTCCTAGGAAAAAGTTCCGTTTTTCATTAATATCTCGACAACCCCAGGTCTTAGAAACTCGAAACTTGGACAAAATTTATGGGGGGATATTTCAAGGCTATTCACCAAATTTTATTAAATTCGGTTCAGCCGTTTTTCCGTGACGATGAGACAAACGAAAATTTCGTTTTTTACTAATATCTCGAGAACCACTGGTCGTAGAAACTCAAAACACGGATATAATTTTAAGTGGGGCTATTTCTGGGCTACCCACAAAATTTCATAAAATTCGGTTCAGCCGTTCTCCCGTGATGGTGTGACAGACAGACAGACAGACAGACAGACAGACAGACAGACAGATTTTCATTTTTATTTATATAGATTTCAAATACACCACTTAGTAATCTTACAATTGCATTATTGATCCTTGCTTGGGTAACACATTTTTGTGAATTTCAGCAATACTTATAACCTAATTTTCCACTCGTCCTAAGTCTAATATTGATTATTATTTAAAAAAGACTACTTTCCACTTGTCCTGAGTCCCATACTGATTACTATTTTGAAAGTCTTCATTTAAAAAAAAAAAATTCCGTTCACGTTCAATATTATGATCATTCCGGTTTCCACTCGCTTTATCGATTTGATGTATTAGACTGTTGTTGTATGTTTGGCTGTATTTCGACTCACAAATGGTGACTGTACCTGCAAATTTATATTTCTGACTTTTATATTTCTGGTGTGGCAGCAGACTACTCTTCTCCTGCCAAAGACATCGATCGAAGATGCTAAGAACCTGGTTTGATGTTGCTCGTCCCGAGTTCGGGCCTGGCTCGGGACTAGCAGCATCAAACTCCTACACTGGTTTTTAATTCGTTTGGATTTAATTATTTCTCTTTCCATTAGCCAGTAGACAGATGGGGTCTATAGTTAAAGGCAATCGCCATTGTCAGAAACTGACTATTCTTTCGGTTTTAATTCGGATTGTATGGGGGTCCTAAAGAGAGTACAATATCGAACTGACAATTTTATGAATTTTCAACTGATGGTTTTCCATGTCTTGATCTATTATCTTGAGCTAATTATTATTGTCTTTTCTCATTTTTGCTATGCTTGCTCTTTCATATCTATATAATAAAATTGAAAATATGTCTGTCTGTCTATCTGTCTGTCCCGTCATCACGGGAGAACGGCTAAACCGAATTTGATTAAATTTTGTGGGTAGCCTGGAAATAGTCCTACTTAAAATTTAGTAAATGTTTAGAGTTTCTACGATCAGTGGATCTCGAGATATTAGTAAAAAACAAAATTTTCGTTTGTCTCATCGTCAAGAGAGAGCAGCTGAATTAGATTTGAGGAAATTTTGCGGATAGCCTTGAAATATACCCCACAAATTTAGCCCAAGTTTCGAGTATCTAAGACCAGGGGTTGTCGAGATATTAATGAAAAACGAAATTTTTTCCTACGCGTTCTACTCTCTAACTCCGTGGTTTATCCAAACGAAAAGCTTGAAAATCGTTTGAAAAAGAATCAAAACTTTATCTCTGAGTTTAATGGCAGATTTTTTGCCCTAATTAGTCACTTTCTGAAAAGATGAATTGTTTGAAACATGATTTAAATGGGAAATCTATCTCCATGGTTAATTTTTTACAAGCTTTTACTGAACAATGAAAAGTAAAAAGAAATCAAAATGGTTATTTAATTTCGCAGTTTATGAGGAAGATTCTATCTTATATCATGTAGCTCAGAAACGTAATTAAATTAAATCTGTCTATTAATTTTAATTAATATATTTTCGATTTGAATCTATATAATAAAAGGCAATGTCTGTGTGTCTGTGTGTCTGTCTTATACACTATACGTTTCGCCACCGCGCGTCGGAGAGCTACGAAATTTGGCAATCGGAGACCTGGGGGGGGAGGGAAGGGGACACGTGAAAACCGATTTTTAAAATTTTAATTTTTTTTTTATTTATTTAATGTTTTATGCGATTTCGACCGTTTTTTGCCCCTTTTGCCCTTTTTTCTCCACGATCCAGACGTCGTAGAAAAAAACAAATCACGCCATCGGAAAGACCACATAATTGCGAGTAAAAATATATCAATTTGAAATCTGAAGTTCGATTTCTAATATTTTTTAAAGATTTTAAAACAAAAGTCACTTTTGGCTCAAAAAAACGATTTTTGGTTTTTAAATTCTCGCATAGTAAAAAGTACTTATAATTTCGACTAATAATTTACATTTTTAGAAAGGTCAAACATCTGGCATTCTTACAAGTCCAATCTGGTCAGGAAATATTCTGTATTGCCCACAGGATCGGGATTTTAAAAGTTTCCGAATTTCAATTTGTCGGCGTTCCGCTCGGCGTGCCGCTTCTTAACCGGCGTTTCTCCCGAGCAGAAGGAGGGAAGGTGGTGGGTGGGGACGTCAAGGTGGAGGTGACGTCACGGTTTTGAATGGAGCTCCTTTACTCCATATAAATTATTATATTTATATTTTAAATGATGGAACGATATGGATTTTTTAAATGTATATTTTAACTTTTGGATATTTTAAATGGATATTTTAATTTTATGGATATTTTAAATGATGGAACAATGAAACAATGGAATGAGGATGATGGAATTAAGCATAT
Source organism: Amaurobius ferox (assembly GCA_951213105.1). NCBI lineage: Eukaryota > Metazoa > Arthropoda > Arachnida > Araneae > Amaurobiidae > Amaurobius > Amaurobius ferox. Next base: position 63,711,794 of record OX578149.1, read on the forward strand.
GGTCATTTTAAATTGCAAATTAGCGCGCGGGAAGTTAGCGGTAGGCCCGGGTTCGATTCCCGCCACTGCCAAAACTGCCGCCGTGTTTACGTGGAATACGATCACGTTAAATATGTGGGTCCGTAAGTCCTTCGGAGAGGTTGGTGGTAGGGGAAGGAGGATACGGCCCCTGTGGATGCCTCCCCCACTGGGTTCCCGTCTAAATTGGGTGTATATATAGAAAGTTATGGAGATTGTCGCGGAGGGCGCGGCAGCCCAGTGGTTAGCGCGGGGGAATTGCACTCAGTAGGCCCGGGTTCGATTCCCGCCACTGCGAAAACTTACGCCACGTTCACGCAGAGTACGATCACGTTAAACATGTGGGTTCGTGAGTCCTTCCGAGAGGTTGGTGGTAGGGGAAGGAGGGTACGGTCAAAATTGGGTGAATAAAAAGAAAGTTATGAGATTGTCGCGGAGGGCGTAGTAGCCCAATGGTTAGCGCGCGGGAATTGCACGCGGTAGGCCCGGGTTCAATTTCCGCCACTGACACGGAGTACGATCACGTTAAACATATGGGTCCGTATGTTTTTCCGAGAGTTTGGTGGTAGGGGAAGGAGGGTACGTTCCCTGTGGATGCCTCCCCCACTGGGTTCCGGTCTAAATTGGGTGGCACATCCTGGCCGTCCAACCAGTTACCTTACACCTTTCTGGTAGGTCGCGCCAACGAGTGTGCCACGGTTGGAATTTGCCACGATCAGCATTTTCAAGGGTTGCGAACAGGCTGGTCGCCAAAGGCGGCTAGTCTATATAATAAAAGGCAATGTCTGTGTGTGTGTCTGTCTTATACACTATACGTTTCGCGACCGCGCGTCGGAGAGTTATGAAATTTGGCAATCGGAGACCCTGGGGGTTGAGAAGGGGACACGTGAAAACCGATTTTTAGAATTTTAATTATTTTTTTTGTTATTTAATGTTTTATGCGATTTCGACCGTTTTTTGAATTTTGCTCTTTTTTCTCCACGATCCGGACATCGTAGAAAAAAACAAATCACACCATCGGAAAGAGCAGAAAATTTCGAGTAAAAATATATCAATTTCAAATCTCAGGGACAAATTCTAATATTTTTTTATGATTTTAAAACAAAAGTCACTTTTGACTCAAAAAAACGATTTTTGGTTTTTAAATTCTCGCATAGTAAAAAGTACTCAGAATTTCGACTAATAATTTACATTTTTAGAAAGGTCAAATATCTGGCATTCTTACAAGTCCAATCTGGTCAAGAAATATTCCGTATTGGCCACAGGATCGGGATTTTAAGATTTTCCGAATTTCAATTTCTCGGCGATCCGCTAAAGCATTTCTTAACCGACGTTTCTCCCCCACAGAAGCAGGGAAGGTGGTGGGTGGGGACGTCAAGGTGGAGGTGACGTCACGGTTCTGTATATGCATAGCGATGGGTGGGACAATTAGAAACCGAATTAGTTTTTACTTTCCGTTTCCCGCGCTTCCGATTTTAAATGAAATAAGAGCTTAACATATGCATTGTAGAAATTATTATATTTATATTTTAAATGATGGAACGATATGGATTTTTTAATGGATATTTTAATTTTATGGATATTTTAAATGATGGAACGATGGATATTTTAATTTTATGGATATTTTAAATGATGGAATGATGGATATTTTAATTTTATGGATATTTTAAATGATGGAACGATGGATATTTTAATTTTATGGATATTTTAAATGATGGAACAATGGAATGAGGATGATGGAATTAAGAACTTAGAGAGCATATGGTCATTTTAAATTGTAAATTAGCGCGCGGGAAGTTAGCGGTAGGCCCGGGTACGATTCCCGCCACTGCCAAAACTGCCGAAGTGTTCACGCGGAATACGATCACGTTAAACATGTGGGCCCGTAAGTCCTTCCGAGAGGTTGGTGGTAGGGGAAGGAGGGTACGGTCCCTGTGGATGCCTCCCTCACAGGGTTCCCGTCTAAATTGGGTGAATATAAAGAAAATTGCTGAGGGCGAGGCAGCCCAGTGGTTAGCGCTCAGGAATTGCACTCGGTAGGCCCGGGTTCGATTCCCGCCACTTCCAAAACTGCAGCCGTGTTCACGCGGAGTACGATCACGATAAACATGTGGGTCCTGAAGTCCTTCCGAGAGTTTGGTGGTAGGGGAAGGAGGGTACGGTCCCTGTGGATGCCTCCCTCACAGGGTTCCCGTCTAAATTGGGTGAATATAAAGAAAGTTATGGATATTGTCGCGGATGGCGCGGTAGCCCAGTGGTTAGCGCGCGGGAATTGCACTCAGTAGGCCCGGGTTCGATTCCCGCCACTACCCAAACTGCCGCCATGTTCACGCAGAGTCCGATCACGTTAAACATGTGGGTCCGTGAGTCCTTCCGAGAGGTTGGTGGTAGGGGAAAGAGGGTACGGTTTAAATTGGATGAATAAAAAGAAAGTTATGGAGATTGTCGCGGAGGGCAAAGTAGCCTTTACAAAGATAATTCTTGGGTGGACGCGGTAGCACTGTGGTTAGCACGCGGAAGTTGCACTCGGTAGGCTCGATTCCCGCCGCTGCCCAAACTGCCGTTGAGTACGATCACGTTAAACATGTGGGTTCGTAAGTCCTTCCGAGAGGTTGGTAATAGGGGAAGAAGGGTACGATCCCTGTGGATGCTTCTCCCACTTGGTTCCGGTCTAAATTGGGTGAATAAAAAGAAAGTTATGAAGAATATCGCGGAGGGTGAAGTACCCCCAGTGGTTAGTGCGCGGGATTTGCACTTGGTAGGCCCGGGTTCGATTCCCAAAATTGCCGCCATGTTCACGCGGAGTACGATGACGTTAAACATGTGGGTCGGTAAGTCCTTCCGAGAGGTTGATGGTAGGGGAAGGGGGGTTCGGTCCCTGTGGATGCATCCCCCAATGGTTTCCAGTCTAAATTGGGTGGCACTTCCTGGCCGTCCAAATAGTTACCTTACACCTTTCTGGTGGGTCGCGCCAGCGAGTTTGCCACGGTCAGAATTTTCAAGGGTAGCGAACAGGCTGGTCGCCAAAGGCGGCTAGTAATAAATAAATGGATATAAAATATATTTTAGAAATGAACGATTCGATCCTTATTATATCATTTTGACTGGATAATATCAATTACGGTTTTCAGGTTTAAATGTTAACGGATGCCATAACCTTGCCAGCTGACTTTTGGGTCGCTTTGGATGACTTTCACCGGCTGCTGTCCACTCAGCTGACGATCTTTTTGATTCATGTATGTAGTAATGGATCCATGTTTCATCCATTATCACATCCATCACACATATTACATAAAAAAATCCTTCTTTTCTCGCTTGAACAGCTCCAAACAGCGCTCTGAATCGTCGACGCGTTGTTGATTTTGATCCAGTATGAGAAAACGCGGCACCCACTTCGAAAGCAACTTACGCTTGCTCAAATTTTCGCATAAAATTGTAAACACACTACCTTCCGATATCGCTAAGGGATCAGCTATTTCACGCATCTTCACTTTACGGTCTTTCAAAACTATTTTGTGGACTTTTTTTATGTTTCCCGGAATAACTTCCGGAACAACCGATTTTAGGCGACCAGAGCGTTCAGCATCATCGGTGTTTGTACGACCGCGTTTTAATTCAGCATACCAGTCAATAATAGTTAATTTCCCTGGTGCAGAGTCTCCATAACGCTTATCAAGCCACTGATTGGCTTCAACACTATTTTTTCCCATAAAAAAAAAATGTTTATTCAACACACGAAATTCTTTTTTATCCATTGTTTTGAAAATTACAAAACTGGGGTCACTAAAACCACTGTAACCTATAAACTAATTGTCAGAATGTTATGAAATTTTGACACGTGTCGTTTGAAGATTGGTACTATCTAGAAATTATATGGGTCTGTCAACAGTGTTGCCATATATGTATCAGACCGGAAACTTATTGAGTGAAGTGTTATTTGTAACAGATATGTTAGAGATGGATTTTTTGTATTTACTGTAGTTTATGCATAGTTTTCGATTAAAAATATCAATTTTATATATATATATATATATACATATATATATATATATATACAAATGGTAAAACTAATACATATATAACGTTTCTGACAAAAGCTCTTTCATTCTATTCTTCCTCTTAGGTCAACGCACGGAATTTTAAGAAACCGTTTAGATTGTATCATTTTTATAGCTAGTGGAATTCTTATGTACAGGCCAGCTATGACGGGTGAATAACCTTCATGGTTTTATACATATTCTGATATAAGATATGATAATGGATACTTTGAATTTTATCTTAAAAGAAAACAATTCAAAGGCATTTAAAGAAAGATCTGTATTCTTTAAGCAGTTTTCTCTATGCAATTTTTTGGCTCTCGTGGGCGGCATTTGTCTGTTGAAGTATTTTTTAAATTTATATATACGTGACTCTACGTGAACAGTGAACATGATCGGTGTTTTATGAATTTCTGTATTAAAAAAAATTGAAAATGGGTGTGAGTCTGTAGCGAAAGTCATGTGCTGCACATATCATATTCTTTTATTCTATTAAATTCTAAAATACATATAGGATTTTGTAAAGAAGAACACACTTTAAAATACAGGAGCATTACAAATGAATTATCCCTGTTCTGCTGTAGTTAAATTATCTTTATCTCTCATCTGGGTACGTATGTAGTACATAACACAATGACTTTTACATTGATGAAAATGTTCTGCCTGAGAATATGTTCGATAAAAATAATGGATATTATGTTGATGTTGTTGCAAAATTAACTCTGAAACTTAAGAAAATTTATTGATTACACTTAAAGTTTAATTTTTTGGTTCATTTGCTTAAAAAATTACCCACTTCGCTATCACCCCTTTTCGGCACGTGCTATCACTGCTAGAGTCAAAATCCCCTTTACTGAGGTTTTGTTAAACTATGGTTTTGACAAAATCAATTGTGCATATGTTGAAATGTCGCCATCCAATTTTGATTTCATTCCGACTGTTACTATCTCTCCAGAAAGAGTTGATTATAGGCACTTTCATTTCGACAACCGGGCAAATTTCATTCATGTATATATAAATAATAATTTATTTTATAAAGAATTTAAAGTAACAATTTATTAAAAATTTTAGATGAAGTAATCATTACATAATTATGATATGATGTATCAGTACATAATTACGATATAATGTACCATTACATGATTACTATAATATGTACTAGTGAGACCCGCGGGCCTTATGCCCTTATAAGTAATAAACAGAAAACACGGAAGGAAGTTTCATACTTTTGTTGAGCTTGTACGCTACGTAAAGCTCCATGGTTACATCGCAATTTTTCTCTGTGAAAGAGGTATAGTCATTGCATTATGTAAGGAACGAGCCGCCAACATCATGGACTCACTTTTAGTATTTGATGTTATACGCTCGTAAAGTTCCATGGTTTGCACGCAGTTTTTTGCTGTGAATGGAGTTAGAAAGAAGGAGGCAAAACTCCTATGGATGAAATGATTGAAAATGCTATAATGCTTTGAGAATTATATCTAGGTGTTGCCAAATGTTAGTAAAGTAGCTGCTACTATTAGCTGACACAATAGAAAAGCATAATATTTAGTATATGTATTTATGATTATTTTTAAATTAGGAGTTCCCTAATTATGAGTACAAGTAGCCAGTATGCTTTCATAGTTGTTGTGTAGAGTACAGAATATAGGGAGATAATAATAAATTGAAAGGTAAAATTAATTTGAATACTTAAAAATATTTTGTATTGTTTCAGTTCTACTTTGCATTGCGCTAATAATTTATTTTTACAAAATTGACCGTTTAAATAAATATTTTAGGTCTTCCGCCCTAGAAATCCATACAATGATGGAATACTTATATTATCCCAGCGCCATATCTGAATAACTGCCTCAAACGATATTAGTGTTTTCTTAATATGAAGTTTTAACTCCTAACGTTTACCTTTATGGAAAGAAGTATAATCATTGCATTATGTAGTTAGCTGACCGCCCACATCATGGACTCATTTTCAGTATCTAATGTCATATTCTCGTAAAGCTTCAGAGTTCATCAAATGTTTATCCTTGATCCAAGCACGTTTGGCAACACTTTGTAGCAGCTGTACCCAGAGATAGATAAACAGATAAATCAAGGTGTTTATATTAATAATCATTACATAATTACTGTGCTATAATTCATGACGTCACAGATTGTTATGCTGTCATAGAGTTTTCAATATGACTTTTAGCATAGGATCCACCAACATGTAAATCTGCCATTGAGGAATGTAAAAGAAATGCAAATTTGTTTTTTACATTGAAATCGCGAAATGTAAGTTAGCATTTGATCTTCTCATAACGATCTCAATTACACGTAGAATTTAATACTCTGCACAGAATAAAAATTTCCTATTTATTTTTTAAAACTTGTTCCAGTAAAATGCCATATTCCGAATGAGTTAAGATGAGGAAAGATAAAATAATTTAACTTACGCGTTATGATTAAACTGCGTGTTAGAATTTCTGAGACGTAGTGGAACTAAAAATGCTTTGGCTTTCCTGTATATGTGTGTTTTTAAAATAATGTACAATGCAGCTGTAAACAAAAACGCAGCTCATCACAGAATCTCTTTAACATACACAGCTCTAGAATACAAATAATTTATTTAGAGAATTGCTACGTTGCCATTACATTTTTGTTTCGTGGGGAAAATATTTACGCAGACGTTCTACTGATGTATATGTAAGTTCATTTAGAAAACATGAAATGAAACCAAGTAGTGGAGATTCATTATATTAATATTTAAACAATGATAACTCAGGCCCTAAACTCAGGCTTAAATAGTTTTGCACGCGTGTTTTTGGGTTATTTTAAATTCTAGAGAAACTGCTGTGTAGAAACACAAATTTAGCAGACACTTCAGCCTAGTTCATGAACTTACACCAATATTTATGAACCTTTTATGATTCACACACCCCACGGAAATGTATATACTTTGTATATATAGATTAAATATATATGTATATATATATATATATATATATATATATATATATATATATATATATATATATATATATATTGATATAATCTATTTATTTCTTCAGAAACATACGCATTGTGTGTTCATTTTAACAAAATACTTGGATCCGACGAAGAGTTTTGTTGAAATGAACAATTCACTTATTTAGGCCTGGTCCTTGTCCGCGTGTATAGCATTAATGGTTGTATTTTAATTGTTTTTCTACTATCGATTAAATACCATTGATATTTGTTGATTATCTTTATCTCGATGACTCGAAATTTTTATTTTTTTCCCATTTAATTAAAGATTGGCTATTTAATACTCCTTTTTTTTTTGTAGGTTTTATATAAAGTTGGGATTTTTGAGTTGCAACTTCTCTCTATTCTATCATTGGACTTTCAAGTTATTATATATATTATATATATATATATATATATATATATATATATATATATACAGAATTACTTAAAAAGTAATCACATTTTTAAACCCATTAATAATCAGTCTATCAAAATCAAAACTAAAATGCTAAAATTATATACACAATTAAATATTAATTGCAAGTTTTTTAAATTTCCTTATGTTACTTTGGTTCCTAAATTCCATAAATCACCTCTCAGTTTTAGAATAGTCACTTGTGGACATAATACCTTTATCACTACAGCTAGTAAGTTTTTGCTTAACTGTTTAAATAGAATTAATGAATCTCTAAAATTAGGAATTCAGGATATTTCATTTTAAACAATAGTTTTGATTTAGTAAATCACCTTAGCAAGCTTCCACACATTCTTGGTTTCCATACCTTTGATTTTAAAGACCTATTTAATAATATTGTCATTTAAGATTTATATAAAGTTATTATCTCTCTTTATCATGACTATCTATCTTCCAATAATGTTGCATTTAATGTCAAAAACTTTCCTATGCTCTTGCACTTTGTGTTATACAACAATTATATTATCCAAGGTGATAACATTTATTTAAAAACATCTGGTGTACCACAAGGTGGCTGTAGTAGTAGTATACTCGCTAACTTATATCTTTATTATTATGAATGTCATTTTAACTCTAATTCATATATTATATATATATGTTGACGACTTAATTTGTATTATCATTGATGATTCCGAACCAATTAATATTGATTTTTACCCATCTAACCTAGAATTAATTCCTAATGAGCCTAGCGTTAGTCGAACTGTAAACTTTTTAGACCTAAATATAGATACCCTCCATAATCATGTAATCACCAATCTATATGATGAAAAAGATTCTTACAACTTCACTATCATAAAGCTGCTATCATACCAATCTTGTAATTCTATTCAATTGTTTAGAAACATCATTTTAAACCAGCTATTTCGAATACATCGACTTTCTGATCCTCGGTTTCACTTTCTCTACATCAATAATCTTAAACGCATTTGTCAAAATTACCAATATCCGGAAGTATTTGTAAATAATATTATTAATAATTTCAAATATACCACGTAATATTTTTCCACATGCATTATTTATCTTTGATTGGATAATTCATTTTTGAGAATTCATCCATTCTTATCACCTAACTTACCACTTGGCCTGAGTCTATTACTGTTTACTATTTTCGAATGACTATTTTCCACTTGTCCTGAGTCCTATACTGATTACTATTTTTGAAAGTCTCCATACATATTATGTATCGTTCAAATGTATTCATTCCGGTGCCCACTCGCATTGACAAAGTGAGGTGAAATGCTCAGTCGCTTCTTCCACTTACACGTGGTAACTATGCTTCTGAGTTCATATTTCTGTTCGAGGAGGTATTAATTTTCTGATTTGTAATTCTCTCAATTGATTTATTTTTCTCCTTCCACTAGCCAGTAGACAGTTCCAATGGTGTCTATAGTTAAATACTATCGCCATTGTCAGAAACTGGCTATTCTATCGGTTTTAATTCGAATTGTATGGCTGTCCTGATGAGAATGTAATTTCGAACTAACCGCCATTTTTTGTGTAGTTTCAATTGATTGTTCTCTATGTCTTAATCTTTTATCTTGAGCTGATTATTATTGCCTTTTCTCATTTTTGCCGTGTTTTCTTTTTATTTATATTTATATTTATATACTTTTAATTGTGAATTTTGTATCCTAATATTCTTCTCATCCCCCTTTCCATTGTAGTGATATGTTACCTTCTATTTTTAACACTTTACAACAAAGTTGAAAAGTGTTTATGACTTTGTTCATTCTGTCTGTCTGTCTGTCTGTCTGTCTGTCCGTTAGCACGATAACTGCCGTAAAAATGACTTAATCAAAATGAAATTTTAGTATGTTGTTCAGACGGTCTGAAGGACCTATGGGAATATAAATGAATAATATCACACAATTAGTTTTGGATTGAACCCGGGTTGAAAAAATGAAATACATTGAGCCCTATGGGACCTAATTTTTCTAACATTTTTTAAGCGGATTTAAAATTCACAAATTGCTTCAAAAATTTTAGGTAATAATCAAATTGTTCCATAAAATATATAAAAAAAAATTCAGCTAAATATATTCAGTAGTTTTTTAAATAAAAATTAAAATAATAATTACACATCTTATATGAAACGATCACGTGACCATGATATGAAACGATCACATGACCCACTTCAAAATGAGATATGGCATCCATCTCGTTTCAAATTCGTGATTTTTTAAAGTTCTTTTTAATTCATATTGAGTGTTGTATCCATCCTAAAACTACTTTATTTCTGCTTAAATTCTGTGCATCTACATACTAAAACAACACAATGACAATATATTTGAGTTTAAATTCTCATTCAAATTTGATTATTTCTACAATTAAGCCTATTTTTCACCTATGTAAAATGTAAACAGCAAAATATGTAGAATGAGTTGTATTAGAATTACTGTATTTCTTTAACACAAAATAATTCAGTCCATGGAGTCTGCATGGCTGATATGAATGAAATATTAATTGATTTTATAAACAGAAGGACGATATTTTTCGATGAAGTTTTAAGCATAAAGATTATGAATTGTAGCTCCATGGTCTTAATTTTTAAATAAAATAAATTATTATAGTATTGTGATGAATGAAATGGAGAAAGTTATGAATGAAATCCTGCTTTTATAGAGAGATCCAGGCGTGTTATTTTTTCTATGACGTCATTTGAATTAATTTCAGTTGTTTTCGATGAAGTTTTCAAATATAATAAATTATCGTAGTATTATGAGAGATTTAAAAATATTACCGTGGAATGTATTGCATTTTAGAGATATTTAAACCACGCAATTTATATTTCAATGCCGTCTTTTGAATGAAGTTCATTTTTTTCAATGAAGGTTTAAGTTTTCAAATATATTAAATCAATGTAGTATCGTGATAAGTTTTAAAATATTACCGAGGAATGTATTGCATTTTCGACTTTTTTAAATAAAATTGCATTGAAGTTGGAAAGTGTTTCATAATCAATGCTTTAAGCATGATTGATCTTTCTTGTTATCCTTAGTCTTGGTCTATAGTTACTCATTTGTAACAGATATGCTAGAGATGGATTTTTAACACTTTACAACAAAGTTGAAAAGTGTTTATGACTTTTTAACACTTTACAACAAAGTTGAAAAGTGTTTATGACTTTGTTCATTCTGTCTGTCTGTCTGTCTGTCCGTTAGCACGATAACTGTCGTAAAAATGACTTAATCAAAATGAAATTTTAGTATGTTGTTCAGACGGTCTGTAGGACCTATGGGAATGTAAATGAATAATATCACCCAATTAGTTTTGGATTGAACCCGGGTTGAAAAAATGAAATACATTGAGCCCTATGGGACCTAATTTTTCAAGCATTTTTTAAGCGGATTTAAAATTCACAAATTGCTTCGAAATTTTTAGGCAATATTCAAATTGTTCCATAAATATATAAAAAAAAATTCAACGAAATATATTCAGTAGTTTTTTAAATAAAAATAAAAATAATAATAACATCTCTTATATGAAGCGATCACGTGACCATGATATGAAACGATCAAGTGACATACTTCAAAATGATATATATGGCATCCATCTTGTCTCAAAATCATGATTTTTAAAGTTCTTTTTAATTCATATTGAGTGTTGTATCCGTCCTAAAACTACTTTATTTTTGCCCAAATTCTGTGGATCTACATACTGAAACAACGCAATGACAATATATTTGTGTTTAAATGCTCATCCCAAATTTGATTATTTCTACAACTAAGCCTATTTTTCACATATGTAAAATGTAAACAGCAAAATATGTAGAATTAGTTGTATTAGAATTGCTGTAATTCCTTAACACAAAATCATTTAGTCCATAGAGTTTGCTTAGCTGATATAAATGAAATATTCATTGATTTTAGAAAGAGAAGGACGATATTTTTCGATGAAGTTTTACGCATATAGTTTAATTACTTGTAGCTCCATGGTCTTAATTTTTAAATAAAATAAATTATTATAGTATTGTGTGATGAATGACATGAATGATGGAATTATTTATGAATGGCTTTTATAGAGAGAGCCAGGCGTGTTATTTTTTCTATGACGTCATTTGAATGGATTTCAGTTGTTTTCGATGAAGTTTTCAAATATAATAAATTATCGTAGTATTATGACAATTCTAAAATTATTACCGAGGAATGTATCACATTTTAGAGATGTTTAAACCAGGCAATTTATACTTTAATGCCGTCATTTGAATGAAGTTAATTTTTTTTTATGAAGGTTTAAGGTTTCAAATATAATAAATTAATGTAGTATTGTGATAAGTTTTAAAATATTACCGAGGAATGTATTGCATTTTAGACATGCTTAAATAAAACTGCATTGAAGTTGGAAAATGTTTCATAATCAATGCTTTAAGCATGATTGATCTTTCTTGTAATTCATATTGAGTGTTGTATCCGTCCTAAAAACACTCCATTTTTCTTAAATTCTGTCCATCTACATACTGAAACAGCGCAATTACAATATATTTGAGTTTAAATGCTCATCCAAATTTGATTATTTCTACAGCGAAGCCTATTTTTCATCTATGTAAAATGTAAACAGCAAAATATGTTGAATGAGTTGTATTAGAATTGCTGTATTTCTTGAACACAAAATCATTTAGTTCATGGAGTCTGCATAGCTGATGTGAATGAAATATTCATTGATTGTACAAAGAGAAGGACGATTTTTTTCGATGAAGTTTTACGCATGAAGTTTAATTACGTGTAACTCCAAGGTCTTAATTTTTAAATAAAATAAAGTATTATAGTATTCTGATGAATGACATGAATGGGAAATTATTTATGAATGAAATGCTGCTTTTATAAAGAGAGCCAGGCGTGTTATTTTTTCTATGACGTCATTTGAATGCATTTCAGTTGTTTTCGATGAAGTTTTCAAATATAATAAGTTATCTTAGGATTATGATAATTCTAAAATTATTACCGAGGAATGTATCACATTTTATAGATGTTTAAACCAGGCAATTTATATTTCAATGCCGTCATTTGAATGAAATTCATTTTTTTCGATGAAATTAAGTTTTCAAATATAATAAATTAATGTAGTATTGTGATAAGTTTTAAAATGTTACCGAGGAATGTATTGCATTTTAGACATGTTTAATTATAATTGCATTGAAGTTGGAAAGTGTTTCATAATCAATGCTTTAAGCATGATTGATCCTTCTTGTTTTGTTCATACAGTAGTTTATGCATAATTTACGATTAAAATCTTTCATTTTATATATATATAAATATATATATATATATATATATATATATATATATATATATATATATATATATATATATATATATATATATATATGAATATATAAATATATATATGAATATATATATATATATATATATATATATATATATATATATATATATATATATATATATATATATATATATATATATATATATATATATATATATATATATATAAATTAAAATAACAAAAACTAAAGTGCAAGAGTGTGAATCAGTAACCACAGTATCAAACCGCGAGCAAAATAAAGCGTGTTGTGAAAAGCAAAAAGCAACGAGGAAGGGCCGAAAAAGTAGAGCACGGAGAGGCCAGGACAAGGAAAACATATTAAAGAATAGTATATCTGCCAGAAACGTCTTCAGGGGCACATTCTAGACAGATATACTAAAATCCGTTGTTTCTATGATTGCATAAAAACACGTGGTTAAAATATTATGCAATCTGTGCCCAACAACGGAATAACAGAAAAAAAAAAAAAATAGGATAAAATTCAATAATAGAATATAAAATACCACATAAACATGAAATATAAAATATATATATATATATATATATATATATATATATATATATATATATACATATATATATATATATATATATATATATATATATATATATATATATATATGAATGATTGGATAAAGGTTTGAGTTATTTTCAACAATTGAAAGTGGACGAAAATCAATTATATATTTTCTATAAAATATACCATGGAGTTAGATTTCTTTTTAACGCCATACATTTTACTGATTTACACATGCTGTGTGAGTTAGATATCATCGTTTGATATAAAAAAAAAAAGACACATTTTTATTCGTCAAATTTACAAATAGAGATTACAGATGTTTAACTGTTTGACAACCAGCTAAGTTTGTAAACAGTTAACTAAAGAGTAAAACCACCCGTTCACATATTTTTATTGAAATTATTTAATAGCATTTGAAGTACTTTAATGATTTTAGAAGTAGTTTAATCGCGTCGGGTGATGGCTTTGTTTATGTAGGATAAAAATATTAAGGCGTAAAGAGGAAGATGAGTGAATCCGACAAAACTTCAAATGACTTGGATGTAACTGGTGAAGGAACTTCAGAAGAAACTAATGAAACAGACAGCATTGAAACAACTAGCACTTCTGACGGAAAAGAAGGAACTGTTGCTTCCGAAACGGAAGAAACTGGAGTGACTGAAACCTCAGAGTATGTTAACCTATTTAAGAATATATAAGTTTAAATTAATTGCTGAACAGATCAAGTTCCATGTAGCTCTAGATGCTTGGTAAAACTGTATTGTACGGCCTGAATATCGCCATCTCCGTTTGCTGGCAACTCCGAGGCAAACACAACAATCGGAGTTTTGCTGGCAACTACAGCAAAACTCCGATTTGCTGGTAACCTCAGCCGTGTCAGTAGATACATCAAGTTCTGACGTTGGCAACCCGGAAAAACCCAGTTTGGCGTGAACTTGGTGGGGACTGTACAATATTTTCATAAATACTATTTTACCCAATTTGGATCATGTATCACTTGGATCCTTTTTTAAATGCTGCCAAATAATTTTTAGCAGTTTATGGTGTTGAATGTATGTCGCTACACTTACGCCAAGCAAGAACTAAGTAGAATTTGAGTTCGGTAGACTACTAAGAATAACGGGTACTTTTCCATTTCGCCGGCGCAAATTTCGCCAAGCAGATTTTATTGGCGACAACTCACAGTATGCGCATAAAAAAATGTTAATAAATGTTAGCTCTAAGACTTGTTTTGAAAATGTGGCGGCAAAAGGTTACCAGCGGGGATATTCCGATGGGCGTCGGTATTTTTGGCGACTGTATCGTCTGGCCCGGCGTAATGGAAAACTACCGAATAACGTAACTAATTACATATTAAAATAAATTGTCCTTGCTGAGACTAATTTAAAGAAAAATAATCATAATATAATCTGAAAATAATTAAATTGAGTTCCATAAAGGAAAAATTAAATAAATATTTATATAAAATATATTTTAACGTTAGTAGAGTATGATATTATGGTATTTTCAAAATTTAGCCTATTTCACCCCGACGTAAGAGATATTTTAAAATAATGATAATTTGTTCTTAGTACTTACAGTGACCACACGTCACTAAATAGTTTAAGCTAATAAAATCAGGCTCATTTCAATTACCACATTTGGAGCACTGGAATATAGCAAAAATAGTATAAACTTTAGAAATGAGGTTCATTGCAGATAGCAGCATTTGAGGACTTGCTTTACGTTTATTATGCGCTCATCAGCATTGAATAGCCAATACAGTCAACCACATCCTATAACGCGATTAATTCCTACCGCGTTATATGGAAACCGCGTTATAAGAAACTCAGATTAGTGCAAATCAGATTAATTCGTACCGTGCTGTATGGAAACCGCACACCGTGTTGTATGGAAACCGAATTATAAGAAACTCAGAATTACTCCAAAACAGAACATTTCGTACCACATTACATGGAAACTAATAATCACTAATTAATAATCATTGCCACAACAATGTTGTATATTTCTGCATTTACCGGGGATTTTCCTGATAACTGAAATCGAAAAATGGTGATGAAAAAACAGGGGAATTCCCCATTCATTTCAACTCTAAAAGTGTAATAGAAAAATGCATGCTTTAGGGAGATTGAAACTAATTGAGTTGTATTATAGAGAAATCGTGTTATAAGACTACCGCTTTATATGGAAACAGCGTTTTATGAGTACCGCGTTATGGGAGGGCTGTCGCGATTTTTGCTCCGCGTTAGATGAAAACCGCGTTATGAGAGTACCGCATTATAGGAGGGTTGACTATACCTGTAATAGCAGCAAGCAGTCTTTCTATGTATCATAAATTTTACAAACCAATAAATAAACTGACAAATTGAGTCTTACAATGCAGTTCAATTAGTTATTTAGCTACTTCAAATACTTCAGTTTAATACCGAGTCAAGTTAACTACTTCAAATTTATTAGTGCATAGAATAAAAGATGAGACTAAATTTGTGGTATCAGTGGAGATTCGCCAAATTGGACATATAGCAAGTTTTCTTGCTGCCGATGTTTTTATCGATTATGCCTCACTGACTTGAGCATAACAAGTGCGAAAGCGCCATGGATTCTACATGATGATCCAGCAGCCACGAACAACAACGTTTAAAATAATGTAATATGTCGAAAAATTCAAATAGAAGAATTTTCCAGTTAGGTGACACCAATATACCGATAAAAATAAATATCAGAATATTTCTGCTGTTTATTACGTCAGACGGTAATTACAGATATATCTTTTATCAATCGAAGAGCATGACTTTTTGTCAGAGTAACAGAATATTGATTTCAGAGACTTACTGCAAATCTTTCAAATCCTACCACAAATCTTTTCAAATTCTTGCATATGCTGATGACATCGATGTTATAGTCAGAACCATCAGAAATCTAAAGGAGGCTTATCTTGCTTTGCAAAGCGCTGTTGACAAAATGCATCTGCAAATTAGCAAAGACAAAACTAAATACATGGCTTCCACCAGAAGTGGGTCTTCCCCCTTCGTATTTGAGGCTGGATTATACACATTTAAATCTGTCGAGTACTTTAGTTTAACTTAGAGATTAATTTAGAGTTCGGGTATTTCTTCTAAATCTCTTCAGTGATACTCTCAGAATAGCTAGAGAAATACTCCTCTAAAAGAAAAGTATTTCACTCTGAAAATATAATGTTCTTTGATTGACTAAAATAGACCCGTAATGATCATCTGACGTATTAAAACATTAGACGATATTTTTGATTTATTTTTGAGGGTATATGCGGCGTCACCTAACTAAAATTTTCTACTATTTCAATTTTTCGGTACTTTACATTATTTTAAAATCTGATATGCGAGATCTTTAGCTTGTGTTATTCGCTTGTATATTGCTTGTACTATCCAACTTATATTAACAGCAATTGTATTGCTACTCTAACGCGAGATCTACAATAAGCATGACAGTGCACTTCTTCTGATTTAATATTCTTTAACCACAAATAACTTTGGTAGCGCTTGTAATGGAATTATGCACTCTTTCTAGAACATCTGGAAGTATCCAGGACTTAAGTGAAACTCAGTCGACGTTCACAATATCCTCGTCCAGACCATCGCAAACATCGTTAGACTCACATTTGTTACCTGGTGATATTCTAGGCCTTGAAGGACGTCATATCCGGGCAGAAGATTTCCAATGGGGAATATCGCCCGTCCCGACACTGGCGGAAATCATTGTGGAATCTGCATGTGACATTGAAGGTACTCATACAATTTTCATTAATTCCAAACTTACCGATTTTTTATTTCTCACCCTATTGTACTATGAAGTATATTCCCTGCCCCCAAATTTTCTGTTTAGAAGGAGAGGCTCATTAAAGTCTTCTGAAAACAATCCTTATACAGTGTGTCCCATCAAGACCGCCCAAACTTTGCACAGTAATATATAAAATTGGTCAAAGAACTGTACCTCTACGACCCAAATTTTTCCAGAAAAATGTGAGAGAAAAGTACGACGTCATATCCGGTGTACGAAAAACAACTTTATTGGAAACATAAACATCGGTATTGGCATATGTTTTCAGACAAAGATGTTAAAAATATTCACCGCGCATATCGAGACATGCATGCGCGCGCCGTGGAATGACGTCCAGCCGTAGTTTGAATCGTATTTAAAAGGCTGTATCTACTAGCTACCGGCAATCGTCGCATGGTGATAATGTATTCCGTACGTGAATATTGCGACATGTACTTTATCTTCGGTCAATGCAATGGTAATACCTTACGAACTGCTAGGGAGTATGCCCGTCGTTATCCATCACGCTGTCCTCCTGATGCTAAAGTCATCCGCAGGTTGGCACGACAGACTGAGAAATACGGGAAGAGTCGACCCGACAGACAACCTCCACGATGTTGGTGGAAGAACGCACGGCGGGCTTACGCCAGCACAGGAAGATTCAATATTTCGGCGGGTGGAAGAAACTCCCGAGTTGAGCACACGCACACTAGCCAGGGAGCTAAATGCAAGTAGCAGTACTGTGCACAGACTATTACGGGTAGAGGGTCTATATCCACTTCGCTACAGACCCGTGCAAGGTCTACATCCAGATGACTTTCAGCGACGCATTGACTTGATTTTGTGAATGGCTATTGCATCAACACGAAGCCGATAATGCTTTCATTGCACATATCTTGTGGACGGACATGCTTCACACGTGCTGGGGTCTTCAACAGTTACAACAGAAAATATATGCTGGCTGTCCAAACAGTTGCTCATGTCCTCGGACGAGTCGGGCGGTCTGGATCTTTAACAAAACATATATGGTCAAAGTCCAATCCTCATGCAATCTGCCTGCAGAGGCATCAGGTGCGCTGGTCTGTAAATGTTTGGGCAGGCATAGTAGGCAATCGCATAATTGGACCATATATGCTGCCTGAACGGCTCATGGGACATTCATACTTAGTATTTCTGCGTGATGTATTAACCGATTTTCTAGATGACATACCCTTAGCGGCAATACATAGCCTATAGTTCCAGCATGATGGCGCTCCGGCGCATTTCAGCTCTCCTGTACGTAATTGGCTGAGTATGGAATACTCAGGGCCGCTGGATTAGACGCGGGGGTCCGGTTTTATGGCCGCCACGATCGCCAGATCTGACACCTTTGGATTTCTTCTAGGATTTCTATGGGGCCGTCTAAAGGAATTGGTCTATCGAGACCTAGTTACTACAGAAAGTGACTTAGTTGCTCGTCTTCATGCTGCGTGTACTTTTGTGGACACTACGCTGCTGCAACGTGTGCAGTCAGCTATTCCACGGCTCGCGCATGTGTGTCTCGATATGCGCGGTGGATATTTTGAACATCTTCTTATGTAAACATATGCCAATGCCGATGTTCATGTTTCCGATAAAGTTGTTTTTTCGTACAACGGATATGATGTCATACTTTTCTCTCGCATTTTTCTCGAAAATTATGGGTCGTAGGGGTACAGTTCTTTGGCCAAATTTTATGTATTCCAAGCGAGGGATCTGGCTATGCTGAATTTGGACGGTCTTGATGGGACACCCTGTATATTCGGAAACATACCCGTCTCCCAGCGTGTCTCTACGTTTTTTGGGTCGTGAACACGATAATTTAGAACGAATACATTTATCTCCATGAAAGTTTATGATTGGATTCATTATTTAAAAAAGATACGAAAAAGCAAAACCTAGAACAAGACAGAATATTTTGAAATTTCTGTAATTAGAATGGCAAATACGTATTCAAAAATTTAGATTCCTTTCTCGTCGAACAATGATAATTTCTGGAACAATATGGTAGTGTTGCAAATATAGGAAAATTATGATTTCAACTACGTATATATATATATATATATATATATATATATATAGAATAGATAGCAAATAGAATGTTTCTTTAATACGAAGCATACAAAAGGAATTAGGAATATATATAAATATATTAGAAATAAATAATAATAAAAATAAAAAATTCAAGGAATCGTGAAATATTAACATCACCATAGAAGCAAAACCACTGACATAATGCCGATAATAGAAAAAAGATCAGCACCGCCCCAAATTCGAAGATTAAAAGAACTAAATTCATCGTCAGGTCTAATTCTAATTACTCCAAACAAATGCCTGTTTCAGATTGGATAATAGTACATTACTATAAATGTCCAAACTCAGACTACAGGCACCAGAAGATGAAAAAATGGAGATAAGAAACAATAGGAAATTTTGTATTACCATGTGGTAGGAACCCTTCTTCTTTCAACTCGTGTATCTGCGACCAACCTCAGTATAATAAATATCTAGAAGCACCGGAATGAACATAGCGAAATAAACCTAGGAGGCAGTACGGACGTTCACAGCGACACTCCCGGATCCGTCCAGTGAGTCAGAGCAGGAAACTTGACTATTACGCGTGTAAGCAAAGTTGAATATGAACATGAAGCAAGGATGAACAATCTTTCAAAACGAGAGATTCATAGAAGAAATGGATAAACGAGAATGCCACTATGCAGCATTATAAGGGCGCTCAAATCGTAGTTTCAAACTGGCTAAAGTTAAAATTTTTTTTAGGGAAAATAAAACTGAAAACATTAATATAAATGTATCTTATTTTCAAATGATTTTGATTTCTCTTATTTTTTTAACTTATTTTATTTTTTTTTCATTTTCAAGCTTTTGTTAAGATCTAAACATTTTCTAAGGTTCTGGTTATGAAAAACCACTTTTTGGAATTTTTTGAAAGGCCCTGTCACCAACTCCAAATAACTGCGTTTCCCCCCAAACTACTCAACCAAATGAAGACAAAATATGAATATTTCGCTTCCCGTGCGTGCGCAAACGACTTTTTACAATATATCAATATCTTGTAAACCACCCGACCGCTTGAAGCTAAATTTTGTACGAATGTAACCTGTTACTTATTTTATAACCAATGTTGAATTTTTTTTAATGTTGAGACATGTCTAGCGCTTTATGCGCAAGAACAAATTTTCTTTCGGAATTGCGTAACCAGTTTTTCTTCAAACTACTCCATCAACTTGAAACCATATTTTGTCCCGTGTCTACGAGGAGTAAGGGCACATTAAATTTGTAGATCCGAAAGTCCTTTTGAGGTGTTTATGGCAGAATAAGGAGGGTACAGTCCCTGTGGATATCACCCCCATTGAGTTTCGATCTAAACTGCGTGATACTGTCCCGACCATCCATACAGGTACCTTACAGCTGCTGGTAAGACAGACCGTCTGGGTCGAAAGAAATAATTAAACCATATTATGAGCAATGGTAGGATACTACATGACTGTAAAAACAAAACACTGGGATGATTTTTTTTTGCGCACATATCATACGCTGCTGTGCGTAGAACGCGGAATATATTTTCTTTATTTTATTATAATATTTTCCAAATAACTCAACCAAATGATACGAAATTTATTTTACAAATTGGCTATTACGTAGGTATGGTTGTTTCAGTAGTATTCTTCATAGACATGAAAAATACTCAATATAGATGGGGAAATCTGAGAACAAAGAGCCAGTATTCTTTGCGCCATGAATGAAATTAGGTCTTAATAAATGTCTTAAAACTGGCAAGATTAACTTTGTCAACTTCTGAACAACTTAGAAAAGCCTTTTGAGAGATGCACGTTGATCAAAACTTGGTACTTTATTTAGTTTCTTTCCCCTTGCTTTCGATTGGAAAACTTTGACCCCTAGTTTTCCAGCCTTTTCTAGATTCCCACTAAATTGCTTTGGCAATTACATATTCATGTCAAACCAAAGCCAAGTGTAATAAAAATGTATGAAGGAAACTTCATATGGTGTTAAGTGGTGCATATATTTCATTTTCGACTGATTTTTGAGAATTTTATTTTTATTTTCGCCCTTATGTCGAACAGTCGTGAGAATTTTCGGAAAAACAGGAAGTGATATTATCTACATAATTGGAAGTAAAAATCTTTATTAATGTATTCCATTCCCACCAAAATCACACCCAGTTCATATTTGTCGTTAAGCTCTATCTACAGCTAATCCTGAAAAACGCGTGTTTTAAGGAAATTGTTTGAAGCTGATGTGGAGAAGTAAATGGATGTCCAAATTTTTGATGTTCTTACCTACTTAAACATTTGATGTTGAATCCATATTAGTTACTATCTAAGCTATTTTTTAAGCCCATTCTTAAACAATAGCTGTTTCAAGGAAAATGAGCATTTTTTAATTGGAAATGGAAATACTTAGGGAACACCCCAACCCCCATGAAAATGCGATACTGAATGCACATAAGTCGTTAGCTAAGATCCATATATAGTAGATTCTGAAAAATAAATGCTTCAAACAGTTTTAATAAAATCATATGTGGCGAAATTAATTGCCACCAAAATCCATGACCAATCCGTAACAGATGAGCGTTATCAAGTGGAGTTTAATATATCTCCAGTTCAAGGTGATATACAAAAGAGAAACAAAAAAGCTATCATAAATTTAAAACAATTAAAATGACAGTACGAACGCCTGGTAAATAATAAGCCAGACGACTTGGCACCCAAAGGGACATTAAGTCAGACGCTAGTTTATGAGCAATAAATAAAAATGAAACTCAGACGCTATGTTAAGAGGGGTCCAAACTTCGCTGTTGGCCTAGCTGAAAAAACAACGCCAGCAAGGGGAAGATAGTTGTTTATAGGTCTGTCCTGATTGGATAAATAACTTGCGTTGATGAGGGGGCTATCATCACCAATCAGTATTCGACAGCCTGAGGGAAGGCGTTTCCTACCGAATCCGAGTTCAAAAAAGTTTTCCCAACGCTAAAATAATGAGGAATTACTTTTCAAGACAGCAGTTGCCTAAAATTCACCGACCCAAATGAACCAGTCAAATCTCACAAGATGAGAGCATAAAAAGGAGGGAAATCTGCCGGTTTTCCCTGCAATTATCAACACGGTGAGTCTATCTATGCAAGTGCTCAGGTGTGTTAACAAGGTTCAGGTAGTACAAAGGCATATGCGCATTTTTATATGTTCATATGTCGAGAACAGTAAAAATTGATTTCGGCTTTATAATGTTATGCACCACGTGGATCTCTCTCTGGATCTTTTAAATCTCAGTTTATTTGAGAAATATAAACGTTATTACTGTAATTCATTACGAGTGTGTTCTGTAACAATAAGATAAACAGCAAATAACTAAAATAAAAATTAATTTAAATATTACAAAAATCAATTTAATGATTACTTGAATTTACTTTACAGTTGATTTAAATAGTATTTCTCAGTGGATGAAGTTTGGAGAGAGCTCTTTAATGAACGCTTGAAAACTTACTTATCATCACACTTTAATAACCAATTATTATAATTATTTACGCTACATAAGGAATTTAATACTGAATTATGAAGATTACTCTAGATTATTAAAGGAATAATGAGGATAGGTCGAAATAATGAACTTATTTCATAAGTGTCATATATGTTCTGGAATTGAAAGATATATTTTGTGCGGGGAACTTTCTAAGGAAAGCTGTAGCATATTTACGTTACATGTTAGAGTAATATGAAGCTAATCACACTGAATCTATCAATACAATTAGGAAGGAGGATCGAACTCTCGCCCTATTGTTTATCGTTTCACGTTTCATTGGCCGGTGTTGTAATGTTTAAGCCATCAGTCAGATGGAATTAATAAAATTATGATTAAAATGTGAAATTAAATTAATTGCTTAATGGAATCTCACTATAATTCAACAAACAGGTAATACAAAAAACTTCGTGGAAATACAACATACACTAAATGTAGAGATCAGCCCGTTTCTAGAGCAAGAAATAGCACTATTTTTCAGGACAAACAAGATGTGCAACCTCACTTATTAAAGCAAGCTCGGAAGAGGTGGAATAATACACGTAGCTCAAAGTTGGCGAAACGTTGCCATCGTGGACGAGAAGAAATGAGAGTGGCAGAATCCAGGTAGATCGATAAACGCGAGCCATGATACTTCTACTAAGCGGTAAAAATCACACAGAAGAGATATCATGGCAGAAAATAAAGAATGAACGGAAAGAAAACAAGGCGGTAAGTTCATAGCAAAGCAAATGGAAAACACTGGGAAAAAAATAAAACGGCAGAGGAAGAACTCGGGATTTTTAAATGAACTTTAAAAATAGAAACAATAAAATGAAATAGAAAAAAATATTGTAATTTCGTTGACAGAGAATTTAGATACACAGAAAATATGCAGAAATAAAATGGTTTTAGAACGGATTCAATACTAAATATAAATAGTAATGTTCCTTAAGAATTACGTTTTCACACAGCGAAAAAAAATGGTTGCCATATTTTATTTTGCAATGGGTCACGTGATTTCTTCATTTAATATGGGTGTAATTATTATTTCAATTTTTAATTAAACAAGAAAGATCAATCATGCTTAGAGTATTGATTATGCAACACTTTCCAACTTCAATGCAATTTTATTTAAAAAAGTCGAAAATGCAATACATTACTCGGTAATATTTTAAAACTTATCGCAATACTACATTGATTTATTATATTTGAAAACTTAAACCTTCATTGAAAAAAATGAACTTCATTCAAATGACGGCTTTGAAATATAAATTGCCTGGTTTAAATATCTCTAAAATGCAATACATTCCACGGTAATATTTTTAAAACTATCATAATACTACGATAATTTATTATATTTGAAAACTTCATCGAAAACAACTGAAATAAATTCAAATGACGTCATAGGAAAAATAACACGCCAGGATCTCTCTATAAAAGCAGGATTTCATTCATAACTTTCTCCATTTCATTCATCACAATATTATAATAATTAATTTTATTTAAAAATTAAGACCATGGAGCTACAATTCATAAACTTTATGCTTAAAACTTTATCGAAAAAAATCGTCCTTCTGTTTATAAAATCAAATAATATTTCATTCATATCAGCCATGCAGACTCCATGGACTGAATTATTTTGTGTTAATGAAATACAGTAATTCTAATACAACTCATTCTACATATTTTGCTGTTTACATTTTACATAGGTGAAAAATAGGCTTAGTTATAGATATAATAAAATTTGAATGAGAATTTAAACTCAAATATATTGTCATTGTGTTGTTTTAGTATGTAGATGCACAGAATTTAAGCAAAAATAAATTAGTTTTAGGACGGATACAACACTCAATATGAATTAAAAAGAACTTTAAAAAATCACTATTTTGAAACAAGATGGATGCCATATATCATTTTGAAGTGGGTCATGTGATCGTTTCATATCATGGTCACGTGATCGTTTCATATAAGATGTGTAATTATTATTTTAATTTTTATTTAAAAAACTGAATATATTTCGCTGAATTTTTTTTTATATATTTTATGGAACAATTTGACTATTATCTAAAATTTTCGAAGCAATTTGTGAATTTTAAATACGCTTAAAAATGTTTGAAAAATTAGGCCCATAGGGCTCAATGTATTTCAATTTTTCGAACCGGGTTCAATCCAAAACTAATTGGGTGATATTATTCATTTATATACCCATAGGTTCTACAGAATGTCTGAACAACATACTAAAATTTCATTTTGATTAAGTCATTTTTACGGCAGTTATCGTGCTAACGGACAGACAGACAGACAGACAGACAGACAGACAGACAGACAGACAGACAGACAGACAGACAGACAGAATGAACAAAGTCATAAACACTTTTCAACTTTGTTGTAAAGTGTTAAAAACAGGAATAATAATAAAAAACAAATAAGATAGAATCAACTAGTTTTGGAGGCTGTGTAAACTAAATTCGTCAAAAATGAATTGTGGAAAAATAACTCAAATTCGAAAGAATGAATGCAAACAAACAAGCAATGAAAAAAATCAGACAGGAATGTAAAATTAGATCAGATATTTCAAAACCGAAGGAAGGAATATTGATCATTATGTGATTTTTTGGTTAACTTTAGCCACGTGTGACATTCATCATTAAATGTGAAACTTGCTTGAATAATTGAAGCTGTTTAGAATAAAATACAGGATTATTTTCGGAATGTTCCAATATTTCCGATTCCAATAACTTGGAAACCTTGAAATTTAGTAATATAATTAAGTTTAAATAGTTGATGCAATAATAGGGACTATTTCAATAAACTTTATCCATTACCATAAGATTTCGCTAATCAAAGTAATTTAATTTGGGAATTTGAAATGCTATTATAATACGAAGGCTAATTCATCGTTCTGTATGTCAACGGATTTAACCGTGATACATTATCAGTAGACTATAGAATAACCAGTTGCGTTGTCAAACGTCTGCATGCCAACTTACTCCGAATTGTGTAATATCTAATATTCAATGTCAAGGAATTATTAGAAAACTAGTTATATTACGTCACAGTTCGCACGGAAGAAATGGCTACTTGTCACTCAATGTGACACTTGTGCACCTAAAAAAAAGTTCTGATTATCAAAAATGTTTCCAATTTAAGCATGAAAACGATACATATTTTACAGTTCTGTTAGCATGAGAATTGCGGTATGTAAAATATTATTTCATTTTCAGTCACTGTATGTTGATTTATTTTTAACGTTTCCAGGTATATTAAAAAAAATCAATTAATTATAGCATTATTTTTTAATTGTTTGATTTGAAGAATAGCTAGTAAACTATTTCGCGTTTGAGACGTAACTTGATTACCATAGTTGCTACAATGCAATCAATAACTATAAATAAATTCATAGTTAAAATTAATAAAAAAAATCGCCTGCTGTAACTAAAAATTAAAATATTTTAAGAAAAATTGAATGTACGCCTATAGAGTTAATTAAGAAAATTTAGGATATTTTTTCTCCTCGCGATGGCATTAAAACAAATTTTATATGTCTAGCCTTTCTTTATTTTTATCGAAATAAGGGTTACGACAAAAAATTTTGAGATTTATAAATTTTTAAAACAATATTCAAAGATTTCACATTTTTATATATACTTATAGGTCAAGTGTCACACATATGCAAAATTTCAAATTTCTACCTTCAGTTTGGCCTGTATAAGTGTCCCTAAGTCACTTAATCTCACACATCAGTTAGTATATGATATCTATAGTGTTAGTCTCAACTCAACATTATCTTACATTTAAATGCTATAGTAATTAATTTTACATGCCTCACATTCATTATATGACTGAAAGAAAAATGGGTATATTTTTCAGAATTTCTGCCCTAGAAAGTAAAATTTCGTATAAAACCACATAAAGGATGCAAAAATAGTGTTAAC
Source organism: Amaurobius ferox (assembly GCA_951213105.1). NCBI lineage: Eukaryota > Metazoa > Arthropoda > Arachnida > Araneae > Amaurobiidae > Amaurobius > Amaurobius ferox. The sequence goes on from OX578149.1 coordinate 63,738,404, forward strand.
CGATTTTCAAAGCCAAAAACAAAACTCCTCAAGGTTAGCAAAACGTGGAACCTACACTTTTTGCTAACCTGTTTGCAATTCTAAGGATATGCTGACCAGAGCAAGGTCGGCATACTGTTAGAATTGCAAACGTAGCTGAAGTAAAAAAGAGCTACCAATGGCGAGAGGAGGAAAAGGAGGTAAAAACCACGACGAAAGGGACGGATTTCATGATATTATGAATGAACGGTAAAAACGTGAAAAACATAAATGTGAACTTTCAGCAGAAAGATTCAAATCACCTATTTAGTGATTACAACTATGAATAGGTGCCCTACTTATGTTACTATCTACAAAAGTTTCTAAACATGTCGAGAGTTCGACTGTTTGCCAAACGACTGTTTACCAAATTTGTCGCTAACGTTGTTAATTTGTCGCCATGGTCAAGCAACCCATACCTTTAAAGAATAATGGGTACTTGTAAATATAGTTTTCCATAGTGTGAGGTAATATGCTGGAAGATATTTCAGATATTCGAACAATACGTTAAAATAATGCTTTAGTTCAAATATGGTTTATCGTATGCACATATAAATTTTCGCCAATAAATATTGAAAAGTACTTTTGGACCCTCAAGAAAACAGCCAATAAGTTTAATAATTAGTGATTCTTTTTCAATGTTATTTAGTTTTATAGAATATTTTAAAATGTATAACCTAATTTTTCAGGTCCTGATTTAGAAAATTTTCTAACTAACGCTAATGAAGAACAGAAACCAAGAATTTACGACAAATTATCACTAGATTTACCACTGAGTATAACATTACCTCGAATTGAAGAAGGAATTTACTGGAAAAGAATGTGCTTAAAATCTTGGCAACAAAGCGATATTTGGCGGTACTTGGATAATTGGAAGTCAATGTTTGTCCACCGAACTGTTCAAAACATGATTGAAAACTTCATTCCTGATCAATTTGATGCTCAAGAATTTGCAGAAAATTTGAAGATGTTCTCAGACTACTTGTCGTCTTTACGAATTCAGAAGTTAGCGAAAGTCAAAGAGCCAGAAATTTCCATAGATTTATCGTCTGAAGATTTCGATGAATTGCTGGATGACTTGGTTACTGCGCCGCCATTTGCAATTTATGTAGACTTTGAAAGAGTATTTGAATGTTTTCCTCATTTGCATGAGCTGATTGTTATGATTTATCCAAGATATCTGGATTATGAAAGCTTTCATTTTACTATTCTTGATTTTAACTGCTTCTTTAGAGGACTGGGCAAGCTGAAAGAACTCCAGAAATTAAGGCTTTCGAATGGAAATGCAACTAATGAACAAATTGCAATAATTTTAAGAACACTTTTAGAGCACAATTCGCTTTCAGAAATAGATTTGTCGTACAATTTTATTGACGATAATGTGTGCGGTTACATCGGAAAATTGTTATTGTCTAAGTGTCCCCTAAAATCGTTGGTTCTAAGAAATAATAGGATCATGAACGGTGGTGTAAAGTCAATTGCTGCTGCTCTGGTCGAAAATTCGAAGTTAGAAAAGTTAGACCTTTCTTTAAATATTATAGAAAACGAAGGAGCGTGCTTTCTTGCCAAGATTCTTTTGTCTAATTCAACTCTTGTGGATTTAGATGTATCGAAGAACAAAATGCTTTCTGGTGCAGGGATTGCTTTTTCGAATGTAATTAGAAAATCAGAGAATCTAAGAAGTTTAAAAATTCAAGAAAACTGTTTGGGTGTCGTGAGTATCTTCATTAATAATTTTTCTAATTATGTATTTTTACTCACCAATGAGTATTTTTTATACCACAGTTCAGTTTCATCTGGAAATGTTCCTTATGACTATCTTGGAAATTATTATGACTATTGTTGAGTTGATAAAAGGCTTTAAACGATTACATGTCATAAACTAAGAGTTTAGTACTTTAGAGAAATTCTTTAAAGTAAAATGTGTAATTTAAACATACTGCTACCTTACTTAAAATTTAATAATTTTATTACGGTCTTATAAAATAATGCATGGTTTTCAACTTAAGATGCTTCCGTGGTAAGTTATTTCGGATGTTATATTTGTGCATTACATGCAATTTTTTATAAACCTACAGTCGCCTGCAGATGTCAGACTATTGTATTCTTTCTTCAACGGAGAATGAAATCACTTATTTTTGCATTACTAGATGATATACTAGATGATATGCTAGATGATAGTCGGATTGAGTCATATTATAAGCCATATTCACCTCACAAAGATTCACATCCGAACATATTACTTAATCAAATTAATAATTTGTATTTCAGTATCTTCTTCATAGATAGCCGGATACACTATATTTGTAAAACACTTTTTGCGAGCTGAAAAGGAGAAAATGCGGCGCTCAAATTATTTCGCATTTTCACCTAGCTTTTCATCACTCAAAGTGTAGCAAGAGCAGAACTTTAAAGTCTTCAAATTGAATTTCCTCGTGTCACATTTGTATTTAGCCGGCACAATAGTAATCCAAGGTTCTTTAATATAAGGATGGGCACTCAACCCAGCAACCAATGAAAACGTTGTTAGCTTGACGTCATGGTAATTAAATCTCGTCATTCGTGATGCCAAGGTCCAGAGTAAACTTTGAGAGAAGTTACCGAAACACAAAAAGTTTTCGCATTATTACAGTTAAAAATTGTTTGTTAATAAAGTGGCAATATCCAAGCTTAAACATCTTGAAAAAGATTTTAAATTGTGCTGTGCACGCAGTATACAGTGACGTTCAAGGAAATTTAATGACTTCGGTGAGTAAGATGGCAGTCGCAGTTAACAAGTTGGGTCCCCTCTTGAGCTCGAGAACAAAATGCACGCGTTTTTAATTTCCATGTCATCATATGCGCAGAGGCAAGTGAAAATAAGGAAGTCAGTCATGCTCAGGATAAAAAAACCTGGAATAATCCTTGTACATTTAACTTTTTAAAAATATAGATGGCAGCACGTGACCCCATTTTTTACAATTTTTGTCTATTTTTTTAGCATGTTTAGCAAGCTGAGTAGCCTGTGTAGCATAAATTTATCATACCAAACCAATCAAACCAATTTCTTCTAAATAATGTATATAAGAAGCTTATGTATCTATATGTGTGCTGTGTATACATTCTAAGTGAGCGGATGGATATTTGAAATTTCATTCAATAATAGGATACTCTCTTATACACAACATGCATTTAACGTCAAAAGATGCTAAATTATTAGGTTTAAAATAAAATTTCTCATACAGATATTTAATTATTAACATATTTGTAAACAGACAGATGTGACTTTTAAGATAAAAAATTAAACTGGAGTGTGGCCCAATTCAATGTTCTCTTACCAAAATCCAGTTTTAAGTAATTTTTAATTTTTAACTTGTAGCCCCCCAGGGGAGCTAATGCCATCTTGCACACAAAAAGTGCATATCTGCTATTTTTGACTACAATCAATGAAATAACTACGTTTCGTGATCATTAGGCCATAAATAACGACTTTTTTTGTATGATTATGTGAAATTTCGTCCTATGCTGCCACGTTGACTAAATATAAAATTTCGAATACATTTTGAAATTTTCACTCGAATTTACAAAAATTATATCTAGTTCCAGATTTTTGTTAACAGAGCCGGTTATAAAGTTTCGCGAAAATTCAGTAATATTTGTGTCAGGTATCGTATGCGCAAAAAATCGATCGCAGACGGGAAAACATACAGATAAACAGACAGACGACCCTCACTCCAAAAATAGTCAAAACATGTTCAAGAGGTCCTAAACCATATATCGGCATCAAAATCTCGAAATTGATAATTTTCGCAAATACAATACTTTTTCAATACTACATATGAGAAAATAAAAATTGTGATGATCTTTAAGGAATAAGTATTTTGGAAAAATACTGAAACGATGTCATAAAGCCGCCTTGTGGGGGAAAGATCTTAAAGTAAAGTTCTCCTAACTACCAAACCTTCCACAAATCAGTTTTTACGTATTTTGGTGTAACAACTGAATTACTCCCTATAATAAAATGGCATTTCTTATCAAAAACACTTTTGAGAAAAATTATAAAACGTGTGCTAATTACGAAAAAATCTGATGTCGGCAGCATATAACCTTCCGTATAAAATGCAATGAGTTTACTTCTTCATTCACAGTAAAGCAATGATGTATAAGATACACGGAACAATGTTTTAATGTTGAATTGTACTCTGGACTCTTTTCTGGATGACAATATATAAATCTATTTTTAAGTACCTAATTACTTATATTTCGGGCAACTCTAAATTGACAATTATCAATAGCGATAGCATACGACATAAGCAACTTAGTCCATATATTTAAATATTTCAAGAATGAATTCATCAATTTGGTGTCATTTTCATTCATTTAACGTCAGGCTTATGGACATACACATTAAAACACAGACACACATATACACACAGACATCATCTCCAAAACGTTCGCTTCGAGTTTAGAGATGCTTGAAACGTGCTCTTTCGTCGAAAACGGTGGTATATTTATGTAAACCTTATTCCTCGGTGGTAAATTTATGTAAACCCTATAAAATAACTGCTCAACCATAAGAAAAACATAATATAAGAAAAGATAGAAAAAGACCAGTTGTGCAGTTAACAAGTATAGAGTTCTTGATGGCAATACTGATATTGTAACAAAACAGTGTTATTCATTCATTCTAATAAAGTAGTCGTGATAATTGTAGAAGAAAGAAAGGTTATACAGATTTGTGCTCATGGGGAATGGCAAGAGGAATATGTGCCCTTTCTTGGACGTTCAAGGTCACGTAATTGGGCATCAAGCTAATCAAATTTGTACGTCTTATCCTTGAGTTTGCCCCTCCTGGAAAAAGTTCTATGGATGCTCATAGTTATGCACTTCGCCAAGCAAAGCCTCATTCTCCTTACACTATGATGCGTTATTTGTATATATAATAAAACTATAAATTCGAATTTTATGTTAGTTATTATTTGTAGAATGCTGGCAAGATGTTCGCTGCTGCCATGGAGGACAACACCAATCTTCTTGAGCTAGATGTTCACTTCTGCGGTTTCAGCTTTAACGACGAGGGAAGCATACACCAAGCTGTAATCAAGAACCGAAAGGATGTGAAATATGTGGACATGGTCAAGAATATTGCTGCAGCGGAATTTATGTTCTAGACATATATGCATATATTTTAATCAAAAACTAATTTTTCAGTAACTTTTTAGGCCTAACTTAATGGCATCATTTAATACTAGAGAGCTATGCCATAATAAATTTATTTTGTTTCTCCAAAATCATTGCTTTTTTTTTAAATGGGTTAAAATGAATGATCAGCTTTCAGTATTTAAAGAGTTTGATTACAAAGGGCCTAAACCGTCTTCAGTCCCATGTGGTGCTACTGCTGGTACGCCTTCGTTTTTCCTACTTCGATGTCATTTATTACTAGCTACAACACGTCAGCCCCATCGTATGGGACATATAATCGAATTTGGCTCAGGTTAATTTGGAATTAAGTTCATTTAACATGATCTCTACGGCACTGCAACAATAATCAGGGTTTTTAAAAAAGTTTTATTTTAAATCCATTGCTTAGAATTTGGCGAATTTCCCCGAAATGTTACATTCTAGAATAATTTTAAAACATTCAATAGGTTTAAACAATGAAGTTTTTAAGTACTTATCTAGAGATTGAATATCGCATACTAAATGTCTTGTAATATATTTTCTTCTGGTACCAGAATGTATTAGAATGATGACACTTCTGCATTTGACGCAAGAACGGTTGCATCCTACAAGCAGATCAAAAGTAACTACAAGCAGATCAAAAGTTAACTTTCAAGTTGATTTGCCGTAATCTCAACATAGCTTTTTGCAGTTATTTTAAGCGCAATTTCTGAATATAAAAGGATGTACAGAAATGATACAATGACATCAAACCCATTGACTTAATTTTACTTATTGCTATTTGGGAATTGCTGACCTAGACTATGAAGGAAGTGATGAAGTACATATAATGACAAATTATATAAAATATATAGGTTTTATATTCAGTGTTACAATATAAGTATCCCATAATATGCCTACGTAGGTTTATTTGTAAAATATGTACCTTAGTATTTTACGATTCGCAATAAATTCCTGTCCTCTGTTGATATTTTCTATTGACGCTCTAATACGTTAAAATATTATTCTCCCTGAATATATTATGCTAAAATAGTGTAGCATGTAAATTGATTATTTGCATATTATACTATTATTATCTGTTCATGACTGCTAAACTATTTCAGTGTACTAACTGTACATGGAAATTTATTACATAAATTTCCATGCACAGTCGGTTAAATAGTATGCGAACTCCGTTGTTCATGTCCTTCATGCAGCATAAATGAACCACAAGTGAAGTTAGATAAGAGGCATTATCACGATTTAAATATTATTTTTATAAAATTGTATTTGATTATTTATATTACATTTAAATTGATTATTTACATGTTACACTATTATTAGCTGTTAATGACTGTTAAACTATTACAGTGTACTAACGGTACATGGGAGTTTATTACATAAATTTCAATGTACAGTCGGTTAAATAGTAAGCAAACTCCGTTGTTCATGTCCTTCATGTGGCATACTAAAGTTAGATAAGAGGCATTATCATGATTCAAATATTATTTTTAATTCTTTTGTACAATCCGAGGGGGGGATGAAGAAGCAGTGGTGTTTAGATATTCTTTTGACAAGCCGATCTTTCAATACAAAATAATTTTTACTTTTTGATACAGTTGTGTAGGAAAAATTTTTTGACGGTTAACCCCGTTTGAAGACGTTATGGACGTATTTGAAATACTTTAATTCAGATCCGCCTATCTGTTTGAGTATACTAGGTCATATGTGTTTGTCATTTTGTATGTGTGTATGTCTGTGAGATGTAGTGACGATAAGTCGAGAACAAATATTCGTACCTATGTGAAATTTTAAATGTGGATACATTAGCAGTTTTAGTAATTTCTATGGTTAGAACGGGAATTACTCAAAATGTTTACAACGTTGCTTCCGACGACGAAACAGAACAATACAGGTAATAATGGTGGTAGAATTATAACCAATGCTGGAAAATGCTAGTTACGCTAAGTACGTTATAAATATTTAGGGTATTAAAATAACAGACAGTAGCAAAAAGATTTAAATTCACCAGAGTGACAGACCTGTTTCTAATTTCACAAAAAATAATTAAATATATGTTTACAAATAATGTAAATGATTAAATTGAGAAGGAAAAGGTTTTTTTTATATTCTGATAATGTAGATGTTGACCTAATTGATACAGATATATACAAATGTATGAGAAAGCCAAATGGAGACTCATATTTTAAATACATTTTACTACTTTCCCTACAATACATGGTACAGTATAGGGAAAGTATTGGAATCATGTCGAAAATCAAAACTGAAATTTTTGACGAATCTACAAGTGTCTAGCAATTTAGAAGCCAAGAAAACTATTTTTTAGCTTGACGTCTGTGCATGTGTCCGTCTCAGTGTATGTCTGTTCGTATGTGTGTATATGTGCGTCTGTCTGTACAATATATGTATTCACGCTATCTGAAAAACTAATTCCATTTAGTAGATAGGTAACTTGAGGATTACCTTGATGCTGAATATATTTTGGCTCGATTCGGTAAATAAAAAGAACCTACATATTTTTGCAAAATGCCCCGCAAATATGTATGTATGTATCCACTCTAGCTGAAAAACTAATTGATCAAATTTTACAAAACTTGGTAGACAAATCACCTGTGGGATTTTATGGTACTGATTAGATATTGGTATGATTCGAAAAAGATAATGCCTTGGTCCGCAAAAAATGGTCAAACTCTAAAGTAAAAAATCTGATGTGGGCAACACATGACTTTCTTTATATAATGCAATGAATTTACTACTTTTACAGTAAAAAAAAGTTTTTCTTATAGTAGATACTTATATTCTTTCCAAGATATGGAATTTTCGTCAATTTTCGTCAATGAGTCGTCATTTTCATTGATTTAGCGTCATTTTTATCCATCAGACGAGATTTTAATTAATTTGGCAACATTTAAAAAAGTCGCCAAGTTGGCGACATTCTGCCAAATTCGTCGCCAAATTCTCTCCAAGCGCTATAAATTAAGAAATAAGTTATTATTATAGTAGATAAATGACTATTGGTGTTCAAATACAAATGTAGTACTCAAAGTATCTTTTTTTATGGATGGAACGAGCTAGATCCACGAGAATGATATCATCCAATTCATCGCATGATATTACATATAAAAAGTGAACAGGTTTCTCAACAGTTAATATATTTTTTTTAATTTATGATAGTTTTTGGTAAATTTATTTTTAAAATGCGCAATATCTCGAAAACTGCTCATGCTAGAGTTCTAAAATTTATTTCAATCGTTTTCTAATGAAAAATTACATAGGAAATGTCTATTTGTGTAACTTTACTAGAGGTTTTGACTTTTTGATGATTTCTTCAAAATTTCACTCGAAAATTTAGTGGGGTTCTGAACATTCGATAACGTTTAAAAACAATAGGCTTCCAGTACTCACGGATTGTGATTTTTGTACCAAATTTCATTCGAATCGCTCCATTCGTTCGTGAGATATTGTCTCCACAAATTCACTGACACACACACACACATTCACACACACACACACACACACGCACACACACACACTCACACACATACACACATACAGACATCACCTCAAAAATGTTCGATTCGTGATCAAAGATGCTTGAAACGTGCTGTCCCGTAGAAAACACAAATTCGAAACCCTGTTACTATACTTTCCTTATACATTATGTATATAAGGAAAGTGAAAACTACGTGTGCTGAAATATATCAATTAAATTATTTTTGACATTAAGTTTTGACGACAAAGAGATTAAGACCTACTCCAGAACTAACCGTTTTCGAGATATTTTATTTTTTTCTTATTTTTGCCATTTTTATGTCGCATTTGAAAATACGCCCAGTTTCCAAATCAAAATGAAACTTCAAATAAAGAAGCAAATTTAAATTAATTTTTAAATACTTATGCTATTCTGTACAATTAAATTAAATTTAATTAATTATGAAAGAAAGAAAAAACGAATTTCTGTCTGTAGGTCATGTGCTACTCTCACTACATTTTTATTAAGTTAGAGATAGAGCTAAAGAATATGGAATATGTTTAGCATGGCATAAGGAATTCAAGTGAAGAATCATACCCCAGATATTTTGGTATTATAAAAAAATCAGATGTGGGCAGCACATGACTTTCCTTATATAATGCAATGAATTTACTACTTTTACAGTAAAAACAATAGATTATTTTTATAGTAGATATTTATATTCTTTCCAAGATATTGAATTTTCGTCAATGAGTCGTCATTTGCATTGATTTAGCGTCATTTTTATCCATTTGGCGAGTGTTTTATTAATTTAGCAACATTTAAAAAGGTCGTCAAGTTGGCGACATTCAACCAAATTTGTCGCCAAAATCTTGCCAAGCGTTATGGATGGAGAAATAAATTATTCTTACAGCAGATAAATGACTATTGGCGTTCAAATACAAAAGTATTAATCAAAGTATCTTTTCTCATGAATGGAACGAGCTAGATCCACGAGAATGATGTTACTAAATTAATCGCATGGTATTACATATGAAAAATGAACATGTTTCTCAATAGGATTTTTTTTCCTTATTTTATATGACTTTCTGATAATTTTCTTAAAAAATGTGCAATATCTCGAGAACAGTTCATGTTAGCGTTCTAAAATTTATGTCAATCGTTGTCTAATGAAAAATTACATAAGAAATGTCTATTTGCGTAACTTGCGTTTTGATTTTTTGACGATTTTTTCAATATTTCACTTGAAAATTTAGGGGGTTCTGAATATTCGATTGCGTATAAAAACAATAGGCTTCCAGTGTTTACGGATTGTGATTTTTGTACCAAATTTGGTTCGAATCGCTCCATTCGTTCGTGAGATATCGTCTCCTCACACACACACACACACACACACACAGGTGGGCAAGACCTGTAAAACGAGGACGCTGTGTGTATCCTATCAAACTGAGAACCCTATTAAGGAATATATTTTTGGTGAAAACGTTAATGATTTCCCAGTTAAAATACAGTATACTTTTCATTTCTACTTCGTAATTTTAAAAAAATTAATTATTTCAACGCATGTTTTTTTCAACCAAAATGGGGACCTGGTGTTACACATCTAATATGTACACACCGTAAATCGCGGACCCGTGTCACACACCGTAAATCGCGGACCTGTTTCACACACCGTAAATTGCAGACCTATTTCACACACAGTAAATCGGGGACATGTTTCACACACAGTAAATCGGGGACATGTTTCACACACAGTAAATCGCGGACCTGTTTCATACATCTACAAACCGGGGACTTGTCTCATAGATACATCCAGTGACGTATATACAAAAATAGTTTTTGGGCGTCAAACCTCCGGCTTAGTTTGATTTTTGTTTAACATGGATCCGAAGCATCGCTAGACCCTTTTTGGGAGGGCACAAGCCCCTCCTACCTAATGTGTGTGAGGAAGCGTCCCCCCTCCCCCCCAAAAAATCAAAATTGTATAAATATATTTTTCTTTACTATTTGGAATAATATTTATATTTTCGCATTTAAAGTTTGAAATTTTCAACATATTACCCTCTCAATTTTCTGCAGTGAAATTTCACTAGTTCTAAATATTAGTCACTTGAGACCGGATATCTTATTAAGCTTAAGAAATAAGTAAAACGGCAGTCAACAACCATCTGACACTTATCCAGTCTCGGTCTGGGGGGGTCGGTCTATAAGGGGTAATTCAACATATTACCCTCTCAATTTTCTGCAGTGAAATTTCACTAGTTCTAAATATTAGTCACTTGAGACCGGATATCTTATTAAGCTTAAGAAATAAGTAAAACGGCAGTCAACAACCATCTGACACTTATCCAGTCTCGGTCTGAACCATTGACATTATAGGCGACTGAAGGATATTTTCCAGGAGGAGGCAAAAGATGCATTGCACACACGCACGCACATATATGCATAAAATATACAATGAAATCTGTAAAATCCACAGGACAGGAAGCGACAAATGCCTGTCTCCGGCCCCCAATCTTCGGCGCCAATGATTAACAAGTGTCATAGTCTATAAGGGGTAATTAGGTATCGTCGGAAACGATAGGCTTTTGATTTAAGAAGCTTTTCAATACTCTGAAAAATTGAAATTGCTTTTTATGAAACAAAAATTAAAAGTCACTTTTTTTCATTTTTGTCCCCTTGTAAATCAATTATTATTTTATAAAATAAATTAGCCTAAATTGACAAAATTGTATAACTGTTTATGAACATTGATAGAGAAAGTTTTTATTGTTTTAAAATAATAAATTTTACTGATTTAAAATAATAAATTTCCACATGTTAACATGGAAAATTATTAAGGCATAGCTGTTATTTATGTTTATACAAGCAAACACGGGCACCGGCACAGAGCCATGCCCCCCCCCCCTTCAGTTTTCGATTTTCTATATAATAAATTTTTTTTAAAAATTTCAGCATTTTTTAACTTTGAGAGAGTTATATTTACTGATACGGTTCCAAACTGTCATATGAAATAGACATGCAATTAAAAATAAAACTGCACTTCCCCAAAGTTTTCACAACATTTATTAGAAGAAAAAACAATAAATGCGGACGATCCGCATTAAAGCGACCCCCCCCCCCCCACCTCAAAGCGCCAACGTACTTGGTGAACGACTCCATATCCAGAAGAGTATATGCGAGAATTGATAGTTAAATTTAAAATACGTATTGATTGAATGCCAAATGGGGTAGGAGGGTGGGAAGAAAACGCTTTTCGCTCCTTAAGATATAGAATAATTTCGTTAGAATCGTTATGCTGAACATACGTTACACAGTCAAAACTCGATATAAGGTATAAGGTCACCCTTACGTATTTGAAAAAACTGACCCTATAAGCGGGGAGATCTTATATGTGGATATGGAACATTTCAGCCTGTAGCGATGGAAATTTAACTGCATACTGATCAGTAGTGTAAACATGAAATAAAAATAAAATTACATTACATTTTAATTTAATTCATTTTATTTATAAACCCAGAACTATGATAAATACTACAATAACAGTTTTGATAAGGAAACAAAAAACACGCACTCATTGAAGCTCCCCTTCTCCCCCCCCCCCTTCCCAGAAGCAGAAAAGTAAGTCTCTATTGTCTATTTTTAGATTTTGGATTTAGGTACAATTGACAGCTTTAGCGGCACTTTCACTTTGACCATTGTTACGAGAATGTCAAACTCTATAACTCTGTTTGTCGAGTTGACAAAATTGTCTTTTTGTGTAGACACCAAGGCAGGATGGCAAAAGGAGCAATTTGGCGGCAGGTACTAGGTAGAAAGGGGTGGTGGTCTTGAATTCCCTTGGGTAATTTGCTGCTGGTGAGAGTCGAACCCTTTTTCATTTTCCCCTGTTGTAGAGTAAAAGGTTCGGTGTGATGTAAACAAAATCCTGGTCACGTTTGGATAATGCCCAGTTGCCCATCGAAACAGACTGCTTTAACTGCAGACACAACTTCATTGCATTATTTAAAGGTTTACAGTATAACCTGAAAAACTTAGAGCTTTATAGGTATGTACATGTGTTACAACCATGGGCAGATACAGACTTTGCAAAAGGTGGAGGGAACCATTCAAAAGGAGGGCCCAACATTCAATTTCAACTTTGTTCCCATACGCATAGAACTAATGTTAGTTTTCATCATAAAGGGTGGGGGGCACTAGGTCCCCCGGCTCCCCTCTCAATCCCCGCCTGGTTCCAACCAGTGGCGTAACTATAAGCTTAGGGGCCCTTAGCACAGTTTCAAAGGAATCTAAGAAAAAATGGCCGAGGGAAAATATAACCGTGGAAAAAATGGCAGAGGGAAATAAATGACCGCTGAAAAATTTTATTGTAAATGAGGGGACCTTTATTTTTAGCTTTGCCCCAAATAGAGGTAATGCCATTTTTGTAAATTTGTTTACATCCTGGATCAGGATATTTTATTCTTCCGATCTCCCTCTGAAGATAATTTTATATAGCAGAAACAGAGATTCTGATACTTAATTTGGGAGAATTAAATGGTTTAATAGAGTGCTTTGAATAACAATATCATTTAGAATACAAATAATTTGCAAATAATTGTGAATTTAAAGTTTTTATATTATATATTCCGTACGAATAACAGATATACCTGCTAGTAATTCCATATATTTAATCAATGATTGAACCCATTGGTAATATTTTAGCGTATTCCGATTTATAATGAAATATTAGTTTTACAAAATTTATAGTCACCACTTCTATTGTATGATGTGAAAATGTGAGTTACATTTTAATTGCATAAATAAAGGTCTAGATCTTAGAACAATCTAAAATAAAGGTGTTGATCCTATAAAATTGGTTTTTGTTTGCTAGTTTTCTACTTCTTTAGACACATTAGGTTCAAAATCCAAGGAAAGAAAATATGATACGAAAGGCAAATATATGACAAATGTGAGATTTCTAACTTCTCCGGTATTCAAGTTATTATTCTAAAAATACACGTATACATTCCTATTGCGCGGCCCCAGGATGGACTGGGATGATAATTTTCAAAATTCAATAATACTGAATCCGTATCAGTCATTATCTGAGCTATCTATATCTATAACAGTTTCCGATAAATAAGTGTTTTATGCAAAAATTTTTGAAACGAAATTAGAAAATATACCGAAAGTGGAAATCTTTAGTGACCTACTACCCTATACCTCTTCTTAAATTGGATGCTGAATCCCTATCATTTATCATCTAAGCTATCATTTGTTATCAAAGATTTTAAAAGAGATCGAACCTTTTACAAAAGATCGGATTTTTTAAATAAAAAATATTTAAAATTTTTAAATAATAAATTACATATAAAAACTATTTAGGCAATACATTTTAAAGCATATTTATCTTTTATAATAATTTTTTGATTAAAAAAATGCTAACATTTTATTAGCTTCCGCACGTAATTTATCGTACTATATTTCATTTGATGTATTTAATATATCTGGGATATTATGCTCCATAGCAAAAAATAAAATTCCCAATATCTCGAAAACCTCTCTTAATAATAGGGTCTACCACTATTCTGTTAAAGTAACTTGCAAAGCCTTCACCACATTTGTTAATAATGAATGTATTTCAAATTTCCTTCTGTTTATATTGAGAATTGCGCATTTTGCAAATCGCATTTAATTCACTTATAAATAGAAAAAAATATATATTAAAAGTAATCTGACGTGGGCAGCACATGACTTTTCCTACAGACACAAATATATTTTCTTATTTTGTATTTCATGCTGCGTTAAATTGAGTTTAATTGCAGAAAACCACATGGACACTTTTCTGATATTATATCGAATTTGCATTTTTAATGTACCTTAGTTTCATTCAGCAACTGCGCTTTAAAGTCTTCATCAGATCCTCGATATTCTTTATTCGAATCGCAGTAACATCTAATCAGTACGAGGGTAACCCACAAGTGATTTATCTACCGAATTTTGTGAAATTTGATCAATTAGTTTTTTGGCTAGAGTGGATACATGGGGTTTTTGAGGGTCATTTCGCAAATAAAGGCGGTTTCTTTTATACTGAATCATACCGAAAAGTAATTAGCACCAGGGTCACGCACAAGTAACTTACCAACCAAATTTTATGAAATTTGGTCCATTAGTATTTGAGCTTCAGTGGATACATACATCACACAGACAGACCACACACACAGACGTCACGCTAAAAGTAGTTCATTCGTGTTCTACAGGTCCCGAAACGTGTAGATCCGTAGAAAACTCCAGATGTGATTCTCGGCATTATTCCAATACTTTATCTATACATTAGCATGTATTGCAGCGAAAGTAAAAATATATTACAAGAAGGAAGATCAGTCATATATAAAACATTGGTTATGAAACACTTTCCAACTGCAATGTAATTTTATTTAAACATCTCTGAAATGCGATACATTCAGAAGTGATATTTTTAAAATTATCACAATTCTACAATAATTTATTATATTTAAAAACTTCATCGAAAACAAATTAACTGTGTTCAAATAACGTCATCGAAATATAAATCGCCTGGCTCTCTATATAAAAGCAGTGAATATTTCATTCATAAACTTTTTTCATTCCTTTTTTTCAGAAGCGATATTTCTAAAATTATTAAAATACTACAATAATTTATTTTACTTAAAAACCTAAAACCATGGAGGTAAAAGTACTTTATAATTCCATGCTTAAAACTTCATCGATAAATCAATACAATAGAATCGTCTGCTTTTCTATATGAAATTATTGAATGTTTCATTCCTATCAACTATACTGCAGACTCCAAAGTTAAATAATTTTGCGTTAAAGAAATTCAGCAATTCTTATACAACTTCTCTTACAGCTTTATGTGTTTACATTCTACATGCGTGACAATTTGGCTTCATTGTAGAAATAATCAAAGTTTGATGATCATTTAAACTCAAAATATTGTAATTGAGTTGGCGCAGTATATAGATGCACAGAAAAGATAAAAACTAAAGCGGTTTTAAAACGGATACAACACTAAATATAAATAAAAAAGAATTAAAAATCACGATTACACTGGGAAAAAAAGTGGTTGGCATATTTTATTTTGAAATGTGTCACGTGATCTCTTCATATAATGTGGATGCAATTATTATTTTAATTGTTACTTCAAAATATTCCGAACATATTTTGCTGATTTCTTTTTATATACTATATGGGATAATTCGACTATTTCCTAAAATTTTCGAAGCAATTTCTGAATTAATTTCGCTTAAATAATGTTTGAATAATTAGGTCCCTTAGAGTTCATTGTATTTAATTATTTCAATCTGGGTCCAATCCAAAACTAATTAGGTGATATTATTTGTTTACATTCCCGTATGTCCCACAGCCCGTCTCAGCAACATACTAAAATTTCCTTTTGATAAAGTCATTTTTACGACAGTTATCGTGCGAACGGACAGACAGACAGACACAATGAGCAAAGTCATAAACACTTTTTATCTATGCTGTAAAGTGTTAAAAAGCAACGATATGCTAAATTTGAACTAAATTTGAACGTTTAGGGTTCTCGAGCTGTAACGTGTACTTTCCTATTGTTGGTTTAAAAAATATAATACGAATTTAAAATTTGTGCTTTTTAAATGACTTGTCTTGTTGCGTTTTGAAAGATAATATTATTGTAATGATTTTCTGTAGCACTTGTCTCTTAGTCTAACTATCCCACATTCCGACAAATTTGACTACTTTTTAATATGCTGTCAAATTACTGAAAATGCTGCCGAATTGATAACATGATACTAAATTAATGACAATTATACACCCAATTAATGAAAATTCAATCTTTTGAAAAATTAAGTTCAATTTCCTTGAAAATCCCTGTCGCCCTGTGGTAATTAGAAAATAGTTTTTGTAAATTTGTTTACACACAGGACCAGAATGTTTTTACCTTCAGAGCTGCCTGTGAAGATAATTTTGTATAGCGAGAATAAATATTCTTATACATCCATTAAGGATAATTAAAATAAATACAAGCTGAATACCAGTTGAAAAAATACTGTGTCGCAATAAGTAACTCTCGAATAATGTAAATGTTTGATTAATTCGCGTTTCACATTTATTCGTCAAATCGAATATTTTAGTGTGCATACCCCCCCCCCTCCCCCCCAAAAGAAAACTTAAATTGCACTTTATTGGAAAACTTAAATTGCACAATTCTTTCTTTCTAACAATCTACCCGTACACCAAATTAAAGTCTCAATGTCTTCCCGGAGCATGCTATTTTATCATTTCACATTTCGAACGGTTTTTCCTATAGTGCACACCCATAAATGTGGTCTGGGCCTTCGACATCGACACCCATAAATAAACATTTTTGAAATAGTTCGTCTTTTATCAGATAATTGGTTCATATACCAAATATCAAGCCTCAATCACATTTAAATGGAAGTGTGTCTCATTTATTCGGAAAATCGAACGTTTTGATGTGCGGCAACACCTAAAGTAACAAATATTGGAAATCTGAAATTGCACACTTTCTTTTCTTCAAACTATTTACCCATATTCCAAATTTGAACTATTCTATCACGAAGCATGCTTTTCCTTTCGTTTCACCTTTCAAACTTTCCCTGTGTAGCACCCCCATTGCTGGAAAATTGTATTCATTTTGTGTTTTTTTATCAAATGATTTGTCCATATACCAAATTTCAAGCCGTTGAAAAGGAGGCGATTTTCATTTATTTGTCAAATCGAATATTTTATTGTGCGGCACCCCCCTGCTTTAGCAAATGTGGGAAAACTGAAAGTGCACACTTTCATCCTTTCCAACTATCTACCTGTACAATAAATTTGAAGTCTCTATGTCATCACAAAGCATGCTTTTTCTATCATTTCACCTTTCAAATGTTTCTGTGTAGGGTAATCACCCCCTTATATACACATTTTTTAAAAATTCCGTTTTTCTTGGGTATTGTATCAGATTATTGGCCCATATATCAAATTTCAAGCATCTATCACATTTCAAATTGACGTTTCTCATTTATTCCGAAAATCGAACATTTTGATGTGCGTCATCCCTACGGTAGAAAATATTGGAAAATTGAAACTGTACACTCTCTGCCTTCCAAACTATCTATCCGCACAACACATTTGACATCTCTATCTCATCCCGAAGCATGTTTTTTTTCTTTTTCATAAATTCATCTTTCGGACGTTTTTCTCTGAAGCACCCCTTAAACGAACATTTAAAAAAAACTGTATTCGTATTGAGTGTTTTCATCACATAATTAGTCCATGTGCAAAATTTCAAGCCTCTATCAAATTTTAAAGGAGCCGTTTCTAATTTATTTGGAAAATCGAACATTTTAAGGTACATGAAGGTCTATTTTGCCCACGAAGTTCTTTCGAACATGAAGGTATATTTTGCCCCTCGGACCTTTGCCATTCCCCCTGGAGTTTTTGAACTTTTTTTTTTCTTCCGGAAAATAAAATCCCATGATCTCATGTAAACTATTACCAAGTTTGATAGCATTCTGTCCAGTAGTTGTCCATTTATGGCCATTTCAAAGTGGAACTTTAATTGTAAAGACTCTGTATAAACTCTTTCTCAAAACGTTCGAATACCTACCTACACTCTTTGGCCATTAGACGAATATTTTAGTGTGCGGCAGCCCCCTGCTTAGCCGCAAAGAAAGATTAGTGTCAATCATTATCCCCTTGGAGTCCCAAATGAGGGGTGAAATACATTCTTCCCTGAAAAATTCTTCTCTACCGTGGGAAACTTAGAGCAAGGGGCATTCTTCTGATTTTCACCAAAACCTGTGTTCATTGCTTTTTGCTGAAAACTTTAATTCTTTATATAAAACACATACTCTAGATTTTTTGTTGCATATAATATTTTTTTACGCATATGTGTACATGTACATAAACATTTTATATTATGTTGAAATTATATTATTTCTGCAATGAAACACGCATTTTCTGGATATCGTTTGTGCGATATTTCAACATTTAATTCAAGCTAAAATGACACGAGTATTTACATATTTTTAACATTTTACAGCATAGTTGAAAAGTGTATATGACTTTGTTCATTTTGTCTGTCTGTCTGTCCGTTCGCACGATAACTGCCATAAAAATGATTTTATTAAAATGAAATTTTACTATATTATTCAGACAGTAGGTGGGACATATGGGAAAATAAATGAATAATAACAAACAATTGGTTTTGGATTGAACCCGGGTTGAAAAAATGATATGCACTGAATCCTATGGAACCTAATATTTCAAACATTTTTTAAGAGAATTTGAAATTCACAAATTCCTCCGAAAGTTTTAGGAAATATTAAAATTATCCCATAAAAAAATGAAAAAAATTCCGCAAAATATATTCAGTAGTTTTTAAAATAAAATTTTAAATAATAATTACACCTATATTATAAAAAGAGATCATGTGACCCACTTCAAAATAAAATATGGCATCCATCTTGTGTCAAAATCTTGATTTTTAAAGTTCTTTTTAACATTTTGCAACATTGTTGAAAAATGTTTATGACTTTGATCATTCTGTCTGTCTGTCTGTCTGTCCGTTAGCACGATAACTGCTGCAAAAATGACCTTATCAAAATTTTAGTTGTGCAGGTGGTCAGTGGAACCTGTGGGAATAGAAATGAATAACATCACACAATTAGTTTTGGATTGAACCCGGATTGAAAAAATAAAATACATTGAACCCTATGGGACCTAATTTTTCAAACATTTTTTAAGCGAATTTAAAATTCACAAATTGCTTCGAAAGTTTTAGGAAATATTCAAATTACCCCATAAAATATATAAATAAAAATTAGCAAAATATATTCGGTAGTTTTTTAAATAAAAATTAAAATAATAATTACATCCTTTTTATGAAGAGATCACGTGACCCACTTTAAAATAAGATATGGCATCCAACTTGTCTCAAAATCGTTATTTTTAAAGTTAGTTATTTTTAATTCATATTTAGTGTTGTATCCGTTCTAAAACCGCCTTATTTTTGCTAAAATTCTGTGCATCTACTAACTGAAACAACACAATTACATTATATTCGAGTTTAAATGATTATCAAACTTTGATTATTTCTATAACGAAGCCTAATTTCCACTTATGAAAAATGCAAACACCAAAAGATGTAGAATGTGTTGTATAAGAATTGCTGCATTTCTTTAAAGCAAAATTATATAGCTCATGGAGTTTGCAATACAGCTGATTTGAATGAAACATTCGTTGATTTTACACAAAGAACCCAGACGATTTTTTCAATGAAGTTTTAAGCATAGATTTAAATTATTTGTATCTCCATGGTTTTAAATTTTTAAATCAAGTAAATTATTATAGTATTGTGATGAATGAAAGAATTGGAAAAATGTTTATGAATGAAATGCTACATTTTTATAGAAGCGATTTATATTTCGATGACGTCATTTGAATAAATTCCATTTGTTTTCGATGAAGTTTTTAAATATAATAAATTATTGCAGTATTATGATAATTTTAAAAATATTACCTAGGAATGTATCGCATTTTAGAGATGTTTAAACCAGGCATTTTATATTTCAATGCCGTTATTTAAATGAAGTTCATTTTTTTCGATGATGTTATAAGTTTCCAAATATAATAAATTAATGTAGTATTTTGATAATTTTAAAAATATTACCGAGGAATATATCGAATTTTAGAGATATTTATATAAAATTGCATTGAAGTTGGAAAGTGTTTCATAATCAATGCTATATGCATGGTTGATCTTGTTAATTTATATTGAGTGTTGTATCCGTCCTAAAACAGCTTTGTTTTTGCTTATTTTCTGTGCATCTATATTATGAAATAACGCAATTACAATATATTTGAGTTTAAATAATCAATGCCATCCACCTTGGGTCGAATTCGTGATTTTTAATGTTATTTTTAATTTATATTTAGTGTTGTATCCGTCCTAAAATCGCTTTATTTGCTTAATTTCTGTTCACCTATATTCTGAAACAACGCAATTACAATATATTTCAGTTTAAATGATCATTAAACTTTAATTATTTCTACAAAGAAGCCTAATTTTCATTTATGGAGAATGTAAACACACCAAGCTGTAAGATGAATTGTATAAGAATTGCTGAATTTCCTTAACGGAAAATTATTTAGCTCATGGAGTCTGCAAAATAGCTGATATGAATGAAACATTCATTGATTTTATATTGGGAAGCAGACGATTTTTTCGATGAAGTTTTAAGCAGACGATTTTATAGCAGACTTTTTCGATGAAGTTTTAAACACAGATTCAAGTTACTTTTACCTCCATGATTTTAAGTTTTTAAGTAAAATAAATTATTGTAGTATTGTGATGAATGAAAGGAATAAAATAAATGTGTATAATGAAATATTTACTTCTTTTACATAGAGAGCCAGGTCATTTATATTTCGATGACATCATTTGAATAAAGTTCATTTTTTTTCGATGAAGTTTAAGTTTTCAAATATAATAAATTATTGTAGTTTTGTGATAATTTTAAAAATACTACCACCGCTGAATGTATCGCATTTTAGAGATGTTTAAATAAAATTGCATTGCAGTTGGAAAATGTTTCATAATCAATGCTTTATGCATTATTGATCTTTCTTGTTTATAATATTTTGTATTCATATGGTGTATATCACATAGATATTCGTGTAGTAGTATTACATACATAATCGTTTTCTCAAATTCGAGATTTTGATGCCAATATGTTTTAAGACCTCCTGAACACATTTTGCCTTTTTTTTTAATGATGTCCCTCCGTCTGTCTGTGGTCGATTTCTTGTATTCCCGATAGCGGCCACGAATATTAACGGATTTTCATGAAATCTTATATCCAGCTTTGTTATAAATAATCTAGAACATGATATACTTTTTTTTTAATTCGAGTTCGAAATTTATTCTAAACTTCATATTTTTTTAACATGACAGCATAGAACAAAATTTGAGATAATCATACATAAGAGTTTATTTATGGCTCAATGACCACGTGACTTCATAGTTACAATCATTGTTGTGAAAGATAACCGCAATATAATTTTATTTTTCGTGATGTCATTAGTCCCACCGGGAGGCAAGTTACCCCCTCCACCCACTGTTAGGTATACTGTTAGGAAGTGCGGTTTTAATCGATTTTTTTTGCTCTTTAAAGTGAAGGGTAACACACTATAATTGTAATCATTTAGGTTCTTTATACCGATTTTTCAAAAAGATTTTGTAAAATAAAACAAAATAAAATAAAAAATAAAGAAACTATTAAAAATAAATTATGTTATGAGAAAATCGAATTGAGCCAAACTGCAGTTAATTTTCCCCGAATATCGGAACTATATTGAAACGTAATTACATTTAAAAATTTCCTGCGAAAATTGCCAATTAATATGTAAAGTTCTGTTTAAAAGCAAATGACATAATTTTTAGAACGATAATCTACACCGTTCTTGCGATATAGTCGTTATTGATCCAAAATGGGGAAAATCCTAAAACATTATATATTTTCACAATTATTATGTAACAAAATAACTTAAGTACATTTTACCAATAATTAATGGACACTATTGTTTAATAGTTAGTTTAATAGTATGTTTAATAGTTACTTACTAGATATTAGATATTTTACTTTTCTCCAGAAACACCATATCTCACGAAATAATGAACCAATTTACTTCAACTTTTTGTGCATATTTTAATTGGTAACTGCAATAAGCCTATTCATTTTAGTGATATCTGGTTGAAGAAAGTTCTAATTTGTGTTGCTGTTTTCCAACAAAATAAGAATCTGTTAATCTGTAGTGGAAATCATGAGTTGCATACGTTACTTATCTATATTTCATTTTCTTTTTGAAAGAAAATACGCTGATTTGGAAAAACAATGTTTCTCTATTGTACTCCATTGCAAGTATAATGATAAATTCTGTAAATCGAATGCTATATACTTAATCAACTCTGTCATATTTATTGAGACCTAATAAGAATGAACAATAGAAAAAGTAAAAAATTAGGACGGAAATTCAAAGTTCCCAGATTAAATTCACGGACTTATTTTGTGGCTTAAGGTTTTGAGAGCTTGAAAATTGTAAAGAAATTGAAAATGAATATATATAAATAATATAGAGTATTTATGTTAAAAATGTATAAACTATGGAAGTATATTGGATGAATAAGAAACTCCTAACAAATTTTATTCTAGAGGTCACTGTTTGAAGGATTAAAATTCTCCGCTCTCAAATTCTTTTATCTTCTTCCTGTGGGTCAGGAGAGTCGTATCCTCTGATCTATTGTACGTTATCTCTGATGGGTGGTGTCAAAGGTGTCAACTGCCTGCAAATGGGGGTCAACCTGTTTGGGATAGGGTTTGTCCCATAGCCGTGTTTTTGAGAGATTCTTCCACCCGTATGTTCGCATGTCCAAATTTAAGTCAATGTAATTGAAGCGCTTATAGTGTTAGTTGGAACGTCCGTAGCTTGGAAAACGTCGAAGTTTGCATTCCATCTCGAACGAATATCCAAATGAAGCTTGCGAAAACCAAATGTCGCTACTTGCTTCGAAAATTCGACAGTAGACAATTTATTTTGGACTAGCCGCCTTTGGCGACCAGCCTGTTCGCTACCCTTGAAAATTCTGACCGCGGCAAACTCGCTGGCGCGACCTACCAGAAAGGTGTAAGGTAACTGTTTGGATGGCCAGGAAGTGCACCCCACCCAATTTTGACCAAAACCCATGACATCCACAGGGGAGGCATCCACAGGGAACGTACCCTCCTTCCCCTACCACCAACCTGTCGGAAGGACTTACGGTCCCACATGTTTAACGCGATCGTACTCCGCGTGAACACGGCGGCAGTTTTGACAGTGGCGAGAATCGAACCAGGGCCTACCGAGTGCAATTCCCGCGCGCTAACTACTGGACAACCGCGCCCTCCGCGACAATCTCCATAACTTTCTTTTTATTCACCCAATTTAGACCGGAACCCAGTGGGGGAGGCATCCACAGGAACCGTACCCTCCTTCCCCTATCACCAACCTCTCGGAGGGACTTACAGACCCACATGTTTAACGTGATCGTACTCCGCGTGAACACGGCTGCAGTTTTGGCAGTGGCGGGAATGGAACCCGGGCCTACCGAGTGCAATTCCAACGCGTTAACCACTGGGCTACCGTGCCTTCAACCCCGTGGAGTTAACAAAGTTTGGTTTAGTTTAATGACGTTAAAACTAAAAAGGAAATTTTAAGGCACCGTGACAATCTCCATAACTTTATTTATTTTTATTTTTTTATTTCTTCAGTGTTTACGCTTTTCATTAATATCATTTAAAATATTCTCATTCCATAGTCGAAATCATTAGTACTTTTTGAGATGAGAGGATTTAAAAACCAAAGTTCGTTTTTTTTTAACCGAAAGTGACTTTTGTTTTAAAATCTTTAAAAAATATTATAATTTGTTCCTGAGATTTGAGATTGATATATTTTTACTCGCATTTGTCTGCTCTTTCCGGTGGTGTGATTTGTTTTTTTCTACGACGTCTGGATGGTGGAGAAAAAAAGGGAAAAACCGTCGAAATCGCATAAAACATTAAATAACTAAAAAAATAATTCAAATTTTAAAAATCGGGTTTTACGTGTCCCCCCCCCCCCCCCCCCGGATCTCCGATTGCGAAATTTCGTAGCTCTCCGACGCGCGGTCGCTGAACGTATAGTGTGTAAGTCACACACACACAGACACACACATAGACATTGCCTTTTATTATATAGATAGCGAGTTTTGTTTTATCCGCTGTCATTTGACCATCTGTGGAAACGGTGAATTTTACACCAAAGACGTGTCCGCCACTCCATCTAATATTAAATATTGGAAAAAAGCTAAATTTAAACAAAACGTTTTGGTCTATATACCGATTATGCCAAAGGGCATCAGCCAATCATTTATCCACAAATCTGGATTACCAAAAAGAATGTATTACGCGTAGGCTCATTCATCATATACGTGTTAATTATAGAAAAGGTGAATATGTCTTTTGACCTGACCTAGCCAACACTCATTTCGCAAAAATCGTATTGGAACCTTTGAAGTCAGAAAATGTCGAATTTGTTGATAAGTACATCAACCCTGCTAACGTCCCAGAAATTCGTGCCATTTAAGACTTTTGGTCGTATTTGCAGTCTTTGGTATATGCAAATCATTTCCTTTTGGATGGATTTTAATCTAGATTTTGAACCTCATTGGGCTAGCCTGTCTTGGATCAGCTGAAGAATGCATTCGCTTCTGAAGAATAACGCGAGAAGTAGCTAAAATTCCAAGTTTAACATGTCGTTGGCTTTTGGGGTATATTTAAAAGTCTTAGGATTTGAACTTTATCGGTGTAGCTCGTCCTGGGCCCGACCTTGGACCTATTTTTTAGAATAACTGGAAAATCGGGGAAACTAGAAAATATAAATTTAGTACATTCTTATATTTTAAGGAATATTTTAATTCCTTCGATTTAGAACCGTTTTGGGCGAACCCGTTTTGGGCCCGCCTTAGAAATTCACTTTTTGGGGGAATAACTCTAGAACCGGAGTATCTAAAATTTCCAAGTTTAGAATGTCGTTGTCATTTGCGATATGTCTTATATATTATTTCTTTGGATTTTGATTCTTTCGGGCTCGACCGTCTTCGGACCCGACATAGTGATAATGTACTGTTTTTCGAGAATAACTCGTGAATCGGAGCAGCTAAAAATTCTAAATTTAGTATATCAATTTCTTTTGGGGTTTATCATAATTTATAATTTGAACCTCATCGGGCTATCCCGTCTTGAGTCAGCCTTAATAATGCGATCGTGTTAGGAATGCGATCGTGCTAAACTTGCTCCCCCAAAACGAGTGCATTCCTAAGACGGGCCTTAAACGGTCTAGCAACAATAAGGTTCAATATCTAAAGAATTAAAATATACCCCTAAAACGATGATTTATAAAATAGTTTAGCTGTTCTGCTTGAGTTATTTAAGAAACGAGTACATTACTATGTCGGGGTCAGGGTGGGCTCTCCCGATAGGGTTCAAATTCGAAAGTATTAAACTTTATCCCAAAAGAAAATGATATACTAAATTTTGATTTATTTATCTGCTTCGATTTTCGTGTTATTTTCGAAAAACTAGTACATTTCTACGTCGGGTCCAAGACGGGCTAGCCTGATAAGGTTCAAAATCCAAAGAAATAAAATATACCCTAAAATACAATGATATACTAAATTTAGACATTCAAGCTGCTATAGTTTTGGTGTTATTCTTAAAAAACCGAGTACATTCTTTTTTTTTAGGCCCAGGACGGGCTAGCCCGATAAGGTTTTAAATCCAATGAGCTAAGATATACCGCAAATGACAACGACATTCCAAACTTGGAACTTTTATATACTCCTGTTCTTGAGTTATTCCCTACAAAAAGTGAATTTCTAAGGCGGGCCCGATACGGTTCAAAATCGAAGGAATTTAAATATTCCTCGAAAAGTAAGGTTGTACTAAATTTATATTTTCTAGTTGCCCCGATTTTCCAGTTATTCTAAAAAAGCAATGTCCATTCCCATGTCGGGCCCAGGACGGGCTATCCCGATAAAGTTCAAATCCGAAGAAACTTAAATATACCACAAAAGCTAGCGACATGTTGAACTTGGAATTTTTAGCTATTGCAATTCTCGAGTTATTCTTCAAGAACGAAAGCATTCTTCAGCGTACCCAAGATGGATTAGCCCGATGAGGTTTAAAATCTAAATTAAATTCCATCCAAAAGGAAATGATATACTAAATTTACATTTTTAGCTACTCCGATTGATCGAGTTATTCTTGAAAAGCGAGTAAATTTCTATGGTGGGCCAAGACGGGCTAGCCCGATAAGGTTCGAAATGCGATGAAATGTAATATACCCCAAAGGACAATGATATATAAAATTTAGACATTCTAGATGCTCCGAATTTTGAGTTATTCTAAAAAAAACGGTATATTCCTCTTGTTGGGCTCAGGGCGGACTAGTCCGATAAGACACTCATGTTGATAGGATTGTTTCTAAAGTCTCGTCACAACTTTATATTTTTAACCAACTCATTCCTTATCTTAATGAGTAGGGCGCGGATTTTCATGCACAATATTTAGGCCAAATAATATGCAAATATGCTCAACATTATATATGAATATTTTTTTCTGATGCTCAAAATTATTGCAAAATATTCACAAAATATGCACCTAAGTGTGGAATATATGCACTTAATTGTGCATATATATCGATACATTTAGTTAGTGGGGCACCCAGATTTTTCTCTGGGGGGGATTAAGAATTTCTTTTAGAGAAATATTTGTTATTTTTACTCTTTTTGTATATTAAAATGGCGTCTCGGGGGCTTCATGCCCATAAGCACCCTTATGTGCACCTATGCAAGGGCGTAGCTAGAAAGTGTTTTTTTTTCGGGGGGGGGGGGTATATGAAATCAAATTTTGATAACTTTGAATTTCTGGCATGGGGGATATACCCCGATATCACTCCTGATTACATGCCTGCACCTATTATGTATTCAGTTCCAATAAAATCCTCCATGTTTCCTCCGTACTTAATATGGAAAACATTTTTCTGGGTTCTTTTTCCTACTTAACTGAATAATTTGCTAATTAGATATTTGTTTAGTAATACTAACTTTAAATACCCGTCATTTTTTAAAATACATTTCCATTATTTGTTTTTTAATATATGCAATTCTTTACATTTCATATTGTTTTTAACTTTCTTTATTAGCAATAAACTCATGTTATGGAGGCATGAGTTAATCATAACATATAGAGAAAAACATTAATACAAAACGAAGATATAGTAAAGAATAACTTAACTATTAAAAATAATATAATAAAATGAAATAATGTTTTCATTGTTCCCTACACGGGCGGTATATCACACTGGACATGGAACGTAAATTTTTAACATTTGGATTTTAGAATAATTTTGTAAGCTTTTCTATTTTCTAATAAACGGTACGTAATGAATTTCTTTGATTAAAAAGTTCTTGAATTTGGAATATTAATAGTTTGATGTTCGGTATATAAGTTGCTAAGAATTCCTAATAATAATAATAGCCTAGCTAATCGATAATTTCTGTCCCCGTTCTATTGCGTATAAAAATGTCCGCTTTTTACTGGTATAAATAATGTCCCCGTTTTACTGTGTGTAAAAAATGTCCGCGTTTTACTTTGTGTAAAAAATGTCCGCGTTTTACTGTGTGTAAAAAATGTCCGCATTCTACTGAGTGTAAAAAATGTCCGCGTTTTACTGTGTGTAAAAAATGTCCGCGTTTTACTGTGTGTAAAAAATGTCCGCATTCTACTGAGTGTGAAAAATGTCCGCGTTTTACTGTGTGTAAAAAATGTCCGCGTTTTACTGTGTGTAAAAAATGTCCGCGTTTTACTGTGTGTAAAAAATGTCCGCATTCTACTGAGTGTGAAAAATGTCCGCGTTTTACTGTGTGTAAAAAATGTCCGCGTTTTACTGTGTGTAAAAAATGTCCGCGTTTTACTGTGTGTAAAAAATGTCCGCGTTTCACCGAGTGTAAAAAATGTCCGCGGTTTATTGTGTTGTTGTTGTTGTTGTTGAAACCCAGACCGTCCGACCTACCAGAAAGGTGTAAGGTAAACGCGGTTTATTGTGTGTAAGATTTGATGCTTTGTTTATTGCTTTATTTGCAGTTTTAAGTCCCCAAAATAAATCTTTGGCTATCTCAGGTGGGACCAACCTTAACGCGATCTCCGACAAGAACCTACAGCCTATGTATAACTAACAATAGCATAAAAATAAATGCGTGTGTGAAATGAAGTATTACTAATTCCATTGCAATAAATTTGAAAATAGATGAAGCCTGTTCTGCCAAGTTAACTTTTTGCACAGCTAAAAATTAGATTTATTGAAATAAAGTCTACATGCTGAACTACAAAATATAACTGATCGACTACACTGAATTTTATTCTAAATTAAAATTAAAATTTGTTAAAGTGAGGATTAGAATGATTAAAAATAATTGGAACACTTTTTTTCATTCTATTTTAGCACATTGAAAAATGTAGCGAAACGTCTTGTTTCTGACAATAGCGGATTTGAGGGCTTCCCCCTCCCCCCTCCCCAGCTTCACGTCCGAAAAATATATCCTTAAGCATTCACAAAAAATAATCTGTGTTGATAACAGATCAGGCCAGCATCATCCCCAGCTGGGACCCTGACAACTTTTTCCGTGATGGCCCCCTCCTAAATATGAATAATAAAGAGGGGGGGGGGGGGGTAGGTCTGGTACGATCTTATGTTTACGTACTTTTCATAGATTTTTTCCGAAGAGAGATTAACCCCAAAAAACTACTCCTTGCTTACGGACTTGAAAAGGGAATTATGCATATATCAAACAGTTAGAAACGGCATTAAAGTAAAAATACAATTCAATCTTTAAGCGCTGAATAAAATAATCAATACGATGAATAAAAAACCTACAATTTTGACTTGTAAGTACCCAAAACCGGTTGTGTAATATCAAACGTGTGGAAATTACGAGTAAACGAGGACCTCCGTCCAAACACATTTTATAACATGAAAGCGGGGACCTCGATTTTATCGGATACACACCTGATGAGCGCGTCATACACACAATACACTATAAGCCTACTAATCGAGGACTACCTCCAGATTTATAAAAAAAAACTTTTACATTATAAATTTAGTCCTCAGATTCACGTTTTCGCAATAAAACAAACCGAGGACGTCCGCGGTGTGAAGGTGGTCCGCGGTTTGTTGGTGTGTAAACATACGAATGTCCCCAGTTTCCAGGTCTTGCAAACACACACACACACACACACATATACACACACACACACACACACACACACAGACATCACTTCAAAACTGTTCGATTCGTGATCAGGGATGCTTGAAACGTGCTCTCCCTTCGAAAACTCGAATTTGAATTTTCGACCCCGTTACAACACTTACGTTATACATTATTGTATATAAGGAAAGTAATATCTCAAGGGTTGTTTGTACATCAATAGATTAAATTGTGCGTCTAACCCTTCTGGAGTTATGGTTGAAAGAATGTTTGAACACAAGTTTTCGCGATTTATAATTTTTTCGAACAAAATTCCGAGACTTGTTATTCTCTTTTCTAATAGATTATTCTCTTACAAGAAAAGAAAATAGTAAGTTTATTATTTTTTTTATAGGATTCCACGTGTATGCAAAGTTTAAAGTTTCTAACTTCGGCAGTTTGGGCAATGCAATTAATCGTTCAGTCAACCAATCTAATTTAGTTGTAAGATATGCATGCAAATTTTATTTCATTAAACATTTTTCAGAAAAGTGTAAATGTTCGATTTGATAATTCTTGGTAATTTCGCTGCAGAAGTTGCAAGAAATTGCAGAAATTGTTTTTAATACAATTAAACGAACAATTTGAGATAAAAAAAGAAAAAAATATTAATGCAAAAGAAAAGAGTTTTAATACAATTAAACGTTAAATAAAAAAAATGAATGATTTACTTCTTATAAGAAATATAGTCAAGATTTTCTCAATTTCAAACAGGGCAGTATAAACTATTTGACTTACTAGGAGTTTTATACTAAAACGTTTTCTTTTCAACATACATTCTCGTATATCATAGTTTTCTTAAGATTGAAATCCATTTCTATGCAGATGCATCAGTTCCATTTCCAAAAACTTCACAAAGTATTAAATCCCGAAAGCAAAATACTTTTTTAAACAGTACGCATGCAGAGGTGCAGCAATCCATCATACTTGTCTATTGTGGAAGATCGGAAACACATATAGAAAATTAAAAATTCTTTTTGAGTAAAAATAAGTTTTCAATAATTTATAATCTTGTTTATTTTTTTAAAAATATCTAATGTGGATATATATGGCTTTCCTTACGTAAGGCATAAGTTTTAGAAAACTAAAGATGTATATTGTATAAGATTCATCACAAAATGCTTTTAACTTGGAATTGGTTATTAACATTTTGTACTTTTCTTGTTGACAATATAAAAGTATTTCGATTTCACGGAAATCTAACTTGACAATTAGAAATACAGTCCGTATATTAAACAGTTGTAATCATTAGAAAATGCTAATTTTTTATCAATTTTGGATTCAGTGTCGTTAGTTTAATGGCTTTTTTTGCCAATTTGGCGACATTTTCGCAATGTGGCAACATTTAAAAATGCACCAAATTGGCAATATTTCGCTAAATGTATCGCTTGTCATTATGATGCTATGAAATTTATTTTAATTTATGCAACGTTTTCGATAAATTTGCCTGCAAACGTTCTATACCTCGAAATCGGTTCTTGTTAACATTCTAAAATAGCTGCCCATCGTTTTCAAATGATAAATTACGTACTAAAGGATTATTTTTAAAACATTATTACAGTTCCTGAGTTTTTAATGATTTTTTTAAAAATTAATTTAAAAATCGGATGATTATTCGGAAATTCAAATTAATAGTATTCCAGTATTCGCTGATTCTAATAATTGCACTAATTTTTTTCGAATCGCTCCATTCGTTCGTGAGATATCGTTTCCACATACTCATGCAGAAACACTATGACACACACACACCCTAACTAACGCATTAATATACACACATACACACTAATATACACATATACATACATTTCCTCAAATGTGTGATTCGAGTTCATGGTGTACATCAATGTGCATTTCATGTTTATGAATTATTGTTACTTTCTCTTTTATCTAAAACTTGAATTCGAATTCGAATTTTTGATCCCATCCCAATATTTTCCTTATACATTGCTACGAATGCGTAAAATGCTTCTTGGCAACAAGGAGACTTTTCTCAACAAGGAGATAACACATTTACAGTCAATACCTTATTTGAAGGAACGGGTTGGCTGATTTTGGCAATATTTTTCGTGACCGCAAAATGTGGCTTAATATCGCCAACTTGGCGAGTTTTCTAAAGTACTCGAACGTTCTCCATATCTTCATTTCTTTCTAAGATTCGTCAATTTTCTGGATATTTCTATGGAGAGTACATAAGGAAGCCATCGTTCAGTGAAACAGAGTTAAAGTAATGCGAGTCAAATTGAATTTCGAGATACATCAGTATTTCAAGTTGTGAGTTAATTGAGAATTTAATTGCTGGTTTATTGTACCTGATAGTTAATTTGGAATCTTATACGATATCTGTAACTTGTATAATGCATTATACAAGTATAATGCATAACTTGTATAATGCACTTATTGTTGTTGCATAATATTCTGCTGTTATTAAATATTGCATATGGTAAGTGAACGTATTTAACAACAATTACTATTGTGTACCTTTACGTAATATGTTTGACTCTTGGAAAGGTATGTATTTATGTATCATTATTAAAAATAAAGAAAGTACTCAATTGATTGCCTGTGTAAAATCAATAGCGATATTATAATGCTTATTGTGCGATGAAAATGTGCCTGAGTTTATATAAATTTGAAAGCTTATGTGCATTTATATTTTGATAAAAATTATAATAACTCCAAAACTATTTAAAAATTACTGAAAACTATAATGTCAAACGTATTTGAATAGTGAGTAGATGTCTTCAGAATACTGTTTTTTGTGATATGCAGCATGACTGTTCGAAGTTTATAATGTTCTAGTTCTTTTGACCCGATGAAAACATAAATATAATATACTAACGTATTTTGATATGAGCAGTTCAAAATGAAGTTAATTATCGTGTTACATAACTGTGTCAGGCACAAGCTGCTCATTCTCAATTTGAAAAATCCAATTCTTAAATTATTTGTTTCGAAATTAAGTTAATTTAACGTAACTAGAATTTAATATTATAACACTATAAGATATAAGACAGTGACGATAGGTAATATTTCACGTTACTCAATTTGTAACTTAGCACATGCTCAGTTCACAAAATTAAAATATTTATCAAATTTAGAAAATATCGGTATGCCACGAAACATATTCTTTCAATGTAAACTTCAAATGTGATGCCAGATACGGAACAACAACAATACACCACAAGCCTATATTTGGTTTCTTATCTCAATTAACTTAAGTGTGGCTCAACTCGACTTTCTCATGCCATAATTCAATTCTACTAGCTCTCTTTTTTCTTTCAAATTTTACAAGAAAATTTGAAAAATCGGTATCATAAGTCCAAATGATTATAATTGCAGCTTGTGATCCTTTATTACTTTCCTTATATACTATAATGTATAAGAAAATTATTGTGACGGGGTCGAAAAATCGAATT
Source organism: Amaurobius ferox (assembly GCA_951213105.1). Lineage (NCBI taxonomy): Eukaryota > Metazoa > Arthropoda > Arachnida > Araneae > Amaurobiidae > Amaurobius > Amaurobius ferox. Next base: position 63,771,366 of record OX578149.1, read on the forward strand.
CGAGTTTTCGACGGGAGAGCACGCTTCAAGCATCCCTGATCACGAATCGAATATTTTTGAGGTGATGTCTATGTGTGTGTCAGTGAGACTGTGGAGAGGATATCTCACGAACAAATGGAGCGATTAGAATGAAATATGGTACAAAAATCATAATCTGTGAATACTGTAAGCCTGTTGTTTTTAAACATAATCGAAAAAAAAATTTAAAAACATCTGTAAAAAATCAAAACCTTTAATAAAGGTACGCTAATAGACATTTTGTATGTAATTTTTCCTTCGAAAACGATTGACATAAACTGTATGACGCTAACATGAACCGTTCTCGAGATATTGCACATTTTTCAAATAAATTTATCCAAAAATCAAGTAAAATAAAAAAAATCTGATGTGGGCAACACATGACTTTCCTTACCTAATGCAATGAATTTACTACTTTTACAGTTAAAAAAATGTTATTCTTATAGTAGATACTTATATTCTTTCAACCAATTTTGAATTTTCTTGAATTAGCCGTCATTTCATTCTGCTAAATTCGTTGCCAAAATCTCGCCAAGCGTTATGGAAGGAGAAACGCCACCTTTAATAATAAGTCCGGTTACCGAATGAGAACGAAAATTGAATTAAAAGTGAAATAAATTTAAAAATAAATAAAGATAACGTGAATATAAACGTCTGCAGGGAAAGTCATGTGCTGCCCACATCAGATTTTTTTATTTATTCCGCTATGTTAAAATATAAAATGGAATACATTTTGAAGCTTTCTCTCGAATTAAAAAATTAATCCATCTTAGATTTTTTGATAATAGAGTCGGATGTCAATTTCTGTAAAGAGCCATTAACATTTGTGGCCGCTATCGTGTATTCAATAAATCGACCACAGACATACTGACAGAAGGACATCACTCCAAAAGCAGTCAAAACGTGTTCCTGAGGTCCTAAACCATACGCTGGCTCCAAAATATCGAATTCGAAAATTTTCGTGGAATTAATACTTTCTCTATACTATATTACATATTAGTATAAGAAAGTAAAAATTATTGAAGGAATTATATATATTTTTTTAAATCACTTTATACATGCTGTAAGAAAATTTATACCCTAATATTTAGCCATTACTAAGATTTACTTTCAGTAATCTATGAGCTTTACAACAATCTACGAATATATTATTATCTTCCCTGCAATACATGGTAATGTATAAGGAAATGTATTAGAATCATGTCAAAAATCGGAACTCGAGTTTTCGACGGATCTACACGTTTCAAGACCTCTAGAATACGAAAAAACCGTTTTTAGCGTGACGTCTCGTTTGTGTCTGTGTGTATGTCTGTCTGTGTAGATATTGTATCCATTCTAACTTAAAAAGTAATTGACCGAATTTCATAAAATTTGGTAGGTAAGTCACTTGTGGGCGAATCTGGTGCTGATTAGCTTTGGGTACGATTCGGGATAAAATAACCCGCCTTTTTTGCGAAATGGCCAGCAAAAGCCTGTATACTTTACTGGACTTTACTGCCTGTATACTTTACTTTTTTGCGAAATGGCCAGCAAAAGCCCGTATACTTTACTACTTTAGCTGGAAAATTAATAAACCAAATTTCATGAAATTCGGTAGATAAGTTTCTTGTGGGTTACTCTGGTGCTGATTAGATTTTGGTACGCTTCGGAAAAAAATAACCTGCCTTTTTTTGCAAAATGACCCGCAAAAATCTTCAAAATCTATATAAATAAAAATGAAAATCTGTCTGTCTGTCTGTCTGTCTGTCTGTCTGTCTGTCTGTCTGTCTGTCTGTCTGTCTGTTTGTCACACCATCACGGGAGAACGGCTGAACCGAATTTGACGAAATTTTGTAGGTAGCCCAGAAATAGTCCCACTTAAAATTATATCCGTGTTTTGAGTTTCTACGACCAGTGGTTCTCGAGATATTAGTAAAAAACGAAATTTTCGTTTGTCCCATCATCACGGAAAAACGGCTGAACCGAATTTAATGAAATTTGGTGAATAGCCTTGAAATATCCCCCCATAAATTTTGTCCAAGTTTCGAGTTTCTAAGACCTGGGGTTGTCGAGATATTAATGAAAAACGGAACTTTTTCCTAGGAGTTCTACTCCCTAACTCCGTGGTTTATCCAAACGAAAAGCTTGAAAATCGTTTGAAAGTGAATTAAAATTTAATCTCTGAGTTTGATGGGAGATTTTTTGCGTTAATTAGTCACTTTCTGAAAACATGAATTGTTTGAAACATGATTTAAAGGGGAAATCTATCTCCATGGTTCATGGCTTATTTAAAACAAGCTTTTACGGAACAATGAGAAGTATAGAGAAATCAAAATCGTTATTTAATTTCGCAGTTTATGTTATAAGACATGACATATTTAACATGTTATAAGATTCTATCTTATATCATGTTACTCAGAAACGCAATTAAATTAAATCTGTCTGTTAATTTTAATAATTATTTTTTCGATTTGAATAATAAATAAATGGATATAAAAATATATTTTAGAAAAGAACGATTTGATTTTTCTTATAGCATTTTTGACTGGATAATATCAATTACGGTCTTCAGGTTTAAAAATTATTATTATTTATATTTTCGGGGATTATTGATTCAAGGATTACTGATATTTTCAAGTTATTATGCAATTATTTTATTATGACAAAAATTGTTTAAACTCATATATTGTATGTTGTACGAATCTTCTACAAATACACGTGTATATCTTTTAATCTATGAGAATATAAGTAGTACAGGTATATTGACATATGTTTTGATATATATTGGCATATATTGGAATCAATTACGACCTTCTGGTATAAAGAGTACGAATATTATTGATGTTTTCAATTTATTACATCATCTATCTCTTTTATTTTGGCAAATATTTTTGAGACGCATATCGTAATACGGGTAATCTTCTACTAACACATTGGCATATTTTCTGATCTGCGACAATATGATTAGTACGGGGTTGCATATATTCATTCAATTCCTATTTTTTCTTCTGTAAATTTGCTTACAAAAGGGGGCAGGATGTTTTATTCTTCAGATCTGATCGTGCAGATAATTTTGCATAGTGAGAACATATATTCTTAAACTTCTCTTTAGGAGCAATAAATTTAATATTTTAACCGAATTTGCACATGATTGCGAACTATAAGTTTCTTTAAATTATACACTCCGTACGAATAACGGATTAAATTAAAAGTGTTTGTTAATGTTTTTATTATTTTTTTTCGATTTAAATAATAAATAAATGGATAAATGAATATAAAAGTATATCTTATGAATGGACGGTTTGATTTTTCTTTTAATTATATTAATTGCTGACTGCGTACATCAATTTCATTTATTTTGGCAAAGAGTTTTCAAGCTTATATCGTATTTAGCTACTAAACTCATATATTGTGTTTAGCCAATAAATTCATATAGCCGATTGTTGAAACAGAAAAAGAGTAGAGTGGGTATATCTTCTAATACAATTGTAGTGTTTTCATTTAGTATATTGAAACGGGATAAGAATGTTTCATTCAGATCTGCAAATTCAAATCTACGATTTTGGAGGGATATCGCTAATTTGACAACTTTTCTTAAACTTTGCCAAATTGACGGAAATGTCGCCAAATTGATATAAACGACACACAAACAGCTTCCCGGACGACCATCTTGCTGCTCATGTCCTCGGATGAGTCGGTCGTTCTGGGCTTTCGACAGAAACAGCTTCCATAAACCTTCGGGTTGGTCGTGTGGCTTGGGTCTTCTACATATCAATGAAATTTTTTTTTGTTTTGTTAGAAGAGAGCACTGAAATGATGTTTGGTTAGCATTTATCTGTCAGACCAACCATCCTACTTAGTAATACATTTAGCGAATTTTTAAAATGTCACCACATTGATAAAAATGTTTTCAAATCTATAAAAATATCTTGAAATTGATAAAATGGCGCTACATAAATGATATTAATTGTTTTTTGTTAGGGGATAGTATTGTGATGATATTTCGTCAATTTGTCGCAAAGTGGAACTGTCAGTTCTACAGTCCCACTTGGCGATAAATTTGGCGATTTTTTAAAATGTCGCTAATTTGACGAAACTGTCGCCAAATGTTCCATAGAAATATAACTATTTAGACGACATTTTTTCTACCAATTTATTTGAAGCAAATGATATCATGTCGCTTAGCAACGGATTTAAATCCAATGTGTTTATGCGGCAGACGACTTTTATTAAATCCTTTCCGATTTGAATAATGAAGATATGTTTATAAAATAAATTTCATTGCCATTTCTTTTTGGACTGGATAATATCAATTATACTCTTCAGGTTTAAAAATTATTATTATTGATATTTTCCGGAATTATTGATTCAGTGATTATTGATATTTTTAAGTTATTACGCCATTGTTTTATTGCGGCAAAAATTGCTGACACACGCATATTGTACGTTGTACGAGTAATCTTCTAGGAATGCACGGGTATATCTTCTAACCTACGAGAATATAAGTAGTACAGGTATATTGGCATATATTTTGACATATATTGGCATATATATTGGAATCAAGTACAGTCTTCTGGTATGAAGCTTAAGGGGATTAATTATATATTCAATTTATTACGTCGTCTGTTGTAGTTTACCAAAAAACATTTGAGACTCATATTGCAAAACGGGTAATCTTCTACTAATAATCGGACATTATAAGTAGTACGTGTATATCTTCCCATATAATTTTAGCACTTTAATTTTGACATATATTGGAATAAATGACTGTCTTCAGATTTAAAGATTACGGGTTTATTGGTATTTTCAATTTATACATGTAATCTACTAATACAGGTTATATTTTCTAATATTCGCGTATATAATTAGTACGGGTCCCATACAATTTTAACGCTTTTATTTTGCATATATTGATTCAATTCCATATTTTTTTTTTATATTTGCTTACATAAGGGGTCCAAGATGTTTTATTCTTCAGATATGTCCATGAAGATAATTTTATATAGCGAGAACAGAGATTCTTAAACTTCTTTTTAGGAGCATTATATTAAATATTTTAACAGAATATTTTGATTAAACATGTCATTTAGTATACTATAAGAATTTGCGCATGATTATGAATTTCAAGTTTCTTTATATTATATACTCCGTACGAAGAACGGGTATGCTGCTAGTCTAAAGTAAAAACTACGTATGCTTAAATATATTCATTAAATGCTTGTTTTATACGTAATTTTTGATGGAGAAAATAATGAGACCAACTCCATTACACTAGGACTGGCCGTGTTCATGCGGAGTACGATCACGTTAAACATGTGGGTCCGAAAGTCCTTCCGAGAGGTTGGTGGTAGGGGAAGGAGGGTACGGTCCCTGTGGATGCCTCCCCCACTGGGTTCCGGTCCAAATTGGGTGGCACTTCCCGACAGTCCAAACAGTTACCTTACACCTTTCTGGTAGGTCGGACGGTCTGGGTCTCAACAACAACAACACTAGGACTGGCCGTTCTCGAGATATTTTAGTTTTTTCGTATTTTTTCTACGCTACCTTTGAAAATATGTCCAGTAACCAAACGAGAACGAAAATTGAATTAAAAGTGAATTAAATGTATATAAAATAAAGAGAACGTGGATATAAGTCTGAAGGGAAAGTCATATGCTGCCCACATCAGATTTTTATTATTATTTCAAATAATTTAGGATTTATTTTGCGAAGGATTATTTACATTACACCGATTCTGTTCAATTCAGCGAAGCTATTTTTTTTAATCAGTAAGAAACAAATAAAGAACTTATCTGAACAAAAGCTTATTTCCTTTATACAAGTTATGGAACATGTTTGTGGAATGTCTGATCCTTTTCCATAAAACTACATAGTAGAGAATCACTGCGATTCTCACGTGACATCCCATAAAAAGAACATTTCATTCAATCAGATATTTATAGATATCTTTCTTTGGTTATGACCGTGGAGAAAAGCATTTGAATTTGCTCAATCTCAGTTATTAGTTTGGTCATTGCACATTGAACTTTGGACTACATTAAATTTGTTTCTGAACTCATTCTAGTTACGTTTGTACCTTAAGTTCCCGCAGAATGGTTTGAATGAGAAAAATACAATATATGATGGAAAATGGACGAAATTTTAAACCAATGGTTATATTTTTATTAAAAAATTCCAGCGCGTTTCAAAGCGCAGTCAAATGCAGGAAATAGGTTATTTGCGCATTGAATTTTAATTTTCTCAAAATATAGCAGTTTTGCTATTAATAATTCTCAAAATATAGCAGCTTGCGATTGGTATCTTGCAAATATTACTTGCTTACATGTATTAAGCCTTTATTTCCTGATTTCCGAATGAATGTAGTGGTTTTTTTTTTCAGAATCTAAAGTATATACTGGACATTTATAAAAGGACAGTTAAAGAAAAAAAGTATTTTATTTCGGAAAAAAGCATGATTGGAGTAAACTAAGTATTTTGCATTAAATTTCTCGGTACTTGCATTGAAATCTCTACTTTATAGTATGCAATACAGTATAGAAAAAGTATTGTTTACACGAAAATTTTCGAATTCGGGATTTTGATGCCAATATATATTTTAGGTCTATTTTTGGAGTGAAGTTCGTCTATCTGTCTGTCAGTCTGCCTGCATGTCTGTGATCGATTTCTTGTATACAGGCCCGTCTCAAGTATTACTGGATTTATCACGGAAATTTATGTAGAGCATAAAAAAAAATCTGATGTGGGCAGCACATGTCTTTCATTATATAATGCAATGAATTTACTACTTTTACAGTTTAAAAAATGTTATTCTTATAGTAGATACTTATATTCTTTGCAAGATATTGAATTTTCTTCAATTAGTCGTCATTTTCATTGCTGTAGCGTCATTTTTATTCATTTGGCGAGATTTTAGTTAATTTGGCAACATTTAAAAAGGTCGCCAAGTTGGCGACATTCTGCCAAATTCGTCGCCAAAATCTCGCCAAGCATTATGGACTGAGAAATAAATTATTCTTACAGCAGATAAATGACTATTGGCGTTCAAATACAAAAGTATTACTCAAAGTATCTTTTCTTGTGAACAGAAAGTGTTAGATCCACGAGAATGATATCACTAAATTTATCGCATGATATTACATATGAAAAGTGAACATGTTTCATAAGAGTAATTTTTTTTTATTTTACTTGAATGTTTGATGAATTTATTTGAAAAATGTGCAATATCTCAAGAACGGTTCATGCTAGCGTCCTACAGTTCATGTCAATCGTTTTCATAGGAAAAATTACAAAAGAAATGTCTATTTGCGTAACTTTATTAAAGGTTTTGATTTTTTGAAGATTTTTTCAAAATTTCACTCGAAAATTTAGGGGGGGTTCTGAACATTCGATTGTGATTAAAAACAATAGGCTTCTAGTATTCACGGATTGTGATTTTTGTATAAAAGTTCATTCGAATCGCTCCATTCGTTCGTGAGATATCGTCTCCACAGGCTCACTGACACACACACACACACACACACAGTCATCACCACTTCAAAAATGTTTGATTCATGATCAGGGATGCTTAAAACGTGCTCTTCCGTCGGAAACTCGAAATCGAATTTTCGACCCCGTCGCAATACTTTCCTTATACATTATGTATATAAGGAAAGTAAAAAGGTTAGCTATTACAGCTTCGTGAGTAGCAGTGAAATTATACGATACAATGAGGTAGTGATAATTGGGTAAATTATATTCTATGTTATGCTGTGATACCTGAAACACAAAGTGATTAATAGACAAATTTATCTTTACTTACACAATAAGCAGACATTAACTTGTTCAAACTAATTGCTGTTGTTACTAATCCCCATGGTGCAGGAAAGCCTACACCAAGTTCAAAGACCTCTTGTCCATGGCGAAGGGTAGTATGCAGCTTCATTTTGAACGCGGCTTCACTAGGGTAGAATACTGACTTAACCTGAACATCACAGCACCCATGCCAGCAGGTGGGATTCGAACCCACAACCCGGCAACCCAGCGATCAGAAGGAAACGTCTTCCTCTTGACCACTCAACCAAAACTAAATGTTATTAATATTATTATTCATACTAAATTTTAGCATTGCTAAATTTCACCATCATTATTTATATTTACATCTTATTAGTTCTTACAACATTGCAGATGATCATGCTTAATTAAGGCGGTTGTGATCAGTTGGCAAAATTGTTACTGACTTGTTGTCAGGTTAAATATTCTTAATATGGTGATATAAAAAGTTAACCTGTTGTTCTTTTGCGCGCAGCATTTCATCGGATTTCCTCAGGGAGCTTTCAGTATGAATTGCTGCTTTAAATTACATTGCACTTAATATATTTCGACCTCTTTTGTCCTCAAAGTATTGTAGACATTTTTTAAAATAATATTTAGACTTAGTCAACTACGAAATAGAAGAGATCAAGATGCACATTTTAATGTGCTTAATCAGCGGCGGTAATTAATAGATAAGTAGAGAAGTACATTTCTTTACATGCATAATCAACGGCAAAATTCAGGAAAGCGGTTAACTTCTCCCTTGTTACACAGGGGTAAATTTTGAGTTCCCTCCCCCCTTAGCTCTCATTGTCTTCTCCGTATCTGTATGCACCAGTCATCTGGGCGTGGTCTAGAATGGCTTCTATTGGATAGTTCATGAGGCCCACGGGCTCGCCTGAGTCCATAGCAATGAGGTAGAATCACTAGAGGTAGCCTTTCCTTTCTTTAGCCATCTTAAGAGCATGGGGTCAGTATGCCCCTTCGGTTCTACAAATGAGCGCCAGATTTGGCACGTCAGCGCTGAAACGGCGCATTATAGTAGTTCCAGAATATTGTAAAAGTGTGCCATTGTGGTAGTTTGTTCATTATTATACACAACTTTCTTTTTTAAGAATCTTAATCTACGTATTTTTAAGTCGTAAGTGTAATTGGCACAGTTTGGCGCAGTTTGACGCAATTGGCGGAGGCGCAAGGACCCTGGAGAATAGGACAAAATTTGACATGATCATTCATGAAAGAGGTTATTTATGACTCAATTACGAGACTTCACAGTTTCAGTCATTGTTGTGAAAATTACCCGCAATGTAATTTTTGTATTCATGAAGTCATTAGCCCAACTCGGGAGAAAGGGTTACATTGTCAAGTATGTTATCAATGGAAAGATTGTTTCAAGCCCTTTAAAGTAAAGGTAACATGCTATGATTGTAATGCTTTGGACCAATAATACAAAATTTTCCATATTTTGTTTGAACATTTTAGAAAAAGAAAAATATCTTACAAGCTACTTAATAATGGATTCTGGTATGTGAAAATCGAGATGCGCCAGATTCCAGTTAATGGGAACTTCAAAACTTTAACCTATGTTCGAAAATTCTCTTCTTAGATACATTATATGTGTTTAATCTATATTCTATACCATAAAACCCCTTATTGTTGCATATTTGTATATTGTATCTTGAAATCGGGCTTAAGGCTTTTGATGAAACAGGGTGAATACACCGTTGCCTGGGGCAAGAAATAAATTTAACTAGGTCTGAAATTCGGGAAAAGTCAGTTGCTCCTCCGTAAAAATCTATACACCCCTTTAGTAGTAAATGAGTAGTCAGTTATATTATTTACTTTAGTTATTGTTGTAAGATAGTTAAAAATGTTCCAATATTTAGCTTCGCCTCATTTATGTGGTATCCAGGTAGATCGATATCAACAACTATAAAACTACCAGACAGATGCTGAAGGACCGTAATAATGCAACTCAATCTACTTAGCAAATCAGTTGTTAGTAAATGTGATGTATGTGTTTGGACAGTTGAAAAGAAACTGGAATCGAAACTCTTGTTAATGACAAACTGTTGTTGATGTTGTTGTTGAGACCTAGACCGTCCGACCTACCACAAAGGTGTAAGATATCCGTTTGGACGGCCGGGAAGTGGCACACAATGTGTGACAAACTGTATATTTATGTTTAGAATTATTTCGGCTACAATATTAAATGGTGTATTCTTGTAAATATTCAAATATTTTATCTTAAAAACGGGCATAAATATACGTCGTAGAAGCCCTAGAAAACGTCGGAATTTCAACTTTTATAAGGAGAAAACTACGCCATTGGAAGAAAATGGATCGGATTCTCTTCTCAAAATCCTTCCTTCGGAGGAACCTCACAACGTCTGTGTGACCAATCCTAGCAGTTAAGGCGAAATGTATAGAAAGAATTAGACTTTTATATGATGCGCAATGTTCAGCAACTGGAAGACATGCCGAAACGTGCAAGATTATTGAGCAACTATCTGGAGCTACAGAGTCTATCGAAGCTACACTTCAGTCAAGGCCTAGACGGAAGGCCGACACTGCCGATATTTGCCACCGCATGAGATAAAGCTGAAGACGAACACAATCATAATGTGTTAGAAGAACTCTACAATAGAACGCGGCTGATTGTAACCGTGCTCAGCAGCAACATATTCAAAGCTAAGATGATCACTGGAGACCATCATTATCATAATCTGGCCGTGAAGTACACATTCCTCAATTCATGCTCAAGCAAAGGTCAGCTTGGACGTACAATGCAATTACATCAAATTCCTGTAAAACCAGTGCTCGTTATGATAGTTTAAACCTTCGAATTTGTTGGCATCAGCTTTCGGATATCCATCATCATGCATGGAATGCTGTACTTTTTTTTAAAGAATTAAGAGGTGAATCAGTTTCAAAGCCCTACTACGACTCGAAAATCTACATTGCATTCGTTTTGTTATACGGAAAGTGTTGAACACTATAGAAGTTGACTTTCCTCATATAATGCAATGAATTTACTTCTTTTATAGTCAGAAAATAATGCATCAGATCCACGATACTGTATTTTTAACGTTGAATTGTACATTTGGCGATTTTCCGGATGGCAACATTTAAAACTATTTCAAGTACTCAATTAACTTATATTTCGCGCAACTCTAAATAAACAATTATCAATATTGATAGCATCCTCAATAAGCGACTGTGTCTATATATTAAATTATTTTAATAATTAATTCATCAATTAGGCGACATTTCCATTAATTTAGCGTCATTTTTAACACTTTATAACAAAGTTGAAAAGTGGTTTATGACTTTGTTCATTCTGTCTGTCTGTCTGTCTGTCCTTAAGAACGGTAACTGCCGTAAAAATGACTTTATCAAAATTAAATTTTAGTATGTTGTTCAGACGGTCTGTGGGACCTATAGGAATATAAATGAATAATATCACCCAATTAGTTTTGGATTGAAACCGAGTTGAAAATATGAAATACATTGAACCCTAAGGGACCTAATTTTCAAACATTTTTAAAGCAAATTTAAAATTCACAAATTGCTTCGAAAGTTTTAGAAAATATTCAAATTATCCCATAAAATATATAAAAAAGAAATTCAGCAAAATATTTTCAGTAGTTTTTTAAAATAAAAATTAAAATAATAATGGCATCCATCTTGTGTCAAATCGTGATTTTAGAAGCTCTTTTAATTCATATTTAACATTGTATCCATCTTAAAACCGCTTAATTTTTGTTTAAGTTCTGTGCATCTACATACTGAGACAACGCAATTACAATATATTTGAGTTTAAATGATCATCCAACTTTGATTATTTTTACAATGAAACCTAATTTTCACTTATGGAGAATGTAAATACCAAAAGATGTAGAATGAGTTGTATAAGAATTGCTGCATTTCTTTAACGCAGAAGTATTTAGCTCATGGAGTCAGCAATATAACTGATATGTATGAAATATTTATTGATTTCACACAGAGAAGTACGATTTTTTTCGATGAAATTTTAAGTATAGAGTCTAATTATTTGAATCTCCATGGTCTTAAGTTTTTAAATAAAATAAATTATTATAGTATTGTGATGAATGAAATGAATGGAAAAAAGTTATGAATGAAATGCTGCTTTTATAGGCGTGTTATATTTCGATGACGTCATTTGAATAAATTTCAATTGCTTTCGATGAAGTTTTCAAATATAATAAATTATCCTAGTATTATGATAATTCTAAAATTATTACCGAGAATGTATACCCTTTTAGAGATGTTTAAAACAGGCAATTTATATTTCAATGCCGTCATTTGAATGAAGTTCATTTATTTCAGTAAAGTTTTAAGTTTTCAAGTATAACAAATTAATGTAAGATTGTGATAATTGTAAAAATATTACCGAGGAATGTATCGCATTTTAGAGATGTTTAAATAAAATTGCATTGAAGTTGAAAAGTGTTTCATAATCAATGCTTTATGCATGATTGATCTTTCTTGCTGTAATTTTATCGAGATTATCGTCAATCTGGGATGAAATATCGCTAAATTGATGGCACATTGCTAGATTATTCTCCAAGTTCGCCAAATGCATCAGCAAGTGTTATAGACAAACTGAGAGAAAAACATTTGTTATATACTAGAAGGTTTGCCCGTCACTTGAGCGAAATCAGAATTTAAGAAACATCACTTCCCATTTGACGTCATTTCTGTCAATTTGGCGAGGTTTTTGTAGCTTAAGCATCGTTTAAGTCGCTTTAACAACAAGTTGTCGCTTTAGCAACATTTTGTCGCTTTAGCAACAAGTTGTCGAAATCCTGCTAATTATCTCGTCAAGCGCTACAGACAGACAGACGGAGAAATGGGGTATTCTTATAGTCTACTGTTATGTTGTTTCCAAGATATTGGATTCAATTAGTCGTCATGTCATTGATTTAGCCTCGGTTTCATCAATTTGGCGAATTTTTATCCATTGGGTGATATTTTCGTCAGTTTGGCAGCATTTAAAAAGTCAGCAAGTTGGAGATATTTCGACAAATGTGTCACCAAAATTTTGCCAAACGTTACGGATGGAAAAATAGGTTATTGTTATAGTAGATACTTATATTATTTACAAGATCTTGAATTTTTATTAATCGCCATTTTCATAGCATTAGCGTCATTTTTATCAATTTGGCGACATTTTTGTTAATTTAACAACATTAAAAAGTCGCCAAAATCTCGCCAAATGTTGTAGACGATGAAATAAGTTATTCTTATAGTAGATAAATGGTTATTAACGTTCAAATACAAATGTATTACCTTAAGTACATTTTTATTTCCTTATATACATAATGTATAAGGAAAGTATTGTGACGAGGTCGAAAATTCGAATACGAGTTTTCGACATGGGAGCACGTTTCAAGCATACCTGATCACGAATCAAACATTTTTGAAGTGATGTCTGTGTGTGTGTCTGTGTGTGTGTGTGTGTGTGTGTGTGTGTCAGTGAGCCTGTGGAAACGATATCTCAAGCATGAATGAAGCGATTCGAATAAAATTTGGTACAAAAATCGCAATCCGTGAATACTGGAAGTCTATTGTTTTTAAACACAATCGAGTTCAGAACCCCCCTTATTTTTCGAGTGAAATTTCGAAAAAATCATCAAAAAATCAAAACCTTTAATAAAGTTACGCAAATGGACATTTCTTATGTAATTTTTTCTTAGAAAACCATTGACATAAACTTTAGATCGCTAGCATGAACCGTTCTTGAGATATTGCATATTTTTTCAAATAAATTTATCAAAAAATCCCATAAATTAAAAAAGAAATATTAATTGTTGAGAAACATATTCACTTTTCATATGTAATATCATGCGATAAATATGATGGCATTATATTCGTGGATCTAGCTCGTTCCATTCATGAGAAAAGGTACTTTGAGTAATACATTTGTATTTGAACGCCAATAGTCATATATATTCTATAAGAATATCTTTTTTCTGTGTCCATAACGCTTGGTGAGATTTTGGCGACGAATTTGGCGGAATATCGCCAACTTGGCGACTTTTTGAAATGCTGCCAAATTAACTAAAATATCGCCAAATAGATAAAAGGGACTCTAAATCAATGAAAATGACGACTAATTGTCGAAAATTCCATATCGTGTAAAGAATATAATATAAGAAATATATAATATAAGAAAAAACCTATTTTTTATTGTAAAGTAGTAAATTCCTTGCATTATATAAGGAAAGTCATGTGTTGCCCACATGAGATCTTATTTTATTGGATGAGGCTAGATCAACGAGAATGATGTCACCAAAATTATCGCATGATATTACATATGAAAAATGAGCATATTTCATAATAGTTAATATTTTTTTATTTTGTGATTTTTTGATACATGCATACGAAAAATGTGCAATATATCGAGAACGGTTCATGTTAACGTTCTAAAGTTTATGTCAATCGTTTTCTAAATAAACATTATCAATTGTGATAGCATCCTCAATAAGCAATATAGTCCATATATTTAAATATTTTAATAATGAATTCATCAATTAGGCGTCATTTTCATTAAGTTGAAGTCATTTCTGTTATCATTTTGACGACATTTTAGTCAATGTGTGGCCAAATATCGCCAAGTTGCCGATATTTAGACGATCATTTCTAATATTATAAAAGGTATGCCCATCATATGATGGAATTAAAAATTTGAATCCTATTTGGCGTTATTTTTATTATTTGATAACATTTTAATTAATTTGGCAACAGTTTCGTCAATTTGGCAATATTTAAAAAAGTCGTCAAACTGGCGATATGCCCCCAAAATTCATCGTCAGAATTTTGCCTTTTCTGTAGAGCCTTATATTCGTTCCAAAATATTCAATTTTAATCAATTAGTTGTCATTTTCATTGATTTAGCGTCATTCTTATCAATTTGGCACATTTCTATCAATTATAAATTAAATTATAATCTTAACTAAATTACAATTTTACACTTTTATCAATTTAGTGACATTTCAAAAACTCGCCATGTTGGCGATATTCGGCCAAATTCGTCGCTAAAATTTTGTCAAGCATTATGGTAGGAGATATAGGTTATTCTTGTTGCAGATAAAAGAAGTATGGCGTTCAAATACAAAACTATCACCCAAAATATCTTCTATTATAGTAGATTTTTATTCTTTCCAAGCTGTTGGATTTTCATCAGTCTTCATTTTCTTTGATTTAGCGTTATATTTATCAATTTGGTGACATTTTTACCAATTTGGCGATATTTTCGTCTATTTGGCAAAATATAAAAAACTCGCTAAGTTGGCGATATTCCGCCAAATTCGCCACCAAAATTTTGCCAAGCATTGTTTATGAATAAATAGGTTACTCTTATGGTAGATAAACGACTAATGGCGTCAAATTACAAAACTATTACCTAAAGTGTTTTCTCTCGTGAATGGAACGAGCTAGATCTACGAGAATGACGGTAAAAAATTTATCGCATAATATTACATATAAAAAGTGAACAGATATCACATTAGTTAATAATTTTTTTAATTTTATGTGACTTTATGATAAATTTATTTGAAAAAATGCTCAAGAACGGTTCATGCTAGTGGTCTAACATTTATGTAAAGCGTTTTCTAATGAAAAATTGCATAAAAAATGATTATTTACGTAACTTTATTGATTGTTTTAATTTTTTGATGATTTTTTAAAATTTCATTTCAAAATTTAGGAGGGTTCTGAACATTCGATTACGTGTAAAAACAAGAGACCTCCAGTATTCACTGATTGTGATTTTTGTGCCATATATTTTTTTTAGATCGCTCAAATCGTTCGTGAGATATCATCTCCAGAGAATCACTGGCATACGCACATCACCTCAATGTCTGATTCGTGTTCAGGGATGCTTGAAACGTGTTCTTTCGTCGGAAACTCGAAATCGAATCTGATCCCGTCACGATACTTTCCTTATACATTAGACTATGTATATAAGAAAAGTAAAAATACCTAATATAAAGAATAACATTTTGATTCAAAATGTTTTATGGAATGCAAACAACTAAATAAAAGGCTGATAATTCATCTTTGTTTCGCTGTTAATTCATAATTTGTCTTATACTATTAATCTTGATGATTTCGACTTGGTATTGCAAACTTCGGAGTAGCAAATTATAAGTTTTTTGAACAGAAAATTTACTACTCAGCTCTATAGCCCCTTCTTCCTTTATCAAGAGACGTTCGTTCTTCTAGCTAGTCTCTCTCTCTCTCTCTCTGTATATATATATATATATACACACATTTTGCAAGAAGCCCAACTACATACCCAGTTCTTAATCCAAACAAATTATATCTGACAGCTTATTCGTTACACAAGGCGCAAAGCTGCACTTTCATAAATAAGCTCAAATAGCAAATTCAAATGAAAAATAGAAAGAAAAATAGGGTACTGCAAACGGGTAAAGTACGAAATGGCCAAGGGGGATTGTGACCCCTTGTTCTCGGTTACAGCATGCTTTCACACCTAGGAAACACTCTTGGACACCAATACCTTCCTGAAGCATTTCCCCAACAAACATCACAAAAGAAAATATAAAAGCGTAATAAGAAAACAATATGACATTATATCATATGATATAAGACCTAAAAAGAACTATCAAGATACATATTACGAGAGTGCGACCTTTTATCTATAAACGTCGACCTACATCTTTAATATAACTTCATAACATATTTACCAAACAAAGTTGCCATACTCATGTGAGAAGGGCAACTTTGTTTAGCAAATATGTGATATTTAAGAGGTATATTGGACTATCTAGCAAAGGGTTTCTGCTGCATCACTATGAAGTTATGTTAAAGATGTAGGTCAACGTTTATAAATAAAAGATCGCACTCTCGTTATATGTATCTTGATAGTTCTTTTTAGGGCTTATACCATCTGATCTAATGTCATATTCTTTTCTCATTAAGTTTTCACATTTTCTTTTGTGATGGTTGATGGGGAAATGCTTCAAGAAGGTATTGGGGTCCGGGAATGTTTCCTAGGTGTGAAAGCATGCTGTAACCGGGAACAAGATATCACAATTCCCCTTGGCCATTTCGTACTTTACCTGTTTTCACTACCCTTCTTTTCTTTCTATTTTTCATTTGAATTTGCTATATATATATATATATATATATATATAAATAATATTGCTTAGGTGCCTAGATACTTATAGATACGTTGTGCGAAAAATAAACGGCGTAGACTGTTGCTAAATGGCCACGAAATTTGCTTTATAAAAAATTTTTATGACTCGGAGATAAAATGATTAAAAATTCCGTTAAATGATTATATTCTTTGAAGTAAATAGTATATTCCTAGTTCCACGATTAGATTTACAATAGGCTGTTGCTTAACAATATAAAACATGATTTTTAAATTAACAGTGATAGAGGTATAAGTATGACACGAGAAATATTTGGTCATAATCATCAAAGCCCGCGCAATACGTCCGCTATACCCTACTTGATGTTGATTGGAACAATTTGTTCAAATTTATAACTGTTATAAAAAAATACAACAATTTCGATAATTGCTGGTAAATATTCCAGCAAACATTTTAAAATTAACATGTGCTCTTCTATATATATATATATATATATATATATATATATATATATACATATATATATATATACATATATATATATATATATATATATATATATAGAAGAGCACATTGTAACATATATATATATATATATATATATATATATACATATATTGTAAAAAGGTTTGAAGGTCCAATGAAAGAAAAGTGAGAAGTTGTAACCTCGAAAACCTAACTTTCTAACAAACTTACAAAATAAAAGTATAATTCATCTAATCTTCAAGCAAATAGAAAAAAATACAAATTTCGGATCATCAATTCAAAGAAAAGTATCAAAAACAATGGCATGGAATCGATAAAAGAAAAACAGACGAAATCCAAGCACAAAAGCTGTACACGTGGACAAGGCCTAGGCCTAAATTAGGTTTTGTTCACTTCTTCAAAACTCTTTTTCAAGTCCAAGTGTCTTGTAGAAGCAAACACAAAAATGTATTTTTCTGAAGAAATAGATATATTATAAATATAAACTATTTCTACTTGGACAATATACATAAAGAAGAAAAAATAAAAGGAAAAAAGGATATATGGAATCTAACTCAAAAAATGCACTAACCTATCGAACTCGGGAACCCAGAATGAAGAGACCAGTGTTGCCATTCGTAAGAAATTAGTAACAGTAATGCGAAAAGACAAGTATAACAGATAATATACAATCAAGAGGGGCAATAATAGAAAGGCTAATATGTAAGAGGATGTAAAAATAAAACATAATAAAAAAAAACAAGAGTATGGAGATGTCAGACTCATATATAAAACAGCATGAAAAGAATTCATGAAAATCCAGCTAATCTAAATTTTTTAACTATACCATTTACAAAATAAGAGGGATATTTATATAAAATGCTGGGAATTTTAAGATTATCAATATGTATAGCATGATTTTTTTATCATATAATCTATAAATTTTAAAAAGCTAATTAAGAATAATATTTCTAAATAATAGAATCGGGTTGCAGGAATTAAATGGTAAGATTTTATTAATGTTAAAATTAAAAAAGTCTTTTGTATCATATACATTTTTAACAATTCTATTAGAAGGTTCAATAATAAGATTTAAATCCAAAAAATTACTATTTGTACTAATAGTACTAAGCAAATCATTAACGTATCTGTATAATGTATAATCAGTTGATGTAAAACACTGTTCATAATGATAAAGATATAAATTAGGTAACATACTGCTACTGCAGCCACCCTGTGGCAACGCCTATATATATATATATATATATATATATATATATATATATATATATATATATATATATATATATATATATATATATATATGTATATGTATATATATATATATAAAGTTGACCTAACATGTGCATTCATGTACAGAGTTATTCATGCGCTTAAGGACTATACAAGGAATTACTGTGCAATACAAAAATATGACCGTCCTTCAAACATTGTTTGA
The DNA here is from genome assembly GCA_951213105.1 of Amaurobius ferox. NCBI lineage: Eukaryota > Metazoa > Arthropoda > Arachnida > Araneae > Amaurobiidae > Amaurobius > Amaurobius ferox. The sequence continues at coordinate 63,790,227 of OX578149.1, forward strand.
AATGAGACATACTAATATTTGATTTTGCGGAAAAATATAAAATTCGAAAATATTTAATAAAGAAATAGTTTCTCTATAGAGTAGTGCGAGATAATAAATATTGCCCCCCCAACCAAGGTCGAGCCTCCAAATAACTTTTCGATTTGAAGATGAAATTCCCGTATATAAATAGTAATATATATATATATATATATATATATATATATATATATATATATATATATATATATATATATATATATATATATATATATATATATATATATATATATATATATATATATATATATATTTATAGTAAGAAAATTCAAGTAATATTAACATCACCAAAGAAGCAAAATCATGGCCATAATGCCGATAAGAGAAAAGAACAGTACCGGTCCAAATTCGATGATTTGTCAGAATTAAATTCCTCTTCAGATCTGAGTACTTAATTCTAATTAACCCAAAGAAATGCATGTTTCAGATTGAGCAGAAGTACATTACTATAAATACTCAATCTCGGACTATATATATATATATATATATATATATATATATATATATATATATATATATATATATATATATATATATATATATATATATATATATATATATATATATATTTGAAATGTAATAATAAGAATTATGTAAAAATAAAAAATAAATAAATAAAAATACAATTCAAGTAATATTAACATCACCATAGAAGCAAATTCACGGCCATAATGTCTCATATATATATATATATATATATATATATATATATATATGAGAATGCATTCTGAATTCATAAGAACATCCGTCACTGTGTCCCATTTTTGACTGTACACCTGTTCTAATTGACTACAAGTGGCTTTATAATTTCTAACACTGTTCTTAGATTTACATACAATAGACGTAATTATCTACTTGACGCTCGCAACACCTGTGAGGAAGAATATGAATGAATTTGGCTAGGTATAAAAATAGCTGGAAAATACTCTGATTAACTGCAATCTTTCCTACGAAATTACTGACTACACAGGAAAAAGATGAGGTACGCTGTGCTGTTCTGCGTTGTTGCTGCTACGGTAATTAAAACCATATTCTATTTATATTGGGAATTTTTTAGGAAATTCTGGGAATTCGTAGAGAATTATGTTTCGATATAGAATTTGCTTTCAGGTTTTTATCTCGTCGGTAGTTGCTGGCAGACTCATATTTCTAATTCGAAAAATCATTAGAAAAGACAGCAGCATTATGTCGTGGCATTTTTTTTTCTGCAAGAAAGTTGTATTATGAAAAAATAGAAGATCTAAATGTTCGTACAATCCCCTTAGCAAAAAAAGTTCAATTATAAGAAGTTGGGCTTTTGTGCAAAAAAAAATCGACCTAATCTTTATAACGTATAATCTCGCTGAGATATTAGGAAGGTAATTTTTGAAATTTTCAATATTTCATGTTTGGAAAAAGTTCGTTTGATTTCCGATCAGTTTCTGTCTATTAGAGGTCAAACGCAAATTACGACATTTGCATCTACATATTTTGGTTCAGTTACTACAATTATGAATTCCCTTGAAAGACGGGCATTCATAAACTGTTTTCGAATATTAATTTCATAATTCAGAATCGTACTAAAATTGTTTATAAAATGAAATATTACGTGCATATTGTGTGAGTCATTTAATAGTGACGTAATAAAAGAAGGTTATTTCGGAAGATATCGATAAAAATCTGGGATACAAATTTAGCATTAAGCGCATACGTAAAAAGTTATTCTTAATTTAGAAAAGGCTAGACCAAACTATCTGAAAATTGATGTCCGAAGTTAAATGTTGATGTAGATTCGAAATCTGGCATCAAAATATGGTATAGTCGTTGAAAAATTTTAAGATGATACGCATTTAGATATGGAGACGGCACCTTATGCAAATTTTAAACATTTGTATTTACAGAGGATGTTATTCCCTATCGAATCCTTTACTTCAATTTGCTTTCCACGAATAATTAGGGGTGGTTCGTTTATTTGCCACATCTTTACATACTATATATTAATTCGAATATATTATGCGAATATGTAAAAAAGGTTTCACTAAAAAGTTATCTTCAGTTAAATGTTATCCTCAGTTTCGGGGCGAGGGTTACGTGATTTGGCAATTTATCGGCAATTTGGCGCCTTTTCAGAAGTACTAGTACTTTTTCGAAATAATAAATATTCTGGGAGATTCAAGCCTCTGCTGGAAGTTTCTACGGAGAGTATATGAAATATGCCGTCGCTCAGTTGGAAAGCTGTATATTGTTCCTGTTTGCGCTTATAAGTGCTTTTAAATAAAAGTGTTAGTTATTCAGAAATTTGGACTCATATTTGAGTACATACCTCAGAGTACACTCACGGTTCCGTAGGATACGTTGTAGCAATATGTTCCTGTAATTAGAAGCATTTTACTTTAAATTTTATTTTCACTAACTCGCATTTTTGATGTCTCGACATTTTTTATGCTGTCTTCAAATTCGAGATATAGTGTGCCAAATGTAGTGCGCATATATGTGCGTAAGCTTTTGTTTACATACCTTACACACACACACACACACACACACACACAAATACACACACACAAACACAAACAAACATACACACATTATATTTCTAATAGGAGTTGAAAATATGTGCAGAATGTTTTTGAAAATTTTGGTAGAAAAAAATCAGCTTTTTCTATGCAATAGTGTGAGAAAAGAAAAATATTTTTTAGTGAAACTGCCTTCTCTTTTTTACTCGATATTTCTTTTTTTAAATATATTTCAGATTATTTCGAACGTGGCCAGCGAAAGCTGTTCTTTAATGAATGCTGACTGTGGGAATGAGAGATGTTGTATCCTGAAAGGATGGTCAGGAACCTGCGAGGATTATGGAGATGCTGGTATGTTCATAATATTATTTCTACTCTAATATTGCTTTTCTTGTATAAATAGTATGATGTATAGAAAAGTATTATGACGAGATCGGAAATTCGAGTTTTCGATGGAAGATCACATTTCAAGTATCCCTGAACACGAAACGAACTTTTATGAGGTAATGTCTGTCTTTGCATGTAATATAGGGAATTCTATATTTGACGAACAAATGGAGCATTTTGAGCGTAATTTGGTACGATCATTACAATTAATGAACACTACAATGCCATTAACTTTAAACGGGTCAGCTTGATAAAGTTCAGAAATCAAAGAATTAAAATACTTCACATAAGACAACTCAAGGGCGCGGTAGCCCATTGATTAGCGCGCTGGAGTTGCACTCGGTAGGCCCGGGTTCGATTCCAGCCACTGCCAAAAACGGCCGCCGTGTTCACGCGGAGTACGATCACGTTAAACATGTGGGTCCGTAAGTCCTTCCGAGAGGTTGGTGGTGTGACAATATTTTCACATATTTTGATACATAACCCTGGGAAAAAAGGGAATGGTGTAAATATATTGAAATGTATACTATGTTTTGTGATTTATGTTTATAGCTAGGCCTTTGCACAGACGGAATTGGGATTTTTTGGCGCCGTTGGGTTGTGTGCGCACTGACATGGATTGTAAATATTCAGAGATTTAATTGCAGCAAAATGTCAAAGTTGAGCTACAAATCTTTGAAAATTTATAGCCCTGTCAGGTGTGGCGCGCGTCGGTGTCCGGTATTTTGGATTACCCTGGTTTTGTATGCCCTCTGGTTCTTGTATTTTAGTGGAACGCATAAAATATTAGCGTCGCTTCTAGACCAATGGTGAAGCATTTTTTGACCTCCTCTTTTTTATAGCGTTTGGGAACAGCGAATGAGAGTTGGGGGGATTTCCTCCCTGTTTTGTGTCGTTCCCCTTGTTTGTAAAGTTTGAAAGTTTTAGAAATGTAAAAAATAGTTAGTTGCTTTTCTGAGCTCGAGTAGAGAGCACTCCAAGTGCGGGGCACTTGTATTTCGGTGTAGCCCGACCCGGCATGTATTTTTGATGCATCTCTGAGGCGGCATCCGCGGTCCCTATCTCGGGCGGCAATGCTTTTGCCGAGGAGCCGACGTGGTGAGTCCGGGATAGAAGGCGACTCGTAGCCAAATCGAGCCGAGCCTAACTCAGCGCGAGGGCGCATTTTCTTCGGGCAGTTCGACCAGAAAATGGAAGAAGGCCGTCATGTGTTATTTGGTTGCAGTACACACAGCTCTACCACCAAAACGGCGCGGTGTAGGACCTTTGCTCCTTTAGCTGCATTTTAGCCGTGGTTACGTAAATACTGTGTGCACGGAATAATTTGCGGAGCATCAATCCAGGGCTCCTAAGCAGCAGTCAATCTCTACAAATAAAGTATCCGCTCTCCACTCTTTAGGCAAGGGCCTGTACGCATGCTCACTCAAGAGCCGCTGGGTCTAAGCCGCATTAAGAGGAGGAGAAGGAAAGTGAACAGTATGCCCATCGTCATTTTGATTTTTTTTAGTTTCAGTGCAACACAGCTCTACCACACTAAACATTAAAATTTAAAAGGTGTCCTAGGTAAATCTATAGAGGTTATTCAAAAAAATTGGGTTAGCTCGTGAATACATGCAAAAAATGCGCCGAAATAAAACATAAAATAAACATTCAAATCACATGAAAATAGACGTAAAATTAGATTAAAAATAAGTAATAATAACATTGTGAAAGAGAGATCAGGGATTGTTGTTAACACAGTATCAGTGTATGTGACGATTTGGATTTCCCGCCAATGTAGCACGCAGGTCAGATGACAAAGAGAGTGAACTGACTTGTAAAAATTAGACAGCCAAAATTTATTTCCACATCAAATAACTCACGTGTGTGTAAAACACAGAGATAACATTGCTAAATAACATGCTAAAAACATGCTAAGATACTTACCTGCTCTTTGGTGCTTGGCAAAAAGGAAAAATACGATGTGTATGGCGATGCGGATAGCCAGCCGCGCTTCTGCTCTGAATCGAGCTACGCAAGGCGCGAGTTCGGACTTCCGGTCTTCCAGAGAATTCGGAGAAGGGTTTTGGGGGGTTGCCTGGCAACGAGCAGATGTTTACTCGTAAACAGAGGAACGCCTGGACTGACAGTTGTTTTGTTGTGGTCGTATTGCGTTGTAAATTAAAATGTGTAAAGTAAAATTGTGAAATTATACAAATGTAGATCAGATAGTACTTGTTGTGTGAAATGTATATGATTCGAATTGAAAACAAAAAAAATTGGGAATTGTGAGAAAAAGTGATGGAAAATCTGTAAACAAATAATGATGATGTAAAGTGTACTATATAATATTTTGTAAACCTAGCTTGACTTCTTTTCTGTTCAGGGGGGTGAGAATATGTGACAATATTTTCACATATTTTGATACATAACCCTGGGAAAAAAGGGAATGGTGTAAATATATTGAAATGTATACTATGTTTTGTGATTTATGTTTATAGCTAGGCCTTTGCACAGACGGAATTGGGATTTTTTGGCGCCGTTGGGTTGTGTGCGCACTGACATGGATTGTAAATATTCAGAGATTTAATTGCAGCAAAATGTCAAAGTTGAGCTACAAATCTTTGAAAATTTATAGCCCTGTCAGGTGTGGCGCGCGTCGGTGTCCGGTATTTTGGACCACCCTGGTTTTGCATGCTCTCTGGTTCTTGTATTTTAGTGGAACGCATAAAATATTAGCGTCGCTTCTAGACCAATGGTGAAGCATTTTTGGACCTCCTCTTTTTTATAGCGTTTGGGAACAGCGAATGAGAGTTGGGGGGATTTCCTCCCTGTTTTGTGTCGTTCCCCTTGTTTGTAAAGTTTGAAAGTTTTAGAAATGTAAAAAATAGTTAGTTGCTTTTCTGAGCTCGAGTAGAGAGCACTCCAAGTGCGGGGCACTTGTATTTCGGTGTAGCCCGACCCGGCATGTATTTTTGATGCATCTCTGAGGCGGCATCCGCGGTCCCTATCTCGGGCGGCAATGCTTTTGCCGAGGAGCCGACGTGGTGAGTCCGGGATAGAAGGCGACTCGTAGCCAAATCGAGCCGAGCCTAACTCAGCGCGAGGGCGCATTTTCTTCGGGCAGTTCGACCAGAAAATGGAAGAAGGCCGTCATGTGTTATTTGGTTGCAGTACACACAGCTCTACCACCAAAACGGCGCGGTGTAGGACATTTGCTCCTTTAGCTGCATTTAAGCCGTGGTTACGTAAATACTGTGTGCACGGAATAATTTGCGGAGCATCAATCCAGGGCTCCTAAGCAGCAGTCAATCTCTACAAATAAAGTATCCGCTCTCCACTCTTTAGGCAAGGGCCTGTACGCATGCTCACTCAAGAGCCGCTGGGTCTAAGCCGCATTAAGAGGAGGAGAAGGAAAGTGAACAGTATGCCCATCGTCATTTTGTTTTTTGTTAGTTGCAGTGCAACACAGCTCTACCACTAAAACGGCGCGGTGGAGGACCTTGCTCCTTTAGCTGCATTTAAGCCGTGGTAACTGTAACACTGCGTGTATGGAGTGTTGAGGAGCATCAATCCCGGGATCCTAAGCAGCAGACAAGCCTCTACGAAAACGTATATATATTTGGCAAAACCTGTACGCATGCTCACTCAAGAGCCGCTGGGACAAGCCATCGTTTAAGAGGAGGAGAAGAAAAGTGGACAGTGTGCCCATCTCCAAAATAATACTTGGCAAAAATTTTCGTCACCTGAGGACACGCACTGTGTAATCAGACTGGCAGTGTTCCCATGAACTATTCAACTAAATGAATAAACATTCAATTAATTGTGCCACCCTTTCCTACGTGCAGAGGTCAGCTACAGCACTCAGTGAGAGTCCTATGTATGAAGGTATGGAAATTATATATTGATTTTAAAATGTATGCATGAATGTTTAAGTAACTGATGTAATCCAATAGTGTAAGGGCAAGGTTATGCTAAATGGGAGTTTTTGCAAAATTGAATATACATATTGTGTTCTTAACCAAAAGTAATTAATCACAAATTTGGATTTTATAAATATGCAAATTAATGCAAAATAAACTGTGCACCCCGAGGTCAAGTTAGGTAATTTGGGGAACTCTTTTTGTAATTGTGTATTGTATATTAATGTTTAAAATTGAGATTTCATGTGTTCTATAAATAAATTGTAGTTGGCCACAAAAATGGGAGTGATTATTTTGTTGTAGTAAACGCAATGTACTTTGGTCCAATCGGACCCCACTATACTTTAACGCGCTTGAGCCTGGTGGAACTATTTGGTGAGTATCTTTAATGTATTTATGTGTTTAAGTTTAGTGTATTTATGTGTAAAATTCACCTCACCACAGGTGGTAGGGGAAGGAGGGTACGGTCCCTGTGGATGCCTCCCCCACTGGGTTCCGGTCCAAATTGGGTGGCACTTCCCGGCCGTCCAAACAGTTACCTTACACCTTTCTGGTAGGTCGGACGGTCTGGGTCTCAACAACAACAACATAAGACAACTCCAATCTATGTTACCAAATACAACGAAAAGCAATATCATAAAATACTAAACCTACATCATGAAATACGTACTAAATTTAAACTTTGTAGCTGATTTTGCTCAAGAGTTATTCCCAGAATGTAAAGAGTATCGAAGAATTCCGATATCTCTCTCACTTTATACCCTGTTATTGAAAAATATTAGCGCTTTTCAAACTCTTTGTCCTTGATCTCTTTTGTGACGGTAAAGAAACAATGCATATTGAGTTTCGCGATGTATTTATTTATTGTCAAAGTATGTGCTTTAGCGTAAAGTGTGTTTTTTCATGCTGCTGATTAAACCATCATATTTTCTTCCGATCCAGACCTTTCGATTCAACCTATCCAAAGGTGTGATGTATCTATTTAGATGGTCGGGGGAATGCCACCCATTTTAGACTAGAACCCAATGGGGGTGACATGCATAGGGGCCACACACTTCTTCCCCTCCGACCAATATATCGGAAGGACTTTTGGGACCCGCAGATTTAGCTCGCCCGTACTCCGCATAGACAAGAAACTTTCATTTTTAAAATTGCGTAAATAATGCAAGAATTTTTATTTTTGTATAATAATACTCGGGCTTCGCTCCTATTAGATGTCCCTCATTAACCGCCAAAAATCGTGGCATGCTACGACCAAATAATGTGCTAGATGGAGCTCAGCTCCTTGCTTGCTGAAGCTCAATAACGTCGGAATTCACTTTAGCTCTTTCTATACACATACATAGCGGGCAAATACCCCTAGTTTGCCCTTCGCGGGTATACACATTCAGAAGCCTCCGTTCATCATTATGCTTAAAGAACGTTACATTCCTATGACGAGCCAAGACGGACTAGCCCGATAAGGTTCAAAATTCAAAGAATTAAAATATATCACAAACGGCGTCTAAAACCTATAACAACTAAAAACAAAAACTCTATCACAGAAGAGAGACTGAAACTAAAATCATAAATACATACTAAATTTATATTTTATGGATAATCCGGATCCCATGTTATTCCACGCACACGAGATAATTGCTATGACGAACCCCCCCCCCCCCCCCCGATGCGACTCAAAATCAAAAACATTTTAATTATAGCACAAAAAACAACGGCATTCTAAATTTTGACGTTCAAAATGCTCCTGTGCACGAGTAATTACTAAAAACATGTGTATATTCCCATGGCGAATCAAGGAAAGGCTAGACGGATAAGGTTCAATTTACAAAGAATTAAATAATATCGTAAAATATGACTCCATATTGATTTTGGACATTCTAGTTCCCCCGGTTCTAGGGATATTCTCCACAAAACTTTTAAAATTCCGCTTTGAATACATGCATGGTCCAGTCTCATTTTTCTGCCTAGTCACGCCATACCTGGAAGTGATGTTACTTTTCTACAGCAATGTGACGTCACTGTTACTTCCGAGAGAAATGTCCATTCCTCTAGTTGACTGCTGAAAACAATTGGGAATTAAAATATCACCGACGGATTAAGTTTTAATATTTAATTTATTAAACCTCTATGAAACATAGAATCACAAAACAGAGTTTACTAGAATCCGCGTAGATTAAAGTACTTAGAGAACTTTTTAAGAAGAAAAATATTAAATAGTTTAAGATGAATTTTGTAAATAGTTTAAGATGAATTATGTAAATAGTTTAAAATAAAATTTTCATTTCTCTTCTATGCACCATGTGTTCCTATAAAATTAAAGATATTTAAAAATAAATTTGCAGATATCAAACTGCGTTGAATCAAAAGAAAATTAAGAGGGCTATGTGATAATGTAATGATTAAAAATTTACCATACTTAGATGATTCGCTACAACCCCCCAAAAAATAAAAATTCCACTTCAACATTGAAAAATAAATAGAAATTTAAATCTGATATAAAACAAAATAGGGGTGGAGGTGGCTGTAAGAAGCTTTTTTTTAATATATAGAAGAAAATAATTTTTGACCTGCAGCATTTTGTTTTTAGGTGCTGCTTGTGCAGGTGGCCGTTGCCCATGCAAGGGAGAGCTGGAATGCGTAAGTTGCTTTTCCTTCATCACATGCAGTATTGCGAATTTTTTTAGAATTCTTATTGTATAAATGTATAATTCTCATTGCTGGCCAGTACAAAGATCCGTGGTTCTATTCCCGGTTGGGTAAACAAGGTTCTTCACCATGGCACCCGAATAAATCAACCCTGCAGGTTAGTGCAAAGATATCGGAGGTCTAAAGATGACACCAACGTGATTATTACGAATTCAGTGGACATTGAGCTTGGATTTTAAATCGGCAGGTCAACGATCACGCAGGTAGCTTATCTCGGGGATAAAAATAGCCGCAGGGGGTTAACCTGGGGGTAAAACTAGCAGGGGATGGTCAGTTAGATTGTCAGTTGCACGCGAATCTGGCATTAGAGGGTGGAGAGTCTACTTTGACGATAAGAACTAAGAACTTGCAATTCCGTGCATGAGCTCAACGGTGAGCGGCAACTCGCCAACACGAAGATCCGTAGTCCAATTCCCGGTTGGGACAACAAGGAATTTTATATGTGGCTGTGTAGGAATTAACTTTGGATATTTGTCTCAGTAATATACATGATGTTATGGAAATCTGGGATATCCACGTAGAAGTGCCCAAGATATACTAGGATATCCACGTAGAAGTATCCAAAATATACTAGGATATCCACGTAGAAGTATCCAAAATATACTAGGATATCCACGTAGCAGGATATGGGGGTGGGACTATGTCGCACCATGTTAGAGATAAGTAAAAAAATCTGATGTGGGCAACACATGACTTTCCTTATATAATGTAATGAATATACTACTTTTACAGTAAAAAAAAAATCTGATGTGGGCAACACATGACTTTCCTTATATAATGTAATGAATTTACTACTTTTGCAGTAAAAAAATAGGATTTTCTTGTAGTAGATACTAATATTCTTTCCAAGATATTGAATTTTCGACAATTAGTCGTCATTTTCATTGATTTAGCGTCATTTTTATCCATTTGGCGAGATTTTCGTTAATTTGGCAACATTTCAAAAAAGTCGCCAAGTTGGCGACATTCCGCCAAATTCGTCGCCAAAATCTCGCCAAGCGTTATGCACTAAGAAATAAATTTTTCTTAAAGCAGATAAATGACTATTGGCATTCAAATACAAAAGTATTATTCAAAGTATCTTTCTTCAAGAATGGAACGAGCTAGATCCACGAGAAGGATGTCACTCAATTCATCGCATGGTATTACATATGAAAAGTAAACATGTTTCTCAATAGGAAATATTTTTCTTTTTATTTTATATGACTTTTTGATAATTTTTTTAAAAAATGTACAATATCTCGAGAACGGTTCACGTTAGCGTTCTAAAATTTATGTCAATCGTTTTCTAATGAAAAATTACATAAGAAATGTCTATTTGCGTAACTTTATTAGTGGTTTTAATTTTTTGACGATTTTTTCAAAATTTCATTCGAAAATTTAGGGGGGTTCTGAACATTCGATTACGTATAAAAACAATAGGCTTCCAGTGTTTATGGATTGTGATTTTTGTACCAAATTTGGTTCGAATCGGTCCATTCGTTCGTCAGTTATCGTCTCCACAGACTCACTGACACACACACACACACATACTTTCACACACACACACACACACACACACACACAGACATCACTTCAAAAATGTTTGATTCGTGATCAGGGATGCTTGAAACGTGCTTTCCCGTCGAAAACTCGAATTCGAATTTTCGACCCCGTCACAATACTTTCCTTATACATTATGTATATAAGGAAAGTAATAAGTTTTTCTTATAGTAGATACTAATATTCTTTCCAAGATATTGAATTTTCGACAATTAGTCATCATTTTCATTGATTTAGCATCATTTTTATCCATTTGACGAGATTTTCATTAATTTGGCAACATTTCAAAAAGTCGCCAAGTTGGCGACATTCCGCCAAATTCGTCACCAAAATCTCGCCAAGCGTTATGCACTAAGAAAAAAGTTATTCTTACAGCAGATAAATGACTATTGGTGTTCAAATACAAAAGTATTATTATTTAAAGTATATTTTTTCATGAATGGAACGAGCTAGATCCACGAGAATAATGTCACTCAATTTATCGCATGGTATTACATATGAAAAGTGAACATGTTTCTCAATAGGAATTTTTTTTTTGTGACTTTTTCATAATTTTTTTGAAAAATGCACAATATCTCGAGAACGGTTCATGTTAGCGTTCTAAAATTTATGCCAATCGTTTTCTAATGAAAAATTACATAAGAAATGTCTATTTGCGTAACTTTATTAGCGGTTTTGATTTTTTGATGATTTTTTCAAAATTTCATTCGGAAATTTAGGGGGGTTCTGAACATTCGATTACGCATGAAAACAATAGGCTTCCAGTGTTTACGGATTGTGATTTTTGTACCAAATTTGGTTCGAATCGGTCCATTCGTTCGTCAGTTATCGTCTCCACAGGCTCACTGACACACACACACACACATACTTTCACACACACACACACACACACACACACACACACACACACACACACACACACACATACACACACACAGACATCACTTCAAAAATCTGATGTGGGCAACACATGACTTTCCTTATATAATGTAATGAATTTACTACTTTTACAATAAAAAAATAGGTTTTTCTTATAGTAGATACTAATATTTTTTCCAAGATATTGAATTTTAGACAATTAGTCGTCATTTTCTTTGATTTAGCATCATTTTTATCCATTTGGCGAGATTTTCATTAATTTGGCAACATTTCAAAAAAGTCGCCAAGTTGGCGACATTCCGCCAAATTCGTCGCCAAAATCTCGCCAAGCGTTATGCACTAAGAAAAAAGTTATTCTTACAGCAGATAAATGACTATTGGCATTTAAATACAAAAGTATTATTCAAAGTATATTTTTTCATGAATGGAACAAGCTAGATCCACGAGAATGATGTCACTCAATTTATCGCATGGTATTACATATGAAAAGTGAACATGTTTCTCAATAGGAATTTTTTTTTTATGTGACTTTTTCATAATTTTTTTGAAAAATGTACAATATCTCGAGAACGGTTCATGTTAGCGTTCTAAAATTTATGCCAATCGTTTTCTAATGAAAAATTACATACGAAATGTCTATTTGCGTAACTTTATTAGCGGTTTTGATTTTTTGACGATTTTTTCAAAATTTTATTCGAAAATTTAGGGGGGTTCTGAACATTCGATTACGTATAAAAACAATAGGCTTCCAGTGTTTATGGATTGTGATTTTTGTACCAAATTTGGTTCGAATCGGTCCATTCGTTCGTCAGTTATCGTCTCCACAGGCTCACTGACACACACACACACACACACATACTTTCACACACACACACACACACACACACACACACACACACAGACATCACTTCAAAAATGTTTGATTCGTGATCAGGGATGCTTGAAACGTGCTCTCCCGTCGAAAACTCGAATTCGAATTTTCGACCCCGTCACAATACTTTCCTTATACATTATGTATATAAGGAAAGTAATAGGTTTTTCTTATAGTAGATATTAATATTCTTTCCAAGATATTGAATTTTTGACAATTAGTCGTCATTTTCATTGATTTAGCATCATTTTTATCCATTTGGCGAGATTTTCATTAATTTGGCAACATTTCAAAAAAGTCGCCAAGTTGGCGACATTCGGCCAAATTCGACGACAAAATCTCGCCAAGCGTTATGCACTAAGTAAAAAGTTATTCTTACAGCAGATAAATGACTATTGGCGTTTAAATACAAAAGTATTATTCAAAGTATATTTTTTCATGAATGGAACAAGCTAGATCCACGCGAATGATGTCACTCAATTTATCGCATGGTATTACATATGAAAAGTGAACATGTTTCTCAATAGGAATTTTTTTTTTATGTGACTTTTTCATAATTTTTTTGAAAAATGTACAATATCTCGAGAACGGTTCATGTTAGCGTTCTAAAATTTATGCCAATCGTTTTCTAATGAAAAATTACATACGAAATGTCTATTTGCGTAACTTTATTAGCGGTTTTGATTTTTTGATGATTTTTTCAAAATTTCATTCGGAAATTTAGGGGGGTTCTGAACATTCGATTACGCATGAAAACAATAGGCTTCCAGTGTTTACGGATTGTGATTTTTGTACCAAATTTGGTTCGAATCGGTCCATTCGTTCGTCAGTTATCGTCTCCACAGGCTCACTGACACACACACACACACATACTTTCACACACACACACACACACACACACACACACACACACACACACACACACATACACACACACAGACATCACTTCAAAAATCTGATGTGGGCAACACATGACTTTCCTTATATAATGTAATGAATTTACTACTTTTACAATAAAAAAATAGGTTTTTCTTATAGTAGATACTAATATTTTTTCCAAGATATTGAATTTTAGACAATTAGTCGTCATTTTCATTGATTTAGCATCATTTTTATCCATTTGGCGAGATTTTCATTAATTTGGCAACATTTCAAAAAAGTCGCCAAGTTGGCGACATTCCGCCAAATTCGTCGCAAAAATCTCGCCAAGCGTTATGCACTAAGAAAAAAGTTATTCTTACAGCAGATAAATGACTATTGGCATTTAAATACAAAAGTATTATTCAAAGTATATTTTTTCATGAATGGAACAAGCTAGATCCACGAGAATGATGTCACTCAATTTATCGCATGGTATTACATATGAAAAGTGAACATGTTTCTCAATAGGAATTTTTTTTTTATGTGACTTTTTCATAATTTTTTTGAAAAATGTACAATATCTCGAGAACGGTTCATGTTAGCGTTCTAAAATTTATGCCAATCGTTTTCTAATGAAAAATTACATACGAAATGTCTATTTGCGTAACTTTATTAGCGGTTTTGATTTTTTGACGATTTTTTCAAAATTTTATTCGAAAATTTAGGGGGGTTCTGAACATTCGATTACGTATAAAAACAATAGGCTTCCAGTGTTTATGGATTGTGATTTTTGTACCAAATTTGGTTCGAATCGGTCCATTCGTTCGTCAGTTATCGTCTCCACAGGCTCACTGACACACACACACACACACACATACTTTCACACACACACACACACACACACACACACACACACACACACACAGACATCACTTCAAAAATGTTTGATTCGTGATCAGGGATGCTTGAAACGTGCTCTCCCGTCGAAAACTCGAATTCGAATTTTCGACCCCGTCACAATACTTTCCTTATACATTATGTATATAAGGAAAGTAATAGGTTTTTCTTATAGTAGATATTAATATTCTTTCCAAGATATTGAATTTTTGACAATTAGTCGTCATTTTCATTGATTTAGCAGCATTTTTATCCATTTGGCGAGATTTTCATTAATTTGGCAACATTTCAAAAAAGTCGCCAAGTTGGCGACATTCGGCCAAATTCGACGACAAAATCTCGCCAAGCGTTATGCACTAAGTAAAAAGTTATTCTTACAGCAGATAAATGACTATTGGCGTTTAAATACAAAAGTATTATTCAAAGTATATTTTTTCATGAATGGAACAAGCTAGATCCACGCGAATGATGTCACTCAATTTATCGCATGGTATTACATATGAAAAGTGAACATGTTTCTCAATAGGAATTTTTTTTTATGTGACTTTTTCATAATTTTTTTGAAAAATGTACAATATCTCGAGAACGGTTCATGTTAGCGTTCTAAAATTTATGCCAATCGTTTTCTAATGAAAAATTACATACGAAATGTCTATTTGCGTAACTTTATTAGCGGTTTTGATTTTTTGACGATTTTTTCAAAATTTTATTCGAAAATTTAGGGGGGGTTCTGAACATTCGATTACGTATAAAAACAATAGGCTTCCAGTGTTTATGGATTGTGATTTTTGTACCAAATTTGGTTCGAATCGGTCCATTCGTTCGTCAGTTATCGTCTCCAAAGACTCACTGACACACACACACACACACACACACACACATACACACACAGACATCACTTCAAAAATGTTTGATTCGTGATCAGGGATGCTTGAAACGTGCTCTCCCGTCGAAAACTCGAATTCGAATTTTCGACCCCGTCACAATACTTTCCTTATACATTATGTATATAAGGAAAGTAATAAGTCCATTACATTGCTGTATAGCGTTGTAAAATCAGTACTAAACACATTACTTTTGTTCCCCAACAAAAGATGGGAAATAATTTCTAAAAATTTATTTTAAAAGTGACAATTTTATTAATCTACATGTAAATGTTGAGATACTGGAAAACACGCGAAAGCATCCTCTTTCACATGTGCAACCAGGAATCGTTGCTTAAGGTGGGCATTTTCTATTTTGTGTATAACAAGGACCATTTTATTATGTTCATTGTTTAATTGCTCGATTTTGGGACGAAGGAATTTAGATTTTCTGCATTTCTTTTCGTCCATCCTTTCCATTTTGGGCGAGATACAAAGATGATTTGTAGTGATTCTGAAACACTCTACGATTTGTAATTGATTTTTTCCCCTATCTCTACCTGAAGGTAAGGTAACCCACCGTACCCCGTTAAAGAAGGAAGCCGCCCCCTCTCCCTCCAAAAGACAACTAAATGTGTTTCTTATACCCATGCATGAAAATATATGATAACTCAAATACTTTTCGAGTTATTTGTCTGATCCATGACATTTCCTCACATCCTGTATATTAGATCCAGAATTTGGCACACTCAACAGCCCACATATGATGCCTATGCGTTTTCTGCACAACATAAGTAATATTCAAAGAAATATTCAAATACATGAAATTTATTTTTCAGTGTTAATTTAACATATCAACTTTTTTAAATACTATCTACTTTTTTAAATACTGCCTACTTTTCTGAATACTATCTACTTTCTTAAATGCTGTGTACTTTTCTAAATACTATCTACTTTTTTAAATGCTGTCCATTTTTTTAATATTATCTACTTTATTACGCATATTTAATTTGATTTGTCACAAATATACCTTAAACTTATCTGTTGATTACATTCGTAGCCTTTGAGACAAGGTGGACTATCAAAGGTTTAGAACTTTTTTTCTTTCGTGAATTCTTAAAATACTTTTGTTTTATCGGAACGTTTGCTTTATGATAAGAGAGAAAGTAACTAACAGATATTAGTTCATCTTTGAATTATAGATCTTATGGGTTCAGCCAAATCTTATAATGACATACAAAAGAAAAATTGCTTAAATATTTCAAAAAGGTTTGATAAATTGAAAAATTGTAAAATGGATTTTATAATTTTTAGGTCTACTATAAAATCTATAATAATTACAATAAAATCAATAATAAAATCAGTAATACAATTACCAACAATAAAATCAACACTATAGTTAAAGCAGCAGTAATTGTATTCACATTGGTGGCCCTATACTTGCAATATATCGCTTTTTCACAATGAGCAGTAGGTTAAAACATACGCCAATTAACCTAGAAGTGTATGCGCCAACAAAATAAATCGCATATTTTAAGGTTTCCCTTAATCTTCAATTCACTTGGTTATAGTAAAGTTGCTGCAATTTGACTTAGATACTTCAACAATTGGTATGCAAAAAATAAATAATTTTGAAATTCATTATATACTATAACACGATTTATGAAACGACCAAAGTGTTAATTTGAACTATAAAAAAAAAGACAAATATTGCAATTAGACATATTTCTTTCTTTCGACCCCGACCGTTTTACCTACCCGAAGATGTAAGGTACCTGTTTGGATGGCCCGAACAGTAGCACTTAATTTAGACCGGGATCCAGTGGGGGAGACATCAACCGGGACCGCACCCTCTTTCCTCTGACACCAACCTCTCCGAAGAACTTTCGGACGTACAGATTTAACGTGCCCATATTGCGTGCACACACTGGGATAATTTTGGGCTATCCCGGGAATTGCATTCGGGTCCTCCGAGTGCAACCCCTGTGCTATGCCGTCCCGCAGTTGAACATCGACATGTGGTGATGAATTTGTTTTACATTTAATTCAATGAAAAAGCATGTGGTAATTTTTATTACGCCATCTGCGACCAGACCATCCCACAGCGATGCGCTATGGTCATGAGCTATGGCCATGAACTATGAGTCACGAGCTATGGCCGATGCGCTATGGTCCTGAGCTATGGCCATGAACTATGAGTCATGAGCTATGACCGATGCGCCATGGTCATGAGCTATGGCCACGTGTGCCTGTTACAGAGGGCGCTCCAAAAGTTATGCTTATTTGTTTATAATTGATCATTTTCTGTGTTAACGTTACTGAAATAGTTTTAAGAATAAATAAAATAGAAATTTCCTTATAAGTTTTCTACACCCATTGGGTGGACGGTCTGGAAAATAAATAGTAATTTTGATTGAGCCATTTTGAAGACTTACATCTGACTTTTTGAGAACTTAAATCTGACATTTTGAGGAATTGAAACTAACATTTTGAGGACTTAAATATGATATTTTGAGGACTTAAATCTGACATTTTGAGAAATTAAATCTGAAATTTTAAAGACTTTTAAGGCTGGAATGTTTGCAGATGTTTAGAACAGGGGTTTCTTGGCCAAATAATTTTTTTTTTACAACGGGAAATAATAAAAGATGGTAAACGCTACCTAGAATCTGTTTCCCATAACATTGGCCTTTAAAACGTACGGGAGCCTTTCAGCCTTAAAACATTTTATTCGGAAATGCAATATATCATTTTATATTTTTGCAAGTTATAAAACTATTTTAAAACCAATTTTTACTGCTGTTTAATTGCTATTTTTATTAAAATTATATTTATATATCTTTTCGGGCCCCTTATGGGTATTGGGGTCACTCGTCTTATCGAAAATGGAAAATAATTATATAGAATTAAAAAGTAAACATAAATAAAACAGTGAGAATGCTGAGATAGAACGTTGGATATGTTTTAAGTATCCATAATTTAAATTTGACATCGTTCAACATATTGATAGACTATGTTAAATAAGCATGTTTACTAACTTATTTGGGGGAAGGACGACCAAAACATACTTGATCCTTGGTTTAACATATCTGAGCACCGTACCAAACTGTCACTACGCTAACAAGTCCATGTGTTAATTATCTCTTTTATATTACTTTCCTTATATACATAATGTATAAGGAAAGTATTGTATTGTAAAGTAAAAAAGTAAAATTGTATAATTGTAAAGTAAGAAAGTATTGTAAAGTAAAGTATAATTCGAATTCGAGTTTTCGACGGGAGAGCACGTTTCAAGCATCCCTGATCACGAATCAAACATTTTTGAAGTGATGTCTGTGTGTGTGTGTGTGAAAGTGTGTGTGTGTGTGTCAGTGAGTCTGTGAAGACGATAACTGACGAACGAATGGACCGATTCGAACGAAATTGGGTACAAAAATCCCAATCCATAAACACTGGAAGCCTATTTTTATACGCAATCGAATGTTCAGAACCTCCCTAAATTTTCGAGTGAAATTTTGAAAAATCGTGAATAAATCAAATCCGCTAATAAAGTTACACAGATAGACATTTCTTATGTAATTTTTCCTTAGAAAACGATTGACATAAATTTTAGACCGCTAACATGAGCCATTCTCGAGATATTGCACATTTTTGAAAAAAAGTATCAAAAAGTCATATAAAATTAAAAAAATATATTTCCTATTGACAAACATGTTCACTTTTCATATGTAATACCATGCGATAAATTGGGTGACATCATTCTCGTGGATCTAGCTCGTTCCATTCATGAAAAAAGTACTTTGAGTAATACTATTGTATTTGATCGCCAATAGTCATTTATCTGCTGTAAGAATAACTTATTTCTTCGTCCATAACACTTGGCGAAATTTTGGCGACGATTTTGGCATAATGTCGCCAACTTGGCGACTTTTTGAAATGTTGCCAAATTAACGAAAATCTCGCCAAATGGATAAAAATCAATGAAAATGACGACTAATTGTCGTCGAAAATTCAATATCTTGGAAAGAATATAAGTATCTACTATAAGGAAAACCTATTTTTTTACTATAAAGGCAGTAAATTCATTACATTACATAAGGAAAGTCATCTGTTGCCCACATCAGATTGTTTTGTTATGTGCTAATAGAAAAAAGCAGTTAGGGAGCCAAAGTTAGACCTCTCTGTCTCTCTACTGTTAAATTGCATGCCACATTTGTTAATATGTTTATTCTGTTCTTTCAGAATTCGGACCGAATATGTGCAAGTAAAGAATAATCTTCTACGACTTGTATAGCTGTTCCAAATATACCACGGACGGAGTTACTACAAGTTTCAACATAGCAGTAAAAATGACAGATTGCCAGATGCAGAAGAAATTACATGTGCAGAAGAAACTGCATGCAGAAGAAACTGCAGTCATGATTATGTGATATGAGGAAATTATATAAAATTTGGCAACTTCCACTACATTTTATTTGAATTACAAATGGAGATCGAACGGAAGAATGTAACTCAACATTTCTCTTTTAAATAATTTCATTTTCATGTTGTTGTTGCTATTGTTGTAATTACTGTTCGAATTTTGAAATATCTAGACTTTTAATAAAAATTGTTCTAATAATTGTTTTTTAACAATTGTTCAAATTACTTTTAAAACGTTCCATTTTTACATGAGATTTTTCGTTCACACTCCCACATACACATCACTTCAAAAACTTTCGATTGGAATTCAGGGATGCTTTAAATGGGTTCTTTCATATAAATCTCGAATTCGAATTTTTGATCCCTTCCCAATTCTTTTCCTATGCATTATTTTATGCATGTAGGGAAGGTAAAAAGGAGAATAATACAAACATTTTATTATTACAGATTCGTTATTTTAATACTTAATGTGCAACATTTCAGAGTTTGGCTTTGTAATACTATTTATTAGTGAGGCCTGAAGGTATTATGCTCATAAGTACTTAAGGGTTTATTCATGAGATATCTTACAACAGTTAAAGCCAATCACTGTCTGCGTAGCCACAACCCAAAAAATAAAGGTTTTGTATCATACATTGTTGTAAATAAATTAGAAATAGGGCACCGGAAAGAATAAGGCGAAATACAACCTAGGAGGCATAACAAACGCTCATAGAGACCCAGACACGACCTCCCAGACACTTCCAGTGAGACAGAACAGGAGACAGGGCAATTACCCATATAAGTAGAAAAGAATATGAACATGAAGTATATATGAAAATTCTTATTAAACAAGTGATTCATAGAAAAAATGAATAAACGAGACTGCCTCTAAACACCATTATAAAGGAGCTCAAATCGTAGTGTCAAACTGGCTAAAATTGCAATTTTTTAGCGAAAATAAAATTCAAAACATTAATATATCTTATTTTCCGACTTTATTATTTTTCTAATTTTTTAGCTTATTTTATTATTAATTATTTTTACTTAATTATATAATTAACAAATAGTTATAATATATATATATATTTTTTATTCCTATTATTACCCACCATAATTGGGAAAGCTGTATTGGATATTATCGAGTGGAAGTTAATACACTGAGTTGATAATTTTAATTACGGATTTGGGAGGATATGCATTATTAGTCGCTGTACTCAATAATTCTATAAAATATGCTAATTTATAATTTTCATCACAAATTTTATTGATTCTAAGAACCTGGTTTATTGTAATATTTCTAAAATCTGATATATGCAAACAAGAGTCAGAACGTTGAATTTTCGATGTATTAAATTTAAAATCTTGTCTTTTATCATGTAAGTTTATAGCCAAAATAAAATTTTGTGAATCTAAATTTAAATCTAAAAAGTTTGCAACATTAGAGTCATTATTTCTTGCATTTAATTATAAAATATTAGGATAAAAGGTAAATACTATAGGAATATTATTATGGGATACACATAATATATCATCTAAATATCTAAACATGTGCATATTATGCAATCCTGGATTAATGTTCTTTTCACAGAAGAATAAATACAGATTAGCTAATAATGATGAGATACACACGCCTTGTGGGATACCAAACTCCTGCTTAAAAAAAGTACCACCATGTTGAATATAATTCTCATAGAGAGTGAAATTAAGTAATTTATTAAAGAGAAAAGTTTAGGTAAATAAAAAATATTAATGTAATTAATATTATTAATAAAATATTAATAAAAGTCATTAATAAATATTATTAATAAAATATTAATAAAAAATATTATTTTAATTAAAAAAATATAATTAGAAAAAATATTTGAGGGTGATATATTTTTCAAAAATTTTTAATATAATTCTATACAGTTCATCTATATCAATATTATTAAACAAATCCTTGAAATCAAAAATAAATTTTTTATTATATATGTATGTATATATATATTATATAACCATCGCTTCAAAAAATCGCCTTTTAAACAGACCTATGATGTATTTTAATACATTCTATGAAGTTGTTGCAGTATTTATTGATGGGTATATAATTTATATGATTTATAAAGGACAACACGTCAGTTCTTATTTAGTTCACCAAAACTATTCCTTTCAATCAATAAAAAACAAGTAAATAACTTATCGCTAAAAAAATAGCTTATAGCCTTGAACCAAGTTATGGAATATATTTGGGGTATGTCTGACCTTCTCCCATAAAACTACTCAGCATAGAATTACTACGATGATCACGTGACATCCCATAAAATGAACATTTCATTCATTCAAATATTTATAGTTCTCTTTCTTTGGATATGGTGGAAAAGAAGCACGTGAAATTGGTTACTCTTAGTTACTGTTTCAGTTACTTTACATTGAACTTTGAAATGACATTAACTTTGTATCTGAATTCCTTTTTATAGACAATGGCTCAATCTTTTCTATTAACGATCTGCTTCTTTATGCAGCGTCATTGCGATATATATATATATATATATATATATATATATATATATATATATATATATATATATATATATATATATATATATATATATATATATATATATATATATATATATATATATATATATATATATATATATATATATATATATATATATATATATATATATATATATATATATATATATATATATATACTTGTAAGAATCTGATGCATAACATTTATAACGCGTTACAGAAGCAAATATTATACGATTTATAATATAATCATACCATAGAAAATCAAAATTATGAATATATTGAATGCTAATATAAGTTATAATACATTGATACTGCCCAGGTATGGCAGTATCTCTAATGCCAGGAATGTCCAATGAAAAACACAAGAAAGATCAATCATGCAAAAAGCATTGATTATGAAACACTTTCCAACTGAAATGCAATTTTTATTAAAAAATCTCTTAAATACAATATATTCAGCGCTGATATATTTTAAATTATGACAGTACTAAAATAATTTATTATATTTGAAAACTTTAAATTTCATCGAAAAAAATGAACTTTTCTTCAAATGACAGCATCCAAATATAAATCGTGTAGCTAGCTCTCTATGTAAAAGAAATGAATATTTCATCCATATCACTTTCATTCCAGACTCCAGAGCTAAATAATTTTGAGTGAAAAGAAAATCAGCAATTCTTATACAACTCATCTTATACTCACTTATTTACATTGTGCATCTCTTAAAATTAGGCTTCGTTGCAGAAATAATCAAAGTTTGATGATCATTTAAACTGAAAAATATTGTAATTGCGTGGCACAGAATATAGATTCACAGAAAATATACAAAAATAAAGCTGTTTTAGGACGGATGGAACACTAAATATAAATTTAAAAGAACTTTAAAAATCACGATTTCTACACTGGGGAAAAAAGATAAATGCCATATTTTATTTTGATGTGAGTCACGTGATCTTTTCATATAATATGGATGTAATTATTATTTTAATTTTTATTTAAGAAACTACAGAACATTTGTTACTGACATTTTTTAACGTATTTTATGCGGTAATTTGAATATTTGATAGAATTTTAAAGCAATTCGCATTTTAATCTCGCTTAAAAAATGTTTGATAAATTAAGTCCTATATGGTGCAATGTATTTCCCTTCTTCATCCCGGGTTCAATCCAAAACTTATTGGGTGATATTATCCTGCGCATCGGGCAGCTTTCTTGATACCAATTTGACGATCCTAAATTCAGGATTCTGTTTTAATGAAATAATTATTTATGTAGTATATATTTAAGAAATATTTTTGGTAACTATATAAAATATTTTAACTTATGCACAAACTATGGAGGATCGCAGAGTAACCTTGGGTAAATGATGTATTTAATGTGCAAATTGGATATAAGAACAGATAAGTATTAGTGTCATTTTTTCACGGACCAGCAAAGAAACAATTAATTTTAATCTGACGGGAGAGTAACGTGCTGCTCTTATTAATTTTTTACTTTCCCTGCAATACATGGTAATGTATAGGGAACGTATTGGAATCATGCCGAAAATCGCAACTCGAGTTTTCGACGGATCTATACGTTTCGAGACCTCTATAATACGAAATCACAATTTTTAGCGTGACGTCTGTGTGTGTGTGTCTGTCTGTGTGTCTGTCTGTCTGTGTGTCTGTGCAATGCATGTATCCACTCTAACTCAAAAACTAATGGACCGAATTTCATAAAATTTGGTAGGTAAGTCACTTGGGTATGACCCTGGTGGTGATTAGATTTTAGTACGATTCGGGATAAAAGATCCCGCCTTTGTTTGCAAAATGGCCCGCAAAAATGTCTGTATCCACTCTAGTTGAAAAACTAATGGACCGAATGTCACAAAATTCAGTAGATAAGTCGATTGTGGGTTATCCTGGTGCTGATTAGATTTTAGTATGATTTGGGAAAAAATAGCCAGCCTTTTTTTTTTGCAAAATGGTCCGCAAAAATCGTCAAAATCTAAAATAAAAAACTACGTATGCTCAGATATATCCATTAAATGCTTGTGTTATACGTAATTTTTAACGAAGAAAAGAATAAGACCAACCCCTTTACACTAGGAATAGCCGTTCTCGAGATATTTAAGTTTCTTCATATTTTCTCTACTCCACCTTTGAAAATAAGTGCCAAATGAGAACGAAAATTGAATTAAAAGTGAATTAAATTTAATTTAAGTAAAGATAAATTCGGATATAAGTCTACAGGGAAAGTCATGTGCCGCCCACATCGGATTTTTTTCTATTTTCGACATACTAAAATTTTATTTTGATAAACTCACTTTTACGGCAGTTATCGTTGAACGGACAGACAGACAGACAGAATGAACAAAGTACTAAACGCTTTTCAACTATGTTGGCAAGTGTTAATAATCTTAAATTTTGATCATGATGTCCATTACTTAAAGAATGGTTTACTCCTTATTTTAAAATATCCTTATCAAAATATGCGGATTCCGCTAAATACTTAGAGCCAAAACAAGACATCAGATCTTGTTCCTCGTTTGCGAAGATTGGATGTTTATCTTTAGTGTAATTCCAAATGTAATCTTTGGATTTCAAATATAAATCATTTTGATATTTTATTATTTCCAATTCTAGTTCAACCTGATTTGCATGAAATTTTGTTTGGTTTGAATTGAGTCATGTCAGGATATATCAGCAAATATTTTTCAATGTTCAAAAAATACTTATATTCTCCATATTTTAAATTTGCACTTATCATAAGTTACTGAGAAGCTTTTATCGAGGTTTTCATATCTAATAAATGTTTATCCTTACCTTGTAGTCCCTGATTAAAATCCTTGAATTTTGAAGCAAAGTCTGCTAAAAATGATAAATGCAATAACCACGCTTTGTTAATTGTAGATATAACTATCATCTCTTTCAGGGAGAAAATTTTTACGTATTTTATTAACTCTGACATCTGACGAAGACTTGTAAAGTATGTAAATTTGACTTTGAAACCTCACGAAGATTTGACTTATGCTAAGCCAACATACATTAGAGTGAATAAGTTCATTATCCCAATTCTTTATTTTTCAATCTAAGTAGATTTCTATGAGTGGCACTGCAATGCATGAATCGAATATTTTAAAGATAGCTTCCTTAACATTGCGTGCATTAAATGTCTTTGCGCCTAAAACTTGTCGGCGGATAATAAAATTGTTTGCTAAAAATTATGGATAATTATCATCTTGTTTGTATAAAGTTGTAAGTCCATCAATGAAACCTGTCATACATGGAGCACCATCCGTCATAATCAAAAACAATTTTAAAATGATAAATCTATATAAAAAAAATTGAAAATCTGTCTGTCTGTCTGTTTGTCTGTCTGTCTGTTTGTCCCATCATCACAGGAGAACGGCTGAACCGAATATGATGAAATTTAGTGGGTGACCTGGAAACAGCCCCACTTAAAATTTAGTCTATGACTTAAGTTTCTACGACCAGTGGTTCTCGAGACATTAGTAAAAAACGAAACTTTCCTTTGTCGCATAATCATGAGAGAATCGTTGAACTGAATTTAATGAAATTTGGTGGGTAACCTTAAAATAGGCCCCCATAAATTTGATCCAGGTTTCGGGTTTCTAAGACCAGGGGTTGTCGAGATATTAATGAAAAACGGAACTTTTTTCTTGCAGTTCTACTCTCTAACTCAGTGTTTATCCAAACGGAAATGATGAAAATCGTTTGTGTAAAACGTCCACTTAAATTAAAACTTTATTTTTGAGTTTGATGGAGGATTTTTGCGCAAATTAGGCAATATCTGAAAGCATGAATTGATTGAAACATGAATATAAATGGAAAATCTATCTCCATGGCTATTTTTCACAATCATTTACTGAACAGTGAAAAGCATAAAGAAATCCAAAATGGTTATTTAATTTCGCAGTTTATGAGGAAGATCCTATCTTATATCATGTTTCTCAGAAACGCAATTAAATTAAATCTGTCTGTTAATTTTAATTATTATTTTTTAGATTTGAATAATAAATAAATGAATATTAAAATATATTTTAGAAAAGAACGATTTGATTTTTCTTATAGCATTTTTGACTGGATAATATCAATTGCGGTCTTCAGGTTTAAATGTTATTATTATTGATATTTTCGGGGATTATTGATTCAGGAAATGTTGATATTTTCAAGTTATTATGCCATTGCTTTATTATGACAAAAATTGTTTAAACTCATATATTGTACGTTGTACGAGTAATCTCCTACAGATACACGGGTATATCTTCTAATCTGCGAAAATATAAGTAGTACAGGATATTGATATATGTTTTGATATATATTGGCATACATTGGAATCAATTACGACCTTCTGGTATAAAGAGTACCGGGATTATTGATATTTTCAATGTATTACGTCAACTCTTTTATTTTGGCAGAGATTTTTGAGACTCATATTGTAATAGGGGAATCTTCTATTAACACACTGGCATATTTTCAATCTGCGACAATATAAGAAGTACGGGGTTGCAAATATTAATTCAATTCTTTTTTTAACACTTTACAGCATGGTTGAAAGTGTTTATGACTTTGTTCATTCTATCTGTCTGTCTGTCTGTCTTTCCGTTAGCACGACAACTGCCGTAAAAATGGCTTTATCAAAATGAAATTTTAGTATGTTTTTCAGACGGTCTGTGGGACCTATGGGAATATAAATGAATAATATCACTCAATTAGTGTTTTATTGAACTCGGATAGAAAAAATGAAATACATTTAATCCTATGGGACCTAATGTTTCAAACATTTTTTAAGCGAATTTAAAATTCACAAATTGCTTCGAAAATTTTAAAAAATATTCAAATTATCCCATAAAATACATAAAAAAAATTTCGGTAAAATATGTTAGATTGTTTTTTAAATAAAAATTATTTAATATTAGGAGAAAAACAAACTCAATTAAATTCTGACTCTCGTTATATCCTCCAGAAAGAAAAAAGAGATATATTATATAAATATCTTTTCAAGAGTTTAATTTTTTAACATATGAGAAAGGTTTCACATTTTAAAGTAGATATGGTAGATAACAATTTTTCAAATTTTTAAATAAATTAAATTAGTATACTATTGTGATGTATTAAACGATTGGAAAAATGATTATGAATGAAATGCTGTTTTTATATAGAGGCGATTTATATTTCGATTAAGTCATTTGAAAAGTTCATTTGTTTTCGATGAAGTTTTCAAATATAATAAATTAATGTAGTATTGTGATAATTTTAAAAATATTACCGAGGAATGTATCGTATTTGAGAGTTGTATAAAATTGCTTTGAAGTTTGAAAGTGTTTCATAATCTGTGCTTTATGCATGATTGATCTTTCTTGTTTTTTGTAAATTTTCTTACAAAAGGGACCAGGATGTTTTTTTCTTCAGATCTGCCCGTGAAGATAATTTTGTATGGGGAGAGCAGATATTCTTAAACTTCTCTTTAGGAGCAATAAATTTAATATTTTAACCAAATTTGCGCATGATTGCGAATTATAAGTTTCTTTATATTATATACTCCGTACGAAGAACGGGTATAATGCTAGTGTTATTATAAACTGGAAATACGTCTCTTCCCTTCCCCTCATCCCTAGTCCTTCAGTGTATAGGTCTTACTGTAAGAATTTATTCTTTAATAGTACAATCTCCAAATACCATCTGGATAAATATCATCAAGTGTGCGTAGGCAGTATTCGTCACAGGAGAAAATTCAGCGAATTGTAAGGTAAATTATATATATGTATTTCTGTCCTTTTTAATACTTTACAACATAGTTGAAAAGTGTTTATGACTTTGTTCATTCTGTCTGTCCGTTCGCACGATAATTGCCGTAAAAATGACTTTATCAAAATGAAATTTTAGTATGTTGTTCAGACTGTCTGTGGGGCCTGTGGGAATTTAAATGAATAATATCAGCCAAATAGTTTTGGATTAAACCAGGAATGAAGACAAGAAATACATTGAACCCTATGGGACCTAACTTTTCAAACATTTCTTAAGCGGATTTTAAATTCACAAAATGCTTTGAAAGTTTTTGAAAATATTCAAATTATCCCATAAAAATATAAAAAAAAATCATCAAAATATATTTGGTAGTTTTTAAAAAAGAATTAAAATAATAATTACACCCACATAATATATTCCGGCCATCCATTTTGTTGCTCTAAGTCCTCGGATGAGTCGGATGGCCTGGGCTTTCGACCCACATAATATGACGGTCACACATTAAGCTAACATAAGCCTTAGGGTTGGTCGTGTGGTCTGGGTCTTCAACCCACATAATATGAAAAGGTCACATGAACCACTTCAAAATGAAATATGGCATCCATCTTTTGTCAAAATCGTGATTTTTAAAGTTCTTTTTCATTTATATTTAATGTTGCATCCGTCTTACAAACGCTTTATTTTTACTTAATTTCTGTGCATCTATATTCTGAAACAATGCAATTACAATATATTTGAGTATAAATATTCATCAAACTTTGATTATCTCTACAACGAAGCCTAATTCTCACTTACGGAGAATGTAAACACATCAAGCTGTAAGATGAGTTGTATAAGAATTGCCGAATGTCTTTAACGCCGAATTATTTACCTCTGGAGTCTGCAATATAGCTAATATGAATGAAACAGTCATTGATTTCACATAGAGACATAGACGATTTTATAGCAGACTTTATCAATGGAGTTTTAAGCATAAAGTTAAATTACTTTTACCTCCATGGTTTTAAGTTTACAAATAAAAAAAATAATTGCAGTATTGTGATAAATGTAAGAAATGGATAAAAGTGTATGAGTGAAATATTTACTGGCGATTTATATTTCAATGACGCCATTTGAATAAAGTTCATTTTTTTCGAAGTTCTCAAATATAATAAATTATTGTAGTATTGTGAAACTTTTAAAAATATTATAGCTGAATGTATCGGATTTTAGAGACTATATATATATATATATATATATGTATATATATCCTCCGAAGGGGCCTCCGCTTGCGCAACCCCCTTCCGGAGGCTTAGGCTCCTACTCGCTGCGCTCGCTTCATATCTCTCTTTCCTAAAAATTCTACTTTCAAAAAACTCTTTTCTATCCCAGCCTATTTTCCGCAGGAGGGAAAGCAAGGATTTTTCTTAACCCAGGGAATCCCAAAACTGAATTCCTTGATAATGAGTTCGCTTCGCGAGCTGTTTCATGCCAAACTTAAGTTTAAATCGATAAACTATTTATTTCATCGTGCTACCCTATTATTTGTATATAAATATCACTTCACTCAATAAGTCTCCGGTCTGACACATATATGGCAACACTGTTGACAGACCCATATGATTTCTGGATAGTACCAACCTTCAAACGATACGTGCCAAAATTTCATGACATTCTGACAATTAGTTTATAGGTTACAGTGGTTTTAGTGACCCCCGTTTTGTAATTTTCAAAACAATGGATAAAAAATAATTTCGTCTGTTGATTAAACATTGTTTTTTGATGGGGAAAAATACTGTTGAAGCAAAACACTGGCTTGATAAGCGTTATAGAGACTCTGCACCAGGGAAATCAATTATTATTGACTTATATGCTGAATTAAAACGCGGTCGTACAAACGCCGATAATGCTGAACGCTCTGGTCACCAAAAATCGGCAGTTGTTCCGGAAAACATAAAACAAGTTCATAAATAATTTTGAAAGACCGCAAAGTGAAGTTGCGTGAGATAGCTGACACCTTAAAGATATCAGAAGGTAGTGTGTTTACAATTTTACACGGAAATTTGAGCATGCGTAAGTTGCTTTCGAAGTGGGTGCCGCGTTTGCTCACACCGGACCAAAAACAACAACGCGTCGACGATTCAGAGCGCTGTTTGGAGCTGCTCAAGCGAGATACGAAGGGTTTCTTGCGTCGGTATGTGATAATGGATGAAGCATGGATCCATTGCTACACACCTGAATCAAACAGATCGTCAGCTGAGTGGACAGCAGCGGGTGAAAGTTGTCCAAAGCGACCCAAAACCCAGAAGTCAGCTGGCAAGGTTAAGGCACCCGTATTTTGGGACGCGCATGGTATTTTGTTCATCGACTGTCTTGAGAAAGGTAAAACTATCAATAGCGAATATTACATGGCATTATTGGATCGATTGAGTGTAGAAATCAAGAAAAAACGGCTTCACATTCAAAAGAAAAAAGTGTTGTTCCACCAAGACAATGCCCAGTGTCTCAAGTCGATGAAAACGATGGTTTAATTATTTGAATTACGCTTCGAATTGCTTCCTCACCCACCGTACTCTCCAGATTTGGCCCCCAGCGACTACTGGCTTTTTGCAGACATAGAAAAGATGCTCCAGGGAAAGAAATTTGGCTCAAATGAAGAAGTGATTGCCGAAACTGAGGGTAATTTTGAGAGCAAAAGCAAATCGTTTTACGAAGAAGGCATCGAAAAGTTATAGGATCGTTAGAATGAATATATCACTCTTGAAGGAGAGTATGTTGATGAATAAAGTCGAATTTCTTAAAAAAAAATTGTTTTTCTTAGTTAGACCGGAGACTTATTGAGTGGGCCATGTATACCACAATACCACATTTTATTTTTTGTATGGTATAGATTTTACGGTACGAGACAGAGAAATTGCTAGACCTGCCAATATGAAAACAGAAGGTCACTTTAGAAGTACATAAAAGGTAAAATACCTCAAAAGGTACATCGAAATTATATAAACACTTTTCAGCTATGTTGTAAAGTGTTAAAAAAACGATTTATTTCATCGTATTTTCCAAAAGTGTACCAAATTTCATATTTTTATATGTAAAATGTTTTGGGGTACGAAGCAAAGAATCTGGAAAAACAGAAAATTTGCTAAACAGCGGCGACGGCGGCGTCAGTTACTTCTTTTGTAATATAGAGATACACTCGTCAAAACCAATTGAAATAATTCCACTAATTTTCATTTGATGTAATAATTATGTTCCAGATATATTATTCCCCAAAACATGCATCTTATGTACTAATTGTCAGGTGTCCGTCTGTCTGTCAAGCTTTATTTAGGAACTTCCCAAGTAGATCAAGATTTGCAATTTGGTACACGACTCGATCGTTCGATAAACCCCCCCTTCAAAAAATCGAATTTTCCGAAAATGTTCTAGAGAGGTTGGTCTACATCAAAACGTTCGAAAAGTGAAATTATAGAAAAGCATGCTTTGAGATGAGATAGAGACTTCAAATTTGGTGTATGGGTAAATTGTTCAAAAGGAAGAACATGTGCAATTTCAGATTTCCTATATTTTTTACTTAAGGGGGTGCCGCATACCAAAATTTTCGATTTGCCGAATATATGAGAAATGGCTCCTTTAAAATTCGATAGAGCTTGAAATTTGGCATATGGGATAATCATTTGACAAAAATACACAAGATGAATATAATTTTTAAAAAGTTCGTTTAAGGGGGTGCTTCAGAGAAAAATGTTCGAAATTTGAATTCATGAAAAAACATGTTTCAGGATGAAATAGAGATTTCAAATTTGGTGTACAGATAGATAGTTTAGAAGAAAGAAAGTGTACAATTTCAGTTTTCCAATATCTTCTACTTTAAGGAGTGGCGCACACCAAAATGTTCGATTTTCTGAATAAAGGAGAAACACACCTTTTAAAACGTGACAGAGGCTTGATATTTGGTATATGGGCGAATCATTTGATAGAAAACAGAAGAAAAATGGAGTTTTTTAAAAATGTACTTTTAGAGGGTGGGTACTCCACACAAAAACATTCGAAAGGTGAAATGATAGAAAAAACATGCTTCACTATAAGATAGAGACTTTAAATTTGATTTACGGGTAAATAGTTGGAAAGGAAGGAAGTGTGCAATTTCAGTTTTCCAACATTTGCTATTGTAAGGGGTCCCGTTCAGTGAATATTAGAAACGTATATAGAAGATTGAAAAACGTATATGAAATGAAAAACGTATCCTTTATAATGTGATAGAGGATTGAAATTTAGTATATGGGCTAATCATTTGATAAAAAACCCAAGATGAATACGGTTTTTAAAAAATGTTCATTTACGGGGATGCTACACAGGAAAACGTTCGAAAGATGAAGTGTTAGAAAAATATGCTTCGCTATAGGATAAATACTTCAAATTTGGTGTACAATAGATAGTTTGAAAGGAGAAAGTGTGCAATTTCAGATTTTCAATATTTGCTGCTTTAGGGGGGTGCTGCAAACCAATATGTTCAATTTTCCGGATAAATAAGACACGCTTCCTTTCAAATGCGATAGAGGCTTGATATTTAGTATATGGACCAATCATCTTATAAAAATCCCAAGACGAACAGAATTTTCCAAAAAATATTAATTTCCGGGTGCGCTCAACAAAATACGTTCAAAATGGGAAACGATATAATATTATGCATCGGGATGAGATAAACTTTAATTTGGTGTGTACGAGTAGATATTTCGAAAGGAAGAAGTGCGCAATTTAAGTTTTCCAATATTATTCTCTTTAGAGGGTTCTGCACACCAAAATATTCGATTTGCCGAATAAATTTGAAATGTGAATTATTCAGAAATTTACATTATTCAGGCCCTGCTTACTGCCAGACCTTTGATTTGCAACGGGTATGTGGCTAGTATCTTATTAAAAATGGTTGATCCGTATTCTTAGATGCTCAAAACGTGTAGTTTCATCAAAATACGAGAGTTGAAAGTAATACATATTTCATTGAACAACGACACATAACTTTGAAATTAAAAATATATTTTGTCGTTACTGTCGTGGTTTTCATAAAAAAGTACACTAAGATATTAAAAAAATACTTTTCCGTGATCGAACATGAAAAACATGAAAAACACGAAAGCGTTTTTTTATTAACTACCGATCAAAAATCGCTGAGCTGATCATGTGATACACCACATGGGATAGCAATAACAGAAGATGCACTTTTAAAAAAATCATTCCCCCAGTACTAAAAGCATAATAAAATAAAACAAAAAAGTATGTATGTCATTATCTTCCGGAAAAATCATTAGTTTTTAAATAAACTAATTGAAGTTTGATATCGGAATTTTTTCTAAAATATTATTCCCTTCCTCTTCTTCTTCCGCGGTAGGGTACATTAAGCACTATAGGTTGTAGACAGATGCATCATGGGAAATTTGGCGTATTTCAAAATAATAAAAGCATATTTTGAGCATTTTACTAATGATTGACTTAAATGATTTTTTCGCTGAAAAGTACTTGATATAAGATATGCTACAAGGTGTAATGACATGCTTGGTATAAGACATGCTGCAAGGTGTAATGACAGGGTGTAGTGACATGCTACAAGGTAAAGTACTTCAAGGTTTTCTTATATGAATGGAATAGTATAACTATTATCACAACTGGGTTGAATGCAATCCTGTGTTCGTTCTGTGTTGAATGAGTTCTGGGTTCGTTCCCCGAAATTCTTGGCCTGCTTGTAGTTGTTCCAACTACGTTCGACGATCTCATATTAAGTCAAAAGCTATTCAAAACCACACAATGAAACGGATGAAGAATGAAAACTAAAAGTCTAAAATCAATATTTTATCATATTTATACTCTTTTTCAGTGTTAATTACGCTTGCATGCATGTTTCTCTTTTAAAATATTTAAATTATAATAATTCCTGAAAATCAAGAACCAAACCACTTTTCTATATGAATTGTTTCGCTATATATTAAAAAAAAAAATAGCCGCCGCCGCTGTTCAACAAATTTCAAGTTCCTTGAGTTTTTCTGCTTCGTACAGAAACAAATATAACATACAAAATATAAAATTCGGTACACTTGTAGAGAAAGGATTGTAGAACACGCTGCGTAAACTGTTTATCGATGTATATTGTAGTTAAAAATATTTAATGCCAAAGACAAAGACAAAATATTTGAGATGCGAGCTCGCTGTCTGGGTAGACTAACAATAACAAAATCATGAATTGTTTGCAGACAGGTACCTACATAGTTGAATTTTTGCAGAACATAAATCTTTTTCTTAATTTCGTTGCACTTTACGCGATATTTTACTTTTTACGCGCTTCTAAAGTGAAAAATGTTCTTTCGTATCGACAGGTCCATCGATTTGATCTGTCTCCTACCGCAAAAACTACAGCATACAAAAACATGAAATTACAAACTGGAAAATTTCCAATCTTTTTCAACTTGGCAATGCGATTACTCGAAAACAACAAGAGCTTCTTTTAATAAAAGTATAAATTTTTAATACTAAATTTTCCAGTACATATTTTTGAAGTTTACTATTTATATCTATATTTTATAGTTTACTATAAATGTAAACTCCATTTTTTCTGTCAGAAACCTGAACTATAAATATAATCCACATGATTCAATGTCGTTTGAAAGTTAGAAAAATGAATAAAAAACCACTCGCTCGGCAAGCTAATTTTTTGTGTTATTTCGGAAAAAGAAAATGATCAAAATATTAATTTTTTTTTATACATTCATAATCTGAACCCTATTTCTGACAAAACAAGAAAAACATATTTACATTTTTATCTATTAGGTACGGGATTATAAGTGTCTAAAATGCTTACATTTTTCATAACACTCCATTTTTTCTGTCAGAGAAACCTCAACTGTAAATGTAATCCACATCAAAAGAAATATATGAATTTAATGAAGAAAACATACTGGTTACTTCATTGAACCATAAAAAATCCGCATTCAGAGAAAATATGTATGGAAAGTATAAAAACACGTATTTCTGATCAGACACAAAGAACATAAGATGCCAAAAAGTTTTCTTTGTAGTGAATGCCAAACAAAAATCTCCGAGCTCGTCACATATACTGGAGGAAATGATACTGTCTTGGACATTTACAGATGTCTTTTCCGATCGTGTCTGCAATAAATCTGATGGAAAAATATATTTCCTTCTTTTCAATCACAGATTCCATGTCTGTTTGCTCTGCTATTTCAATAGGTTTTTGGAGAAAACAATGATCCACTGCTTTCAGAGACTTTGGAATTTATAAGAAACGATGAATGAAGATAATGTTTTTATCAGCGTTAGTATTTATAGAGTCGAACCTTTTACCGAACGTCTGTCCTTAGAAAACCAAACCTGTAAAAAAAAATTGCTGTCCCAACCGGGAATCGAAACCTCGATCTTCGAACTGGCTAGCCGACGCTCTACCACTGAGCTACTGGTACGAATTTGCAAGCTCCTACTGTCGACGTGGACTCAACGCTATCCACTCTCTAATGTTAGATTGGCAATCCACTCTCTAATGTCTACTCTCTAATGTAAATCTCTAATGTAATATCCACTCTCTAATGCTAAATTGACAATCTGACTGGCCACCTCTTGTTATTTTTACCTCAGGTTAGAATGCATCCTGATGCTATTTTATCTTCTAGGTTACCTTCTTGTTAATGTCTATATATACTATACGTATTATGGAAGAGATATCTTCGTTGTACAGATTGGAATATTGTATTCGTAACTGCGTAGCAGATAACATTTTAAAAATAAATGTACATTGTTGTAAAGAAAGATTGAGTCGTATTAGAAAATCAAATCACTTTTATTAGTGAATGAAGAATCCATTACCAAGAATAATATTACATCACTTGGTAACATTTTATGGCAAAGAAGTATGAGCAAACATGCTCAAAAGATTTTCGTTCATTACTTTCCGGATCATCTCAAAGGCATTTCAGATTATCAAGGTAATAAAATCAACTGCATTACCTAATCCTTATACGCGCACTTGCGAAGCCGCCTGGACTGGTGTCACACTTAGCATAGACGGTTCATTTGGATAAGCATTTTCCGAATATAACTGATACCATAAAAGCACTTTACGCGACTTCACAAACTATCGAAAAGTAAGTATAATGACTTTTATTGCATGGTCATTCAGACATAATTTGTCCACTATATATGATTTAAATCCACATCGATCAGCGTACTTCTAGTCTCGATCATCTGTCCGTTCGAACTTCGTCGAACTAACTTCGACTACTCCGAAGTCTGGACTAAACGTAACGCAAGAGGTGAACCGCTCATAAAATGAGGAAAAATGAGCTCATAAAATGAGGAAATGATGACTCTCTCGTGAAAAGAGGAAACACAAAAATGATAGAGAAGGCACGAAGTACGTTTCAGTGACAGAAATTGCAGAATGCATGGACAAAATTACAGAAGCTGCTCAAAAGTGTGACCACCAGCAGTAATGCAGGCTTCATACCTGCGGCGTAGCGAGCTGCGCACGTTAGCTAAAACACCCGGCATATTTTGGACAACGCCGGCAGCAACAGCAATCCTAGCAAAAAGGTTCTCGTCGGAATCGATGAGGCTCTAGTAGATGAGACTTTCAATATGGCTCCATAAGGAAAAGTCAAGACAGGAGAGATCAGGCGACCGTGCTGGCCAAGCTATGGGGCCACCCCGATCAATCCATTGCCCTGGGAATGTAGCATCTAAGGTGTGCCGCACATCCACGCTGAAATGGGGTGGCGCTCCGTCGTGTTGGAGCCGCATACATGCTTTAATGTTGGCACGAAAATGTTGCAGTAACAGTGGCAATACCTCCTGTAAAAATAGGAGGTATGTTCTGCCGTCCAGTTTGCATGGTAGAAGATATGGGCCAATCAAATGATCATGGACGATTCCAGTCCAAACATTTCCGAAGAAACGCTGCTGGAAAGAATGTGGGCATGGGCATGCGGATTTATAGATGCCTACATATGAAAATTGTGCTTACTAAAAATGCCCTTATGAGTAAAGGTGCATTCGTCCGTGAATAAAAGATGTGCACTAAAATCAGGCTACGCTGCCATCTGTTGCAGAAACCAGCGTGCAAAATCGACACGTGGCTGATAATCTGCAGGTGTCAATACTCGCACTTTCTGTGCATGGTAGGGGTGTAATCCTTCGTTCCGTAATACTTGTCAAACTGTTCTTTGGGACACATTTAAGGCATGGAAAAGTGCCCGCGTGCTGTTTTCCGGACGATCTTCAACCCTCTTCAACTTGTGGCGACCTCACACTCCTGGAACGTCCTGTATCATACATGTCGCTGACAAAGGCGTCTTTTCATACAGACACCGATGCAATCGCTGAAAGATTTTTCGGTCTGGCACGCGTTTTGTCGGAAAACGCCCAAGGTATAATCTTTGGGCTTTACGAGCATTCGCGTGAGCATCACCATACATAAAATGCATGTCCGCCTTTTCCTGATTTGTGAAACCAGCCATTCCTTCTACAATCCACGGTAAAAATGACGATGAGCGCAAAAAACCACCGCTTTATGCGTTTATGTCTTCCGAGCTTTTATTCTTTCTACCGTTTTTTAACCAAAATTCTATCAACTAGAATAAACAATTAGAAGCTGTTGCCACAAGTACATAAAAATGGTCTGCAAACTAAATAATTATTTTCGATTATTTTACAAGAGAATAACAGTGGAGTTGCAAGTTGAGGTTCGTTCGCTAGTTCCAATGTTTCGGCTACGATCGCATTTTTCGCAAAATGCTAATAGAGTATCCAAAATGAAAAAACGAAACAAGAGATTTTAGCTTTTTACTAAAGAAATTTTAAACTCAGTTTAAACCCTGACTAGTTCTGACGCAGTCGTCACTGTGTTCAATGTCAGTGACGTCTAGCGGTTCACCTCTTTCCTTATCACCCTGCTTTGTATGACAAAAATTGCTTGTTTAGATGTAATTTATCACCCCTTCAAGTTTGGTCCCAGAGTTCTGTCTCACCCTGTATATACATGAAGATGGGATTGTTCTGGAACAAGTTTCTTTCCGGAAACGCCCCAAAATATGCAAATTACTTGCATACGCGTTGCGCACTCGATCTGCATGATTCGCATGTTGAAAAACGTCGTAATTCACTTCCGAGAACGAAGTGAGTCGTTTACAAGAAACATTAGAATAGGAACAACACATTCATGGGAAACGTGAATTGCGATGTTTACATCTGTTTCTCCAACACTTGCGCGGTCATTATTCTCTCGATTTGAAATCGGGGCACAATATCCCAGAGCCCACTGAATCCGTACTAGTCGTACTGGAATCACTTTTAGATCTTAGACAGATTTGCATGAACCTATAGGGTTGATTTATTCGACTGCCATTGTAAAGAACCTTGTGTCCCCAACCAGGAATCGAATTCTTCAAACTGGCCTTCCGACTCTCTACCGTTGAAATACTGGGACGAAATTGTAAGCTCTTATTGTCGAAGTGGACTATTTAGATAATTTTCTTATAAATATTCTAGAAATAGAGAAACATTTTCACTACTTAACTATGTCTTTCTTTTGAGTTCTACACAATTTTATTAGCATAATAATATTGAAAATTTCATTTTTTCCAAGAATCTAAAATAAATTTATTGCTAGACCTGGTTAGGGATTCCCACAAGCAAGACATTGCTTAACACTCAAATCTTTAAAACACATAAATAATGGTTTCGTGATCATTGCCGCTTGTTAACACGGAGCGGTATAGTTATTAAACAGCATAATTTCGACTGTGAGCAAATTACGTACGTTATTATTGTTTGCCGAATGGCAACAAGCACATTATATATTATATGACATACAATATAAAATTTTTAACTCGTTACAACGCATAAAGGTGATATTATAATAGTCACTGTTGTAAGACAGTTAAAAATAGACCAATATTCAGCCTAGTTTCTATACAAATGTTTAACACTTTACAATGCAAAATGAGGCATTATTGAGTGACTCTCATGTGGTTTGCTCAGACAAATCAAACCTACTGGAATCAATTTGTCTGATCATTCCCAACGTGATGATATAAATTTTATGAGCCACAGCCATCGCAAACATGGGGAACGACTTATTTTTGTGGCTCAATATAGATAAAACCAAATCGATTGTATTGACGCAGTCTGTGATAATGCAAGTAGAGTGGCATGGAGTGCCAATGAAACTGTTGATGAGGCTATTGAATGCGAAGAAAAGCTGATAGACTTCGAAAGGTCGAAACAAATATTGAAATCAGCCAAAGAAGATATGCAAAATGTAGAGCCAATGAAATTCTTATATTCAGAGTCCTACCTTTAAAATTTTCACAGTTAATCTGCGTGGGTACAGCTAGTACTCGTATTATGCAACAGCTGGTAGTTCTAGAGGCTAGTGTTGGCTAGTGGGTACAGCTGGTATGTATAAAAATCAAAATCCATATATCTCTTTACCAGGCTTTGTGGTATTGCCTTCATTGCTTGGTACCCCTATTCCGATGATGCATTTCCACATATTTCAGTTAGAACTTACAATAGCACTTACTTTAAATATAAATAGAACTTACTTTAAACATATAACTTACTTTAAATATAAATAGAACTTACTTTAAACATAGAACCTTTACAAATAGAACTTACTCTAAATATGAAAAGTATGAAATATATGTTTTAAACGAAGAAATACGTAAAGAAATGCACGCATTACATTGTTTGACTGTTGAATTTCACCCCCCCCCCCCTTGCAAAAAATGTACTTAAGACGCTTCTTTTACTCATTTCGAAAGCTATTGCGCATGCAAAAGTAACCTGTGGAAAAATAAAATGTTAAATAAATGCCATGATAAAATGCCATGGATTCGCTGGCAATAAAATGGCTACGCGATCCGCCATAAGCATCGAAAACTTTTGGCCAATTTCTCAAGTACACTCTCTATCTGACTCTTCGGATTCTTACAGCCCTGTGTCAATAACTAAAGTACCTCATTTGAATTAGAGTATATATCTATCATAATTAAATAACTACTAAACATTCTATTAAGCGAACTCGTAAAAACACTGCACATGCAATGTTCGTAGCGAAATACTGCCGAAGGATAAATTTAATATCCTGAGTATAAAGCTGTTTGCAAATTAACACCATCCAAATGAAAGTGAGATCCGAAAGGCTGCTGGTTCTAGTTCACGCAACTATAATTGTATTTTCTTTCTAATTGTATTCTTTCTCTTTTTCTCTTATTCTCGTAAGTGGTATATTCGAGAAAGAATCATCACAGTTTTTAGCGATGTATTTTATCATTCATTTCATTTAAATTAGGTAACTTGGAGCTAACTTTTCTCAATTTCACTAACTTTTTAAGCTTCTCCAAAATAAAAATACCATGGGATCTGTATACACTAGAGTAGTGGGGAATGGTTAAATTTGCGTTTTATATGGATTTGGCGACATTTTCGAGAATCCGGCACCACATTAAAAAGTCACCAAGTTGGCTATATTTCCCAAATTAGTCGCCATAAAGACAGAAAAAATTGGGTGTTTGTGTGTGGGGGGGGGGATTTTCCTAGGTTCTCCAGACACTTCCAGTGACGTAGATGGTGACTTAGAGCCCGCTTTTCATTTCCTCCTTAGAGTACACACAAAATGAGATGTTAAAAATATTTACAAACCCTCCGGAAGCCCCTCGTTGACCTACAACACTGAAAATTTGCATACTTATAGTATCAATAACGGGACAGAATCCAACTGAGCCAATTTTTGATACTAAGCGTCTTACATTGTAGAAATTCTTAAAAAATAAATACTTTGTTTATGTTACTAAATATATAATTTATATATTATTATATATTATTATATATTATTTAATATATAATTTAACATATTCAATATACTAAATATGTTATTTAAGTTATTTAATGTTTCACATGTGCTTTTTCCCTATCTTTGAAAATACCCTGTCTTGGGAGTAAATTTTCGATGCTAAGAGCCTTACATTGTAGACATTCTTAAAAAATAATACTTTGTTTATGTTACTTAACATATTATAATTATATCATTATATATTATTTAATATAGTATTTAACATATTTAATATATTAAATATGTTATTTAAGTTATTTAATGTTTCACACGTGTTTTTTTCAATGTCTTTGAAAGTACACTGTCTTGGGAGTAAATACCAGTTCTATATATCTTACAAACTGCCCACAATATTTACAGTTACTTTATCAATTTTCAAGATTACATTAAAGTATATAAAACCATAAAAATGTCAAATAGGCATTCCATCAGAAAAACATCAATTTTTTTTCTGAGATATTTACGGAATGGCCAAAGGGAAAAAATAGCCTAACGAGATGGCCAGACGTCTTTAGTCCGCAGTTTATCTCAGAACAAGTGGCATAATAGACTAGGCTTAAGTATTGGGTTGAAAATAAAAGGACCCTTACCACAACGACTGTGCTCCAATTTTAGTGGAAATCTATCAGAAGTTATCGGGCTTAATTTTGAGGGATCAAAGACTCAGATCATTTTTCAATTTTTTTTATTAAGAATGTTTATTGAATATAATATCTAAACATAAAGTAAAAAGTTTTAGTTCCTTTTAGAAATTCAACATTGCGTTGTGTTCATTTGTAGACATCGCTATTTTGTTCTGCACTTAAGATAATTTTCACCAATTTAAAGAATTTTGCTGAAAAATAAATAATTTTACACTATAAAAAGAAAACAGTTTCAACTCAATTTTTTTATAATATTACTGTTGCTAGTTATCGCATTTATACTAGTAAGTGATTATGTTTAGTGATTAATTATTTTTAAGTTTACGCATTTAAATGCAATAATTGAGAATGTTAACTATCAAGCCTCGTAGAGTTTTATAATA
This sequence comes from Amaurobius ferox, assembly GCA_951213105.1. Taxonomy (NCBI): domain Eukaryota; kingdom Metazoa; phylum Arthropoda; class Arachnida; order Araneae; family Amaurobiidae; genus Amaurobius; species Amaurobius ferox. Next base: position 63,832,244 of record OX578149.1, read on the forward strand.
TTTTGAATCTGCCGGTGACATGTGATGATTTATTTTTATCACTTATGACCACAAAAGTACCAAAATCAACTTAAAAAGAAAGGTCTCAAAAAGTATCCCTTATAAAATACTTGCAATTCAGTAAATTAGCATACATGAGCTCTTGGTTTAACTTTATCTTTGAGATAATATCAGACAGCACCTCTAGCCATATCTGTCACATGCTCTTCATAACATATTTAAACTTGGTAATGAAAAGGCCATATCGGAATTACTTACTAAAACAATTTTTCAAAGTTATTTAATTTTTGAAAGAGTGCATTCATAATTTTTGGCAGCGTGTTCAAAACTTGAATTTTTACAGAAGCGTTACATAATGAGGGATGATGTCTCTCTTTTTGGGTGTGTGTATGTGTGTGCGTGTGTGTGCAGTATGTAACGGAAAATGCAAGCATTGTATAGCCATTAAATTTGGTACACAGGTAATTAAAGTCCCAAGAAGGTGCACCTCGTTGTTGTTTTCTCATTTATAATTAAGTTTTTAGTTATTTTAAACTTTAGGCCGATACACAAATAAATTCCTGAGTGACTTAAAATATTATCACAAAGATTCCATCTTGACACCATCGGAAAAATCAAAAAGTGTTATTTCCAATAGTGTTTGAATCGAAGGCGTGGGACAATTCCTTCACATTTATTTATTATTAAACATCGGAATTTGAATTTTTTACGCTATCTGATACATACATCGTTGCATCCGAAAAACTAAAATTAGCACAATTCTATAATTTGTCTCCCCCCCCCCCCCCCCATATGTCTCAGCATTCTAACACAAAAAATTCGATTTCATGAGTAGTTTAGGATGTAATTCACTTCAATGCAGATTACATGCTCTCCGTCCCTGGAATAGATTCGTTTTAAAGAGGGGTAAGCGGGTTGGGTATAGTGGGTGAGTTCATGGCATTAGGGAAGAAACTTTCGGAGAGAGTTTCTGAATACTGTTTTTCTGCTTTGCGGATAGCGTTTTTCTGGACATGTGTTTTGTGAATTGAGTGGTAAAGAGCGCTTATTGTATAGTGTGACCTGGGCAGTACCCTGTAATTCGTTCAAGTATTTAATAATCTCATCGTTCGCCTAGAGGCTGTCCTGCCCCCTTTTAGTCACTGGATCTCTGTGTTGCGTAATTTTTCTTTACGCCGTGCGATTAGTAGAAACGGTTGTTTGTTTTCTTTTCCTTTGGCGTTCCATTGCATCATAGTTTTGTACAAGGTATACATCTCATACGTCCCTATAAATTTCAAGGCAATCTCATGGCACATCAGGAGAAATGTTGTCTTGGTGATTGTTGACTTGCTTTGGATTTTATGCCCTGCGCTAGTTTCTGTAATTCAGTACTTTTATCTTCAGTAAGTTCACATTCGACTTTCACTTACATACAAATGCATTTCATTAACATCATCGGAAATATAAATATTAATTTCAGTGTCCTAGAACAATATATTGTCGTAAAAACATATTTTGTTATATCATTCTTAAAATGGCCTTAAGAGCGTATTTGTTTTATATTTATTACTAAAAAGACTTTATTTGAAGTTTCTTTTAAAAATATGTAAAACATGATTTTCATTCTTAGAATATATCATCTTACCATCTAAAAACTCATGATGTTTATAACTGTAAAAATGTTATGTGTTCAACGCATAACTGTGTGTGTGTGTGTGTGTGTGTGTGTGTGTGTGGTGTGTGGTGTGTTTGTGTGTGTGTGTGCCTATACATATTAATATATGCTCGTACATGTATGTACATATCTTATGAGAAGTACACAGTAACACATATTTGAGTTCAGTTATTACTCTATCACACTATAACCTAATCGGTTTGGCTTCTGACTAAAATTTCCATACCAAATTCATTGGAAGTGGCTTGATTATTTTGAGAAATATCACGTTTTCTGTAGAAAAGTAAGATTTATATCTCGGGAACAACTACCTCTTCATATCTTGTAAACAATGATATCAATTTTTTTTGGTGAAAATAGTGTAGAGAGGATTTAGTTGTCTCAGTTTTAACACTTTTCTTATAAACAAAGATCATGTTTTCTCCTCAGTGTTCGGATTATTTAATATTTTGGAAAACTATAGAAAAATTACGAAATATTTAGCTGAGTGGCAAATAATTAATTTTAATTTTAAAAGAAACAAAGAATGCGTGAGTTTGCCCTAGCTGTCGGTTTGTTGTCACAATTCTTTAGGTAAGTTGTCCAGTGTATTTCTTATATGGGTTTTCATGTTATTATTTGCTTTGTAAAAACCACGAAGAATAGAGTATCTTCACACTTCATGGTAAAAACTTCCACCTTGAGTATTATTTGCTTAGTGTGTGAATTTTGGGACTTGTTGTAAAAGTCATTAAACCAAGATTTATTTCACTATAAATAAATTCTAATAAAATCCAAAGAAATATATATATTTGTAAGACATAAAACCAAAAATTACACATAAGGAAGGAAAACATTCATTTCAATTATTACCGTTAAAGTTATGCTTACATACTATAATTATGTAAACTTAGGGGTTAATTAATCTTTGTCAATTATCACGTCACGAATTGACACAACATGCTTGTTTCTTGTCATTCTAAATCAGACATTTTTATTTATACTTGCCATGATCCAAATATTCAAAATCAACACAATAAATAATGCATAGAGGTATAAGCTTCGACGTACTATAACAAATAATACATTAATCAGTGCAAAATTAATATAGTAAAATTCAACATATTTACTTATTGAGACACAGACCGTCCGACCTACCAGAAAGGTGTAAGGTAAGTGTTTGGACGGCCGGGAAGTACCACCCAATTTAGACCGGGACTCAGTGGGGGAGGCAACCACAGCGGCGACCGTACCCTCCTTCCCCTACCACCTACCTCTCGGAAGGACTTACGGACCCACATGTATAACGTGATCGTACTCCGCATGAACACGGCGGCAGTTGTGGCAGCGTGCATATCCAGCGCGCAAAACACCGGGCTACCGCGCCCGAAATGTGCCAACAGCACGCGGTGTTCCCAGGTGGTCACCCACCCAAGTACTAACCGCGCCCGATGCTGCTTGACTTCGGTGATCTAACGAGAACTGGTGCTATCTGCACGGTGGGGCCGTTGGCATATATTTACTTACTGTGTCAAAATTGATTTTTAGATGCCAACATTAAATCTGAAATGACAGCCATCCTTCAGTCGGGTCCAATAAATAACAATCTTGGGAAGTACATATGTTGGGGTCAGTCACCTTGTACTACCTTTTGAGACCGATAATGTCACGTTGTGAAAACTAAACCATGGGTCCGACCGCTCAAATTGCTGCTGGAACCCCAAGGTGGTTCGTAAGGTCTGGGTTTTGAACTAAACCGTGAGAAAACTAGCCCCGCTCTGCTTCTTACAATGCATTTACTAATTTAAAATTAGACAGAATATTTTTTTTTAATTTTTTCCCGTTTTATATCAAACAAGTGAATAATATAACGAGAAAGGGTAATATTAGCATTCTATAAAGGTTATCATTCGCTTAATAAACAATTTCAAATCACATGGCTATTTGCAATATGTTTTAGCATACTTTTTTCCTGTTTTTTTATTTTCGAAATAAAATTTTGAATAATTTATGAGTAAGACACGTCTTACAATGTCCTTCCCTACACAATAAATCTGCATGGAAGAGTGGAAAATGAATTTTAATCGCATACGAAATTGAACTATACTGGGGGGTGTAGGTAGATTCAATTCGTTAAAAATGCGATATACATTTTATCATTTGGCATAATTGATAATAAGTAAAATGAAGGGAAATAAAGGCGTAGTCAGATGAAAGAGTTTCAACGATTTTGCAAGATATGAATAATGAAAATGATGAAATAATTAATAAAGCATTTGAATTAAATTTGTCTGCTCCCTCAATGCCGTGTGTGATTAAATTTAGGTTACTTTTTCTATGCGCCACAATTGTATTGCAAAATCCACTTCGACGATAACAGCTTGTAGTTTCGTCCCAGTTGCTCAACGGTAGAGCGTCGGCTTCCCAGTTCGAAGATCCAGGGTTCGATTCCCAGTTAGGACATCGACGCTCTTTACAATGGTGCCCGAACAAATAAACCCTGTAGATTAGTGAAAATATGTCGGAGGTCTGAAAGTGACATTAGTACGATTAGAACGGATTCAGTGGACTCTGGAAGATTGCTAGCCGATTTCAAATTGAAAGGATAACGGCCACGAAGGATACTAACCTGGGTAAAAATAGTAGTAGCAGGAGGCTAACCTGAGGTAAAAATAGCAGGAAGTGGTCAGTCAGATTGTCAGTTGCCCACCTATCTGACATTAGAGGGTGGAGAATGCAGAGTTCACTTCGACGATAGGAACTTGCAATTTCGTCCCAGTAGTTCAACGGTAGAACGTCGGCTGACTAGTTCGGGGATCCAGGGTTCGATTTCTGTTTGGGGCAGCGACGCTCTTTACAGTATAGGGTGAGGCATTGAAAAACTTGTTTTCTCATAATTTAGTTTTTGATTTTTCAATTTTTTTACATAATATACGTCCAAACCTATGTAGTATTATGTGTGGTGCAGTAAATACTTTAAAAAGTACAATGTGAAGCTCATTCTTAACTTTAACATAAACATTTACTAAAATTCATAGATTACTTATTAAATTATTTAAACCATTCTGTTGATACATGAAATACCGCATTAACCCACCTTATTTGCTCTAGTGCGAGTTCTGTAAAAGAATATTTATTAACATACTACCACTCATTAATTGCAACATTGTTAACTTTAAAGTAATATCAATTATTAACAACATAGATTACGTATTAAATTAATTAAAACAATTATTCATATTAATTGCGGCGGAGAGAGCAAGTGTGAGGCCATTGTTTGAATGCCTAAATTGCATTATGACCTTTATAGTTATTGATGGGAATACATACCTCCAATTTTGTTACACTCTGCATGGACACATAGCTCATACTTCGTTTCTGTTGCATCTCGAAGTCTACCGTTGAAGTTCTGTTAGGACATGGACATTTCGTTTGAATCTCACTCGTCGAAGAGTATCTCAGGGCATTTCTCTGGAATTTCTACGGAATCATCACGGCATCCTGCTCTCTTGCTGGAACTCTGCGGATCTTTCGCTCTGCAGCTCTTAATTCAACCTCGTTCTCTGCTCTCTTATTGTATTCTCGTAAAAAATAACATGTTCTCGAAGTTATGTAATATCATCTCTTGGTTGCCGCCTTTTTTTCATAAGGTCTACCACGGCTCTTTGGCTCCGCCCACTCAACCAGCTGCTCATACCCTAGGGTGAGTCGGGTGGTCTGGATCTTTCACGCCTATTTGGCTCTGATTGGTCGACTTTATGGCAATGCGCCCAGACATCTAGCATATTGGTTACATTTCTGACCACTCTTGTAGTATCTCGTGGCTTCATCTTGGCCTCCACGGTTTATTGCCTACTTTGACCTTTCGGGTCAGGGTGCCATGAAACTGCCGTCCTCAAGTCTGATGCTTTGTTTGCTATTGCAGAAAACCATAAATAAAAAACATAAAACTATATCACCTAAATCTGATGTGAACTCAATTCCTGGTGTCACATTATACATGGATCGACGGGTTTGAACCAGAAATATATGTCATATGTTGACTGTACACTGTACACTGAATGTCATATGTACACTGAACTACAATTCAATTGAAAATGCATGCAAAGGGCGGAAACCATAATCATGACGTAGGTGAATGACGTAACGTAACGAAGTGGAAATTTGATACATGAAAATGCAGTGCGACATAAAATTGTGTGCTGAGTTTCAGCTCTCTGCGTGATGTGGGAGGCTAGAACGAGTCCGTAACGTATTATATACGTAAATGGCTTAAAGACGTGAAATTTTTATAGATAAATGTGTTCTATATCAAGTTTGAGTTTTCTACATGCTTCAGGAACCAAAAACTAGCCCGTAAAAATTGGACGTACGTAAAGGACGAAACAACTTAGCGTAATACCTTGAAAATTTAATAGCTGAAAATGTTCTTCAAGATATGTGCCAAGTTTCAGCTCTTTATGTCATCTGGGAGCCGAAAACGAACCCATAAAAGATATTGAACAGATAAATTTGGGAGACTTACACAGACAGAGAAAAATACAAAAATAATTGAAAAATGTATTTTTTTTTGTATTCAGATTTTTCTCTATATAGATTAGGTAAAATCTGAATTTAAACACTACAAATTAAACGCTATTAATATGTCACGATGATCATCAAAAAAATTGCGTCGCTCGCCAACGCCTTAAATTGCAAACGCTCATTAAAACAATCGGTTTCATTAAAACAATCTGGACTTGTTCATTTATGTAACAGTTGTTCCATTTTTGTAAAAAAATACTATTTTTTCTGAAACTAAATTTTATTTCATAAGTTTCGTCGAAAGTTGCTTAGCGCTCTTTCATTATTTCTGAAGAGATAGAAACGCCAAAACTGTGAAACCTCATTTCATCAAACATTATTGAAAGGGTCGGCTACCGTTGAAATATTTCCGAAATGGTCGGCAGAAAAATGGCCAATCGAAACAACACAATGTCGTATTTTTTTATCTTGCCGTCAAAGAAAGGCCCTAATATAACAGATAAAAATTTTGGGTTAATAACATAACGAACCTTAACAGTCTTGCGTTTCGCTTTCAGTGAAAATCGATCATCAATATTGTAGCTCAACTTTGCTACCGAAAAGGCTTATGCTTTTTTCTTTTGCTCGCAGGTATTTTTAGAAAATATTTAAAAGCAAACTTTTAATATATTTTTGTGGTAAACATTTTTCCAAATTTAAAACAATGTAAGTTAAAATGTATCTAGAAATATAAAAAAGTTCCCTATCAGAATGAATTTGAAAGTAAAAATCTGATGTGGGCAGCACAAGATTTTCCCTGCAGACTTATATCCACGTTCTCTTTATTTTACTTATATTTAATTCACTTTTATTTCAATCTGTGTTCTCATTTGTTGACTGGACTTATTTTCAAAGGTGGCGTAGAAAAAATACGAAAAACTAAAATGTCTCGAGAACGGCTAGTCCTAGTGTAATTGGGTTGGTCTTATTCTTTCCTTCGTTAAACATTAAGTATTAAACAAGCATTTAAAGGATATATTTGAGTATACGTGGTTATTTATGTTAGATTTTGGCGATTTTTGCAGGCCATTTTGCAAAAAAGGCAGGTTAATTTTTTTTAATCATACCAAAATCTAATCAGCACCAGGGTGTCCCACAAGTGACTTATCTACCGAATTTTGTGAAATTCAGTTCATTAGATTTTCAGCTAGAGTGGATATATAGCTTTTGCGGGCCATTTCGCAAAAAAAGGCGGTTTCTTTTATTCCGAATTGTATCCAAAACTAATCAGCGCAAGAATCGCCCACAATTGACTTACCTACCAAATTTTATGAAATTCGGTTCATTATTTTTTTTGTTAGAATGGATACAAAATCTGCGCAGACAGATAGACACACACACAGACGTCACGCTAAAAATAGTTTTCCGTATTCTAGAGGTCTCGAAGCGTGTGGATCCGTCGAAAAATCGAGTTGCGATTTTCGGTATGATTCCAATACTTTCCCTATACATTACCACGTATTTCAAGGAAAGTAAAAATGTCATCAGAGCACAGCGTATAAAGGTTAAAAAGACATTGATCGGTTTCAAAATGGATAACTTTCTTGAAATATCTTTCATAAAGAAAGAGTATCTTGTATACCTTTGTACTGGTACTCTGTCTAATTTACGGTGTCTGACGCTAAAGTATCTTCAAACATTTTCACTTTCTATCAAACTATTTTCTAATGAGTTTATATTTTCAGATTATATTAAAATACCAGCCAACGGCCGTACCGTGCTGAAAACACCGGTTCTCGTTAGATCACCGAAGTGAAGCAGCATCGGGCGCGGTTAGTACTTGGTGGGTGACCACCTCGGAACGCCGCGTGCTGTTGGCCATCTCGGGTGCGGTATCCCCGTGGTTTGCGCTCTAGATTTGCACGCTGCCACAAATGCCGCCGTGTTCATGCGGAGTACGATCACGTTAAACATGTGGGTCCGTAAGTCCTTCCGAGAGGTTGGTGGTAGTGGAAGGAGGGTACGGTCCCTGTGGATGCCTCCCCCACTGGGTTCCGGTCTAAATTGGGTAGGCACTTCCCGGCCGTCCATACAGTTACCTTACACCTTTCTGGTAGGTCGGACGGTCTGGGTCTCAACAACAACAACATGGTATTTATTTAAAAGTTATTATTCAAAGAATTGTGTAAGTCATTTTGATATAAGTGGGGTATAATTAAATAGAAAACGTTAGTATATCAATAAATTAAAGCCAGCTGCATATCAATCTGATAATTTAATGATTTTGGAGATACATTTTTTGTACATAGAAGCAGTATTGAGAGTAAAAATCATATATTTTACCATCAAAACAAACTGACCCGGAAATTTTATCTGAGGCTTGATTTCGCATTTTTTTTTTTTCTCCCGGTTTTATAAAAGCGTGGTGAAATGAAAACGCTGAGCATATTTCGGCGGTAGAAAAAGGCGTTGTATGTGACAATTGTATAATGTACTTAGAAAAAATATGGCTTGTTTATTAATTTGAATTTCTCCTTACTCTTATCACGAGAATAATACAAATGAACGACATCCTCTGTAGAAATTTCTGGAGAAAAGCAAGTAAGTCGTGAATTTCTTAACCAATCTACAAAATTTGAGATGTTAAAAGTCGTCAAATAGGCTATATTCCGCTCAATTTGAAACCAAGGTAACCGAATATGTTGCTATGTTTAAGTGACCCTGGTTTTAAATTACAACAGGGGTTTTATATTAAGTATTTATAGCAGTATGATGTCACTTCCGTTACATATTTCCGTTTTATTCTCTTCATATTTCTTTCATGATTTACTCGTGCCCTAATAATTTGCATAAAATGTTCAATAAAAGAAGGAAGATTATACAAAAATAAGAAGTAATTCGAAATCAACGTTAATCAAATGCAAGATCACGACAACCACTGAAGACTCTGATGTATACGTTGATATCTTAAATTTCCAACAGCACAATATTTTTAATTTCGGCTAAAAATTAAATTCCTTTTACAGTAATTCTTTTTTAAATATCTAATTTTAATTTAAAATAAAATATTGAATTTAATTAGTGTAAAATTTAGAATTTTCTAACCAATAAATTATTGTACCTTCTTTATTATTATTATTATTATTTTACTATTTTAAAATCACCATAACATAAGACATTCGTAACAGAAAATAATCAAAAGTTTTCTATGTCCTTGAGAGATTTATAACATTCCCACAAAGAAAATGACCTATTGGGATGACTCTGTGGCTTTTTTTTTATGATTTAGCCAACGGAAAAATTGTAAGATACCGGAATTCAGTTACGGAGAATCATCTTTACAAGATGTTTTGGGTTCAGCTTTTAGCGAAAATCGATCAACCGGCTCATTAGTTCAGTTTTGCGAGATGAGAGGCTCATTTTTGACTCCAAGAATTTTTTATTGAATATATATTAAATTTAAAATAAAATAATAAAATGATAAAATTGAAATTTTATAGTGTACTGCAACATTTTTATTACAATCGTTGCAATACGTTATACAGTCGGTCAAAAAGTATCTAAACCATGCTCATCATTCAAACCCTATCGCGTTGTACACTGCACAGTTGCAGATTCCACTTCCACGATAAGAGCTTGCAATTTCGTCCCAGTAGCTCAACGGTGGAGCGTCGGCTGGCCAGTTCGGAGATCCAGGGTTCGATTCTCGATTGGGGCAGCAAGGTTCTTTACAATAGCGCCCGAACAAATCAACCGTGTAGATATTAAGAAATCTTAAAATGGTTAGCTCTATATCCTCGCAGAACCGAAGCTGTACTTTAGGTATAGAGCACACTGAAGAATGTTAATCTTGATTTGAAGAAATACAATGATCCGCCAACACGCCGTCTACTTCTTCTGTAAATGAAATGCCCATTTATTTAAAGCTGACATTATCACAAGACTAACGATCTTTTCGTTTGACTGTATAAAGAACCATGCTGCCCCAACCGGGAATCGAACCCTGGATCACCGAACTGGCCAGCCGACGCTGCACCGTTGAACGACTGAGACGAAATTTGAAGCTGTTATCGACGAAGTGGACTCAGCACTACCCACCCTATAGTGTCAGATTGACGGGCAACTGACAATTTGACTGACCACCTCCAGCTATTTCTACCTCAGGCTGGCTCGTGCTACTATTATTTTTATCCAGGTTAATATCCATCTGGGTCGTTATCCTCCTATTTTGAAATCGGTGCTCAATCTTCCAATCTACTGATTCCGTACTAGTCACACTGCGGTCAATTTCAGACTCTCTTCCATTTAAGCTCTTAATAAAAAATAAATATAATTATATTAATTCTATTAAATCCAAAGCTCTCCTTGCCAAAAATCTTGTCAATATTTCTTGGGTAAAAGCTCAAAACAATATATCTGGAAATGAAATTGCCGATTACCATGCCAAAATTGCTACTATTTCTGGTTCCTCTCTTGTTAGTGCAAAGATGTCGGAGGTCTGGAGATCCCAGACCGTGCGACTCACATAGTGAGTTTAGAGTAGCTAGCTGCACGGCCGGGAAAGGATACCGCCTGCATTCAGGAGGCACCCAAGGTCTACCATCCCTCCAAACTAACATTTATTTAGGTCTAAAAAGATAACAATTGATGAAAAATATTGTGGTTAAACAGACAGTTTTACATTATATTTGAACTTGACAAGTAAGTCCATTTTTTCAAAAATGGGAAAAGGGTTATTCCGAATATAGATAAAAAGATCATTGAGAAATAAAATTTAAAGTGTTGTTTATTAACGTAATGAAAAATAGATTAAAATTAAAGAAAATAATAAAATTTTAAAAGTGAAATTTAGAAAATATATAAGAAAAGAAAACAAATGGAGAAGGAAAGGAATTTAGGCACATGAAAAAAAAACAGAAATTTAATAAATTTAAGTTATTTAATAAATTGAACTTAAATTAATAATAATAATTTTTTTAAATATGGAGGGCATACAATAAGTCCATACAAGTTAATAAGAATGAAATAAAGGGATTCATTCATCAAAATTAATTGAGAGCAGAATCTACTCATAAGCTTGGGTCACTTTATTAGAAATTTCCATGGCAACAAGAATACAGTTTTGAATTTTATCTACTGAAGAGGGATTTGAACGAACTTTGGAGAACCAAATCGGTTTATTAGAAGTGGAGGATTTGCAAAGATGAAAAGTTTTAGAAAAATGGCAATCGGAAATGGAATGGTCAACGTCACCGATATTATTGCAAATACAATTAGAGTTGGATTTAATTTTTAAAAAGTATAGCTAATCAAGAAAGGGACTTTGACCAGTAAGAAACTAAATGAGGTATTTATTAAAAATATGTAAATTGGGATTTACGATAGGGAGATAAAACATAATTTAGTCGGATCATCAGTCCTGGTGGAAATATAATCATTAAGATAATGTTGCTAAAGATTAAGGATATGGGATTTACAAAATACTGACAGAAGTGAGTAAGGAATAGGAATAGTAAGAGAGGAACCAGAAATAGTAGCAATTTTGGCATGGTAATCGGCAATTTCATTTCCAGATATATTGTTCTGAGCTTTTACCCAAGAAATATTGACAAGATATTTGGCAAGGAGAGCTTTGGATTTAATATAATTAATATAATTATATTTATTTTTTATTAAGAGCTTAAATGAAAGAGAGTCTGAAATTGACCGCAGTGCGACTAGTACGGAATCAGTAGATTGGAAGATTGAGCACCGATTTCAAAATAGGTGGATAACGACCCAGCTGGATATTAACCTGGATAAAAATAATAGTAGCATGAGCCAGCCTGAGGTAGAAATAGCTGGAGGTGGTCAGTCAAATTGTCAGTTGCCCGTCAATCTGACACTAGAGGGTGGGCAGTGCTGAGACCACTTCGTCGATAACAGCTTCCAATTTCGTCTCAGTCGTTCAACGGTAGAGGGTCGGCTGGCCATTTCGGTGATCCAGGGTTCGATTCCCGGTTGGGGGAGCATAGTTCTTTATACAGTCAAACGAAAAGATCGTTAGTCTTGTGATAATGTCAGCTTTAAATAAATGGGCATTTCATTTACAGAAGAAGCAGACGGCGTGTTGACGGATCATCGTATTTCTTCAAATCAAGATTAACATTCTTCAATGTGCTCTATATCTAAAGTACAGCTTCGGTTCTGCGAGGATATAGAGCTAACCATTTTAAGATTTCTTAATATTTTCGAAAATATTTTAATTTCTTGTACTTGGAGGAGAGTTTTTTAGTAGTGTTTTGAGATTCATTTTACTTTACTCAAAAATAACATACTTAATTCTAATCTATGGAGTGGATTAGCCAGTGCTTAAGAAAATGGAATTGCACTGGAGAGAGAGTTCCATTCACAGCGATGTCAAAACTATCCGTGTGTCTATGTGGAGTACGAGCACGTTAAATCCATTGGTTCGAAAATCCATCCGAGAGGCTAGTATTAGGGGAAGGAGGGTACGGTCCGCGTGCATGTCTACCCCATTGGATTCCCGTCTAAACTAGGTGGAACTATACCGGCCATCCAAACACATACCTTACTCCTTTGTGTAAGTTAGACAGTCAGGGTCGAAAGAAAGAAAAAAAAAATCTGAACTTACAAAGTCCAATAATTACATTCTCTTTCTATTTCTCATTTTAATTCTGTGGGTTAGAAATATTCTGTACTTCATGGCGGGTAAATTAGTCTACATTTTGAGTTTCTAAGACTTAAAGTTGTCGTAATAATAATAACCATAAAGAACTAGCATTGAGAAAACGGCTTTTTCCGAAAATTCAGTTGAAGAAAATTATATCGTGTTCCGCAGCAATGTAATAAAATAAAATGTTTATATATTGCAGACGATCTTCATTCAATTTGTTAAAATTACATTTTAGCTATTACCTCTACTTCACAAACAAAATCTGGTATCCCTTTATATAAGTTAAAATGAAATTTCACTGTATATAAAAACGCTTTGAATCAAAAGCAATTATAATTTTCAGGTCATAATCAGTAAACTAGGAAGATTTTATTGAAATTTTCAAGGATTTCATAAAGCAATAATGCTGTAAATTTCTGAAAGTGCAATGCATTTCTGACTTTTGGTTTTCAAAATTTAATTCCAATCATTTTAATACACATATTTTATATAATTAGATAGAATAAAATTAGAAACGTTTTTATAATTTTTGTCAAATTGAATAAATTAAATTTTGAAGTGCGAATAGCTTACACAAGTCATAGATATTATTAAATCATAACAGTAGCATGAAAGTTCTTCAGAATTTAAAGTAATCAATTTTTTCATAGAGTTAATCATATTCCACTTCTTTTGCAGTGTACTGATCAAAATGCAAATTCATCTAACTTATTCAAAGTTCTTTAAAAACGAAGCTTTCAAAAATGATTTTGCCCAATACACCATGTTTTGTAAAAGTATTAAAAATCCTGCAAAGTTTTCAGTTTTCAAAACTCTGAAGCATCCAAAAATTGTAATGCACTTATGCATATTTTTCCAGAAGCCTCAAAAACCACTTACAAAATTCTTAACCTCTCTAAGTAGTATCTTGAGAAAAGTTTTCAAGATACAAAAGTTGTAATGACTGCAATTACCGAGGTCTGAAAGCCAGGGTATTTAACTTTGAGTTCATAAAAAATAAACTAGTTAAGTTAAAGTGATAAGTTGTTTGTAGAATAAAACTTTTAATGAATACAATTGAACTTTAAAAGGCGCTATTAAATTTACTGCACAATTGCTGTTAGAATTTTATTTGTTAGTTAAATATATTTGAAAATTATATAAAATATGAGCAGCTAGTTCGTCAAAACTCGGTTAAATGATAAATCAGTTAATATTAAAGATTAACAATCTTACTGAATTACTGATTTAACTAAAAATGTATCTCACTTATTCGGGATAAAATGCAGTTATAATTTTTAACACTTTCAACATAGTTGTAAAGTGGTCATGACTTTGTTCATTCTGTGTGTCTGCCTGTCTCTCCGTTCGCACGATAACTGCCGTAAAATAAATTTATCAAAATGAAATTTTAGCATGTTGTTGAGACGGTCTGTGGAATACATGGGAATGAAAATGAATAATATCAATCAATTAGTTTCGGATTTAACCCGGGTTGAGATAAGGAAGTACATTGACCCCTACGGGACATAATTTTTCAAACATTTTTTAAAATACGTTAAATTTCACAAATTGTTTCGAAAATTTTAGGAAATGTTCTGATCAAGTAAAATGTGTAAAAAAATTTTTTATCAAAATATGTCAGTAAATTTTTTAAAATAAAAATAAAAATAATAATTACATCCCATTATGGAAAGATCACGTGAATGATTTCAAAATAAAAAAATCTGATGTGGGCAACACATGACTTTCCTTATATAATGTAATGAATTTACTACTTTTACAGTAAAAAAATAGGTTTTTCTTATAGTAGATACTAATATTCTTTCCAAGATATTGAATTTTCGACAATTCGTCTTCATTTTCTTTGATTTAGCATCATTTTTATCCATTTGGCGAGATTTTCATTAATTTGGCAACATTTCAAAAAAGTCGCCAAGTTGGCGACATTCCACCAAATTCGTCGCCAAAATCTCGCCAAGCGTTATGCATTAAGAAAAAAGTTATTCTTACAGCAGATAAATGACTATTGGCGTTCAAATACAAAAGTATTATTCAAAGTATATTTTTTCATGAATGGAACGAGCTAGATCCACGAGAATGATGTCACTCAATTTATCGCATGGTATTACATATGAAAAGTGAACATGTTTCTCAATAGGAATTTTTTTTTAATGTGACTTTTTCATAATTTTTTTGAAAAATGAACAATATCTCGAGAACAGTTCATGTTAGCGTTCTAAAATTTATGCCAATCGTTTTCTAATGAAAAATTACATAAGAAATGCCTATTTGCGTAACTTTATTACCGGTTTTGATTTTTTGATGATTTTTTCAAAATTTCATTCGAAAATTTAGGGGGGTTCTGAACATTCGATTACGTATAAAAACAATAGGCTTCCAGTGTTTACGGATTGTGATTTTTGTACCAAATTTGATTCGAATCGGTCCATTCGTTCGTCAGTTATCGTCTCCACAGACTCACTGATACACACACACACACACATACTTTCACACACACACACACACACACACATACACACACACAGACATCACTTCAAAAATGTTTGATTCGTGATCAGGGATGCTTGAAACGTGCTCTCCCGTCAAAAACTCGAATTCGAATTTTCGACCCCGTCACAATACTTTCCTTATACATTATGTATATAAGGAAAGCAATATGGCAACCATTTTTTTCGCTGATTAAAAATCATGATGTTTAAAGTTCGTTTCAATTTATATTTGATATTGCAACCGTCATAAAACTGCTTTATCTTTGCATATCATCTGTGTATTTAAATTCTGTGCCAAAGCAATTACAATATTTTTGATTTTAAATGATCACTAAACTTTGATTATTCCTGCAATGAAACCTAATCTCTATAACATGCAGAATGTAAATAAATCAAACGAATGTAAGATGAGTTGTATAAGAATTGCTGAATTTTTTTCAATCAAAATTATTTAGCTCTGGAGTTTGGAATATAAGTGATATGAATGAAATATTCATTGATTTTACATAGAGAAACAGGCGATTTATAGCATTGCCTTTTTTGAGGAGGTTAAAAGTTTCCAGATATAATACATTATTGTAGTACTGTGATATTTTAAAAAACTGTTAGTGCTGAATATATAGCATTGTAGAGATGTTCAAATGAAATTGGATTTCAGTTGGAAAGTGTTTCATAATCAATGGTTTATGCATGATTGATCTATGGATATACCGAATCGCAGTTTCTTTGAAATTGGCAAGAAACGTTTTCAGGTTTACGACTGACGTGAACAAAGAGTAATTAACTATGTTGTGGTGATCGTGAAATCGTGGGATGCTTCCGAGAAAAGCGAGCGGGCAATTTTACCACATTCCAACATAGTTGTAAAGTGTTTATGGCTTTGTTCATTCTGTCTGTCTAGCTATCTGTCCATTCGCACGATAACTGGCGTAAAATGACTTTATCGAAAATAAATTTATTATGTTTTTGAGACGGTCTGTGGGATATATGGGAATGTAAATGAATAATATTACCCACTTTGTTTCGGATTTATCCCGGGTTAAAAAAAATGAACTACATTGAATCCTATGGGACATAATATGCGAAATTAAAATTCACAAATTGCTTCGAAAATTGCTTCGATGATTTTTTCAAAATTCCACTTGAAAATTTAGGGAGATTCAGTATATTTGATTGTGTTTGAAAACAATAGGCTTCCAGTATTCATAGATTGTAATTTTTGTACCAAATTTCATTCGAATCTCTCCATTCATTCATGAGATATCGTCTCCACAAACGCACTGACACGCACACACACACACACACACACTCACATACACACACACATGCACACACCACACACACACACACACGCACACACTCTCGCACACACACACACACACACAGACATCACCCCAAAAATATTCGATTTGTGATTAGGGATGCTTAAAACGTGCTTTTCCGTCGAAAACTCGAATTCGAATTTTCGATTGCGTCACTATACTTTCCTTATACATTATACTATGTATATAAGGAAAGTAATAAATTCACCGATAAAATACAAAAAAAAATTGTCTCCTGTAACTATAATTTGAAGTTTCTTAAGAACATGGTTGATCGTAACCTAGGATGGAACAAAAATCTTTTTTTTTTTACAAATTTGCGTAATAGGGCGTGAAATTTGACTTCTAGCATGAAATACTTTCATGCAAAATTTAAATGATTTTGACTAATATCTTCAGGTGTAGTAAAAACTTTCAAAATTAAAAAAAATGTTTAAAATACGCCATTTTTTTATATTTTTCAGATTATTTATTTTTTACTCATTTTTTTCATAAAGAAGAAACATTATCTTTAGATATAAGATGTCTTCCTCTAGATTTTAAAAAATTTCAATTAATTATTTTCCTCATCATAAAGAAGTTGAAAATGGCAAAAAATGTAAAAAAACGGCATATTTCAGATTTTGTTCCTAACAGCATCTTTAATTTTCTGATACTTCATCAAGCACTAAGGATGCATAGTTTGCTGCCTAATCATACTTTTTTTAATGCTAAAAAATAAGTTGTTCGGTAATAATATTTCGTGCTTTGTTATATAGAACAGAAGTGTCAACTTTCACATCACATTTTTCATGCAATACTTAGCAAACGCAACACTTCCACAGTAGAGCTGCAATGAAGTCATCATTTGCGTTTAGAGGGGATATAAGGTGCCATATATTTGCAAGTCAGTACTCTTTGAGCAGCTTTAAGTGCAGTATAATTAATTATAACACTGTGATTTACTGTGGTAAATGTAATTCAAATTGTTCCCCCTTTGTTTATGTGTGTATGTTTTAGTGTTTGTGTATTACGTTTCTTGGTATTAGTTGTTTTTATTCGTATGCTATCATATTATTTCTATTTGACTCACAAACCGACAGTTTCTTTAAGCTCAAATGGCATATAAACAAAATTTGCAAACTAGGCAAAAGTTTTAATGTTCTATATATGGGTTTTTAAAAACCTTGATGCAAGATTTTTACCTACGTATGACAATTCAATGCAATGAAATCTTCCAAATATGGCATAATTTAAGATTGAATATCGCAACAAAAGACCCAGCTGTAACTAAAATTTCAGTAATTCTGGTAGTAAAACGAGAAAATATATGGCTAAAAGCATTAATGTCTATAGTTTCCCGTCTTACAAATGATAAGAGCTCTTCAAAGAAAATTTCGAAAATCTACTCAAATTTATTAAAAATAGGAGAAGTGTCAAAATTTTGATCCAACTTTATCTCATTTCAAAACGAAACGAAGACAATGTGTAATGTAGCGGTTTGCAAATGTTTGGCGCTTTCTTTTTAACACTTTACAACAAAGTTGAAAAGTGTTTATGACTTTGTTCATTCTGTCTGTCTGTCTGTCTGTCTGTCTGTCTGTCTGTCTGTCCGTTAGCACGATAACTGCCGTAAAAATGAGTTTATCAAAATGAAATTTTAGTATGTTGTTCAGACGGTCTGTAGGACCTATGGGAATATAAATAAATAATATCACCCAATTAGTTTTTTATTGAACCCGGGTTGAAAAAATGAAATACATTGAACCCTATGGGACCTAATTTTTCAAACATTTTTTAAGTAAATTTAAAATTCTCGAATTGCTTCGAAATTTTTAGGAAATATTCACATTATCCCATAGAATATATAAAAAAAAATTCAGTAAAATATGTTAAGTAGTTTTTTAATTAAAAAATTATTTAATATAGGGAAATAAAACAAATTCAATTAAATTCTGACTTTGGGATATCTTCCAGAAAGAAAAGAGAGAGATATTATATAATAAATATCTCTCCCTTTGTTTAAACGTTTTGCATATGAGAGTGGCTTCATATTTTAAAATAAATTTGGTAGATAACAATTTTTCATTTTTTTTAAATTTTATATAACTCTTCTTGATAAATTTAATTGATGGCATTTTAAATGCACTTTCCTACGTCCTAGAGAGTTAAAATTTGGTACACAGCTTAAATTTGTTGAACATTTTATTCGACAAAATTTGATAGATCTTTAAATATAGATCATACATTTTTTTCGAAATGGCCTGAAAATAATCCCCGTTCACTTCTATAAATCATTGTTGTAATATTGTTAAAAATTCTGATGTGGACAGCACATGTCTTTCCCTGCAGACTCATATTCGTTCTCTTTATTTATTCAATGATAATTTGAGTTTATCTGCACAACATAAGTATTTTAAATGACATTGAATTTACACGTTAAACTTAAATTTGGTTCTCATTTGATAGCTAAACTTATTGTCAAAGGTGGCGTAGCGAAAACGCGAAAAAACTAGAATATCTCAAGAACGGCTAGTCCTAGAGTAATGGGGTTAGTCTTATTCTTTTTGTTGTCAAAAATCACATATAAAATAGGAATTTAATTGATGTAATTGAGCACACGTAGTCTTTTATTTTTATATATAACGATTTTTGCTGGCCATTTCGCAAAAATAGCCCGTTCCTTTTTCCCGAATCGTAGTAGAATAACCTACAAATGATTTATATACAAAATTTTGTTAAATTTGGTATATAAATCACTTGTAGATTATTGAAATATTATACTCCAAATTTTGTTAAATTTGGTTCATTAGTTTTTAGCTAGAGTGGATAAAGGCAATTTCTGCGGCCATTTCGCAAAGAAGGCAGATTCTTTTATTACGAATCGTACTATAATCTAATGAACATCAGGATTTCCCATGAAAAACATACCTACCAAATTGTATGAAATTCGGTCCATTAGTTTTTCAATTAGAGTGGATGTAATATCCACACAGACACACAGAAACATACACAGATACACCCTTACACAGACAGACGTCTTCCTAAAAGTAGTTTTTTCGTGTTCTAGAAGTCCCAAAACGTGTAGATCCTTTGAAAACTCGAGTTTTGATCTTCGGCACGATTCCAATACTTTGAGTATATACACATACACATATATATTATCTGTGTATTATTTGTGTATCTAAATTCCGTGCCTATGCAATTACAATAGTTGTGATTTTAAATAATCCCTAAACTTTTATTATTTCTTCAAGGAAGCCTAATTTTAACATATGCAGAATGCAAATATCTCAAGCGATTGTAAGATGAATTACATAAGAATTGCTGAATTTTTTTCACACAAAATTATTTAGCTCTGGAGTCTGGAATACAAGTTATATGAATGAAATATTCATTGATTTTGCATAAAGAATCAGATGATTTATATTTCGATACAGTTTTAAATATTTAAGTATAATAAATTACTGTAGTACTGTGATAATGTAAAAGATATTACCACTGAATGAATCACATTTTAGAAATTTTTAAATGAAATTACATTTCAGTTGGAAAGTGTTTCATAATTAATGCTTATGCATGATTGATCTTTCTTGTTTTTATATGGGAGAAACTTGAAAGAGATACTAGCAATAGGATAAAATGTTTTGAAAGATCAAATAATCCAATGAAAAAGTGTTATGTCTACAATTGATATGGTGATATCTAAGAAAATAATATTTAAAGATAACAGAAAAATAAAAAATAGTAGCAGACTAAATAAATATAGGGAGCAAAAACATAGAGAAGATGAAGACCAAGACCAAAGTCATATTGTAGCATTGTATGGCAAAAAAAAATTATATTCTCCTGAAGTTTCAGATAAAGAGACATTAGCTGTACCTTCCATATCGAAGACTGTTACGTCAGCCTTTTTCCAAAAGGGCCAATAATTGCCGTTACTGGATTTGGTTTGTGACATAACTAGCGTCTCTGATAGGTCTAGAGCTGCGATAGTGAGTGCAGTGCTACAAAAATCTGATGTGGGCAGCACATAACTTTCCCTGCAGACTTATATTCACGTTCTCCTTATTTTAATTACATTTAATTCACTTTTAATTCAATTTTCGTTCTCATTTGATAACTGGACTTATTTTCAAAGGTGACGAAAAAACTAAAATATCTCGAGAACGGCAAGTCCTAGTGTAATGGGGTTGGTCTTATTCTTTTCTTCGTTAAAAATTACGTATTAAACAAGCATTTTATGGATATATTTAAGCATACGTTGCTTTTTAGTTTAGATTTTGACAATTTTTGCTAGCTATTCTACAAGGAAAGGCAGGTTATTTCTTCTGAATCGTACCAAAATCTAATCAGCACCAGGGTGATCTATACGTGACTTACCTACCAAATTTTGTTTAATTCGGTCCTTTAGTTTTTCAACTAGAGTGGATACAAGCTTTTGCGGGCCATGTCGCAAAAAAAGGCGGGTTTTTTTATCCCGAATCATACCCAAAACTAATCAGCGCCAGATCCGCCCACAAGTGATATACCTACCAAATTTTATGAAATTCGGTCAATTAGTTTTTTTGATAGAGTGGATACAATATCTGCACAGACAGACACACAGACAGATAGACACACAGACAGACAGACACACAGACACACACACAGACGTCACGCTAAAAATAGTTTTTTTCGTATTCTAGAGGACTCGAAACGTGTAGATCCGTCGAAAACTCGAGTTGCGATTTTCGGCATGATTCCAATACTTTCCCTATACATTAACATGTATTGCAGGGAAAGTAAAAAGATGATTTAATTACACAAAATATAGCAACAAAGTAATTGGTAGGATGCGAGTAAGAATACACAAAAAAAATAAAGAATCGAGAAGTATGTCAACTAAGAAACAAGTATGAAATTGATGATATAGATATAAGAATAAATGATTATATTGTGAGGATAGGAGAAGTAGAACAACAACAGTGCAGGTAATAAAAGGAATAAAATATTATCTAAAAACATTAATGAAGATTAGATCACATGTTAGAGTCTGCATATATGGACCGTGCAATTCAAAAATGCTGTACATAGTTCCATATAGAAGGCTATTGAACAATGAACAAGTGGGAATAAGTCAGCTGTAATGAATGTTCAGTAGTGAGTGCAGTGCTACAAAATGTTGATTTAATTACACAAAATATAGCAGCAAAGTAATTGGTAGGATGCGAGTAAGAATACACACAAAAAATAAAGAATCGAGAAATATGTCAACTAAGAAACAAGTATGAAATTGATGATGTAGATATGAATAAGAATAGAGGATTATATTGTGATGATAGGAGAAATAGAACAACAACAGTGCAGGTAATAAAATGAATAAAATATTATCTAAAAACATTAATGAAGATTAGATCACATTTTAGAGTCTGCATATATGGGCCGTGCAATTCAAAATGCAGTACATAGTTCAATATAGAAGGCTATTGGACAATGAACAAGTGGGAATAAGTCAGCTGTAATGAATGTTCAGCAATATTTCTAAAGATGCAATTACAGCTACAGTTTTATAATTAACTGAACTACACTTACGTCAGCTCACCAAGCACTGAATTACAAATATAAGGTGTCTTTCATATCTCCTAGAGATAAATGATGACGCCTTCATGGTCATGCAGCTTTACTGTGGATGTGTTGATCTCAGAATTGTATGACAAATGTGATCTGAAAGTTGATACTTCTATTTTATGTAGTAAGGCACGAGAAAAACTGATGCCAAACAATTTATTTTTTATTATGAAAAGAAGCATAATTAGGCAACAGACTATGTATCTTCAGCGCCAAATGAAATTACATAAAATTAAATATGCCAGTAGGAAAGAGAATATGAAATGTTTCATTTTTCTGCCTTTTTGGCAATTTTCAACTCTTTTGCGAGGGGGAAAATAAGTAACTGAAATTCTACTACAAGAGGACATCTTATATATAAATGCAAATTTAACCCTCTATCGCGTTACGTTGATGAAAACATAAATTATTTAAAAAAATTACAAATGGCACTTAATTTTTCATACATTTTTAATTTTCAGCGTTCTTGCGACAACTGAAGATATTAGTCAAAATTCAATATTTTGCATCCCTTACCAGGAGAATTTTGCCCCTATTACGATAAGTTCACGGAAAAAATTGGTTTTTCATTCCACCTTATTGTACACACATAGAGTTAATTAAGAAAAATTAAGATATTTTTCAGCGTTAGAAAAACGAATCTTGTGTATCTAGTCGTTCGCGAGGTATAGCTGAAAGAATGTTTAGAACAAAATATTCCATTATTTATAATGTTATCGAACAAAGTTCCAATGTTTCTCATTATCTAAGAGTAAAGTTCAGTTTCAAGTTTCAAACTTGATTAGTTTGAGTTGTGTAAATGTGCTTTACTTACTCAAAATTTCATTCAGCTGTTTTACATAGAAATAAAACTCAGCGATTTTTAAATGTTTGTATAAAATTCAATATTTCAGATTTTTTCACTATCTAGGGGTCAATCCTAAACGTATAAAAATTTCTACATTCAGTAAATTGTTTTGCGGATGTGTTCCTCAGTCAATCTCATACAACTGCATGTATACCATTTGTGCGTAAATCTTGTTTTGCATGATATGCAAAAAATGTCTGAGAATATGAACATTGATATAGTGCTATGGTAAAACTGGAGAAAAGTAGGCTTGTGGCCTTAAATCTCAACTTTACGGAAAACAGCTCCCACAACAAATATTGCATTATGATTAAAAATAATACATTATGACACATATTCGCACCATGTTCATAAAGTCCGGGGCTTCAATCGCAAAACAAACAGCATCTGCTGAAAGATAGACAATGAAATATTGTAAGCTTCTAAATAAGATGATTGGTTTTTCTTTATATACGTCAATTTATTTCCTAGAAATATTTTTCATGAATTTTGTATTATTACAATAAATATTGTACAAAATATTAATTTCGTTGCTGGTGTTGATGGATAGCAATTTGATGACAGAAAGCGCTAGCTTTACACAATCTATACATTTCCCGATCGTCCAAACAGTTACCTTACACCTTTCTGGTAGGTCGGACGGTCTGGGTTTCAACAACAATAACAATCAGTACATTTGTTTTATCAAAAACAGTCTCCTTCATTGTATACTTTGATATACTTTATGTCACTTTAATATATTTTCATGGACTTTTGGCTAGGGGTTGCTTGTTGAGAATTTTTCATTATTTGAAATGCACTCTTGAAGAGTTCTTCGGCTTACTCACACTCTAATGGAACTTTATAACACCTTCATCCTTTTAGTTCCAGTAGATGAAACGCCTCTAGCATCGTTGTGTAAGGTGTCTTGATAGACTTTCAAATCTGGGTGTATCTGAGCGTATCCACCTGGGATGAAAATGCCTATCAGCCCATACCTACGTGATGCCCAAATAGCACAGAATATGTATTGGTGAAATATAAATTTTTCTCAGGTATCTGTCAAACATGAAGGACTAAAAGTCTGGAAAATTGTCCGGAAGCAATTTTGGTTAAATTGCCTCGAACTCTAATATGTTCCTCGGCTGACATCTGACTTGTCTTATAGAATGTTCCACCTCTGCATATCCAATGTGCCAACTGCAACCGGATATTTCCTGTCATCACTAATATTTTCTGTAATTCAATATATTTTAAAGAATGAGGAATATTTCTCCCTCACTTTTTGACAAATTCCTTTTCTTGAAAAGTCTCATAATTTATCTGCATACTTTGCCATTTCAACATATTCCTTTTTGTTAAAAAAACTCTTCCCATTAATTTCTTCATAAAAAAAAAATTCAGAAAGCGGAAAAAAATCAGAAAGCGAACGGCGATTTAAATGTTTTCCATGTGGTAAAAGAGGGAAGTTGCAAAAAGCAAAAAAATTATGCGAAAAAAAAAATTAAAAGCCTATCAACAAAGTTATTCATTATTTTAGTTGGACAGCAGTCAACCGCCATAAAAGTACATTGGCATCGCAGGCCAGTGACCTTTTTCGACATTATAAACCTCTTTTAACGTGGTCTTTATGCATTTTTCTTTCAAATAATAGAATAGTTTATGTCCAGCGCATTTATTATGACTTTGATACGGGCAGCACATGGCTTTGCACATAGACCAAAATTAATATTTCTTTTCATTTTGTATTTCTTCCTTATATATTTTATTATTATTTTACTTATATACATAGTCTAATGCATACGAGAAGCATCGCAGCATATGAAATATGAAAATATGAATTCTAGCTTTTAATGGATTTTATGCTTTAATGGATACATAGTAGCTTCATTATCATGTGTAGGAAATTCAAGGTCTATCGAAAATGGTATTTTTAAAATTAGGCTTATTTTGCTTAAATATTGAACAAATTGCAATACGCTGAATAATTAATAAAGTTTTTCAAAAAAGGGAGTAAAATGTTTCTAACTATGTTCTATCTAATATATATAATTTCTTCTCTTAATTTTGTTCATCAGTAGAATCAACCACTTGGTCCTATAATGTGAAAGCAATGCCCGAAAAATTCAAAGCCAAATTTAGTTCCAATCGGTATGATAGTTTTGGAGATTTTGCAGATTACAGATGTATGTACTTCGACATACAAGAAATATAAAAATAATTGCAGGCTTATTATGATATGCGGAAGGTTTGTCAAATGTTACTAACTATGTTCTATCTAATATATATAATTTCTTCTCTTAATTTTGATCAGTAGAATCAACCACTTGGTTCTATAATGTGAAAGCAATGCCAGAAAAATTCAAAGCCAAATTTAGTTCCAATCGGTATGATAGTTTTGGAGATTTTGCAGATTACAGATGTATGTACTTCGACATACAAGAAATATAAAAATAATTGCAGGCTTATTACGATATACGGAAGGTTTGTCAAATGTTACTAACTATGTTCTATCTAATATATATAATTTCTTGTCTTAATTCTGATCAGTAAAATCAACCACTTGGTTCTATAATGTGAAAGCAATGCCAGAAAAATTCAAAGCCAAATTTAGTTCCAATCGGTATGATAGTTTTGGAGATTTTGCAGATTACAGATGTATGTACTTCGACATACAAGAAACATAAAAATAATTGCAGGCTTATTATGATATACGGAAGGTTTGTCAAATGTTACTAACTATGTTCTATCTAATATATATAATTTCTTCTCTTAATTCTGATCAGTAAAATCAACCACTTGGTTCTATAATGTGAAAGCAATGCCAGAAAAATTCAAAGCCAAATTTAGTTCCAATCGGTATGATAGTTTTGGAGATTTTGCAGATTACAGATGTATGTACTTCGACATACAAGAAATATAAAAATAATTGCAGGCTTATTATGATATGCGGAAGGTTATATTAATGTACTAAATACTGTGTCAATCGATTGAGAAGTTTCAAAAATGTTGCACTCTAGTGTATATTACGCATGTGCTTACTGTAAACATAACGAGCAAGTTTGCAAAAAATGATTTCGGTTTTATTTTCGAAAACATTATACATTTGAACAAAATTAATTTTCAACCGATTGAGCAGTTTTCTGGTGAAAACAATTATACGTATTTTTTCAGTGACCGACCGGCATCCAGGCAGACAAACTAAATACTGAAACGTTTTATATATTTTTTAATACTTTACAACAAAGTTGAAAAGTGTTTATGACTTTGTTCATTCTGCCTGTCTGTCTGTCTGTCTGTCCGTTAGCACGATAACTGCCGTAAAAATGACTTAAGGAAAATGAAATTTTAGTATGTTGTTCAGACGGTTCGTGGGACCTATGGGAATATAAATGAATAATATCACCCGATTAGTTTTGGATTGAAACCGGATTGAAAAATTGAAATACATTGAACCCCATGGGACCTAATTTTTCAAACATTTTTTAAGCGAATTTAAAATTCACAAATTGTTTCGAAAATTTTAGGTAATTTTTAACTTGTTCCATAAAATATATAAAAAAAAATTCAGCGAAATATATTCAGTAGTTTTTAAATAAAAGTTAAAATAATAATTACACCTCTTATACGAAGCGATCACGTAACCATGATATGAAAAGATCACGTGATCCACTTCAAAATGAAATATAACCTCCATCATATCTCAAAATCGGGATTTTTAAAGTTCTTTTTAATTCTTAACGAGTGTTGTATCCGTCTAAAAACCACTTAATTTTTGCTTAAATTCTGTGCATCTACATACTGAAACAACGCAATTACAATATATTTGAGTTTAAATGAGCATCCAAATGTGATTATTTCTACAAAACCTATTTTTCACTTATGTAAAATGTAAACAGCAAAATATGTAGAATGAGTTGTATTAGAATTGCTATATTTCTTTAACGCAAAATTATTTAGTTCATGGAGTCTGCATAGCTGATATGAATGAAATATTCATTGATTTTACAGAGGGAAGGACGATTTTTTCGATGAAGTTTTAAGCATAGAGTTCAATTAATTGCAGCTCCGTGGTCTTAATTTTTAAATAAAATAAATTATTATAGTATTGTGATGAATGAAATGAATTGGAAAATATTTATGAATGAAATGCTGTTTTTATAGAGAGAACCAGGCGTATTATTTTTCTGTGACGTCATTTGAATAAATTTCAGTTGTTTTTGAGGAAGTTTTCAAATATACTAAATTATCGTAGTATTATGATATTTTTAAAAATATTACCGAGGAATGTGTCGCATTTTAGAGATGTTTAAACCCGGCAATTTATATTCCAATGCCGTCATTTGAATGAAGTTCATTTTTTTCGATGAAGGTTTAAGTTTTCAAATATAATAAATTAATGTAGTATTGTGATAAGTTTTAAAATATTACCGAGGAATGTATTGCACTTTATAGATGTTTAAATAAAATTGTATTGAAGTTGGAAAATGTTTCATAATCAACGCTTTAAGCATTATTGAGCTTTCTTGTTTAAACATCATCTTTGAAAGCGTATAGATTTGCTGTAAAAGTAATTTCTACATGAAACAAGTATGTTCTTTTAGCGTGGGAAATAAAATGAACAAAATATATGGAGTATCTCCATTCAAACTTCTTTTACATTCACGTTCTAAATATCTTCAGGCACGCTTGTGCTTAATAATCGTGCTTATATATTACAAACAGTATACTATATTACATTTGGAATGTGCCTATTTATATATTACATGTGGAATGCTGTCTTAATTTAAAACTAAAAAAAAATGTTGTAAATCCATGTGTAGGTCTAAATTATTTCTAAGAGAACATATGTGAAATTTGTATAAATGCTATAATTTTTAATCTAACAATCTCAGTCGAAGTAATAATATTCTATATTTCGATACCTAACCTTGCGACATAAAGATAATAACTGAAAGATATAGTAGTTATGAAACTTCTTTTGGATATTCGCCATGGAAATAATGAATAGCTTTTAGTTTCTGGACGTAAAGGAGAGCAAATTATACCTTTCTTAAAGGTCATAATGTAAAAACTATTTAGCTGTGAGGTAGAGATTAATATGTATTCAGATATATTGTATTTAAAGATTCCGAATGATTAATATTTGACATTAACTGAAAGCTAGAGATACATAAATCTCCCTCTTTCTCTGCGTAATATATACTTATATACATATATATATATATATATATATACATATATATATATATACATACATATATATATATATATATATATATATATATATATATATATATATATATATATATATATATATATATATATATATATATATATATATACAGGGTGTTGCCTTGAAGTGGCCACAAACTCAGAGGGGTAATATTCAAAAATTGACATTGAACATGTTATAGCAAACTACGTTTAGTTGGTGAAAATCGGAAAAATAGACGTCGTCCCCACACCACTGTCCCCCCGAAAGTTCAACACAAGTTCAGTGTTAACATCTGGGCAGAGATCCTCGGAGATAATCTGTTGGAACTGTACCTTCTGCACGAGAGCCTCAATGGCGCAACGTATCTTGTTTTCCTGCAGCACGTCCTCCCGGATTTACTACAGGGTGTATCGGTCACAGTGCGGCAGAACATGTGGTTCATGCATGATGGTGCACCAGTACATTTTTCCATTGTGGTACTTAACCACTTCCATGCTACATACCCCGGGAGGTGGATTGGACACGCCGAACCTGTTGCGGGGCCTCCAAGCTCCCCAGATTTCAATCCCTTGGACTTTTTCTTTTAGGGACACCTTAAACCACTTGTGTATCAGACGGCTGTGGAGACATTGGAGGATCTCATAGCACGGATCGTTGTCGCTGCGGCAGACATCGCCAGCATACCCGATGTATTTAAGCGCGTCTGATAATCGTTACTCCGTCACTGTCGGCTGTGCAATGGCCTTCGCGGCCGCAACTTCGAACAACTCCTGTAATCAATTCTCTTCGTCTCCTTCTGACATTGAACTGTGCTGCACAGGCTGTATTGTAATCATTCTGTCAATTAAATGGGTTTTATACTTATTTATTTTACTTTTTTGTACTTATTATTGTACTTTATTTTGTATAGCACAGGCTGTGTTGTAATTATGTTGTCAAATAAATGGTATTTCTACATATTATTGGCCTTTCTGTCCCACTCGAAGTCACACCCTTCATAAGTATTTTTGTGATTTTCACCGACTAAACATGGTTTGCGATATCATGTTCTATGGCAATTTTTGTTCCTCTTGATGTCTAATATCACCCTTCTGAGTTTGTCGCCACCCCTTTGAGTTTGTTGCAACTTCAAGGCAACGCCCTGTATAAGGAATATCATGTGCTGCCCACATTAGATTTTTGCTAACCGCTAGGCCAGTAAAATGTAAACCCAATTTCTGTAATCTTTTGAATTTTTGCCGTAACAGGTAAGCCAGCTTTGCCAAGTAGATGGCATCAAATTTGATGGAAATTACGCTCTGATGAAATGAAATTAAAAGGCTAGAATCAGTTTAGCAAATCCGAATAATTCCCGGCAAAAAATCAGTAGTTCAGAACACGGAAATATAAAGGAATTTGATAATTTTGCAGATTTTTTTCAGAAACGACAAGAATATTGAAACAGTAATCCTGGAGAATTTTCAATGATAAAATCAAATTGAGAAATTTTATAATGACTCTTTCATATAAGAGGTACATAACCTCTGGCTTTTTATATAGTATCGAATTAAAGACTCACAACCTTGCAATCTCGGACAGCGGTTCTCAACTTTTTTGTTCATTGAACATGTATATAATTTCTAGAAACTCTGCTTAAGTTTAAAAATCTATTGATCTGCACAGTGCAGTCACTGAATCTGAAACTTTTTATAAATAAAGTGTTTTATTTTATGAAGAGATAATATTGATTTTATAAATAGATTGTTTTATTCAATTTCAAACTAAATATTATTATATGTTTGAGCTACATAAAATAATATTTACTTTTGTATTTTAACGTTCCTAAAAATAGGAATCTAGTTTTAAACATCTAAAATATCATATTAAAAATATTGTTACGCAGATTACCAAGCAAATACATATATCAAAATAGAAAAATTTCAGTTTATTATTCATTTTTATAATACTTATGCCTCCCAGGCGGTGAAGTGCATAGCGTCTTCGGTAGCTGTCTTGTGGGCTCGGGTTCGAATCCCGAATAAGACATGGATGTTTCTTGAGGATAAAGTCACTCTTCCGCCTTCTGGGTCCTAGTCAAAATGTGAAGCTTCACCCCCTCTGAACTTCATCAGTGATGTTTCCTTGTAATAAACTTTGTTCTCTCGTTTTGTGTCTTTCTTCGTTCTTTCCTGTGTCACTGGTCCTGAATTGGCTCCGCCAAAACAGGAGGTCATTTAGTCATCAAAAATAATACTTATTATATACCGAAAAGAAGAAAAGAAAGCATTGCAAATGGGATAATTAATAAAAGTTCTATTTTTATAGGAATATGCCATCCTGTACAATGTCTCACCTTTGTAAAACATTTGTTCGCTTTGAATTGCTTTAAATTTTGATACCAACATACTTTTCGAAATCATGCGGTTACGTTGATGCAATAAGAATAGGTGTAATATCACAGAATATAGCGATTATACAATGTGTTTCAATAGATATATCCCCAAAGATTCAGCTATCCCCCCCCTCTACATACAGACATAACTTTCATTCTTCAGAAATGCCCGATAATGTTTTTCCTGTCATCGCAATGATTCATTCTGATAACACTCCACCAGATGGGCGGGCGCTCTATTTCTCTCCGGTGCCAAAGTGTATTTCTCTGTGTTTTAGAACGTCGTTCAAGATCGCTCGATATACCATTTTTGCGGGTGTTTATTGAAAAAAATTATGGGATAACAAAGTCTATAAAGGCGTAAAAGCGTCACGGTACCACTTGTAAAAGCGGGCCAAAATATATCTACATGTGAAACTTGTAAAATTTAAATCATTTGTAATAAACTCAGGAGTGTCAAATTGCAACATTCCGAACGGGCGGTTGACTCGTGATCTAGTAGTAGTAATTGCAATACAGCGATAAAATATAGAATAAATCACCTAAATCACCTTTAGTGCTAATCCAGTGTATCTTCTTGCCTGGTGAAGGGAGCAAAGACCCTTCAATAACTGGAAAGCTAAAACATGGCAAGAAAAAGAGACTTATACACAATGTGTTTAAAAATTACTCTATAAATGGAACTAAATTCTTTTAATTCAAGATATTAAATATGTGATTTCACTCATCGCATTTTCTCTCGAAACATTTTTTCAACAGACATATACTTTCGATTACACGTCTTAATCTATATATATATATATATATATATATATATATATATATATATGTATATATATATATGAAACTGTAAATTATATAAACATAACATATCAAAGTTTACTTCAAAATTTTAATAAGTTTCATAACACTTCTTTTCATATTTTTGAGCTTTACTTATAACTATATCCTGTTTTAAATATTCAGAACTACTTTCAGTTCTCATTTCACAAACTGATTAAACCAGCATCTTAAGTAGGTTCTGAAGTACTTGATTTTCTGGTCTGGCCGGTATCATATTAGGGCATCATAGCCAAGTTCCTTAATCTTTTCTCAGAAAAATTTAAACTTTACTTAATAGTACTCGTACTAGGTTATTATTTTGATCCTTATGATGTTATTGGCAAAAGGGAGTATAAAATTAAATTATTTCCGTTGAATTTATACATTTTTACAAATTTTTATAGGACCGCCCGTTGGTCTGAGTGCTTCTCTTCTTTTATTCCATATGTCTAGAAAGATAGCGTCTCTTACCTAAAAACCACTACTGTCGTGACGTCCGCACAAAATCTTGCCTTTCAAAATTTTCTAACTTCCGCTTTTCTAACTATCCGAGGGACGGCTCACATTAAGAGCCCCAAAGCTTCCGAAAACTTCGTTTCCCCACAACGGCAAACAAACTAACCAAAAACTGATATGTCTACATGAATTAACGGTCTCTCAAAAGCGGAAGTAAAGCTGAGAGATGAAAGTTCAGGCATCGTGCGTTTTCTTGCACACAGAAAAACACTTATATTGCAATATATTATATACAATATAAAAATACGTTTAAATTCAGCAAAATCGAGAATTTATAATATTCCGACACGACAAAGGTAACATATCGTGAATTCCTGGATAATTTTTTTAGGAAAAAAACACCAGACAAACGTTACATGGCCATGTTAATGAAGAAACTGGGACGCCATGTCTGAATGTGTTTGGCTATCGATGGAGGACATTTTCAGAATTTATTGTGAATGGTGCTTCATTTTCAAACTAAGAACACTTTGAAACAAAACGTCATATTTATATGTGAAGTGAGAAGTAAAATATAGTTAATTCTTTGGGATGAGGACTACATGGTGATATACCCTGTATAAATGTGTCTGATTATGATAATAAAAATAAAATTGGATTTTCTAAATTAAGTAATATTTAATTAATCTGATATTTTATACTGAAATTTATTGTAATGCTTTGCTATCTTAAAGTGCTATATAAAATTATACAAGCGGGTATATTCTTTAAAATCGGGTTTGATTGCATTAATGCGATGCATTATTTATGTATTACTATCAAATATACCTAGCATTGCTCGGGATTTAAGATACACTCATGTCCAAAAGTTAAGCATAGTTGCTGTTTATGAGAAAATATCAGGAAGTCTACATCGGAATGGAAGGAAACGCGGTATGCGGGTATAATAGGGTTATAGAAGAAGAAAATAATGCAAAACAAGGATAATAAAAACTTTTATTATCCAAAGAAAAGTGTTGAAAGAAAAAGTGTCACAATACAAGTGTCAACATCAGTCAAACAGAATGATTAAAACAATGTGATGCTGCAGTTTAATACGGTGTGTGGGAACCTCGAGTAGCCACGCATGTTGCACAACGATTTCTCATACTTTCGATGAGGGTTTATATGAGTTGTGCGCTCAAAGAATTCCAAGCCTCACGGAGAGCAGTAGCGTAGTAGAAATAAGTGAAAAAACCCCTTGAGCTGGAACTAATTGCAACAAAAATGATTCTTGTTATAAATGGTGGGTAATACGCTCCTAATCATCATACTAAAAATATGCATCCGTATTGTTGCGCAAAATGCGTTTTTTTGCCGCCATCTTCAAAAAACATGAAAAAATCACATGGTTCTTCAACTGTAGTTTGGCAGGAACATTTAATCATATTTAAGAAATTGTCTGGTGCTGGGCTCAAGTCTGTTAATATCGGCTGAAATTCTTCATCAACCAACTGCCAACCCCATAGTGTAGGATCAGGGTTTGGCATATTAAGATTTTTCCAAATAAAACACTACAAATGCACTCGGAGTAGATAGTATTTCGCTGCATTTTGTTTTGGAGGCAGTGCTATATCAAATTATTTTTAGCTGAATCTATTTTCTTAATGTATTGTTCATAACGAAGCTAATTTAGCTTGCTTGTGTCGATGTTACCTCCATTTAGTAACACATTAACTTTACAGCCAATTTCGACCAAATCTTTCTTAGTAACATCCTCGGATGATCCAAAATGGGAAACCCATTCGTATATTTTGGATTTTATGATATTCTTGAAGGCAGGAGCTTTACTTTTGCCAAATAACGCACTGGTGGTGTCACACCCTGTTAATTCGGGAATAAAAAGTAAAGTTTTGCAAGCCTCCTCTCCAATAGATCTTTGCATGGCTTGAATGTTACGAACTTTGTCAGATTGTGTGGCAGAGTGCATTAAAATGTTCTTAGAAGAATGGTATAGTAGTAGGATTAAACTATCAGTCTTATCAGTTACTACAGTGACAGCTTTTTCCTTGGCTATGTACGTATCTTCTTTGACGATTGGTGTGTCTTCATCACCTTCTGTATGAATGACGGAATGACCTCTTCCTTGAAAACAACTCCCCAGTAAATTGATAAAGCGTTGTTGTATGCAGAGTTAGAAAGAAATTTGTTTTTCTTGATCATCACAAGCGAATTTTCATCAAAGACTACTACAACAGACGACTGTTTCATGCGCAATCTGTGTTCCATATCTTTTATATTTGGTTGTTCATATCCATGAAAAACCATTGTCACTTTTCCTTACCTTCTGTTGACATACGATGAAATACAACGGCCTCATGCCCAGAAAAGTACTTCCTACGTTCTTGAAGGTGGTTCATTAATTCACCAGTTACCATGGTCCACTTCTGCAATATTTGGCGATGTCATAAGGCAGCGCGAATCGTATGCCAACAGAAAGTATAGGAAAGTGACAATAGTGTTTGGTGGGTATGAAAAACCAAATCTAGAAGATATGGAACACAGATTGCTCATGAAGCAGTCATCTGTTGTAGTAGTCTTTAATCAAAATTCGCTTGTGCGCATGTCGACTCGACTGAACTGTTTTGCATATGCACAATGATATCCCTTCGTCCCACGATACTTCACAACTGATTGTGAACTAGTGTATCCATATTAACTCCGAATTTTACGAATGGACATGACTTAACGTTTGGACATGAGTGTATGTGTAAATTTCAGTAATATTCTAAATGATATTGTTAATCCAAAAATCCCATTAAACTACTTAATTTAAATTCCCCAAAAATAAATACAAATATTTCTGCTCTCGCTAGACAATATTATCTGTACAGGCAGATCGAAGAATAAAACGTTTTCATCCCGGTCGCAAACAAATTTACTATGGAAATGAATTTTTGTTTCCACATGCGTCAAAATAAAGAGGCTAAAATGGTTGGTTAAAAATATGACAATACTATTTTTATCTAGTTTCAAAAATCGGTTAAACAGAATAGAAAATACATGTTTGAAAAATCTTTGCAAAATTATATACATTACTTAAAATTGAAAGTACCAATAATTCCCATAATCTTTTAAACTAAGACCGTAATAACACAATCAAAATTATAACTTCTTCTACGTATACAAATTATTTGTATGTCAATGTTGTATGCAATTGTTTTAATCCTATAAATTACACAAGAACATCAAGCATAAAGCATTGATTATGAAACACTTTCCTACTGCAATGCAATTTTATTTAAACATCTCTAAAATTCGATACATTCGGCAGTGATATTTTTACCATTATCACAATACTACAATTTATTATATTATAAAACTTCATCAAAAATAAATGAGCGTTATTCAAATAACATTATCGAAATACAACTCGCCTGGCTCTCTATATAAAATCAAAGAAAATTTATTCAAAAACCTTTTTCCATTCTTTTCATTCAGCGGCGATATTTTTAAAAGTATCACAATACTGCAATAATTTATTTTACATAAAAACTTAAAATCATGGAGGTAAAAGTACTGTATAACCCGATGCTTAAATCTTCATCAAAAGGGAAATAGAATCGTATGCTTCTCCATGCAAAATCAATTAATGTTTCATTCATATCAGCTATATTGCAGATTCCAGAGTTAGATAATTTTGCGTTAAAGAAAGAAATTCAGCAATTCTTATACAACTTATCTTACATATTGATCTGTTTACATTATCCATGCGTGAAAAGCAGGCTTCGTTGTAGAAATAATCAAAGTTTGATGTTCATTTAAACTCACAAATATTGCAATTGCGTTGTTTCGGTATATAGATGCACAGGGAAGAATCAAAACAAGAGCGGTTTTTTGACGGATGCAACACTAAATATAAATTAAAAAGAACTTTACAAATCACGATTTTGACACAAGATGGATGCCACATTTTATTTTGAAGTAGGTCACGTGATTTCTTCATATAATATGGATGTAATTATTATTTTAATTTCTCTTTAAAAAACTACCGAATATATTTTGATGAATTTTTTTATAGTTTTTATGGGATAATTTGTATATTTCCTAAAACTTTCAAAGGAATTTGGGAATTTTAAATTCGCTCAAAAAATCTTTGAAAAATTAGGTCCCATAGGGTTCGATTTATTTCAATTTTTTAACCCGGGTTCAATCCAAAACAAATTGGTGATGTTATTCAATTGTATTCCCATAGGTTCCACAGATCCTCTGAACAACATACTAAAATTTAATTTCGATAAAGTTATTTTTAGTGCTCAGTTATTGTGCTAACGGACAGACAGATAGACATAATGAACAAAGTCATAAACACTTTTCAACTATGTTGTAAAGTTTTAATAAAAATCGTCTGATGTATAAGCAAATTAGATAGTATTCCGTTTCTAAGCAGTATAATATAATTTGATTTCAAATACATTTTCGGAAAATAATCATATGCAAATATTATTGCTATGGTAGATTTATTTTTGCGTTTGTTATTAATGTCTCAACAACTACTGGTCCTAAAAACTTAAAACATGGACGGAGTTACTAGAGAACAGCCATACGGAATTTAAGAAAAAAATCCGTTAAAAACTGTGGATTTGTATACAGACAGACTCGTGTACAGACAGATAAACAGGCAGACATGTAGACAAACATACAAACAAACAAATTTCCCAATTTATATATATATATATATAGATCTTTATACAAGTAGCTTTATTAAAAATGTATCAAACACACGGCGATATTTTAAATTCATATTGATCTTAGGTTAAACTATATAAATTATGAGATTCTACCACCGTATGATTCATCTCATCCTGTCTGTCTAACGCCATACTTACTTTTACATCCAACAACATTATTAAATCATCCGTGTAGAATAAAATAAGAATTGACTTTCATTGTCTAATGGACCGATGACAGTTTATCAAAACTGTGTCAAAAAGAAAAAAAAATCTGAAAAGTGTTAAAGAAATCTTGTCTCGAGCCATTGGTATGTGATGAGTTTAATTGACCATTAAACGTCGATAACTTTCTCTGTTCAATTTGTGATGTTGTCTATAGTAATTGCAATGTCATTTTCTTCGTACGGTGTGTAGCTCTGTATCGATTTTCTGTTTTAGCGAGTTAACATTTGCAAGGTGAGTACTGTTTTACTCACGTACATTTGTTTGCAATTTTGTTATAATTTAGAAATACAAGAAATAGATTATTGTATTCTGTTGAAAATTGCTTTTCACGGTATAGTAAATGAAATGGTAATATATTATTCTACATGTATCACAATAATTATCGGGATGAAAAAAAAACGTTTTTTTTTTCGGATTTTGCACTCAAGATTTTTTCTTACATTTTTTTTTAAAAATATTAATTAAAAGTTTCTTTATTCTAGTTGTCAACAGCCTAGTAACACCGATGGAAATGTAAATCGCATACTTTGGCTAATTTAAAATAGTGCGATACCATTAACATCCATGATTTAGTTTAAATTACTAAATTTTTTCATACACTATATCTCACCATTATTGTTCTGGAAATTATTATTATTTTCAATAGGATATAATGCCATAAACATCTTGAAATTCAAATATTTTCATTTTTAACCAAAAGTATTACTACTGGAAATTCTATCTCGATACAGTTTGCACATAATGTATCTATGCATAAAAGAAACCTATGCACTGGAGCTATCATGTGATTGCTTTACACACACACACACACACACAACACACAACACACAACACACACACACACACACACACACACAGACACACACACACACAGACACACACACACACAGACACACACACACGCTTGGACATATTTTTCAGAAATGGTCGAAATGTTTTCAGGATGTCTTAAAAACCTTACACCGTAACGAAAATGCATTTCAAAGCATAAAAGCTATTTTCTCTGTCAAAAAAGTAAGAAGTAATAGTAATTAGCCCCCGGATAATTGCGAAATTATGTAGAATTTTATAGCGAATAAACGGTATTCGAAAAAAAAATTGCAACTTTAAGTGTTAATTTTGGCGCATGTAACATAGTGAAACGTCCCAAACTCGAGTACATGAAAAAATCATGAGGTACTTGGTACTTGGCAAATTATTTAAGTTATTATATTATTAGTATAAAAACATCCATAATTACATACATTTAATAATTTTTCCAACTAAATAAAAACGTCAATAAGCACGAATATCCTTTGTAACCCGGGATTTAGTATGCGAACCGCTGAATAAGCGCCCGATGCGTAAATAATATTTATGACATCATTCAATTTAAATACCTCATACGCAATTACATTTTGTCCATTTTAAAAACTCTACATTAAAATCTTCGATTTTTATTCTTATAATTTTCGACTGCAATTTTTATATATTTCCACATATTTAGCTTTCCTTAAAAAAAAAGCTAGATTCTAGGTTAAAAGCTATCGGCGAAAATAGTGCTTTGAGGTTGTATAGTTTTTGTCGATTTGGAGGTTTTCTCTGGATTGTTTATGAAATTCTTTACGAATAGTAAAAAAAAATATTTAAAATCCATTTAATTATTTCAAGTTTAGTAAGTTTTATGCAATTTCGCGAATAGTTTGCTAGATTTAAAATTAAATAAAATTAAATAAATTAAATGTAAAAACCATGTGAAGTTTTATGCCAACTAATAGCTTTATAACAAGCGGCATATATACAGGGGTCCCAAAAAGTTTGAAACGCGCCTTAATTATTCACATGTTAGAGAAAAGTGGACAATGTAAATTGCAATCCCCTTAGACAAATTTGGTCAATCAGAATTTTTTTACTTTTAATACAACAGGATCATTAAAAACCCGCATATCTGTATCTTTAAAATCAACTGAATTGTGCTAAAGGAAAAAATCTGACATATGCCACTTTTCCGTCATATGTGAAAAGCTGTTTCATCAGTGAGAATAGAGAGGGATCATATACAAATTGACGATGTAAATTGTTTCAAAAATACGTTAAAATTTTTATCAAAAATGCATCTAAATAAAGCATTACACAGACAGATGTTATATAGAGCAGGGGTACTCACTACGCGGTTGGGTATCCTATGTGTAATTATCCCTGTTTTATTTTTTTTGTGATATGCCACAAATTTACATTTCTAATTTGATATATGATACCCATTCACAATGTTCAATTTTTCAATTAAATATAACTTCCTCAATTTTAAAGATAGAGATATGCGGGTTTTTTAATGACCTTGTTGCATTAAAAACAAAAATTTCCTGATTGACCAAATTTGTCTAAGGGAGTCGTATAAAAATTTAAAAAGTGTAACTTTTTATAAATAAATGGGAGGGCTATTTCATTAAAGGAGTCTTATTTCCTACCTTACTTTCAAAATTCTTGCAGAGTTTTCATTCCCACTTATCTCCAACCGGTAAAGAATTAAAGCGCTTTTCAATCTTTTTGGGATACCCTGTATACAAGGGAATGTCAAACATTTTCAGCACTTTTTTTTCAATTTATTTACACATATGTAGGAGTTGAACAATTACGTCATTTTTCTATATCTCCTTCCACTTCGATGCACTTAGTCCATCGGTCCACGCGCTTGCGTATTTCTCTCAAGATGGAGATTCTCGGTTCGTCGCCCAACTATTTATACACCGCTTCCCGGACTTTCCGCTGGAAACGGTGCATAAATGGAAACATTTGTTTCAATTTTCATTGAATTAAAATGCGCAATCTCTCTATATTAAAAAAAAAAGTAGCTGACACTGCTGCCGCCGCTGTTTGACAAATTTTTCGTTTCCCGAGGTTCTTGGTTTCGTATCTCAAAAACTATTGCATATAAAAATATGAAATTTACTACACTTGTAGAAAAAGTTTTGAGAAATACGCTGAAATACACTGTTTTTTGATATATATTGTAGTTTAAAAATATTTAATGTCAAAGACAAAATATTTGAGCTGCGAGTTCGCGTCCTGGATAGACTAACAATAACAAGGCGACGAATTTTTGCAGGCAGGCATCTATCTACATGGGTGAATTTTTGCAGGACGGAGCCCGTTTTTTTAATTTCGATGTAGTTTTTTACATATTTTACTTTTTATGCACTTCTGAAGTGAACCTTTTTTTCATATCAGCACGGCTAGCGATTTTTTTGTCTCGTACCGTAAAAAATTATAACATACAAAAATATGAAATTTGGTACGAAATTTGGTATGAAATTTGGTTTACAGAGAAATAATAGGGTAACACGGTGAAATAAACCGTGTATCGGTTTAAACTTTAGTTTGGCATGAAATAGCTGGCGAAGAGAGCTCGTGATCAAGAAATCCAGTTTTGGGATTCCATGGGTTAAGAAAAATCCCTGCTTTTCCCTCCTGTGGAAAATAGGCAGGGGTAGAGAAGATATTTTCGATAGCAGAAATTGAGGAAATATAGATATGAAGCGAGCGCAGCGTGTAGGGGGCAAAGCCTCCCGAAGGGAGTTGTGCGAGCGCAGCGAGCAGGGGGCAGAGCCCCCCCCCAGTTGTAAATAATAGCATATAGAATTTCAGGCAAAAGTATAGTAAGGCTCTTATTACATTTTGTTATTCTTAGTGACTAGTTCAGCTAATTTCATGTTAAATGGTTTATAACTTTTATGTTCGTGATTTCCCGTGCTTAAATTGAAAAAAAATACTTTAATGTTACTCTATCTACTGCCCTATCTACTGCCATTTATTTTACGTTATTTCTCTTCACAAACTGTTCCGTTTCATAAACTGTGCCCCTATAGTTCGCATCATTTCGTCCCCTTGTAGTCGCCCAGGATAATAATCGCAAGACAAATCGCAAGTTTACTGTATTGGATATTAAGCTGTCTTCTTAAATTAAGTTTCGATTACGCAAATAAGACCTTGAGTCTGTTTTATTTACAATTTTTTAATTTACGTTAGCTTGTGCATAAAAGCATTGACTCAATGCAGTTACAAACGCATATTACGAACGCTGTGCATTAGGTAGGCGCATAAGTGAAAACCGATACATGCCTTTACCTTACGGACAGTTTTGATTTAAGGACATATTCAGGAACCTAATCTGCAAAGTTTAAAAGGGAACATACTTTGGCTGCAGTAATTCAGATAATTGTAAAAAAAAATGATTAAAACTGCTGCAGTTTCAAATTCGAATATTTTCCTTTTGTTTGATGGCATTTTTACTTTCACTACATGCTATAATGTATAGGAAAAGTATTGTAAGTCAAAAATTCGAATTTTTTCGATGGAAGAGATCGACCCATTTATTATACAAAACGATATTCTGATTTGAAAATTCAGAATGTGATAAAAAGGAAATATTTTGTTAATTAATATGACACTAGGCGAATTAGAATTCCTGCTTTATATCCATAAAGTGCCGATTCTAATAAATTGTATCAAACACATAGAATGATTTCAAATTCTTATCGAACTTTGCCTAATCAATATTAATTAAGAACGTATACCACTTGTGATTCATTCTATTTTGTCATCTTGCTCAATACTTACTTTTCTTCCTCCAGACATTATTAAGTCATCCACATGAAATAAAATAAGAACTCACTTTCATTCTCTAATGGACCGATAGAAGTTTACCAAAACTGTGCCGAAAGAAAAATCTGAAAAGTGTTAAAGAAATCTCTTCCTGTGCCTTCGTCATGGGATAAACTTAATTGGCCATTAACCGTCGATATCTTTGTTCAATGTGTGATTTTGTGTCCAGTAATTGCAATGTTATATTTCCTTCCTAGAATGTGTAAATATAAATTATCCAGCTTCTGTTTTAAAGATAACTAATATCTGTTAACATCAGCAAAGAAGGGAATTTTTTAATCGTTGTTATTTGTTCCCATTTTTAATGTCTTAGAAATGTCAAAAGAATTGTTTATTAGTAAAAATATAAATGTACGCGTTTCTTTCGAGAAATGCTAATTTTAAATTTACACCAATTGAAAAATCTGATGTGGGCAGCACCTGACTTTTCTTATATAATACAATGCATTTACTACTTTTACTGTTAAAAAATTATGTTCTTATTATAGATACTTATATTCTTTCCAAGATATTGAATTTTCTTCAATTTGTCGTCATTTTCATTGAATTAGCGTCATTTCCTTCCATTTGGCGAGATTTTTGTTAACATGGCAACATTTAAAAATGTCGCCAAATTGGCAACATTCCGCTAAATTCGTCGCCAAAATCTCGCCAAGCGTCATGGACGGAGAAATAATTTATTCTTACAGCGGATAAATGACTATTGGCGTTTAAATACAAAAGTATTACTAAAAGTATCTTTTCTCGTGAATGAAACGAGTTAGATCCACGAGAATTATGTCCCCAATTTATCGCATGATATTACATATGAAAAGCGAACATGTTTCTTAACAGTTAATATTTTTGTTTAATTTATGGTATTTTTCGATAAATATATTTGAAACATGTGCAATATCTCGAAAAGGGTACATGCTAGCGTTCTAAATTTTATGTCAATCGCTTTCTAAGGAAAAATTACATAAGAAATGTCTACTTACTTAACTTTATTAAAGATATTGATTTTTTGATGATTTTTTCAATATTTCACTCGAAAATTTAGGGGGGATTCTGAACATTCAATTGTGTTTTACAATAAGCTTCCATCATTCAAAAGTTGTGATTTTTGCACCAAATTTCATTCGAATCGCTCCATTCGTTCGTGAGATATCGTCTCCAAAGGCTAACTGACACACACAGACACACACACACACACACACACACTTACACACACACACACACACACACACACACACACACATACTTTCACACACAGATACACACGCACACACACACACAAACACGCACATACTTTCACACACACACATACACACACACAGACATCACTTCAAAAATGTTCGATTCGTGATTAGGGATGCTTGAAACGTGTTCTCCCGTCGGAAACTCGAATTCGAATTTTCGACCCCGTCACAATACTTTCCTTTTACATTATGTATATAAAGAAAGTAAAAATATGTCATCTGAATATGACTTTAGCAGCAAATTATAAAATTTCGATTTGTTTGAAAACAGTATACGTTTTCGGCTCTATCCAGCTTTCTATTATATTTACTCTACAGATGATTTATGTATCATTATTAAATACAGGAGTTCAAAATTAAAATATATTTGGGTATAAGCTCTGAATGCGTTGTGCTATTTTTGAAAGTTATGTGTAATGATGATGATCAGTAGGTGAACAAATGCACATTAATTTTAAAAAATGCAACATCTCAAGGATGAGGAATACAAAATGTAAATAAGGAAATTATTTATTTAAAATATTGATAACCATATTTATTTTTTCACAAGAATAGCAATGTTTAAGAAATGCAACAATATATTTTGTAAACAAGGTAGGTTAACATTGTTTAATAAGCATGACAATATTTTAGTACACAAGCATAATTGAATAACTGTTAATTTGTTTTCAGATAAATCTTTCATGCTTCGAAATCAAAGTCGAATCTTCGACTATCTTATTATTTTCTGCAGTTTTTTGTATTCTGTATTCTAGAGAAAAAAATATATTTTAATACCAAATAAAGGGAGGAGAAATACAAAATATGCAATAGTTTTCAAGCGG
The DNA here is from genome assembly GCA_951213105.1 of Amaurobius ferox. Lineage (NCBI taxonomy): Eukaryota > Metazoa > Arthropoda > Arachnida > Araneae > Amaurobiidae > Amaurobius > Amaurobius ferox. Next base: position 63,875,795 of record OX578149.1, read on the forward strand.
ATGTATTTACCAGATAATTCGATTGAGATAAAATTAAGAAACATTCAAAACAGTACAATTCAAGAACATATCTAAGAAGTAAAAATAGATAAAATAGAAAAAAAATATCAAGCATATGATCCATGAATCTTAAGAAACTGAAATTATAAACACTTTTTAGATATTTATTCTCTTTTGATCAGAAATATCAGAACTCCAGCTTGATTAATATATCCGTGTTTACTATTTTTGCTAACACCTCTTATTAATTTCACGTAGATTGTTCTATTGTTCAACATGACGGCTGCTTTTTCGACCACCATAGCACGTAGAGAGATGAATTTTAGCGCATAGTCTTATCGCCTGAAAAATGTTCGTCTGTTAAATTGTGACGACATTACGTTTCGTCATTACGTGATTTACGTATACCATGAATATGTTTATGTCCTTTTATTATTTTTTTTGCGAATTATTGTTCAGTGCATCCGATGTGTGTTCCCACTTCAAACGCGTAGGTCTGTGCATAAGTTTGTATGCCAATTATGGCACAAAAATGATAAGAGGACTGATGAGGGAGAGAAACAAATTTATAAATAAAAACTCAAAAGTAAAAAACAATTCTGAGAAAAAACAAGTTTTTTAATGTTTTGCTATACAACAGAGCGTATGGGAAAAGAGTAAATGAATTTTAATTACGCACGAAATTGAACCAGGATCGAAGATGTAATTGAGGATGTAGGCAGATTCAATTTAAAGCAACACTATATAAATCTTATCTATCTTATTGTCCAAAAATGATGTTATACAAATCTGTCGAAAGAATTCATATGCCTACATACTTGTCTTCCTTGGACAGTTTTGCACAATGTCAATTTTGGATAAGAAGATAATAAGATTTATAAAGTGTTGTTTTATATTGAATCTCCATCCCTGATTTGGTTCAATTTAGTGTGTGTTTAAAATATATTTACTACTATTTATATAATTTATAGAATAAAGATTATAAAATTTAAACAATTTGCTTCAATTTTGTGTGTGATTAAATTTTTTACTATTTATTATATAATTTATATGGAATAAAGAATACAAATTCAAACATTATGGTTCAATTTTGTGTGTGATTAAACTGTATTTTCAACGCCTTATACAATTTATACAAAATAAAGTATATAAAATTTAAACGATTGGGTTCAATTTCGTATGTAATTAAAATTTATTTACTACATATTAAAGAATGTATATATAATAAATTTTTATATAGAATTGTCTTCAATTAAATATGCTTGCACACTCAATTTGGTTCAATTCCATGTGTGATTAAAATCTATATTCTACTTTTCCATGCTTCACTGTTGTGTAGGGGTAGATATTGATAAACACGTTGTTTTATAATAAATTATTCTGTAATTCTTATTTTCACATTTCATTGTGCCATTGCTTTACATTTTACTTGTAAATACGCATTTTTTAATTCAAGCAGAGATATTTTTAAAATCATACCTAGCAAGAAAAAAAAAATAAAACAGGAAATTAATTATTAATGAAAACTTATTTGTAATTTTGGATACTATATGTCTGATACAAATTGAATTGACTAAAGCCCTATTCATATTATGCAGTAACACGAAAACTAAAATTGGAGATTAATTGAGAAGAGTCATAAATCCTGAAGGCTAGAATACCGATTCTTTCAATGTCAAAAATGTAATATACAATTTTTCTTTCAAAGAATTGGGGAAATGTTTCTTATCTAAGACAAGCATCTACGATAAAATTTTCGTAGTGAAAGTTCTTTACCAACCAGAGAAATGTATTCTCAACTTTTATATGTTATTGTCACATTCTGTTGCAGTGCTCAAATTTTTGTGAAAATGGTAGAAAACTTCTAATCCATCAAAGAAAACTTCCAATGTATGATTGTATCTATTTTAGGAGTGACTGATTCTTTTCAAATTAACGTACACAAACTTAAAGACGGGTGGGAAAGAATCTACATAACTGAAAATTAAAGAATCTACATCATTTTTGTCTCTCCAGACCTCACTGAATCACAATTTTTGTCCGCTTTTTGCACATTTATAGTAGCGAAAACGGAACAGAACCTAACGGTGCCGCCCTTTCGATACCCTGGTGTAGAGAAAATGGTTGACTTCTCGAAAAGTCTTTTCAGACTCTTCGGAAACTCTCCCGTGTCCTATAGCAGCGGTTCCCAACCTTTTTCATTAGCGAACCGCGTAAAAAGAATAATAAAACATTTCGCAAAATTGAAAATGGTATTTATATAATTTTCCTATACTTATTACACATTAGTAAACTGATTTATAAAATAATTAACACATTTCAATGATGCATTTGCTACTGCTTTTGTGTATTTTTTTTTCAATAGAGCAGTAAACAATTTTCAAATGTACAGCCGTTAAGCCACAAGGCAAAATACGACACAGAATTAAATACGACCGTTAAAACACAATGTAGGGCTTCTATTCAAGTGACACCACACGATGTTTTGACCTGCTTCCTCTTGTTGGCAGTATACAGGAGCTGTGATTGGGTTGCCTGCCATTTTCAAATATGCGCATGCGCACATGTGTTCTCATCGAAGTGTTACGTAAAAAGGAAAAAGTATTATGAAAAAGGAAAAAGTATTATGGAAAGTTGTTTAAGTACTTAATTTTCATAACGTATAAATATTACATTTGTCTAAGATTTTACTTCCTCGAAAAGAGATAAAAATAGGATACATCCGGGATAGATGGCGCACTATTTTCTATAATCTGTATGTGTATCTTTAAATATAAAAAAGATAGAAAAACTGAAATTGCAATTTTGTAAAATATAAAAAATTAACTGAATTCGAAAAATGTTTGATTTCTTATTTTAAACTGAGTTTAAGAATACAAGCAACGCATACAAACGAATGACATTAATGTACAACGAAGTAGGATGAAAATAGACTTGACACAAATATGAAAATTTTACTTATTTTGAAATAACTTTTGAGTGTACAAATTTCCACCACCAGAAGCCACACCTCACGACTTCCAGACCTTGCATTTAAACATGGCGAAATCACAATAAAAACACTCTACACGAAGACGCCACATTTAGTGCGAGACTCCCCCTTTAAATGATTTTCACCACATATATGATTAAAAATGTAAATTAAACGAGACTCCACAAATGTTTATAATGTCCGTCATTATGTTGTCCTAACATTTTTGGAGTTTACTTTCATCTGCATTTTCCTGGTTTAACAACCACGTCTTTACATACGGCAACAGATCTCAACTATCAGTTTGCAAACCTAAAATCTTTATAAGCATTATTTAAGAAACTGGTTATGATTTTAAATTAAGTACCAGAAAAAGGAATAAAATTTAAACGTATTTATAATTTATCTACACATCTGCAGTTGCTAGTATTTTCAGCTGCAATCGTTAAAGTAGCATCGCCTCTACATCTGCAGGCTATGCAATGGATGAATTGTAATAGAGATGTGAAATGGTCTTACTCTTTGGCGGTTATTGTATTTAAATGGGTAGTTAGAAGTATTTTTGTTCATATTTCAACGGTTTGAATTTATAAAACTTTCTGCGGTCTATGGTCGGAGGTATCCGACTGAAATGGGAGCGTTACAAAAATGTAAACACATGGATGCTTATTTCTACGAACAAAATTAGATAAAAATATAAATAATTTATAATTATTTTGTCGAAAATAGGATATCAGTAGGAATATATGAAAATAATTTTAATACTTTGAACTATTTTTTTCAAATACAATAACTCGTTTTTGTCCGATAGAATTTCTGCTTAACTTTGTTTACTTTCACTCGAAATATCTTCTAAACTAACGATAAACGTAAACAATAAGCAACAAAAGTGTGGAAATGGAAAATCAGTTTCTAGATTAATAATTTCTTTTTATACAGCTTTTATAGTGCTTGAGGAATCATTTTGACAAAATAACCTTTTTTTTTAATTTTCCGTTTTATAAATTTGTAATGCATATATCTCGAAAACAGAAGTAAACTATAGATATAAAGCGGTTGCAAGAAGTTGGGGATGATTTTTTCTTGCTCTTTGGGTGTTGTGTGTGGATTACACAGTTAAATATCCGTTTGATTATGTTTCAACGGTTTGATCTTGTAAAATGTTTTGACGTGAATTACGGTCAGGGTATCCAACTGAACCAACGATTCCTTCCGCAATATATATATATATATATATATATATGTGTGTGCTTGATTTCGTTTGTTATACTTATTTCGATTCCATACTTTTGTATTATGATATTTTTCATTGATTGTTGATTCGATATTTATTTTTTTTCCATTTGCTTGAGGATTAGTTGATTTTTACTTTTATTTTGTAAGCCAGTTAGATAGTTAAATTTAGTTTAAGTTTTTCTTTTTTGTTTCCATACCTTTTAATTTTGCTGATTTTCTGTAACTTGATAGCTTGTGTTTTGTATTTTTTATCCATTTGATTGTTGATTTGCTGTATTATATTTTATTCTGTGGGTGTCTTAAAAAGTTAGGTTTATCGTGTTACGTCTTCTTACTTTTCGTTCATTGGATTTTCAAACTTCTATTATATATATATATATATATATATATATATATATATATATATATATATATATATATATGTATATATATATATATATATCTCCTTAGAAGGCGGTATATTCCAACTCACCTCTACTTTAGATTGAGTTCCTCCAAGTAAATATCTTCAATTATTCAGGTATAACATAGAAAATATGTTTCAAATTTGCTGATAGATAAATTTGAAATGGTAATAAGAAATAAAATAAAAGTTATTCCTAAATAAAAATAATTCCAAACTTATAACCAGTATGGCCACTGCATCCGTGAACAAAATGATGATCGAAATAGAGATCTGAAGTGTTTTCTAGAGGTTGGTAAGAATATTTTCTACCTGTTTTGGTGTTCAGATAACTAGTTATACTCAGCACAGACATAACCTGTAGTACTGCATGGCTATAAGATACTTTTCCCTCAGACATACAATTATTGTTAAAGACATTTTTCACACTCGCAGTATTCCAAAAGTACGATAGTAGTAATTATGTCCTGATTTTTCACCGTTTTAAATGTTTAAAAGAATGTGTCAATAATTACAGAAAAACCAATGAATATAACTCCTTGCGAGAATACAAATGCTTTGCACTTACTTGACAGAAGCAAGCATGTGAAAATGTGATGAGTATAATTTTTAAGGACTTTAGGAACTCTCATTATTAGGTAAGAATCAATGTATACATACAAATGATTAAATAAAAATGTGATGCAAGACACACTGATCAAACCAGAACATGCAAAGGAAGGGCAACGGTTACAGAAACAAGCATGTAAAAATTTGGTGATTATTATTTTTCAGGAGCGTTAGGATTTCACTTCATTAGTCAAGAAGCAATGTATACTAGTCAAAAGACTAAATAAAAACACGATGTAACGCACTATGATCAGCAAGCATCACCCAAAGGAAGGACATCGGCCACTGAAATCAAAACAACGGCTAAAAATATTTCAATTTTTTGTATCTTAAATATAGGAAAATAATTATTATTTCTAATACTAGCGATGCTGGAGTTTAATTTCTATTAATTGGAGAGAGGGGAGAAGGCGTCTAGCATTTTATAAGATACAGTTTTATTTATTTAAGCATAGTAAAGACAGCACCTATAAGTGCCGGCCACTCAAACTGTTGCTCGTATTCCAGGGCGAGGCAAATGGTCAAGGTTTTCAGCACCTATAAGTTACGTAATCCAGTTTATTGCAAAATACAGGTAAATAATTTTATATGGTTATACATTTTACGATGTTATTAATATACATAGTCATGACATTGCAATTCTTGGCTAGTATTCACATCATAATCATATCATTTCAATTTACGAGGCATCTCGCTTTGATATACATTAATATTGTGTAAAAAAAGTTGGAATATAAAACTATAATTATAAATGTAGTTTATAAAACATTCATTACAGTAGACCAACATAGTATATTCATTTAAGTATATAAACATTATGATCAATGCATAAAAATTTAACAATATAAAATAATTAAATATTAAGATCGTAATATATGAGGAGAATGTATACTATATAATCAGTAAGTCTAAGAAAATTATTTAATCTTCCGTTAAAACTACTTCATGGATAAATCCAGAAAATTTGCCCAAGACGCATAATATCATATTTCAAATTTGCTGCTTCAAAGGAAAATCATCTGGCCTACATGACTTTAACTTGTGTTTAATTGCATACGTTTAGGTAGGCTCTTGAAATTAAGAAACAAAACTTTCTGTAAAGTTCATGAGTAAAAAATTAGCTCAAATAAACACACCTTAATCATACACATATATAACTTATACATACGACTTAAACATATACATAACTTAATCAAACTTTTTCAGTGAAGTTCTCCGTTCACCAAATTTCAAGGCATAAAAAAAATCGATTCGTTTAATTCGTAAGTAATTCTGAGCAATAATTGCAAAATAACTTATATAAAAAGCAATTAATTCATTACTATTGCACAACATTTCAGCTAGCATTAGTACACGAGGTATTTCAGTACATGCCATGTTTTTCAAGAATTCCCTGCTAAGTGCATGGAATTGTGCGTACATCTATCTACCGCTTTGTTCATTTTCCAAAAAGTGTCCAAATTTCTATCTACTTTCTACCCTCTTTTAAGTCGATATTTTCACCGCTTGGATATATTAAAGGTCACACGGACAAAATCAGCCAAAATACCGGCTTGAAAATGAACATGTGAAATGGGTTAAAGAGGCACATAAATCTGGGAAGAGATGTTTTGGGGTTACTCTTCTAGACTCTTCCAGGTGGCGCAGCAGGTTAGGAAAAATTGTTTGAGCCTAAAACCATCGTAAACAACGGTTTGGGTTTTAAACGTGGTTTTTCGACCCTACTCTGTGAATGATTCTGTTGGCCATATAACAATGAATGTGGCTTTGCTGAATCGGCATGAACCTCCCGGTTGCAGAGTGGGGATCCTCTATAAACCTGTTTGAATCAACTCTAAACCATTTCTTTCAATAACATTTTCTGGATGTCAATTACTGTGTCTATTTGTAAGTCCATGGACAACATATTTCTGGAAAAAGTAATCCCATATTTGACGTTATAATTTGAATTGATGAATTCTAAAAGTTGATTAATTTTCAAAGAGCTCAGACTAGGAGAAGATTTTAAATATTTTGAATATTTATTTTCGAATATGGAAGAAAATATATGTAAAAATTATTAGCCAAAATTGCTATTTTCTATGCAACTCTGTATTAAAGCTGTTGACGTAATTTACAGAATGTTAACATGCGTCTTTTTCAATATATTGTACGTTAACATAAAAAATTTAATAACTCCCCTATTATCAAACAAGTTTTTACATTATCAGTACATATAACCAGATGTGAAAGGAAACTCTTTATGAATGAACAATGCTGTTTTACCTAATTGAATTATAACGAGACATTCCCGAGAAATTACAAATTTAGTCTTTAATGAAAAGTAAATGAAATCTCTCCAAAAAATAAAAAATCTTCAATGGAATTGGGTATGATTATTTATAACCTGAATAACAATGAGTCTATTGATTTTCTTGAATTTAGAGGACTTGCATAACTGATATTGTAATTCTCTAACATATCTTATTTTTCAATATATACTGTGCTGGAAATATGTGCATTTTCCTCAAAGAAGTCATCTATTTAAGGGGGAAATGATCGATATTTAGTTAGCTAATGAGCCGACAATATTTGATCAAAAATTTCCTTTAAAAATAAATATAAGACAAATCTCGTCTAGGGGGAAAGACAGATCTAATTGACCATGTCATGTCAGCATTTTCGTACATGAAAAATGTAATGTCTCGGTCTTAATAATTTTGTTCTTTAAATTCGATATTTCCTTTGACAGATCAGTATATTTTTTTATGCAATTCGTCAAATGAAATATAGTATATATTTATTATTTTTATAGAGTCGTCATCAAGATGCTTTTAAAACATCAGTTGAATTTTGAATAGCATGAGTTTCAAGAAATAAAACAAAGTAATCGTGAAAAGCTTTATTAGAGAAAAAATTAGTATAATATAAAAGTTAATCATAATAATAAAAATAAATTTATGAAAGAAATATTTATATGGTAGCAAATGGTATATACACTTCATTTTCTACGGAAGCGTTCCTCAAAAGCATTTATATTTTTCTTTTGCGCATTGATTTATTTCCTACACTTATGCGAATTTTCTGAGAAACCAGAACTTCCGAGCCTAAAATGGAAATGTTTAGAGAATCCTCTGGAGTTTGCTGCTGAATTTATATAAGTCACCATCTAATCTATATCTATAGTCAATTATGAGAAATATATGTTTCAAGGAATTCTTTAAAACAAAAGTGGAAATCTTTAGCGAATCTCAGCGCCCCCCTCCTCTCATATTTTCCTCTCGAATTTGATGCTGAACCTGTATCAGTCATCACCCAAGCTATATCTATGACAGATCCCGAGAAATAGATGTTCTAAGGAAGATGTACATTTTTGAATCAAACGTGATACCCCTCAGAACCCTGGGGCGCGGTAGCCCATTGGTTAGCGCGCTGGAGTTGCACTCGGTAGGCCCGGGTTCGATTCCAGCCAATGCCAAAACTGCCGCCGTGTTCACGCGGAGTACGATCACGTTAAACATGTGGGTCCGTAAGTCCTTCCGAGAGGTTGGTGGTAGGGGAAGGAGGGTACGGTCCCTGTGGATGCCTCCCCCACTGGGTTCCGGTCTAAATTGGATGGCACTTCCCGGCCGTCCAAACTGTTACCTTACACCTTTCTGGTAGGTCGGACGGTCTGGGTCTCAACAACAACAACAACCCCTCAGAACCCTTTCCCGGCCCTACAAATAGTTGCTCAAGTCCTCAGGATGAGTCGGACGGTCTGGGCCTCCAACCCCATAGAACCGAATGTTGAAATTTTTAGAGAGTCCCGTAACTCCCTAAAATTTGATGCTGAATCTACATTATCATTAATTATCAAAGCTCTATCTATAGCCAATACTGAGAAATAGATGTTAAAAGAAATGCTGTTGAACCCGAAAAAAATGAAATGGAAAAGAAACCGGAAGTAAACATAATTGAACCATCTAACCTCCTCCAAAATTTCATGTTGAATCCATATCAGTTATCATCTGAGCTCTATCTATAGCATATCTTAGAAATAGATTTTTAAAGTATAATGAAAGGCTTTGAATCGGAATTGGAAATACTTAATGAATCCACAGCATGCATTCACCTGAGAAATTTGATGCCGAACACAAGTCAGTCAGCAGCTTTATATATAACAGATATAGAGAAACAGATGCGTAGAATTTTTTTTTCACAAAAACAATAGCATAGCAAAATGTTTGCCACCAATAATAATAATAATAGCAGAGGATATTAGGTTTTTATATATTTTATTAAGATTTCATATCTTTTATTAATAAATAGTTAAAAGGCAGTTTCAGCGAGTTATTTTGCAAATATAATTTTTTTAATCAAACTTTCAGAATAGAATCTGCAAAATCGGACTTTTTATCTAAATAATATCTGCCATTTCTAAAACAAATGTGAAAACTTTCAAATTTATGACATATCTGACAGGGTAAAATAAAAAGCAAACTGCAAGTTTGAAAACATCATGCATTAGCAAAGAAATCTGAAAAGTTGCTATATTTAAGTGCATATATGGAAAAAAAAATAATAAAGTACACTTTTGGGAAGAAGTTTTTAAAAGGCCTCAAAAACTTTTCCAAGCTTTAATAGATAGACAAAAGACATTTTCAAGCAGACTAAAAATTGTTCGTTAGGAAAATTTGACATTTATGTATGCAATATCATGTTCATCTTATAACAGAAATACGTTAGAGGTAAAACTGAAAACCAAATTAATAGACTTACACCTGTTTGGAACGGAACCTGTAGGACACGGAATACTGTAATAAGCGGAAAATATTTTTTGCTCAGTCCAAAAATATAGGAAATTTATGTTATTTTCCACTGTGTGAAACGGAACCTGCACAACGCGGAAACAGACGGCAAATGTAAAATATTTTATTAATAAAAGCATCTGTTGTAACGGACAAAGAATGGAAAAAATCATCTAACTATCTTAGTTATTTGTTTCTAATAGAATCAATTTTCATAAAATTTTCTAGTAAATTACATCACGATTTTTTGAAAGCTGTTTCTGAACTTCACGAATTCTCAGTTTTTTTTTCTTAATTTATTTTTTTGTTTGATGGTAAGCAGCAATATTTTGCCTGAAAGTCAATTTATTTAGATTTTAAGGTATGGTATCTGTATTCTGAGCTTCGATATATATATATATATATATATATATATATATACAGAGAGAGAGAGAGGTACAACCATATTCCTCATTCCTTTCATACAGTCATACTTCTTACAGTTTAGAACCATTTCCAAAAATATTATTATATGCTTCAATTCGTTCGATATAATGTGTAGTTCGAAACTCTGTGAACAAACTTTAATGGGAAATAAGGAACACTAAAGAAAACATTTGTTGTTAATGTACGTATATCTTCAGACGTCACCTTTGCTGCTATTTGACCTTGCTGGGTAGCCCGAAATTTCATTATTTTTGGTGTCGTTATTATTAACGCGGATTTCGTTCGTATAAAATTTGGCATTTCACGTAAGCTGCGTTGGCTAGCAATCTGGATCGGTATAGCGCAGTAGCTGTAGCGGGAGGATAGCACGCTTTTGTTCCGTGTTCTTTCCCATACTTTCGATGAGGTTTTGGACGAGTTGTGTGCTCAAAGATTTCCAAGTCTTACGGAGAACATCTTTCAATCACGGAACGGAACTTGTTGGGTAGCAGAGGGCTGCGAGATGTCTCCCGAGGATATCGCACGCATGCTCAATTGGATTCAGATCAGGAGAGTTTACAGGCCACTGCATGTGCTGGATATCTAAGTTTGAAGGAAGTCGTCGAACAATGCAGCACGGCCAGCAGATGCGTTATCATCCATGAATATGAAATCAGGACCAATAGCATCTCAAAACAATCGAACAGCAGGCTCAAGTACTTCGTCTCTGTATCTTTGATCGGACCCGTGTCAAATATTTGGAGGTCTATGCGGCCGTGCACCATGATGCCTGCCCAAACCATGACTCCTCCAAACGGTAAACGATGTCTTTCCGTGATTTTTCCCGGGTGAAAACGCGTTCCACGTTCTCTCTCGATCGTGGTAGGACGAGAATCAGTTTGCAGACTGCACCTTAAATCCTCACTGAACATGACATTGCCCCACTGGTGTCCACTCCACTGCCAATGTTCCAAACTCCACTGTAAACGCGCGGTTTCTGTGCAGACGTCAGGGGTATGCAAACTGCTGTTTATCTGACATAGAGACCAACGTGTCTGAGTCTCCTGGAAACAGTATGTCTCGAAACAGTGACTTCTGTGGCGGCTGTCAGGGCTCAACCCAGTTGTCTGGAAGAACGATTCCTATGACGTTGCGCAGTTATCAACAAATATTGGTGTTGATGAGCAGATGTTACCCTGGGCTGATCTGGGACTTATCGTAGGGTAACATCTCTAGTGGCTTGGAAACTCTGCCACAGTCTGGAGATCATTCTGAGGTACATTCCGAATTCGACACTCTTCGGTGTGGGATCAACCGGATTCTAGCATTCCAATAATTCGTCCCATCAAAAACATGTCCAGTTGGCATCTTTGTGACATCTTTCGTTCTTTTTTATTGTTCACAACGCTCCGCATCACAGCAATTACGAAATTCTGCCTCAACTGCCCATGCTGCTAGAGGGCGTTTTATACTCTTTTCGAGGTGCGGCGGTGCTTTGCGCATGTCGACGTCAACTGAACTGTTTTGCATATGCACAATGATTTACCTTCGTCCCACGATTCTTCACAACTGATTGTGAACTATTGTATCCATACTAACTCCTAATTTTTCACAATTTACGAATTATGTTTAACATTTTGACATGAGTGTATATGCAAATTTCAGTAATATTCTAAATGATATTGGTCATCCAAAAATTCTGTTAAATTACTCAATTTAATTTTCCTAAGAATACATATAAATATTTCTACTCTCGCTAGACAATATTATCTGTACAGGCAGATCGAAGAGTAAAACGTCCTTATCCCTATTGCAAACAAATTTACTATGCAAATGTATTTTTGTTTCAGCATGCATTAAAATAAAGAGGCTAAAATGGTTGGTTGAAAATCTTCCAATTCTATTTTTATCTAGTTTCAACAATCGGTTAAACAGAATAGAAAATACATGTTTGAAAAATCTTTGCCAAAACAATATACATTACTTAAAATTGAAAATACCAATCATTCCCATAATCTTATATACTAAGACCGTAATAACACAATCAAAATTACACCTACTTCCAGGTATAAAAATTATTTGTATGTCAATGTCTTTATTGTTTCAAACGTATAAATTAAATAAGAAAAGTCAAGCAAAAACATTTATTATGAAACACTTCTTTCCACCTGCAACGCAATTTGATGTAAACATCTCTAAAATGCGAAACATTCAACAGTGATATTTTTAACATTATCACAATACTACAATCTATTATATTTGAAAACTTCATCAAAAATAAATGAGCGTTATTTAAATAACGTTATCGAAATATAAATCGCCTGACTCTCTATATAAAAGCAGTAAACATTTCATTCATAGCCTTTCCCCATTCCTTTCATTCAACGGCGATATTTTGAAAATGATTACAATACTACAAAAATTTATTTTACATAAAATCTTAAAATCATGGAGGTAAAAGTACTGTGTAACTTCATGCTTAAATCTTCATCGAAAAGGGAAATAGAATCGTATGCTTCTCTATGTAAAATCAATTAATGTTTCATTCATATCAGCTATATTGCAGACTCCAGAGCTAGATAATTTTACATTAAAGGAATTCAGCGATTCTTATAAAACTCATCTTACATATTGATCTGTTTACATTCTCCATACGTGAAAACTAGGCTTCGTTGTAGAAATAATCAAAGTTTGATGATCATTTATTCTCACAAATATTGTAAATGCGTTGTTTCAGTATATGTGAAGATTCAGTGTATTCCACAGATGGATGCACAGGAAAAAATAAAAATTAAAGCGGTTTTAGGGCGGATGCAACATAAAATATAAATTGAAAAGAACTTTGAAAATCACGATTTTGACACAAGATGAATGGCATTAATCATTTAAATTCAAATATATTGTAATTTCGCTCTTTCAGAATATACATGCACAGAAATTAAGCAAAAATAGAGAGGTTTTATGCCGGATACAACACTAAATATAAATTTAAAAGAACTTTAAAAATCACAATTTTGACACAAGATGGATGCCATATTTTATTTTGAAGTGGGTCACATGATCTCTTCAAATGCTATGGGTGTAATTATTATCTTAAATTTTATTTAAAAAACTACTGAATATATTTTGCTGAATTTCTTTTTATATTTTTTATGGGATAATTTGTACACTTCCTAAAATTTTCGAAGCAATTTGTGAATTTTAAATTCGCTTAAAAAATGTTTGAAAAATTAGGTCCCATAGGGTTCGATGTATTTCAATTTTTAACCCGGGATCACTCCAAAACTAATTGGGTGATGTTATTCATTTATATTCCCATAGGTTCCACAGATCGTCTGAACAACATACTAAAATTTCATTTTGATAAAGTCATTTTTACGGCAGTTATTGTGCTAACGGACAGACAGACATAATGAACAAAGTGATAAACACTTTTCAACGATTTTGTAAAATGTTAATAAAAATCGTCTGCTGTATAAGCAAATTAGATAGTATTCCGTTGCTAAGCAGTATAATAAAATTTTATTTCAAATACATTTTCGGAAAATAATCATATGCAAATATTATTGTTATGGAAGGTTTATTTTTGTGTCTTTTTAACACTTTACAACAAAGTTGAAAAGTGTTTATGACTTTGTTCATTCTGTCTGTCTGTCTGTCTGTCTGTCTGTCCGTCCGTTAGCACGATAACTGCCGTAAAAATGACTTAATCAAAATGAAATTTTAGTATGTTGTTCAGACGGTCTATAGGACCTATGGGAATATAAATAAATAATATCACCCAATTAGTTTTGGATTGAACCCGGGTTGAAAAAATGGAATACATTGAGCCCTATGGGACCTAATTTTTCAAGCATTTTTTAAGCGGATTTAAAATTCACAAATTGCTTCGAAAATTTTAGGCAATATTCAAATTGTTCCATAAAATATATAAAAAAAAATTCAGCGAAATATATTCAGTAGTTTTTTAAATAAAAATTAAAATAATAATAACACCTCTTATATGAAGCGATCACGTGTCCATGATATGAAACGATCACATGACCCACTTCAAAATGATATATGGCATCCATCTTGTCTCAAAATCGTGATTTTTAAAGTTCTTTCTAATTCATATTGAGTGTTGTATCCATCCTAAAACTACTTTATTTTGGCCTAAATTCTGTGCATCTACATACTTTAACAACGCAATGACAATATATTTCAGTTTAAATGCTCATACAAATTTGATTATTTCTACTATTAAGCCTATTTTTCACCTATGTAAAATGTAAACAGCAAAATATGTAGAATGAGTTGTATTAGAATCGCTGTAATTCTTTAACACAAAATCATTTAGTCCATGGAGTCTGCATGGCTGATATGAATGAAATATTCATTGATTTTAGAAAGAGAAGGACGATAATTTTCGATGAAGTTTTACGCATAGAGTTTTACTTACTTGTAGCTCCATGGTCTTAATTTTTAAATAATATAAATTATTATAGTATTGTGATGAATGACATGAATGGGGGAATTATTTATGAATGAAATGTTGCTTTTATAGAGAGAGCCAGGCGTGTTATTTTTTCTATGACGTCATTTGAATGGATTTCAGTTGTTTTCGATGAAGTTTTCAAATATAATAAATTATCGTAGTATTATGATAATTCTAAAATTATTACCGAGGAATGTATCACATTTTAGAAATGTTTAAACCAGGCAATTTATATTTTAATGCCGTCATTTGAATGAAGTTAATTTTTTTCGATGAAGGTTTAAGATTTCAAATATAATAAATTAATGTAGTATTGTGATAAGTTTTAAAATATTACCGAGGACTGTATTGCATTTTAGACATGTTTAAATAAAATTGCATTGAAGTTGGAAAGTGTTTCATAATCAATGCTTTAAGCATGATTGATCTTTCTTGTATTAATATCTCAACAACTCCTGGTCCTAAAAACTTAAAACATGGACGGAGTTACTAGAGAACAGCCATAAGGTATTTAAGAAAAAAATCCGTCAAAAACTGTTAATTTGTATACAGACAGACTTGTGTACAGACAGATAAAAAGGCAGACATGCAGACAAACCAACTAACAAACAAACTTCCAATTATATATATATATATATATATATATATAAATCTTTATACACCCAGCATTATTAACAAGAAAAATCAATCATGCTTAAAGCATTGATTATGAAACACTTTCCAACTTCAATGCAATTTTATTTAAACATGTCTAAAATGCAATACAGTCCTCGATAATATTTTAAAACTTATCACAATACTACATTAATTTATTATATTTGAAACCTTAAACCTTCATCGAAAAAATTAACTTCATTCAAATGACGGCATTAAAGTATAAATTGCCTGGTTTAAATATCTCTAAAATGTGATACATTCCTCGGTAATAAATTTAGAATTATCATAATACTACGATAATTTATTATATTTGAAAACTTCATCGAAAACAACTGAAATTCATTCAAATGACTTCATAAAAAAATAACACGCCTGGCTCTCTCTATAAAAGCAACATTTCATTCATAAATAATTCCCCCATTCATGTCATTCATCACAATACTATAATAATTTATTTTATTTAAAAATTAAGACCATTGAGCTATAAGAAAGTAATCTCTATGCGTAAAACTTAGCGAAAAATATCGTCTTTCTCTTTCTAAAATCAATGAATATTTCATTCATATCAGC
This sequence comes from Amaurobius ferox, assembly GCA_951213105.1. Lineage (NCBI taxonomy): Eukaryota > Metazoa > Arthropoda > Arachnida > Araneae > Amaurobiidae > Amaurobius > Amaurobius ferox. Next base: position 63,891,892 of record OX578149.1, read on the forward strand.
TAAGCAGACTCCATGGACTAAATTATTTTATGTTAAAGAATTACAGCGATTCTAATACAACTCATTCTATATATTTTGCTGTTTACATTTTACATAGGTGAAAAATAGGCTTAATAGTAGAAATAATCATATTTGGATGAGCATTTAAACTGAAATATATTGTCATTGCGTTGTTTTAGTTTGTAGATGCACAGAATTTAGGCAAAAATAAAGTAGTTTTAAGACGGATACAACACTCAATATGAATTAAAAAGAACTTTAAAAATCACGATTTTGACACAAGATGGATGCCATATATCATTTTGAAGTGGGTCATGTGATCGTTTCATATCATGGACATGTGATCGCTTCATATAAGAGGTGTTATTATTATTTTAATTTTTATTTTAAAAACTACTGAATATATTTCGCTGAATTTTTTTTTATATATTTTATGGAACAATTTGAATATTGCCTAAAATTTTCGAAGCAATTTGTGAATTTTAAATCCGCTTAAAAAATGCTTGAAAAATTAGGTCCCATAGGGCTCAATGTATTCCATTTTTTCAACCCGGGTTCAATCCAAAACTAATTGTGTGATATTATTCATTTATATTCCCATAGGTCCTATAGACCGTCTGAACAACATACTAAAATTTCATTTTCATTAAGTCATTTTTACGGCAGTTATCGTGCTAACGGACAGACAGACAGACAGACAGACAGAATGAACAAAGTCATAAACACTTTTCAACTTTGTTGTAAAGTGTTAAAAATGTATCAAACACACGGCGATATTTTATATTCATATTGATCTTTGGTTAATCAATATAAATTATGAGATTCTACCACCGTGTGATTCATATCATCCTGTCTGTCTAACGCCATACTTACTTTTCCATCCAACAACATTATTAAGTCATCCATGTAGAATAAAATAAGAATTGACTTTCATTGTCTAATGGACCGATGACAGTTTATCAAAATTGTGTCAAAAAGAAAAAAAATATGAAAAAAGTTAAAGAAACCTTTCCTTGAGGCACTGGTATGTGATAAGTTTAATTGACCATTAAACGTCGATAACTTTCTCTGTTCAATGTGTGATGCTGTCTATAGTAATTGCAATGTCATTTTCTTCTTACGGTATGTAGCTCTGTATCGATTTTCTGTTTTAGCGAGTTAATATTTGCAAGGTGGTTACTGTTTTACTCACGCACATTTTTTTCCAATTTTGTAATAATTTAGAAATTCAAGAAAGAGCTTATTGTATTCAGATGAAAATTACTTTTGACCGTATAGTAAAAGAAATAATAATATATTATTCTACATGTATCACAATAATTACTGAATGTAAAAAAAACACGTGTATATTTTTTTTTCGGATCTTGTGCTCAAGATATTTTCTTACATTTTTTTTCAAAAATTATTTAAAGGTTTCTTTATTCTATAGTTGGTAACAATTTAGTAACATCGATGGAAATGAAAATCGCATATTTAGGCTAATTTAAAATTGTGCGGTACCATTAACATCCATGATTTAGTTTAAATTATTAATGTTTTGCATACACTATATCTCACCATTATTGTTCTGGAAATTTTTATTATTTACAATAGGAAATAATGCTATAAATGTCTTGAAATTCAAATATTTTCACTTTTAATAAGTATTAGTACTGGAAATCCCATCTAAATACAGTTTGCATATAATGTACCTATGCATAAAAGGCACCTATGCACTGGAGCTATCACGTGATTGCTTTAGACACACACACACACACACACACACACACGCTTGGTTTATTTTTCAGAAATGTTCGAAATGTGTTCAGGATGTCTTAAAAAACGTTCTTGCAAAATTTATATGACTAGCCTGCCACCGTAACGAAATGTATTTCAAAGCATAAGAGCCATTTTCTCTGTCAAAATGTCAGGAATTAATGGCAATTAGCCCCCGGATAATTGCAACATTATGTAGAATTTTATAGCAAATAAACGGTATTCGTAAAAAATAACAACTTTAAGTGCTGATTTTGGCGCATGTAACGTCCTAAACTGGAGTACATGAAAAAATCATGGGGCATTTGGTACTTGGCAAATTATTTAATTCATTATGTTATTAAGATAAAAACATCTATAATTACATAAATTTAATAATTTTTCCAATTAAATAAAAACATCAATAAGCACGAATATCCGTTGTAACCCGGGATTTAGTATGCTAACCGCTGAATAAGCGCCCGATGCGTAAATAATATTTATAACATCATTCAATTAAATCCCCCGATACGCAATTATATTTTGTTCATGTTAAAAATTCTACATTAAAATCTTCGACTTTTATTTTTATAATTTTCGACTGCAACTTTTAATTTTCCACATATATAGCTTTCCGTAAAAAAAAGCGCCAGATTCTAGGTTAAAAACTAACGGGGTAAATAGTGGTTTTAGGATGTATAGTTTTTGTCGATTTGGAGCTTTTCTCTGGATTGTGTATGAAATTCTTGCGAAAAAAAATATTCTAAAAAAAAATATTTAAAATCCATTTAATTTGTAAAATTTTCGAAAGTTTTTCGCAGTTTCGCGAATAGTTTACTAAATTTAAAATTAAATGAAATTAAATAAATAAAATACATTATAAACTCTGTGAAGTTTTAGGCCAACTAATAGCTTTGAAATAAGCGGTGTATACACAGGGTGTACCAAAATGATTGAAACCTGCTTTAATTCTTTACATGTTGGAGATAAGTTGGTAATGTAAATTGTAAAAATGTTGAAAGTAAAATAGGAAATAAGACTACGTTACTGAAATATTCCTCCCACTAATTTTCAAAAAGTTACACTTTTTAAATTTTTATACTACCCATTTAGACAAATTTGGTCAATCAGATTTTTTTTTTATTTTTAATACTACAAGATCATTAAAAAATCCGCATGTCTGTATCTTTAAAATCAACTGAATTATGATAAAGGAAAGACATCTGACATATGCCACTTTTCGGTGACATGTGAAAGGCTTTTTAATCAGTGAGAATAGGAATTATATGCAAATTGATGTTGGAAATTGTTTCAAAAATACGTTAAAATTTTTATCACAAATGCATCTAAATAAAGTATTACACAGGCAGATATTATATAAAGCAACGGTACTCACTACGCGGTTGGGTATCCTATGTATTATCATCCAGTTTTATTTTTTTTGTGATATGCCACAAAATTACATTTCTAATTTGATATATTGTACCCATTCACAATGTTCAATTTTCAATTAAATATAACTTGCTCAATTTTAAAGATACAGATATGCGGGTTTTTTAATGATCTTGTTGCATTAAAAATAAAAATTTTCTGATTGACCAAATTTATGTAAGGGGGTCGTATAAAATTTAAAAAGTGTAACTTTTTAAAAATAAATGGGAGGACTATTTCATTAACTTAGTCTTATTTCCTACCTTACTTTCAACATTTGTGCAGTTTTCATTGCCCACTTATCTCCAACCGGTAAAGAATTAAAGCGCGTTTCAATCTTTTTGGAACACCCTGTATACAAGAGAATGTCAAAAATTATCCGCACTTTTTTTTTCAATTTATTTACACATATGTAGGCGTTGAACAAGTGCGTCATTTTTCTACATCTCTTTCCTCTTCGATGCACTTGGTCCAACGGTCCACAAGCTTGCGTATTTCCTTCAAGATGAAGATTCTCTTTTCGTCGCCCAACTATTTATACACCCCATCCCGCACTTTTCGCTAGAAGCGGTGCATAAATGGAAACCTTTATTTCAGTGTTTTCTTGTAATTAAAATGTGCAATTTTTCTATATTAAAATAAAGTAGCTGACACTGCTGCCGCCGCTGTTTGACAAATTTCTCGTTTCTCGAGGTTCTTTGTTTTGTATCGCAAAAACTATTGCGTATAAAAATATGAAATTTGGTACACTTGTAGAAAAAGCTTTGGAAATACGCTATAATAAACTGTTTTTTGATATATATTGTAGTTTAAATAATATTTTATGTCAAAGACAAAATATTTGAGCTCCGAGTTCGGGTCCTGGATAGACTAACAATAACAAGGCGACGAATTTTTGCAGGCAGGTACCTACATGGAGTGAATTTTTGCAGGACGGAGCCCATTTTTTTAATTACGATGTAGTTTTTGAGATATTTTACTTTTTATGCATTTCTGAAGTGAACTTTTTCTTTTCGTATCGGCACGTCTAGCGACTTCTCTGTCTCGTACCGTAAAAACTATAACATTCAAAAATATGAAATTTGGTACATTTATAGAGAAATAATAGGGTAACACGATGAAATAAACCATTTATCGATTTAAACTTTAGTTTGGCATAAAACAGTTCGCGAAGAGAGCTCGTGATCAAGGAATCCAGTTTTTGGATTCCCTGGGCTAAGAAAAATCCCTGCTTTTCCCTCCTGCGGAAAATAGACAGGGATAGAAAATAGTAGAATTCGATAGTAGAATTTTCGATAGTAGAATTTTTAGGAAAGATTGATATGAAGCGAGCGCAGTGAGTATGAGGCGAAGCCTCCCGAAGGGGTTATGCGAGCGGAGCGAGGAGGGAGCAGAGCCACCCCTAGTTGTAAATAATAGCATATAGAATTTCAGGCAACAGTAGTAAGGCTGTTATTACATTTTGTTATTCTTAGTGACTAGCTCAAGTAATTTAATGTTAAATGGTTTATAACTTTTATGTTCGTGATTTCCCGTGCTTAAATTGAAAAACAACTTTAATGTTACCTTACTGCTATCTATTTTACGTTACTCCCCTTCATAAACTGTGCCCTTATGGTATGCATCATTTCGTCCACTTGTGGTGGCCCAGGATAATAATCACAACACAAATCGCAAATTTACTGCATTGGATATTAAGCTGTCTTCCTAAATTAAGTTTTGATTACGCAATTAAGACCTTCAGTCTATTTTATTTACATATTTTTATTTACGTTAATCTGTGTATAAAAGCATCGACTCAATGCAGTTACAAACGCATATTACGATCGCTGTGCATTAGGTAGGCGCATAAGTGAAAACCGATACATTCCTTTACCTTGCGGACAGATTCAGGAACTTAATCTGCAAAGTTTAAAAAGGAACATACTTTGACTGCAATAAATCAGATAATTGTAAAAAAATGATTAAAACTGCTGCAGTTTCAAATTCGTATATTTTCCCGTTTGTTTGATCGCATTTTTACTTTCACTGCATGCTATAATGAATAGGGAAAGTATTGTAAGTCAAAAATATAGAATTTTTTCGACGAAAGAGAACAATGCTTTTATTATATAAAACGATATTCCTATTCGAAAATTCGGAATGTGATAAAAAGTGGATGATTTCGTTAACGAATATGTCACTAAGCGAATTAGACTTCTTGCCTTATAGCCTTAAAGTGCCGATTCTAATAAATTGTATCAAACACATAGAATGATGTCGAATTCTTATCGAACTTTGCCTAATCAATATTAATTTTGAACGTATACCGCTTGTGATTCATTCCATTTTGTCATCTTGCTCAACACTTACTTTTCTTCCTCCAGATATTATTAAGTCATCCACATGAAATAAAATAAGAACTGACTTTCATTCTCTAATAGACCGATAAAAGTTTACCAAATCTGTGCCGAAAGAAAAATTTGAAATGTGTTAAAGAAATATTTTCCTGTGCCTTCGTCATGGGATAAAATTAATTGACCATTAACCGCCGATATCTTTGATCAATGTTTAATTTTGTGTGCAGTAATTTCAATGTTATATTTCCTTTCTAGAATGAGTAAATAAAAATTATCCTGTTTCTGTTTTAAAGATAAGTCATGTCTCTTAACATCAACAAAGAAGGTAATATTTTAATCGCTGTTATTCGTTTCCATTTTTAATGTCTTTGAAATGCCAGATGAATTGTTTATCAGTAAAAATATGAATTTACGTGTTTCTTCCAGGAAATGCTAATCATAAGTGTTCACAAAGTGATAAATATGTCATCTGAATATGACTTTAGCAGCAAATTATAAAATTTCGATTTGTTTGAAAACAGTATACGTATGAGACAGCTTTCTATTATATTTACTCTACAGATAATTTAGGTATCATTATAAGTACAAGAATTCAAAATTAAAATCTCTTTGGGTATAAGCTCTGAATGCGTTGTGCCATTTTTATAAGTAATGTATAATGGTGATCAGTAGCACATTAGATCTTAGCCACGCGTATTTTTTTGCCTCAGCTCATCCCAAGTTGTCAGACGTTCTTTTAAATGCCATGCTTATCATGTAGGGCCATCAGAACACCACTTTTACTAAAAAAAAAACAAGCAAACATTTTTTCGTGCTTTTCTCAGCTGTCTGGTTGTGAGTTTAAGGCTCACTTGCGGACATGGATGTTGTGGTGTTCATTAAAGGCGTAGGGTGTTCCGCTCCTCCTGGTGCGCCGGGGTAACGCCATATGATGGCAAAATTAATAACGACTCGGTCACTAAATATAGAGAGAATAATTGGCCGAATATATGCGTGGTCAATGAAAAATAACTCGAAGTATTAAATGAACTTTCATTTTGTGCAAATCTTACTGGACAACTAAAAATATGGTTATCACCCATTAATTGATATAGTTCATATATTACAGTTTTAATCATTAAAAAATAATATTTTATTGAATAAAATCTATGATTCTTGAGTTATTCTTGATTTTGCAAAAATATAACTTACAAACTGTAGGGATATTAAACTCTATATTTCTTGGAGCGCGACTTATTATGAATTGTGTTAACCGATTTATAGGAGAAATTAATTATGCGACATTGACTTACAATTGGATGGTAATTAAATTATATGATAATTTCATTCTTGACGTCATAATTTTAAAAAAATGCAATATATCAAATATATAGAATACAAAATATAAATAAGGAAATTATTTATTTAAAATATTGGTAATCATATTTATTTTTTCAATAAATTTCATTCAAATCTTCAAAATAGTCTAAATTATTTCAGTTTGAATCAATAAACTTCCTGTGATTAACGATTAGAATTTTCAAACTCTTATTCGAATAATTCAATGAGTTCAAGTAATATATGTCATATTCATAGTCTGAAAGACGACAGACAAGTACTCTAACATATTCAAAAATAAAACTTCAACTTCATTAAAACGCAGTAAATTATGTTAATAAGTTTAAAAGGTATCAACTTATTAACAAATCTTATTGGTTTTGAAACCGGTTAACATTTTTTTCTACTTTACATGCTGTGCACTAATAAAGTTTCTATTTTCAGTTTCATTCTTACAGCAGCTTGAGTGATGTTTTTTGTTTCAAGAAAAACAAGAAAAACAATATTTTTGTAGACAAGCATAACAATATATGTTTTTGTACACAAGCATAACAATGCTTAAAAAGCACAACAATACTTTTGTACATAAGAATAACTATGTTTAAGAAATGCAGCAATCAATTTTGAAAACAAGATTAACATTGTTTAACAAGCATAACAATATTTTTGTATACAAGCATAATTCAAAAACTGCTGCTTCGAAATCAAAGTCGAATCTTCGACCCTCTTGTTATTTTCTCCCGTTTTTTGTATTCTGTATTCTAGAGAAAGAACAAATACTTTAATACGAAATAAATGGGGATAAATAAAAAATAGGCAATAGATTTTCAAGCGGAAGAATTGAAATGGGAGGTATTTACCAGATAATTCGATTGAGATAAAATTAAGCAACATTCAAAACAGTACAATGCAAGAAGATATCTAAAAAGTAAAAATAGATAAATTAAAAAAAAATCAAGCGTATGATCCATGAATCCTTAGAAATTGAAACTTTAGACACTTTTTTCGAGAGTTATTCTCTTTTGATCAGAAATTTCAGAACTTCAGCTTGATTAATATAGCTGTGTTTACTATTTTTGCTTACACCTCCTATTAATTTCACGTGGACTGGTTTATTGCCAACATGACAGCTGCGTTTTCGGCTACCGTAGCACGTAGAGAGATGAATTTTAGCACATAGTCTCATCTCGTGAAAAATGTTCGTCTGTTAAACTGTGACGTCATTACGTTTCATCATTAAGTATATATTTACGTATGTCATGAATACGTTTCTGCCATTTTATTCATTTTCTTTGCAAATTACGGTTCAGTGCGTCCTATGTGTGTTTCCACTTCTAACGTGTCGGTCTGTGTATAAGTTTGTATGCCAATTATGGCACAAAAATGATAAGAGGGCTGATGAGGGGGTAAAACCAAATGCATTAATAAAAACTCAAAAGTAAAAAACAATTCTGAGAAAAAACACGTTTTTTAATGTTTTCCTATACAACAGAGCGTATGGGAAAAAAAGTAAATGAATTTTGAACACGCACGAAATTAAACCAGGATTGAGGATGTAATTGAGGATGTAGGCAGATTCAGTTCAAAACAATACTATATAAGTCTTACTATCTTATTATCCAAAAATGATATTATGAAAATCTGTCGAAAGTATTCATTTGCTTACATCCTTGTTTTTTTCTTCGACAGTTTTGCACAATATTAATTTTGGATAATAAGATAATAAGATTTTATATAGTGCTGTTTTATACTGCATCTCCATCCCTGATTTGGTTCAATTTCGTGTGTGATTAAAGTATATTTACTACTATTTATATAACATATAGAATAACGAGTATAAATTTTAAACAACTTGCTTCAATTTTGTGTGTGATTAAATTTTTACTATTTACTATATAATTTATATGGAATAAAGAATATAAAAGGTAAACAATTTGCTTCAATTTTGTGTGTGATCAAAATTATTTACTACGTTTTATACAATTTGTACAGAAAAAATAATATAAAATTTACACGATTTGGTTCAATTTCATGTGTGATTAAAATGTATTTACTACTTTTTACATAAATTACATAGAATAAAGAATATAAAATTAAAACGATTGGATTCAATTTCGCATGTGATTAAAATGTATTTACTTCATATTCTAGAATTTATATATAATAAATATCTATATAGAATTGTTTTCGATTAAATATGTTTACACACTCAATTTGGTTCAATTCCATGTGCGATTAAAGTCTCTATTCTACTTTTCTATGCTTCACTGTTGTGTAGGGGTAGATATTGATAAACACGTTTTTTTATAATAAATTATTCTGTAATTCTTATTTTCGCATTCCATTGTGTCATTGCTTTACATTTAGCTTAGAAATACGCATTTTTTATTTGACACAGAAATATTTTTCAAATCATACCAAGCAAAAAGAAAAAACCCTGAAATTAATTTTTAATAAAAACTTATTTGTAATTATGGATACTATATTTCTAATATAAATGGAATTGAAAAAACCCTTATTCATATTATGCAGTAAAACGAAAACTGAAATTGGACATTAATTGAGAAGAGTCATAAATCCTGAAGGTTAGAAAACCGATTCTGTCAAGGTCAAAAATGTAATATATAAATTATCTTTCAAAGAATTGGGGAAATGTTTCTTCTCTAAGACAAGCATCTACGATAAAATTTTCGTAGTTAAAGATCTTTACCAACCAGAGAAATGAATTTTCAACTTTTATATGTTATTGTCGCATTCTGTCGCAGTGCTCAAATTTTTGTGAAAATGGTAGACAATTTCTAATACATCAAAGAAAACTTTCAGTGTATGCTTCTATCTATTTTAAGAGTGACTGAATCTTTTCAAATTAACGTATACAAACTCAAAAAGGCGCGGGAAACAATCTACATAATTGAAAATTAAAGACCCTACATTATTTTTGTCTCTCCAGACCTCACTGAATCACAATTTTTGTCCGCATTTTGCACATTTATAGTATCGAACACGGAACAGAACCTAGCCTTGCCGCAGTTTCCATACTCTGGTGTAGGGAAAATGATTGACTCCTCGAAAAGTCTTTTCAGACTCTCCAGAAACTCTCTCGTGATCTATAGCAGCGGTTCCCAACATTTTTCATTAACGAACCGCGGATGAAAAAAGAACAAGAAAACACTTCGCAAAATTGAAAATGGTATTCATATAATTTTAATATACTTATTACACTTTAGTAAACTGATTTAAAAAATAATTAACACATTTCATTGTTGGATTTGCTGCTGCGTTTGTGTATTTTTTTTTTGAGCAGAGTAATAAATAATTTTCAAATGTACAGCTGTTAATCCACAAGGCAATATAGGACACAGAATTAAATTCGACCGTTAAAACACAATGTAGGGTTTCTATTCAAGTGAAACCACACAATGTTTTGACCTGCTTCCCCTTGTTGGCAGTATACAGGAACTGTGATTGTGTCGCCTGCCATTTTCAAATACGCGCATGCGCACACGTGTTCGCATCGAAGTATTACGAAAAAGGAAATATTATAATAGAAAGTTGCTTAAGTACTTCTTTTTCATAACGTATAAATATAAAATTTGTCTTAGATTTTACTTTCTTGAGAAAAGATAAAAATAGGGTAAATTCAAGATAGATGGCGCACTTTTTTCTAAATCAATATTTGAGACCCATGGTGCACAAAAAATCGCCAAGTTAATGAGCCGTCAATGTCAAGCAACTGGGATCTTCAATTAATAACAATTTGTGCCAATAGACGCTGTTTTTCAGCACCAATATATTTAACGTAGGAAAAGGGCTATCAGGTATTTATAATAATATACATTTTACTTATCTACATAAATGATAATTTCTTTTAAAAATATAAACTCTTCGTACATTTACCCAGTTAAACAGTTAAAACAAGAAACTTATGTATTCGAAACACAACAAGAAAACACAAACAAGAAACTTATGTATTCGAAATAATTTACTTACATTTAGAAAACATATGTATAAGGATAAAATAAATTATAAAACGCTCAATAAGTAATTATAATTTACTTTGTAAACCCCTTCACTGCGATATCTCTCGTCAGGTGTTACACCTCACTGCAAGGAAGATTCTTCACTTTTAACAAAAATGGATTTTAATGGACGTACCAAGTATTTATCCTCAAACAATGTGTATCTTTAAATATAAAAAAGATAGTACAACTGAAATTGCAATTTTGTAAAATATAAAAAATTGACTAAATTCGAAAAATGCTTGCTTTCTTATTTTAAACTCAGTTTAAGAATACAAGCAACGCATATAAACGAATGACATTAATGTACAACGGAGTAGGGTGAAAATCGACTTCACGTAAATAGGAAAATTTTAGTTATTTTTTTAGTGTACCCATTCCTTCGGGAGAGATGCCACACCTCACGTCTTCCAGACCTTGAATTTAAACACTGAGAAATCACAATAAAAACACTCTACACGAAGACGCCACATTTAGTGCGTGACTTCCCTTTTAAATGATTTTCACCACAAATATGATTAAAAATTTAAATTAAACGAGACTCCACAACTGTTTGTAACATCCGTCATTTTGCTTGTCTTAACATTTTTGGAGTTTACTTTCATCCGCATTTTCCTGGTTTAAAAACCATGCCTTTACATATGACAATAGATTTCAACTATCAGTTTGCAAACCTAAAATCTTTTAAAGCATTGTTTAAGAACCTGGTTCTGATTTAAAATTAAATACCAGAAATAGAATAAAATTAAATTTGTTTATAATTTAACTACACTGTTAATAAATTAACTATATGAGTTATGTCTTCATATATAATGTTAAAGTAGCATCGCCTCTACATCTGCTGGCTATGCAATGAATGAAATTTAATAGAGATATAAAATGGTCTTACTCTTTTGCGGTTGTTGTGTGTAAATGGGTAGCTAGAATTATTTTCGTTCATATTTCAATGGTTTGAATTTATAAAACTTTCTGACATCTATGGTCAGAGGTATTCAACTGAAATTGGAGCGTTACAAAAATGTAAACACATAGATGCTTATTTCTACGAACAAAAATAGATATAAATATAAACAATTATAATTATTTTGTCGAAAATGGGGTATCAATTAGGAATATATGAAAATAATTTTAATACTTTGAACTATTTTTTTTCCAAAGCAATAAATCGTTTTTGTCCGATAGAATTTTTTCTTCACTTTGTTTATTTTCAATCGAAATATCTTCTAAACTATAAAGGATAAATGTAAACTATAAGCGACAAAAGTGGGGAAATGGAAAATCAGTTTCTAGATTAATAAATTGTTTTTATACAGCTTTTATAGTGTTAAGGAATCATTTTGAAAAAATAAACTTTTTTTTCTAATTTTCCGTTTTTTAAATTTGTAATGCATATATTTCTAAAACAGAAGTAAACTATAGATATAAAGCGGTTGCCAGAAGTTAGGGATGAAAATTTTCTTGCTCTTTAGGTGTTTTGTAGGGATTATATAGTTAAAGTCCGTTCTATCTCGATACAGTTTGCACATAATGTATCTATGCATAAAAAACCTATGTCCTGGAGCTATCATGTGATCGCTTCACACACACACACACACACACACACACCTTCCGAGAGGTTGGGGGTAGAGGAAGGTCCCTGTGGATGCCTCCCCCACTGCATTCAGGTCCAAATTGGGTGAATCTTCCCGGCCATTCAAACAGTAACCTTACGCCTTTTCTGGTAGTTCGGACGATCTGGGTCTCAACAACAACAACAACATACACACACACACACACACACACACATACACACACACACGCTTGGACATATTTTTCAGAAATGTTCGAAATGTGTTCAGGATGTCTTAAAAAATTTTCTTGCAAAATTTTAGTGACTAGCCTACCACCGTAACAAAAATATATTTCAAAGCATAAAAGCTATTTTCTCTGTCAAAAAGTCAAGAAGCAATGGCAATTAGCCCCCAGATAATTGCGACATTATGTAGAATTTTATAGCGAATGAAAGGTATTAGAAAAAAATAACAACGTTAAGTGCTAATGTTGGTGCATGTAACGTTGTGTTTCCCAAACTGGAGTGCATGAAAAAATCATCCGGTACTTGGTGCTTGGCAAATTATTTAATTTATTATTTTATTAGGATAAAAACATTTATAATTACATACATTTAATAATTTTTCGAATTAAATAAAAACGTCAGCAAGCACGAATATCCGGTGTTACCAGGTATTTAGTATGCTAACCGCTGAATAAGCGCCCGATGCGTAAATAATATTTATAACATCATTCAATTAAATCCCCCGATACGCAATTATATTTTGTCCATTTTAAAAATTCTACATTAAAATTTTCAGCTTTCATTTTTATAATTTTCGACTGCAACTTTTATAATTTTCCACATATTTAGCATTCCTTAAAAAAAATAGGCATATTCTAGGTTAAAAGCTATCGGAGTAAATAGTGCTTTGAGGGTGTATAGTTTTTGTCGATTTGGAGGTTTTCTCTGGATTGTTTATGAAATTCTTTGGGAATATCTAAAAAAAAATATTTAAAATCCATTTAATTTTTTAATTTTCGAAAACTTTATGCGGTTTCGCGTATAAATTGCTAAATTTAAAATTAAATGAAATTAAATAAATAAAATACAGTAAAACCCCCGTGAAGTTTTAGGTTAATTAATAGCTTTGAAATAAGCGGTGTATATACAAGGTGTCCCAATAAGATTGAAACGCGCTTTAATTCTTTACATGTTGGAGATAAGTGGGCAACGCGAATTGCAAAAATGTTGAAAGTAAGGTACGAAATAAGACTACGTTAATGAAATATTCCTGCAACCACTTTTCAAAAAGTTATACTTTTTATATTTTTATGCGACCCCCTTAGACAAATTTGGTCAATCAGATATTTTTTATTTTCAATTCAACAAGATCATTAAAAAACCTGCATATCTGTATCTTTAAAATCAACTGAATTATGATAAAGGAAAAAATATGACCAATGCCACTTTTCCGTAACATGTGAAAGGCTGTTTCATCAATGAAAATAGGGATCATAAAAAAGTTGACGATGGAAATTGTTTCAAACATACGTTAATATGTGTCAAACATTTTATCACAAATGCATCTGAATAAAGCATTACACAGACAGAGATTACATAAAGCAGCTGTACTCACTACGCGTTTGGGTATCCTATGTATTATCATCCAGTTTTATCTTTTTTGTGATATGTCACAAATTTACATTTCTATTTTGATATATGGTCCCCATTCACAATATTCAATTCTCATTTAAATATAACTCGCTCAATTTTAAGGATGCACATATGCGAGTTTTTAATGATCTTGTTGCATTAAAAATAAACAAATTTCTGAATAACTCAATTTGTCTAAGGGGTTCGTATAAAAATTTAAAAAGTGTAACTTTTTGAAAATGAATGGGAGGACTATTTCAATAACGTAGTCTTATTCCCTACCTTACTTTCAACATTTTTGTAATATACATTGCCCACTTATCTCCAACAGTTAAAGAATTAAAGCTAGTTTCAATCTATTTGGGACACCCTGTATACGAGGGAATCTAAAAAATTATCCGCACTTCTTTTTTCAATTTTTTTACACATATGTAGAAGTTGAACATGTACGTAATTTTTCTCCTTCAACTACGTAATTAACATCTCTTTCCTCTTCGATGCACTTGGTCCAACGGTCCACAAGCTTGCGTATATCCTCCTAGATGAAGATTCTCGGATCGTCGCCCAACTATTTATACACCGCTTCCCGCAGTTTCCGCGGGAAGAGGTGCATAAATGGTGACTTTTATTTCAGTGTTTTCTTGTAATTAAAAATTGCAATCTCTCTATATTAAAAAAAAAATTTGCTGACTCTGACGCCGCCGTTGTTTGATAAATTTCTCGTTTCTCGAGGTTCTTTGCTTCGTATCGCAAAAACTATTGCATATAAAAATATGAAATTTGGTACACTTGTAGAAAATACTTTGGGAAATACGCTGAAATAAATTGTTTTTTGATATATATTATAGTTAAAAAAATATTTAATGTCAAAGACAAAATATTTGAGCTGTGAGTTCGCGTCCTGGATACACTAACAATAGCAAGACGACGAATTTTTGCAGGCAGATACATACATGGGTGAATTATTGTAGAACGGAGCCCCTTTTTTTTACTTTCGATGTAGTTTTTGAGATATTTTATTTTTTATGCACTTCTGAAGTGAACTTTTCTTTTCGTATCGGCACGTCTAGCGAATTCTCTGTCTCGTACCGTAAAAACTATAACATACAAAAATATGAAATTTGGTACATTTATAGAGGAATAATAGAGTGTCACGATGAAATAAAGCGTTTATCGATTTAAGCTGTAATTCAGCATGAAATAGCTCGCGAAGCGAGCTCATGATTAAGGAATCCAGTTTTTGGATTCCCTGGGTAAAGAAAAATTCATGATTTTCCCTCCTGCGGAAAATAGGCAGGGATAGAAAATATATTTTCGATAGTACAATTTTTAGGAAAGATAGATATGAAGCGAGCGCAACGAGTAGGAGGCAGATCTCCTAGTTGTAAATAATAGCAAATAGAATTTCAGGCAAAAGTAGTAAGGCAGTTAGTACATTTTGTTATTCTTAGTGATTAGGTCTAATTTAAAGCTCCTTAATGACTTGACCTAATTAATTTTCTCTCAAGCCTAATTTAATGTTAAATGGTTTATAACTTTTATGTTCGTGATTTCCCGTGCTTAAATTGAAAATAACTGTTATGTGCTCCTATTGCCATCTATTTTACATCATTCCCTTCATAAATTGCTTTTGCTGACTGAGCCACTAAGCTTCATAAGCCCCTATGGTATACCATGGTCCGTAGAGTATCTTATATATTAATATTATATTAACCTTGATGGTATATATCATTTCGCCCCCTTGTGGTGGCCCAGGATAATATTCACAAGACAAATCGCAAATTTGCTGCATTGGATATTAAGCTGTCTTCATAAATGAGGTTTTGATTACGCAAATAAGACCTTGATTTAATTTACATCCTTTTTTATTTACGTTAGTTTGTGCATAAAAAACATTGACTCAGTGCAGTTACAGACGCATATTACGGTCGCTGTGCAGTAAGTAGGCGCAGTGAAAACCGACACATCCCTTTACCTTACGGACTGTTTTGATTAACGGACAAATTCAGGAACTTAATCTACAAAGTTTAAAAGGAAACATACTTTGACTGCAATAATTCGGATAATTGTAAAAAAAAAATTATTAAAACTACTGCAGTTTTAAATTCGTATATTTTCCCGTTTTCTTGATTGCATTTTTACTTTCCCTATAGGCTATAATGTATAGGGAAAGTATCGTACTCCAAAAATTCGAATATTTTCGACGGAAGAGAACGACGCTTTTATTATATAAAACGATATTCCTATTCGAAAATTCGGAATGTGATAAAATGTGGAATATTTCGTTAACGAATATGACACTAAGCGAATAGACTTCTTCCGTCATATCCTTAAAGTGCCGATTCTATTAAATTGTATCAAACACATAGAATGATTTCAAATTCCTATCGAACTTTGTCTAATCAATATTAATTTAGAACGTATACTGCTTGTGATTCATTCCATTTTGTCATCTTGCTCAACACTTACTTTTCTTCCTCAAGACATTATTAAGTCATCCACATAAAATAAAATAAGAACTGACTTTCATTGTCTAATGGACCGATAGAAGTTTACCAAATCTGTGCCAAAAGAAAACTCTGAAAAGTGTTAAAGAAATCTCTTCCTGTGCCTTCGTCATGGGATAAACTTAATTGGCCAGTAACCGTCGATAACTTTGTTCAATGTGTGATTTTGTGTGCAGTAATTGCAATGTTTTATTTCCTTCCTAGAATGTGTAAATATAAATTATCCAGTTTCTGTTTTAAAGATAAGCCATATCTGTTAACATCAGCAATAATATTTTAATCGTTGTTATTCGTTTCCATTTTTAATGTCTTAGAAATGCCAGATGAATTGTTTATTAGTAAAAATATAAATTTACGCGTTTCTTCCAAGAAATGCTAATCGCAAAATGAATGTGTTCGCAAAATGAAAAATATGTCATCTGCATATTACTTTAGCAGTAAATTATAAAATTTCGATTTATTTGAAAACAGTATACGTTTGACGCTCTATCCAGCTTTCTATTATATTCACTCTACAAATAATTTAGCTATCATTATATGTACAAGAATTCAAAATTAAAATGTCTTTGGGTATAAGCTCTGAATGCGTTGTGCTATTTTTGTAAGTTATGTGTAATGATGATCAGTATGTGAGCAAATACACATTAGAACTTAGCCACACTTATTTTTTTGCCTCAGGTCAACCCAAGTTGTTAGACGTTCTTTTAAATGCTATGCTTATCATGTAGAGTCATCAGAATACCACTTTTACTCAAGAAAAACAAGCAAGCATCTTTTCATTTTTTCTCGGCTGTCTGGTTGTGAGTTTAAGGCTCACCTGCGGACATGGATGGTGTTGTGTTCATTAAAGGCGTAGGGATTTCCGCTCCTTCTGGTGCGCCGGGGCAACGTCATAATGGTAAAATGATTCACGATTCGGTCACTAAAAATGGGTTCAAATGATTGGCCGAATATATGCGTGGCCAATTAAAATGAAACTCGAAGTACTAAATTAACTTTAAATTTGCGCAAATCTTGCTTGACATCTAAACATATGGTTAGCATCCATTAATTGATACAGTTCATATATTACAGTTTTAATCATTGCAAAATAATATGTTATTGAATAAAACCTGTGATTCTTGCAAGTTATTCTTGATTTTGCAAAAATATAACTTGCTCACTGTAGGGAAATTAAACTCTGAACTTCTTGGAGCACGACTTATTATGGATTATGTTAACCAGTTTATGGGAGAAACTAATTATGTGACATTGACTTATAAGTGGATGGTAATTAAATTATATGTCTATTTCATTTTTGACGTTATAATTTTTTAAAAATGCTAAATCTCAAAAATTTGGAATACAAAAATTTAAATAAGGAATTTATTTATTTAAAATATTGGTAATCATATTTATTTTTTCAATACATATCATTCAAATCTTTAAAATATTCTGAACAGTTTGAATCAATCAACTTCCTGTGATTTCCAATTAAAATATTTAATCGGGAATCGAATAATTCAATGAGTTCAAGTGATATATGTCATATCCATAGTCTGGCAGACGACAGACAAGTACACTAACATATCTAAAAATAAAACTTCATTAAAACGCAGTATATAAAGTTTAAAAAGTATCAGCAGTTTGAGTGATATTTTTGTTTTTTGTACACAGATATAACAGTGTTTATCAAGCTTAACAATATTTGTGTACACAAGCATAACAGTGTTTTCGTACACAATCATAACTATGTTTGAAAATCACAACAATATTTTTGTACACAAGAATAACTATGTTTAAGAAATGCAACAATAGATTTTGTAAACAAGATTAACAAGCATAACATGTTTAACAAGCATAACAATATTTTTGTACACAAGCATAACAATACTTTTTGTACACAAGCATAATCGAAAAACTGTTGATTTGTTTTCAAAGATACTCTTTTTTCAGAGAAAGCTTTGATGCTTGAAAATCAAAGTCGAATATTCGACTCTTATTATTTTCTCCCGTTTTTTACTTTGCCTGCAATACATGTTAATGTATAGGAAAAGCATTGGAATCATGCCGAAAATCGCAACTCGAGTTTTCGACGGATTTACATGTTTCGAGACTTCTAGAATATGAAAAAACTATTTTTAGCGTGTCGTCTGTGTGTGTGTCTGTCTGTCTGTGTGTGAATTTGTCTGTGCAGTGTGTGAATTTGTCTGTGCAATGTATGTATAATGGACCGAATTTCATAAAATTTGGTAGGTAAGTCACTTGGGTGAGACCCTGGTGCTGATTAGTTTCTTGTAGGATTCATAGAGACAGAACCCGCCTTTTTTTTGCGAAATGGCCAGCAAAAATTGCCTGTATCCACTGTAGCTGAAAAACTAATGCACCGAATTTCACAAAATTCGGTAAATAAGTCACATGTGCATCACGTTTCGGAAGAAAATAACCTGTCTTTATTTGCAAAATGGCCAGCAAAAATCGTCTAAATATAAAATGAAAAACCACGTTTGTTCAAATATATCCATTAAATACTTGTTTTATACGTAAATTATTAATGAAGAAAAATATAAGACCAACCCCATTACACTGGGACCAGCCGTTCTCGAGATATTTTAGTTTTTTCGTATTTTCTCTGAACCACATTTTAAAATAAGTCCAGTTACCAAATGAGAACGAAAATTGAATTAAAAATGAATTAAATTTAATAAAAATAAAGAAAACGTGGAAATAAGTCTGCACGGAAAGTCATGTGCTGCCCACATCAGATTTTTGTATTATTTGTTCTAGAGAAAGAAGAATTATTTTAATACGAAATAAAGGGAGGAGAAATAAAAAATAGGCAACAGTTTTTCAAGATGAAGAATTGAAGGGGGAGGTATTTACCAGATAATTCGATTTACAGAAAATTAAGAAACATCCAAAACAGTACAGTTCAAGAACATATCTAAGAAGCAAAAACAGATAAAAAAAAACAAGCATATGATCCAAGAATCTTAAGAAACTGAAACTATAGACACTTTTATAGAGATTTATTCTCTTTTGGTCAGAAATATCAGAACTCCAGCTTGATTAATATAGCCGTGTTTACTATTTTTGCTTACACCTCCTATTAATTTCACGTGGACTGGTTTATTGTCAACATGACGGCTGCGTTTTCGGCTGCCATAGCACGTAGAGAGATAAATTTTAGCACATAGTCTTATCTCCTGAAAAATGTTCGTCTGTTAAATTGTGACGTCATTACGTTTCGTCGTTACGTGATTTACGTATACCATGAATATGCTTCTGCCCTTTTATTGTTTTCTTTGCGAATTACTGTTAAGTGCTTCCGATGTGTGTTCCCAGTTCTAACGAGTAGGTAGGTCTGTGTATAAGTTTGTACGCCAATTTTGGCACAAAAATGATAAGAGGGCTGATGAGGGGGAAAAAATACAAATTTATAAATAAAAACTCAAGTAAAAAACAATTCCGAGAAAAAACAAGTTTTTTAATGTTTTGCTATACAACAGAACGTATGGGAAAAAAGTAAATGAATTTTAATCACGCACGGAAATAAACCAGGATTGAGGATGTAATTGAGGATGTAGGCAGATTCAGTTCAAAACAATACTATATAAATCTTACTATCTTATTATCCAAAAATGATATTATGAAAAGTTGTCGAAAGTATTCATTTGCTTACATCCTTGTTTTTGTCTTCGACAGTTTTGCACAATATTAATTTTGGATAATAAGATAATAAGATTTAATTTAGTGCTGCTTTATACTGAATCTCCATCCCTGATTTGGTTCAATTTCGTGTGTGATTAAAATATATTTACTACTAATTATATAACATATAGAATAACGAGTATATAAATTTTAAACAACTTGCTTCAATTTTGTGTGTGATTAAATTTTTTTACTATTTACAATATAATTTATATGGAATAAAGAATATAAAATGTAAACAATATGGTTCAATTTTGTGTGATTAAACTGTATTTACACTTTACTTTATACAATTTATACAGAAAAAAGAATATAAAATTTATACGATTTGGTTCAATTTCATGTGTGATTAAAAGGTATTTAATACTTTTTATATAATTTACATATAATAAAGAATATAAAATTTAACCGATTGGGTTCAATTTCGTATGTGATTACAATTTATTTACTACATAATATAGAATTTATATAAAATAAATATTTACATAGAATTGTCTTCAATTAAATATGTTTACACACTCAGTTTGGTTCAATTTCATGTGTCATTAAAATCTATATTCTACTTTTCCATGCTTCACTGTTGTGCAGGGGGTAGATATTGATAAACACGTTTTTTTATAATAAATTATACTGTAATTCTAATTTTCTAATTTTCGCATTTTCATTGTGCCATGGCTTTACATTTAGCTTAGAAAAACGCATTTTTCATTTCACACAGAGACATTTTTCAAATCATACCAAAAAAAAAAAAAAGAGAGAGAATTATTTTTTAATAAAAACCTATTTGTAGGATACTATATTTCTGAAATAAATAGAATTAAATGAAACCCTATTCTTATTATGCAGTAATAAAAATACTAAAACTGGAGATTAATTTAGAAGAGTCATAAATCGTAAAGGTTAGAAAAACGATTCTTTCAAGGTCAAAAATGTAATATATAATTTTTTTTTCAAAGAATTGGGAAAATGTTTTCTTCTCTAAGACAAGCATCTTCGATAAAAATTTCGTAGTGAAAGTTCTTTACCAACCATAGAAATGTATTTTCAACTTTTATGTGTTATTTTCACATAAGTTCTGTCGCAGTGCTCAAAGTTTGTATGAAAATGGCAGAAAACTTCTAATCGGTCAAAGAAAGATCTCAATCTATGAGTGTATCTATTTTAGGTGAGGCTGAATATTTTCAAATTAACGTATACAAGCTCTAAGACGAATGGCAGAGAATCTACATAATTGATCATTATTTTTGTCTCTCCAGACCTCATTGAAGCACAATTTTTGCCCACTTTTTGCACACTTATAGTATCGAAAACGAAACAGAATCTAACGGTGCCGCACTTTCGACACCCTGGTGTAGGGAAAATGTTTGAATTCTTGAAAAGTCTTTTCAGACTCTCCGGAAAATCTCCGGTGACCTATAACAGCGGTTCCCAGGCTTTACCATTAGCGGACCGGGGATATAAAAAGAACAAGAAAACATTTCGCAAAATTGAAAATGGTATTTATATAATTTTAATATACTTATTACACATTAGTAAACAGATTTATAAAATAATTAACACATTTCAATGTTGGATTTGCTGCTGCTTTTGTTGTTGTTGTTGTTGAGACCCAGACCGTCCGATCTACCAGAAAGGTGTAAGGCAACTGTTTGGACGGCCGGGAAGCTGCTGCTTTTGTGTATTTTTTTCAGTAGAGTAATAAATAATTTTCAAATGTACAGCCGTTAATCTTCAAGGCAATATACGACACAGAATTAAATACGACCGTTAAAACACAATGTAGGGCTTCTATTCAAGTGAAACAACACGATGTTTTGGCCTGCTTCCTCTTGTTGGCAGTATACAGGAACTGTGATTGGGTCGTCTGCCATTTCCAAATACGCGCATGCGCACATGTGTTCGCATCGAAGTGTTACGAAAAAGGAAAAATTATTATGGAAAGTTGTTTAAGTACTTATTTTTCATAACGTATAAATATTACATTTGTCTCAGATTTTACTTTTTTGAGAAAAGATAAAAATAGGGTAAATCAGGGATAGAAGGCGCACCTTTTTCTAAATCAATATTCTGAGACCCATGGTGCACAAAATGTCGCCAAATTGATGAAATCTCGCCAAATTTGTTGTCAGTGTCAAGCAACTGGAATCTTCAATTAATAACAATTTGTGCTTGTAGACGCTGTTTTCAGCACCGAAATATTAAATATTTCGGTGGAAAATATTAAGTATTCGTAAGAAAAGGGCTATCAAGTATTTATAACAATATAAATTTTATTTATCTACGTAAATTATAATTTCTTGTAAAAAATATAAACTCTATATTATCCCAGTATATTTACCCAGTTAAACAGTTAAATAACCGATGGTTTCTTAATTGGTTAATAAAATATATAGGGTAAATCCGGGATAGATGCCAAACTTTTCTTTAAATCAATATTCTGAAGTCCATGGTGCACAAACAAGATACTTCTGTATTTAAAATAATTTATTTACATTTAGGAAACATATGTATTATGATAAAATAAATTATAAAATACTGAATAAGTAATTATAATTTACTTTGTAAACCCCCTTCATTGCGATATCTCTCATCAGGTGTTACACCGCACTACAAGGAAGATTCTTCGCTTTTAACATAAATGGATTTTAATGGACATACCAAGGATTGCCTTGGTATATTTCCTCAAAAAATATGTATTTTTTTTATATAAACAAGATAGAAAAACTGAAATTGCAATTTTGTAAAATATAAGACATTGACTAAATTCGAAAAATGTTTGATTTCTTATTTTAAACTCAGTTTAAGAATACAAGCAACGCATATAAACGAATAACATTAATGTACAACGAAGTAGGATGACAATCGACTTGACACAAATATGAAAATTTTACTTATTTTTAAATAACTTTTGAGTGTACCCATTTTCAACACCAGATGCCACAACTCACGGCTTCCAGACCTTGCATTTAAACATGGCGAAATCACAATAAAAACACTCTACACGATGACGCCACATTTAGTGCGCGACTCCCCCTTTAAGTGATTTTCACCACATATATGATTAAAAATGTAAATTAAACGAGACTCCACAAATGTTTATAACGTCCGTCATTATGCTTGTCCTAACATTTTTGAGTTTACTTTCATCTGCATTTTCTTGGTTTAAAAACCACGTCTTTACATATGGCAATAGATCTCAACTATCAGTTTTTAAACCTAAAATCTTTATATGAATTATTTAAGAAACTGGTTATGATTTAAAATTAAGTACCAGAAATGGAATAAAATTTAAATGTATTTATAATTTAACTGCACGTCGCGCCTGCTTTTGTGAGTTTTTTTCATTGGAAATTGTGTTAAAGTAGCATCGCCTCTACATCTGCAGGCTATGCAAAGGATGAAATTTAGTAGAGATGTAAAATGGTCTTACTGTTTGATGGTTATTGTATGTAAATGGGTAGTTAGAAGTATTTTTGTTCATATTTCAACGGTTTGAATTTAAAAATCTTTCAGAGGTCTATGGTCGGAGGTATCCGACTGAAATCGGAGCGTTACAAAAATGTCAACACATGGATGCTTATTTCTACGAACAAAATTAGATAAAAATATAAACAATGTATAATTATTTTGTCGAAAATGGGGTATCAGTAGGAATATATGAAAATAATGTTAATACTTTGAACTATTTTTTTCAAAAACAATAACTCGTTTTTGTCCGATAGAACTTTTGCTTCACTTTGTTTACTTTCACACGAAATATCTTCTAAACTATAAACGATAAATGTAAACAATAAGCGACAAAAGTGTGGAAATGGAAAATCGGTTTCTAGATTAATAATTTGTTTTATACAGCTTTTAATTTATAGTGCTTGATGAATGCTTTTGACAAAATAATGTTTTTTTTTTATTTTCCATTTTATAAATTTGTAATGCATGTATCTCGAAAACAGAAGTCAACTATAGATATAAAGCGGTTGTAAGAAGTTAAGGATGAACCTTTTCTTACTCTTTGAGTGTTGTGTGGGGATTACACTTTTAAAAGTCCGTTTGATTATTTTTCAACGGTTTGAATTAGTAAAATGTTTTGGCATGAATTACGGTCGGGGAATCCAACTTAACCAACGATACTCAACTCAACTTTAGATTGAGTTACTCTAAGTAAACTTCTTCAATTATCCAGGAATAACATAGAAAATATATTTAAAATTTGGTTATAGATAAATTTGAAATAGTAATCAGAAATAAAATAAAAGTTATTCCTAAATAAAAATAATTCCAAATTTAAAACCAGCATGGCCACTGCATCCGTGGACAAAGTGATGAATTAAATACATATTTAAAGTGTTTTCTAGAGGTTGGTAAGAATATTTTCTACCTGTTTTGGTGTTTGTATAAATAAGTAGTTATACTCATCACAAACCTAACCTGTAGCACTGTATATATGATGGCTATAAGATGCTTTTCCCTCAGACATACTACTGTTATTGTTAAACACATTTTTTACACTCGCAGTATTCCTAAAGTACGATAGTAGTAATTTTGTCCTGATGTTTCACCGTTTTAAATGCTTAAACAATTTTGCTTACTTTTCTATAATTACACAAAAACCAATGAATATAACTCCTTGTGTGAATACACATGTTTTGCACTTACTTGACAGAAGCAAGCATGTAAAAATGTGATGAGTATAATTTTTCAGGAACTTTAGGAACTCTCATTATTAGGTAAGAAACAATGTATACTAGTCAAAGGATTAAATAAAAATACGATGTAAGATACAATGATCAGAACAGAACATCCAAAGTAAGGACAACGGTTGCAGTAGCTGGCATGTAAAAATTTGGTGATTATAATTTTTCAGGAGCTTTAAGATTTCTCTCCATTAGTCAAGAAGCAATGTATACTACAGCCTGCTTCAAAATTATAAGACCGCTCAAAATTGCACCCTTTCTCGACAAAGACAATATTGAATATGAATTTCAAAGAAGGTGTATGAAACGAAATAATTTTGCAGTTTTGATTTAGCTTAGAAAAGAAAAAAAACAGATCGAATATTTTTTCGTGCCAAACGATTTTTCGAAATCATGGTGTTACAAAAATATAAGACCAATTTAGTTTTTCTAATAATGCAGACGATTTTTGTTTAACTTCGGAGTGTAACTGTAACCTTAACCTTCTGGAAAGGATGGAAGGAAGGAAAAAAGGCAGAAATTAAGAAATGCACTGTTTGATTCTTTGGATTATTAAAATGCCTCCTGTAAGTGATTTGTCTGAAGTAGATGTGTAAAATGTTTGGATCTACAGCGGAAAAGGAAAGTCGGAACGTGCAATAAGTAAGATTCTCAATCGTTCTAAAACTACGATTTACAATGTTTTGAGTAAAAAAGAATTGTATGGAAAGCAGAAATGATCTGGCCGCAAAAAGCAGTTATCAGCTCGTGATAACAGGCAAATTTTTAAGATTGCAATGAAAAACTACCAGTCCTCTCATAAAATAGCACAGCAGACAATTAAACAAGTGTCTCATGTAACTGTGTGGCGAAGTTTGAAGGTGAATGTTGATGTTAAACTTTGAAAATTAAGAAGCAAACCATGACTTCTTAAACTTCATAATGGAGCATATCTGAAGTGAGCAAATAATGTCAAGTCCTGGAACTCTACATGGAAAATTATAATATTTTCGGGAGAGAAAAAAATTAATTTAGATGGTCCGGACGGCAATAACTACTACTGGCATGACTCTCGTGAGTTCTTCAGTAGGCAGATGAGAGACGGTTCCGTATTGTGTGGGGCGCTTTCTCATATGCAGGAAATGCGATCTGCAAAGAGTTGATGGCGAAATGTACTCGAACAGTTATTAACGGATGTTATACGAAAGTCTTATATTCTTCGGACTGCTTTTAAGAGGGCCGAAGTGGAAGTTCCAACAAGATAATGCTCCCAGTCATGCATCTAAATCAACAAAAGCATGGTTCAAAAGTGAAAAGATTGATGTTATGTCTTGGCCGAGCCTTAGCCCTGATCTAAACCCCATGGAAAACATGTGGGGTTATTTGTCTCGCCAAATATACGAAAACAACAAAAAATATCATTCGGCATATGAATTAGAAGTTGCCATTATGGAGAAATAGGGCTATATTCCGTAATCCGTTCTTACAAATTTAATTAAATCGATGCCAGATCGTGTGTTTCAAGTATTCAGAAAAATGGTAGAGCAATAACTTACTAAATTAGGTAAAACTTTCTTTTTCCACTTGGGGTCTTATAATTTTGTAACAGGTATTTGTCCACTTTTTTGTTATATTGCTGTTATATTTTTTCTAAATGACGTTCAGGCAGGCTCTTGCAATTAAGAAAAAAAAACTTTCTGTAAAGTTCATGAGTAAAAAGTTAGCTCAAATAAACATACCTTAATCATACACATATATAACTTATACATACAACTTAAGCATATTCATACCTTAATCAAACTTTTTCATTGAAGTTCTCCGTTCACTAAATTTCAAGGCATAAAAAAGATCGATTCGTTTAATTCGTAAGTAATTCTAAGGAATAATTGCAAAATAACTTATATAAAAAGCAATTAATTCATTACTATTGCACAAAATTTCAGTTAGCATTGGTCCACGACGTATTTCAGTGCATGACATGTTTATCAAGAACACGATACTGTTTATCAAGTCAAGACACGATATATTTGGTAACATCATTCTAGTAGATCTAGCTCGTTCCATTCATGAAAAAAGATACTTTGAGTAATACTTTTGTATTTGAACGCCAATAGTCATTTATCTGCTGTAAGAATAACTTATTTCTCCGTTCATAACGCTTGGCGAGATTTTGGCGACGAATTTGGTGGAATGTCGCCAACATGGCGACTTTTTTAAATGTTGCTAAATTAACGAACTCGCCAAATGGATAAAAATATCGCTAAATCAATGAAAATGGCAACTCATTGACGAAAATTCAATATCTTAAAAAGAATATAAATACCTACTATAAAAATAATCTTTTTTTTTAAACTATAAAAGTAGTAAATTATTTGCATTATATAAGGGAAGTTATGTGTTGCCCACATCAGATTTTTTTTTATACAATTCGTCAAATAAAATATCGTATACATTTTTTATTTTTATAGAGTCGTTATCAAGATGCTTTTGAAACATCAGTTGAGTTTTAAATAGCATGAGTTTCAAGAAATAAAACAAAGTAATCATAAAAAGCTTTATTAGAGGAAAAACTTATTATAATATAAAAGTTGAATAATCATAATAAGAAAACAAATTTATTTAAGAAATATATGATAGCAAATGGTATATATACTTCATTTTCTACGGAAGCATTCCTCATAAGCATATTTCTTACAGTGATACGAATTTTCTGAGAAAAAAGCACTTCCGAGCGAAAAATGGAAATGCTTAGTGAATCCTCTGGAGTTTGATGCTGAATTTACATAAGTTACCATTTAATCTATATCTATAGTCAGGTCTGAGAAATATATGTTGCAAGGAAATTTTTTGAAACAAAGGTGGGAACTTTAGCGAATCTCCCTGCCCCCTCTCCTCCATATTCTCATCTCGAATTTATTGCTGAACCTATATCAGTCATCATCTAAGCTATATCTATTACAGATCCCGAGAAATAAATGTTCAAAGGTAGATATACAATTTTGAATCAAAAGTGGCACCTCCAGAATCGAAAGTGGAAATTTTTAGCGAGTCCCATAACACCCTAAAATTTGATGCTTGATCTACATTATCAGTAATTATCTAAGTCAATCCTATAGCCAATCCTGAGAAATATATGTTAAAAGAAATACTGCTGATCGCGAAAAAAATGAAATGGAAAAGAAACCGGAAGTAAACATTCTTAGTGAATCATCTAACCTGCTCACTAATTTGATGTTGAATCCATATCAGTTATCATCTAAGCTCTATCTATAGCATATCTTAGAAATATATGTTTCAAGTATAATGAAAATCTTTGAATCGGAATTGGAAATCCTTAGTGAACCCACAGCATGCATTTTCCTGAGAAATTTGATGCCGAATACAAGTCAATCAGCAGCTTTATCTATAACAGATATAGAGAAATAGATGCGTAGAAATTTTTTCCGCAAAAACAATAGAATAGCAAAACGTTTGCCACCAATAAGAATAATAATTGCAGAGGATATTAGGTTTTTATACATTTCATTAAGTTTTCATATCTTTTATTAATAAATAGTTAAAAAGCAGTTTAAGCGAGTTATTTTGTAAATATAATTTTTTTACTCAAAGTTTCGGAATAGAATCTGCAAAATCGGACTTTTTTCTAAACAGTATCTACCATTTCTAAAACAAATGTGAAAACTTTCGAATTTATGACTTATCTGACAGGGTAAAATAAAAAGCAAACTAAAAGTTTGAAAACATCATGCATTAGCAAAGAAATCTGAAAAGTCGCTATATTTAAGTGCATATATGGAAAAAAAATAATAAAGTACATTTTTGGGAAGAAGTTTTCAAAAGGCCTCAAAAACTTTTCCAAGCTTAATAGATAGACAAAAGACATTTTCAAGCAGACTAAAAATTGTTCGTTAGGAAAATTTGATATTTATGTATGCAATATCATGCTCATCTTATAACTGAAATGCGTTAGAGGTAAAATTGAAAAGCAAATTAATACAGTTAAACCTGTTTGGAACGGACCCTGTTGGACACGGAATACTGTAATATGCGGAAAATATTTTTTGCCCAGTCCAAAAATATAGGAAATTTATGTTATTTCTCACTGTGTGAAAAGGAACCTGCACAACGCGAAAACGGATGGCAAATGTAAAATATTTTATTAATAAAAGCATCTGTCGTAACGGACAAAAAATGGAAAAAATCAGCGATGTTTCAGTATGTAGATGCACAGAATTTAAGCAAAAATAAAGCGGTTTTAGGACGGATGCAACATAAAATATAAATTAAAAAGAACTTAAAAAATCACGATTTTGACACAAGATGGATGGCATTCATCATTTAAAGTCAAATATATTGTATTTTCGCTTTTTCAGAATATACATGCACAGAAATTAAGCAAAAATAAAGCGGTTTTATGACGGATACAACACTAAATATAAATTGAAAAGAACGTTAAAAATCACGATTTTGACACAAGATGGTGGGTCACGTGATCTTTTCATATGATATGGGTGCAGTTATATTTTAATTTTTATTTAAAAAACTACCGAATATATTTTGCTGAATTTCTTTTTATATTTTTTATGGGATAATTTGTACATTTCCTAAAACATTCGAAGCTATTTGTGAATTTTTAATTCGCTTGAAAAATGTTTGAAAAATTAGGTCCCATAGGGATCGATTTATTTCAATTTTTTTGCCCCGGGTCCACTCCAAAACTAATTGGGTGATGTTATTCATTTATATTCTCATAGGTTCCACAGATCGTCTGAACAACATACTAAAATTTTATTTTGATAAAGTCATTTTTACGGCAGTTATTGTGCTAACGGACAGACAGACATAAGGTACAAAGTCATAAACACTTTTCAACTATGTTGTAAAGTGTTAATAAAAATCGTCTGAAGTATAAACAAATTAGATAGTATTCCGTTGCTAAGCAGTATAATATAAGTTTATTTCAAATACATTTTCGGAAAATAATCATATGTTATTGCTATGGAAGGTTTATTTTTGTGTTTTTTATTAGTATCTCAACAGCTCCTGGTCCTAAAAACTTAAAACATGGACGGAGTTACTAGAGAACAACCATAATGTATTTAAGAAAAAAAAATCCGTCTAAAACTGTGGATTTGTATGCAGACAGACTTGTGCACAGACAGATAAAAAGGCAGACATGCAGACAAACAAACAAACAAACAAACTTCCAATTATACATATTTATATATATATAGATCTTTATACACGCAGCTTTATTAAAAATGTATCAAACACACGGCGATATTTTAAATTTATATTGACCTTAGATTAATCTATATAAATTATGAGATTCTACCACCGTATGATTCATCTCATCCTGTCTGTCTAACGCCATACTTACTTTTACATCCAACAACATTAGTAGTGGTGTTTGATCACTTCTGGAATAAATTCTTATACTTTATACCCGTTAACTTCAGATGAGTGTTATATGACTGTATGAGGGTTAACGGGTATAAAGTATAAGAATTTATTCCAGAAGTGATCAAACACCACTAAGAATTTATAACCCCTAACCTAATAGGAGATGAAGTCCTTAAACTTACTATAAGTATTAATAAATTTTATACTTACTCAGACTGAAGATCTTCTGACGATGTTATTATCAAACAACCGATATCTTCACCCTCTTATACCTCCGATAAAGATACGTCACATCCTCAATGTGGAGAAATGTTTTTCTAATCTATTTTTGAAAAGCGGGAGGCAGACTGGCGATATCCTTAGAACGGTTTTTCTCTCTTTTTAAAACTGTTTAAATACTACTACTACCGAATATATATTTTAAAAAGATACTAGATCTCGAGATGTGAGGGTGCTCCTCTCATTTTATTATTATTAGTATTTGAACAATGTTTAAACTAAAACATCCGAGTTCGTGTTTGATCGTAGGACCTTCTCAATCGGGAAAAACCTCTCTCGTTCTAAAAATGATTAAAAACAAAATTTATGAGTCTGAAATTCAGAGAATCAAATGGTGTTATTTATATACAGCTCCATGGTTTTTGGATGAACCAAACATTGAATTCATTCGAGGTGTACCAGAAACATTTGAAAATGGAGATTTGATAATCATTGATGATCTGATGCATGATTTGAATGAAAGAATTGCTATCATGTTCACAGCCGCATCACATCATTGTAATATGAGCATTATTTTAATATTGCAAAATTTATTTCCGCGAATAAAAGTTATGAGAGATATTAGCTTAAATGCTCATTACATAATATTATTTAAAAATGCTAGAGACACCGGTCAGATTAATTGTTTGGGTCGGCAACTATATCCGCAAAAGACCAAATATTTTCTGGATGCCTATATAAAAGCCACAAGAGAGTTGTACAAATATTTAGTTATCGATTTGCATCCTCAGACAACAGAGGAATATCGTTTACGTGAAAATCTTTTTCCCAGTTCTGAGGGGATCTATTGGATATATCAACCACAATGAAAAATTTGAAAAAGAACTATCATTTTCTGCATGTGTTGGCAAAATCTACACCTTTACAGAAACGTGCATTATTGAAAACGGCGAATCATTCACAAGTGTCAGCAGTGTGTGAAATTTTGTTTAAATATTTTAGCCGGAAATCTTCCTATAAATATAACAAGATTGGAAAAGTATAAACATATTATGCGAAAACTTGCAAAGCGGTCACTTGGTGTTCAGAGTAAAAAAAAATTCTGTTAACGAACCAGGTTGGTGGATTTTTACCGGCGATAGCTCCAATCATATTGTCAGCATTAGCAGGGGTTGTCGGTCGTGTTATAGGGAACAAAATTGTTAAAGAATAAAAACACAGATGATAAGAAATACCCACGATAACATTATAATTGTATATAAATTATATTAAAATTACTGTGATATATTTTGATTAAGTGATAAAAATATTGACAAAATTGTGGGGGGTTAATTTTTGTTGATATCATGGCTAGGAAAATGGCTCTCATTCCAGAAGAATTAATGTCTTCCCATCATTCTCAGAGACCTGAATTACGGGTAGAAGATGAAATAACTGCTTTATTGGAACGTGAAAAGCTGCCTAATGATATGAAAGTAAAACTCTTGGGTCAGCTTGTTATGAGATATCAAAAAATGATGCATATCCCTCCAGACCCTATATCCGTCCGCATCGCAAATGATCAGTTTTCTCAGGTTAACCATCCGATTGAAATACAGGACCATGAAATAAAACCCAAAGAGGAAAAAGAAGATATGGTTTTGAAAGATATCTTGATATCTGCACCAAAGAAATATGCCAAATTTGTTCCCCTGATTATGGAGAAACTGAAAACTAGACAATATACCTGGAACAATCTTGGTGAAATAACACGTGACAATGTTCCTATAAAAGGATCGAGAATGGTAGATTTTTTTGGATATATCTTTCGAAATACAAAATCACAAATAGAACCAACACATTTTAATGTGTTTTTAAAAGCATTGCGAGAAATCAATATCCCAAATTCATGGATTGAAAATAAGACTGTATTAGAACAAATAAAAAAGAAGGCGTCAAGTGATCGAGACGATGACGACGTATTTTTAAGCGGAGATCGGTATATATCACCTGCAAATGAGAGAATAGTAACTAGGAAAAAGGATCAACGGATCGCTAGAGAACGACAATTATCCAAGAAACGAGGATTAAGGAGTCAAGCCGTTTTTCCGACTGCTTCCAGAGAAACTCCATGGAGATCGAGAAGCCAATCACCACGAAAAAAGTGGCTAGAATATTAGAAAAATATTATTACAACATTGAAAATCCTGCATCATTTGGAGGAATATTAAAATTGTCTAAAGCAACTGGAATACCACCCAAAAAAATAAGAAATTGGTTAATAACGCAAGATGTGTATACTCTGCATAAACCAGTGAGATATAAATTTAAACGTCGAAAGGTTTTATCATATGGTATTGGAGAACTCATCCAATGCGACTTGGTGGAAATGATGAAGTTTTCCAAATACAACAAAGGAATCAAATATCTACTTGTTGCAATAGATGTGTTCTCTAAGTATGGGTATGTAATTCCAATTAAAAGAAAAAATGCTGAGTGTTTGGTTGATGGTTTTAAAAATCTATTTAAACAGATGAAAACCCATCCTCATCTTATTCAAACAGACAGGGGTAAAGAGTTCTATAATAAACAGGTACAGCAGTTGTTTCAGAAAAATAATATCCATCATTATTCTTCTCACAGCGAGTATAAAGCTAGTGTGGTCGAACGCTTCAACCGAACGTTAAAATCGAAGTTATATAGAATATTCACATATCGGAATTCCTATAAATATCTAGATGTTTTAAAGGATGTCTTAAAAAGCTACAACACCACCAAACACAATAGTATCGGATTAGCACCCGTTGAAGTTAGACCAGAATTAGAACCGTTAATTTTTCAAAAGCTATATGGTTATAGAATAGAGTCAAAATATAAATTTAATATTGGTGAGCAAGTGAGAATATCGAAAACGAGAAAAGTATTTCAAAGAGGGTATTTACCTAATTGGACTGATGAGATCTTCATTGTGCATAAACAGTATCCCACAACTCCTCCTACCTATGTCTTAAAAGATTTGAAAGATATGATTTTAAAAGGAAGGTTCTATGAAGAGGAAATTCAAACAGTTGTGAAAACCACACATGATTTTTGGAGAGTGGAAAAAATTTTGAAAACGAAAGGAACAGGTGAAAATAGAGAGTTTTACATAAAGTGGAAAGGATTTGACAATCGCTTCAACTCTTGGGTCAAAGCATCATGGATGAAATCCTAACAGACTTCTATGTGACATTACCCAGCAATTCTAGCATGGGTTACTTTCCTCAAAACACGCAGGCATCATATAGAACAAAATTATCATCGGCGTTAGTGTTATCAGGTCGATGGGAGGTAGGATTATCAGAAATTTTCATACCAAGAAACTGGTTTAATATAGCAGGCCATAACAATAGTTATAAAATTGAAATGATAAAAGAAGAAAATTTACCGTCTAACATAATGCAATATGACATAGAATTACCTCATGAGATAGGACCAAATATCAATGATTTTTGGGTGAACATCAATCGCGAAATTGAAAAAATCGTGAATATTCAACCAAGTATACGATTCGCAACGGATGAAATCAATACAAATATTATAGTTGAAATATCTAAGGGGTTTGAAATATTGATAGGAAAAATTAACGGATCGAAATTATTGTATATGTTGCATTTACCGGAGGAAGATATTGTTATAACAAAATCAAGTGTGTTTAAGTTTAGACGGTGGTCACAATCTCTTAATGGTCAATCATTTGCAATTATTAACAGAAATCCCAAACATATATCGACACATATTATCCTATTAACTCGTATAAAAAATAATAATAATAATAACGATAAATTTGATGAGAGGGTTTTTAATATAATAAATGACAATATAGCAATATTAGAACTACAAAATTATTTAAAATTTATTTATGAACCTATAAGAAATGAACTGGAAATTGTGGTATCTGATTATGCTGAATTATGTATGACAAAAGAGTTTGCTAGATCGTTTTTACAAAAAATAAATTTAAGAGAGGATACCGTAGTAAAAGGAACAGCAAAATATGTTGTAAACCCTCTAATTGATACAATAGCAGGAGAGTTAATCAAATTAGAAATTAAAGAATATTATAAAACAAAAACACATACCACACATTCAGAATATTTAACTTTAAACGAAGGGATGTACAAGAATGCGGATCATTTGTTTCAAGAATTTAAATATGTGAAACTCAGACAATTACCAAATTTAAAAGTACATTTGCACATACCGCCAAAATGTGAAATGATGTTTGACAAAGGATTAGCAGATCTATTGGGTTTTACTAGAAATATCAGTTTTAAAACCGGTGATTATGTCAGTGATTATCCTATAGAATTAGATGCTGGAATAACCGAAATATTTGTGTATACTGATCTAATAGCTCCACACCATGTAGGTGATTCATTTTCACCAGTCCTTCGTGCTATTCCTTGTGTAAACGAGAAAGGAGATCAGATTGTGAATCACTATGATGTACCTGTTTATTTTCCCGTGCGCAAAAATTTTGTTGAAACTATTGAAATAGAACTTAAAACAAGTTCGGGCAACAACATTGTATTTATGGGAGGGAAAACTTTTGTGATGCTTTCCTTCAGACGCAAAAAGCTATAAATTCATCGTCATAAATTTTGGTTCATCATTCTGTATGTAACCATGCACTTAAACACCAAAGATTGTGAAGCGTATTATTGCAATCAAGTGGGAGGTGGAGGACCTTATTTTCAGGGTATCCCACACCAACGAGGTTATGGATTTTTCGGTGATTTGGGTCGATACCTCACACCGTTGGCTATTAAAGCCTCACGATATTTAGGAGGACGATTATTAGATACTGGAAAAAATGTCTTAGCAGATGTGGCGTCTGGAAGCTCGTTTAGAGATGCAACCCGCAATAGATTTGGTGAAACTTCTACAAAAATAGGGATTGATCGTCAACTAGGGATTGATTCGTCTACGTTTTTAGAAATACATCCAGTGGCTTCCCTAACAGATACAACACCTCTAGAGTTTTATATTAGCGGAAATGGAGAACACTATTTGAATTTATCTCACACAATTTTACATCTCCAAGTAAAAGTTATAAAGAAAAACGGATCGAATCTGGTTGATGCAGATGATGTTGCTCCTATTAATTATTTTTTAAATACTATGTTTTCAGAATGTGCTGTGTTTTTAAATGATAAACAAATAGCTTCACAAGCAAATTATGGTTATCGTGCTTTGTTAGAAAGTTTGCTGTTTTCATCAAAATCATCACAAGAGACTATGTATAGAGCTGGTTTGTTTCATAAGGATACCTCTTCGAAACATGATGATGTGAAGAAAAGCGGAGCAAACGAAGGATATAAGAACAGACAATTAGCATGCGAAAAAAGCGATGTTATGGATCTTATAGGAACGTTGCATTTCGATTTAGCAACACAACCGAAATTATTAATAAACGGTGTTAATGTCCGCATAAAATTGCAACGAAACAAAGACATATTTTCTTTAATGTCTGAAAATGATTCATTTAAAGTTGTAATTCAGTCAGCGAGTCTGTATGTAAGAAAAGTCTGTGTTGCTTCATCTATCATGCTAGCTCATGAAAAAGCGTTGGAAAAAGGGGTAGTGAAATTAGCTATCCGACGAATTGAAGTAAAAGCTTTTGCATTATCAAGTGGTTTACAATCATCCACAATAGCTAATGCTTTCATTGGCCAGTTACCCACACGGTTAATTCTAGGATTTGTATCCAATGATAGTTATAACGGAAACATAAAAAAAAAAACCTTCAATTTCTTGCATTATAACTTAAATTATTTGACAGTCTTAAATGGTGGTTTGATGATACCAGCAAAACCATTTCAACCTAATTTTAATAATAATACCTATGCAAGGTGTTATCTAAGTTTGTTTACGGATTTAAATCGATATCATAATTCTCAAAACATAAATATTAATTATTTGGAATATAAAGACGGTTATACGCTATATTGTGTGGATTTGACTCCTGATCTCGCTGCAAATGACACACATACCAGTGTCAATAAAACCGGAAATATTGCTCTAGATATGAAATTTGCAACACCCCTTCCTGAAACTGTTACGTTGATTGTTTTTGCAGAAAATCGCAATACTATCGAACTAGATAAATCAAGAAGCGTGTTCACCGATTATTAAACAGCTGTTATTATATAAAAAAAAAAAAACATTTTTCGCACGTAACGCAATACAAAAATGAACACAATTTCACTGTGTAGATTGGCATGTAGTGATTACAGGTTAAAGAATGGATTTGCAGGGGTTTATGCATCTGATAGTTTACCACATGGAAAAACTCATTTTAAATCATTTATTGTAAACTTAGATCCAAGAACATTATCAGGTAGTCATTGGATTACTATATATTTTCATAATAATATAGCATACTACTTTGATAGTTATGGAATACCTCCACGAAATAAACACATGGTTTCTTTTATGAAAAAAAATTCTAACGTTATTAAATACAACCATATATGTTTTCAAGATGATCGGACAACAACTTGCGGGTTGTTTTGTTTATACTTCCTTTTTCAAAGTTCACGTCAATTACAAATGTATCATCTGCATATTAGACACAGAGACAAAAACGAAAAGTTTGTCAAGATGTTTGTGAAAAATAATTTTTTCCTATCAACATGTTGTCACACCTTCCATGCAAAGGAACAGACCTGTGTACCACTTTTAAACATGATATCTAGATAATCACATCAATTACTTCACTAGATCTACAATGGAGCGGTATGGATTCTTGCTCTCTGATTCAGAACTAGGAAATTTTATATATGTGCACCCATCACTTTTCAAAAACTTATATAACTGTATGCAATCAGCAATAGAATGGAAATCTAGTGAACAACGATTTTATTTCAAAATCTTAAATAACTGTGATATAATAAATTGCATTCATAAAAGACAGCATGATAAGAAATTTGGATATGTATTTCTATGTGAAGATTGTTTAGCTAACCAGTATTTAATATGTTCATGGTCACAAAACTTTTATAATGATCTGTTGGAGTGTGTTGCTGGTGAAAAGAATCGACATATCGATGGAATTGATGTAACTGATTTCAGAAATAATAAGAAAAAAATTGGATATTTTTTTATATTGAATAATGATGAACTTGTTGCTGAATTACATGCATACACCAATATACCATAATATTTTGTCTTCTATCAATAGTTTGGAAACATGTTTAGAAACAATATTGATGTAATTTCACACATCCTACGCGATGTGATATGTTTTTCTCTGTAATATTGTGTTTATTAAAATAATAAATATATTTTAACATATGTATGTTTCATTTTTTAAAATCTATATAATTTCACATACTAATAACACACAATATATATATATATATATATATATATATATATATATATATATATATATATATATATATATATATATATATATATATATATATATATTCATTTTAAAGAAACAACTTTAATCAACTATTAATTATTCTGTTTAAAAATAAGCCAGAACAGACAACGATGTTAAGAAATGGTAAAAACGATATTATTAGTAATTATATATATATATATTTTGTGGAAATATAGAGCCTTCTTAAAGAAACACTTCCAAGAAAGGAGAATATTATTGAAAAAGGATGTTTTCACTGCAAGTTCTTCAGAAGTTTATTATTAGTATGAGAGAAAGTATATAACCTCAGTGTTAGAGATCAGTTCTAACATACAACATGGTTGTATTAGAAAAAGTGGTGTTCATCTCATCAGGAATATCCCTAATTTTCGGAGGGATTTTCATCATTTACTCGGTTGCTATAGAGTAAAATATCGGTAAGTTAATTTTTTATTTTTACAATCAGTTTAATAGAGAGAGAAGAAGATCTTGATCAGATAAAGGTAAGATGATAGTTGTAGGGTCATAAGGCAGAATAGGAGATGAAGTTCTCGCACCGGTACCTCAAGTGGTTAGACTCTCGTCTGGTTAGTCAAAGATCTATGGTTCAATTCCGGTTGGATGTATGAAGGTTAAAATTTTAAATTATCTGTTATTGGATTATGCTGTGAATTTTTTTATTTTTACAATCACTTCAAAAGTTTGAGAGAGAGAGAGAGAGAGGAAGATCTCGATCAGATAAAGGTAAGATGATAGTTGTGGGTATAAAGCAGAATAGGAGATGAAGTTCTCACACCACTACCTCAAGTGGTTAGAGCGTTGTCTGGCTAGTCGGAGATCCCTGGTTCGATTCCCGGTTGGGAAAGTGACTCCTTTACATAACAGTCTAATTGTTCTTTTTATCAAATTGTATGTTTAACAAAGATGTATCAAATCCTATAATATAGATATATGAAGATTAAAATTTTAAATTATCTTTTATTGGATTATGTTGTGAATGGAAAAATTTATAATGAAAGATTATTTATATTTTATATTTGCAGGAATAGGAATAGGACAATATTAAAAAACGAAAGAAAATCGGTAAGTGGAAATCAGATTGTTAAGATTTGAAATACAATCTCTTCTTTAACTTTAGAAAAAAACCGCTAAATGGTTTTTTTTTTCATTATGCCTTGTTTTTTTTTCTTGTGTTTCTATTGTGAGAAATATGTTGGTTTTCATTGTAAACAAACTTACATCTGATTTTCACTTACAGGTAGTTATTTGTTAATATTGAATGATAAGGAACATGAAAAAAAAAATGAATTCATTTACAAGTAAGTATCCTAAAACTAGTAATCATAATGTTTACATGTGAACGTAAAAATAATTTTCTGATAGTTTCCAGCTTCTTTTTTAGATTTTGATCATATTATTGGAGAAGAACATGAAAAAACATTGAAGAGAAAAAGAAACGATGGTATCTTCAAGAAAGAAAAGAACCCGAGAAAGAATTTACCTGAACCATCTGACTGTTATAATGAGACAGATTCTGTTTTATCAAACGGTATTATAACATTGTATTGTTATTTTTTTCCAAGATTTAAAAGACAATTCATGTAGAAGTAAAAAAATTATTTCATTATTTTTCAAATTATCTACTATTTTTTAGATGTAACTGGAACACAACAAGCACCAATAAAGGAAATGAAAATAAAGAAAAGGAAACACTCCGTAAAAGAATTCGAAATCACACCTTCAATTTCAAGTCATCCATCTCATGATCCAGAACCTCAACCTGCATCCAAATATGATGTGGTGTTGAGTCACGATAGCGAAGGTAAAAAATTGATTCCTGATTATTCCGTTTACTTAGGTAACGGTCTCAGTATTCAAATAAAAGAATTCAGGAAATCGAATTATATATGTCTAACCCGCGAATATGAAAGTGTTGTGAAAAATCGGTTTAATATTCCTATAACTGCATTAGACAATCTTATAAAAGGAATGCAATTTATTATTTCATTTATAAAATCTTGTGATAAATAACCTTATTATTCCTGTTATTTCTCATCTTTTGATTTATATGTTTTATTTGAAGGAATACTCATTTCAGAATTATGTTCAAACATTTCGTACCGATTTGGAAAATTATTCTGATCCATTAACTGCGTTAATAGATAATAAAAATGAAATTTTTAACTTATTAAATAATAGCATATCTTTAAGAATACGTTTTATTATATGTGAATGTGTTGAATTCATTAAATATTGAAAATATAGAAAAAAATGAATATATAAAACAAGAATTTTATTTTTCATCATTTTGCGAAAGATTATTATCACAATATCAAATAGATGAAAAAATAGATAACGCTATCAAAAAAATAATATCTTCAATTGAAAACTTTTTACGATTAGGTAGTGGGTGGATCATTAATGATATTAAATATATTGAGGTGCATTTAGGGTTATATAGTGAACCAAACGGAGGGTGTGGGTTTGTAATACTACCAAAAATATTGAAAGCTAAAAAATGTGTCATCCATGTTAAAAATTCTGATCTAAAGTGTTTTTTATATTCTGTTTTAGCTGGAATATTTCCTATGATAAATAATAAATCCAACCCTACTTCATTTAAAAAATATTTAAAATATTTAGATTTCAATTTTCTTAATTACCCTGTTAAAATAACTCAAATACCCGAATTTGAAAGAAAGAATAATCTTAAAATTAACGTCTATGGGTATGAAAATAATCTATTCCCGATATATATTAGTAAAATTAAAAATAAGAAAGAAATAGATTTGATGTTATATAAAAATCATTATTTTTTTATTTCTAATTTCAACAGATTGCTATGCGTGAAAAATGGATTACATTTTCATTGTAAAAATTGCCTTTCATCATTTCAAAGAAAAGATACTTTAAACACCCATCAATTATTTGTTTAGAGAACAAACCCGAACGCATAAGAATGCCAAAAGACGGTGAAAACTTTATGAGATTTAAATCATTTCAAAAATTATTGAAAACAAATTTTGTGATTTATGCAGATTTTGAAAGTTTGATCATACCTCTCGAAACAGTATTCCCTTCACAAAAACAAAGTTATACAGTTAAAACTCAAGTCCATGAACCTATCTGCTATGCATTGTTTATTATAACTGATGATAAAAAAATTGTTTATCATAAATATTATAGAGGTGGTGATTGTGTGGAAAATTTTCTTACAACTTTGCAAAAAATAGAGAATACTTTATCTAACTATCTGCAAAGAAATGTTCCAATGATCGATTCTGATTTTCCAAAAAGTTCGAAATGTTATATTTGCGGTAAACAGTTTAAAACAGGAGATATAATTTCTAGAGACCATAACCATATAACGGGACGATTTAACGGATTATGTCACTCCTCCCCATGCAATTTAAATTTACAAATATCGCATTTTATACCTGTTGTTATTCATAATTTAACTGGATATGATTCTCATTTGATTTTTAAAAAGATTTCAAACAGATTTGCCAAAAATATTCGTGTTATACCAATAAACAATGAAAAATTTACTACCTTCACAATTGACCGATTAAAATTTTTAGATAGTTATAATTTTTCAAGTTCACCTCTATCAAAGCTGGTTGATACTTTAAATATATCAGATTATAATTTCCCCATTTTTAATGAATTCTTCCCCTCAAAAAAGAAATATCAGTTATTAAGAAGAAAATGTGTTTTTCCTTATTCATATTTAAATAGTGAAATAAAATTAAATGGTGTTGAACTCCCCTCTAAAAAATGTTTTTTCAATGATCTCACAAACGAGCACATGACTGATGAAGAATATATGTTTGCGAAAAAAATTTGGAAAAAATTTAAATGTAAAACTTTTGAAGATTATCTTAAATTATATTTATTTTGTGATTGTATACTATTAGCAGAAGTGTTTGAAAGTTTTAGAGATATCACTATGAAAATCTATAATTTAGAAGCATTGGAATTCATATCAGCAGCCGATTTAACTTGGAGTGCAGGACTTAAAATGACAGATTGCACCCTTGAACTCATTAAAGACGTAGATATGTACCTGTTACTTGAACATGGAATACGAGGAGGGGTGTGTATGGTTGGTAAAAGATTCAGCGAAGCAAATAATATTTATATTCCAAAAACATATAACCCTGATTTAGAAGAAAAATACATAATATCTTTAGATGTGACTAACCTTTACGGATATGTTATGTCGAGTTATTTACCAATAGGGAATTTTAAATGGTTGAGTTCTAAGGAAATAGAACAATTTAATATATTTAAAGTTACACCCGATTCAGATATCGGATATATATTAGAAGTAGACTTATCCTATCCAGAATCCTTACACGATGAACATGAATCTTTTCCTTTGGCAGCGGAACACGTTGAAGTTACTTATGATGATTTATCACCATATCAAAAACATTTATTACATCAGTTTAATTTAAAGTTTAATAAAACAAAAAAGCTTATTCCAAATTTAAACGATAAAAAAAGTTATGTAGTTCATTATTTGAACTTACAATTTTATTTAAAACAGGGAATGATTTTAAAACAAATTCATAGAATAGTTTCCTTTCGCCAAACACCATGGTTGAAACCCTATATCGAATTGAATAATAACGAACGCAAGAAGGCGAAAGGAAACTTTTTTAAAATTTTTTTCAAATTAATGAATAACGCATTTTTTGGTCGTACGTTATTAAATGTTAGAAAACTAAGAAACGTTTCAATCGGTATTACCGAAAAAGAATGCAAAAAACACTTACAAAGTTCGTGTTTAGATTATTTTCAACCGATTAACGAACATTGTGTTTTATTTAAAAAAAAACGTAGTACTTTATGTTTAAATAAACCGATTTATATTGGATTTACTGTATTGGAATTAAGCAAACTTCACATGCATCGAATTTACTATGAAGTTTTTAAAAAATATTACAATGATAAAGTCACATTATTATATACAGACACTGATAGTCTGTGTTTAGAAATAAAAACTCATGATATTTATGAAGATATGGCAACAGAACTCCCTAATATCTTCGATTTTTCGAATTATGAACAAGATCATTTCTTGTATAATACTGCGAACTATATGCGGTTAGGGTTTTTAAAAGATGAAACAAGAGGTTTAGCGATTAAAGAGTTTTGTGGTTTGAAACCAAAAATGTATTCATATATTTTTGGAACGGAATGTAAAAAAACAGCAAAAGGAATAAAAACTAGTGTTTTGAAAACTCTTCAACATGATAATTTTATCAAAACATTACGAAATGATGATTTATTACGAAATAAACAATCTCAAATTATTAGTAAAAATCATGAGTTGTGTACTGTTAACCTAAATAAAATTTCGTTAAGTAGTTTCTATGATAAGAAATATATATTAGATGATAAAATTACATGTTTGTCTTACGGACATTATATGATAAAAAGTATAAAACAGGAAGAATAATTTTCAATTAAACTACACGGAATTAAAATACTTGATCTCACACTACATGAGAGAAATACACAAATCATGATTTTTAGTTTTAGTGATAATTTTTATAAATAATTTTTTTTATCTTTTTAAAGTATATGTTTTTAACTATATATCTTTTTAAAGTATATGTTTTTAACTATATATATTTTTAAACTATATGTTTATCTTTTTAACTATATATCTTATGAACATTTTAATAAGATAGATGAAAGAAGTCAGAATGTGATGAACTCTTCTAGTCAAATGGAATGACTATATTTTGTATGTTATAAATAATGTGTTAACAAAAAATAAATGGTGTTTTTATTTTATATGGTGTGTAGTGTATATTATTCAAATAATTAAAAGGTTAAAAACTTAACAATTTGAAATGATGTGGTGATAACTTAGACATCAAAATAGAAACACGAAAGGCTGTGCAAATATCAATCTACATGTGAGAGCCTTGGTCGATGACTTCTTTGGTTCTAAAATAATCATTTCCTTTCAGATAACTCGCAGGAAGTTTATGCATACTAACACGAAATTCGTAATCGTATTTCTTCTATGATAAGAATATATCTAAAATTGTATCAGGGTTGATGAATAGAGTTCGAGTGAAAAACGAGATTATTTCTGTATTAACAAAAAACACAACTATTTATAAAATGGAAATACATTTCTCTAGAAAACGAGTTATCAAAATACATTATCGATCTGTATATAAGAATTTACTCTTAGTTACCATTTAATCATCATGAATCAACATGGTAGTAGTTGTAGGGAGGCAGATTGGATGATATTCTACGGGGTATACATTTCACCAAAGTTGTATTAGTG
The DNA here is from genome assembly GCA_951213105.1 of Amaurobius ferox. Taxonomy (NCBI): domain Eukaryota; kingdom Metazoa; phylum Arthropoda; class Arachnida; order Araneae; family Amaurobiidae; genus Amaurobius; species Amaurobius ferox. The sequence goes on from OX578149.1 coordinate 63,936,117, forward strand.
AATGGTTCAGAATAAAATTCAGCTGTCCTGTCTGCAGACGCACACCAATTAATATGATGAGAGGGAGGAGATAGATATATGATTTAAGATGTATGACGATGTATTCAACGAATACATCTAAAAACACAATCATGAGATGTACATTCAGAACATTAAAGGTTAGGGGGTTATAAACTGTTACACATTATTTCCTGCTAACCCTCATACAGTCATATAACACTCATCTGAAGTTAACGGGTATAAAGTATAAGAATTTAAATACTTATAGTAGGTTTAAGGACTTCATCTCCTATTAGGTTAGGGGTTATAAATTCTTAGTGGTGTTTGATCACTTCTGGAATAAATTCTTATACTTTGTACCCGTTAACCCTCATACAGTCATATAACACTCATCTGAAGTTAACGGGTATAAAGTATAAGAATTTATTCCAGAAGTGATCAAACACCACTACTAACATTATTAAGTCATCCATGTAGAATAAAATAAGAATTGACTTACATTGTCTAATGGACCGATGACAGTTTATCAAAACTGTGTCAAAAAGAAAAAAAATCTGAAAAGTGTTAAAGAAATCTTGCCTCGAGCCATTGGTATGTGATGAGTTTAATTGACCATTAAACGTCGATAACTTTCTCTGTTCAATGTGTGATGTTGTCTATAGTAATTGCAATGTCATTTTCTTCTTACGGTGTGTAGCTTTGTATCGATTTTCTGTTTTAGAGAGTTAACATTTGCAAGGTGGGTACTGTTTTACTCACGTGCATTTGTTTCCAATTTTGTAATAATTTAGAAATGCAAGAAAGAGATTATTGTATTCTGTTGAAAATTGCTTTTCACCGTATAGTAAAAGAAATAATAATATACTGTTCTACATGTATCACAATAATTATTGGAATGAAAGAAAAAACGTGTATTTTTTTTTTCGGATTTTGCACTCAAGACATTTCCTTACATTTTTTTCAAAAATTATTTAAAAGTTTCTTTATTCTAGTTCTCAACCACTTAGTAACATTGATGGAAATGGAAATCGCATATTTGGTCTAATTTAAAATAGTGCGGTACCATTAACATCCATGATTGAGTTTAAATTATTAATTTTTTGCATACACTATATCTCACCATTATTGTTCTGAAAATTATTATTATTTTCAATAGGAAATAATGCTATAAAAGTCTTGAAATTCAAATATTTTCATTTTAATCATAAGTATTACTACTGGAAATCCCATCTCGATACAGTTTGCACATAATGTATTTATGCATAAACGAAACCCATGCACTGGAGTTATCATGTGATCGCTTTAGACACACACACACACACGCGCAAACACACATACACACACACGCGCGCGCGCTCGCGCTCGAGCGCGCTTGGACTTATTTTTCAGAAATGTTCGAAATGTGTTCAGGATGTCTTAAAAAACTTTCTTGCAAAATTTATGTGACACGCTGTCACTGTAACGAAATGTATTTCAAAGCATAAGAGCTATTTTCTCTGTCAAAAAGTCAAGAATTAATGGCAATTAGCCCCCGGATAATTACGACATTATGTAGAATTTTATAGCAAATAAACGGTATTCGTAAAAAATAACAATTTTAAGTGCTGATTTTGGCGCAAGGGACGTAAAACGTCCCAAACTGGAGTACATGAAAAAATCATGTGGTACTTGGTACTTAGCAAATTATTTAATTTATTATATTATTAGGATAAAAATATCTATAATTACATATATTTAATAATTTTTGCAATTAAATAAAAACGTCAACAAGCACGAATATCCGTTGTAACCCGGGATTTAGTATGCTAACCGCTGAATAAGCGCTCGATAAGTAAATAATATTGATAACATCATTCAATTAAATCCCCCGAAACACAATTACATTTTGTCCATTTTAAAAATTCTACATTAAAATCTTCGACTTTTATATATATAATTTTCGACTGCAACTTTTAATTTTACACATATTTAGCTTTCCTTAAAAAAAAAAAAAAAAAAAAAAAAAAACAGATTCTGGGTAAAAAAAAAAACTATCGGGGTAAATAGTGCTTTGAGGATGTATAGGATACATCGATTTGGAGCTTTTCGCTGGATTGTTTATGAAAGTCCTGCGAATAACTAAAAAAAATATTTAAAATCCATTTAATTTTTAAAATTTTTGAAAGTTTTATGCAGTTTCGCGAATAGTTTGCTAAATTTAAAATTAAATAAAATTAAATAAATAAAATACGGTAAACACCCTGTGAAGTTTTAGGCTAACTAATAGCATTGAAATAGGTGGGGTATATACAGGGTGTCCCAAAAAGTTTGAAACCTGCTTTAATTCTTTACATGTTGGAGATAAACGGTATATATACAGGGTGTCCCAAAAAGATTGAAACCTGCTTTAATTCTTTACACGTTGGAGATAAATGTGCAATGGAAATTGCAAAAATGTTTAAAGTTATGTAGGAAATAAGACTACGTTAATGAAATATTCTTTTCACCAATTTTCAAAAAGTTACACTTTTTAAATTTTTATACTACCCACTTAGACACATTTGGTCAATCAGATTTTTTTTTTATTTTTAATACAAAAAGATCAATAAAAAACCCCGCATATCTGTATCTTTAAAATCAACTGAATTATGATAAAGAAAATATCTGAGATATGCCACTTTTCCGTGACATGTGAAAGGCTGTTTCATCAGTGAGAATAGGGATCATATACAAATTGACGATGGATATTGTTTCAAAAATACGTTAAAATTTTTATCACAAATGCATTAAAATAAATCATTACACAGACAGATATTATATAAAGCAACGGTACTCACTACGCGGTTGGGTATCCAATGTATTATCATCCAGGTTTTTTTTTTTTTTTTTTTTTTTGTGATATGCCACAAATTTACATTTCTAATTTGATATATGGTACCCATTCACAATGTTCAATTTTCAATTAAATATAACTTGCTCAATTTTAAAGAAACAGATATGCGTGTTTTTAATAATCTTGTTGCATTAAAAATAATAATTTTCTGATTGACCAAATTTGTGTAAGGGGGTCGTATAAAAATTTAAAAAGTGTAACTTTTTGAAAATGAATGACAGGACTATTTCATTAACGTAGTCTTATTTCCCATCTTATTTTCAAGAGTTTTTGCAATTTACATTGCCCACTTATCTCCAACAGGTAAATAATTAATTCAATCATTTTTGGGACACTTGTATTCGAGGGAATGTCAAAAATTATCCTCACGTTTTTTTCAATTTATTTACACATATATAGGACTTGAACAAGTACGTCATTTTTCTACATCTCCTTCCTCTTCGATGCACTTGGTCCAACGGTCCACAAGCTTGCGTATTTAAGATGAAGATTCTCTTTTCGTCGCCCAACTATTTATACACCCCTTCCCGCACTTTCCTCTAGAAGCGGTGCATAAATGGAAACTTTTTTTTCAGCGTTTTCTTGTAATTAAAATGTGCAATATCTCTATATTAAAATAAAGTAGTTGAAGCTGCCGCCGTCGCTGTTTGACAAATTTCTCGTTTCTCGAGGTTCTTTGTTTTGTATCGCAAAAACTATTGCATATAAAAATATGAAATTTGGTACACTTGTAGAAAAAGCTTTGGAAATACGCTATAATATTTTTTTTTATATATATATTATAGTTTAAAAAATATTTAATGTCAAAGACAAAGTATTTGAGCTGCGAGTTCGCGTCCTGGATAGACTAACAATAACAAGGCGACGAATTTTTGCAGGCAGGTACCTACATGAGTGAATATTTGCAGGACTGAGCCCATTTTTTTAATTACGATGTAGTTTTTGAGATATTTTACTTTTTATGCACTTCTGAAGTGAACTTTTTTTTTCGTATCGGCTCGTCTAGCGAATTCTCTGTCTCGTACCGTAAAAACCATAACATACAAAAATATGAAATTTGGTACATTTATAGAGAAATAATAGGGTAACACGATGAAATAAACCATTTATCGATTTAAACTTTAGTTTGGCATAAAACAGTTCGCGAAGAGAGCTCGTGATCAAGGAATCCAGTTTTTGGTTTCTCTGGGCTAAGAAGAATCCCTGCTTTTATCTCCTGCGGGAAATAGACAGGGATAGAAAATAGTAGAATTCGATAGTAGAATTTTTAGGAAAGATTGATATGAAGCGAGTGCAGTGATGATGAGGCAAAGCCTCCCGAAGGGGTTGTGCGAGCCGAGCGAGGAGAGGGCAGAGCCACCCCTAGTTGTAAATAATAGCATATACAATTTCAGTCAAAAGAAGTAAGGCAGTTAGTACATTTTGTTATTCTTAGTGATTAGCTCAACTAATTTAATGTTAAATGGTTTATAATTTTTATGTTCGTGATTTCCCGTGCTTAAATTGAAAAACAACTTTAATGTTACCTTACCATCTATTTTACGTTACTCCCCTTCATAAACTGTGCCCTTATAGTATGCATCATTTCTTCCCCTTGTGGTGGCCCAGGATAATAATCACAAGACAAATCGCAAATTTACTGCATTGGATATTAAGTTGTCTTCCTAAATTAAGTTTTGATTAAGCAATTAAGACCTTCAGTCTATTTTATTTACATTTTTTTATTTACGTTAATCTGTGCATAAAAGCATCGACTCAATGTACTTACAAACGCATATTACGATAGCTGTGCATTAGGTAGGCGCATAAGTGAAAACCGATACATTCCTTTACCTTGCGGACAGATTCAGGAACTTAATCTGAAAAGTTTAAAAAGGAACATACTTTGACTGCAATAAATCAGATAATTGTAAAAAAATGATTAAAACTGCTGCAGTTTCAAATTCGTATATTTTCCCGTTTGTTTGATCGCATTTTTACTTTCACAACATGCTATAATGAATAGGGAAAGTATTGTAAGTCAAAAATTAGAATTTTTTCGATGAAATAGAACAATGCTTTTATTATATAAAACGATATTCTGATTCGAAAATTCGGAATGTGATAAAAAGTGGATGATTTCGTTAACGAATATGACACTAAGCGAATTATTCTTCTTGCCTTATAGCCTTAAAGTGCCGATTCTAATAAATTGTATCAAACACATGGAATGATGTCGAATTCTTATCGAACTCTGCCTAATCAATATTAATTTTGAACGTATACCGCTTGTGATTCATTCCATTTTGTCATCTTGCTCAACACTTACTTTTCTTCCTCCAGATATTATTAAGTAATCCACATGAAATAAAATAAGAACTGACTTTCATTTTCTAATAGACCGATAAAAGTTTACCAAATCTGTGCCGAAAGAAAAATTTGAAATGTGTTAAAGAAATATTTTCCTGTGCCTTCGTCATGGGATAAAATTAATTGACCATTAACCGCCGATATCTTTGATCAATGTTTAATTTTGTGTGCAGTAATTTCAATGTTATATTTCCTTTCTAGAATGAGTAAATATAAATTATCCAGTTTCTGTTTTAAAGATAAGTCTTGTCTGTTAACATCAACAAAGAAGGTTATATTTTAATCGCTGTTATTCGTTTCCATTTTTAATGTCTTTGAAATGCCAGATGAATTGTTTATCAATAAAAATATGAATATACGCGTTTCTTCCAAGAAATGCTAATCATAAGTGTTCACAAAGTGATAAATATGTCATCTGAATATGACTTTAGCAACAAATTATAAAATTTCGATTTGTTTGAAAACAGTATACGTATGAGACAGCTTTCTATTATATTTACTCTACAGATAATTTAGGTATCATTATAAGTACAAGAATTCAAAATTAAAATGTCTTTAGGTATAAGCTCTGAATGCGTTGTACTATTTTTATAAGTAATGTGTAATGATGATCAATAGCACATTATATCTTAGCCACGCGTATGTTTTTGCTTCAGGTCAACCCAAGTTGTCAGACGTTCTTTTAAATGCTATGCTTATCATGTAGAGCCATCAGCACACCACTTTTACTAAAAAAAAACCAAGCAAACATTTTTTCGTGCTTTTCTCAGCTGGCTAGTTGTGAGTTTAAGGCTCACTTGCGGACATGGATGTTGTGGTGTTCATTAAAGGCGTAGGGTGTTCCGCTCCTCCTGGTGTGCCGGGGTAACGTCATATGATGGCAAAATTAATAACGACACGGTCACTAAATATAGAGAGAATAATTGGCTGAATATATGCGTGGTCAATTAAAAATAACTCGAAGTATTAAATGAACTTTGATTTTGTGCCAATCTTACTAGACAACTAAAAATATGGTTAGCACCCATTAATTGATATAGTTCATATATTACAGTTTTAATCATTAAAAAATAATATTTTATTGAATAAAACCTATGATTCTTGCAAGTTATTCTTGATTTTGCATAAATATAACTTACACATTGTAGGGATATTAAACTCTATATTTCTTGGAACACGACTTATTATGAATTGTGTTAACCGATTTATGGGAGAAACTAATTATGCGACATTGACTTACAATTGGATGGTAATTAAATTATATGATAATTTCATCTTTGACGTCATAATTTTAAAAAATGCAATATCTCAAGTACCTAGAATACAAAATTTAAATAAGGAAATTATTTATTTAAAATATTGGTAATCATATTTATTTTTTCAATAAATTTCATTCAAATCTTCAAAATAGTCTAAATTATTTCAGTTTGAATTAATAAACTTCCTGTGATTAACGATTAGAATTTTCAAACTTCTATTCGAATAATTCAATGAGTTAAAGTAATATATGTCATATTCATAGTCTGAAAGACGACAGACAAGTACACTAACATATTTAAAAATAAAACTTCAACTTTATTAAAACGCAGTAAATAAATTTTAAAATGTATCAACTTATTAACAAATCTTATTGGTTTTGAAACCGGTTAACATTTTTTTCTACTTTACATGCTGTGCACTAATAAAGTTTCTATTTTCAGTTTCATTCTTACAGCAGTTTGAGTGATGTTTTTTGTTTCAAGAAAAACAAGAAAAACAATATTTTTGCAGACAAGCATAACAATATATGTTTTTGTACACAAGCACAACAATACTTTTATACATAAAAATAACTATATTTAAGAAATGCAGCAACATATTTTTAAAACAAGATTAACATTTTTTAACAAGCATAACAATATTTTTGTATACTAGCATAATTCAAAAACAGCTGATTTGTTTTCAAAGAAAGCTTTCATGCTTCGAAATCAGAGTCGAATCTTCGACCCTCTTATTATTTTCTCCCATTTTTTGTATTCTGTATTTTAGAGAAAGAAAATATACCTTAATACGAAATAAATGGGGATAAATATAAAATAGGCAATAGATTTTCAAGCGGAAGAATTGAAATGGGAGGTATTTACCAGATAATTCGATTGAGATAAAATTAAGAAACATTCAAAACAGTAGAATGCAAGAAGATATCTAAAAAGTAAAAATAGATAAATTATAAAAAAAATCAAGCGTATGATCCATGAATCCTTAGAAATTGAAACTTTAGACACTTTTTTCGAGAGTTATTCTCTTTTGATCAGAAATTTCAGAACTTCAGCTTGATTAATACAGCCGTGTTTACTAGTTTTGCTTACACCTCCTATTAATTTCACGTGAACTGGTCTATTGTCAACATGACAGCTGCGTTTTCGGCTACCGTAGCACGTAGAGAGATGAATTTTAGCACATAGTCTCATCTCGTGAAAAATGTTCGTCTGTTAAACTGTGACGTCATTACGTTTCATCATTAAGTATATATTTGCGTATATCATGAATATGTTACTGCCATTTTATTCATTTTCTTTGCAAATTGCGGTTCAGTGCGTCCTATGTGTGTTCCCACTTCTAACGTTTCGGTCTGTGTATAAGTTTGTATGCCAATTATGGCACAAAAATGATAAGAGGGCTGATGAGGGGGAAAAACCAAATGCATTAATAAAAACTCAAAAGTAAAAAACAATTCTGAGAAAAAACACGTTTTTTAATGTTTTCCTATACAACAGAGCGTATGGGAAAAAAAGTAAATGAATTTTGAACAGGCACGATATTAAACCAGGATTGAGGATGTAATTGAGAATGTAGGCAGATTCAATTCAAAACAACATTATAAAAATCTTACTATCTTAATTTCCGAAAATGATATTATGAAATCTGTTGAAAGTATCCATCTGCCTACATCCTTGTTTTTTCCGTCAACAGTTTTGCACAATATCAATTTTGGATAATAAGATAATAAGATTTATATAGTGTTGTTTTATATTGAATCCCCATCCCCGATTTGGTTTAATTTCGTATGTGATTAAAATATATTTGCTGCTATTTATATAATTTATAGAATAAAGAAAATAAAAGGCAAACAATTTGCTTCAATATTGTGTGTGATTAAACTGTTTTACTACTCATACTTATTATATAATTTATATGGAAAAATAATATAAAATGTAAACAATTTGGTTCAATTTTGTGTGATATCAAAATTATTTACTACGTTTTATACAATTTGTACAGAAAAAATAATATAAAATTTATACGATTTGGTTCAATTTCATGTGTGATTAAAATGTATTTACTACTTTTTACATAAATTACATAGAATAAAGAATATAAAATTAAAACGATTGGATACAATTTCGCATGTGATTAAAATTTATTTACTTCATATTTTAGAATTTACATATAATAAATATCTATATAGAATTGTTTTCGATTAAATATGTTTACACACTCAATTTGGTTCAATTCCATGTGCGATTTAAATCTCGATTCTACTTTTCTATGCTTCACTGTTGTGTAGGGGTAGATATTGATAAACACGTTTTTTTATAATAAATTATTCTGAAATTGTTATTTTCGCATTCCATTGTGTCATTGCTTTACATTTAGTTCAGAAATACGCATTTTTTATTTGACACAGAAATATTTTTCAAATCATACCAAGCAAAAAGAAAAAACCCTGAAATTAATTTTAATAAAAACTTATTTGTAATTATGGATACTATATTTCTGATATAAATAGAATTGAAAAAACCCCTTTTCATATTATGCAGTAAACCGAAAACTAAAATTGGAGATTAATTGAGAAGAGTCATAAATCCTGAAGGTTAGAAAACCGATTCTTTCATGGTCAAAAATGTAATATATAAATTATCTTTCAAAGAATTGGGAAAATGTTTCTTCTCTAAGACAAGCATCTACGATAAAATTTTCGTAGTGAAAGTTCTTTACCAACCAGAAAAATGAATTTTCAACTTTTATATGTTAATGTCGCATTCCGTCGCAGTGCTCAAATTTTTGTGAAAATGGTAGACAATTTCTAATCCATCAAAGAAAACTTTTAGTGTATGCTTGTATCTATTTTAAGAGTGACTGAATCTTTTCAAATTAACGTATACAAACTCAAAGATGCGCGGGAAACAATCTACATAATTGAAAATTAAAGAATCTAATTATTTTTGTCTCTCTAGACCTCACTGAATCACAATTTTTGTCCGCATTTTGCACATTTATAGTATCGAACACTGAACAGAACCTAGCCTTGCCGCACTTTCCATGCTCTGGGGTAGGGAAAATGATTGACTCCTCGAAAAGTCTTTTCAGATTCTCCAGAAACTCTCTCGTGATCTATAGCAGCGGTTCCCAACATTTTTCATTAGCGAACCGCGGATGTAAAAAGAACAAGAAAATACTTCGCAAAATTGAAAATGGTATTCATATAATTTTAATATACTTATTACACTTTTAAAAAATAATTAACATATTTCATTGTTGGATTTGCTGCTGCGTTTGTGTATTTTTTTTTGAGTAGAGTGATAAATAATTTCCAAATGTACAGCTGTTAATCCACAAGGCAATATAAGACACAGAAATAAATACGACCGTTAAAACACAATGTAGGGTTTCTATTCAAGTGAAACCACACAATGGTTTGACCTGCTTCCCCTTGTTGCCAGTATACAGGAACTGTGATTGTGTCGCCTGCCATTTTCAAATACGCGCATGCGCACACGTGTTCGCATCGAAGTATTACGAAAAAGGAAATATTATAATAGAAAGTTGCTTAAGTACTTCTTTTTCATAACGTATAAATATTACATTTGTCTCAGATTTTACTTTTTTGAGAAAAGATAAAAATAGGGTAAATCAGGGATAGAAGGCGCACCTTTTTCTAAATCAATATTCTGAGACCCATGGTGCACAAAATGTCGCCAAGTTGATAAAATCTCGCCAAATTTGTCGTCAGTGTCAAGCAACTGGAATCTTCAATTAATAACAATTTGTGCCTGTAGACGCTGTTTTTCAGCACCGATATATTTAACGTAGGAAAAGGGTTATCAGGTATTTATAATAATATACATTTTACTTATCAACGTAAATGATAATTTCTTGTAAAAAATTTAAACTCTTCGTACATTTACCCAGTTAAACAGTTAAAAAACCGATAGTTTTTTATCCGCTTACTAAAATATATAGGGTAAATCCGGGATAGATGCCAAACTTTCCTTTAAAGCAATTTTCTGAATCCATGGTGCACAAGCAAGAAACTTATATATTCGAAATAATTTACTTACATTTAGAAAACATATGTATAAGGATAAAATAAATTATAAAACGCTCAATAAGTAATTATAATTTACTTTGTAAACCCCTTCACTGCGATATCTCTCGTCAGGTGTTACACCTCACTGCAAGGAAGATTCTTCACTTTTAACATAAGTGGATTTTAATAGACGTACCAAGTATTTATCCTCAAAAAATGTGTATCTTTAAATATAAAAAAGATAGAACAATTGAAATTGCAATTTTGTAAAATATAAAAAATTGACTAAATTCGAAAAATGTTTGCTTTCTTATTTTAAACTCAGTTTAAGAATACAAGCAACGCATATAAACGAATGACATTAATGTACAACGGAGTAGGGTGAAAATCGACTTCACGCAAATATGAAAATTTTAGTTATTTTTTGAGTGTACCCATTCCTGCGGGAGAGATGCCACACCTCACGTCTTCCAGACCTTGAATTTAAACACTGAGAAATCACAATAAAAACACTCTACATGAAGACGCCACATTTAGTGCGTGACTTCCCTTTCAAATGATTTTCACCACAAATATGATTAAAAATTTAAATTAAACGAAACTCCACAACTGTTTATAACATCCGTCATTTTGCTTGTCCTAAAATTTTTGGAGTTTACTTTCATCTGCATTTTCCTGGTTTAATAACCATGCCTTTACATATGACAATAGATTTCAACTATCAGTTTGCAAACCTAAAATCTTTATAAGCATTGTTTAAGAAACTGGTTCTGATTTAAAATTAAATACCAGAAATAGAATAAAATTAAATTTATTTATAATTTAACTACACTGTTAATAAATTAGCTATATCAGTTACGTCCTCATCTGGAATTGTTAAAGTAGCATCGCCTCTACATCTGCTGGCTATGCAATGAATGAAATTTAATAGAGATATAAAATGGTATTACTCTTTGGCGGTTGTTGTGTGTAAATGGGTAGCTAGAAGTATTTTCGTTCATATTTCAATGGTTTGAATTTATAAAACTTTCTGACATCTATGGTCAGAAGTATTCAACTGAAATTGGAGCGTTACAAAAATGTAAACACATAGATGCTTATTTCTACGAACAAAAATAGATAAAAATATAAACAATTTATAATTACTTTGTCGAAAATGGAGTATCAATTAGGAATATATGAAAATAATGTTAATACTTTAAACTATTTTTTTTCCAAAACAATAAATCGTTTTTGTCCGATAGAATTTTTGCTTCACTTTGTTTACTTTCACTCGAAATATCTTCTAAACTATAAAGGATAACTGTAAACTATAAGCGACAAATGTGTGGAAATGGAAAATCAGTTTCTAGATTAATAAATTGTTTTTGTACAGCTTTTATAGTGTTGAGGAATCATTTTGACAAAATAAACTTTTTTTTCTAATTTTCCGTTTTTTAAATTTGTAATGCATATATTTCTAAAACAGAAGTGAACTATAGATATAAAGCAGTTGCCAGAAGTTAGGGATAAAAATTTTCTTGCTCTTTAGGTGTTTTGTAGGGATTATATAGTTAAAAGTCCGTTCTATCTCGATACAGTTTGCACATAATGTATCTATGCATAAAAAACCTATGTCCTGGAGCTATCATGTGATCGCTTCACACACACACACACACACCTTCCGAGAGGTTGGTGGTAAGGACGGGTACAGTCCCCGTGGATGCCTCCCCCCACTGCATTCAGGTCCAAATTGGGTGACTCTTCCCGGCCATTCAAACAGTAACCTTACGCCTTTCTTGTAGGTCGGACGATCTGGGAATATATTTCAAAGCATAAAAGCTATTTTCTCTGTCAAAAAGTCAAGAAGCAATGGCAATTAGCCCCCAGATAATTGCGACATTATGTAGAATTTTATAGCGAATGAAAGGTATTAGAAAAAAATAACAACGTTAAGTGCTAATGTTGGTGCATGTAACGTTGTGTTTCCCAAACTGGAGTACATGAAAAAATCATCCGGTACTTGGTACTTGGCAAATTATTTAATTTATTATTTTATTAGGATAAAAACATTTATAATTACATACATTTAATAGTTTTTCCAATTAAATAAAAACGTCAGCAAGCACGAATATCCGGTGTTACCAGGGATTTAGTATGCGAACCGCTGAATAAGCCCCCAACGCGCAAATAATATTTATAACATCATTCAATTAAATCCCCCGATACGGAATTATATTTTGTCCATTTTAAAAATTCTACATTAAAATTTTCGACTTTCATTTTTAAAATTTTCGACTGCAACTTTTATAATTTTCCTCTTATTTAGCTTTCCTTAAAAAAAATAGCCAGATTCTAGATTAAAAGCTATCGGAGTAAATAGTGCTTTGAGGGTGTATAGTTTTTGTCGATTTGGAGGTTTTCTCTGGATTGTTTATGAAATTATTTTGGAATATCTAAAAAAAAATATTTAAAATCCATTTAATTTTTTAATTTTCGAAAGTTTTATGCAGTTTCGCGTATAGTTTGCTAAATTTGAAATTAAATAAATAAAATACAGTAAAAACCCCGTGAAGTTTTAGGTTAACTAATAGCTTTGAAGTAAGCAGTGTATATACAAGGTGTCCCAATAAGATTGAAACGCGCTTTAATTCTTTACATGTTGGAGATAAGTGGGCAACGCGAATTGCAAAAATGTTGAAATTAAGGTACGAAATAAGACTACGTTAATGAAATATTCCTGCAACCAATTGTCAAAAAGTTACACTTTTTACATTTTTATGCGACCCCCTTAGATAAATTTGGTCAATGAGATATTTTTATTCTCAATTCAACAAGATCATTAAAAAACCTGCATATCTGTATCTTTAAAATCAACTGAATTATGATAAAGGAAAAAATCTGACTTATGCCACTTTTCCGTAACATGTGAAAGGCTGTTTCATCAGTGAAAATAGGAATCATAAACAAGTTCACGTTGGAAATTGTTTCAAACATACGTTAATATGTGTCAAACATTTTATCACAAATGCATCTGAATAAAGCATTACACAGACAGAGATTACATAAAGCAGCTGTACTCACTACGCGTTTGGGTATCCTATGTATTATCATCCAGTTTTATATTTTTTTGTGATGTGTCACAAATTTACATTTCTATTTTGATATATGGTCCCGATTCACAATATTCAATTCTCATTTAAATATAACTCGCTCAATTTTAAGGATGCACATATGTGAGTTTTTAATGATCTTGTTGCATTAAAAATAAAAAAATTTCTGATTGACCCAATTTGTCTAAGGGGTTCGTATAAAAATTTAAAAAGTGTAACTTTTTGAAAAAGAATGGGAGGACTATTTCATTAACGTAGTCTTATTTCCTACCTTACTTTCAACATTTTTGTAATATACATTGCCCACTTGTCTCCAACAGGTAAAGAATTAAAGCTAGTTTCAATCTATTTGGGACACCCTGTATACGAGGGAATCTAAAAAATTATAAGCACTTCTTTTTTCAATCTATTTACACATATGTAGAAGTTGAACAAGTACGTAATTTTTCTCCTTCAAGTACAGTTAACATCAAGTACAGTTAACATTCAAGTACAGTTAACTCCTTCAAGTACAGTTAAAGTCAAGTACAGTACAATTAACATCTCTTTCCTCTTCGATGCACTTGGTCCAACGGTCCACAAGCTTGCGTATATCCTCCAAGATGAAGATTCTCGGATCGTCGCCCAAATATTTATACACCGCTTCCCGCACTTTCCGCGGGAAGAGGTGCATAAATGGTGACTTTTATTTCAGTGTTTTCTTGTAATTAAAAATTGCAATCTCTTTATATTAAAAAAAAATTTGCTGACTCTGACGCCGCCGTTGTTTGATAAATTTCTCGTTTCTCGAGGTTATTTGTTTCGTGTCGCAAAAACTATTGCATATAAAAATATGAAATTTGGAACACTTGTAGAAAATGCTTTGGGGAATACGCTGAAATAAACTGTTTTTTGATATATATTATAGTTAAAAAATATTTAATGCCAAAGACAAAATATTTGAACTGTGAGTTCGCGTCCTGGATACACTAACAATAGCAAGACGACGAATTTTTGCAGGCAGATACCTACATGGGTGAATTATTGTAGAACGGAGCCCCTTTTTTTTACTTTCGATGTAGTTTTTGAGATATTTTACTTTTTATGCACTTCTGAAGTGAACTTTTCTTTTCGTATCGGCACGTCTAGCGAATTCTCTGTCTCGTACCGTAAAAACTATAACATACAAAAATATGAAATTTTGTACATTTTTAGAGGAATAAGAGAATGTCACGATAAATTATAGCGTTTATCGATTTAAGCTTTAGTTTAGAATGAAATAGCTCGCGAAGCGAGCTCATGATTAAGGAATCCAGTTTTTGGATTCCCTGGGTTAAGAAAAATTCCTGCTTTTCCCTCCTGCGGAAAATAGGCAGGGATAGAAAACATATTTTCGATAGTACAATTTTTAGGAAAGATAGATATGAAGCGAGCGCAACGAGTAAGAGGCAGATCCCCCTAGTTGTAAATAATAGCAAATAGAATTTCAGGCAAAAGTAGTAAGGCAGTTAGTACATTTTGTTATTCTTAGTGACTAGGTCTAATTTAAGGCTCCTTAATGACTTGACCTAATTAATTTTCTCTCAGGCCTAATTTAATGCTAAATGGTTTATAACTTTTATGTTCTTGATTTCCCGTGCTTAAATTGAACATAACTGTAATGTGCCCCTACTGCCAGCTATTTTACGTTATTCCCTTCATAAATTGCTTTTGCTGACTGAGCCACTAAGCTTCATGACCCCTATGGTATACCATGGTCCGTAGAATATCTTATATATTAATATTATATTAACCTTGATGGTATATATCATTTCGCCCCCTTGTGGTGGCCCAGGATAATATTCACAAGACAAATCGCAGTTTACTGCATTGGATATTAAGCTGTCTTCATAAATGAGGTTTTGATTACGCAAATAAGACCTTGATTTAATTTACATCCTTTTTTATTTACGTTAGTTTGTGCATAAAAAACATTGACTCAGTGCAGTTACAGACGCATATTACGGTCGCTGTGCAGTAAGTAGGCGCAGTGAAAACCGATACATCCCTTTACCTTACGGACAGTTTTGATTAACGGACAAATTCAGGAACTTAATCTACAAAGTTTAAAAGGAAACATACTTTGACTGCAATAATTCGGATAATTGTAAAAAAAAAATTATTAAAACTACTGCAGTTTTAAATTCGTATATTTTCCCGTTTTCTTGATTGCATTTTTACTTTCCCTATAGGCTATAATGTATAGGGAAAGTATCGTACTCCAAAAATTCGAATATTTTCGACGGAAGAGAACGACGCTTTTATTATATAAAACGATATTCCTATTCGAAAATTCGGAATGTGACAAAATGTGGAATATTTCGTTAACGAATATGACACTAAGCGAATTAGACTTCTTCCGTCATATCCTTAAAGTGCCGATTCTATTAAATTGTATCAAACACATAGAATGATTTCAAATTCCTATCGAACTTTGTCTAATCAATATTAATTTAGAACGTATACTGCTTGTGATTGATTCCATTTTGTCATCTTGCTCAACACTTACTTTTCTTCCTCAAGACATTATTAAGTCATCCACATAAAATAAAATAAGAACTGACTTTCATTGTCTAATGGACCGATAGAAGTTTACCAAATCTGTGCCAAAAGAAAACTCTGAAAAGTGTTAACGAAATCTCTTCCTGTGCCTTCGTCATGGGATAAACTTAATTGGCCAGTAACCGTCGATAACTTTGTTCAATGTGTGATTTTGTGTGCAGTAATTGCAATGTTTTATTTCCTTCCTAGAATGTGTAAATATAAATTATCCAGTTTCTGTTTTAAAGATAAGCCATATCTGTTAACATCAGCAATAATATTTTAATCGTTGTTATTCGTTTCCATTTTTAATGTTTTAGATATGCAAGATGAATTGTTTATTAGAAAAAATATAAATTTACGCGTTTCTTCCAAGAAATGCTAATCTTAAGTGTTCGCAAAATGAAAAATATGTCATCTGCATATTACTTTAGCAGTAAATTATAAAATTTCGATTTATTTGAAAACAGTATACGTTTGACGCTCTATCCAGCTTTCTATTATATTCACTCTACAGATAATTAACTATCATTATATGTACAAGAATTCAAAATTAAAATGTCCTTGGGTATAAGCTCTGAATGCGTTGTGCTATTTTTGTAAGTTATGTGTAATGATGATCAGTATGTGAGCAAATACACATTAGAACTTAGCCACACGTATTTTTTTGCCTCAGGTCAACCCAAGTTGTTAGACGTTCTTTTAAATGCTATGCTTATCATGTAGAGTCTTCAGAACACCACTTTTACTCAAGAAAAACAAGCAAGCATCTTTTCATGTTTTTCTCGGCTGTCTGGTTGTGAGTTTAAGGCTCACCTGCGGACATGGATGGTGTGGTGTTCATTAAAGGCGTAGGGATTTCCGCTCCTTCTGGTGCGCCGGGGCAACGTCAGAATGGTAAAATGATTCACGATTCGGTCACTAAAAATGGGTTCAAATGATTGGCCGAATATATGCGTGGCCAATTAAAATGAAACTCGAAGTACTAAATTAACTTTAATTTTGCGCAAATCCTGCTTGACATCTAAACATATGGTTAGCATCCATTAATTGATACAGTTCATATATTACAGTTTTAATCATTGCAAAATAATATGTTATTGAATAAAACCTGTGATTCTTGCACGTTATTCTTGATTTTGCAAAAATATAACTTGCTCACTGTAGGGAAATTAAACTCTGTACTTCTTGGAGCAAGACTTATTATGGATTATGTTAACCAGTTTATGGGAGAAACTAATTATGTGACATTGACTTATAATTGGATGGTAATTAAATTATATGTCTATGTCATTTTTGACGTAATAATTTTTTAAAAATGCAACATCTCAAGAATTTGGAATACAAAATTTAAATAAGGAATTTATTTATTTAAAATATTGGTAATCATATTTATTTTTTCAATACATATCATTCAAATCTTCAAAATATTCTAAACAGTTTGAATCAATCAACTTCCTGTGATTACCGATTAAAATATTTAATCGGGAATCGAATAATTCAATGAGTTCAAGTGATATATGTCATATCCATAATCTGGCAGACGACAGACAAGTACACTAACATATCTAAAAATAAAACTTCATTAAAACGCAGTATATAAAGTTTAAAAATTATCAGCAGTTTGAGTGATATTTTTTTTGTACACAGATATAACAGTGTTTATAAAGCTTAACAATATTTGTGTACACAAGCATAACAATGGTTTTGTACACAATCATAACTATGTTTGAAAATCACAACAATAGTTTTGTACACAAGAAAAACTATGTTTAAGAAATGCAACAATATATTTTGTAAACAAGATTAACAATGTTTAACAAGCATAACAATATTTTTGTACACAAGCATAACAATACTTTTTGTACACAAGCATAATCAAAAAACTGTTGATTTGTATTCAAAGATACTCTTTTTTCAGAGAAAGATTTGATGCTTGAAAATCAAAGTCGAATATTCGACTCTCTTATTATTTTCTCCCGTTTTTTACTTTGCCTGCAATACATGTTAATGTATAGGAACAGCATTGGAATCATGCCGAAAATCGCAACTCGAGTTTTCGACGGATTTACATGTTTCGAGACTTCTGGAATACGAAAAAACTATTTTTAGCGTGACGTCTGTGTATGTGTCTGTCTGTCTGTGTGTGTATTTGTCTGTCCAATGTATGTATAATGGACCGAATTTCATAAAATTTAGTAGGTAAGTCACTTGGGTGAGACCCTGGTGCTGATTAGTTTCTTGTAGGATTCATAGAGAGAGAACCCGCCTTTTTTTTGCGAAATGGCCAGCAAAAATTGCCTGTATCCACTGTAGCTGAAAAACTAATGGACCGAATTTCACAAAATTCGGTAAATAAGTCACATGTGGGTCACGTTTCGGAAAAAAATAACCTGTCTTTATTTGCAAAATGGCCCGCAAAAATCGTCAAAATCTAAAATAAAAAACCACGTTTGTCCAAATATATCCAGTAAATACTTGTTTTATACGTAAATTATAATGAAGAAAAATATAAGACCAACCCCATTACACTGGGACCAGCCGTTCTCGAGATATTTTAGTTTTTTCGTATTTTCTCTGAACCACCTTTGAAAATAAGTCTAGTTACCAAATGAGAACGACAATTGAATTAAAAATGAATTAAATTCAATAAAAATAAGGAAAACGTGGAAATAAGTCTGCAGAGAAAGTCATGTGCTGCCCACATCAGATTTTTGTATTCTGTGTTCTAGAGAAAGAAGAATTATTTTAATGCGAAATAAAGGGAGGAGAAATAAAAAATAGGCAACAGTTTTTCAAGATGAAGAATTGAAGGGGGAGGTATTTACCAGGTAATTCGATTTAGAGAAAATTAAGAAACATCCAAAACAGTACAGTTCAAGAACATATCTAAGAAGCAAAAATAGATAAAAAAAAGAAGCATATGATCCAAGAATCTTAAGAAACTGAAACTATAGGCACTTTTTTAGAGATTTATTCTCTTTTGGTCAGAAATATCAGAACTCCAGCTTGATTAATATAGCCGTGTTTACTATCTTTGCTTACACCTCCTATTAATTTCACGTGGACTCGTCTATTGGTCAACATGACGGCTGCGTTTTCGGCTACCATAGCACGTAGAGAGATGAATTTTAGCACATAGTTTTATCTCCTGAAAAATGTTCGTCTGTTAAATTGTGACGTCATTACGTTTCGTCGTTACGTGATTTACGTATACTATGAATATGCTTCTGCCCTTTTATTGTTTTCTTTGCGAATTACTGTTAAGTGCTTCCGATGTGTGTTCCCACTTCTAACGCGTAGGTAGGTCTGTGTATAAGTTTGTACGCCAATTTTGGCACAAAAATGATAAGAGGGCTGATGAGGGGGAAAAATACAAATTTATAAATAAAAACTCAAGTAAAAAACAATTCCGAGAAAAAACAAGTTTTTTAATGTTTTGCTATACAACAGAACGTATGGGAAAAAAGTAAATAAATTTTAATCACGCACGGAAATAATCCAGGATTGAGGATGTAAGCAGATTCAGTTCAAAACAATACTATATAAATCTTACTATCTTATTATCCAAAAATGATATTATGAAAATCTGTCGAAAGTATTCATTTGCTTACATCTTTGTTTTTTTCTTCGACAGTTTTGCACAATATTAATTTTGAATAATAAGATAATAAGATTTCATATAGTGCTGTTTTATACTGAATCTCCATCCTTGATTTGGTTCAATTTCGTGTGTGATTAAAATATATTTACTACTATTTATATAACTTATAGAATAACGAGTATAAATTTTAAACAACTTGCTTCAATTTTGTGTGCGATTAAATTTTTTTACTATTTACTATATAATTTATATGGAATAAAGAATATAAAATGTAAAAAATATGGTTCAATTTTGTGTGATTAAACTGTATTTACTACACTTTATACAATTTATACAGATTAAAGAATATAAAATTTATACGATTTGGTTCAATTTCATGTGTGATTAAAAGGTATTTAATACTTTTTATATAATTTACATAGAATAAAGAATATAAAATTTAACCGATTGGGTTCAATTTCGTATGTGATTACAATTTATTTACTACATATTATAGAATTTATATATAATAAATATTTACATAGAATTGTCTTCAATTAAATATGTTTACACACTCAGTTTGGTTCAATTTCATGTGTCATTAAAATCTATATTCTACTTTTCCATGCTTCACTGTTGTGTAGGGGGTAGATATTGATAAACACGTTTTTTTATAATAAATTATACTGTAATTCTAATTTTCGCATTTTCATTGTGCCATGGCTTTACATTTAGCTTAGAAAAACGCATTTTTCATTTCACACAGAGACATTTTTCAAATCATACCAAACAACAAAAAAAGAGAGATAATTATTTTTTAATAAAAACCAATTTGTAGGATACTATATTTCTGAAATAAATAGAATTAAATGAAACACTATTCTTATTATGCAGTAATAAAAATACTAAAACTGGAGATTAATTTAGAAGAGTCATAAATCCTAAAGGTTAGAAAAACGATTCTTTCAAGGTCAAAAATGTAATATATAATTTTTTTTTCAAAGAATTGGGAAAGTGTTTTCTTCTCTAAGACAAGCATCTTCGATAAAAATTTCGTAGTGAAAGTTCTTTACCAACCATAGAAATGTATTTTCAACTTTTATGTGCTATTTTCACAAAAGTTCTGTTGCAGTGCTCAAAGTTTGTATGAAAATGGCAGAAAACTTCTAATCCGTCAAAGAAAGATCTCAATGTATGAGTGTATCTATTTTAGGAGTGGCTGAATATTTTCAAATTAACGTACACAAGCTCTAAGACGAATGGCAGAGAATCTACATAATTGATCATTATTGTTGTCTCTCCAGACCTCATTGAAGCACAATTATTGCCCACTTTTTGCACACTTATAGTATCGAAAACGAAACAGAACCTAACGGTGCCGCACTTTCGACACCCTGGTGTAGGGAAAATGATTGAATTCTTGAAAAGTCTTTTCAGACTCTCCGGAAAATCTCCGGTGACCTATAACAGCGGTTCCCAAACTTTACCATTAGCGGACCGGGGATATAAACAGAACAAGAAAATATTTCGCAAAATTGAAAATGGTATTTATATAATTTTAATATACTTATTACACATTAGTAAACAGATTTATAAAATAATTAACACATTTCAATGTTGGATTTACTGCTGCTTTTGTGTATTTTTTTCAGTAGAGTAATAAATAATTTTTAAATGTACAGCCGTTAATCTTCAAGGCAATATACGACACAGAATTAAATACGACCGTTAAAACACAATGTAGGGCTTCTATGCAAGTGAAACCACACGATGTTTTGACCTGCTTCCTCTTGTTGGCAGTAAACAGGAACTGTGATTGGGTCGCCTGCCATTTTCAAATACGCGCATGCGCACATGTGTTCGCATCGAAGTGTTACGAAAAAGGAAAAATTATTATGGAAAGTTGTTTAAGTACTTATTTTTCATAACGTATAAATATTACATTTGTCTCAGATTTTACTTTTTTGAGAAAAGATAAAAATAGGGTAAATCAGGGATAGAAGGCGCACCTTTTTCTAAATCAATATTCTGAGACCCATGGTGCACAAAATGTCGCCAAGTTGATAAAATCTCGCCAAATTTGTCGTCAGTGTCAAGCAACTGGAATCTTCAATTAATAACAATTTGTGCCTGTAGACGCTGTTTTCAGCACCGAAATATTACTATTTCGGTGCAAAATATTAAGTATTCGTAAGAAAAGGGCTATCAAGTATTTATAACAATATAAATTTTATTTATCTACGTAAATTATAATTTCTTGTAAAAAATATAAACTCTTCGTATATTTACCCAGTTAAACAGTTAAATAACCGATGGTTTTTTAACTGGTTAATAAAATATATAGGGTTAATCCGGGATAGATGCCAAACTTTTCTTTAAATCAATATTCTGAAGTCCATGGTGCACAAACATGATACTTATGTATTTAAAATAGTTTATTTACATTTAGAAAACATATGTATTAGGATAAAATAAATTATAAAATACTGAATAAGTAATTATAATTTACTTTGTAAACCCCTTCATTGCGATATCTCTCGTCAGGTGTTACACCGCACTACAAGGAAGATTCTTCGCTTTTAACATAAATGGATTTTAATGGACATACCAAGTATATTTCCTCAAAAATTTGTATTTTTTTTATATAAACAAGATAGAAAAACTGAAATTGCAATTTTGTAAATTATAAAACATTGACTAAATTCGAAAAATGTTTGCTTTCTTATTTTAAACTCAGTTTAAGAATACAAGCAACGCATATAAACGAATAACATTAATGTACAACGAAGTAGGATGAAAATCGACTTGACACAAATATGAAAATTTTACTTATTTTTAAAAAACTTTTGAGTGGACCCATTTTCAACACCAGATGCCACAACTCACGGCTTCCAGACCTTGCATTTAAACACGGCGAAATCACAATAAAAACACTCTACACGAAGACGCCACATTTAGTGCGCGACCCCCCCTTTAAATGATTTTTACCACATATATGATTAAAAATGTAAATTAAACGAGACTCCACAAATGTTTATAACGTCCGTCATTATGCTTGTCCTAACATTTTTGAGTTTACTTTCATCTGCATTTTCTTGGTTTAAAAACCACGTCTTTACATTGAACCCTACGGGGCTTAATTTTTCAATCATTAAGAGGTGTTAAAATTCCTAAATTGCTTTGAAAATTTTAGGAAATATTCAAATAATCACGTAAAATATGTAAAAAAAAATTCAGCAAAATATGTTAAGTAGTTTTTAACACTTTACAACAAAGTTGAAAAGTGTTTATGACTTTGTTCATTCTGTCTGTCTGTCTGTCTGTCTGTCTGTCCGTTAGCACGATAACTGCCGTAAAAATGACTTAATCAAAATGAAATTTTAGTATGTTGTTCAGACGGTCTATAGGACCTATGGGAATATAAATGAATAATATCACCCAAATAGTTATGGATTGAACCCGGGTTGAAAAAATGGAATACACTGAGCCCTATGGGACCTAATTTTTCAAGCATTTTTTAAGCAGATTTGAAATTCACAAATTGCTTCGAAAATTTTAGACAATATTCAAATTGTGCCATAAAATATATAAAAAAAAATTCAGCGAAATATATTCAGTAGTTTTTTAAATAAAAATTAAAATAATAATAACACCTCTTATATGAAGCGATCACATGTCCATGATATGAAACGATCACATGGCCCACTTCAAAATGATATATGGCATCCATCTTGTGTCAAAATCGTGATTTTTAAAGTTCTTTTTAATTCATATTGAGTGTTGTATCAGTCCTAAAACTACTTTATTTTTGCCTAAATTCTGTGCATCTACATACTGAAACAACGCAATGACAATATATTTCAGTTTAAATGCTCTTCCAAATTTGATTATTTCTACTATTAAGCCTATTTTTCACCTATGTAAAATGTAAACAGCAAAATATGTACAATGAGTTGTATTAGAATCGCTGTAATTCTTTAACATAAAATCATTTAGTCCATGGAGTCTGCATGGCTGATATGAATGAAATATTCATTGATTTTAGAAAGAGAAGGTCGATAATTTTCGATGAAGTTTTACGCATAGAGTTTTACTTACTTGTAGCTCCATGGTCTTAATTTTTAAATAATATAAAATATTATAGTATTGTGATGAATGACATGAATGGGGGAATTATTTATGAATGAAATGTTGCTTTTATAGAGAGAGCCAGGCGTGTTATTTTTTAATGACGTCATTTGAATGAATTTCAGTTGTTTTCGATAAAGTTTTCAAATATAATAAATTATCGTAGTATTATGATAATTCTAAAATTATTACCGAGGAATGTATCACATTTTAGAGATGTTTAAACCAGGCAATTTATATTTTAATGCCGTCATTTGAATGAAGTTAATTTTTTTCGATGAAGGTTTAAGGTTTCAAATATAATAAATTAATGTAGTATTGTGATAAGTTTAAAAATATTACCGAGGAATGTATTGCATTTTAGACATGTTTAAATAAAATTGCATTGAAGTTGGAAAGTGTTTCATAATCAATGCTTTAAGCATGATTGATCTTTCTTGTTAAACCTAAAATCTTTATATGAATTATTTAAGAAACTGGTTATGATTTAAAATTAAGTACCAGAAATGGAATAAAATTTAAATGTATTTATTATTTAACTACACATCATACCTGCTTTTGTCAGTTTTTTCAATTTAAATTGTGTTAAAGTAGCATCGCCTCTACGTCTGCAGGCTATGCAATGGATGAAATTTAGTAGAGATGCAAAATGGTCTTACTCTTTGGCGGTTATTGTATGTAAATGGGTAGTTAGAAGTATTTTTGTTCATATTTCAACGGTTTGAATTTATAAATCTTTCAGAGATCTATGGTCGGAGGTATCCGACTGAAATCGGAGCGTTACAAAAATGTGAACACATGGATGCTTATTTCTACGAACAAAATTAGATAAAAATATAAACAATTTATAATTTTTTTGTCAAAAATGGGGTATCAGTAGGAATATATGGAAATAATGTTAATACTTTGAACTATTTTTTTCAAAAACAATAACTCGTTTTTGTCCGATAGAACTTTTGCTTCACTTTGTTTACTTTAACACGAAATATCTTCTAAACTATAAACGATAAATGCAAACAATAAGCGACAAAAGTGTGGAAATGGAAAATCAGTTTCTAGATTAATAATTTGTTTTTATACAGCTTTTAATTTATAGTGCTTGATGAATCCTTTTGACAAAATAATGCTTTTTTTATTTTCCATTTTATAAATTTGTAATGCATATATCTCGAAAACAGAAGTCAACTATAGATATAAAGCGGTTGTAAGAAGTTAAGGATGAACCTTTTCTTGCTCGTTGAGTGTTGTGTGGGGATTACACAGTTAAAAGTCCGTTTGATTATTTTTCAACGGTTTGAATTAATAAAATGTTTTGACATGAATTACGCTCGGGGAATCCAACTTAACCAACGATACTCAACTCAACTTTAGATTGAGTTACTCTAAGTAAATTTCTTCAATTATCCAGGAATAACATAGAAAATGTATTTAAAATTTGGTTATAGATAAATTTGAAATAGTAATCAGAAATAAAATAAAAGTTATTCCTAAATAAAAATAATTCTAAATTTAAAACCAGCATGGCCACTGCATCCGTGGACAAAGTGATGAACTAAATACATATTTAAAGTGTTTTCTAGAGGTTGGTAAGAATATTTTCTACCTGTTTTGGTGTTTGTATAAATAAGTAGTTATACTCAGCGCAAACCTAACCTGTAGCACTGTATATATGATGACTATAAGATGCTTTTCCCTCAGACATACTACTGTTATTGTTAAATACATTTTTTACACGCAGTATTCCTAAAGTACGGTAGTAGTAATTGTGTCCTGATGTTTCACCGTTTTAAATGTTTAAAAAATTTTGCTTACTTTTCAATAATTACACAAAAACCAATGAATATAACTCCTTGTGAGAATGCACATATTTTGCACTTACTTGACAGAAGCAAGCATGTAAAAATGTGATGAGTATAATTTTTTAGGAACTCTCATTATTAGGTAAGAAGCAATGTATACTAGTCAAAGGATTAAATAAAAATACGATGTAAGACCCAATGATCAGAACAGAACATCCAAAGTAAGGACAACGGTTGCAGTAGCTGGCATGTAAAAATTTGGTGATTATAATTTTTCAGGAGCTTTAAGATTTCTCTCCATTAGTCAAGAAGCAATGTATACCACAGCCTGTTTCAAAATTGCACCCTTTCTCGACAAAGACAATATTGAAAATGAATTTCAAAGAAGGAGTATGAAACGAAACAATTTTGCAGTGTTGATTTAGCTTAGAAAAAAAAACAGATCGAATGTCTTTGTCGTGCCAAACGATTTTTCGAAATCACGGTGTTACATAAATATAAGACCAATTTAGTTTTTCTAATAATGCAGACGATTTTTGTTTAACTTCGGAGTGTAACTGTAACCTTAACCATCTGGAAAGGATGGAAGGAAAGAAAAAAGGCAGAAATTAAGAAATGCACTGTTTGATTCTTTGGATTATTAAAATGCCTCCTGTAAGTGATTTGTCTGAAGTAGATGTGTAAAAAGTTTGGATCTACAGCGGAAAAGGAAAGTCGGAACGTGCAATAAGTAAGATTCTCAATCGTTCTAAAACGACGATTTACAATGTTTTGAGTAAAAAAGAATTGTATTGAAAGCAGAAAAGATCTGGCCGCAAAAAGCAGTTATCAGCTCGTGATAGCAGGCAAATTTTCAAGA
The DNA here is from genome assembly GCA_951213105.1 of Amaurobius ferox. Taxonomy (NCBI): domain Eukaryota; kingdom Metazoa; phylum Arthropoda; class Arachnida; order Araneae; family Amaurobiidae; genus Amaurobius; species Amaurobius ferox. The sequence continues at coordinate 63,962,648 of OX578149.1, forward strand.
TTGCAATGAAAAACTACCAGTCCTCTCGTAAAATAGCACAGCAGACAATTAAACAAGTGTCTCATGTAACTGTGTATCGAAGTTTGAAGGTGAATGTTGATGTTAAACTTTGAAAATTAAGAAGCAAACCATGACTTCTTAAACTTCATAATGGAGCATATTTGAAGTGAGCAAAGAATGTCAAGTCCTGGAACTCTACATGGAAAATTATAATATTTTCGGGAGAGAAAAAAATTAACTTAGATGGTCCGGACGGCAATAACTACTACTGGCATGACTCTCGTGAGTTCTTCAGTAGGCAGATGAGAGACAGTTCCGTATTGTGTGGGGCGCTTTCTCATATGCAGGAAATGCGATCTGCAAAGAGTTGATGGCGAAATGAACTCGAACAGTTATTAACGGATGTTATACGAAAGTCTTATATTCTTCAGACTACTTTTAAGAAGGCCGAAGTGGAAGTTCCAACAAGATAATGCTCCCAGTCATGCATCTAAATCAACAAAAGCATGGTTCAAAAGAGAAAAGATTGATGTTATGTCTTGGCCGAGCCTTAGTCCTGATCTAAACCCCATGGAAAACATGTGGGGTTATTTGTCTCGCCAAATATACGAAAACAACAAAAAATATCATTCGGCATATGAATCAGAAGTTGCCATTATGGAGAAATAGGGCTATATTCCGTCGTAATCCGTTCCTACAAATTTAATTAAATCGATGCCAGATCGTGTGTTTCAAGTATTTAGAAAAATGGTAGAGCAATAACTTACTAAATTTGCTAAAACTTTCTTCTTCCACTTGGGGTCTTATAATTTTGTAACAGGTATTTGTGCCACTTTTTTGTTATATTGCTGTTATATTTTTTCTAGATGAATTTAGTACTTGCAAGTTGCTAAATTTCATTTAAAACTTGTACTGACATAGAGTTGTTTTGATTTTGAATAAAAAAAAACATTTCATTAATTACCTAAATAACAAAAATCTCGTGGTCTTATATTTTTGTAACAGACTGTAGTCGAAAGATTGAATGAAATACGGTGTAACGCATTATGATCAGCACGGAACACCCAAAGGAATGACATCGGCCACTGAAATCAAAACAACGTTTATAAATATTTCAATTTTCTGTACCTTAAATATAGGAAAATAATTATTATTTCTAATACTTGCGATGCTGGAATTTTCTTTCTATTAATTGGAGGGAGGGGAGAAAGAGTCTAGCATTTTATAAGATACAGTTTTACTTATTTAAGCATAGTAAAGACAGCACCTATAAGTGCCGGTCACTCAAACTGTTGCTCGTACCCCAGGGTGAGGCAAGTGATTTAGGTTTTCAACACCTATAAGTTACACAATCCAGTTTATTGCAAAATACAGGTAAGTAATTTTATATGCGTTATACAATTTACTATGTTATTAATATACATAGGCATGACATTTCAATTCTTTACTAGTATTCACATCATAATCATATCATTTCAAGTTACGAGGCATCTCGCTTTGATATACATTAATATTGTGTAAAAAAAGTTGGAATATAAAACTATAACTATAAATGTTGTTTATAAATAATTCCTTACAGTAGTAAACAACATACAGGGTGAGTCGGAATTGTTTTTATAAAAACAGAGGGGTGATAGTACCCCCCACCAGACGAGCAATAATTACCATAGAACATAGGGTCGCATTGCACTCAGAGAGGCAGAAAAGAGTAAAATTAGAATACGAACCTGCACGTACACCAGCGTTGGGAAAGCGAATGAACGATACCAAACATTGCACAAACAGATTTATTGTGCAGCAACAAACTCACAGCAAGTGCTCAAAGTGGCGACCACGCGTGTCGTTGCACCGTTCACACCGGCGAAGGAATGACTGACGCAACTTCTCGAAGATTCCGGGTGTTGTGTTAATGTGGTCTGCGGCAACAACGATGCGCGCGACGAGATCTTCCGCCGAGTCCACAGGCGTCTCGTACACTAAAGATTTCATGTGGCCCCAGAAAAAAAGTCCAGTGGTAATAACTTGCAGCGTTGAATTTGTGCCGGTTTTTAAAGGGCAACGTTTGGTCTGATTGGCTACCGCCGGAACCTACCAGGAGCCAGTTATGCTGATTGTGATCCCTGGACATTTGCATATGGTAACTGCGTTCGTGTCTGGCGTAGGAGATACTACGTAGGCAGGTACACAATGACGTCCGAGGAGCTGACTACGTCATGCTCGACGCAGTTCGACGTACCACTTTTCTGCCTCTCATAGTGCAATGCGACCCTATGTTCCATGGTAATAATTGCTCGTCTGGTAGGGTACTATCACCCCTCTGCTTTTGTAAAAACAATTCCTACTCACCCTGTTTATTCATTTAAATATACAAACATTATGAACAATGTATAAAAATTTAACAATATAAAATAATTGAATATAAAGATCGTTATATATAAGAAGAATGTATACTATATAATCAATAAGTCTAAGAAAATTATTTAATCTTCCGTTAAAACTACTTCTTGGATGAATCCAGAAAATTTGCCCAAGAAACATAATATCATATTTCAAAGTTGCTGCTTCAAAACTGGCCTACATGACTTTTAACTTATGTTTAATTGCCTACGTTCAGGCACGCTCTTGCAATTAAGAAAAAGAACTTTCTGTAAAGTTCATGAGTAAAAAGTTAGCTCAAATAAACATACCTTAATCATACACATATATAACTTATACATACAACTTAAACATATACATACCTCAATCAAACTTTATCATTGAAGTTCTCCGTTCACTAAATTTCAGGGCATAAAAAAGATCGATTCGTTTAATTCGTAAGTAATTCTAAGGAATAATTGCAAAATAACTTATATAAAAAGCAATTAATTCATTACTATTGCACAAAATTTCAGTTAGCATTGGTCCACGACGTATTTCAGTACATGACATGTTTATCAAGAATTCCCTGCTAAGCGCATGAAATTGTGCGTAAATCTTCCATCTACCGCTCTGTTCCATTTCCAAAAAGTGTCCAAATTTCTATCTACTTTCTACCCTCTTTTAAGTCGGTATTTTCACCGCTTGGATATGTTAAAGGTCACACGGACAAAATCAGCCAAAATACCGGCTTGAAAATGAACATGTGAAATGGGTTAAAGAGGCACATAAATCTGGGAAGAGATGTTTTGGGGTTACACTTCTAGACTCTTCCAGGTGGCGCAGCAGGATAGGAGAAATTGTTTGAGCCTAAAACTATCGTAAACAACGGTTTGGGTTTAAAACATGGTTTTTGGACCCTACTCTGTGAATGATTATGTCGACCATATAACAATGGATGTGGCTTTGCTGAATCAGCATAAACCTCTCGGTTGCCGAGTGGGGAACCTCTATAAACCTGTTTGAGTCAACTCTAAATCATTTCTTTCAATAACATTTCTTGTCTGTCAATTACTGTGTATATTTGTAAGTCCATGGACAACATATTTCTGAAAAAAGTAATTCCATATTTGACGGAATAATTTGAATTGATGAATTCCAAAAACTGATTAATTTTTAAAGAGCTCAGACTAGGTGAAGGTTTTAAATATTTTGAATATTTATTTTCGAATACGAAAAAAAAATATGTAAAAATTATTAGCCAAAATTGCTATTTTCTATGTAACTTTGTATTAAAGTTGTTGACGTAATTTACAGAATGTTAACATGCGCCGTTTTCAATATATTGTACGTTGACATAAAGTATTTAACAACTCCGTTATTATCAAACAAGTCTGTACTTTATAAGTACATATAACCAGATCTGAAAGAAGACATTTTATGAATAAACAATGCTGTGTTACCTAATTTGAATTATAAGGAGACTTTCCCGGGAAATTACAAATTTTGGTCTTCAATGAAAAGTAAATGAAATCTCTCCAAAAAATAAAAAATATTTAATGGAATTGGGTTTGCTTATAATAACAACGAGTTTATTTTTTTTTATTTAGAGGTCTTGCATAACTGTTATTGTAATTCTTCAACATATCTTATTTTTCAATATACACTGTGCTGGAAATATGTACATTTTGCTCAACGAAGTCATCTTTTTAGGGCGGAAATGATCGATATTAAAGTTACCTAATGAGCCAACAGTATTTGATCAAAAATCTCTTTCAAAAAATAAATACAAGACAAATCCCCCCAAAGACAGATCTAATTGACCATGTCATGTCAGCATTTTCGTACATGAAAAAAGGAATGTCTCGGTCTTATTAATTTTGTTCTTTAAATTCGATATTTCCTTTGGCAGATCAGTATATTACTCTCCTTATATACAAGAATGTATAAGGAAAGTATTGTGACGGGGTCAAAAATTCGAATTCGAGTTTTGGACGGGAGAGCACGTTTCAAGCATCCCTGATCACGAATCGAATATTTTTGAAGTTATGTGTGTGTGTGTGTGTGTGTTTGTGTCAATGAGTCTGTGGAGACGATAACTGACGAACGAATGGACCGATTCGAACTAAATTTGGTACAAAAATTACAATCCGTAAACACTGAAAGCCTATTATTTTCATACGCAATAGAATGTCCAGAATCCCCCATCCCACCCCACCCTAAATTTTTGAGTGAAATTTTGAAAAATTGTCAAAAAATCAAAACCTCTAATAAAGTTACACAAATAGACATTTGTTATGTAATTTTTCATTAGAAAACGATTGACATAAATTTTAGAACGCTAACATGAATCCTTCTCGAGATATTGGACATTTTTCAAAAAAATTATCAAAAAATCTGTAAAATGAAAGAAAAATATATCCTATTGAGAAACATGTTCACTTTTCATATGTAATACCACACGATATATTTGGTAACATCATTCTAGTAGATCTAGCTCGTTCCATTCATGAAAAAAGATACTTTGAGTAATACTTTTGTATTTGAACGCCAATAGTCATTTATCTGCTGTAAGAATAACTTATTTCTCCGTTCATAACGCTTGGCGAGATTTTGGCGACGAATTTGGTGGAATGTCGCCAACATGGCGACTTTTTTAAATGTTGCTAAATTAACGAACTCGCCAAATGGATAAAAATATCGCTAAATCAATGAAAATGGCAACTCATTGACGAAAATTCAATATCTTAAAAAGAATATAAATACCTACTATAAAAATAATCTTTTTTTTTAAACTATAAAAGTAGTAAATTCTTTGCATTATATAAGGGAAGTTATGTGTTGCCCACATCAGATTTTTTTTTATACAATTCGTCAAATAAAATATCGTATACATTTTTTATTTTTATAGAGTCGTTATCAAGATGCTTTTAAAACATCAGTTGAGTTTTAAATAGCATGAGTTTCAAGAAATAAAACAAAGTAATCATAAAAAGCTTTATTAGAGGAAAAACTTATTATAATATAAAAGTTGAATAATCATAATAAGAAAACAAATTTATGGAAGAAATATATGATAGCAAATGGTATATATACTTCATTTTCTACGGAAGCATTCCTCATAAGCATATTTCCTACAGTGATACGAATTTTCTGAGAAAAAAGCACTTCCGAGCCAAAAATGGAAATGTTTAGTGAATCCTCTGGAGTTTGATGCTGAATTTACATAAGTTACCATTTAATCTATATCTATAGTCAGGTCTGAGAAATATATGTTGCAAGGAAATTTTTTGAAACAAAGGTGGGAACTTTAGCGAATCTCCCTGCCCCCTCTCCTCCATATTCTCATCTCGAATATATTGCTGAACCTATATCAGTCATCATCTAAGCTATATCTATTACAGATCCCGAGAAATAAATGTTCTAAGGTAGATATACATTTTTGAATCAAAAGTGGCACCTCCAGAATCGAAAGTGGAAATTTTTAGCGAGTCCCATAACACCCTAAAATTTGATGCTTGATCTACATTATCAGTAATTATCTAAGTCAATCCTATAGCCAATCCTGAGAAATATATGTTAAAAGAAATACTGCTGAACCCGAAAAAAATGAAATGGAAAAGAAAACGGAAGTAAACATTCTTAGTGAATCATCTAACTTTCTCACGAATTTGACGTTGAATCCATATCAGTTATCATCTAAGCTCTATCTATAGCATATCTTAGAAATATATGTTTCAAGTATAATGGAAATCTTTGAATCGGAATTGGAAATCCTTAGTGAACCCACAGCATGCATTCTCCTTAGAAATTTGATACCGAATACAAGTCAATCAGCAGCTTTATCTATAACAGATATAGAGAAATAAATGCATAGAAATTTTTTCCGCAAAAACAATAGAATAGCAAAACGTTTGCCACCAATAAAAATAATAATTGCAGAGGATATTAGGTTTTTATATATTTCAATAAGTTTTCATATCTTTTATTAATAAATAGTTAAAAAGCAGTTTAAGCGAGTTATTTTGTAAATATAATTTTTTTACTCAAAGTTTCGGAATAGAATCTGCAAAATCGGACTTTTTTCTAAACAGTATCTACCATTTCTAAAACAAATGTGAAAACTTTCAAATTTCTGACATATCTGACAGGGTAAAATAAAAAGCAAACTACAAGTTTGAAAACATCATGCATTAGCAAAGAAATCTGAAAAGTTGCTATATTTAAGTGCATATATGGAAAAAAAATAATAAAGTACATTTTTGGGAAGAAGTTTTCAAAAGGCCTCAAAAACTTTTCCAAGCTTAATAGATAGACAAAAGACATTTTCAAGCAGACTAAAAATTGTTCGTTAGGAAAATTTGATATTTATGTATGCAATATCATGTTCATCTTATAACTGAAATGCGTTAGAGGTAAAATTGAAAAGCAAATTAATACAGTTAAACCTGTTTGGAACGGACCCTGTTGGACACGGAATACTGTAATATGCGGAAAATATTTTTTGCCCAGTCCAAAAATATAGGAAATTTATGTTATTTCTCACTGTCTGAAAAGGAACCTGCACAACGCGAAAACGGATGGCAAATGTAAAATATTTTATTAATAAAAGCATCTGTCGTAACGGACAAAGAATAGAAAAAATCATCTAACTATCTTAGTTATTTGATTCTAATAGAATCATTTTTCATAAAATTTTCTAGTAAATTATATCACGATTTTTTGAAAGCTGTTTCTGAACTTCACGAATTTTCAGTTTTTTTTACTTAATTTATTTTTTTGTTTGATGGTAAGCAGCAATATTTTGCCTGAAAGCCAATTTATTTAGATTTTAAGGTATGGCATCTGTATTCTGAGCTTCTATTCGATAGAGAGAGAGAGAGAGAGAGAGAGATACAGCTATATTCCTCATTCCTTTTCATACAGTCATACTTCTTGTTGTTTAGAACCATTTCCATCAAATATTATTATATGCTTCAATTTGTTCGACATAATGTGTAGTTCAAAACTCTGTGTGCAAGCTTTAATGGGAAATAAGGAACACCAAAGAAAACATTTGTTGTTAATGCACGTATATCTTCAGACGTCACCTTTGCTGCTATTTGACCCTGCTAGGTAGCCAAAAATTTGTTATTATTTTTGCTGTCGTTATTATTAATGCGGATTTCGTTCGGTTAAAATTTGGCATTTCATGTAAGCTGCGATGGCTAACATATATCTGGGTCGGTTTAGCTCAGTGGCTGTGGTGGGAGGTTAGCACGCTTTAGTCCCGTGTTCGATCCGCAACACTGCAGAAAAAACTATACCTGTTCCTACATGGAATACAGGTACTATAAATCTATACGCAGGGAGATCTCTTTTCCTACATTTGATGGGTTGAAGGAAGGGTGGTACGGTCACTGTGGTTGCCACCCCAATTGATTTCTGGACTTAATCGGGTAGCTCTTTTCTCGTCATCCAAACAGATACTTTCCAACTTCGATTGCTTTGGACGGGCTTGGTAGTGCGGCTGAAATGTATGTAGCGTATGAAGCTACCAGTCGAGACGGAAGGGCTGCAGTAAGATTTACAGATAAATTTACTACAGCTCTTCTCTTTACATTGGCAGTCCCATGCACTAGATGCATGTCGGCCATCTTAGATTCTCCATATTACATGTACAAAGCCCGCGTTACGAATGATGATGGCGAAAAGTAGCCTATTGCCGCGCCAGCCAACAGCGCCATCTAACGCCTAAGGATAACGTCTGCGGACATACATTCATAACGAAAAGTACTTGTTTTAGGGTCCCTAATCTTCCCCTAAAATTTGTACAGGGAGTTTTAATTTACCCCGTATTTCGTGCTGAGGGATAGACAGATACATTTAGTTGAATATGTGGCTGATTCATATTCAGGAAAGTCGGATTTTGACACCAACTTTTCAACAATATTCATTGTCTGCAATGTAAAAATGGTGGAAGAAGAAAGTAGTCGTAGGGATAAGAAGTTGCGATTTAATATGGAATTTTAAAGAATGCACTCCAGGGTTCACTTTAAATACTGAAAAGAAGAAATTGTCTCTGAAAATCTGTGATTAGCGTTGGCAAGCTATCCGGGGATGAGTACTTTGCCAAATTTCCTTATGGAATTTTATATTTATCCCTATCTAAAATTTATATATGCATGTTACAATAAAAAGGTATCAAACGAAATGTAAATGGAAATATTACTTATATTCAATTTTCACATTTATCTGTTTTCTTTTGCAAAATAATGACTTCAGATTCAACCAAGCAAAATTATTTATAATAAATCTAGTTAGGCATATAATAATTAAATAATTGCTATTTCGAATGTTTAGAAGCAGATGATAATTAATAAACAGAAATTCCGACGGGAAATGAAACTAAAACTTATACTTCGAGATAAAATATAATGTTAACAATTTTATTTATTCGTACTCCAAGTTTCATTTATAGCAATAAAAAATAATTCACCATGCAGAAAAGTGTATTTTAATAATTCTTTTAAATGCAGGAAAAATTTTTATTTTCAAAATATTTTAATTAGATGTACTTTCGTTTATGAAAATTAAAAATTGAAATTATGAAATTTTTTTTTAGAGAAAATGCTTTGATACCAGTATAAAAATTAAATTATTTTATATTAAAGATTTTATTTCTGGTACATATCACATAAAGATAGCGTTATCATGTACACTCTGATCATGCAGTGTATGAAAGAAGAAATAACAGGGGACTTGTTTTCCCAATAAATCCCAAATGAACTTATTTTGACTCAATAAGATACAATTATTGATCAATAATTAATTAACTTACACTGGGCCTACCAATCATCAGCTTTTTTGGAAAAAAAGTTTTGCATTTAATATTAGACCAATATTGCATATCTTGGCATTTACATTGGAAATATTTCCAATGTAATCCTAATATTAGGCAAATATCGGGGTTACATTGGCCTCCAATATTGATTAACATTTTCATTACAATATTAGGCCAATATTGGCGTTATATTGGAAATATTGGCGTAATCTTCTCCCAATATTGGGCCAATTCCGTCAAGATGTCAACTTTTTTATATTGTTTCAATATTAGAGCTAATAATAAGCCAATACCGGATTGCTGCAAATTAAACATGAAATTCCTTGTATATAAATCTTACCAAAGTTTTCTACTTTAAGCTATTGAAAAAAGTAGATAATCAAATTTTGGGATTTTCTAATATTAATGTTTGTCTGAAACTATGCATTTTAGAAACATTACTTTTTAGAGCTTCTTATGCTTTGAATTTGTAGTTTTAAGAGACAAATAAAATTATGTAAATATATTTTCTTGCATTATCATTTTGATGTAAAAATGAAAACTTAAAATAATGCTAGTTGGGAAGAAATCATGTAACATCCCATGCGATATATTCTAGAATTCAAAGCATATAAGTTTTAATGTAAAAGTGCCTTTTTTGTGTCAAAGTTTTATCACCATCTCTTTCGACTGTGCCTGCTATATGTCTCTCCATATAAGTTTAATTGATACTTCGTTGATATTTTTACTTTCTTTATATACATAGTATAATGTATAAGGAAAGTATGGTGACTGGATCGAAAATTCGAATTCGAGTTTTCGACGGGAAAGCACGTTTCAAGCATCCTTGAACATGAATCAAACGTTTTTTAGATGATGAATGTATGTGTATGTATGTGTGAGTGTGTGTGTTTGTGTGTCAGTGAGCCTTTTCATTTTTTAGAAGAAACAAATTAAATATTTAAATATAATATTTTGAATAACAATGTCATTTAGAATACGATATGAATTTACACATAATTATGAATGTTAAATTTCTTTATATTATATTTTTCGTGCGAAGAACTTGTATACTGCTAGTACAAGAATATAACGACACAGGTATTATTGCTATCATCTGCAGAGCAACGTGTACCTTGTGAAAATAACATGCGATGGACATGCTTCATGCCTATGCCTCATTTTCATATACGAAGCATTTTCTATTGGAAGAATGGGACAATCCATGGTGTTAGATATATGTAGAGAAAACCATGGAGTTAGACAGGTACCTTACCTCCATGGACAAAACTCCTTTGGATGAAAACCTTTGCTTTCATAATCCTTTAAAAAATATATCCAGCCGTCGCTAGTGTTAACAATATTTCATCTGTTCCATCTTATTCCAGACAACAGGAAATCGCAGTGTTTAGTATATGTATTTTTGAATATTTTCTTATTAATGTTCTCAAATTAGTGATGTTTTGAATCTGTTTGCAAAGTAGGATACAGAATGCATGGAGAAAAAGTACATTGGAAGAGATAATAAGTATATGCACTTATGAATATTCTTTATTGCTTAAGCTATAATATACATTACATTGATAATTTAATTTTGCAAAATAAACAATTTAATTAAATATTATTCAACTCATAACATCCTTTCGCAATAGAAATACATACAGTGCAGGGGGGTTTGTCTATCCCCAGTACCACCTGAATTATTGTGTGTGTTTTTCCGGCATGAAGGTTCAACTCCTTTATCTATATGGGAGGTACACTTTGATGTCGAGGCTATATGTCCAGCAATGATCATTATTGAAGGACATACATATATCAAAACCATAGAACTTAGTATGATTACCTTTTATAAATCGCACCTTCAATTTGTTTAACAGTCAGGTTTATTTTGTGATATAATAGGAAAATAAACTATAAACACTCATATACTAATTCTTTGGAATAAAAATAACTTCATTAATAGTGATAATTTGAATCAAAGCAGCTGACAAAATAAAACAGAATATATGTATATATGTTTCGAGTGAATTTAGATTAATTCATGAATGAATTTCCAAGTAAATGTCCGGTATTTAAAACTGTCTATATACTAAACAGACAGTTATAGTTAATGTTAATGTATCTTAAATAGAACTTTTTAAACCAAAACGTGTAATTAAAGTTTTAGTTGTTATCTTTCCTGATTAGGAAATGTAATTACTTACGAAAATACGGGATAGAAAATTTTTTTCATTATGACTAAAATTTTCCAATGTTCTTCGTCGACATTAATGACATAGGCAGAAAAAAAAAGTTTAAGAATTATCGATAAAAATCTTCTACTAGTTTTAAAAAAATGTAATTACTCTAGAAAGAATTCATTATAGAAAGTTTTCTCACCAGCTTGGTATTTAAGAAATATGGTGTACCAATGCCTTCAGATATACTATAAAGAAATGCTGTTTGTCTTTAAGAAGCAGCAAGTAATTGTTCAATTCAGAATTTAACAAAACATAATAACATATAATTCTGTTAATCGTTATAAATAAATGTGAAACATAATTTCTCTTGCATATTTCGAATGAAAGTTCATGTGTGACTATAGTACAATGTACCGATGTAAAGGGTTTGATATATATATATATATATATATATATATATATATATATATGTTTAAATTTTTAATTTTTTTAATTATACATTTTCGATTATTAATATAATGCAGTTTATGTCGTTCGGATAGGACTACAAACGGTAATGGAATATTTGTCAGCAACGTTTATTGTTATTCTATCTGGCGAACATGCATCCAGTGCAAGCGATAAGATTATACTGGCGTATAGCGCAGATGTCGATGCACAAATTTCGTAGATATAAAATTTAAGCAAGTCTGCCAGATTTGTTTTATAATACCGCTTAAAGGGTATATATAATTCAAAGAAATACATCGGGTTCTGTATTGATCTCCGTAGATAATTGTTCTCGTATTAAATCAAACCAACTGAAAGATGGTAACTTGTATACCTTTTGTAGAACGGTTTGAAAAAGGCACATGCCTCGTAAGTTCTTAGTCAGTCTACAAAATTCGAGAAGTTTCCAGAACAATCCTAAAGATGCCGTTGGAGAATTTATTGCCATGGTCAAGTAACACAGACTTTCAAATAAATATAAAAATGGTTTTCTGTTAAGTGTTCTTACCAATACCAATTCCATTCTTTCGAATAATACCAAAGTACTCGTGCCAAATTACTCCATACCCAGCGTCCTAAGTTGTTTCACAGCAAAAATTCTTCAGTCGATGCTTACATCTCTCTAGTTGAACTGGATGTGATTATTTTGGCGGACTATTTTTCATATACAGGGTTGTTAAAAGAAATGGAGTTTTTTTATAAACATGATTTTTTTTAAAGCAAGACGTAAACAGGTAAATTTTATGTTGAATTTTAATCATTTGGTACTACTGCATTCGGGATAACCAAAATAAGCAGTTAAACTACATTGGCAAGCGTCAGTCATCTTTAAATATCTATCCCTGCGTGTTGTATCATATTTGTTGTTTTCCAAAAATAAACGTGTGTGTATTGTTGAAATATATTTGGTGTATAAATTTATAAACGTGGAGATTTAACAACATTTACTCATTTTGCTGTTCCTAGCAAACAATAGAGCTCAGGCAGGCTACCATTGTTAATTTCTCCATGATATAAACGAAAATTTAACTTGTTCACTCAAAGCATTCCTCAGGAAATTGTTTTCTAACACTGGACTGTCGCCATTATGTTTCTTTCAGGGTTAGAAAGTTGTGGATGTTGAATCCCATAAAACGACATAGCGGATACAAAAGGCAATAATATAGAGTTAATGTAAAATGACACATGCCAAGTTAATTTTAACTACTTATTTTGGTTGACTTTCACGGTAGTAGTACCAACGAACTAAAATTGTATATAAATTTACTTCTCCTGCCAGTGGAACTTTTTTCTAGAAAAGGCATGCAAATACATTATATAACAAACAATGAAATCGCTTTATCATACGGATTGGATGCTTATTCTATGTTGTTGTTGTTGTTGAGACCCAGACCGTCCGACCTACCAGAAAGGTGTAAGGTAACTGTATGGACGGCCGGGAAGTGCCACCCAATTTAGACCGGAACCCAGTGGGGGCATGCTTATTCTATGTGTAACTGTTGATAACAAAATTAGTAAAATCATTCCAATAGATGAAAATCGCAAATTCGCCAAATGAAAAATATATTAAGACTGACAATTTCATTCGTGTGGACAGTGACAAAAGAGTTGAATTAGAAAATAAGAGAAAGTAATAATTTCCATTTATTTAAATCCTTTAAAGAAGTTAAAAGAGTAAAAATAACCCCACATGACTTTAGAAAAAAGTACACTTACATTTTGTTTCTAGATGTTTCTAGAAGATGTCGAAAGTAACAATGCCGCCGTGTGGGCAAAAGTGAAAAAAATATGCAAATTCAGCAATTGTTTCAGAAGTTAAATAAAAAATAAAACATATTAGTTTTATTAAAAAGATCCAAATTATTCAAAACATTTTCCAATGTAAAGGGATTTTTTGGATATATTTTTATATTTTAGATATTATTTATATGTAAAGTGATCAATTAGATATATTTTTATATAGATACACATTTCAAGGAAAAAATTTAATTCAAATCGTCCATAAATAAAAAAAATCAAATTTTGTGTTCCGGACTTCGTTAGGATTGAAAGTAAAACATAATTTATCTTACGTTTAAATGTGAATTTATGTATACATTGATGAAGAAAGAAGATATAAACTTTGAGAACTTATGTTACTTTTTACTGATTAAGAAAACTTAAAAAAAAGAACTTTGCAACTTTTTGTATCAGTTTTCTCTTTCTGAAGGACTATTGGTTTATATTTTCATCCGGTTAATATCTCTAGCAGTTTTTAGAAACTCCGTAAAATTATAGATGTTGAAAAATTTGTAACCGGTACTTATTGGGCCGAACACATTTCCCTTCTTTCCTTTTGATTTGTCACTTATTTTATTCATATAATCTTAGACTTCCATTCATTTGTCATATGATGAACATCGATTGGACGTTAGTAAGCAACTAGTATTTAGGTCTGTTAAAAATAAAGAAACTAACACTTTTAAGTAATTCCGCTGCAACAGTTTTTAATAAGTTTTATTTTGATTAATGATGTATGGTGTTTAGCTTCATAAATAGTTCTCTGGATTGAAAATTAGCCCAGCTAAGTATTTTATGCCTCAGGTGGATGCTTTTAAAAGATTCTGAGATACATTACCCATACCCTCACCCCTCCTTTTTTAACTCTGGAAAAAAAATCGAAAACCCGATTCCGTTAGGTTTTATCTCATGGTCGATACCACAAGTGTACTCTGGCCTTCTATGTCACCAGATGACTTCCAGACAGCGTTTATTTCAGGCATACATTTGGGGGGGGGGAGAGGGGCAAAGCTTTCCGGATACATTTTATATTAACTTAGTTTCTATTTATGTGGCAGTCAGGGCCGATCCTAGCAGGTGTGCAGCGAGTGCACCGCACGCGGGCGGCCAAAACAAGGGGCGGCCGCAGGCCGCATATAGTTCTATCAATCAAGCAAAATTTTTTAAAACTTATAATAAGTCGAATAAATATGCTGAATTTTAAATAGTTATTGAAAAATCAAAATAAATCCCATAGTTTAAGAAAAATAGAATGTTAGTGCACAGTGTGTTGGTCCATTGTCCATTAATGTCTATTCTTTATACACATCCTTCATTTGATAGCAAAATCCGTGGCAGAGCCGGTAATACGGCATAGAAAAGGATACCAAATTTTAAATTTCTATCTAAAAAAATAACCAAGGGGCATATTTTCGAGACGCCTAAGGATGTTTCGTTCCACTGTGCGGCGGCTTATTTATGTATACCACGGTCGGCACGAGGCTCGCAGATCAATGGTCAAAAGAAACTTTATTTTAGCGGTGTCCTTTGTAAATTAGAACTGAATTATTTCGGCAAAGTTAACCCTTTCGCGACGGCGGCATTCCGGAAATACGGCGGCCCAAAGGACGGAGCGCTTCTTTTTCGAACTGTTCCCAGGAGACGGCAATTTTATTGCGCTAAGCCTAACTCACGAAAAAAATTCTCTAAAAATCACCCGTTCAACATAGCATTCTACTATTTTCAGGAATAAAGGAAATTCTTATTTTCTATTTGATGTATATTTCTCTTTCAAATTTTCTTTTATCAAAATATTAAAAATTTTAGCGTATTAAAAATAACTTACCTTGAATAAAATAGTTATCAGTTAATCAGGAGTGTATATAGATTTAAATCAGTTATCAGGAGTGTATACAGATTTAAATTTTGAAGCTAATGCATCTAAAACGGGTTTCAATTTATCTAGTTTTTGGACATTACTATCAAGAGTAAAATGAAGGTAACGTAATATTCTTGGCCTAACATTTTAACGAAAAAAATATTGATTTATTGGTAGAACATGGTTCCAAACAAGTAGCAAATTTTAAATTTCCGGTCGATGAGAGTGGCAGAAAATTTAGCTGTTCATATTATAACAAAACTTTAGTGAACGGGGAGAAAATAAAACGCGCGTAGCTCTGATATTCATAAAACTAAATCGTATTTTTTGTTTTGCATGTAAATTGTTTGGTAAAGATAGTTCAACACAACTTTTAAGTACTGGCTTTTCTGATTGGCGTCATTGTTCGGATTACCTTAATAAGCATGAAAACACTCTAAAACACGTAAATTCTATAAGATCGTGGTGCGAAATAAAAACGAGGCTGGGAAAAAATTGTACTATAGACGCGGAACAACAAAATGTTTACAATCGAGAGAAAAGGCGATGGCTGGCCATCATTGAAAGAATGATTGCTGTAGTACAATTTTTAGCCAGTCAAAATTTGGCATTCAGAGGAACTAGTACGAAGTTGTATCATAGAGATAATGGTAATTTTTTAAAGGCAGTGGAGATGTTGGCCAAATTTGATCCAGTTATTTCAGAACACCTTAATAATGTCAGTAAATACAAAGATAACAAAACACGTATTCCACACTACTTAGGGCAGCATTTTCAAAATGAAATAATTAATATTTTAGCCGAATCTATTCGTAATGAGATAACACGCATTGTCAAAAAAGCCAAATATTACACTATAATTCTTGACTCTACACCAGATGTTAGCCACACAGAACAAATAATGTTTGTAATTAGATGTGTGAACACTACTGATGGTAAGGTAGATATTTTATAAATTTTTCTAGGATTTTTTCCAGTAACTAATACCACTGGAGAAGGTCTGTGCAATTTTCTATTAGAGAAGCTATTACCTAGTCTGCAGCTCAAAGTTAAAGATATACGGGGTCAGGGCTACGACAATGGATCGAACATGAAGGGGAAAAATAGAGGGCTTCAGAAACGGATTCTCGATATCAATCCTAGAGCATTATAAGTGCCGTGTGCGGCTCATACATTAAATCTCGTCGTTAATGACGCTGCCAGCTCCAGTGGTGAAATTTCTGGTTTTTTTGATATGGTACAAGAGGTATATAATTACTTTTCTGCGTCCTCATATCGATGGGATTTACTAAAAAAACACGTGAAAAGTCTAACTTTAAAACCATTAAGTGAAACAAGGTGGGAAAGTCGTATCAATGCCTCTAAAACAAGACCTAAAAAACATTACCGCATTAAATGCCTAAACTGAAGATACCACCAGAGACATGAAAACAAAAATGGGTGCTGAATCAATAATTAAAAGTCTTGAAACATTTAAATTTTTGTGTTCAATTTTAATTTGGGATGATTTATTATCAAGAATTGATGTATTGAGTAAAATGCTTCAAAATCCTAAATTAAACATTTCGGAATGCATTGAAGGCTTAGATAATCTTAAAAAATATTTAGTTTTCCAAAGATCTGACGATAATTTTAAAATATTTGTCGATTCAGCAACAACACTTACTAGAGATTTAGGTATTGATCCCGAATTTCCCATGTCGAAGCTCAGGAAAAAGGTCCGTTTATTTGATTACGAAGGCAGTGATGAACCAGTTTCAAATCCCTTCCAGCAATTCAAGACTGCTTTCTATTTTGCAATTCTTGATCACGCATTCTCTTCGGTAAATGAAAGATTTACCTTATTATCTGAGTGCCATTCAATATTCTGCTTTCTGTATGAGTTTCACAACATTTCTAATGATGATCTCATGAAAGCCTGCATGGACTTAGATATTAAGTTACAGGTACAGGAGGAAGGAAGTATTGTGAAAGATATAGACGGTATACAACTCTTTAATGAAATAACTTCATTCAAAGATATTTTTCCAGGTAAAAAAACAGCCAATTGAGATATTAGAAATTATAGTCAAAAATGAACTCATTCCCTGTTTTCCAAATTTTGCTCTAGCAATAAGAACTTTTTTAACCTTACCTGTTTCTGTGGCTTCAGGTGAAAGAAGTTTCAGCAAATTAAAAATCATTAAAAATTACTTGAGAAATAATATGACAGAAGAAAGGCTTTCAGATTTGGGCATCATCTCTATTGAATCCGAAATCTCTGAAAAAATTGATTTCACCGAAATTATTGACAAATTTGCTTCTCAGAAAGCCAGAAAATTTATTTTATAGTTAATTATTAGGTAGCCTTTGTAGAAGGACTGATTTATATACTTTTCGTTTCACGAGATTTATGCTTTAGTACTTTTTTTATTAGATTATATTTTCTGAGTAAATATTGTTGTTTTGCATTTCTAATTATAGAATGTCTATTTTTATTTCAAAGGTAACATTTTTGTTTGTTTATTATTTTGTTAAAGTATTTTGTCGCTATTATAACCAATTAGCTGGCCAAAAAATAAAGTTTTGCATTTCAAATTTTATTTGCATTTTTATTAATGTTTTACTTTTTACTCTTATACAGGTAGATGAATTTATAAAGTCAACGTTAAGTATTAGTCAAAATATGAAAAATTCTCTAGAGGGGCGGCACATTAGGTCTTTGCACGCGGGCGGCCGACACCCTAGGATCGGCACTGGTGGCAGTATATATATATATATATATATATATATATATATATATATATATATATATATATATATATATATATATATATATATATATATGTATATATATATATATATATGGAGCAAATAAAAAAACTTGCCCTCCTATAGTTTCATTCCCCCGGCCAAAAAGTCTTGAAAGACTACCTGCTTTGAGAGGGTTTGAAAAGACTTCAGAAATATTTTCTCATACCTCGGGAGGCTAATCGAGAGTCCGGCTACCTTAAGTTCTGTCCGTTGGCCAATGCAATAAGTGTGCCAAGGGTTAGATTTTTCGATAAACAGATAGACTTCTGATGCGTGTATTATGACTTTTCGGGACCATAGCCATCTTTTTCACCCCTCCCCCCCGAATGAAAGTCCACCTTTAGATTCTGTACCGTCATCGATACTATAAGTTTGCAAAGATTCAGCCTGCGAAGTCACCCACGGGCGTCCAAAGAGTGTTGTTGTTGTTGAGACCCAGACCGTCCGACCTACCAGAAAGGTGTAAGGTAACTGTTTGGACTGCCGGGAAGTGCCCCCAATTTGGACCGGAACCCAGTGGGGGAGGCATCCACAGGGACCGTACCCTCCTTCCCCTACCACCAACCTCTCGGAAGGACTTACGGACCCACATGTTTAACGTGATCGTACTCCGCGTGAACACGGCGGCAGTTTTGGCAGTGGCTGGAATCGAACCCGGGTCTACCGAGTGCAACTCCAGCGCGCTAACCAATGGGCTACCGCGCCCGCGTCCAAAGAGTGTGGAAGGACAAAAACACGTGTGAAACAATGATATCTAATGATTAGAACTCTGTTACAAGACTCCAACCACTGGATATCAAGAACCAGCGCTCTACTGTCTTATCCATTCGGGCTTTGGAGGGAAACATCCATTTATTCATCATATGGACAAAAGGGAACTTCTCATTTCACAAACATTCTATAAATCTCAAGCATGCTACCATTAATTGTAACTTCAATTTATCTCTACGCAATCCCATTCATAGAAGTCGGAGTATTTCCGAGAATCTGTGACGTCAACCTCATTCAGAACATCTGTTCTTTATCGGTTTCTAGAATCCAAGCAATTTTCGCCATTGTTGGCCTCTTTGAGTCATTCTGCGTGTTTTATCTCTTTAGGCATGAAATGGTCCGTAGTTTCTCTGCATCTGGAGTTTGTAGTGAAAAGTAGGCTTTGCGCTTCACGTTAAGTGCATGAATTAATATATTTAGAATCTTTAGTTTTAAAATGCGGTGGTTAAGTAGATTGAGATTTAATTTTCCACGAAAAAAAACTATCAAGGACAATGGGTGCATCAATGTGGATGTGGTGCATGAATGATTTCACACACTATACATAAAAGTAGATATACATGTATGTTATGAGTTACGAGTAAAAATTTAGTGATTTTTTTTTTCATTTTTTGAATGAAAACATAGGATCAGTTTTCTTCTGGGTAACACAAAGATTTTTAAGTATATCATATTTTACACATGAGATTTTCGGAAGTCGCAAACAAGAATTTTCTACACCATGCAGTACTTTATGTGAGCTGCAAGGCCATACCTCTCGTCGAATGTTTCAGTTTCAAAACTTATATTAATTGATGTGGTGTCTGTATCTCGGCTGAGAGCACTGTGTTGAACGTTGTTCATGTTGGTAGACGTTTGGAATCTAATTGAAACACTTTATCCCTGGTCAAGGTAGCCTTAATGTGAAGTAAATGAATATGATCCAATTAAATCCATTCCGTAAATGTCATGTAAAATCTGAAAAAAGTTTCTTTTGTTAATTTATTTATTTTACAAGAAAATGTTTTGTCTGCTAAAGAATAACTGACTTTATGTTGTACCTACAAGACAGCTGGGTGCATTTTCTGCCCGTGCAAGTTATGTGTGGAACAAAACAAATAATGTTTAAAGTATTGGAATTTGAATCGCAGGGTAATTATATAAAGCTATTTAAGTTATATACGTAAGTAAAGATAATGTATCTGTCTGTATATAATGCTTGGCGACATGGCTAATAAAATATCGCCAATTAGGAAAATGTCGGAAAATGAAGAACAGTTGTATTTTAATGTTTCTAAGAGATAAATTTAATTTTTTGAAATATATCTATTCCTTAGCGATATTTATTAATTAAATACTATTTATTCAAAATATAAGCAAGTGTCATTGACCGCGGAGCAGACACATTTTATTTGGCGTAATTAAAGCGTTAATTATTTATTTGGCGTAATTTGGCGTTTATTAAAGTAATTGTGTTTTATTCGAGATCTCTAGGGTCGTAAAGTAATTGTGAGAGCAATTGCAGCCCTATCCTAACTTTGGGAAGGCCCCCTATAGACATGTTTTATTAGTAAAAATTTGTTAATTAAAGTAAACCAACGTTTCTTCTTTTCCTCCCACTTTGTTATCTAAAAATGAAAATAAATTAAGGTTTCCAAAACGTGGCTTCCCTGAATTGCTGAGCACTTAAAATTTTACTAAAGGTGGACGTGGCTAAAAATACCCTTTACCGTTTCTCCATTCAAGTTACAGTACTTCTACCAGAAAAATTCTGTAATATTTTCTTTAAGCAGATTATAATCAATAATCATTTTATTATTCGTTCCTTATTATGATAAAGAGCAGTGATGAAGTTGAAACCATGATCCACACGCTATTCTTCACGACTTTGTCAAGTTGGGAAAATGCTGGTATAGAACACCGTAATTAGAAAGAAATGGATAACATCCCAAGTATACGCAAGCACATCAAAACCTGAAACAATCGATATTTTACATTACGACGTAGTGGCGTAGATTTAGTATGGAAATCAAAATATCGGTTTTAAAAAGTGAACACTACCAAAAACCACATAAAAAGGAAAACAAATCAAAATAAGTTCATCTCGCATTTTCTTTTATATTTGTTTTTACTTCTGAACTTGCGAAAAGTTATGGCATGTGAGATTTTATCTCTTTTGAAGAAAACAAAAAATTCACAAAGCAATTTGCTGAGAAAGATTTACGGCATGTGGTGTTCATGAATATTAAGTGATGCAAATAGGAATCGTTTTTCCATTTTGGGATTTGAAACATCAAAGATTTCGGGAAATTCCTGAAAAATCTAAACGTTTGAGCTATTTTTAAACAAAAAAAAAACAACAAAATAAAACAGTTACTACGTTTAGTAAACTACTATAAATAATGTTATAATATCAGAAAAATATTTTGCAATATGATACAATCTCAGGTAATGTTCCAGAATTTATTTCCTTCCTTTCCTTTTGATTGTTTTATACTATCAAAATTAAGGTCATTTCTTGCGATTTATCTTCAAATCAGAACATAAGAGAATTTACATGCTTAAGACACTAAGCGGCATTAGCCTTGGAACCATCTATGAGGTAGGTAATCGTATCATGTCCTCCAAATACATAATCTCTCTCTCTCTCTCTCTCTCTCTCTCTCTCTATATATATATATATATATATATATATATATATAGATAGATAGGAATTATTAATCTCTCATTTTTATTTTACGGTAGTGTCTGAATTGAGTCTGTAATATGCAGTGTCCATTATTTCCTTTCTTTCTTCATTTCATATCCCCATCAGTTCAATATGCCCTTTATTTTCATTTCTTTCTCCATTTCCTTTCTATGAAATTGATACTACACGCTTTTATATTGCCCGCGGTTTGATACTGTGATTACTGATTCACACTCCTGCACTTTGTATTTGTTATTTTAATTTATATTTTTAACACATTATACTATCTAGCTGCAATAGCGCTAATTTTATAATGATCTTCGTACTTCTTATTACTTTACAATTTTTAGTATGTTGGGGATTTTCATGCACGTTTAGTTAACTACGTATTTTACATTACTAATAACATATCAAAGCTGCAAATGCGCTTAATAAGTTATATAGGAATTATTAATCTCTCATTTATTAATCTCTCATTTTTATTTTAAGGTAGTGTATGAATTGAGTCTGTAATATGCAGTGTCCATTATTTCCTTTCTTTCTCCATTTCATATTCTCATTATCTCCTCATATCCTCATATCATTTCCTCATTACGCATATCATACCTTATCTCCTCATTACGCATATCATACAGTGGAAAACCATGTTCCCCCATGGTCTCAACACTATAAACTTTGGAAAGACAGTCAATTTAGACCATTATTTGCACTATAAAAATCCACCAAATAACGTTTTACATACCTCACATAAAACAACTAGAGGCAAACGAGCAGGTAATAAAAAGCGATTGAATTTCAATGCTTATCTGAATAAAATTAACGGAAAAGTTTTGGATATATGCAACTATGAACAACTTAGACCAAACTGGATAAAAAATATGGTCTATGGCATAAAGAAGAAATTTTTAAGAAAATTATGGGAGACGTGGAGCGAACAGCCTATAATACCGGAACAAGAAGGAATGAATGACATCAGTAAAACTAACTTGGCTACTTTTTATGACTATTTCAAACTACGGGCCAAACTTATGAAAATCCAATTGGAAAAACGGAAATTACATGTGAACAAGGAATTTTTCATTATTACTTTTAGCAATAAGACTTTTGATCATCTGAAATTCAAACATATTTTTAAAACTTTTAAACATCTTTTACCGTAACAACAAATTATTATTGATGTATCATTTCGATATACCATGACTCATGGACGCAATATATACAACTATAATAAGATATGTTAGGACTTATCTGAATATGTACAACAGTCATGTCAATGTATTGATGATCCATTATGTAACCAAGATCACGGTCATATCGTCACAGGAGACATTAAACTTGCAAAAGACCTTCCTTTACTGCAATTTTTAAAGATGGGCACTAAATTTCGACATCAAGTATTCAAGGGAGAAGTAGAAAGTAATTTTAATAAGGATCTGGAAGCCTTTATTTACAAAACTGCAATAAAATACAGTTATCCATTGTCCACATTTAATGAATGGCGATATAACGTATTTAATGCATTTAAATCTCAATATAACCTGCTTAAACAATTTACGAAAACAGAAAAAATCAGTAAAGCAGTTTTGGAGACATTTCGCAACAGCTATGTCATCACCTATATGGATAAAGCCATTAATAACTACGCCTTTACTTGCAAATCATATTACGTACAACTCCTACTGGCATGCTATAAAGACAACAATATGTATTGTCCAATTAAACTAGGATATACTCCTAATGTTAATAGAATTATAGCCCTCTATAAACAAATTGGTATTAATATTACAGTGGTCAAATTTCCTTATTTAGTGCTCATACCAAGAATCCATAAAAAACCTGTTAAATTTAGACCTGTCACTATAGGTTGTAATACCTATTTAACCAAAGTGAATTCCATTTTATTAAAATTATTAACACCTGTTATGAAGAAAATACGAAAAGAGGGCTCTGTTATGATTAAAAACAGTTATGAAGTGGTCGACAGATTGAAAACTTATTCTGAAAGATTTTATTTTAGAACGTTTGATTTTAAAGACCTATTTAACAATATCAACTTACAAGATCTCTTTGATATTTTAATGGAAATTTATATTACTTCAGATTTACACAAATATGTGAAAACCAACAAGTACAAAAGCTTCCTTAAGATTGTCATATTTGAGAATATACTATATAATGGAATCGCATTTTATAGACAAATCAAAGGCATCCCAATGGGAGGGGGATGTTCCTCGTTACTTGCGGATTTTTACTTACATCATTATGAGAAAGGCACGCATTTAATTAGTGAAATACCATTCTTTAGATTCGTTGATGACGTCATGATTGGAGTGGATGATCAATATACTATATTTGATTTTACATTCTACTCACCGTGTCTTGAACTAATCGAATCGGAGTCAGCGAAGGTAGGAACAGTTGATTTCCTTGACATCACTATTTATTATAATTTGGAACAGAAATTATGTCATACATTATTTGACAAGAGACATCTATATGACTGCAAGGTCAATTATTTTACCCACTGGAATACCAACTTGAGTTTAAACGTACAACGTAATTTAATCGTAAATCACTTGAACAGATACAGATTATTAAACTCATCTATTACAGAATTTAATAAATGCATGATGCATTTAATCAACGGAACTCGGGAACAATCATATCCCTTCCGCTTTGTACAGCATTATTATGATGTTTTTTGCAGAAATTATAGTGATAAAAATTATGTTAATTTATCCGGCATCATACAATACAACTCAACTCTTACCTAGGATTATCTGACTGTTTCACATCCAGATGGCTCTATAAGTTAGACGCGACTTTTTTATGTATGCTTTCCTATTCGAAGTATATACGCTTTATGCAACTCTTCCAAGATTCTCGTCTTGCTGGTTAGTAAAATTTCCAATTTTTGTTATTTTGATCATTTTTATGTTGTCTGGGATTCGGCCATTTTTCCCCACGGGCATGATCGATTGTTGTTTCGGGCGTGCAGAGTCTCTGGGAGCGTTTTCATGAAGTCAAAGCTAGCTTCTAACCAGGAAATAGGGGTCGCAATCCCCCTTGACCTTTCTGCAACCCTGTAAAAACAATCATTCCATCTATATATTTTCTTTTTTTTCATTTTAAATCTTATATATATATATATATATATATATATATATATATATATATATATATATATATATATATATATATATATATATATACAGTCAAACCTCGATAAACCGTCACCTCACAGGAACAATCTATAGCAACGTTATAAGCGGGGTGAAGGCAAATGCGGGATAACGAGATTTTTTATTTTAATTAAAGCCAGGCATTTTACAAACGAAATAGGACACATATATAATCTTTCTGATTGTTATTGAAAACTTATTCATACAAATACTATTTCAAAATATATACTACAATGTTACTTAGGAAATATAGTAAGTTTTCAAAAAATTACTTACAGTTTCATTTAAGAAAATCCTTAACGGATGCTTGATTTAATGCCGGCTTGTTACTTTCCATAATTTTTTCCAATTTGTTCCACCATTGCGAAATCTTTATCATCTATTTTTCCCCAGAAATTAAAAATCTTTTAAGAGGAAACAGCAATAGTAAAATTGTCAACCAATAAACTCTAAAATCAAAGGCAACCAAATAATTCGTTAAAAAATCGTTTATTAAAATCGTCTTATTATGACGTACACAAACACATAGCCAAAGCGCTTTGGCACATTATCATACTCTTCATCATGACCTGCATCTGAAGAGCATCATAATGTCCGAAAGCGCTTTGGCTATGTGATTGTGTACGTCACAATAAGGCGATTTTAATAAATAATTTTTTAACCACTTATTTAGTTGTCTTTGATTTTAGAGTCTTTTAACAGCGTTTATTGCAGTTACAGCGTACTTATACGTAGGACCTTGATCCGGTTCATTATCACTTTCAGCGGCGGACTCAGAGCAGTTTGAATTTTTTATTTTGGAAACAATATTCGGCACTTAAATTTCTGGTGAGATCACGATTTCACTGTCCACAGATATATAGTCATCTGAATAAAATTCTAAACCACGTTTAGTAGATCATCTGCTAATTCCTATAAAGGGGCACCATCTTCACTTTCACTCACTACACTTCTGATGAATTTATTTTGAAACCTGCGTGTCAGAAGCAATTGGCAATAGTTTTGGTGGATATCATGCTCCAGTTTTTCGCTATGTAAAAAATTGCATCAAGCACAGTATTTGAAATGAAGGATTTTTAGTCAAGGGCAGTTATAGAATCCTTCATAAGAAGTTTTCGGTAGTTTAATTTAAAATTTTCAATAATCCCTTGGTATATAGATTGCAGTACACTAGTTACATTTAATGGTAGGTAGATCATTTCTATGACTTCTAAATTTCTCACTTTGGTGTGAGCTTTGCCGTTGTCTGCAATTAAAGCTATTTTTCTACGTTTCTGCGAAAATTTCGTGTCTAAGTTTTTGATTGTTTTTTCCCGTATCTCTGAAGTCATCCAAGTTTTGGAGTTGGCAATAAAGCTCACTGGCAAAAATTTTACATGCTTAAAATACTGGGAATTTTTAGATTTTCCTATGACAATAGGTTTCAACTTCTCATTGCCATCCATGTTGGACCCCCAAAAACCAGTAAGTCTCTCTTTATTATTTTATCCCCCAATGCATTTTTGCAAGATTTTTACCGGGCAAGACTCTGTAAAACTTTCCGCATTCATCTACATTGAAAATGTTACTTGGTCCATATTATTCGCATAATTTTTAGCACTTTGTTTTGTCAATCTAGAGCAACTTTTGGATAACATCAGCTGCTTCTCCCTTGACTTTTATAAACGATACATTATGCGTTATATTCAGATGATCAAACCATCCATTACCAGTCTCAAATTCTTCTTCTTCGAGTTCGGCGCAATTTGAAGAGCTTTTTCCTTCAAATTGAAACACGAAGTCGGCGTATTTTATGAGAGCTTTCTCGATTTCTTCATAATCAGACACTCGTTGTCTTTCCCTTTTTCCATTGTCACAAAGTTCTAGTGGACTTTTGATGGTAAAATGTCATATAACTATGTTCGAGGAATTTCACGAGATTTCGCGAAATAATTTTTGGCTGATTTGACTTTTCAAACTCCTCGATAATTTTCCTTTTTTCAGAAAAATGTTAACATTTTACGCTTTGTTGACATTATGCTCAATGACACGCATGCTCAAGTTTCCGCTTTCAAATTGAAGAAACGCCAGAAAACCAGCAATGACTCAAGAGAATTAACAATCGAACTCTTGTGGGATTAGAACATTCCAGGAATTACCCTCTAGTTGGTACTCTCCCACAAATGCTGGAGGCAGAACCAGATCCCCATTGTATGAGTGGGTGGGATGAGAATGTAGTAAGTTCCTATTCTGCCGCTGAACTGGTTCTAACCTCTAAACTGGAAAAGGAAGTAACTTGCTGAAGTCTTGATTTTACGACTTAGAGGTTCTTGTGTCTAAAACTGACGATTTAAAAGGGTATCCCAAGAGGACGATTTTTGAGGCGGGGGAAGGGATCCGTTATTTTCCTATTCAGTTGGTCGGGAATTCAGAATATTGACGGTTTAACTAAATGGCAGTTTAACGAGGTTTGACTGTATATATATATACAGAATGATTATAATTAAAGTTCCAAATTTGAAAATGGTCTCAAATAAAAACCACTGGTCAGAATGATTTTAAATTTTGCGTCAACACTTGTGGAGCAATGGAATTTTGTTTGGTGAAGAAAAATCTGTAGTTCAAAAAGTTGCCGCTAGGAGAATAATTGGCTCTTTACTACACTAGAATACAATACAAATGTAATAAACGTTGACTTGCTCATTGGCTAATGACGTAATAAATGTTCAATATGCTGTCCTTCGAATACTGAGTCGATCTTTCATCATCATATGCATGCAAGCAATGAAAAAAAAAATTCATCCATTGAAACAATGTTAAATTCTAAGCAAGCGTAAGCCGTATCTTTTTTCACAAAAAGTGGATTTAACTTGTTTTGCATAATTGCTCTTCAAATGCTGCTGCAAATTTGCATAAGACAGTGACGTTGCAATAAACGTTTGCTATAAAAAAGGAAGAGCGGAACTTGTTTCTCATAACTTAAAAAATCTCTATTGCTCTGTCGTAATGAGTCTATCATTAAAAGATCGTGCTCTTCTTGTCAAATTGTTTTACCAGAATAACAGCTCTTGTTTAGTAGCTCTTAGAAAGTTCAGAACGTTGAAAAAGTTAAAATCTGGTCCTATGTGTGGCAAAATCTTGCGCAAAATTATTTTAAAATTTGAAGAGACTGGCTCTTGGGACATCAAACTTGGCAGGGGACAGAAAGCAGTCGATGGAGAGATAGTGGAAGACGTAGCTACAGCGTTAGAAGAAGAGCGTAACGCTAATGCATCTACGAGTGCATGTGGAATTGCCCGATCATTAGACGTACCCTCCAGTACGGTGCAAAAAATTTTGAAACACATTTTGAAATGATATCCTTACAAACTGACCCATGTTCAACAGTTGCTACCTGCGGACAATGTTGCACGTGAAATGTTCGCACTTCAATTTCTGGCTCGAATATAAGTGGACGATGAATGGCCCTGGAACTTTTTGTGGACTGACGAAGCACCCTTCCATCTCCACGGAACTGTTAATACGCCAAATTGCAGAATCTGAGCAACCGAAAATCCACAGGAACTACGCCAGATGCCTCTTCATTCCCCCAAAGTCATTGTGTGGTGCGGATTTAGAGTAACCTTTATTATCGAGCCTTTCTTTTTTGAGGAAGTTGGTCCTCATGGCCCCGTCACCTGTTCTGTCAATGGCCATCGATATGAACGTCTTTTGAAAAGTCACTTTATACCCACACAGCAAGAGCGCCAGTGTATTGATAACACTATTTTCATGCAGGATGGGGCTCCACAACATATCGCAAAACAAGTGAAGCAGCTACTTTGCAGTCATTTTGGAGATGACAGAATTATCAGCCGCCATTTTCCTGTAAGATGGCCAGAACGTTTGCCTGCCCTCAATTCATGGGATTTTTGGCTTTGGGGGCATCTGAAGAATGCGGTGTTTAATGGACACATTACCAATTTAGTGGAACTTAAGACTAGCATCACGCATCACATTCACAACATCTCTACAGAAACACTCAAATCTGCTGTTGAACACGCTATTTTGCGCTATCAGCTTGTTTCAGAATGCGAAGGTCAGCATATTGAACATTTATTACGTCATTAGCCAATGATTAAGTCAACGTTCATTACTTTTGTAGTGCATTATAGTGTAGTAAAGCGCCAATTATTCTCCTAGCAGCGACTTTTTGAACTACTGATTTTTCTTCACCAAACAAAATTCCATTGTTTCACGAGTTTTCACGCAAAATTTCAAATCACTCTGACCAGTGCTTTTTATTTGAGACCATTTTCAAACCAGTAACTTTAATTATAATCACCCTGTATATTATTTTGTAGCTCTTACTGTAGAATATCACCTCTTATTGCCTTTTTGCATTACCGTTATTTGTTTCACCCGATTGGTAACGGTAGATCTCTACTTTTCAATTTTGCAATTAGCAGCACTGGTCTCTTCATTTTCGGCTCCTTTGGTTAGACAATTTTCCGTGTTTTATAATCCAGGTATTCTTATTTCCATTATAATTGTTCTATCTTTATGTGTGTTGTTCGTTACTAATTCTCCCTTGGTGAAGGAGCGCCTACGCACCACGTCCACAAGACCCCCCAGGGTATCCCATGGCGAAGGGGAGAAGAATTGCAGCTTCACTTTTATAGAGGCTCCCCGAAGGGCGGAAGCCTGACTTGGCCTCGACATTGCAACATCCAAGCCCGCTGGCGGGATTCGAACCCGCAACCCGGCAATCCAGCGATCAGACGGAAGCGCATGCCCCTGACTGCTCGACCAACGGATCGGCTTATGTGTGTTGTAAATATTTTATGTGTTTGTAAATAATTTATATATATAATCTATCTATCTATATATATTTAACTATTATATATATATATATATAACTATTTATAAATAGTTTATATGTAATCTATCTATTTCTTCAGAAACATACATATTTTGTGATCATTTTGATTAAATACTTGGACCCGACGAAGAGTTTTTTAAAAATGAACAATTCAATTATTTAAGTCTAGTCCTTGTCCACGTGTATAGCATTAATGCTTGGAATTTATATGTTTTTCTATTATCAATTCCATAACTTTGATATTTGTTGATTATCTTTAGCATGATGACTCTAAATTTGCATTTTTTTTTCCATTTGCTTGTTGAATCGCTATTTAATACTTATTTTTATTAGGTAGGTTTTATTTAAGGTTAGGATATTTGAGTTGCAACTTCTCTCTATTCTATCATTGGAATTTCAAACTATTATATATATATATATATATATATATATATATATATATATATTTATATATATATATATATATATATATATATATATATATATATATATATATATATATATATATATATATAAAGTCAAACCGAAGCAAAGACAAAAACACTTGAAATCTCATTTATATGGCTCAATGCTGCTCAACAAAGAAGATTAAAATATCTAACCACAAAGTAATGAATAGGAAATGAAAGCAAGGTACCAAAATATGACCGGGAGGGGTTGTGACACTCGCTCCCTGGATAAGCAAGCTTTATGTCGCGATGGTATTCCCGGTAGCCGGTACTTTACCAGAGAATAGAATACATAAGTACCAATATATACAAGGTGAAACAAAGTCATATGATTAGCCCACATTTGGTGGAATCATAGAAACAGAAAAATTGTTCTGTACTAGGACAAACCTATTAACTAACTGTTAATTGACTTAGGGACTTTAATCATCCGCTTGTCGGTAAATCCGACACTGGAAGTGAAAAGAGTTAATTTGAGTTGCACTCTTCGGCTCTGGTGTGAGTAGTAATTTGTAAAGATAGGCTTATTCACCCAGATGTAATCAAAATGACTATTTCTGTAGCAATTAAATTAAAATTGTGAATAAGTGTATAATGCATACTTTCTTCATCAAAGTTCCTTTCCCCCATGGAATATGGGTTTACGTTTTTTCTAAGCTGTGTGATAAACTTAATCAAAATTTTCAGATTCGTTAAACTCAATTAATGTTAATCGAAAAACCTCATTGTCAATTAAAGTTAGATTTTATATAAAAAATTCCACAACTGTGTTGAAAACAACAATTTCCTATAATGTACTTCTTGTGAGATAAAAGTTCCACTAATTTTCCGCCCAAATTTGATACAAATGAACATGGTAAATTCAATAAAACAAATCAAGTAACTAACTATTATACTAATTAATTTAATATTAAAACTTTCAGTAAAATAATTATTAAAAATAACTATTAACTAATATAATTATTAATTACTTTAGTGCGCCATTTCATTAATAAAATCATTAATAATTATTATAATAGAAAAAGTATTATATTATTTAAAATACACTATTAGTTAAATCAAGACTCACTCTAAATACTTTAAAACTAATTCTAAAAAATGTATTCAGTAGATTTCTTTTAAAAAGCTTTGTTTTATTAAAAGTAGTATATAACTATTAATTACTAAAAGAAAAAGCTTAAATTATCACACTGATATACCTACGTAGACGTTAAATATGCTTTTCACATTTAACATTTCCGTCCAAACATAGGTTCTACGTTCATGAAATATAGTCCACGTATTATAACTTATCCGAGAAATTTCTACACATGATAAGCAAATGAAATTTATTATTAGTCTGTAAGTGATTTCCTTACTTAACATAGCCATGCGCTGCGATCTATTCTGGAAATAATTTGGAAAAGTGGGAGGATATTTATAGGAGGAAGCTTAAGAAAAGTGGCTTCACTGAGTTATGCATACCTCATCAGCTAAATAACTTTTTGTATTTTGATTGGTGCAGAACTCTCTTGTATCTTCACAATATTGAATATCTTTGGGGTAAACATTTAACTTTTTATGCTTTATTATATTTCGTTATGTTTTTTTTTTTTTTTTGCTACCACTACTCTTGGATTTTGATTGAGCTATACTCGTCGAACATCCATGAATACAAATCCACAAGTTTTATTCATTATGTATGTTTGCGTATGTGTGTCGAGCTATCGTTTATTCTGAAAGGAGGCTGTTGACGTTTGAAAAGTCAAAATATGACCAAAGTTACTAATTTTAAATTTTTACATATTAAAATACTCCAATTTATACTTTTTAAATTCCTAGAAAAAAATTCTTCGATTACGATATATTTAGTGATGAAATCAAGTTTGTAAATTTTTCATTTCCAAAACCATCTTATAATTTATTTGGAATACACTTCTATGCAGACCTAAGCTAATTTATAGCGAAAGAAAAAACAAAATACAGCTAATATAAAACACATAGGCAAACATAATAAAATGAGTATGTAAAACTACAATATTAAAATAAAAAAATTCAGAAACATATTTTCCCTTTTAGCATTAAAGCTCGTTTTCAAAAGATGAGATTTTGTACTGTCACTGTTCCTACAAACTGATCCATGTGCATTATCAATTTCTCATACGTGGTATTGAGAAATATTGTTTTCAAGAACATTTTTATTTCAAGATTTGGATAGGAGATTATTTGAGATTATATATTACGACCTCCTGAACACGTTTTGACTATTTTTGGAGAGATGTCAGTCCGTCAGTCAGTCTGTCTGATGTCTGTGGTCCATTAATTGTGTACACGAAAGCATAGCCACAAATATTACCGAATTTTCAAGACGCTTTATATTCGACTTTTTTATAAAAAAATCTGATGTGAACAGCACATGACTTTCCTTATATAATGCAATGAATTTACTCGTTTTACAGTCAAAAAATAATGTAAAAGATCCACGGTACTGCGTTTTGACGTTAAATTGTACATTTGGCGATTTTTCGAATGACAATATGTAAAATTATTTCAAAGTACCCAATAAAATTATATTTATCGCAACTTTATATAAACAAATATCAATATTGATAGCATGCTTAATAAGCGATGCAGTTCATGTATAATAATTTATACATCAATTAGGCGTCATTTACATTAATTTATCGTCATTTTTGCAATTTTGACGATATTTTTGTCAATTTGGCAACATTTAAAAAGTCAACAAGTTGGAGTTATTCCGACAAATTCGTCACCAAATATTTGTCAAACGTCATGGACGGAAAAATAGGTTCCTTATCGTAAATTATTATATTCCCTCCAAGATATTGAATTTTTGTCAATTAATTGTCATTTTCATTGATTTAGCGTCATTTTCATCAATTTGGCGACATTTTCATTAATTTGGCAATATATTATACGAAGTTGGCGACATTCTGCCAACTTTGTCGCCAAAATCTAAAATTCCAATATGTGCGCTGAAGAATCTCCGTAAATGCATACAATAAAACCTAACTGACACTTAGCTCTTATGCCAATGTCCCACAAGAATAGGCGTACATAAATATAAATTGATGCACTATTAGATTAAAAGTGGAGCATATAAAAACTGATTTATTGTAATAAAAATGAATATGTGAAAACAAATATGCTTTAAAATGGAAGGATTAAAATTAATATTACCTAGATATCACAAATGTTTCAGTGAAACATAAAAATATATAACTATTGTTTGAAAACGCAGTTCAAGTAGACGCTCTAACACGCTAACATCCTCCAACAAACAATTCGTGATTTTGAAAATTGCTTAAACTTTCGTTAATCATCGAACTGTAAAACTGCAAGTCGTTTTACTAAGGTAAATAATAAGGTATATAAAATGTATACTAAAAATATTCTTTTTGAAGATATCTCTGACGTAAAATTACAAATTCAAAGATCTTTCACATTTATTAACTGTCAATGAAGGAAATTTATCTCGTTATTTTTCACTGTTCCTCACTAGTAATTAAACAATATGTAGAAATTAGTATTTGGTATAATTTTATGGATTTTGACATACTATACGTTTTCTCTTTAACTAATTACTCATTATAGCCATGGATTTACTTCTTTCACAGTGAAAACATGATGAAAAGACCTACGGTACAGTGTATCGTTGAATTGTACATTTGGCGCTTTTCCGGATGACAACATGCAATAAATACTATTTCAGAGTACCCAATTAACGTATATTTCACGCAACTCTAAATTAACAATTATTAATATTGATACCATACTCAATGAGCAACACAGTCTATATATCAAAATATTTTATTAATTAATTCATTAATTAGGCGTCATTTACATTAATTTTGACGACATTTTCGTTAATCTCGGGCGAATGACGATACTCCGCTAGATTAATCGCCATGTTCACCATATACATCGCTAAGTGTTACAGATAAACGGAGAGAAGAACATGTCTTATATACTATAATGTATGCCTGTCATACGACGGAATTTAAAATTTGCGAATCATTACCTCTCATTTGGAGTCATTTTTATCAATCTAGCGACATTTTTATCCATTTGGTGACATTTATATCCATTTAGCGACTTTTCTGCCTTTTGGCACCTTTTAAAATATCCATCCTGCCAAAATTTTTGTCTAGTGTTACGGACGGACGGAGAAATTGGTTATTCTTATAGTCAATTTTTATGTTCTTTCCAAGATATTGAATTTTCATCAATGAGTCGTCATTTTCATTGATTTTCATTGATTCTAGTATTTCCGTAAATTCGTATTGTGATGCCGAAGTTTTAAAAAGTGATTTTAAAAGACGGTTTTTAAAAGGCTCAAGGCTCAAGGCAGGGTGGGATTAGTGAAGTGCCCAGGAGAGGATAAAATCCTCCCTTTAAACTTCAGGCGAAAAGGAAGATCAAGAAAAAGGAGTTCAGAAAAGGAAAAATAGAAACTAAGAGGTGCTTGGGGGGAAGACAACATTATGCCGATTCCCAAGACTTCAGAAAGGTAAGGACTGGGGCCCAAGTAGGCGTCCAGTAGATAAGAGGAAAAATGGGGAGATAGAGGTGCACCACAAGGGGTGCAGGGCCTTGAGCAATGAGTTACCTACATAAGTTTAAAATTTAAAATTTTTAAGTATTTAAGGGAAACTTGTGCAGTACGCGAAATTTCCCAAAAGCAAGGGAATAGCACAGAAAAAGCTAGACGGTTGCACCATAAAACAGAGAGAAGAATAAAACTATGTTAGACGAATCCGCTTTTTAGGGCGGAAATAAATATCACGTACCGGTCTTCCAGGTAACGACCGGGGGCGCTTTCGCGCGTTCGGGTTACGAGGATGGTAACGATGGATACTGTCTAACGTAGGATTATTGACACTTCTCAGACCTCTATGAAATTTGATAGATAACTTTTTGACGTGTGCCAGAACAGGCCTAATTTGGAGGTCTTTATGCAAAATTTCTAACCGGACGTAGTTCGGAAGATTTGCAAACGAACGCAAAGTGTTATTTTGAATAACTTGAAGCTTCTTAAGGTCAACCTCAGCTGCGGTACCCCAAATAGGAGAACCGTACGTCATAATTGGACGTATACAGGACTTGTATAGTAGTAACTTATTATGGATTGACAGGCGGCTATTTCTAGCCAATAGGGGACGGAGCTGGATGAATGAAAGCTTCAATTTCTTGCATGTTTCAGAAATGTGATGCTTCCATGATAATTTTGAATCTAAGTACACTCCAAGGTACTTATAAGAAGATTGCCAGGGAATAGGCTCATTGTTGAGTATTAAGTTAGTGTTTGGGGGGTCCCTAGGGGCCGGGAAGGTAACTGCTGCACACTTGCTGACATTTACTTTAATGCGCCATTTGGTAAGCCATTGCGTCATGTCTTGAAGATAATTTTGAAGAGTATTGTGCACGATATGTGTCTCTTTATGTTGTGCGATCAGGGCCGTGTCATCGGCGTAGAGGCTAAGGGAGACACCGGGGGAACGTGGAATATCATTAATATAAAGGTTGAACAATCTGGGTCCAACAAGAGAACCTTGAGGGACCCCGGAGGCATTCCTGGGAGAGGAAAGAAGGTTAGAGACTCGCACCACAAAGCTACGCTCTGCTAAGTACGAGTGAAGAATTTTAATTAAGTCAGGAGGAAAAGAGCGCTTGATAAGCTTGAATAACAGACCATTTATCCATACCTTATCAAACGCCTTTTGGATATCAATAAAGACTATAGAGGTATTTTCGTGTACGCTACGAGCTTCATGAATAAGTTCAACGACCCTAAGAAACTGGTGTTTAGTAGAATGCTTCTTCCTGAACCCATACTGTTCAGGTATCAGAATGTTATTCAGGTCGCAGAACTCATCCAAACGCCGCAATATCACATACTCGAAGAGCTTAGAGAGACAGGAAAGAAGAGAAATAGGTCTATAGTTGACAGTTAAAGTTAGATTAAGACCAGGCTTGGGAATGGGTGCAACTATTGCAACCTTCCAAGCCTTCGGAAAATAGTTAAAATGTAAACGAAGGTTAAAGAGTTTAGCAAGATAGCTTTTAGGAAGATTAGGAAGATTCTTTAGCATGTTAGGAGAGAGAAGGTCCTTCCCAGGAGCTTTATTCTTTTTCAGACTTTGAATACGGGGAAGAAGTTCAGCATAAGTAACTTCAGTCATAGTTCTAGGTGTAGGTGTAGAGAGAAATTGTTCAACCTTGGGATCAGCAATCGATACCGTTCTGGCATCAACAACATCATGATGTGGTTCAAACTGGCTTCTAAGACTGTCTGCAAGCAGTTCAGCCTTTTGTGTGTTGGAGATGGCCCTTCCATTAGGACCTTCAAGGGTCGGAATGTGTGCTTTGTGCCTACGATAAAGTGAGGTAGCCCTCCAAATAGTGTTGTCTTTAGTCGTTAAGGACTCAACATAAGTGTTCCACCGTGCACTTGAATATGCCTTAAGACGTGATCTCACCTGTGCTTGTGAGAAATTAAGTTCACGCTTAAGGCTGGGATCTCATGCTCTACGAAGCCTATTTCTTTCTCTGATCATCTGCCGGATGTCCTGTGGCAACCTGTAAAAGTCAACTTTAGTTTCCTTGGGCCGAGAGGACGCGGAGTAGGCATTACGAAGTATATCCTCAAATTTTTCTACCTCCGCGTCCAATTGGTCCGTGGAGGGGACAACAGGAGGGGGCGGGGTTTCACTTGCAAGAATATTTTTATACTTGTTCCAATCAGTTTTCAATTTAGCAGTGAACCTGAGATCAAATTTATTTAATTCAAGAGTATAGATTAAAGGGAGATGATCTGATGCAAGTTCATTATATGCCTCCATGCAATATGTATAAGGAATGTTGCTGGTGATGGCAAAATCAATTACATTATTAAGATTGGTGGGTTCACCTGGAGCTACAATCTCATAGTTGTGCTCGTCGGCCCAGCGCTTAAGCTTGGAACCTCGAACATCAACTCGAGGACAACCCCAGGCTTGGCTTTTAGCTTTAAAATCACCAGCAACTATTACATGGGGCGAAATTTTGAATAGGGTATTAAGATCAGCAAGGACAGGACCAGCTTTTGACTTAGGATGAAAGTAGACAGACGCAATGGTCAAGGTCGGATTATTAGACAGGTTCAATTCCACAACAGTAGCCTCATCAGCTTGAAGAGGAGGAGTGGGAATACGAGAATGATTAATTTTCTTACTAATATAAATAGCAGTACCTCCCGAGGGGTGATTGCTAATATGATGCCTGTCGTCATTGTAAAAATCATAGTTAGCAATTTTACAGTTTTTCCCTGGACTGAAATGGGTCTCTTGGACCAAGAACAGATCTAAGTTATTA
The DNA here is from genome assembly GCA_951213105.1 of Amaurobius ferox. Classification (NCBI taxonomy): domain Eukaryota; kingdom Metazoa; phylum Arthropoda; class Arachnida; order Araneae; family Amaurobiidae; genus Amaurobius; species Amaurobius ferox. Next base: position 64,000,167 of record OX578149.1, read on the forward strand.
TTTATACAAAAGTCCCTAGCTTCCTGGATTTTACCTTTAAGTCCACTGGCATTCCAGATGCCAATGGTAAGATCCTTCAAGATTCGTAAGGACACAACCATGACCAAAAGAGGGGGGGGGCTAACCTTGATTAACGAGAGCAAAGACGCTCTCGTAAATTATGTTTACTCTATCTATTTCGGTAGGAGCTGACCGCATAGCAGGAAGAGCATTTTTAAATGCTCTACTAGTAATCTCCATCCCGTATCTATCCTCAAATCTGAAAAGGTAATTTAGAAAGTCATCTGCAGCATTATTAGTGGAAGCTCCTTGGGGTGCTGCTAATTTGGGAGTGCATTAAATGTCTTTTTGGGTTCCTCACCACGACCATCTGTGACATTGGCATATGACCTCTGTGGCTTCACAAGCTTTTTAACGAAGGTGGAGTTCGCTGAAGATATGGGTGAAGCTTTGAGCTTCGGAAATCTGGAACAGTTTCTGTAGGAAGCCGGGTGCTGTCCTCCACAGTTGATGCATTTACAGAGTGCCTCTTAAGCTTTGGTACACTCCTTTGTGAAGTGTGGCTGTGCACACTTCACGCAGTTAGGCGGCATATGACATGCGTTGCTGGTGTGATAAAACGACTGGCACCTGAAACATTGAACGATTTGTTTGGGCCCACGATATTTTTCAACTGTAACAATGATGTTAAATAGGCTATTAAGTTTGTAGATTTGTTCGTTGACAGGGGTCTTGGCAATCTGCACATAAAACAGCGGCATATTGACTCTGTTGGTTTTTGGGCCTCTTGCCATTTGCGTAACGCTAATTGGTTAAAGTCCCAAACACTCTAGCTCACGTGCAATAGCCGTGGTTTCTGTACAGATTGGAAGTCCTCTGACAACTACTTTCAAGGGTTTTTGGTCATCTAATAAGTAAGATTTGAACTCCACCTTATTCATTAAAAGAAAGTTTTGTATTTTTAAATAATCCTCTCTTATATTTACATGAACTTTAATAAAGTCACCTGATCCAGTTAGTTTAGATGTTAAATTAGGAACTATTTTCTTAAGATCATTGATATTTTTAGACCAACTAGTAGTAATTGCTATGAAAAAGGGAGGAGGTTTACGTTCCCTTTTGGGAGTTTCAGTAATATTTTCTTCTTCAGTTACATTATTAGGAAAAGTAGTTTTAGTAATATTTACAACATTTGAAGTAGAGGGGTTGCTTATCAGGGTAGCTGATCTTAAACTAGCAGTATGCCTCTTTTGCGGTTTTTGGAAACCGTCTTCATCCAAACCAAGTGTGTGTTTTTTAGTAACACTGGTATTTACAGAAATATTTACATTTTTAGATATACTAGCATTAGATTTGTCATTGTCTGGCAAGGAGGTAGTAGCCTGGATAGGGGGGTTAGAGGACATCAAATAACTGCCGGAGGAAAGCCTCCGACAGGATTCACCATACTTGGGTAAGTTGTGGGCTTCCATGAGTTTTGTAAGAGTCATCTCACACTTGTCAATGATTTCTTTCAATCTTTCTTTATCCATGTTGTCCTCTGCTTTCCTCCATAAGAACGTCTTCTCATTTATGACATCCCGGAGTCTGGCAGCTTCAGCTCTGAGGTCAGCATTGATAGGAACTTTAGAGAGATAATCCGCTTCTTCGATGGACCAGTCGGTCATCTCAATGCTTTCATCACTATTTATCATCATCTTAGTGTAAACTCCTCCTGTAACAGGATCCGGCGGCTTGGCAATGTCAGGCGAAGACGACTCATGGACCGTCACGTTAGAACGAGAAGTTCTCATTCTCGGAGCACAAGAAAAACACAACCTCTTAGCTCGGCGTCAAGAAGCTGTGATTCAAAGTGTTCAAATTATGGTTGCGAATATCGTTTTTAAAAGGCAGTGTGTAATTTTATTATTAAATACCAAGGCAACAAGGAGGCGTCAACTAGGCGCCAGACTTGATGTGATAGGCGGACATCAATTTATAATATCACGTCATATGATGTTAGTGAACTCGAGGCGATCAAGGTCGCCGACCAATGAGGAGTTGTTTCTGCTGGCAGTGATGTCTTGCCCTTAGTGATTGTCCAGTGGAAGTCTCAACCAATCCCGACACAGATACCTTATAACCAGGGCTGTGTTAGCAAAATAACTTGTGAGGTGAAGAGTACCGACACAGTCATGATACAGTACGGAGCCGAATGATGACACGGAACTATGGCGATAGAAGTTGTTCTAAATTGCTGTATGACCATGTAGCAAATTCCGATAAAATGGAAAATGAGAGTGCAACAGTGTCAAAAAGTGATAAGCAATGTCGTAAACACGGAGACCCCAACACCTGATAACCATTGAAAAGGGCATAAGTAAAATATGTTATATATACTGTCAACCCTCCTATAACGCGATCATTTCATACCGCGTTATAAGAAACTCAGATTAGTGCAAATTAGATTAATTCGTACCGTGCTATGTGGAAACCGCATAACGTTCTGCATGAAAACCGCGTTATAAGAATCTCGAAATTAGTACAAAACAGAACAATTCATACCGCGTTATAGGGAAACCGCAATGCTGTATATTTCAGCATTTGCAGGGGATTTTCCTGATCACTGAAATTGAAAAATAGTGATGTATGTGGATGAAAAACAGGGAATTTCCGGTAAATTTCAACCGAAAAAGTGAAATAGAAAAAATCATGACATAGAAAGACTGCTTAAGCTAATTGAGTTGTATTATAAAGAAACCGTGTTATAAGACTACTGAGTTATATAAAAACCGCGTTATATGGAAACCACGTTTTATAAATGCCATGTTAAGGGAGGTCATTTGCAAATTTCTCTTCTCGTTATATGGAAACCGCGTTATGAGTGAGACAGAAGGGTTAGCTGTATATCAGTTATAAGGAAAACGAATATCAAATATGACTCTAAATCAGACTAAAATGTAACCCCTGATCACCTTTTTACCGCCAGCAGAGATACTGTGCTAATTAATATAAAATCAAATATGAACACAATGTTAAAAAATCTGATGTGGGCAACACATGACTTTCCTTATATAATGCAATAAATTTACTACTTTTACAGTAGAAAAATGGATTTTCTTATAACAGATACTTATATTCTTTCCAAGATATTGAATTTTCTTCAATTAGTCGTCATTTTCATTGATTTAGCGCCATTTTTATCCACTTGGCGAGATTTTCGTTAATTTGGCAACATTTAAAAAAGTCCCCAAGTTAGCGACATGCCACCAAATTCGTCGCCAAAATCTCGTCAAGCGTTATGGATGGAGAAATAAGTTATTGTTATAGCAAATACATGACTACTGACGTTCAAATACAAAAGTATTACTTAAAGTATCTTTTCTCAGGAATGGAAAGAGCTAGATCCACGAGAATGATGTCACCTAATTTATTGCATGATATTACATATGAAAAGTGAACATGTTTCTCATCAGTTAATTTTTTTTTAATTTATGGGATTTTTTGATAAATGTATTTGGAAAATGTGTATTATCACGAGAACGGTTCACGCTAGCGTTCTAAAATTTATGTCAATCGTTTTCTAAGTTAAATTTACATAAGAAATATCTATTTGCAGGACTTTATTAAAGGTTTTGATTTTTTGATGATTTTTTCAAAATTTCATTCGAAAATTTAGGAGGGTACTGAACATTCAATTATGTATAAAAACAATAGGTTTTCAGTATTCACGAATTGTGATTTTTCTGCCAAATATCATTCGAATCGCTCCATTCGTTCGTGAGATATCGTCTCTACAGACTCACTGACACACACACACACACACAGACATACTTTCACACACACACACACACACACACACAGACATCTCCTCAAAAATGTTCGATTCGTGATCAGGGATGCTTGAAAAGTGTTCTCCCGCCGAAAACTCGAATTCGAATTTTCGACCCCGTCACAATACTTTCCTTATACATAATGTATATAAGGAAAGTAATATTAATGTGAAATTTAATAATAAGAGTATTTTCAAGTTAAATAATAATTATAATAAAAATTAGTTTGGAGAGAACAATAGGTCTCTTCGTCCCCAAAGTTAGAGTTCAATGTATGTATATTAATCAATTTTATTTTCAGATAATACTGGACAACACACAAAATAATTGCTGGATTATCGTAACGGCAATGCACTATGTTTAAAATCAACAATATCAGCCCAAGCTTATATTTTATATACGCCACACGAATGTACAAAATAAGCATGCAAAAGAAAATATTACAAAGAGATGTCTAACACCATTTTCCACCATACGCAGGTATTTTTTTTTTTCAAAATTTTATTATTGAATATTTTTATGCATTTAAGTGGAAGATATAAAAAGACTGCTGACACTAACTGCAACACCATTTGCAAACATGTCCTCAACTTTTGCCTGTTTTAAAACATCAATACTTCCGTCCAAAATCGTCTTAAAATAGGCTATTTCAGAGTTAGTTGAAAATAAGAGGATACCATATAGCCAGTTAACAGGATTGGACACTTAAAAGCATTCTAGACGTATAATACTTTCGGTGAATAAGCAGTTCAGTGTGGTTAAGAAATGTAAGTTCCTGTAAAGCGATTTCTTTTTATAGCGCTGCAATCTTGCTAAGAAAAACTTCGTGTCATTCATTGGTAACACGAAACTTGGTATAAAAAGTTAGATTAATATCATTAACTTAAAAGGCTCTTCGTGCAAGAAAAGTCCGTTTAAAAGTCTTGTATAAGTAAAACATTTTGCAAAAATCACCATAAATGGAATTTTACAATATATAATTATATTAATGAAAAGTTTTAGAATATTATAGAATTGCTGTCTGTTTTTCTGAATCAGTTAATAAAAACCAACATTCTATTAGAAATCAGGATTCATCAATCAATCAATTCAATCAAGATTTTATTAACCAGTATATAGCTATATATCCCATTTAACACTCATACTGCCTTGAAGATTGTTGTTGTAAAATCTTTTTAGACACTTAATTTCGTATATAAGTATCAATAAGAATCACTAAAAATATAATATAAATATATATAAATTAAAAATGAATGTTACCACAGAAACTCGTAAACAACTAGACAGAAAATAAGAAACCAATATACAATACGCGCATAATGCAGCAGACAAGTATATGGATAAATATTTGAAATGTAATAATAAGAATTATGTAAAAAAAAAAAAAAAATACAATTCAAGTAATATTAACATCACCATAGAAGCAAATTCACGGCCATAATGCCGATAAGAGAAAAGAACAGAACCTTCCCAAATTCGATGATTAATTAGAATAAAATTCATCTTCAGGTCTGAGTATTTAATTCTAATTAACCCAAACAAATGCCTGTTTCAGATTATGCAATAGTACATTACTATAAATGCTTAAACTCAGACTACAGGTATCAAAAAATGAAAAAATGAAAAAAGGATACATTAAGAAAATTGTATTACCATGCGGCATGAATCCTTCTTCTCCTACCACGTGTATACACGATCAACATCAACAGCTTAATCTAGAAGCACCGGAATGAACAAGTCGAAATTCTACCAGGGAGGCAGTACGAACGTTCACGGAAATACTCCCAAACCCGTCCAGTGAGTCTAAGCTGGAGACTGGACAAGCAATTCAGAATACAACATCCCAAACATGCAGAACTGAATATGAATATGAATCAAAGATGAAAATTCCTACTAAACAAGTAATTCATAGGAAAACTGGATAATCGAGAATGCCACTATACACCATTATAAGGGCGCTCAAAACGTAGTTTCAATACTGACAAAAGTTACATTTTTTTGCGAAAATAAAATTCAAAACATTAATGTTAATGCATCTTATTTTCCGATTTTTTTATAAATATATTAATATTTTTATAAATTATTTTTTATAAATATATTTTATATATAAATATATTTATACACATATATAAATATGTGTCCGTGTATGTGTATAAATATCTGTCTATATATTTATACACACACACACGCTATATAAATATTATTATGAGTATCACTAAAAATGATAGCTGCCAGCATTTTTTTTTACAGCAACACAAAATTTCAAAAATAAATAAATAAATTACGTATATATATATATATATATATATATATATATATATATATATATATATATATATACATATATATATATATATATATATATATATATATATATATATATATATATATCACAGCGGCGACGGAGTGAATCGCGTACACTTTGAAAGATTCCTAGCATTTCACGAACGTCTGCAGCTGCGACCCTAATTCAGGCGACAAAGTTCTCTGGTGACTCGATGGGCGTCTTGTAAACGGCTCTTTTTAACTGACATCAGAGAAAAAAATCCAGGAAGGACCGATCGGGATATCTGGGAGGCCACGCGACGGAATTACCACGATCAATCTATCTGTTCGGAAAAGCAAAGTCCAGGTAGTTACGCACAATCCTGGTGTAATGTGCTGGCGCTCCGTCGTGCTGGAACCACATCGATGATTTGCTGCTCCAACACGTAGTAAATCTGGCAGCACCTGCTGGAGGAAGGTGAGGTACTTCTATCCGTCTAGGCGGTCTGGTAACAGATATGGGCCAATTGGTCACTGATAATCCTTGTCCACATATTCACGGAGAACTTTTGCTGGTGGCATCTTTGTTACTTTGCGACCCAAGCCGTGCCCCTTGCCAACAATGGGCTTAAAGGGTTTTAACTGGTGGTATCTGGAACGTGTAGCATGCGGATTTACTGTGTTCTCCATTTTGAAGCGACGTTTCATCCACTCAAGAGAAAGCGTCCTCTCGCTGCTCGCCGGTTGCTTTTCGATCCCACATTGTATTGTGAAAGTTGTTTGTTTTGGTGAGTTCTATAACCCCTTGCATTTCTGACCATGAGTTTATATACACACTGTATATACAATGAGAGTTAACCTGCAGTGGGAGTATGCGGGGTATGGGGTATAGTCATACTTCCACCGACGGCCATCTTGAAATTCCGTATTCTTCCAGAGGACTGGGGGTATATTTTGAAAAATGTAAATTTTTTATTTAAGCCTTCATTTTTCAGAAACTGTTTTAGAGTGGCAACGGTGCTGTCTTCTTAAACTTGTACGAGTGCATTTCTTAAATTCATTCATTAGAAAACTTTAATTTTATTTTCATTTAATTTTTTAACTAATAAGTTTTTAGGTAAAAGGGGCAACCTTTTATGGGATGACAACTCGACAGTTGGGGTATGGGGAAACATCAGCGCCACCTAGTGTTGGAAAAGGGTACTAGACTAATTTTAAAAAAGGAGCTTTTTATGTTTTAGGTAAAGTGGTATGTATAAACTTTTTATGGGAAGTGTTTCTTTCAAGACTTTTTAACCGGGGGGGGGGGGGACGAATGAAATTTTAGAGGGGGGCAAGTTTTCTATTTGCGCTATATAAATATATCCAAATGCTGTGTCACATAAATAGAAACTAGGTTAACGTAAACTGTCGGGGGGGGGGGGCGAATGCTCGACTCTCGGGGGACTTCGTCTCCCCGGACGTATGCCTGAAAGAAACTACTTATGGGGTGACAATACGACAGGGGTACGGAAACATCAGCGCTAACTAGCATTAGAAAGGGGTACAGGGAATTTTTTTAGAGATATATGTTTGGCGTTTTTAAGTAAAGTGGGTATGTATAAACTTCTTATGCGGTGGCAACATGACAGTCGGGATATAGAAATATCAGCGCCACCTAGTTGTGGAAAGGTGTACTAGGCTAATTTTCAACATTTCAACTTTGAAGATTTAAAGATGGGACTACTGGTGGGAATTAGGCAAGCGTTAAAAACTGAAACAATAAAATTGCCTGTGTCATTTATTTTCTCAAAAAAATGTCGGTCTTTTTTAAGAAACACAATGTTTTCCGAGCCAAGAAAACTCATAAACAAGAGATCGCAAATGCCGCATTTCACCCATAGGATTTGAAGTCACTATAGCCATTTTGTTATCACTTCCCTCATTTGTGAAGTATGATTGGCTGTTAAACTAACATCATATTGGAGCTTTTGATTTGCATGGCCAATCACGAAGCTGGACAGGCAAATCTGTGATTTTATATTGAGATATAATAAATGTTTACATAAAATCAGATTATCGGAATCCTTCCCCAATGTTGAGAGTGTTGGCGAGGGGTTTTCAACAGGTTCGCGCTTGGATGAAAACCTAGACCTAGCAGGATATATATTTTATCGTCCTAGACTTAGACCTGTATAGTCGACGACGGCCATTCAAGGAAACGGCAAATAATCCTGTTTAATTTGTGTCCTATGCTTCTAGCGTAAATGTACCGATGTCTCTGGCGTTTAATATACCGAAAATGATATATGCTAGCGTTCTAAAGTTTGTATCATTCGTTTCTTAATTAGAAAGTAACTTATGAAATAAGTATTTTATCAACAGCATTAAATGTCCTGATTTTTAACGACATTTTTTCGGAAAGCCATTCGAAAATTGTGAAATATTTAGAGAAACGTTCATGCTGGTATTCTAAAATTTGTGTTATTCTTTTTCTAATAAAAATTATTTCTGAAATTATTATGTAATCTTGTATTTTTAATGATTTTTTTTTCCGAATTCATTTGAAAACTGTAATGTTTTTTAATTATTTGAGTGCTTTTAAAATCAATAGGTTTCCAGTATTCATTCATTCTAATAATTGTTCAAATTATCTTTAAAACGTTCCATTTGTTCATCAGATTTTTATTCACACGCCCACACACACATACAGTGTTTCTTTCAGGAATACCGCCGCAGGGGGGCAAAACTCCCCCACAGACGTGTATCTGCCCCCTCCCCCCCCCAGAAGACATTTTATGTTAACCTAGTTTTTATTTATGTGACGCAGAATTTAATATATTTATACAGAGCAAATAAGAACATGCTGCCCTAAATTTTCATTTGCCCCCCTCGGTCAAAAAATTCTGAAAGAAACACTGCACACATATCACTTCAAAATATTTCAATTTGAATTCAGGGATGCTTAAAACGAGCTTTTTGTTATCGAAAACTCGAATTCAAACTATCGATCCCTTCACAGTTTTTTTCCTATGCATTACACTATGTATGTAGGGAAAGTAGTAAGTATAATAATACAAAAATTTGCAAGTAATTTTATTATTACAGGTTCGTTATTTAAATATTTTATGTGCAATATTGCAGAGTCTGAATTTGTAATATTTAATAGTGATGCTCGTGGGCATTCTGCTCATGAGTGTACTTAAAAATCAGTTTATTCATGGGATAACTTACAACTATAAAATACAACGCCCAATCACCATTTTGCGTAAAAAAGGTACATAATTTTATGAAATGGATAAACATCTTCAGGGTATTAAATTTGAAAAAATACAAAATTTATATTTTTATACAGTCCCCGTACAAAAAAATTTCCAATGAGTAAACTGTGCCCCACACACTCATGAGATGATGTACAAAATTTCACCATTTTATCATAGAAAGTCCCAGAGATATGTTTAAACAAAGTTGGTGAGGGATTAATCACAAATTAAAATGTAAATGTTTACAACAAGAGTGCAAATGATGCAACGCAAATAATATCTGCCTCTTATCTTTAATGGGTCTTTGGCATGGATGGAAAACATTTTGAACAAGCTTTATAATCTTTGTGTAAAGTTATTATTTCTACACAGTGTAGATACTTGTGTACAAATAAATAGCAAAATTATTATTTATTTATGTAATCAATGTTTTCTTTCGTAATTAGTGAATGACTCTTGAAACGCGACCGGCCGACATGATTTTTTCCCTTTGAGAACCCATGCCGATACATCGAATGTGATTTAAGTCAGCATTTTTGTCTTTTCATACCTCTGGGATTTTTTATGATAAAATGCTGAAATTTTGTATATCACCTTATTAGTGTATGGGGGCACATTTTACTCATTGGAAATATCTTTGTACGGGAGTCGTATAAAAATTTAAATTTTGTATTTCTTCAAATTTAAACCCCTGAACATTTTTATCGATTTCATAAAATTATGTACCTTTTTTATGCAACTTTGTAATTTAATATATATGTCTAAGATCAATATTTAAGGAATAAAAGCCGAGGTCAAAGTTTTTAGGACACCTTGTATTTATATATATATATATATATATATATATATATATATATACAAGGTGTCCTAAAAACTTTGATATATATATATATATATATTTGTGTTATATATTTCTGAACCTTTATGTTAACCCAGACGACAATAACTTCTATTGCTTATTTTTACATTTTAATCAAGATATGTATTTACACTATATGTGGCCCCCTTTTGCCTGCTGTTGCACAGATCCAATCAGACACATATGTATTAATAGCTTTTCATATTTTCCTTTCAGGTTGATTATGACTCTATTTGTTCACACTTCGATTATTTAAGAATACTAAATATGAAAATTTCATGTAGATCTTATTTACTTCGCTTTTTATGTTACACTCCGAAATTTCGTTTCACTTCTTCATTATGGTATTAGTTATAAGTAGAAATTCATATCTGACAAAATAGTTTTTGAAGAGGTCCTAGTATCCGGTCTATTATTATTATGAATTGGGATAATTATAGATCAGAAAACATTGACCAATTGGGCGTTAAAGACGATTTGGAAGAATACAATACCAATTCTCAATTTAAATCTTACTCCTTCAATAGATGCAACAATAATAGGTGTTAAACTTGTCCTTATGCTGACACAGTACAAATTAATAATGATTCCTCATCACAAAAATTCTGCCAAGTTTTTAATTGCATTTATAAACTCAATTATACAATTTGTAACTTATCTCATATTGGCCAAACCAGCAACCCTTTACATCTGAGAATGAATGTGCACAGGGATCATATTAAAAAATTTGACAATAAAGTCTTTAATGATCTCCCTACTAAAAATTAATTTGAATATCAGCACTTTGCTACCCACAGATTTAAAAATGTATCCCTTCATATTGTAGATATTAAAATTCCACTAACTGATAGATTAGTATTTGAATATTATTATATTAAAAACACAAAACTCTCTCCCCTATGGCTTAAATCAAATATATAATAATTATAATGTAGTTAACAATGGTTTTGAATACAATTCCAATAAATCTTCTGCATTTAAACATCTTTTTCAGTTTTCAAAGCCATCAGCTCCTAGTAAAAAGTTATATAAGCGCGGCAAAGGAAAAAGTAACTATTGATTACAATCAAAAGTAAAACTATTGATTACAATTCAGACATATTGACATTACAATATAATTATTCTCAAACATTCAATTTCCTACCAATTAGAACTTGGTTATATAAAGAATTCAGGATATTTCATTTTGAACAATAGTTTTGATTTAGTTAATCACCTTAGCAAGCTTCCACATATTCTTGGTTTCCATGCCTTTGATATTAAAGACCTATGTAATAATATTCATATTAAATATTTATATAAACTTATTATCTCTCTTTATCATGATTATCTTTCTTTGACATTAATGTTCCATTTAATGTCAAAATTTTTCCTATGCTATTGCACTTTGTAATATACAACAATTACATTATCCAAGGTGATAACATATATTTACAAATATCTGGTGTACCTCAAGGGGGCTGTAGTAGTAGTATTCTAGATAATTTATATCTTTATTATTACGAATGCCATTTTATCTCTAATTCATATATTATATATCGATATGTTGACGACTTAATTTGTATTATCATTGATGATTCCTATCCCATTAATATTGATTTTTACTCCTCTAACCTAGAATTAATCCCTAGTGAGCCTAGTGTCAGTCAAACTGTTAAATTATTTAGACCTAAATTTAGATATCCTCAATAATCATGTTATCACCAATCTATATGATAAAAAAGATTCTTATAACTTCACTATCATTAAACTGCTATCATATCGATCTTGTAATTCTATTCAATTGTTTAGAAACATCATTTTAAACCAGCTATTTCGAATACATCGACTCTCATCCTCAGTTTCACTTTCTCCACATCAATAATCCTAAACGCATTCGTCAAAATTGCCACTATCCGGAAGTATTTGTAAATAATATTATTAATAATTTCAAATACACCACGTAATAATTTTACAAATGCATTATTTATCCTTGATTGGATAACTCATTTTTGTGAATTTCACCCATTCTTATCACCTAATTTACCACTTGGCCTGATTCTGATACTGTTTGCTATTTTCGATAGACTACTTTCCAATTGTCCTGAGTCCTATAACTGATTACTATTTTTGAAAGTCTTCATACACATTACTTTTCGTTCATGTGTATTCATTCCTGTGTCCATTCGCTTTGACGAAGAGATGTAAAATGCTCTGTCGAATGTTCTTCTGTGAACATGTAGACTCCCATGTGGTGGCTGAGCCTGTGGGTTAATATTTCTGTTTTTTATAGTTCTGGTTTATTATTCACTTGGTATTCATTATTTATCATTCCACTAGCCAGTACACAGTTCCAATGGTGTCCATAGTTAAATACTATCGCCATTGTCAGAAACTATCGGTTTTAATTCTAATTATAGCGCCGTCTTGACGAGAATGTAATTTCGAACTTATCGCCATTTTTGTGTAGTTTCCATTGATTATTCTCCATGTCTTGATCTTTAATCTTGAGCTAATTATTATTGCCTTTTCTCATTTTTGCCGTATTTGCTTTTTCATTTTATATATATATTTACCTTTAAAATTTGTATACTAATATTCCCCTCATCTCTTTTCCATTATAGTGATAAGTTATCTTCGATTTTTATCCTTATTCTTGGTCTATAGTTACTTATTTGTAACAGATATGCTAGAGATGGGTGTTTTGTACTTACCGTAGTTTATGCATAGATTTCGATTAAAAAATTTCAATTTATATATATATATATATATATATATATATATATACATGGTGTATATAAACTGTTTTGACAAAATAAGAGGGGTGATAGTACCCATCAAGACGAACAATATTTACTATGAAACCTAGGGTCGCATTCCAGTCTGAGTGTCAGAAAAAAGTAACTTCGAAACACGTGCAGCAAGCACAAGTCGCCACCTCGGACGACAAAGCTGTCGTGCCGGAGAAGGATCACATCTCCAGAACATCACTGCCATTCATCACTGTCATTCACACATCCGACACTTCTTGAATGCCACATATCCCAGACGGTAGATTGGACGTAGTGGATCTGTAGCTTGGCTTCCACGCTTACCGGACCTCAATTCACTGGACTTCTTCTGGGAGCATATAAAATCATTGGTGTACGAGATGCCTGTGGACTCCGTAGAAAATTTCGTCGCAAGAATCGCTGTTGCAGCTGGCAGGATAAACACCACACCAGGTGTCTTCAAAAAGGTGCGCCAATCGTTCATTCGCGATTATAAATTGTGCAACGGCATCCTTGACGTCATTTTCAGCATCTACTTTGAGTCTTTCTCTGGTGTAAATAAATAGGATTGTGCAACTTATGATTACGTTAATTCTCCTCATTTTCACTGTTGAAAGTTCAACTTTAACTTTACGCTTTTTTGCCACTTAGAGTGGAATGCGACCTTAGGTTCCATTCTAAATATTGTTCGTCTTAATGTATACTATCACCCCTCCTATTTTGTCAAAACAGTTTATGTACACCCTGTGTATATATATATATATATATATATATATATATATATATATATATATATATATATGTGTGTGTGTGTGTGTGTGCATAATATATATATATATATATATATATATAGCTTATTCACACTTACTCACTTTTACCGAATGGATATTGAAAGACATCCAGTTCCATTCAACACAAAACAGTCTTGATAGAACCATTTTCAAAGCGCTTCCTTTAAAGGGTAATACTCCGGATAGTCCTTTAAATGGATAATGCTTTCAGTCAGCTAAATGTGCTCCTGAAATGGAAGTGCTGGAAACTCATTTCTTTGAATAGCGTTGCCACCTTGGTAACAAAAACTTCCGTTGAAAAAGACGTGAAACTTTTTTTTTAATGCGAAAACATCATTTAAAAGTTCAGCAGCTATTACTGTAGAAATGTATTATAAACGATTGAGATTTGAAACATATGTTTTGTACGGAAGTGCGGATATATTCTGCTTTGTAAGTCGATATTTAATAATTAAATGTATATTTATAAACTATATAATATTGAAATTAATTAATAGTTTTTGTTAAAAAGAAAATAGATCAGAGTTGTAGAATATGTTGGTATCACTCATAAATTTCAGCATAATTTATTGCTTTCCTTATATACATAATGCGTAAGGAAAATATTGTGACGGGGTCGAAAATTCGAATTCGAGTTTTCGACGGAAGAACACGTTTCAAGCATCCCTGATCACGAATCAAACATTTTTTAGGTGATGTCTGTGTTGAAAACCCAGACCGTTCGAAAGGTGATGTGTGTGTGTGTGTGTGTGAAAATATGTGTGTGTGTGTGTGTGTCAGTGAGTCTGTGGAGACGATATCTCACGAACGAATGGAGCGATTCGAATAAAATTTGGTACAAAAATCAAAATCCATGAGTACTGGAAGACTATTGTTTTTAAACACAATCGAATGTTCAGAACTCCCCCAAAATTTTAGAGTGAGATTTTGAAAAAATCATCAAAAAATCAAAACCTTCAATAAAGTTACGTAAATAGACATTTCTCATGTAATTTTTCCTTAGAAAACGATTGACATAAACTTTAGAACATTAGCATGAACCATTCTCGAGATATTGCACATTTTTCAAATACATTTATTAAACAATCCCATAAATAAAAAATATATTAACTGTTGAGAAACAAGTTCAATTTTCATATGTAATATCGTGCGATAAATTTGGTGACATCATTCTCGTGGATCTAGCTCGCTCCATTCATGAGAAATGATACTTTGAGTAATACTTTTGTATTTTAACGCCAGTAATCATTTATCTGCTATAAGAATAACTTATTTCTCCGTCTATAACGCTTGGCGAGATTTTGGCGACGAATGTGGCAGAATGTCGCCAACTTGGCGACTTTTTTAAATATTGGCAAATGGATAAAAATGACGCTGAATCAATAAAAATGACGACTAATTGACGAAAATTCAATATCTTGGAAAGAACATAAGTATCTACTATAAGAATAACTCATTTTTTTGCTGTAAAAGTAGTAAATTCATTGCATTATATAAGGAAAGTGATGTGCTGCCCACATTAAATTTTTGATATACATTCCAAGCAATCTATGAATGGATTTTTCAATTACAAAGTTGAAATTTTATAAAATGTTTACGTATTTATATATTTTTAATTGCTTTAAAAATCACACTATAAAAGTTTGTGAGGTCTAAGTAACCTTTCAATTATTATTTCTCTGAGTTTGCATTGTAATTTATGTTTCTTTAAACTAACCATTGTAACTGGTTCTGTTGATAGACCAATGACAGAGCTAATCAGAATTTCAGGTTTCCTAAGGTAAAATAGGAATAAGTTTCGGCTCGTGAGAGATACAGAAAAAAAGGAAAGAAGGTTGAAGAAAGGAGGTTGAGGAATGAGGAAGGAATGGAGTAAGTAGAAAGGTTAAATGATTCTAGTAAGAATTTGATGTGGGTGAATGGGAACTCCGGAGAAAGCACGAAATATATGTGAATGAGTGCAGAATTTGGTCGTCAGCCTAGTGAAAGGAAATCCATTTAGATACCACAATGACTAGGAAGAATCTAGTATCCAAGGTTTGGCTGCAATACTAGGCAATGTAAAATAATGCAATTGGTAAGTATAAAAGCTATAGAATCGTCTCCATTTAAGAGTTATCACCGCGCCAGTGAGGTATATTTGTAATTTACTCTGGGCGTGCGCAATAATAAGTATAGTCGATGTTATCAGTTCCTTTAAACAGCCAGCTGCTGTAATTTTTGTGAAGGTCACAATAAATTGAGTTTGATTTAAAACAGCGCCGTTCTATGTTATTGCCCTTGGACAGAAAGGTCTGAATATCAATTACTTTGTTACAGATAGGTCACTTTTGACCATCCTCGAGATCCATCCTCGAGAACGACCTCTAAGGAGGATAAAGTGACATTTGATCTTAACACGGTTCGATATGCTACGAAAAGAAATATAAAATAACTTTTATTCCGAAAGCTATAGAAAGGACCCCCCGCGAAAGAAGAAAAACCATCACTTCCTAAGATTCACTTGTTTTACAGCAGTGTTTGTGCACTGGTTGTGAACAGGCTGAAACAGGATTTATTCTTCGGAAAAGGCCTCTCATCCTAAACGCTGTGCATATAGCGATAACTCCTGTTGACTCCCCTCCCTTGCTACTCTCAAACTCAAGAAGCACAACTCTGCCCTGAGGAGCACAACTCTATTCCCTAAAAACTCCCTTTTATTTTTCAAGGAGAATTTAACTCCTTTATTCAAAATTAGGCAAATCGAGGACACTTATAATTTAAATTAGTCGTACCGCTACGACTTTCTGAATTGTGCTTATAATAAAATTTCTCCCAACTCTTTTTGAGACTGGAATTTAAGGTGAGCCCTTTGCTGGCCTGGACACTCCTTAGCGATTAACTTGAGGTCCTTAAGAATATTTTTTACGACTTCTTTTCCAAAGTAATGTCCACCCCGGAGTAAAAGGATATTTTTTTAAAATTTAAGTAACTAATTTAAATAAAAAAATTTAAATAACAGGCAGATAGAATGGGAAGTTAAGTGGAGTTGGTGACAGTGTTATCAATCGATCTTGCGGTGCATCCATTGAGTTAGAAAGAAGGAGATAAATTCCCTATAAATGAAACGTTTGAAAATGCCATAATGCTTTGAGAATTATAGCTAGAAGTCGCTAGTGTTAGTAAAATAGCCTTTATTGTTGATTGACACAACAGAAAGGTGTAGTATATAGTATATGTATTTTTGATTATTTTTTAATCAAGGGTTTCCTAATTATGAGTATAATTAACCAGTCTTTTATCATAGTTGTAGGACAGCTTACAAAATATACGGAGTTAAAAATAAATTCAAAAGCAAATAATTTTGAATACGTAGGAATATTTTATACTGTTTCAGTTCTATTTTGCATTGCGCAAATAATATAATTTTTATAATATGGACAGTTTAAATAAATATTTTAGTCCTGGCTCCACAGAAATGCATACAGTACAGGGAAACTTAGCTCCGGCCCACTTGGGTTATTGTTTTAAACGATATTTACGTTTTCTTTATGTGAAGTTTTAACTTGTTACTTTTACCTCCATGGTAGTTTCAGCTGAAGAAAAACAAGTAGGATGAGGCAGTTTTTAGATTATATATAAGCATTCGTACAAGTGCACATTTCCAATTCATATCACCGTTAGTTGTGTTTGGTTGTATGACTTTGTACAATTTGAGAATAAACAAGTTAATTTTATAACAAAAACCGAATGCATGTTTCATTCAAGACATTACAAGCATTGGTATTCGATAACTAGGAAAAATAATTAAAATAAAACAATGAGTATATTAACTAATTACAGAACGATATGAAGCACTTGTTCAGTAAGTGAAAAATATATTAGTAAACGTGAAATGAAAAAAATCCCAGGAGAATATTAACTAACTACAGAACGGTATAAAGCACTTGTTCAATAAGTCAAAAAAATAGTAAGGAAAAAATAAAAAAAAATCCCAGGAGAATATAAACTAGCTGCAGAACGGTATAAAGCACTTGCTCAGTAAGTCAAAAAATTAGTAAGGAAGAAATGAAAACAAAATCCCAGGACTATATTAACTAACTGCAGAACGGTATAAAACACTTGCTCAGTAAGTGTAAAAATAATCAGTAAGAGAAAAATGAAAAAATCCCAGAAGAATATAGACTAATAGTGTAGAACGGTATAAAGCACTTGCTCAGTGAACTATAATACTTAAAAGTGTATAACAAAATAAATATGAAAATAACATCATCAATGAACATCTTCAACAAGCATCATAAATATTTATTCAAGCTAATGCATAGAGATGCGCTAATCTTTGCTTAGTTTTTCTCTGTCACCACTTCTCACATTCAGACAAAGGCGAATGAAGTAACTCCAAAAGCAACCAAACATACTCAACCGGAAAACGAGTTAATGTCCTGTATAAAAAATTTCCAAATTAGAAAATTTTGGAAAATATATTTTTGCTATACCATAGTGTGATATTTATGTCCATATATCAAAACAAATTTGAGCTGCTCGGTAGGAGTTATTTTCTATTTTGGCACCTGAAGCTGTATTCATCATAAACTCAATATGATATTTACGCAGCCGCTCTCGCATTATTTACCTTATACTTATTCAGAACTTAACTCGAGGGCGGCTTAACTCGAATTTCTCATACAAGAATTATTTTTTTACTTTCGCAGCAATACATGGTAATGTATAGGGAAAGTATTGGTATCATGCCGAAAATCGCAACTCGAGTTTCCGGTGGATCTCTAAAACACGGAAGACCTCTAAAGACACGGAAAAACTGTTTTTAGCATGACGTCTGTGTGTGTGTCTGTCTGTGCAATGTCTGTAGCCACTCTAACTCAAAAACTAATGGACCGAATTTCATAAAATTTGGTAGGTAAATCACTTGGGTGTGACCTTGGTGCTGATTAGTTTTTATTATGATTCGGGATAAAAGAACTCGCTTTTTTTTGCGAAATTGCCCCCCAAAATTGTCTGTATCCATTCTAACAAAAAAACTAATGGACTGAATTTCACAAAATTCGGTATATAAGTCGCTGGTGGGTTACTCTGGTGCTGATTAGATTTTGGTACGACTATGAAGAAAATAACCTGCCTTCTTTTGCAAAATAACCCTCAAAAATCGTCAAAATCTAAAATGAAAAGCAACGTATGCTCAAATATATCCATGAAATGCTTGTTTTATACGTGATTTTTAACGAAGAAAAGAATAAGACCAACCCCATTACACTAGGACTAGCCGTTCTCGAGATATTTTAGTTTCTTTTCGTATTTTTCTCTACGCTAGCTTTGAAAATAAGTCCAGTTACCAAATGAGAAATAAAATTGAATTAAAAGAGAATTAAATTTAATTAAAATAAAGAGAGCGTGGATATAAGTCTGCAGGGAAAGTAATATGCTGCCCACAACAGATTTTTTTTTTAAATGTAACAATAATTTCAAAAATCGGTATCATGGATCCAAATGATTACAACTATAGCTTGTTACCCATCACTTTAAAGGGACTTGAAAAAATATTTCGATTGATACTACACTTGATAATGTACCCTCTCCCTGGAGGTGGGGGTAACTTGCCTCCCAAGAGGGACTAATGCCATCACGAACAATAAATTTGTCTCGCCGCTATTTTGCACAACAATGATTGAAATTATTAAGTCTCCTGACAATTGAGACATAAATAAACCCTTTTACGCATGATTATGTCGAATTCTGTACTATGCTGCCATGTTAAAAAATATATAAAATTTCGAAGTTTGTGCTCAAATTTAAAAAAAAATCCCATCTAGATTTAGATCTTTGATAGCAAAGCCGAATATAAAGTTTCATGAAAAAGATAGATAGACAGACGGACATCACTTCAATAATAATCAAAACGCATTCAGGTGGTCTTGAAACATATATGGGCATATAAATCTCGAATTAAAAAAATTTTCGTGAAAACAATACTTTATATTATATTACATGGAATAAGGAAGTAAACATTGTTAAAATTATAAACTTAATATCACCAATTACAAACAAACCATTGACTACAATTCCCTTTTAGAGGAGCTTCCTGCGAACAATATACATACTTCGCGAAGGCACCCTTTGAATCAAGGGATTAGATGTTCAAATTACATAATTCGTATCTCTAATTAAATGATATAATTAAAACGTAATTAATGCAATTAACCCGTAAATAATGTAACTAACTTATTAAACGAATTAATCAATTCTCATAAAATAATTCTGTACGAAAAATATGTACGTTAATAAGATAAATGTTGTAAAGAACCTTGGTGCCCCAACCGGGAATCGAACCCTAAATATCTGAACAGGCCAGCCGACGCTCTACTGTTGAGCTATTGAAACGAAATTGCAAGCTTTTAACGTCGAAGTGGACTCTGCATTCTCCACCCTCTAATGTCAGATTGGAGGGGGAATGACAATCCGAGTGACCACTTAATACTATTGTTACCCTCTTCAGTAGATAAAATTAAAAACTGTAATTTTGTTGCCATGGAAATTTCTAATAAAGTGGCCTAAGCTTATGACTAGATTCTGCTTGCTCTCAATTAATTTTGATCAATGAATTCCTTTATTTCATCTCTATTAACTTAAATGGACGTGTTGTGTTCCCTCCATATTTTCTGTTAAAAATAAAAATAAAAAAAGGCTACTATGTTAACTATTCTTATTTTATCGGTTCATTTTTTTCTTTTGACGCTGTTTATTTGTATTTTTTCTAAATTCTCTTTTCTAAATTTTATCCTAAATTTCTTAAATTCCTGTTTTTGTTCTCCATGTGCTTAAATTCCTTTTCTTTTTCCATATATTTTCTTTTTTTATATATATTCTAAATTTCACTTTTAAAATTTTATTACTTTTCCTGCAATACATGGTAATGTATAGGGAAGTATTGGAATCATGCCGAAAATCACAACCTGAGTTTTCGACGGATCTACACATTTCGAGACCTCTAGAATACGAAAAAACTATTTTTAGCGTGACGTCTGTGTGTGTGTCTGTGTGTCTGTGTGTCTGTCTGTCTGTGCAGATTTTGTATCAACTCTAACTAAAAAAGTAATTGACCGAATTTCATAAAATTTGGTAGATAAGTCACTTGTGGGTGAATCTGTTGCTGATTAGTTTTGGGTACAATTCGGGATAAAAGAACCCGCCTGTTTTTGCGAAATGGCCCGCAAAAGCTTGTATCCACTCTAAGTGAAAAACTAATTTACCGAATTTCACAAAATTCAGTAGATGAGTCACTTGTGGGTTGCCCTGGTACTGATTAGATTTTGGTACGATTCGAAAAATACTAACCTGCCTTTTTTGGCAAAATGGCCAGCAAAAATCGTCAAAATCTAAACTAAAGAACTAGGTATACTCAAATATATCCATTAAATGCTCGTTTAATACGTAATTTTTAATGACGAAAAGAATAAGACCAAGCCCATTACACTAGGGCTAGCCGTTCTCGAGATATTTTAGTTTTTCGTATTTTCTCTATGCCACCTTTGAAAATAAGTCCGGTTACCGAATGAGAACGAAAATTGAATTAAATTGAAATGAATTTAATAAAGAGAACGTGTATATAAGTCTGCAGGGAAAGTCATGTGCTGCCTACATCAGATTTTTACTTACCCTGCAATACATTGTAATATATAGGGAAAGTATTGAAATCATGCCGAAAATCGCAACTCGAGTTTTCGACGGATCTACACGTTTCGAGACCTCTAGAATACGAGAAAACTATTTTTAGCCTGACGTCTGTGTGTGTGTTTGTCTGTGTGTCAGTCTGTGCAGATTTTGTATTCACTCTAACTAAAAAAGTAATTGAGCGAATTTCATAAAATTTGGTAGGTAGGTCACTTGTGGGCGAATCTGGTGCTGATTAGTTTTGGGTACGATTCGCGTTAAAAGAACCCGCCTTGCTTTGCGAAATGGTCCCCCAAAGCTTGTATCCACTCTAGCTGAAAAACTAATGGACCGAATTACACAAAATTTGGTAGGTAAATCACTTGTGGGACTTCCAAGTGCTGATTAGATTTTGGTATGATTCGGAAAAAAATAACCTGCCTATTTTTGCAAAATGGTTTGCAAAAATCGCCAAAATCTAAAATAAAAAATTACGTATGCTCAAATATATCCATAAAATTCTTGTTTAATACGTAATTTTTAACGAAGAAAAGAATAGGACCAACCCCATTGTACTAAGTCTAGCCGTTCTCGAGATATTTTAGTTTTTTCGTATTTTCTCTATGACACCTTTGAAAATAAGTCCAGTTATCAAATGAGAAAGAAAATTGAATTAAAAGTGAAATAAATATAATTAAAATAAACAGAACGTGAATATAAGTTGTAACACAATATTTGTATTACATGTTTCCACCCAATTACAAATGCCAACCTAGCCATTTTCCAATTCCAATTGCGGATGCCAACCTAGCTAATGAGCTATTTAAATGCTGCGGAGGGAGCCAATGGCAATACAAACATAAATAAGCAGCGCATCCCCTTCTTCACTTCAACGAATCAACAACGACACTACAATGTGAAAAGAAAAAGGTTTGAGAGAATGTTCTAGAACTTTCCAGGAGATGCAATTTTTGCGACAGCGTCCTAGACGCACCTGAGGTTTTTTAGTCGACTTAAAAACTTTCGAACGAGTCAGCATCATGTTTTCTTGGGTTTGTGAAAAGTGTATATAGAACGTGAGCAACAAAATGGTAGCGAGTACAGTTAGATGTGTAACGGTGTTCCTACATCATTGAAATAGCACGAATATGCACGTAACACAAAGAGAAAAGGTAACCAACTTTCAATTGTCACTATTAGCACGGAAGGCACACCTTTTACAATTATTAAATTAATAGACTACCAGTTCGTATGAGTAGACCATATGAACGAGTTCGTAATATTGAACTGTAAGAACTATTCTTTATCGATTGTTTAAAGGAAACTGTTTTTAAGAAATTTAAGTCAACGTTATTATGTGTGTAAATATATATATATATTAATGTAATATTGTTAGTATTATGTGTCTTTTAATAATTGATTTAATTATAGCATAGTTACTCCAGATACAATAGATATCTATTAAGTAAAATATTAAAATAAATTGAGCAATTAAGCATGTGTATTTCTTTATGTTTTGTGTGTTCGTAGTCCGAGCTTGAGAACCGGGAGCTTACATGCTCCACCCTTAGTGGCGGCATCATAGGTAAGTCCTATACAGGTAATTTTTGATAAGGACAATTTTACCTTATGACATAAGTCTGCAGGGAAAGTCATGTGCTGCTCACATCAGATTTTTGTTTCTGTGGCACACAAAACAAATAATAGCTTAGAGTTTTAGTTTTAAATATTAAATTCTTTAAAGGAATTATTATTTTAATTTTAATATTAAATTCATTAAGTTGACATGGCCGTTATTTCTCATATAGTGGAAGTATATTTAATGTACATTGCCTGTTGTGCCGCTATAAATCCTCCAATTATTTTACCTTTCGTGCGAGCCCTGTAAAGGAATAATTAATTAATAAAATGCTAAATTGATCACACCATTTAAACTTAAACAATAAAACATTTATTAACAACATTTATTTTCATTACTTATTGCAAGCGGAGGGGACATATGCGACCAGAATTATTAAAATTACTCTCGTCTCTAGGATCTGTGATTATTGTTGAGCACATACCTTCCAATTCGTCTTGGGCTTTATATCATATCTCAAAGGCTTGCATCAGTCTTAGTACTGTCATAACTCTTTGGTGTGTGGCTCCTCCTCGTACTCTGAATGCACTGGCACATTGATATATTTCCATTATTTTGGAACCTCTACGGGACACTCTACAAGTCTGTAAGGTTTTTCATTCTTCTCTAGTCGTGCTCTTAAGTCAAAATCGTGATAGTTTCTGCTGGCATGCTTCTAAGTCAAAATTCAGTCATCGTCTCCTGTGGTATGCTCTTAAGTCGACATCTTTATCTTTTTTTCTCGTTCTCGGGTCACAAGCTGCGGTTCCCTCGGTGGGGAGGGGTGGGTAACTCCGCCTTTACTTCTTTTTAGCGCTTATTGGTTACTCCTTTACCCAATGGCATCATTCCACATTTAGCAAGGTCCAGCTCAGCCCCTCTGGTATGGCACCCCTAAATTTATAGTCTTCTGACATTTAGGTTCACGTCGTAATAAACTTTGGTGCCAGCCAGACTACAAGATTTGTCTGCCGTTTGGGCTACCAAAAATTTTCTGAATAAAAGTGTCTCTTCAAATGTGAGATCAATTTCTGGTCCCACAGTTTCCTTTAATTTTAATCTATTTTTCATTATGTTAATATACCTCACTCTAAATTTTATTTTTCAATGATCTTTTTATCTATATTCGCAATAACCCTTTTCCCATTTTTGAGAAATGGACGTACTTGTCAAGTTCAAATATAAAGAAAAACTGTCTCTTTAACCACAATATTTTTCATCAATTGTTATCTTTCTAGACCTAAATAAATGTTTGTTCGGCGGAATGGTAGACCTTGTGTGCCTCCTGAGTGCAGGAGGTATCCTTTCCCGGCCGTGCAGCTGGCTACTATAAATCCACTATGTGGGTCGCACGGTCTCGGGTCGTCAGACCTCCGTCTTCTTTGCAGTAATCTACAGGGTTGATTTCTTCAGGCGCCATTGTAAATAGCCTTGCTGTCTCAGCCTTAAATCGAACCATGGATCTCCGAACTGGCCAGTCCACGCTCTACCGCTGAGCTACTGGGACGAAATTGCAAGCTCTTATCGTCGAAGTGGACTCTGCAATGTCTAAAAGGGAGTACATTAAAGATATCAATTTCTTTAAAAGTCGCAAGCGGTAAGTTTACAAAACATTCTTTCAGTGGTTATGGTATTTGCAACAGAATTTTAATATTTTCACTACATACATAAAGAACACTTAGGGGAAAATAACAAACTAAATAAAGCCATCTCCAAATGTAATAATGAGAATGGGTATTATATTTCCCCCTAGGAAAATTTTCTTTACGAAAAAAGCACTTATTTTATGTAGATACCACCAGATCAAAGAATAATATATTCGCCTTCATCATCACAATAACGCGCGTGATCGAGACTGGGGAATATGTGCGAACAGAATGTGTTGATGGAAATGCCATAGGATGAAAACACGACTTCTTGGGAATATTTCCGAAATTTGTATTTTGTGCGATGTGAAATTACTAGATATTCGTACGATGTAATATGTAGAGATGGAAATTTAATTTTTTAAAAATAAAAGCACTTTCACTGAGATTAAAGTGACAGTGCAATTCTAAGCTTTCTTTAGAACAGTACTATATTGAACTTATTGGAGAATGAGTGCAACAATTTCTGGTTATCTTCTTTTAAAATTTACATTTCCTTTTTTTGCAAACCAATAGTACATCTATTTACTGTTATATGCCTCAAAACAAACAAAATGGCGAAATAGAAGAAAATCCAGCAATGTGACATACAGAACACTGAAGCAAATACTGGTCAAAAAGTCTAGTTAGGTTTCTGTCCAATCGTCTACATCAGATCTCTAATTGACAATACCTTCTGGAAATGCAGTAGCTAGACAGTGCAGAGAACAAAGGAAGATGTTGTACATTCATCTCGATACACCCTCATTGAAGAGGGTACAATTTGGATTTGCCAACACGATAAATCTCTGTTGATATTTTCCATGAAAAAAAATAAATAAGAATTCTATAAAGGATATTTTCCTATATATACGGATTTTCATAGTTTGCAGCAGTTAAAAATGATATAGTTATTAAATAAATACCAGTTATTACTACTATAGTTATTATATAATTAATATTATAGTTATACTACTACAGTTAATAGTTATAGTTACACGTTTTGTTATCGGTTATTACTACTATAGTAATTAAATTATTCATATTATAGTTATTAAATAATTACAATCTACACCACGCACATTCAATGTTTTTTTAACAGACAAAATGTTACTGTTAAATTGTAAACCATATAACATAGAAGTTAATACAATCATGGGAAACTAAAATTGTACACTTTATTTTCTAACTATCTAACGTTACATCAAATTTAAACTCTCTATCTAATCGACAAGTACGGTTTTCTATCATTTCACCTTTCAAACGTTACTAGCCGAATACTAGTTGAAAATCAACGGTCGCGCATTAAGCAACCTCTGAATAATGTAAATTTTTGAATAATTTGCGTTTCACATTTATTCGACAAATCGAATATTTTGGTGTGCAGAATCCCCTAAAAGAGAAAATTTTGAAAAACTTAAATTACGCACTTCTTCCTTTCGAGCTATTCACCCGTACACCAAATTAAAGTCTCTATCTTATCCCAAAGCATGGTATTTTATTATTTCTCCTTCCGAACGTTTTCTGTGAAGCACACACATAAATGAACATTTTTAAAAACTCTGTTTGTCTTGGGTTTTTTATCAGATGATTGGCTCACATACCAAATATCAAGCCTTTATCACATTTAAAAGGAAGTGTTCCTCATTTATTCGGAAAATCGAACATATTAGTGTGCAGCACCCCTTAAAGTAGCAAATATTGGAAATCAGAAATTTCACACTTTCTTCCTTTCAAACTACCCGTATACCAAATTTGAAGTTTCTATCCTGTCGCAAAGTATGTTTTTTCTATCACTTCACCTTTCGAACGTTTTTCAGTGTAGCACCCCGTTAATGAACATTTTTGTCAAACCGTATTCATCTTTGGCTCTTTTGTCAAATAGTTAGCCCATATACTAAATTTCAAGCCTCTATCACATTGTAAAGGATGTGTATTTCATTCGTTCTGCAAATCGAACATTTTAGTGAGCGGCACCCCCTACAATAGCAAATGTTTGAAAACTGAAATTGCACACTTTCTTCCTTTCCAACTTTTTACCCGTACACCAAATTTGAAGTCTGTATCTCATCGCGAAGTATGCTTTTCTAGCATTTCACCTTTCGAATGCTTTTGTGTGGAGTACGACCCCCTTAAATATACATTTTTGAGAAACTCTATTCTTCTTGTGATTTCTATCAGATGATTCGCCCATATACCAAATATCAAGCCTCTATCACGTTTTAAATGAGGCGTTTTTCTTTTATTCCAAAAATCGAACATTTTTGTGTGCGGCACCCCCTAAAGTAGAAAATATTAGTAAACTGAAATTGTACACACTTTCTTCCTTCCAAACTATCTACTCTTACACCAAATTTGATATCTATATCTCACCTCGAAGCATGGTTTTTTATCATTTCACGTTTCGAATGTTTTTCTTTGGAGCACCCCTTAAACGAACATTTTTGAAAAACTATATTCGTCTTGGGTGCTTTCGTCAAATGATTAGCCCATATACCAAATTTCAAGCCTCTATCAAATTTTAAAGGAGCCGTTTCTCATTTATTCGGTAAATGAAACATTTTGGTGTGCGGCATCCCTTTAAGTAGAAAATATTGGAAATCTGAAATTGCAGACTTTCTTCCTTTCGAACAATTTACCCATACACCAAATTTGAAGTCTCTATCTTATCGTAATGCATGCTTTCCTATCATTTCACTTTTCGAACATTTTGGCGTGGAGCATCCACTCTAGAGAACGTTTTCGAATCATTCGATTTTCCAAGGGGTTTTATCGAACGACCGAGCCGTGCACCAATTTGCAAGTCTCTATCTATTCGGGATGTGCCTAAAAAGCATGACAGACGGACAGACAGACAGGCAGACACACGAGCACTTGGTAATTAGTATATATAGAATGTGGAGTGCCCACCCTTTAAAATGGACATTTTTTAAAACTCTATTCTTCTTGGCTTTTTCATCAAAAGTACCAAATGTCAAGCCTCTATCACATTTTATAGAAATCATTTCTCATTTACTCAGAAAATCGAACATTTTGATGTTTGGCATCCCCTAAATTAGAAAATAGTGAAAAACTGAAATTGCCCACTTTTTTCCTTCCGAACAATATATCCGTACACCAAATATGGAATGTCTATCTTATCCCGAAATATGGTTTTTATATCATTTCACCTTTCGAACCTTTTTCTGTGGAGCACCCTTTTATATGACCATTTTTGAAAAACTGTATTCCTCTTGGATTTTTTATCAGATGATTGGACCAAATATTAAGCCTCTATCACATATTAAAAGAGGCATATCTTCTTTATCCGGAAAATCGAACATTTTGGTGTGCGGCAACCTCTAAAGTTTAAAATATTGAAAGATTTCAATTCCACACGTTCTTTCTTTCGAGTTATTTATGCATCAGATTTGTAGTATCTTTCTCATCGCGAAGCATGCTTTTTCTATAATTTGAACTTTCGAACGTTTCTGTGTGAAGTACCCATCCCTTTAAATGAACAAATTTGAGAAACTCTATTCTTGGGTATTTTATCAGATGATTGGCCCATATACCAAATATCAAGCCTCTATCACATTTTAGAGGAACTGTTTCTCATTTATTTGGTAAATCGAACATTTTGGTGTGTGGTGTCATAAGGCAAAGTTGCCCTCATCAAAATTTACTATACCAGGACCATCCCAGGACCATACCTTTGATGCCTTCACTAAGGGTGCAGCATGTAAACTCCCGGTTCTCAAGCCGGAGAGACAAATACACAAGATATAAATAAACACACTTATCTAAATTGATCAATTTCTTTAATATTTAATTTCATAGATATCTATATATGTCTTGATTATTAAGATTATTCATAAATCCATTATTTGTTTACACATCTAGCTCTACCAATATTTAATTAACACACATATTTATGAAACATAATTAAATTGATACATATATTTATAACACATAATTTAATTGGCACTTATATTTAGAACTCATTAATTACTATTAGCTACCGAAAATCGTGAGTAGTTAATTTAGTTTAAATACACGAGCTCGATATTACGATAGGTTCG
The DNA here is from genome assembly GCA_951213105.1 of Amaurobius ferox. Lineage (NCBI taxonomy): Eukaryota > Metazoa > Arthropoda > Arachnida > Araneae > Amaurobiidae > Amaurobius > Amaurobius ferox. The sequence goes on from OX578149.1 coordinate 64,028,834, forward strand.
TTCGAGCTCGTGTATTTAAACTCTACGATAGTTAACTCTACGTTACGTGTTGGTGTGCCTTCCATGATAACTAGTGACAATTGTAAATACATAAATACCTCTTCTCTTGCATTTTGACACTTAATCGTGCCATCACTCTGCTGGATGCCCGCGTATATTTTGATACGCTAGTATTTCACTATGCATATGATAAATTGATCATATGCATAATGCCACGCTTTCTTTGTGCGCTCACCGTAGATATTGCATAGATATTGATTTTGCGCCGTAGATATTAATCATATGCATAGTGCCACGCTTTCTTTGTGCGTTCACCGTAGATATTTTTTGAACCATCTAAATTGACATGTTGCTATGTCATTGTCGAAAATTCAAATCTGTCGAACTTTCTGGAATAAACTTTGAGATACTTTTTTTATTTCCCCCTTTGGTTTCATATCATTTCTCCCATTTGTCGTTGATGCGGAAGGGGATGAACGCTGTTTATTTATGTTTGTGTTCCAATTGTTCCTCTGCTGCATTTACATTGCTCACTAGCTTGTTTGGCATCCGTAATTGAAATTATCAAATGTCGTGCACGCCTCACGACATGTGGCACCCCCTAAAGTAGAAAATATAGAAAATTTGAATTTGTACACTTTCTGCATGCCGAACTGTATACCAGTACACCAAATTTGAAATCTCTATCCTGAAGAATATTTTTTTTATCATTTTACCTTTCGGACGTTTTCCTCTGGAACACCCCCCATGAACGAATATTTTTGAAAATCTATATCCGTCTTGAGTGTTTTTATCAAATGATTAGCCCATGTCAAGCCTCTATCTATGCCATTTCAAGCCTCTATCAATATCAGGAGTCGCTTCTAATTTATCCGGAAAATCGAACAGTTTGTTGTGCGGCACCTCCAAAGGAAGAAAATATTGAAAATCTGAAATTTCACACTTTCTTCCTCTTAAACTACCCATTCACCAAATTTGAAGTCTGAATCTCATCTCAAAGTATGTTTTTCTATCATTTCACTTTTCGAACGTTTTGTCGTAGAGAGCCCCCTCTACAGAATATTTTCAGAAAATATGGCTTTTTAGGGGTTTATCGGAGGACTGGGTCGTATACCAAATTGCAAGTCTCTATCTATTCGGAAAGTGCCTAAAAAGAGCGTGACAGACAGACAGACGGACAGACGGACACTTGGCAATTAGTATATATAGATGTTTTTTTCATTTTGTGTTAAATCAGTCTATCAGCATATTATACAATCAACACTTACGATTTGAGGAAAATATCGTTCCTTAAGTGCAATGACTGTACTTTTAAAATTTTGAATTGTCTAAAGCTTTGGAATATTTAAATGACAACCTTACTAGAAAGTCAATTTAAGGTCTATCGAACAATCGGCCCGTGTACCAGATGGAAAGTCTCTATCTATTCAGGAAGTGGCGTAAAAAAGGATGACAGACGGACACTTGGCAATTAGTACATATAGATTGGAAGTTTATATATCCGAACTTAATAGAGAGAAATGTAAACAAAATGTAACCAATATTTAAGACAAAACTTGTTTCGTCGGATATAGAGTATCATTTATGAAAATACAAAAATAATTTCAATACTACAATGATGTACACTATTATTTTTTTTCCCGAAAAATCAAAAAAGTTTTTGAACTACAGAGTTTTTGCTCAACTTTGCTTACTTACACTCGAAATATCTTCAAAACAATAATAGATATAAATAGTTTGCGACAAAAATACTGGGTGAGAATTCTAATAATTCTTTTTTACATAGCTCTTATAACTTTCGAGGAACCTTTGAGTAATACTTTTGTATTTGAACGCCAATAGTCATTTATCTACTATAAGAATAATTTTTCTCCGTCCAGAACGATTGACGTGATTTTGGCGATAAGGTTGACGGAATGTCGACAACTTGGCAACTTTTCTAAATGTTGCCAAATTAACGATGTCGCCAAATTGATAAAAATGACACTAAATCAGTGAAAATGCCGACTAATTGAAGAAAATTCAAAATCTTAGAAATAATATAAGAATCTACTGTAAGAAAAATCTATCGACTATTACGAAATATAAGTTTAGTGGAGTACTTTGAAATAGTTTAACATGCTGTCAATCAGAAAATCGCCAAATGTACAATTCAACGTTAAAAACACAATGTCGTTTATCTTATATTATCTTTTGACTGTAAAATAAGTACATCCATTGCATTATATAAAGAAATTCATATGCTGCCCATATCAGATTTTGTTTAAATATAGTGGTATAGTGTAGTATCATTTAGCGATGACCTTGGGATTATGCAGTGTTTTTCCATATCAACCAAATTTGATCTTTTCCGATTGAGCTTTGTTCAATTTACCTCGGTTAATCAATCAGATTCTAGTGTAATATTGAAATATTTTCTTTTTATAGAAGAAGTAAAGAAGAACTACAACTATAGAAGAATTCTATTCTCTATACAAGAACTCAAAGAACACTTTTACTGCAGAAGAAAACTATTCTATAAATATCTTAATGAACGGAGAGTCGACTTTTCCGGTGTGGTTTGATTCCTAGTTGGAGTTTGGAGAGTTCTGCAGGATCTTCAACTGTAGCAGAAGGCGAAACCTCCCGTGTTGTGAAGCGATTTACGAATGTTGGGGAAGCGCAGCGAGCAGCGGGCAGAGCTCCCTAGTAACAATGTAAATTATAGAAAGTATTTATTAACAAAAGAAAATGTATATTCAAGTATATGAATTAGAGATCCAAACTTGTTTCATAACCAAAATATGGATTACAGAACATGCTGAGACTGTCTTCTAAATTTTAGGATAATCTAAATTATATGCGATTATTGTTACTTCCTCTACATACAAAGTATAATGTATTTAAAGTATTATTATACAGCTGAAAATTCGAATTTGAGGTTTCGACGGAAGATAATGTTTTAAGCATTTCTGAACTCGAATCAATATTTATTGAGGAGATACGAGTGTAAGTTAGTGTGTGCATGTGTGTGTGTGTGTGTGTGTGTGTGTGTAAGTCTATACATGTGATATCTGACGAACGGAGAGTTTAAAAGGTAATTTGGTACGATTATAATCGGCTAACACTAGAACACAATTGATTTTAAATGCCATCGAATGTTCGAAATACCCTATATAGAAACGAATTTATAAAGGAAATATTTTAAAATCAGAACCAGAAAATATGTTAGATAAATAATCATTCAATGGGTAATTTTTCATTAGAAAAGGAATGGCAAAGATGTTAGAACGCTAGCAAGAATAATTTTTAAGTTATTGCATATTTTTCAAACATATTCATTAAAATATACATATAGTATACGACATTAAGCTATATTATACGACAAAATTATTAACGCCATTCATGGGGTTTTATAATGTTTCATTCGTGAATAATTTCTTTTGCAGGTGTACAAATTACAGGTGTGGTTGGGGGAAAATATCACCTAGGGCCAAGACTAAACCCTTGCTTTATTGGAAACTACAGGAGCCAATGATGAAATGATGTGACATCGTACTGAGGAGCAACCAATGAGAACAAGGAGGGAACCTCTGGACCTCAGGCAAAATGATGTGGCGACAAGGAGATAATTCAATGAATATCCAATTCATTGATTATCCAGAAGCAAAGAGAGTGGCCATAAAATTCGAACACTGTTGTTGTAAAATAGAGTCGTTATTTTAAGTAGTGAAAATGTTTTAGAAAAGACAAAATCTGACTCTAAATGTCAATAAAAGAAGCGGCACAGATTCCAGTTATGCTGAGCTACAGACCCGAAATACAGAGGTATGTGTCAGTCTTCCTGTATATTAGGTCAATTTTTAATCTTTGTAAATAAATAATATTTATTTTAAAAGTTAAAATGTGGATTTTAATGTGTAGTGTTTGGATTTAATGATTAAGTTTATGAACTCGTGCAAAAAAGTAGTGGTGGGTTTTGCAGCTACGATAGCAAATGTACGAATGTTACGATTCACGACCCCTTTAATTAAGATGAATAATTTAATCCACAAAATTAATGACTTTCCAGGTCAAGATTGTCGTGAAACGGTGCCTAAAAGCCTGCGCTTTGTGTTGACTTAAACAAGAACTGCATGTGATGCATCTTGGTCTCACAATTATGGCATGAATATTGTACACTATTATCTCGCTATGAAAGACGTCAACAAGGAAAGTTATGTGCTGGCCACATCATTTTTCTATTCACAAACGTTTTTAAAATTGAATGACTTATAATTAACATTGTGTTTTTTAGAACGTTTTACAGCAAATATAAAAATATATTAGAAAGTTCTGTACATGTCAGCAGATCACCCGGGAATTTTGTATAAAAATATTATTTTATTCTTCATTAAGCTTGAATAAATTGTAATTTTATCGTATTTTCACTCGAGTAACCAAAATAAAGAGTTAATTTTTTTCCAATCATTCTGTATGAGGTTGATTTGGAAGGATAAGGCTGCACACAAAATGAAAAGGATTATTGATAAGGGATAATATGGTTCAGAAAATAATAATAATGGATTCTTAGATTCATTTGTTCATGGAAAATAAATAACGGATCATGAAATGTCAATAATGAAATTTTATAGTAAAATTGCTTTTCTTTTCTTTTGCATTTATTTTGTTTAAAAATACTGAAATGTATTTTCTTGCAATATATGCATTTGTGGTAAAAAAAAACGTTTACAGATACCAATTCTTATGTTGGGATGGTCCGAACCTCTTGATATTATTAGTAAATTTGGCGAAATGTCGCCAATTTGGCGAGTTTAGGTCAGTTTGAGAAATAAAATACCTTGATTAGAATTTTACTAGTTACATAGGTATTTCTCATAGCTGTACCCAGGATAGTGAAATGATGAGGAAAGAGGGAGTTTGTAACAAATGGAGATATTTTTAGTGCTGAATTTTGTTTCTTTAATATGACCCCTGTATACTAGGTCTTTGTATAGAGAGTATACAAAGATAAGATTAGAGCTTGACTATGCGCACAATCACTAATAAACTGGATCACTGGTTCTCAACCTTTAAATGCGTACAACCAAAAACTAAAATTCATAAATTTCAGTACCACCAGTAAAAATATGTCTTGCATAAAATAAGAAGACAAGACACAATTAAAGTTATTACAATTAATTAAGTTCTTGTTGCATGTATTTACTTTGCTTCTAGCAAAAAAAGACGAACAAGAATTATAAATATTAGCAAATAAGATTAACAATATGATTAACAAGCAATATAATTACTGATTAGCAAATTTATTTAATGTGCTGCTTGTACTGGTTTGAAAGAAATTAATTTATTTATATCTGGTACTACATTACTTAATTTCAAATGTGAATTTGACTCCAAATTGAGTTTCATGATGTATGGACTTTTTAAGTACAGCATTGAAGAACACATTTCCTCACATGAGTAAGTTAAACAAATTGGCATTAAAAATATAATAGCTCTTTCTTTAGTTTAATTCAGTATTTGATTGAGGTTTGTTTTCAAGATCCGCTATTGAATTTCTGTCCTATAAAATATCAAAATTATTTTATCTTTAAGAAGGAAACTAATATCTGAAGAAAATGTTTTTTTAGTAATTCGTAACTACTTTTGTAATGTAAATAATACTGTCTTGTATCATAACATTTATATATTCCATATTGGTAGCGCAAAAGGATTAAAAATCTGATGTGGGCAACACATGACTTTCCTTATATAATGTAATGAATTTACTTCTTTTACAGTAAAAAAATAGGTTTTTCTTATAGTAGATACTAATATTCTTTCCAAGATATTGAATTTTCGACAATTAGTCGTGATTTTCATTGATTTAGCATCATTTTTATCCATTTGGCGAGATTTTCATTAATTTGTCAACATTTCAAAAAAGTCCCCAAGTTGGCGACATTCCGCCAAATTCGTCGCCAAAATCTCGCCAAGCGTTATGCACTAAGAAAAAAGTTATTCTTACAGCAGATAAATGACTATTGGCGTTCAAATACAAAAGTATTATTCAAAGTATATTTTTTCATGAATGGAACGAGCTAGATCCACGAGAATGATGTCACTCAATTTATCGCATGGTATTACATATGAAAAGTGGACATGTTTCTCAATAGGAATTTTTTTTTTTATGTGACTTTTTCATAATTTTTTTGAAAAATGCACAATATCACGAGAACGGTTCATGTTAGCGTTCTAAAATTTATGCCAATCGTTTTCTCATGAAAAATTATATAAGAAATGTCTATTTGCGTAACTTTATTAGCGGTTTTGATTTCTTGACGATTTTTTCAAAATTTCATTCGAAAATTTAGGGGGTTCTGAACATTCAATTACGTATAAAAACTATAGGCTTCCAGTGTTTACGGATTGTGATTTTTGTACCAAATTTGGTTCGAATTCGTCCATTCGTTCGTCAGTTATCATCTCCACAGACTCACTGACACACACACACACACACACACACACACACACACACACACACACACACACACACACACACATACACACACACAGACATCACTTCAAAAATGTTTGATTCGTGATCAGGGATGCTTGAAACGTGCTCTCCCGTCGAAAACTCGAATTCGAATTTTCGATCCCGTCACAATACTTTCCTTATACATTATGTATATAAGGAAAGTAAAAAGAAAAATGTTTCTACTTCTTTATCTCAAATTGTCCTCAATGAAAGTTTTATTCCCCTGTTTGACAAAAATGTTAAATGCCTTAACTTTGCTTGAAGTTTAATACTTGTTTAATAAGGTAGATTCCATATTTGTCAGACTACTATCCACGTACCTAACGATGTAAAAGTGTTTCTCCCCATTTTCTGTACATTTTCTTTCGTATCATTTATTTATATTTCATATTTTCTAGTGCTATATATATATATATATATATATATATATATATATATATATCTTAAATAATAAAAGGCAATGTCTGTGTGTGTGTCTGTGTGTCTGTGTGTCTGTCTTATACACTATACGTTTCGCGACCGCGCGTCGGAGAGCTACGAAATTTGGCAATCGGAGACCCTGGGGGGTGAGAAGGGGACACGTGAAAACCGATTTTTAAAATTTTAATTATTTTTTTTGTTATTTAATGTTTATGCGATTTCGACCGTTTTTTGACCTTTTTGCTCTTTTTTCTCCACGATCCGGACATCGTAGAAAAAAACAAATCACACCATCGGAAAGAGCAGAGAATTTCGAGTAAAAATATGTCAATTTCAAATCTCAGGGACAAATTCTAATATTTTTTTATGATTTTAAAACAAAAGTCACTTTTGACTCAAAAAAACGATTTTTGGTTTTTAAATTCTCGCATAGTAAAAAGTACTCAGAATTTCGACTAATAATTTACATTTTTAGAAAGGTCAAACATCTGGCATTCTTACAAGTCCAATCTGGTCAGGAAATATTCCGTATTGCCCACAGGATCGTGATTTTAAAAGTTTCCGAATTTCAATTTCTCGGCGTTCCGCTCGGCGTGCCGCTTCGTTTCTCCCCCGCATAGGAGGGAAGGTGGTGGGTGGGGACGTCAAGGTGGAGGTGACGTCACGGTTCTGAATAGAGCTCCTTTGCTCTATATAAATTATTATATTTATATTTTAAATGATGGGACGATGTGGATTTTTTAAATGTATATTTTAACTTTTGGATATTTTAAATGGATATTTTAATTTTATGGATATTTTAAATGATGGAACAATGAAACAATGGAATGAGGATGATGGAATTAAGCATATGGTCATTTTAAATTGCAAATTAGCGCGCGGGAAGTTAGCGGTAGGCCCGGGTTCGATACCCGCCACTGCCAAAACTGCCGCCGTGTTTACGTGGAATACGATCACGTTAAATATGTGGGTCCGTAAGTTCTTCCGAGAGGTTGGTGGTAAGGGAAGGAGGATACGGCCCCTGTGGATCCCTCCCCCACTGGGTTCCCGTCTAAATTGGATGAATATATAGATAGTTATGGAGATTGTCGCGGAGGGCGCGGCAGCCCAGTGGTTAGCGCGCGGGAATTGCACTCAGTAGGTCCGGGTTCGATTCCCGCCACTGCCAAAACTTACGCCACGTTCACGCAGAGTACGATCACGTTAAACATGTGGGTTCGTGAGTCCTTCTGAGAGGTTGGTGGTAGGGGAAGGAGGGTACGGCCTAAATTGGGTGAATAAAAAGAAAGTTATGGAGATTGTCGCGGAGGGCGAAGTAGCCCAGTGGTTAGCGCGCGGGAATTGCACGCGGTAGGCCCGGGTTCGATTTCCAAAATTGCCGCCGTGTTCACGCGGAGTACGATCACGCGGAATAAACATGTGTGTCTGTAAGTCCTTTCGAGAGGTTGGTGGTTGGGGAAGGAGGGTACGGTCCCCGTGGGTGCCTCTCCCACTGGGTTCCGGTCTAAATTCGGTGAATAAAAAGAAAGTTATGGAAAATGTCGCGGAGGGCGAAGTACACCAGTGGTTAGCGCGCGGGAATTTCACTGGGTAGGCCCGGGTTCGATTCCCGCCACTGCCAAAACTGCAGCCGCGTTCACGCGGAGTACGATCACGTTCAACATGTGGGATCGTAAGTCCTTCCGAAAGGTTGGTGGTAGGGGAAGGAGGGTACGGTCCCTGTGGATGTCTCCCCCACTGAGTTCCGGTCTAAATTGGGTGGCACTTCCTGGCCGTCCAAACAGTTACCTTACACCTTCTGGTAAGGTCGCGCCAGCGAGTGTGCCACGGTTACAATTTGCCACGGTCAGAATTTTCAAGGGTAGCGAACAGGCTGGTCGCCAAAGGCGGCTAGTATATATATATATATATATATATATATATATATATATATATATATCATATAAAAGCCAGTAAACAAATTCAAATAGAATTCCTATGCATATCCACAAAAATCAAAGGCACTACTCAGGAAAAGGCGCCAAGCCGCTCTATACTCCGAAGCAGAATGTAATCCAAGAAAAAGAAGAATTAAAGGAACTTGGGATAACCAAATGCTTTGCATTTAATGGTTGGGGAGGATTGCGACTCCCCCTCCCGTTTAAAGCTGCTTTTCCAGCCTAGGCAAACGCTCACGGTACCAATACAAAGCAAAGGTTGGTCCCCATTGCGTGCTAATACGAAGGCACCCGAATACGGAAGAACAAGACCAACCAAACAGAAGGAAACTGGACCAAAAGTGAATCCTGCCCAACTCGCTATCTTATATATGTTCATCTTACGCATGCGTGCAATCTTAGCAGGTACGCATAAACTTTATTTACTTGCAGATTGAAGAAGTAAACTGTCAAAATCTATCTGATGCTTGAAAATCGATCTATAACAATCCTTCAAGAAATATAAAGGATAATGTTTATATAAAGCCTCTTTTATGATTTTTATATTGCTATTATTGCAATCTTTTTTAAACGTGTTGTAAATTTGATTTCTCTTGAAGTGTCCGAGTATGATATTTCTGAAAATATTTTTGGTAAGATTTGTTTTCCAATCGATGAGATGATTGATCTTAATTTTATATAATTCTCTTTTGTCATATAACGTTGTATAATGACCATATAATCCATGTTTTTTTATTGAGATGTCCAGAAAATTTACCGCATCATTTTTTTCTTTACAATTTTCTATTAATTCCAATTCCGGTGGGTAAAAAGTGAAATCGAAATTGGTGGTGACTTCATAACACCCCAATAGCACATCGTCAACAAACCGGAAATATGGTATCTCAGACAAAATATGGGTTCCTTTTTCATATGTTAAGAGGTAAATATCTGCCAAGATTGATGAGCAGGCTCCTCCCATTGGAATTCCCTTTATTTGTCGGTAATAATTTTTTCCGTTATATAGAATATTTTCTTTTAATACTAGTTCAATAAGGTCAAGGTATCTTCGATAAGTAATAAAATCCTTCAAATTAAATTCTTCATATAAATTTTTCAAGATTGAGTATAAATTAGTTAAATCAATGTTGTTAAATAGGTCGCGGAAATCAAAGCTTTTAAAACATATATCTTTATTACAATGTTTTAATCGATCGATAACTTCTATTCCATTTTTGATCATGACATGATTCTGTTTTTTGATATTTTCCATCACAAACTTGAGGATGTTCAATAGTCGTTTATTAGCTATTGTAAGATATGATCCACAGCCTACGGTAACTGTACGGAATTTTACAGGCTCTTTATGCATCTTTGGAATGAGGATTAAATATGGAAATTTAACATTTTTTATTTCATTACCGATTCGTTTGTACATAGCTTTAATCCTTTTGGATAGAACATTTCCATTATTGTGTAATGGGGTGTACATAGTACCGTCTAGATAGCAGTGGAGAAGTGTATCTATGTAAAACTTTTTGCATGTAAATGCAAAATGTGATACCATCTTGTCTGTATAAGTTATAACAAAATTTTCTTTTACAGTTTGTATAGCTGCAGGTATTGAAAGATTCCTAATTCTAGTATCTTGTCTGATGTAATGAAACTGAATTTCTTTTAAAAAATTATATTTCCATTCTTGAAAGGCTTGGATAGGTAAACTGTGTTTTACTGCTACTTTATAAATGAATTCTTCTAGATCGTGATTGAAATTTTCGACTACTTGGTTATATTCTTGTGATCTGTATTTAGTTCCGAGTTTGAAAATATTTTTTAGAGTGTTATCTGAAGAGTGTTATCACTCCAAAAAAAGTTTAAAATCTTTGAAAATGTCACTTATTCCATTAATGGACTGTATGGTTACACGTAATGTTACGATCACATGTGGACGTATTGAATTGAAAGAGTATTTTATTGCTACCTTGATGAGTATTTCCTGTTCTACTTGTAAGTCTTAAAGCAATGAAACCTCATATTTATGAGGCGTATAGTACAAGACTGCTAACGAATTACTTTTATACTACTCAATATGAGTCATAAAATGTTGAAACTAAACATGAATGAATACATCTTATTATATAAAGTGACTGGCAAAAATATTCTTCACGGAATATATGCTCGGTGGCACAATAGATAAGGGTATTTGTGGCATCGATAACCAATTACCCTTTGCTCTCTACATTGATGAAGTCTATTAAAAGCTATTTCCAACCTCTTTATACAGTCCAGGAAAAACAAGCGACAACAAGAAAAAATGTCCGTATTAGTGATGATATGTATAATGACACGATTTAAACAGAATCACAGTTTTTTAAAAATGATTTTATGCATCACAGTCATATAAGATATTGTGGATTTCAAAATTGCCTATCAAAAAGATGCAAACTGTGTCCTGTGGCCAACCCGCTTCAAATTAAGCAACATGCTAATCCGAACAGAATATTTTGTAAATCTTACAACACAATATACTGTATCACTTGTCTTACTTGTCATACAAAATATATTGGACAGACTCAGAATCCACTTAATATAAGAATCAATTTACACAGGAGTCAAGTCTGTAACAAAAGACAACTCGATCGACATTTAAGCAGTTTGGAAATTAGGCATTTCAGACAACATGATTTTTCTAGAACCATCATCACCATTCTAGATATAGTACCTCAATTGATGGAAAGATTGTGGTGGGAGGCCACACATATTAAACAGTACTCAACGACATTCCCTTATGGATTGAATTCCCTCAATTTTAAAGAAAGCTACAATTTAGATTATTGTAGAAATGTTGACAATTATCCTTTAGCAAGTTCATTGATACCAAGGAAGTCACAGCGATGGCATAGAAGAAGAGGAAAACACCATTATAGCTATAAAGACACAGAAGAAAAAATCTCCATATTTATAGAATCATTTAAAACCAAAGAAGGAATCAAGTACAGTTGGATTAAGGATGTCATTTACAGTATAAAAATCAAATATTTACCTCGTATATGGACTTTTATACAGCAATATACGTTGGAAGAACCTATTGACTTTCAGATTGAAGAAACACATAAATATATAGCCATTATGCTTGACTTAATTAAATTAAGGGCCAGAAAATTTCAAATTAGATTAAAACCCAGAATACAGAACAAGCAAAGTATGGAATATTTTATAACAACATTCCGAAATAAGAAATTTGATGGAATTCCCTTTAAATCGATACTCTACAGTATTAAAACTTTCTTACCTGTTCAGGACCTTAAGGTAAAAATGACTTACCGCTTTGTACGCACAAACGGTAGAAGATTCTTCAACTACAACAATATATGTAAAAAATTGGATACTAAAACAACACAATGCAAATGCAATGATAGCAAACTTAAAGATCCTTATCACAATCACATCATTACAGGTGATCTGAATATTATCTCAGATAACACTCTAAAAAATATTTTCAAACTCGGAACTAAATACAGATCACAAGAATATAACCAAGTAGTCGAAAATTTCAATCACGATCTAGAAGAATTCATTTATAAAGTAGCAGTAAAACACAGTTTACCTATCCAAGCCTTTCAAGAATGGAAATATAATTTTTTAAAAGAAATTCAGTTTCATTACATCAGACAAGATACTAGAATTAGGAATCTTTCAATACCTGCAGCTATACAAACTGTAAAAGAAAATTTTGTTATAACTTATACAGACAAGATGGTATCACATTTTGCATTTACATGCAAAAAGTTTCACATAGATACACTTCTCCACTGCTATCTAGACGGTACTATGTACACCCCATTACACAATAATGGAAATGTTCTATCCAAAAGGATTAAAGCTATGTACAAACGAATCGGTAATGAAATAAAAAATGTTAAATTTCCATATTTAATCCTCATTCCAAAGATGCATAAAGAGCCTGTAAAATTCCGTACAGTTACCGTAGGCTGTGGATCATATCTTACAATAGCTAATAAACGACTATTGAACATCCTCAAGTTTGTGATGGAAAATATCAAAAAACAGAATCATGTCATGATCAAAAATGGAATAGAAGTTATCGATCGATTAAAACATTGTAATAAAGATATATGTTTTAAAAGCTTTGATTTCCGCGACCTATTTAACAACATTGATTTAAATAATTTATACTCAATCTTGAAAAATTTATATGAAGAATTTAATTTGAAGGATTTTATTACTTATTGAACTAGTATTAAAAGAAAATATTCTATATAACGGAAAAAATTATTACCGACAAATAAAGGGAATTCCAATGGGAGGAGCCTGCTCATCAATCTTGGCAGATATTTACCTCTCAACATATGAAAAAGGAACCCATATTTTGTCTGAGATACCATATTTCCGGTTTGTTGACGATGTGCTATTGGGGTGTTATGAAGCCACCACCAATTTCGATTTCACTTTTTACCCACCAGAATTGGAATTAATAGAAAATTGTAAAGAAAAAAATGATGCGGTAAATTTTCTGGACATCTCAATAAAAAAACATGGATTATATGGTCATTATACAACGTTATATGACAAAAGAGAATTATATAAAATTAAGATCAATCATCTCATCGATTGGAAAACAAATCTTACCAAAAATATTTTCAGAAATATCATACTCGGACACTTCAAGAGAAATCAAATTTACAACACGTTTAAAAAAGATTGCAATAATAGCAATATAAAAATCATAAAAGAGGCTTTATATAAACATTATCCTTTATATTTCTTGAAGGATTGTCATAGATCGATTTTCAAGGATCAGATAGATTTTGACAGTTTACTTCTTCAATCTGCAAGTAAATAAAGTTTATGCGTACCTGCTAAGATTGCACGCATGCGTAAGATGAACATATATAAGATAGCGAGTTAGGCAGGATTCACTTTTGGTCCAGTTTCCTTCTGTTTGGTTGGTCTTGTTCTTCCGTATTCGGGTGCCTTCGTATTAGCACGCAATGGGGACCAACCTTTGCTTTGTATTGGTACCGTGAGCGTTTGCCTAGGCTGGAAAAGCAGCTTTAAACGGGAGGGGGAGTCGCAATCCTCCCCAACCATTAAATGCAAAGCATTTGGTTATCCCAAGTTCCTTTAATTCTTCTTTTTCTTGGATTATATATATATATATATATATATATATATATATATATATATATATATATATTTATATATATATATATATATATATATATATATATATATATATATATATATATATATATATATTTATATATATATATATATATATATATATATATATATATATATATATATATATATTTATATATATATATATATATATATATATATATATATATATATATATATATATATATATATATATATATTTATATATATATATTTATATATATATATATATATATATATATATATATATATATATTTATATATATATATATATATATATATATATATATATATATATATATATATATATATATATATATATATATATATATATATATATAAATAAAAATTAAAGGATTTTAATCGAAAATAATGCATAAACTACTGTATGTACAAAAAAACCCATCTTATATATATATATATATATATATATATATATATATATATATATATATATATACATATATATATATATATAAAGAGCAGAAATTTAGAGCTTACATAGTGTATGACATTAGATACTGAAAGTAAGACCATAACGGGCTTCCCATTCATTACATAATGCAACAACTGTACTTTCTGTGAGACACAAATAAAAGAAACTTAAAGTTAAACTTTTAAATGTTAAATTCATTAAGATTGACATGGCCGTTAATTCATACATAGTGGATTTATTATTGAAATCGTTCATTGCTAGTTGTGCCGCTATATAAAACCCTCCAATTATTTAAAGTTCGTGCGAGTCCTGTAAAGGAATTATTAATTATTATAATACTCACATTGACTGCACTATTTAAACTTTAACAATAAAGCATTTATTAACAACATAAATCTTAATTAAATTCAATTACACTATTTAATTATATTATTTCAGCGGAGGGGACATGTGTGACCAAAACGGAAAATCCTAAATAGTGGTTATGACCAGATATCATTTTCAATGGACACATATCTTCAAGTCTGTCTTGGACTTTGTCAGCATCTATATTTAATGTCGTTCATTTACCACATTACCTGTTGGTGTAATGCTCCCACACGTAAATTTTCTGAACATATTGTATTGCTGTAACTCTGCACTCGCACTTATTTCATTCTCTTAGTATATCAAGTCATCGCTGTAGTATCTGCACAAATCATAATGTCTAAGTTATCTGTTCCAAGTCATGTTAGTATCCTTTTTTGTGCACAAGTTATCTTCTTGTGTCGTTCTAGGGTCACAGGCTGGGGTTCCCTCGTTGGGGGCGGGGACTCCCCCTTTTCTTCCATTTGCCGCATTGAGTTTGAAGTAACAATCTTCTTTTTTTATCGGTTACTCCTTTAACCGATGGAACCATTCCACATCTCGTAAGGCCCAGCTCGGCCCCCTCTGTCATGGCACCCCTAAATTTGTGGTTTTCTGATCTTTAGGTTCACGGGGTTATAAAACTCGGTGCCAGCCAGACTACAAGTATTGTTCGCCGTTTTGGCCACCATAAGTTTGTACATAAAAGTGTCTCATCAAATGTGAGATCTATTTCTGGTCTCACACTTTCACAGCGAAATTATGATGTATCCATGGAACTTAACGTATGACACTTAAAGTTCCATGATCAGATACTGAATTCCGTAAGATACTGAATGTCAGACCATGATGTTATTTTATATCTTATTACTTTATCAATTTTCATTTGAGATACCATGTAACTCGGAGTGTCAAGCTCATTTCGTAGAATGTTTAATATTCAAAATAATTCAAGCTTCTTCCATCAAAAGTAGGAATATTTCTTGCGTGTTTTTCTATTTATTACTTATCGGGCAGAATGAACTCGGGTCTCACTAGTTTATGTAATTTTTTTTTTATCTGTTCTTGCTCGTTGCTGTGACTCAGCATAATATGAGCATGTTTATTTACATTTTGGCTTAGTATTTTCAACGTATTCTTCCTTGAAATACTAATACTTTCTACGTACTCTTCCTCCGGCCACTCAAGCAGCTGCTGTAAGCCCTCGGGCCAGTTGAATGGGTCCTGGTCTTCAATTTACTCTTCGTGGTGCTTTCTGTTGATGGCCATAGTCGTTTAGTGTTTTTACATCCTAAAATTGTGCAGATCCGGTGGTCGAGCGGTCAATGGCATGCGTTTCCGTCTGATCGCTGGATTGCCGGGTTGCGGGTTCGAATCCCGCCAGCGGGCATGGATGTTGTCATGTCGAGGCCAAGTCAGACTTCCTCCCTTCGGGGAGCTTCTATAAAAGTGAAGCTGCAAATCTTCTCCCCTTCGCCATGGGATACCCTGGCGGGTCTTGTGGACGTGGTGCGTAGGCGCCCCTTCACCACGTTGGAATTAGTAACGAAACAACATCGCAAAAATGGAACTTTTAACGTTTTTGTGCTTTTAATTTTCAAAATAATAGTTCACGCTGCCTTCATCACGAGTAGTCATTACAATTGCCAAACATATGTCATTGATTATTATTCCATTCACAAATATTTTCAGTGATAATAAGTGACATTATCAATTATCCTTTATCAAATTAGTTATTTTCACATGCTTTCAGTGACATATAAGTGACACATTCCATTAACCGACATTTACAAATTCTGCTTTATTGAATTATCCATATTTCTGTTTTACTGAATTATTTTCATTGTTGTTGTTGTTGTTGTTGCTCATAACCTCCTGTTTCGGTCGAACCACAAACAGGACCAGTGATGCCAGAAGAAGGACAAAGAATGACATAAGACGAGATCACAAAGTTTTTATTAACACAAACAAGCATCACTGACGAAGGTCTGGGGGGGGGGGTGCAGCTTCACATTTGGCGAGGACCCAGGAGGCGGAAGACTGACTTCATCCTCAAGAAAACGCCCATGCCTTACATGGGATTCGAACCCAAGCCCACTAGACAGCAGTCGGAGACGCTATCCACTTCACCGCCTGGGCGGCGAATTATTTTCATTGCGATTTTTATTTTATCATTTTATCCACATTGTTTCAAGTACGGTATTTCATTTACTTTTACAGCAAGGTTTGAAGTTTATCAGATCAAATCCTCAGACTTACAGCTATCGAAAATAATGTCATCCTCAAATTCTTTCAGAAGTTTTGCGTAATGAAGTCATACCAACGGTCGATAAATGGGGAAGGTCTTCGCACCATTTCCCCAACAGTTTCATAAATCTCTTGAGATGGCTGCTGATATTTCAAAAATAGTGAGATAATTGCGGCATGGGAACACACCAATGGTAACATTTTGGAATAAACCGCTACAGATAATCGGGCGATATGAGGGTTCAGACTTGTGATTCACTGCAATGTAGAGGAATGTTTTATAATTTGAGGGTGATACTAGGCCGTATCCTATTAAATATATATTGAAATCTGAGGAGTGGAACATATGTTCTATTCTACAAAAGTTTAATCAACAGCTATATTTTTGAGTATAGATCACTGTGTATATATAAAATTATTTCAAAGTCTCACGAATATATATGTATATATAAGACACACACACACACATACATATATATATATATACATATATATACATATATATATGTATGTGTGTGTATAACATTAATTATAATGCATTGATTAATATAATGTTTTCGGAAAAAAAGGCATGCAAATGAATATTAACATCGCACTAATTCAAACATAACGTCAATAATTAAATATCAGATATGGGGCAAAATGTTTTACTTTTACAACATTGTTATGCGGGAAGAACATTTCGAATATTTTTTGAAAACCAATTATAAATAAAAATATCGAACACGGCATCGATGTTTCAAAAGCAACGACTATCTACTATATGTGTAACACTAAAACGAAACTCCCAAAAGCAAGCGAAAACGAAAAAACATTACATACTAGCGGAACCAAATCGGAATTCGTCATTTCTGCTACAGATTTCAATATTTCGAAGCACCTTAAATGGTTTTTAAGGATTTTCTCGATCCATTTTGGACTATTTTTTTCATTATTTTTTTAATCTGCAAGAAAGTTTTTGATGAAACCGAATATGTAATAGTCAATGGAGGGGGGGGGGGGGTTGCTCATGATCATTTCAGAGTTAGTGCCAAAATAGCTATAAACATGGCCCCTTATGCACATTTTAAACAATAATATTTGTAGAAAACATTAATCTTCATTGAATGATATCATCCGTTTTGTTCTGCGGTAAAAGTTTTGCATGTGGGGTCGAGCGATTCGACTTTTTTAACGGTTGTACCTTCTTTAACATGGTTCTGGAAAACAATTTCTTCTTGACCCCCCTAGCTTGATTTATTTCCCCCTCATCAGTAAATGCATAGACATATGCAGTATGAATAAATGCTGGTTTAGGAGTCGGTCTTCATTAGGTGTCTCATCTCTTCCCCTTTATTAACGTCGATGCCTTGAGTTGGGACCTTAATTTTGATCCAGTCCAACCATACTTTGTATCTTTATTGCATGTTGGTTTCCATATTAATTAAAATATTTATTGATTATAAACGACTGTCCATTATTTTGTCAATGTGGGGACTGTTCAGTCTAGCCTATTTTTCAGTCCGATTCACAACTCGTTCTCTACTGTTGTTTCAATGTTCTAATATATTGATGTATTTGGTTTCAGTTTTTTATCTCACGCATATAACAAACTCAATAAGTACTGTAATCACCGCTCTTTAAACAAATAAAATTTACACATCTCGCACAACTAAATGTATAATATAAAATATCCCCTTTTCGTTCTTTTTATGCACCCACTCGCATGGATTAGCTGATATCTGCAATGGCAGCATAAAGCTTGCTATACTAATTTTATCATTGCATGTACTATTCCATGCAGATGTAGGCAGAAAAGCCGCAAAATCGATTCATTAAAGTTGTTATCTGAAATGCTAACATGATCATAAGTATAGGCGGGTTGTGTGAATATACATTTTGATAATGCACACTCGCAAAGCCTCAGTTCCAATCTCTTAAAGTTCGAATACTGGCTGCTGCATGACAGATATTGTCAATCTCCACGGAGGTTCGCCAAACTGTGACAAAGAGCAAGATGCTTCAAACACGGGTATCGGCTAATGCATCAGCTATTCTATATTATCGAGTGCATAAAAGCGCGAAACCGGTTCATATAAGCTGTTTTTGTACAATTTATGCGCTCGATTATGCGAAAGTCCCTTATTGACGCGAGTTCCATGTATATGAAAAGAATTTCAAGAATTGGCAATATGTTCGTCATGGGTACCCTTATATGCCGTATACTTGCAAACTGCTTTACCATAAACTTTTACACAACTTCCTGGCCGGGGCGCGGTAGCCCATTGGTTAGCGCGCTGGAGTTGCACTCGGTAGGCCCAGGTTCGATTCCAGCCACTGCCAAAACTGCCGCCGTGTTCATGCGGAGTACGATCACGTTAAACATGTGGGTCCGTAAGTCCTTCCGAGAGGTTGGTGGTAGGGGAAGGAGGGTACGGTCCCTGTGGATGACTCCCCCACTGGGTTCCGGTCTAAATTGGGGGGCACTTCCCGACCGTCCAAACAGTTACCTTACACATTTCTGGTAGGTCGGACGGTCTGGGTTTCATCAACAACAACTTCCTGGCCGTGGGCCAACGGCCGTTCCGTGCTGAAAACACCGGTTCTCGTTAGATCACCGAAGTCAAGCAGCATCGGGCGCGGTTAGTACTTGGTGGGTGACCACCTCGGAACACCGCGTGCTGTTGGCCATCTCTGGTGCGGTATCCCCGTGGTTTGCGCGCTAGATTTGCACGCTACCACAAATGCCGCCGTGTTCATGCGGAGTACGATCACGTTAAACATGTGGGTCCGTAAGTCCTTCCGAGAGGTTGGTGGTAGGGGAAGGAGGGTACGGTCCCTGTGGATGCCTCCCCCACTGGGTTCCGGTCTAAATTGGGTGTACTTCCCGACCGTCCATACAGTTACCTTACACCTTTCTGGTAGCCGGCCGTCCAACTAGTTACTCTAAGTCCTCAGGACGAGTCGGACGGTCTGGGTCTTCAACACCTTTCTGGTAGGTCGGACGGTCTGGGTCTCAACAACAACAACTTCCTGGTCCCGGCCGTCCAAATAGATGCTCAAGTCCTCAGGACGAGCCGGACGGTCTGGGTCTTCAACAACTTAATGGCCGTCCAAACAGTTACCTTACACCTTTCTGGTAGGTCGGACGGTCTGGGTCTCAACAACCACCTCACCATATACATTTAAACCCAATATCAAATATCTTTATACCACCTTACCGTGTATCTTTATACCACCGTACCTTTCATCGCTTCTCAAAAATCCCATGTGATTAACATATCATAATAATTTCGCCCTATATTATTTCCAATGCCCCGTCGAGCCTTCATTCTGTAAATAAGGTGGCTTTGCACCTAATTTACGGATAACAAGCATAATCCACTTGAGATTGATTCTGCAGTCTTTTGAACGATAAGACAGTTACGGTCTGGGGACAATCATGATGAGATGAAGTAATCAACTGCAGTGTATCTGTCTTTTGAGAATACCTTTTAGTACAAAGACTAGACAAAAATACTTTTGGCAAATATTGTTATGGAGAAAAGGAAAGTTGGAAAAGGGTTAATAAGTCTAATTCGCTTTATCTAACAATTATTTTGTCAGACAAAAGTTTTCTTTTCGGCATAATATTTGATTATATAGGATGTCTTCGAATTTGATTCATAATCATTTGATTCATTGGTAGCACATTTTGTAACGTTGAAGAAAGAGGCTTATTGGTGTCAATTGATTTGTATCAAAATATTTTAATACCGGATTTCGAAATACTTGCATCGCCGGCACCGGTAAAGGAGCTTCTTTGAGTATAGGGTTTTTTTTCCTGTATTTCTTTCTGTGAATTTTCCACTTATATTTTTAGAATTTTTACACACCTACTATAATATTACCATAAACTGGAGTTCCAAACTTGGTCTGATTTCAGGTCAATATATTTTAAAGTGACCACCTTTTTAATTTAATTTCCCTGTTATTTTTTTCCGCAAAGTAGAAAGTATGGAAAGTTTATTATTTTTTGTATGCTCGTATGTGTCTTAATCTACAAGCACATATTTTGGCTGAAGGCTATATTTCGCTTTCGGAGCTCAAAGAGTATATAAGATGATGAACGCTGGGTGTTACGTGCTAAATCTCTCCGCGTAGCTACCAATTAGCACTGGCTATATAGATCTCTGAGCAAAATAAAATATGATGTGAGCAGTACGTGACTTTTCCTAAACAATGCAATGAATTTAATTCTTTCACATCGAAAAAAGTGATGTGCAAGATCCACTTCATGAAGTTTTAAACGCTGTATTGTACATTTGAAGCATTTTTGGATGACAAAATACGTTATTGCGAGCACCCAGCTAAGTTATATTTCGCGCAAATCTAACTAGACAAATGTCGATATTGCTACCATTCGCAATAAACATTATAATTCATGTATTCAAATATTTTAAATTAGTCATCAATTGCGCGTCATTTTTGTTATCTTAGCGTCACTTTTGCAATTTTAGTGATATTTTTTTATCGATTTGGCACCATTTAAGAAGTTGCTAAATATCATTTTTAAATTGTGATCCAGTGAATACTTCATAATAGAATTTTTTTCATTTATGTTTCACTTTAAATGATTTTAATAACTTTAATGTTAATGTTTTCTAGTATTAATATTTTTATTTTCACATATATTATCTGAATCATATATTTTTATTATGAATTATATTATGCGTATTATATATTTAAAG
This sequence comes from Amaurobius ferox, assembly GCA_951213105.1. Taxonomy (NCBI): domain Eukaryota; kingdom Metazoa; phylum Arthropoda; class Arachnida; order Araneae; family Amaurobiidae; genus Amaurobius; species Amaurobius ferox. The sequence goes on from OX578149.1 coordinate 64,050,608, forward strand.
CACTGATATGTAAAATTTGATAAAATACAATATATAGGTACATTTATCACTTTATAAGTTTTTCACTCTTTCATTAATAACGTCATTTTCCTTATATCGATCTAAGAAGTTTCACTTCTAAGGCTTTCGTCTAGTTAGCGTTATTAACGAGATTGTTATCATGACTTTTAAAACTATCCGCTAGAGGCACTAAGGATGAAAATACTTCTATTGCATCGGGCATGGTCATTTCACTATAGATAGACTTATAACACCCATTAATATTGCATCCATTTATCTTTCATTGCAAAATCATTGAGGCGCTTAATGTGTTTTATGTGATCCCTGTATAGCCCAGTTTGCAACTTCTATACAATCTGGATACTTTATTAAACGGTATCTAATTACACAACTTCTGCCTTATCACATGAAATGTATAATCACATATAAAACATTATATTTCTTTGTAAACCTATAAGTAAAATTTTATCAGTATAAATCCAGAGTAATTGTTATAGAGAATAAACTCGCCCCCCAAATCTTCCCAAAGTCTGGTCATAACAACGCCGTCCCTTTAATCTATAAATATTCTGCATTGTACCTCGTTTGAGAAGCACTAACATAATCTCTTGCGGTGGCTGCTTCTAACTGATGAATGTTAAGGTAATATTGGTCTGGATACTCTCTTAATAATGAGTTGTAGTAACCAACTGCAACAAATCTGTCCTTTATTGAAGAATCCTCGATTTTTGGTTGGATGTGGTGGGGACGAAATATATGCAAATAGATAATTAAAATATGTTCATTTTCTACAGAGGTATGTATTGAGCAAAAGTTTACTTGATAAGGATATGCGTCAAAACATGTGATTTTCCGTAATAATAAAACACTATTTTTATAGATTTAAAGTGTGAAAATACTAGAAAGTCATCTCAATGTTTTATTTATTATTCGAATTTATTTTATTCGTTTTATATTCGTTTTATTTATTCAAATAATTCGAATAAAAATAATATTATTAATTCGAATAATAATTTATTTATTCGAAAATAATTCGTTTCGACATATAAAACATATGTCCCAACATTGATGGCGGAACTTCCAATTCGAGTACGCATGATATTGCCCCTAGGTATACTACACGGTTAACATAAGCATAAATTTTCCTACGAAACATACATATGAGCTGGAAAGTATTGTGACTGGTTAAAAAATCGACTCTCAGATTTTAATGGATCTACGTGTTTTTAGAATCTTTGAATACAAATCAATCAGTTTTTTAGCATAATCTGCTCGGTTGTCTTTGTACGCTAACTCTCGCACTCATTCAGAGAGTCAAATGAAATTTGGTACAATGATCTCAATCTGACGTTTTTTTTAATATCTCCAATTTTACATCTTTTTATTTTCTTCAATCTGACTATTTTTTTTTTACTTTTTCCAGACCATCCGACTTAACCGAAGATGCAAAAGGTATCTGTTTGGACGGCCAAGACAATGCCACCCAATGCAGACCGAAACCCAGTGGGGTCGACATCCGTATATTCCTCCCCGTCCAGAATGAAAAGAAGATGATCTTCTCTGAAGGACTGTCAGACCCACAAATTTAACGTGCTCTTAATCTGCGTGAACACGTCACCCCTAAAATGAAAATGACGAGAGAAATCAATACTCCTCCTTCTTCCTGTAGAATGTTTCACTTCAGCAACAAATTCAAGATCTTTTTCTCACTTAATATACTATTTCTCCCATTAATTAGGCAAAACGAAACTTTCGGAGTGTGACACCCCTAGAACAAAAAATATTGAAAAATCGTCATATCCCTCTATTTTACTGTGGAGTGTTTTACCTAAACACCAAATTCAAGATCTTTATCTCACTTAAAATACTCGTTTTCTTTATAATTCGACAAATCGAACCTTTCAGAATGTGACACCCTCTGCAATAAAATGTATCGAGAATATTCCTTCTTACTATAGAATATTTTTACCTCAGCGCCAAATTGAAGATCTGTATGTCACTGCAAATACTATTTTTTCCACCAATTTGACAATTCGAACCTTTCGGAGTGTGACAATTTGAATTTTCTTGATCTGTCCCCTCAAATGCTACAAAAAAAACGGGGTATATAAGAAGGAGGAGGCTTACTCAGAATTTTCAGGTAAAGAGAAAGAAATATTTTTATAGATCAATTTATTTTATTTGACGACGATTTTTCAGAAGGCGATTCAACGGAATTTTACTTTAAACGCTATTAATAATTAAAACTAAAATTTTAATGCACTGCACTACGACTTGAGTTTCAAGTACCTGTTTCCTATACTTAAAATTCAAAATTATTGTAATTTTTCCATATTTCAATAAACACTGTAAATTAAAATGAAAAAGGGAATACGTTTCAATAGAAACCCCCTAATCAATGTATTCTGATGGGCCTATGCACACTGAAATAATATGAGCTATAGCTTTCACAATGTATTCAAGCTATACTTGCTCACAGTATCTATCCATCCCCGTGACGTAGATGACAGAATTTTTGTGGTACTGACTTCGAGGCAGATAATAACTGAGCCAAAATTTCGACCCCCACCCCCTGGTGACGCAATCAAATGGGAATCTTGAAAAGTTTTTCCAGATCCTCCACCAGCTTTTCAGCTGATCTAGAAGGCTGAATCTTTGTATACTTAGTGTCTACTGCAGGACATAACCTAGCAAAATCTGATTTTTTATTTCTTCGAGATGGACGGACAAAATGGATGGAAGTCGGAAATGTTTCATTGGTGACCAAAAGGACAGACAATTTGCGCACTTTTAGTAATGATTACGAGACAGAGAGCCAAATTTTAATTAAATTGTTTCCAATCCGAGAAAATTATCTCCGACGCTAAGCAACATACATTGTTAAAGTGATAAACAACGTTAAAAACATTGTTAAAGTGTTAAACAGCATTGTTAAAGCGCTAAACACCGTACATTGTTGTACAAGATAATATATCAAAAAGTATAATACACTTTGTGCGAAGGAAAGAAAAAACTTGAGCAATGTATAAAAGCACAAATAACACAATAATGCAGCATATAGAACATATAATGCAGTACAATAATGCAGAATAGCAAAACAAAGTATAATGCAGAATAGCAAAACAAAGTATAATGCAGAATAGCAAAACGTATTAAAATATAAACCAGAATAGCAAAACATATTAAAATATATAATAAAATATCGCTAAATTTAAGACTGTTAGCATAGTTTCCCTGTCTTTGAAAATCTTAATATTAGAAATAATATAAAACGGATAAATCCCATTTTTAACAGATTTAAAAATATTCTTTTACATATTCAGAATAATTATTATCCAGGACATTATTTCCCAAAATTTCCTCCCAAATCCTCGCATAATGAGTTTATAGATGTGCTGGCTTTGCACCCCCATTTGAAGAATACTAATATGTACCTCTTGAGAAGCATTGATCTCATGAATGGTAAGACAATTGCGTCTGGCGGCACTTTCAATATAGAACTGGAATATGGATGCAATATATTATGAAGGAAAGATGTAACGGAAAAAAGAGTCAAGCTCACTATTTCCAATATTGGAATACCAATGTTTAGCCAATATTGTTAACATTTCAATAAAAAAAATCATCAATGTAAAGCCATCAATATCATTTAGCCAATATTAACGAACCAATACGAAAGCCAATGGAAAGGAGTCAGACAATTGGAAGCTAATATTGGCTTCAATATTGGTGAACAGCAAATCCCAATATTTGGGCGATATTATTTATCTATTAAGGTATATCATCAATATGTGTTTGCCAAACTGTTCGCAATTCGAAACGTTTGGTATAGAGATCCCACCAATGAACTATTTAGCCATATATATATCTGTTTGAAGTAACTGCGGTTTCTTCATTACAGTTTTCTAGATTTTATGCATATACATTATACATATGTTATTGAGAAGTTGCTCAGTGAAATCATTTTTCATATATTAAACACTTTAAAAATATTATTGGTATATATAGACGGTGGACAAAAAAATTCTACTTATCATGTTAAGCTTTTTTCAACTCTTTGATAAATAGCATTATCATTTTTAGTTTAACAAATGGCTGTCTAAAAGGCTGCTGTCCAAAAAACTGTACCTATGACTCATTGGGTTAAAAATAAAAAATGATATGAAAATTTGAAGTGCCTGAAATAATTTTATTATAAATCCTCACGGAAAAGTTAGTTTACATTCCGTATTTTGAGTTGGAAAGTATTTTATATTAAATGCTTTATGTATGATTGATCTTAAATAAAGCATTGAATATGAAATGATTGTATTATTTGATTTTTTAATTATCTATTTGATGTTCGTATTCAGGTTTAGCTATGTAATAGCCATTCTTTATTGCTCTTGTAATCTATTTAGTTCCCTTCATACAGTTCCTAGTTTTCCTTTCATACTTAACTTTACGCTATTTAGTAATCAGTATTTATTATTATTTTCCATCATAGTTGCAATATTACAGATATCATATTTTATAGTTTTAAATCCTCTTTGTCGATAACTTTTATATGGAAATAAATTTAGGATGCAAATTATTAATGTTATAGATCTATTAGCTTCCATTTATGTTATGCCGCCTATAGAGCTCATTTTAACTATATTACAGCAATGGAATTATATAAAGCGAAGGACAGTTTTCGTGGACCATTTAGGAAAACAATGCAGGTTCTATTTTTTTAGGATCCGTCAAATTTTAATAGATTAATATGTCCCCTGATCTAAGCTGTGCACCAAATTTTAGATCTGTTGGACGTTGGGAAGTATGTCAAAAATGCCAACAAAGAAGTTAAAACAGACAACCACTGGTCATGACGAATTCAATAAAAAATTTTAAAGTATTTTATTGGATATATGATAAAAATTGAGTACAAATTCTCAAAAGACTAAAATGTTAATAAAATATTATAAAAAAATCATTTTAAGTTACACTGCTCTAAGTATAATGCACTAAAGAGTAAAGAAAAAAAAACAATTTTTAGTTATCACAACATTTTTGGTCAAATGCAACTAAAAATAAAATCGTTTGACGCCCATAAAAGAATTGAATTTGAAAATTAACAGAATTTTAAAAACAATAGAAGTGATAACATATAAATGACATGTATAAAAATGACGAGTTGTTAAATGAAAATTGTCAAAGAAAAAGTTACATGAATTGAATGTAATCATTCTTATATGTGTCATTTCTATGTTATCACTACTATTGTTCCTTAAAATTTTGTTAAAGTCTAAATAAAATTTCATGGTTTTATTTTTATCGCTCATGACCAAGAATGATGTAATAGCTAAAAATCACTTTTTACTTTTTAGTTCATTTTGCTAAAACAGAGTAATTTAAAAATATTTTTTATATTTTTTATAATATCATTTAATTTTATAGTATACACTGTTTTTACTTTCCTTATATACATAATGTATAAGGAAAGTATTGTGACGGGGTCGAAAATTCGAATTCGAGTTTTCGACTGGAGAACACGTTTCAAGCATCCCTGATCACGAATCAAACATTTTTGAAGTGATGTCTGTGTGTGTGTGTGTGTCTGTGAAAGTATGTGTGTGTGTGTGTGTGTCAGTGGGCCTGTGGAGACGATAACTGACGAACGAATGGACCGATTTGAACCAAATTTGGCACAAAAATCACAATCCGTAAACACTGGAAGCCTATTGTTTTTATACGCAATCGAAAGTTCAGAACCCCCCTAAATTTTCAAATGAAATTTTAGAAAAATCGTCAAAAAATCAAAACCACTAATAAAGTTACACAAATAGACATTTCTTATGTAATTTTTCATTAGAAAACGATTGACATAAATTTTAGAACGCTAACACGAACCATTCTCGAGATATTGTACATTTTACAAAAAAAATATCAAAAAGTCATATAAAATAAAAAAAAATATTGCCTATTGATAAACATGTTCACTTTTCATATGTAATACCATGCGATAAATTGGGTGACATCATTCTCGTGGATCTAGCTCGTTCCATTCGTGAAAAAAGATACTCTGAGTAATACGTTTGTATTTGAACGCCAATAGTCATTTATCGGCTGTAAGAGTAACTTATTTCTTAGTGCATAACGCTTGGCGAGATTTTGGCGACGAATTTGGCGGAATGTCGCCAACTTGGCGAGTTTTTGAAATGCTGCCAAATTAACGAAAATCTCGCCAAATGGATAAAAATGACGCTAAATCAATGAAAATGACGACTAATTGTCGAAAATTCAATGTCTTGGAAAGAATATTAGTATCTACTATGAGAAAAACCTATTTTTTACTGTAAAAGTAGTAAATTCATTACATTATATAAGGAAAGTCATGTGTTGCCCACATCAGATTTTTTTTCCAAGGATTGGGTATACTATTTTTGAGATTCATCATTATTGCTCTATAGAAAATCATGGTATAGGAAACTAAAATTTCAAATACTTTACGTTCTAATACTACAAAACACAAAAGAAAACTTTTTTTGTTCTAGTTTTTACATAATATACCAGGCACCTAAGGAGGACTTCATCCCCCTCGAAAATTTTTATGTTTAATTCTCCAATATTTTCCTATATTTTATTCCATTTTTTTATTTATTTTTATTTTTTATGCATTTTTTTATTTTTCTTTTATTTTAACACAACTTTTCAAATTATAAACTTTTATGAATTTGAGCCTGCGACCTTACTTGACCTTACGAAAATAAACCAGATCTGGAGGAAAATCCGCCAAATTGCCACTATCTAATTTAACTTTTAATAATTCCAGATTTTTAAATCAAATTTACTGTTGCTAGGTTTCCAAATCAAAAGCATTAATATAATTTAAATAAAAAATGAAATTACACTATAATAAAAATACGTATTTTCTCATTATTTTCTAATGATAAGCAAATTAGCCAAAATGTGGTTGGCTAAATTTCCCAAAAAGGTTTTAGCCTATCGTGATCCAAAATAGCCAACTAAAATTAGCCACACCTGGCAACCCTGCCTATATATACAAGCCGGCGCATGGGCCCCATATTGTTATCCTGCGACCGAACAGCCGATAGGAAAACGTAAAGTGTTTCCTCATTTGGCGACAATATCGCGACCGTAGACAAAAATGTTTCCCTCCAAAAATAAATCCAAATTTCCGGTGACTATCTCTTTGTTAACTTTGCATTTTGCATTTTGTCTGAAATATTATTTTATAGTTTGTATTTTCATAGAAACATTCATGCCGCTTTCGTTATTTTTCTTAGGTATCAAAGCAAAGTTTTAACAACGCAAAAAGAGAACTTATTGGAAGTAAAAGGAATGTTTGTTTTCAGAAATTATACTTTACGGCACATAATGTGTTTCAATTAAAGTCGGATAATGCTGGAGTAAAGAAGTCCAAATTACAATTTATTTTTTGTTGAGACAGTTGTTGCACATTATACAATATTAGATACAAATAAGGAAAAACTCAAACAACGTAATAAAGCACACATTACCGTAAAATTCCGTCAATCCACCCTCCTTTCGGGCCCCCCTTTTTTACCGCAATCAGAAAAGTTCTCTGACACAGCCCCCCCCCCCCCTGAACATAGAAAAATCTTCAAAAAATATTAAAAAAAATTTTTTTTTCGAATAAAATGAATTTACTTATAAAAAAAATATATTTTTTTTTTAGATGAAAATTCGGAGTTAGTCTCTCCTCCCCCTCTCCGCACTCCAAAAGAACACTCTGACCAAATTTATAATATGTTGTTAACATGATAAGATGTCTTCTCTGTCTAACAATAACTCATCTTAAAAATAATCTGTTTTCTCAAATTTAGTGCAGACGAAATTATCTTTGTAGATAAATTTCACGTTCAAGAGTTTATGTCATCCGTTTTCTTATGAAAAATTAAGTATGAAATCACAATTTATTTAACAGCATTGAAGATCCTGATGTATATATATATATATTTAATAAAGTGTCCGAAAATCATGCAATATCATTTCTAGAGCAGTTAATGTTAGCTTTCTAAAATTTGCACCATTCGCTTTTTTACGAAAAATTACATTTGAAATGATTAGTCATTTGTGATCATAGTAAATCATGTTTTTTGTTAAGTTTTACAAAAATAATTCTAGAGTTGACGCGGGAGGTCGTCCGAACATTTGATTACATTTAAAACCATTATGTCATTATGTTTCTAGTAATCACTAATTGTAAAAATCGTAGCAGATTATTTTTAAAACGCTTCATTCGTTCATTAGGTATCACGCTCACAGACACACATTCACACAAACACACTAACATACATACACATAAACAAACATCACCTCAAAAACGTTCGATTCCCTTTTAAAGATGCTGAAACGCGCTGAAAATTCGGATTTTCAACTCCGTCACTATACTTTTCCCATACAGTATGATGTGCAAGCAAGAAAGCTAATAAATAAACCGTGATATTCCATGAACAACTATTTCATTAGGACAGACTTTCATACTTCATTAGGACAGACTTCATTAGGACAGACTGATCATAGTAAATCATGTTTTTTGTTAAGTTTTACAAAAATAATTCTAGAGTTGACGCGGGAGGTCGTCCGAGCATTTGATTACATTTAAAACCATTATGTCATTATGTTTCTAGTAATCACTAATTGTAAAAATCGTAGCAGATTATTTTTAAAACGCTTCATTCGTTCATTAGGTATCACGCTCACAGACACACATTCACACAAACACACTAACATACATACACATAAACAAACATCACCTCAAAAACGTTCGATTCCCTTTTAAAGATGCTGAAACGCGCTGAAAATTCGGATTTTCAACTCCGTCACTATACTTTTCCCATACAGTATGATGTGCAAGCAAGAAAGCTAATAAATAAACCGTGATATTCCATGAACAACTATTTCATTAGGACAGACTTTCTGTATCATCTTATGGACTTTATATTACTTTATAGAACATAGTTCTTTATTGCTTTATGGAATACATATGGAATATGGAATACATAAAGTAATATTACTTTATGGAATGCATTTCACTTCGAATTGTACCACTTCTCCACAGATTTTTATCAGATTAAATCTTCAGAATGCATCTTATCCTGAATTATCTTCTACCCAAATTCTTCCCAAAGTTTGCGGTCTATAAATACACTGGCTTTGCACCCTATTTGCCAAATACTAGCATAAACCACTTGGAATGGATGTTGCTATCTCAGGAATAGTAAGACAATTGCGGCTGTCTAAGAACACTGATAGTAATGAGTCGGAGTAATGATTTGCAATAAATCTTTCTTTGTGAAGAGTAGACGTTTGGTGCAATGTGTGGTTGAAGGGGTGTGATTAGAAGGAGGATGAAGTGAGGTTGTATGAAGCAATTTATTGAGAGACATTATTCACGCTTATACTGTACCTAAAATAAAAATTCTCATATGGACAACTAACCCCGTCAATAAAAAATTCTCATATGGGCAACTAACCATATTCCCCTAGGGCGCGGTTACTCAATGGTTAGCGCGCGGGAATTGCATTCAGTAGGCCCGGGTTCGATTCCCGCCACTGCCAAAACTGCCGCTGTGTTCACACGAAGTACGATCACGCTAAACATGTGGCTCCGAAAGTCCTTCCGAGAGGCTGGTGGTAGAGGAAGGAGGGTACGGTCCCCGTGGATGCCTCCCCCACTGAATTCCGGTCTAAGTTGGGTGGCACTTCCCGACCGTCCAAACAGTTACCTTAGACCTTTCTGGTAGGTCGGACGGTCTGGGTCTCATCAACAACAACACGATATTCCCTTGAGTTTAATTGCACAAATTGACATGTATAATTTGTTTGAAATACACACTTTTGCCAAAACGTATAAGCACTCATTACAATTTGAGTTACAACTGCGAAACTCGTCATACAAATTTCGTTTTAAGAGTTATGCAAATAATCAAACTGTCAGCACCAATTTGTCAAGAAACGCGCATGAGAACGACGCATCGTGCAACATTTTAAACAACCGATGTTCTCATTTGAGGGCAATTGGAACTAAATTTTTTGTTTTGATACTGCAAGAGGTGTAGAAATATGCCTTTGAAACGTACTCGGCGGCTCTACGAACAATTGTCGAATTCAAAGAGATGTCACATCATAGACCTAGGAGTAGCTAGTTGGTTCAACAGACGTATCAGTCACTATCTAGGTCGTCGCGATATGGTAGTTGTCCCGTATTGACAACAGTGGATATGATAAGGAGCATGTAACCTTCAGAGAGGCTCAGAACGTCACAAATAGACAACTGCTCGAGAGGATCGTGCATTCAGGAGAGGAGCCAGGTCCACGCACATTAGCGTCGCTATCAACCATTCGAAGACAATTGCCATGCCCCATGGCTCCTGTAGCAAGGGATACTATTCTGATACGACTAGCAGATGGTGGTATTAGTTGGCGGCGTCCATTAAGACACCACCCAGGATACTAACCTGTGTAAATATAATAGTAACAGACAGCTAAACTGAGGGAAAATATCATGAGGTGGATAGTCAGATTTTCAGTTTCCCGTTTACGTGCCGTTCTTGAGATATTAAAAAGTTTTCTTTTCCGCAAGATGAGCGATATCCCTAAAAATGGTCAAGTGAATAAGTAAAATTTAGTGTACTTATTTTCATCGATAGTTACAAATACTCTAATAATTTATAAAGACATTTTAAAAGACATTTATAAAGACATTTTACTAATCCATAGAGAGTGTATTAGACTAGACACATTGGTATTTTAATTCCATAGCTAAAGGATGTTTTTACCGACGAATTCATTATCGACATATTTGCATTTTAAATCAACTGCATTCCAATCTACAACTACTTCTATTTTAAATAAATGAAACAAAAGCTTCACCATAAAATGAAATCCAAATATAACAGCACACTTCTCGTAAATTAGCCAGTTTCAATTATTATTTTACAGGTTATTTAACTTTTGTTACACAATCTGTAAATGCTTGTAAAAAAATAAGAAAAAATTAAGCACATGACAACGTTTTATTCAGTTAAATAAACATAGGCGATTAAGGCAACAAATCAATCATCTCAAAAAGTTTTTTTTTTCAGAAATAAAAAAAAATAGCCTTATAAGAAATCTAGTAACGAGTACTTTTTGTCGTAGGTTCTAGCATAAATGTTAGTCACACAACATTTTCAATGACTATGAAACATTTAAGAAAAAATATTTTTAACAATTAGATTTTTTTTCTTTTAATTTTAATGTAAGCTTGTTATTTGAACACATCCATACAAAAACTTTTAACATTTTCCAGAAATTAAATACCCCTAAGCGATAGTTTTTAATCTATTTAAAGTACTTTGTAGGTTACTAAAATGTATTCGAGTTTTTAAATTGTAAGGAATGAAAGGCAAAAATAATTTCTAAAGAGATTTGCATATTACTAAAAAAAAATTGAATGCAGAAACAAGAATAGAGAAATGCAAGTTCAGTACATCTATTACCTCTTTAATCGTGGATGTATTTTCAGACAACAAGAATGAGTACTAATTTCTGGTTAACTAACACATTCAATAAAAACGCACAGAACAATATAGAGTGAAAAGGTTTAAATATTCCACAATATTACTGAGCCAACGGCCGTACCGTGCTGAAAACACCGGTTCCCGTTAGATCACCGAGGTCAGGCAGCATCGGGCGCGGTTAGTACTTGGGTGGGTGACCACCTGGGAACACCGCGTGCTGTTGGCACATTTCGGGCGCGGTAACCCGGTGGTTGGCGCGCTGGATTTGCACGCTGCCACAACTGCCGCCGTGTTCATGCGGAGTACGATCACGTTAAACATGTGGGTCCGTAAGTCCTTCCGAGAGGTTGGTGGTAGGGGAAGGAGGGTACGGTCCCTGTGGATGCCTCCCCCACTGGGTTCCCGTCTAAATTGGGTGGCACTTCCCGGCCGTCCAAACAGTTACCTTACACCTTTCTGGTAGGTCGGACGGTCTGGATCTCAACAATATTACTGAACAAATGTCAGATACAATAAAGCAGCAAATAAATGTTCAGCTAATTCACAAAATAATCCTTACTACTTATTCTCAAAGTAATGACACGATCCATTATAATTCGTATCACGTTATCTACTCTCCATCCCGGTGATGACTTCCTGATATACCCCCCATGGAAATTTCTAGAAAGAGGTCGTATATCCAAGAATATTCGTTACTTCGTTCTCTTAAAATGAATTTCAATTTGCGAAAAAATCCTAGCAGGATGCACGCATTTAACAGAACATATTTGAAATCAGTTTCATAAAATCCTTCAAAAATACTTATTCTTTTTAAAACACCATACCTTTTATTTCAAAATGCAGGTCAGTGCACTTTACACAATTATATTTCACATATTTGGCAAGAAAATAAAACTTTCATTCGACAATTTAAACTTTTATCCGAACCCGTTGTGCACTGTGACATCGAAGTATCTCCCTCTGCCATCGAAGTTGAACAGTTTTTGATTGAATGGTCGACGGCACATCTTTACATTAATAAACCGTGTATCATGTTGTGAATCTTGCATACGATTATTTCGCTATAAAAGCAATTTAATTGCACTCTGTAAAGACTTTTGTATTCATCCCCATTGCTTTACCTCATCAGATTATTTTTCATTTTAATTAACTAATTATGCTTGAATGTCAAGAAAATTAAACATGAGTTCAAAGATTATGCTATAATATAAGGAATGACCTCATGGATGTCAATGAAGTAAGTTAATTTATTTATCTAAGGTCGTATGCTGCTCAAATTTTGGTTTTTACTTACCTTTCAATATTTTGAAACAATTTAACTTATTCAGTATATTTTAGTTACTTATTATGATTCATTTGAAGTTATTCAAAAGAATATCGCTAAAAGGCATTTATGCATAAAAAGGTTTAAAAGTTTTCTATTAATGAATTGAAAAAAGTGCACTTTAAAGAATAAATAAATACTTCAAAAATATTTACATAGATTGTTAGTAAGATTTCAGGAGAAATTTAAAAAACAAGATTTGGGAGAGTGAAATAATGTTTCAACGAAAATTTTCCGCTTGCGCTTATGAAAAAAATAAAATCTATGTTGCTAAAGTTTCTTAAAAAACTCTGAACTCTTAAAAATGTCTTTTTGACAGAAATTTTTTTTCAGTATATTTGATTATTGAACATTAAGTAGCTTTGTTTATGTAATTTAAAGGAACAATTGATAAGTGTTTGTTTAATATGTTTTTATAGGTTGCTAAAAATATAAAAATATGATGTGAAACAGCCAATTATATTAACATTTAAAAGAAGGACTTGGTTAATATAAAAATACCATCCTCCAGCCGATTTCGTAAAATCCTAACAGAATTCCTAACAGGATTCCTAAACAGAATCTTATTCTAAACCTAAAAGTGACGTATAAGTCTAAATTCCGTCCTATTGGAAAGCAAAAAATCACCACTCCAACTTCCAAGGTATTATACCCAAACAAAACCTCACAATTGGAGACGGACCATTTCTTGATTATTTAAATAGGTTTAAAATTAAATACAAACACTTTTTACTTTCCCTCGAATGCATCGTAATGTATAGGGACAGTATTGGAATCCTGTCGAAAATCGCAACTCATTTTTCAATAGATCGACACGTTTCAAACACCCTAGAACACGAAAACAATATTTTTAGCCTGACATATGTTTGTGTATGTGTGTGTGTGTGTGTGTCTGACTGTGCATGTGTGTGTCTGTGTATGCAATGTATATATCCACTTTAACTCAAAGACTAATTGACAAAGTTTCATAAATCTCTATAGGTAAGTCACTTGTGTGTTTCCCTGGTGCCGCTTAGACTTTGGTACGATTATGGACGAAAGAATCTGCGTTTCTTGGAGAATGGTCGGAAACAATCATATACCTGTATACTCTGGCTAAAACACTAATAGACTAAATAATACAAAATTTGGTAGATGTGTGTGATACTCTGTGGGATACCCCTGTGCTGATTAGATTTCGATACGATTCGGAAAAAAAAAACACTTCCTGATTTTGAGAAATGCCCCCTAAAACCGTCAAAATCTACAATCAGAAACTGTGTATACTCAAATGTGTCAAATAAAATATCATTTTAAGACTTGATTTTAGACGATGAAAAGTATACAATTAACTTCAGTACTGCAGGACTAACCGTTCTCGAGATATTTTTGTTTTTCTCGTTTTCGTTACGTCTTCTTTGAAAATTCGTCCAGTTACCAAATAAAAAAAAATTAAATTAAATTTGAAATTTCAATGTAATTTCAAATAAATATGCGTGTTATTTAGTGCAATTTAACAATAATTATGAAAAAATGAATTTGAGTCCGTTGGGAAAGTCATGTGTTGTCCACATCATATTTTTGTATTTGTATAGGAATTGGTGATGTAGATCATTATATCTACTATTGCCCACATACAAAAAGCGACCTATCACATGGATTTCATAATAGGACGTATGCGTCTATGTTTTGATAGGGTTACAAAGAATAAAAAATCAATATTTAATATGACACAATAAGAGCTAAAGAAATTGCTGATCCGATTATTTAAGGACGTATCTGGGTAGTAGTATTCTCATTATATGTTATTCATCAATGGAATTATGTCCATTTAGCATGTTATAAATGTTATGTTTTGGTTCCTTTCCTATTCATGTATTTATTCTTTGTTTAAATTTTGGTCGTTCTAATTAGTTATTATTCTACTATAAACATAGTTTTCGGTTTATATTATTGAAATTGCTTTTAGTTTTTTGTTTCTTTCCATATTGACTAAACAGTAGTATTTTATTCAATTGTAAGGTATAAAATTAAAAAAAAAATTCTCCTTGCGTGTCCAATTGCTACTCTAAACCTTCGAGTGAATCGGACGGTCTGGGTAGTGTAAGTGTAGTAACTTTGTATAGTTTTGTTACCTCGAAATGATAAAAGTCATAAAGTTTCAAATAATAACTGTCAATGTTGGAACAATCACTATGAGGACTACATTTCAGCAGCTCAAGAATTCATAAAATAGAAATAATTAATATCCTTAAAAAATTTAACAAGTTTTTTCCTAAACTAAAATTTACATTCCTCCTTCAAAATCGTCTGCCCTCCGGATTTCCATACAATATTAACGCGTTCTGAATGGTTGTATTGTTACGCAATACAAAACTTCTTCAATCGTGAACTCTTGGATTTCTCGAAATATTAATTTAAATTCGAGGGGATTTTTATTTAAAAAATATTTTTCGTTTAAGTTTTTAATCTTGAGAGTACTTTTCTATTCCAGAATAACGAAATGAAAGGTAATATTGGATATTTACAGACAATTGAACTTTACTTGCGAAGAAGGGTTTCATATGTTAAAACGTCATATTTTAAGGAGTAATATTTGAAATTCCAGTAATTTCTGTTTAAAGACTTGAAGCACATTTTAAATATAAAATAATTGAATAAACGAATAAACGTTCAAAAACTGCTGCAATAACAATGCAATAAAAAAAATTCAACAATAACAGATTTTAACATTGTAAAGACTTTTAGGAAGTAGATCACGATATTATATTCATTTAATTATATATTGATGATCTGAAGATATATGTCGCTGTTTTATAAGATACCAATTGCATTAAATAGTCAATATATAATGCAATAATATACTGGTGTTTGAATCATGTAAACAGTTGCGGTTGATACATTCCTGATTTATACGGAGACACTTTTAATTTTTATTTAACCTGAAAAATGTCTCTCATTTTTCTGAAACCGGTGGAATCCTTTTCGTTTTTGTTTTATGCTGCCTTACGAAGGTTTTTATTAATAAAATACATAATAATGTTAGAGATTTTGGCAATACTTTTCTGGGTCATGTGAGAAGATTTAAGTTGACCTACACTTTTTTTATTGAACCAGAGAAAACGCCCTTTTTTATATATTAACATGTATGTGTATGTTGGAGAAAATAAAAATCTGATGTTAGCAGCACCCGACTTTCCCTACATACACAAATTGTTTTTTTTTTCATTGTTTTCATTCACAATTTTGTAAATTGAGTTCTGTTGCACAACTTAAGTTGGATAATTATTATTTTCCTTTTAATACATGGTAATGTAAGGAAAGTATTGGAAATATATCGAAAATTGCAACTCGAGTTTTCGACGTTTCTACATGTTTTGGAACCTCTAGATAACAAAAAAAATCTATTTTAGCGTGATGCCTATGTATGTGTCTATGTGTGTGTCTATGAGTGCATGTCTCTGTGTGTGTTTCGGTCTCTGTGTTTGTCTGCACATTGTATGTATTCAATCTAACTGCATAACTATTTGACCAAATTTCATAAAATATGGTCGGCAAGTCACTTGTGAGTGATCCTGATGATGATTAGATTTATGTACGATTCAGAAAAATATAACTTGTCATCTTTCGCAAAATAGTGCACAATCATCGTCAAAATATGAAATGTAAGACGAAATATGCTGAAATGTAACATCTAATTTACACGTTAATTTAACGGCAAAACGAATAAGACCACACTCGAATAAGACCTCGAAGATGCACCATTCTCGAGATATTAAGATTCTTAACATTTGGAGGAGCTGAGTTGACGATAATTTTCACTGTAGTGATGAACTTGTGCAATTCCTCAAAATTTGCTCGATAATACACTTGTGGATTGCCCTGATAATGATGAAATTTCGGAATTTAAAAAAAAAATAGAACTAGCATTTTTTGCGAAGTGGCCGGAAAAACCATCAAATTATGAAACAATGAAATAAAAGAATAAGTATGCTTTAAAAGTAATCATTACATGTTTGTTTTATTAGTAATTTTTATCGAACAAATGAATAAGATCATCTCCATTTCTCTAGCACAAAGCGTTTTCGAGATATATTTTATTTTTGTAATTTAGGTGAGATGCCAAATGAAGAGGAAGACGTTCTAAAACTGCAAATGGGATACCGTTATTTTGTATTCAGTTATAAATATGTCGTTCTGTTAACGATTTATAAAAAAAAAATGTACGCATGCGTGGCGAATCGCAGAACGCAATTTTAGGATATATTAAAGAAACTTATTTAGGGCATAGTTAAGAAACTTATTTAGGGCATAGTTAGGAAGATTATTTAGGGCGCACTATGCCCGCATTCTATAATTAGCATGGTTGCGTATGGAAAAAGGGAGACGGGAATGTATTGGTTCAAAGTAGGTATTTTGAAAACAGAGTGGCGTTAATTATTTGTCACTTTTACTAAGGTTATTTAATATTTTTCACCTAATACCAAAGATTCTACGTGAAAACCATTTGCTATCATATTTTAATTTGCTGCTTCCATACATGGAGCAGGTTTCGAGAAAGGAGACTGGACAGTAAACAGATACTTAGTTATACGAATTTTTCATCATATATAAAATATTCTTAAAATATTTTGGTAGTTACAAATTGTATATATATATATATATATATTTATTTCATCTGTTATTTCATCAGTCATTCATCTCACATTTCTCAAATATATAGAGTTTATAAGATATTTTATATATACAAATTGTATATGTATTTTTATTTCATTTGTTAATTTATCTATTATTCATATTTTATTTCATCAAATATATAAAGTTTACAATATATTTCATGGAAAAGTAACAAGAAGTGTGGCAGAATCTCGCCCAAACAAAACTTTTAAGTTTTCTCAAAAATTAAGATATTGAATTCTAAATATTTAAATACCCTATTTCCGACAAAACAAGGAAATATTATTTTCATTTATAGTTTGGAGTTATAAGCCTCCAAAAGGCTTACATTTTTCGTAGCAATTATCTAGGAAGGAATGGGCAGTAATTATCTATGAATTGAAACCGCCTGTTAAATATCATACATTTTTTTCTGTTTTGGTGTTACTTCGATATAGACTACATCTAAATTACAGATTGAACTTTCCTAGTGCCCACTGTAAATACCTTTTGGTTTACCAGACAATTGACTTATGGATTTCAAGCAATTTAGACGCCATTATTTTCAACGATTAACTAAGGTGATTTATGTTTATTTTGTATTGGAAGAGAATCCTTCTCAGTAATTATAAAAATAAAGATGTTAACAACTGCTTCGATAATAAAATAAAATTAAGATTATTGAAACGGATGTTTACACAAATTTTAATTCCATTTTTCACTATGTCAAAACACTCACTCACATCGGCTAAAATTAGATAAGCGATCTAGTATAATGCTCTCTCTCTCTCTCTCTCTCTATTACGATATCTCTTCAAACATTTCTGAAATCCTTCTCAATAATGATAATAATAAAGATGACAACAACTGCTTCGATAATACAATAAAATTATGATTAATATATCAATATGTTTACATATATTTAATAAAAATTAATCATCAAATATATCTTAAAATATGTTCTATTGAATCGGATGTTTACACAAATTTTAATTTCATTTTTTCACTTTGTCTCTGTCAAACCACCCACGTCTGCTAAAATTTGATAAAAGGTTTAAACATTTCTGAAATCCATTATTGTTTTAATAATTCTATTTCGGGCATTAAATGAACGTTAGTAGACCTTTTCCTAACCGGAAGAACGTCTAACAGCTATACTTTCCCACATAGGGTTCTCTAAAATTCCATTTAGATTTGTCCCGCGTAACACGCCTCACTTAACGTGCAATATGATCATCTTTTACAGATATATCATCAGATAGACGTAATTAGTTTCAAAACATTCCAGATAGTACCATGCTTCGGACCTGTAAATAGAATAATTGGAACTGATACACAATAATGTGACCGACTTAAAATAAATGAGTTAACGATGAAAAATATCGTAACCAATTAACAATATCGTAATCAATCAAAAAATGCTATAAATAAGAAAAAAATCTAGTGAGTAATTAAGAAATGTAGTGATCAATAAGAAATACATCACATTTCATGTAAACGGTTTTGTGCTTTGAATATATATTCAAAATGTGATCGGATCGCACGCTTCCTGAGGAAGAATGAATTTCCAAATACATCGACGAAGGCTGAACTGTGGTGACCATATATTTCTGCCAAAACGAAAAAAGAAGGTATTCACAAATTCATAGTAAAGATCATATTTAATATTTAATATGTTCATGAATTTTTTTCCATTTTTGGATAAAAACCGCACAATATCTCGAGATTGGGAAAACGTTGCTAACGTCCTCTAAATGATATATATCTATTTATAAAATAATGACGCGAAATCGAATCGCATAATTGACATATGACATGACACATAATAAGAAACAGACAATTCGTGAACACTTTTAGCTCCCCTAAAAACCATCTGAACTTTATTGGTTGAAATAAGCAAACAAATTTAATAATAATAAATGCAGCAATACTAAAATTGCAGCGAAAAGGGTATTTTATCGACCAAATGAATACGTTAATCTCCATTTCTCTAGAATAAAGTGTTTTCGATATATATATATATATATATATATATATATATATATATATATATATTGTAATTTAGTAGAGATACCAAATGAAGAAGAAGACGTTTTAAAACTGCAAATCGGATGCAGTTTTTTTGGATTTAGATATAAATATGTCGTTCTGTTAACGATTGCTGAAACAAATGTTTGTGAGCACGCGTGGCGAATCGCAGAGCGCATTTTTAGGATATATCCAAGAAACTTTTTAAGCATAGTTAAGAAGGTTATTTAGGGCGTACTATGCCTGCATTCTAAAATTGGCATTATTGGGAATGGAAAAATGGAGCACGGGAATGTATTCATTCAAAGTAGGTATTTTGAAAATAAAGTGGCGTTAATTATTTGAGACTTTTATTAAAGTTATTTAATATTTTTCACCTAATACTAAAGATTCTATTTGAAAACCATTTGCGATGATATTTTAACTAGTTGTTCCGATACATGCAGCAGCTTTCTAGAGAGAAAATGGGACAGCAAATAGACACTCAGTTGCACGAATTTTTCATCATATATAAAATATTCTTAAAATATTTTGGTAGTTTCAAATTGTATATATATGCAGGGCTGGTAAGAAAAAGAGTTTCCCACTTCAGAATGTTCTAAAATGCGTTCTATTGGTCCAAATGAGATAAAATTTGAAATACATATAATTCAAATGATGCAATTGACATTTATTAAATCAAAAATTTTAGTATCAACATTCACCTATAAACGGCGCTATAGCACAAATGGTATTTATTTGCATATATTGAAAATGTGAAACAATTTTTGCGTTACAGCGCATGCCTAGTAGTATTGTATTCTTTGGATAAAAAGAAGGCGGATTCTGCACGAGCTTTAGTTACTTCTCAGTACATCATGCCAACGTTGCAAGAAAAAGCCAAAGTCTTTTCTGTCTCTAAATGAATTCCAATTTGTGGAAAAATCCTGACAAAATACATGCATTTCACAGAGTATTTTTGAAATCAGTTTCAAAATATCCTTCAAAAACACTTATTCTTTTTAAAACACCATACATTTTATTACAAAATGCAGAGCAGTGTATTATAAATAATGATATTTAAAAAATTTGGCGAGAAAATAAAACTTTCATTATGTAACTTTTCATTAAGTAAACTTTTATTATGTAAACTTTCATTATGTAAACTTTTATCCGAATGCGTTGTGTAATGAGCCGTCCAATCATCTCCCAATGCCGTCGAAGCTGAAAACTTTTTGATTGGATACCGGGTTGACGGCATCGCCTTGCATTAATAAAACTTGTAGCATGTTGTGGATCTTGTTCACGATTATTTCTCTGTAAAATAATTTAATTGCACTCTGTAAAGATTTCGGTTTTCACCCCCATTGTTTTTACCTCATCAGATTTTTTTTCATTTTAATTAACTAAATATGCTTGAATGTCAAGAAAATTGTACATAAGTTGAAAGTGTATGCAACAATCTAAAGAATGACTATTTGCATGTCAATGAAGTAAGTTAATTTATTTATCTAACAAAGATTTCTGATTTTTATAATCTGTTTATAATCTGTTTTTTTCTTACCTTTCGATATTTAGAACAATTTACCTTATCTGGAATTTTTTAGTAACTTATTATGATGCATTTGAAGTTATTCAAAAAAATATCGCTAAAAGGCATTTGTGCATGAAAAGGTTTAAAAGTTTTCTACTAATGGGTTTAAAAAAGTGCACTTCAAAGAATAAATGAATACTTCAAAAATATGTACATAGATTGTCAGTAAGATTTCTGTAGAAATTGAAAAAACATGATTTGGGAGCGTGAAATAAGATTTTAATGAAAATTTTACGCTTGAGCTTATGAAGAAAAATACAATTTATGTTGCTAAAGTTTCTTAAAAATCTCAATGGTTTTCGACGAAATGTTTTTTCAGCATATTCGATTGTTGAACATTAAGTAGCTTTGTTTATGTAATTTAGTGGAACATTTGTTAAAGTGTTTGTTTAGAATGTTTTAATAGGTTGCAAAAATACAAAAATAGTGATGTGGAATAGCCAATCATATTAACATTTAAAAGATGACTTGATAATATAAAAAATACAATCCACCAGTCGATCTTGTAAAATCCTAACTAACAGGATCTTTTTCTAAATCTGTAACTGACGTAACTCTAAATTCCGTTCTTTTGGTAAGCAAAAAATCACCACTCCTAACTTCCAAGGTATTACACCCAAACAAAACTTCAAAATTGGACATGGCCCATTCGTAAATCATTTAAATAGGTTTGAAATTAAATCCACAAACTTTCCCTGCAATGCATGGTAATGCATAAGGGAAGTATTGCAATCGTGTCGAAAATCTCAATTTTTCAGAAACTCGATTTTTCAATACATCGACACGTTTCGAGCACTTTAGAACACGAAAACACTATTTTTAGAGCGACGTCTGTGTGTGTATGTGTGTGTGAGTGTATGTGCGTGTGTGTGCGTGTGTGTGTGTGACTGTGGACGTGTGTGTCTGTGTATGCAATGTATGAATCCAATTTAACTCAAAAACTACTTGACCAAATTACAAAAAACTTTATATGTAAGTCACTTGTGTGGTTCCCTGGTGCCGCTTAAATTTTGGTACAATTATGGACGATAGAACCTGCGTTATTTGTGGAATGACCGGAGACAACCATATGCATCCACTCTAGCTAAAAAACTAATAGACTAAATTTCACAAAATTTGGTAGATATGTGGGAGACTGTGTGGGATGCTCTGGTGCTGATTATATTTCGGTACGATTCGGGAAAAAAAAACCTGCCTTATTTTGTGAAATGCCGCCCAAAACCGTCAAAATCTACAATTAGAAACTATGTAAATCAAATGTGTCAATTAAATTATCGTTTTAAGATTTAATTTTAGACGATGTAAAGTGTAAGACTATCTTCATTACTATAGGACTAGACGTTCTCGAGATATTTTAGTTTTTCTCGTTTTCTCCTTTGAAAATGCGTGCAGTTAGCAAAGGAAAACGAAAATTGAATTAAAATTGAAAATTCAGTATAATTTCAAATAATTATTCGTGTTATTTTATGCAAGATAACTACATTTAATGACTTATTAAATATATAAAAGAGAAAATTAATTTGAGTCTGTTGGGAAAGTTATGTGTTGCCCTCATCATATTTTTTTGTATTTGTATGCGAATTGGTGACGTTGATCATTATATCTACGATTGCCCACATACAAAAAGCGTCCTATAACATGGATCCTATAATAGAACGCATGCGTTTCTGTTTTGATAGAGTTACAAAGAATAAAAAATCATTTAATATGAAACAATAAAAGCTAAGGAAATTGCTGATCCAATAACTTAAGTACGTGTCCAGGTAGTACTATTCTCATTATATATTCTTCATCAATGGAATTATGTCCATTTAGCATGCTATAAATGTTATGTTTTGGTTTCTTTCCTATTCATGTATTATTTGTATTTTTTATATTTTGGTCTTTCTAATTGGTTATTGTTCTACTGTAAACATAGTTTTCGGTTTATATTATTGAAATTGCTTTTATTTTCCTGTTTCTTTACTTATTGACCATACAACAATATATTATTCAATAGTAAGGTATAAAATAAGAAAAAATTCTTCTTGAGTGTCTAATTGCTACTCTAAACCTCCGAATGAATCGGACGATCTGGGCAGTGTATGTTGTTGTTGAGACCAAGACCGTCTGACCTACCAGAAAGGTGTAAGGTAACTGTTTGGACGGTCGAGAAGAGCCACACAATTTAGACCGGAACCCATTGGGGGAGGCATCCACAGGGACCGTACCCTCCTTCCCCTACCACCAACCTCTCGGAAGTGGGCAGTGTATGTGTAGCAACTTTGTATAATTTTTACTTTCCTTATATACATAATGTAAAAGGAAAGTATTGTGACGGGATCGAAAATTCGAAATCGAGTTTTCGACGGGAGAGCACGTTTCAAGCATCCCTGATCACGAATCAAACATTTTTGAAGTGATGTCTGTGTGTGTGTGTGTGTGTGTGTGTGTGTGTCAGTGAGTCTGTGGAGACGATAACTGACAAACGAATGGACTGATTCGAACCAAAGTTGGTACAAATATCACAATCCGTAAACGCTGGAAGCTTATTGTTTTTAAATGCAATCGAATGTTCAGAACCCCCCCCCCCCCCAAATTTTCGAATAAAATTTTGAAAAAATCGTCAAAAAATCAAAACCACTAGTAAAGTTACGCAAATAGACATTTCTTATGTAATTTTTCATTAGGAAACGATTGACATAAATTTTAGAACGTTAACATGAACCGTTCTTGAGATATTTCACATTTTTCAAAAAAATTATTGAAAAGTCATACAAAATAAAAAAAATATTTCCTATTGAGAAACATGTTCACTTTTCATATGTAATACCATGTGATAATTTGGGTGACATCATTCTCGTAGATCTAGCTCGTTCCACTCATGAAAAAAGATACTTTGAGCAATACTTTTTTATTTGAACGCCAATGGTCATTTTTCTGTTGTAAGAACAACTTATTTCTTCGTCCAAAACGCTTGGCGAAATTTTGGCGACAAATTTGGCGGAATGTCGCCAACTTGGCTACTTTTTGAAATGTTGCCAAATTAACGAAAATCTCGCCAAATGGATGAAAATGACGCTAAATCAATGAAAATGACGACTATTTGTCGAAAATTCAATATCTTGGAAAAAATATTAGTATCTACTATAAGAAAAACCTATTTTTTTACTGTAAAAGTAGTACATTAATTACATTATATAAGGAAAGTCATGTGTTGCCCACATCAGCTTTTTTTACCTCGAAATGATAAAAGTGATAATGGTTCAAATAATATGTTTCTTATTTATTAATCATAACTTTTAATGTTGGAGCAATTACTATGAGGACTACGTTTCAGCAGCTGAAGAATTCATAAAATGGAAATAATCAATATCCTTAAAAGTTTTAACAAGTTCTTTCCTAAATTAAAATTTACATTCCTCCTTCAAAATCGTCTGCCCTCCGGATTTCCATACAGTACTAGCGCGTTCTGAAAAATTGTATTGTTACACAATACAAAACTTCTTACTGGTAGGTCGGACGGTCTGGGTTTCAACAACAACAATACAAAACTTCTTCATTCGTGAATTCTTCGAGAGTTCTCGAAATATTAATTTAAATTCAGAGGGGATTTATATTTAAAGAATATTTTTCGTTCACGTTTTCAATCTTCAGAGTACTTTTCTATTCTAGAATAACGAAATGAAAGATAATATTGGATATTTACAGATAATTGAGTTTTACTTGCGCAGAAGGCTCTAATATGTTAGAACGTCATATTTTAAGGAGTAATATTTTAAATCCCAGGTAATGAAACATATTTAAATATGAAATAATTGAATAAACGAATAAACACTCATTAAGAGCTGCAATAATAAAGAGATAAAATAAAAATTCAACATTAACAGATTTTAAAATTGGAAAGACTTTCAGGAAGTTGAACACGATATTATATTCATTTAATTATTTTATTGATGAACTGAAGATATATGTCGCTGTTTTATAAGATATATATTTAATTAAAAAGTCAATATACTATAATACAATAATATACTCGTGTCTGAATTATGTAAGCAGTTCCGGTTGATAAATTCCTGATTTAGACCAAGAAATTTCTGATTTTTATATAACCGGAGAAATGTCTCTCTTTTTCCTGAAACCGGTGGAATCCTTCGCGTCTTTGTTTTATTCTGCCTTACGAAGATTTTTATTGATAAAATACAAAATAACGTTATAGATGTTGGCAACATCATTCTGAGTCATGTGAGCAGTTTTCGGTTAATAGACACTTTTTTAATTTAACCAGAGAGAACGCTCTTTCTCATATATTAACATGTGTGTGTATGTTTGTGAAAGGAAAAATGTGATGTTATCTCACCCGACTACTTACACAAATTGTTTTTTCTTCATTGTTTTCTTTGACAATTCTTTTAATTGAGTTCAGTTGCACAAAATGACTTGTATAATTATATTTTCCTGAAATACATGATGATGTAGGGAAAGTATTGGAAATATATCGAAAATTGCAACTCGAGTTTTCGAAGGATCTGTGAGCTTTGGAGCCTCTAGAAAACGAAAAATTATTTCAGCGTGACATCTGTGTGTGTGTGTGTGTGTGTCTATGTGTGTGTGTCGCTCTGTGTGTCTGTGTGTATTTTCTGTGTGTGTTTCACTCTGTGTGTCTATGTGTCTGTATGTGCAATGTATGTATGCACTCTAACTGTAAAACTAATTGACCAAAATTTATAAAATATAGTCGGCAAGTAACTTGTGAGTGATCCCGGTGCTGTTTAGACTTTGGTACTATTTAGAAAAATATAACTTTCCATATTTTGCAAAATAGTGCACACTCAGCGTCAAAATATGAAATATAAGACAAAATATGCTGAAATGTAACATCTAATTTACACGTAAATTTTAACGACAAAACGGGTAAGACCAGCCTCGAATAAGACATCAAAGATGTACCATTCTCGAGATATTAAGATTCTCAGCATTTTGAGGAGCTGAGCTGACGATAATTTTTACTGTAGTGATGAACTTATGCATTTTCTCAAAATTTGCTAGATAAGTCACTTGTGGATTACCCTGATGATGATTAAATTTCGAACGTTTAGAAAATAATAGAACTAGCAATTTTTCGAAGTGGTCAGGAAAACCATCAAATTATGAAACAATGAAATAAAAGACTACGCATGCTTTAAAAGTGATCATTACATTCTTGTTTTATTAGCAACTTTATCAACAGAATGATTAAGATCAACTCTATTTCTCTAACACAACGCGTTTTCGAGATATTTATTTTTTTTTAACTTTAACTTTAACTGCTTTTTTAACTTTAACTTTTTTTTTATTTTAGCTTTAACTGCTTGTTAATTTTAATAAGGTTATTTTATATTTTCCAGCTAATACTAAAGTTTCCACTTAAAGACGATTTGCCACAATATTTCAATTTGCTGCTTCCACATACGGAGCAGTTTTCTGGAGAGACAAACCAAAAAAAAAATCTCTTACTCATCATTCTATGAATTTTTCATCATATACAAAACATTTTTGAAATATTTTGGTAGATACGAATTGTATATGTATTTTTATTTCATCTGTTATTCCATCTTACATTTATCAAATATATAGAGTTTACAAGATATTTTAGCAGATACAAACTGTATATGTATCTTTATTTCATCTGTTATTTAATCTATTATTAATATTTTATTTCAACAAATATTACAGTTTGCAAGATATTTCGTGGGAAATTAACAAAAATGTGGCAAAATCTCTATCAGATAAAACAAAGTTTTCGCAAAAACTTAAGATTTTAAGTTCAAAATATTAAAATATCCCATTTTCGACAAAACAAGTAAGTATTTTTTCATTTATAGTTTGGAGTTGCAAGCCTTTAAAAGCGTACATTTTTCGTAGCAATTATCTATGAATGGGTAGTAATTATTTACGAATTGAAACTGCCTGTTTAATATCATATATTTTTTTTCAGTTTTCAACAATCTATTAAAATGAATTATGGTTATTTTGTATTGGAAGAGAATCCTTCTTAATAATGATAATAATAAAGTTGATAACAACTACTTCTATAATAAAATAAAATTAACAATAAGCTATAAATGTGTTAACATATACTTAATAAAAATTAATCGTCAAATATATCTTAAAATATGTTCTATAGAATCGGATAGTTACATAAGTTTTAATTCCATTTTTACTATATATCTCTGTCAAAACACTCACATCTGCTAAAATTCGATAAGCGATCTAGTATAATGCCATTATCTAGTATAAGCGATCTAGTATAATATCTATTACAATATCTCTTCAAACATTTCTGAAATCCATTATTGTTTTAATAATTCTATTGCTGGCCTTAAATAAATGCCAGTAACTCCCTTTCTAACAGGAAGAACATCCAACAGCTATTCCTACCCACATAAGGTTCTTTGAACTTCCGTCTATATTCGTCCCGTGTTACACGCCTCATTTAACGTGCAATATGATTATCTTTTACAGATATATCATCGGATAGACTTAATTAGTTTCAAAACATTCCAGATATTACCATGCTTTGGACTTGGAAATATGATTGGTATTTATAGAAATTTGATTGTGGAGATGTTTGAAAATACCTTTTGAATGTTAAGCAATTTCTACTTCCTTAATCTGATGTGTCCAGCATGTGACATTCACTACAGAATAACAAATTTCGTATTGTGGAAAAACAATAACGCAAAGTTTTGAGTTCTCTCGTAACTCAAACTTGAGTTTTCTCGCTACCCAATAATCTCAATGAAAATCAGCAGACCGATTTAAAAAAAAATCGCGTGAAATAAATGTTGTTATTGGTTAAAAATAAGTTGTGAACGATTAAAGAGATCATGAACGATATCAAATGTTGAAGTCTTTTGAAAAATTCACATTATTGGTTAAAAAATAATCCTGACCGATTAACAAAAATGTCGTGACCGATTATGAAGATTTTGGAGCTGATAAAAAATATCGTGACCGATTTAAGAAAGATGTGTGAACGATGAGAAATATCGTAACAAATAAAAATATCGTAATCAATTAAAAATATGGTAATCAATTAAAAAATGGCGTAACTAGGTAAAAAATCTAGTGATTAATTAAAAAATATCGTGATCACTAAAAAATACACCTCATTTCAAGTAAACGGTTTGGTGCTTTGAATATATATTCAAAGTGTGATCGGATCAAACGCCTCAGGAGGGAGAACAAATTTCCAAATACATCGACAAAGGCTAAATTGTGGTGACCATATATGTCTGCCAAAACGAAAGAACAAGGTATTCACGAACTTCATAATAAAGATCATATTTAATATTTAATATGTTCATGACTTTTTTCCTTTTTTGGATAAAAAAAACACGCAATATCTCGAGAATGGGACATGCTAGCGTTCTGTAAATGATATATATATATATATATATATATATATATATTTAGTTATAAAATAGTGACATGAAATCGAATCGTCCGGCGACACATTAAGGAGCCATATGCCTTCGGGTTAGCCGTGTGGTCTGGGAATTCTACCAAATCGAATCGCAAAATTGACATATGAAACAGCATATAAGTAAGAATCAGACCATTCGTGTAACAATTTTAACTCCCTTAAAAAGCATCTGACCTTTATCGGTTGAAATAAGCTAACAAATTTATTTCAAGTCTGAGAAGTTGTTAGACACATATTTTGTCAACTTAATTAAAAACGAGCACATTGACATATGACAAAACTTTCGAGTTGAATAAGAATTCATATTTTTACAACTGTCCTATAATTCCTGATGTAATAATGGGATAAATAAATGATATAAACGCTAGAATCCGTGGCGACATGTCTTTTAATAATAAGTTAAATAAAATTACACCTTAACTCGGGTCTTCCTAACGGTCCAACCAGTTGCCTTACACCTTTCTGTTAGGTCGGACGGTCTGGGTCTCAACAACCTTACCTCGGACGATATAACAGATCACTTTATTTTAAGAAAATAAAGAAAATAGAAGAAACTACAGGTCACTCTGACAGACAGAGGACAAAAAGGAAATAATGGTTAGTTATTAGCTAAATTACTATACCTTTCCCAAAAAATCAAGGTCTTAGATAGACGTGTTTATTTATATGACGTTTGCAGAAGAAATCGCAAAACGGTGGTCAAATTTAAAGCAATGTTCAATAATTGAAGATTTATTAAATTCCTGTTTATTGACATAGATTTCGTGTTACTGGAAATGACATTTAAAATCACATTTAGTTTGACAAATATAAAACCATCGACGCAATTGCGCAAACTGAACGAGTCCACTGATAAAATAGGAGACGGCTGCAAACAAACGAAATATGATACTAAACCCTATAGCGTAATTCCAGGAAAATTTCTATATACTTTCACGTGGTGTGTCTTTCAGGCATACCTCCGGATGAGGCGAAGCACCTCCGGAGACGAATATTCGAAGACGTTAATATTGTTTCCGAAGACGTTAATATTGTTTCTATTTGTGTGACACATCATATAGATATATTTATATAGGGCAAATAGAAAACTTCCCCCTTCTATCCAAAAAGTCCTGAAAAACAAACACTTAGATTGGTCTACTTCAGCTGGGTTCTTATTTCGAGAATGGACAGCAGTAAAACTTTCATATTATATTATTGAATTTAAAAATCTTTTCTACAAACACACATAAATTGCGATGACAATAAATGCAGCAATAAGGGAAGGTAGCTTTCTGGATACTTTTATCTCAAAATAATTAAAATTTAAGATTTCTCCACCATTAACAGGCAAATACCAATTTTCTTTTAACTGCGTAGTTAATATCAGGAGTGATTTTACCACTGATTCGAATCAATATTAAATGTCTGGAAATTGCGTTTGCCGTAGATGGTTTAGCGTCCGTAAACCAATTCAACACTGAATGGCCAATAGTTGTTTTGGTTGTTGGAGGATGCACTTTTTGCCGCAATTTTGCGTCAACGAAAGTATACTTGGTGCTCCAATTATCCTTTAGATGTGTTCTGTGATTTTGAACTTCCGTCGATGCACTTTTATTCCAAGATCCAACTTTTGGTAACAATCGTTTACAAAAAAAAAATATACGCATAAAACAGATAGCATTTCAATGTTAAGAGCTTTCAATTTCGTCACAGTAGCTCAACGGTAGAGCGTCGGCTGGCCAGTGCGAAGGCCCAGCGTTCGTTTCCTGTTTGGGGCTGAAAGTTTCTTTACAATGGCGCCCGAATAAATCAATCCTATATGTTAGTGCAATGATGTCGGAATTCCGAATCTGACCCTAATACGACCAGTAAGAATTCAGTCTGCTGTAGAGGATTGAGCGCCGATTTCAAATTGAGAGGATTCCGACCACGCAGGATACTAACCTGGGTAAATGTAATTGTGATAGGAAGTTAACCTAAGGACAAAACAGCATGAGGTGGTCAGTCAGTTTTTAACACTTTACAACAAAGTTGAAAAGTGTTTATGACTTTGTTCATTCTGTCTGTCTGTCTGTCCGTTAGCACGATAACTGCCGTAAAAATGACTTAATCAAAATGAAATTTTAGTATGTTGTTCAGACGGTCTGTAAGACCTATGGGAATATAAATGAATAATATCAACCAATTAGTTTTGGATTGAACCCGGGTTGAAAAAATGAAATACATTGAGCCCTATAGGACCTAATTTTTCAAACATTTTTTAAGCGGATTTAAAATTCACAAATTGCTTCGAAAATTTTAGGTAACAGTCAAATTGTTCCATAAAATATATAAAAAGAAATTCAGCGAAATATATTCAGTAGTTTTTTGAAAAAAATTAAAATTATAATTACAGATCTTATATGAAACGATCACGTGACCATGATATGAAACGATCACATGACCCACTTCAAAATGATGTATGGCATCCATCTTGTTTCAAAATCGTGATTTTTTTAAATTCTTTTTAATTCATATTGAGTGTTGTATCCGTCCTAAAACTACTTTATTTTTGCTTAAGTTCTGTGCATCTACATACTAAAACAACACAATGACAATATATTTGAGTTTAAATTCTCATTCAAATTTGATTATTTCTACAACAAAGCCTATTTTTCACCTATGTAAAATGTAAACAGCAAAATATGTAGAATGAGTTGTATTAGAATTACTGTATTTCTTTAACACAAAATAATTCAGTCCATGGAGTCTGCATGGCTGATATGAATGAAATATTAATTGATTTTATAAACAGAAGGACGATTTTTTTCGATGAAGTTTTAAGCATAAAGTTTATGAATTGTAGCTCCATGGTCTTAATTTTTAAATAAAATAAATTATTATAGTATTGTGATGAATGAAATGGAGAAAGTTATGAATGAAATCCTGCTTTTATAGAGAGATCCAGGCGTGTTATTTCTTCTATGACGTCATTTGAATTTATTTCAGTTGTTTTCGATGAAGTTTTCAAATATAATAAATTATCGTAGTATTATGATAGTTTTAAAAATATTACCGTGGAATGTATTGCATTTTAGAGATATTTAAACCAGGCAATTTAAATTTCAATGCCGTCATTTGAATGAAGTTCATTTTTTTCAATGAAGGTTTAAGTTTTCAAATATAATAAATCAATGTAGTATTGTGATAAGTTTTAAAATATTACCGAGGAATGTATTGCATTTTCGACTTTTTTAAATAAAATTGCATTGAAGTTGGAAAGTGTTTCATAATCAATGCTTTAAGCATGATTGATCTTTCTTATTCAGTTTCCCCCCAATCTGACATTAGAGGGCGGAGAAAGCAGAATGTACTTCGAGGATAAGAACTTGCAATTTCGTCCCCGAAGCTCAACTTTATAGCATCTACTGGACAGTTTGGAGATCCAGAGTCGATTGCTGTTTGGGGCAGCGAGGCTCTTTTCAAACGATATATTAATTAAAAATATTACAAAAATATCTAATTTAAATTAAAACTTTTATATTATAGCGAATAGCATTACTCTCAGTGTCGACACGGTGGTCAAGCGGTCAAGGGCAGGCGTTTTCTTTTGATCGCTCGGTTGCTGGGTTGTGGGTTAGAGTCCCACTTACGGACATGGATGTTGTGATGTGGGACGCGGCGTGTTCCGACCTCCACTGGTTTGCTGGGGTAACATCATGTGACGGCTAACAGGTTCACGGCTCTGGCCATTGTTTAGGAGACTTTGACTGTTCATGTTATATGTTCGGGATATTTATTCTGTATGTGTATAATGTATGTCTTATTCGCTGCCATTTGGAAAAGAAATAAACATCACTTTCAGTAATATAACGTGCACTGTTCTAGAGAAATTGTAATTTTAAAAATCAAAATTGAGGAAAATAAAAATAATTATGAGCGCATAATTATGCCAAGTAGATAAGTAAAATTCCGTATACTTATTTTCATTGATAGTTACAAATAGTCTAATAATTTATAAAGACATCTAATATTATTAAATTAGAATTTTCTCATTATTTCTCGGAATAAACATCTTGCTAATACATAGAGTGTATTCGACTAGACACATTGGTATTTTAATGCCATATCTAAAGGATGTTTTTACCGACGAATTCATTATCGACATATTTGCGTTTTAAATCATCTGCATTCAAATTAACTGCTACTTCTATTTTAACCAAACTAACATCTAACTACTTCTATTTAAAACTAAAACAAAATCTTCACCATAAAAATAAATATAAATATAATGTCAAACTTCTCGTAAATTAGCTCGTTTCAATTATTATTTTACAGGTCATATATTTTTTGTTACACAATCAGTAAATGCTTGTAAAAAATAAGAAAACATCAAGCACATAACAATGTTTTATTCAAAAGTAACAAATCAATCATTTTAAAAAGTGTTTCCTTCAGAAATAAAAAGAAAAATTATTCTTATAAGAAATTTAGTAACGCATACTTTTTTAGGTAGGTTCGAACATAAAATTTTAGTCTCAAAATCTTTTCAATGATTTTGAAACATTTAAGAAAAAAAATTTTAACTCTTATATTTTTTTCCTTTTAATTTGAATGTAAGCTTATGTAAGTTTGTTATTTGAACACATCTAAACAAAAACGTTTAACATTTTCCAGAAATTAAATACCCTTAAGCGATGGTTTTTAATTTATTTAAAGTACTTTCTATGTTGCTAAAATGTATTCGAGTTTCTAACTTGTAAGAAATGAAAGGCAAAAATAATTTCAAGCGATATATGCATATTACTAAACAAAATTGAATGCAGAAACAAGAATAACGAAATGCTGGTTAATTACAGCTATTACCTCTTTAATCGTAGGTGTATTTACAGACAACAAGAATAAGTACAAATTTCTGGTTAACTAACACATTCAATAAATACGCACTGAACAATATAGAGCGAAAAGCTTTAAATATCCTACAATGTCACTGAACAAATTTCAGATACAATAAACAGCAATAAAATATTCAGCTAATTCACAAACTAGCCCGTACTATTCTCATAGCAATGACTGGATCCATTATGTTTCGTTTTACGTTATCTACTCTCCATCCCAGTGAAGACTTATACCCACCATGGAAATTACTAGAAAAAGATCGTATCTTCAAGAATATTCGTCATTTCGAAAAAGTTCTAGTATATTCAAAAAGTCACCAAATGTCACCGAATTGGAGATAAATGGATAAATCTGGCCTCCATGCCCCGCAATTATCACTACTTTACTGTCACATTATAGGCTGCCTATAAAGGTTGTGTTTCCTTTACGCCACATAAACACTTCAGGTAATAATAACACAACTGTATATAGTAATCAGCGTATCTTCATTAGCTTGATCAGCATACTGTGTGTTAACCAATCATGGAAAGCCAATAGTGCAAATTTAATAGAAAATAACTATGAACTTATCAACAACTTATAACAGAATACGACTTCAGCTACTTTTACGGTATGTTTTGACATAAATTTTATATAAATTTGAGAATACACTGCCTTTTGAAATTGATTAGTTGGTGGGTTGTTTGAGATTTAACGATGTAATTTAAATTGTTGGGACTTAACTGTTGTGGGTATGTGCGTCAAATAAATGATGGATAGACAAATTCTTAAATACAGCGTAATTAAACATGTAACAGCAATAAATTAGATAAACTTCATATTAAATTAGGGATAATGAAATCATCCGTTAAAGTCTTAGACAACGAAGGTGATTGTTTTATATATATTTGAAGCACATTTCCCTCTGTAACCGATGCCAAAATTAAAGAGGGAATTTCTCTTAGACTTCAGATTCGAAAGCCGACGCGAGATACTGAGTTTGATGCAACAAAGAAATGTGAAAATGATGCATGGATAAGCATGAAATAGGTAGTTGACCGTTATTTTCGGAAACAAGAAATACCTTAAGTACAAATAATAGTACAAAATACTCGTATATGACAAATGTTTCGTTACCTGGTTGCACCGTGAATTTTAAGTTGCTTTTAATTCATTCACATATAGAGTACTTTCCAGAAAACTTTGGGGCTGTTTCCGAGGAACAAGGTGGAAAGTTTCAGTTGGAGAAGATATTGAAGAGATAGAAAAATGTGCCAAGGTTAGTGGAATAAAAACATTATGGTGGACTATTGTTGGATGTTAAAAAGAAATATAACTAATACAGAAAGTTCAAGCACTTCAGGAAGTCCAGTTGGACGGAAATTAATAGAGATAAAATTTCTGCTAAATTAGGTAATTACATAGCCATTATCCCCTAAAATGAGTACTTAAACAGTTACTGTAGTTTTTACATATACAAAACTTTTGTAATGCATAATGTTTTATGTGGTATACTTTACTCTTTTAGTTTTAACCTATGTTACTGTAACATAAGATGGTTTACTTTCCCATGCAACGAATTTTTTGTGTCAAAATGAAATCCAATTTGCGAAAAAATTTTAACAGGATACACGCATTTGACAGAACATTTTCGAAATCAGTTTAAAAAAAGCCTTAAAAAGATATATTCTTATTAAAACACCATACCTGTTATTACCATACCTGTTATTTAAAAATGTTATTTAAAAATGCATAACCATACCTGTTATTTAAAAATGCGGGCCAGTGTATTTTACACAATTATATTTTACATATTTGGCAAGAAAATAAAATTTTCATTCGACAATTTAAACTTTTATCCGAACCCGTTGTGTACTGTGGCATGGAATTATCTTCCAATGCCGTCAAGTTGAACACGTTTTGATTGAATGGTCGACTGCACATCTTTACTTTAATACACCTTGTATCATGTTGTGGATCTTGGAGACGATTATTTCGCTATAGAAGCAATTTAATTGCACTCTGTAAAGATTTTTGTATTAACCCCCATTGCTTTACCTCATCATATTTTTTTTCATTTTAATTAACTAATTATGCTTGAATTTCAAGAAAATTAAACATAAGCTGAAAGTGTATGCTACAATCTAAGGCATGGCAACTTGGATATCAATGAAGTAAGTTAATTTCTTAATCTCAAAAACGTCATCTCAAAGTCTGTTTTTTACTTACCTTTCAATATTTAGAAAGAATATAACTCATTCAGCATCTTTTACTAATTTATTATGATGCATTTGAAGTTATTCAAAAGAATATCACTAAAAGGTATTTATGCATATAAGGTTTAAAAGTTTTCTTCTAATGGGCTTAAAAAAGTGCACTTTAAAGAGTAAATAAATACGTCAAAAATATTTATATAGATTGTCAGTAAGATTTCTAGAGAAATTGAAAAAACAAAATTTGGGAGCGTAAAATAAGATTTCAACGAAAATTTTCCGCTTGAGCTTATGAAAAAAATAATATCCATGTTGCTAAAGTTTCTTAAAAAATTCAATGTTTTTTCGACAAAAAGTGTTTTCAGTATATTTGATTGTTGAAAATTACCTGGGTAGTTTTGTTTATGTAATTTAGTGAAACATTTGTTAAAGTGTTTGTTTAAAATGTTTTTATAGGTTGCTAAATATATAAAAATATTGATGCTAAACAAGCAATTGTATTATCATTTAAAAGAGAACATGGTTAATATAAAAATACAATCTTCCAGTCGATTTCGCAAAATCCTAAATAACAGGATCTTATTATAAACCTAAAAGTAATGTAAGTCTAAATTCCGTCCTATTAGAAAGCAAAACATCAACGCTCCTATCTTCCAATGTATTATACCCCCAAAAAAACCTCATAATAGGACATGGCCCATTTGTTGATTATGTAAATAGGTTTGAAATTAAATTCACACATATTTTACTTTCTCTGCAATGCATGGTAATGTATAGGGTAAGTATTGGTATCGTGTCGAAAATCGCAACTCGATTTTTCAATAGTTCGACACGTTTCGATCACCCTAGAACACGAAAACAATATTTTTAGCATGACACATATTTGTGCATGTGTGTGTGCGTGCGTGTGTATGTGTGACTGTGCATGTGTGTGTCTGTGTATACAATGTATATATCCACTTCAACTCAAAAACTAATTGACAAAATTTCATAAAACTTTATAGGTAAGTTACTTGTGTGTTTCCATGGTGCAGCTTAGATTTTGGTTCGATTATGGATGAAAGAACCTGCTTTTCTTTTGGAATGGTCGGAATCAACCATTTGCATCCACTCTAGCTAAAAAACAAATAGACTAAATTTCACAAAATTTATTCGATGTGTGGGATACTCTGTAGGATACCTTTATGCTGATTAGAATTTGGTACTATTCGGGAAAAAAAATCTGCCTCATTTTGAAAAATGCCCCATAAAACTGACAAAATCTACAATTAGAAACTATGTATACTCAAATGTGTCAATTAAATTATCGTTTTAAGACTCAATTTTATACGATGAAAAGTATAAGGCTAACTTCAATACTATAGGACCAGCTGTTCGAGAAATTTTTTAGTTTTTCTCGTTTTCGTTACGTCGCCTTTGAAAATGCGTCCAGTTACCAAATGAAAACAAAAATTAAATTAAAATTGAAAATTCAGTGTAATTTTGAATAATTATGCATGTTACTTTGTCCAATTTAACTAAATTTAATGACTTATTAAATAAATAAAGAGAAAATTAATTTGTGTCTGTTGGGAAAGTTATGTGTTGCCCACGATTGCCCACATACAAAAAGTGTGCCATAATATGGATCCTATAAAATGACGTATGCGTCTCAGTTTTGATAGGATTACAAAGAGTAAAAATTCAATATTTAATATGACACAATAAAAGCTAAATAAATTGCTGATCCGATTACTTAAGGACGTGTCTGGGTAGTATTATTTTCATTTTATATTCTTAATCAATGACATTATTATGTCCATTTAGCATGTTATAAATGCTATGTTTTGGATACTTTCCTTTTCATATATTTTTTGTATTGTTTATATTTTGGTCTTTCTAATCGATTGTTGTTTTACTGTAAAAATTGTTTTCGGTTTATATTATTGAAATTGCTTTTATGTTTCTGTTTCTTTCCTAATTGACTATACAAGAATATATTATTAAATTGTGATGTATAAAATTAAAAAAAAAATTTCTTGGGTGTCCAATTGCTACTCTAATCATTCCAGTGAATCGGACGTCCTGGCCAGTGTATGTGTAGCAAATTTGTATAGTTTTGTTACCCCAAAATAATAAATGTGGTAATGGTTCAAATAATATTTTTCTCATTCATTAATCATAACTGTGTATGTTGGAACAATTTCTAGGAGGACTACAGTTCAGCAGCTCAAGAATTCATAAAATAGAAATAATCAATGTCCTTAAAAGTTTTAACAAGGTCTTTCCTAAATTAAAATTTACATTCCTCCTTCAAAATCGTCTGCCCTCCGGATTTCCATATAGTACTAGCGCGTTCTGAAAGGTTGTATTGTTACGCAATACAAAACTTCTTCATTCGTGAACTCTTAGATTTCACGAATGAAGATAATATTGGATATTTACAGATAGTTGAGTTTTACTTGCTGAGAAGGGTTTGATATGCTAAAACTTCATATTTTGATGACTAATATTTTAAATCCCAGTAATTTCTGTTTTAAAGATTTGAAACTCATTTTAAATATAAAATAATTGAATAAACGAATAAACGTTCAAAAACTCCTGCAATAATAATGCGATAAAATAAAAATTCAACGATAACAGATTTTAATATTGTAAACCTTTTTAGGAAATATAACACGATATTATATTCATTTAATTATTTTATTGATGATCTGAAAATATATGCCGCTGTTTTATAAGATTCAAATTGAATTAAATGGCCGATATATAATACAATAATATACAGGTGTCTGAATCATATAAGAACTTCCAGTTGATACATTCCTGATTTAGAGGGAGAAACTTCTGATTTTTATTTAATCTGAAAAATGTCTCTCTTTTTTCTGAAACCGGTGGAATCCTTTGCGTTTTTGTTTTATGCTGCCTTACGAATATTTTTATTGATAAAATACATAAGAATGTTTGAGATGTTGGCAACACCTTTCTGAGTTACGTGAACAGTTTTCGGTTTACAGGCCTTTTTTTGATTTAGTCAGCGAAAACGCCTTTTCTTATATATTACCATGTATGTGCATGCTGGAGAAAGTAAAAATCTGATGTTAGCAGCACCCGAATTTCCCTAAATACACAAATTGTTTTTTTTTTCATTGTTTTCTTTGACAATTCTTTAAATTGAGTTCAGTTGAACAAAATAGCTTGCATAATTATTATTTTTCCTGCACTACATGGTGATGTAGGGAATGTATTGGAAATATATCGAAAAATGCAACTCGAGTTTTCGAAGGATCTACCCGTTTAGGAACCTCTAGAAAACGAAAAATTATTCCAGCTTGACGTCTGTGTGTGTCTATGTGTGTGTGTCGCTCTGTGTGTCTGTGTGTGTTTCACTCTGTGTGTCTGTCTGTGCAATGCATGTATACACTCTAACTGTAAAAGTAATTGATCAAATTCCATAAAATATGGTCGGTAAATTACTCGTCATTGACACTGATGCTGATAGAATTCTGGTACCATTCAGACGAATATATCTTTCCATCTTTCGCAAAATAGTGCACAATCATCGTCAAAATATAAAATATTAGACAAATTATTCTGAAATGTAACATCTAATTCATACGTAAATTTTAAAGACAAAAAAGTATAAGATCACCCTCGAATAAGACGTCGAAGATGTACCATTCTCGAGATATTAAGATTCTCAGCATTTTGAGAAGTTGAGCTGACGATAACTTTAACTGTAGTGATGAATTCGTGCAATTTCTCAAATTTTACTAAGTCACATGTGGATTACCCTGATGATTAAATTTTGTACGTTTCGGAAATAATAGAACTAGCATTTTTGGCGAAGTGGACAGCAAAACCATCAAATTATGAAACAATAAAAAAAAATAATACGTATGCTTTAAAAGTAATCATTACATACTTGTTTTATTAGCAATTCTATCCACAAAATGAATAAGATCAACTCAATTTCTCTAACACACCGCGTTTTCGATATATATATATATTTTAATTTATTTGAAATGCCAAATGAAGAATGCGTTTTAAAAATGCAAATTACACACAGTTACTTTAGATACAGATAAAAATACAAGTGTCGTTCTGTTAACGATTACCTGAACAAAAATTTGTGCGCAAGCTTAGCGAATCGCATAGCGCAACTTAAGGATCTTTCAAAGAAAATTATTTAGGGCATAATTAAGAAGATTATTTAGGGCGCACTATACCCGCATTCTATAATTGGCATGGTTGCGTATGGAAAACTGGTGAACATGAATGTATTGGTTCAAATCAATTTTTTTTTAAATAGATTGGCTTTAACTGCTT
Source organism: Amaurobius ferox (assembly GCA_951213105.1). NCBI lineage: Eukaryota > Metazoa > Arthropoda > Arachnida > Araneae > Amaurobiidae > Amaurobius > Amaurobius ferox. Next base: position 64,090,485 of record OX578149.1, read on the forward strand.
ATCAATTTTAATAAGGTTATTTAATATTTTCGACCTAGTACTAAAGTCTCCACATAAAAACTATTTACCACAATATTTCAATTTGCTGCTTCCACATACGGAGCAGTTTTCTTGAGAGATGAAGTCATGAAAACGACATCAACACACCTCTCGATGAATTTTTCATCATAAACAAAATATTACTAAAATATTTTGGTAGATACGATTTGCATATGTATTTTTATTTCATCTCTTATATTTCATCTTACTTTTATCAAATATATAGAGTTTACAAGATATTTTAGTAAATACAAACTGTTTATGTATTTTTAATTCATCTGTTATTTCTCATCTTTTATTTCATCTTTTGGGAAAATAACACAGAGTGTAGCAAAATCTCTGCAGACAAAACAAAGTTTTCGAAAACAGAATTAAGATATTGAGTTTAAAATATTAAAATATCCTATTTCCGGCAAAACAAACAAATATTGTTTTCATTTATAGTTTGGAGTTATAAGCCTTTAAAAAGCTTACATTTTTCGTGGCAATTATCTATGAATAGGTAGTAATTATTTACGAATTGAAACCGACTGTTTAATATCATACATTTTTTTTTCAGTTTTCAACGATCAATTAAGATGATTTATGTTTATTTTGTATTGGAAAAGAATCCCTAATAATGATAATAATAAAGATGATAACAACTATTTGTATAATAAAATAAATTTAACTATAAGATATAAATATGTTTAGATACATTTAATAAAAATTAATCGGCAAATATATCTTAAAATGTGTTCCATTGAATCGGATATTTACATTCACCTTTCAATATTTATTAAGAATATAACTTATTCAGTATATTTTAGTTTTTTGTTTGTTTGTTCATATGACCCCTGTTTCTGCAGAGCACGAATACAGGTCCAGTGACGCCAGAAGAGGGACAGAGAGAATGACACACAAGACAAGAGTACAAAGTTTATTAATTCATGCAAGCATCACTGACTAAGGTCTGAAAGGTGCAGCTTCTCATTTAACGAGGACCCAGAAGGCGGAAGGCTGACTTTATCCTCAGGAAAACAACCATGCCTTACTCGGGATTCGAACCCAAGCCCACTAGACAGCAGCCGGAGACGCTATCCTCTTCACCACCTGGGTGGCATATTTTAGTAACTTATTATGATGCATTTGAAGTTATTCAAAAGAATATCGCTAAAAGGCATTTATGCATGAAACGGTTTAAAAGTTTTCTACTAATGGGTTTAAAAAGTGCACTTTAAAGAGTAAATAAATACTTCAAAAATATTTACATAGATTGTCAGTAAGATTTCTGGAGAAATTTAAAAAATTTGGGGGCGTGAAATAAGATTTCAAAGAAAATTTTCCGCTTGAGATTATGAAAAAAAATACAAAATCCACGTTGTTAAATTTCTAAAAATATTCAATGTTTTTTCGACAAAAATGTGTTTTCAGTATATTTGATTGTTGAACATTACCTAAGTCGCTTTGTTTATGTAATTTATTAGAACATTTGTTAAAGTGTTTGTTTAAAATGTTTTTATAGGTTGATAAAAATATAAAAATAGCGTTGCGAAACAGCCAATTATATTAACATTTAAAAGAGGATTTGGTTAATATAAAAAATACAACCCTCCAGCCGATTTTGTAAAATCCTAACTAACAAGATGTTATCCTAAACTGAAAAATGACCTAAGTCTAAATTCCGTCCTATTGGAAAGCACAAAATCACCGCTCCTAACTTCCAAGGTATTATACACAAACAAAACCTCATAATTGGACATGGCCTATTTGTTGATTATGTAAATAGGTTTGAAATTAAATTCACACACATTTTACTTTCCCTGTAATGCATGGTAATGTATAGGGGAAGTATTGGAATCGTGTCGAAAATCACAACTCGATTTTTCAATAGATCGCCACGTTTCGAGAACCCTAGAACACGAAAACAATACTTTTAGTCTGAGATATGTTTGTATATGTGTATGTGTGTGTGACTGTGCATGTATGTGTGTGTGTGACTGTGCATGTATGTGTGTGTGACTGTGCATGTATGTGTGTGTGACTGTGCATGTATGTGTATGTGTATGCAATATATGTATCCATTTTAACTCAAAAACTAATTGACAAAATTTCATAAAACTTTATAAGTAAGTCACTTGTGTGTTTCCCTTGTGTCGCTCAGACTTTGGTACGATTAAGAATTAAAGAACATGCGTTTCTCGTGGAATGGGCGGAAACAATCATATGCATCCACTCTAGCTAAAAAACTAATAGACTAAATTTCACAAAATTTGGTACAAGTACTTTGTGGGACGCCCTGTTGCTGATTAAATTTTTGTACGATTCGGGAAAAAAAGAATCTGCCTTATTTTGAGGAATGCCCACCAAAACCGTCAAAACCTACTATTAGAAACTATTTATACTCAAATGTGTCAATTAAATTATCGTTTTAGGATTTAATTTTAGACTATGAAGAGTGCAAGACTAACTTCATTACTATAGGACTAGCTGTTCTCGAGATATTTTGGTTTTTCCCGTTTTCATTACGTCGCCTTTCAAAATGCGTCCAGTTACCAAAGGAAAACGAAAATTGAATTAGAATTGAAAATTCAGTGTAATTTCAAATAATTATTCATGTTATTTTGTGCAATTTAACTAAATTTAATGACTTATTAAATAAATAAAGAGAAAATGAGTTTGAGTCTTTTGGGAAAGTTATTTGTTGCCCGCAACATATTTTTTTGTATTTGTATAGGAATTGGTGATGTAAATCATTATATCCACGATTGCCCACATACAAAAAGCATCCTATAACATCGATCCTATAATAGGACGTATGTGGCTCTGTTTTGATAGGGTTACAAAGAATAAAAAATCAATATTTAATATGACACAATAAAATCTAAAGAAATTGCTGATCCGATTACTTAAGGACGTGTCTGGGTAGTATTATTCTCATTATATATGCTTCATCAATGGAATTATGTCAATTTTGCAATCTACAAATGTTATGTTTTGGTTTCTTTCCTATTGATGTACTATTTGCATTGTTTATATTTTGGTCTTTCTAATTGGTTATTGTTCTACTGTAAAGATAGTCTTCAGTTTATATTCTTTAAATTGCTTTTATTTTTCTTTCTTTCCTTATTGACTATACAAGAATATGTTATTAAATTGTAAGACATAAAATTTAAACAAAATTCTCCCTGGGTTTCCAATTGCTACTCTAAACCTTGGAGTGAACCGGACGGCCTGGGCACTGTAAGTGTAGCAACTTTGAATAGTTTTGTTACCTCAAAATGATGAAAGTGGTAATGATTCAAATTACAGTTTTCTTATTCATTAATCATAACTGTCAATTTTGGAACAATAGCTATGAGGGCTACATTTCAGCAGCTCAGGAATTCATAAAATAGAAATAATCAGTATCATTAAAAGTTTTAACAAGTTCTCTCCCTTTGTATTGTTGTATTGTTACGCAATACAAAACTACTACAATCGTGAACTCTTGGAGTTCTCGAAAAAATAATGTAAATTCGGAGGGGGATTTTTATTTAAAGAAAATTTTTCGTTCAAGTTTTTAATCTTGAGAGTACTTTTCTATTCTAGAATAACGAAGTGAAAGATAATATTGGATATTTACAGATAATTGAACTTTACTTGCGAAGAAGAGTTTTATATGTTAAAACGTCATATTTTAAGGAGTAATATTTTAAATCCCAATAATTTCTGTTTTAAAGATTTAAAACACATTTTAAATATAAAATAATTGAATAAACGAATAAACGTCCAAAAACTGCTGCAATAATAATGCGATAAAATAAAAATTCAACGATAACAGATTTTAATATTGCAAACATTTTTAGGAAATGGAATACGATATTATATTCATTTAATTATTTTATTGATGATCTGAAGATATATGCCGCTGTTTTATAAGATATCAATTGAATTAAATACTCAATATATGATACAATAATATACTGCTGCCTGAATCATGTAAGCAGTTCAGGTTGATACATTCCTGATTTAGACGGAGAAATTCTGATTTTTATTTAACCTGAAAAATGTCTCTCTTTTTTCTGAAACTGGTGGAATCCTTTGCATTTATGTTTTATGCTGCCCTTACGAAGGTTTTAATTGATAAAATACATAAAATGTTAGAGATGTTGGCAACACGTTTCTGAGTCATGTGGGAAGTTTTCGGTTGACCGACCCTTTTTTAATTTAACTAGTGAAAACGCCCTCTCTTATATATTACCATGTATGTCTATGTACGGGAAAGTAAAAATCTGATGCTAGCAGCACCCGACTTGCCCTACATACAAAAATTGTTTTTTTTTTCATTGTTTTAGTTGACAATTCTTTAAATTGAGCTCAGTTGCACAGAATAACTTGTATAATAATTATTTTCTCTGCACTACATGGTGACGTAGGGAAAGTATTGGAAATATATCGAAAATTGCAACTCGAGTTTTCTAAGGATCTACGCGTTTTGGAACCTCTAGAAAACGAAAAACTATTTCAGCGTGACATCTGTGTGTGTGTCGCTCTGTGTGTCTGTGTGTATTTTCTGTATGTGTTTCACTCTGTGTGTCTGTATATTCAATGTATGTATACACTCTAACTGTAAAAATAAGTGATCAAATTTCATAAAATATGGTCGGTAAGTTACTTGCCAGTGACCCTGATGCTGATAAGATATTGGTACTATTCAGAAAAATTTATCTTTCCATCTTTCGCAAAATAGTTTACAATCATCGTCAAAATATGAAATATAAGACAAATTGTTCTGAAATGTAAGATCTAATTTATACGTAAATTTTAACGGCAAAAAAGTATAAGACCACCCTCGAGTAAGACGACGAAGATGTACCATTCTCGAGATAATAAGATTCTCAGCATGTTGAGGAGCTAATCTGACGATAATTTCCACTATAGTGATGAATTTATACAATTTCTCAAATTTTACTAGGTAAGTCACGTGTGGATTACCCTGATGATGATTAAATTTCGTACGTTTCGAAAATAATAGAACTAGCATTTTTTGCGAAATGGCCAGCAAAACCATCAAATTGCAAAATAATAAAATAAATGACTGCGCATGCTTTAAAAGTAATCATTACATACTTGTTTTATTAGCAATTTTATCCACAAAATGAATAAGATCAACTCCATTTCTCAAACACAACGCGTTTTCGAGATATTCATTTCTTTGGAATTTAATAGTGATGCCAAATGAAGAAGACGTTTTAAAAAGGCAAAGTGCACACAGTTACTTTATATACAGATATAAATGCAGATAATAAGTACAGATAATAAATACAGATATATATACAGATATAAATACATATGTCGTTCTCTTAACGATTACCGAAACAAAAATTTGTGCGCATGCTTGGCGAATCGCAGAGCGCATTTTCAGAATCTTTCAAAGAAATTTATTTAGGGCATAGTTAAGAAGATTATTTAGGGCGCACTATACCCGCATTCTATAATTGGCATGGTTGCGTATGGAAAAATGGTGCACATGAATGTATTGCTTTAAAGTAATCACTTTGAAAATAGAGTGGCGTTAACTGTTTGTCACTTATAAGAAAGTTATTTAATATTTTCCATCTGATACTAATGCTTCCACGTGAAAACCATTTGCCATATTATTTCAATTTGCTGCTTCCACATACGGAGCAGTTTTCTGAAGAACCGAAGAACGAAGTAACGAACACACAGTTATATGAATTTTTCATCATATACAAATTATTCTTAAAATATTTTGGTAGATGCGAATTGTATTTGTATTTTTATTTCATCTGTTATTCATCTTACCTTAATCAAATATATAGAGTTTACAAGATATTTTAGTAGATACAAACTGTAGATGTATTTTTATTTCATCTGTTATTTCATCGATTATTCATATTTTATTTCTTCAAATATATACAGTTTACAATATATTTCGTGAGAAAATAACAAAAAATGTGACAAAAACTCTCCCAGATAAAACAAAGTTTTCTCAAAAAATTCAGAATTTATATGTATTTTTATTTCATCTGTTATTTCATCTTACATTTACCAAATATATAGAGTTTACAAGAAATTTTAGTAAATCCAAACTGTTTATGTATTTTTATTTTATCGGTTACTTCATCTATTGTTCATATTTTATTTCACCTAATATATACATTTTACAAGATATTTTATGGGAAAATAAGAAAAAGTGAGGCAAAATCTCTCCCAGACCAAACAAAGTTTTCTAAAACAAAATTAAGATATTGAGTTCAAAATATTAAAATATCCTATTTCCGACAAAACAAGCAAATATTGTTTCCATTTATAGTATGGAGTTATAAGCCTTTAAAAAGCTTACATTTTTCGTGGCAATTATCTATGAATGGATCGTAATTATTTACGAATTGAAACCGTCTGTTAAATATCATACATTTTTCTTCAGTTTTCAACGATCAATTAAGATGAATTATGGTTATTTTGTATTGGAAGATAATCCTTCTCAATAATGACAGTAATAAAGATGATAACAACTACTTCTATAATAAAATAAAATTAACAATAAGATATACACATGTTTACATATATTTAATAAAAATTAATCGTCTAATATATCTTAAAATATGTTCTATTGAATCGGATATTTACACAAGTTTTAATTCCATTTTTACAACATATCTCTGTCAAAACACACACATCTGTTAAAATTTGATAAGCGATCTAGTATAATGCTATCACAATATCTCTTCAAACATTTCTGAAATCCATTATTGTTGAAATAATTCTATTGAGGGTCTTAAATAAGCGTCAGTAAATCCTTTTCTAACCGGAAGAATGTCCAACAGCTATACTTACCCACAAAGGTTCTATGAACTTCCGTTTAGATTCGTCCCGCGTTACACGCCTAATTTAACGTGGAATATGATCATCTTTTACAGATATATCATCAAATAGACGTAATTAATTTCAAAACATTCCAAGTATTACCAAGATTCGGACCTGTAAATAGAAGTGGTATTTATAGAACTTTGATTGTGTAGATGTTTGAAAATACCCTTTGAATTTCAAGCAATCCGTACTTCCTTAAGCTGATGTGTCCAGCATGTGACATTCACTACAGAATAATAAATTACATATTGTGCAAAAATAATAACGTAAAGTTTTGAGTTTTCTCGTAACCCAATCTCGAAGAAAATCAACATACAGATTTAAAAAAAATATCGTGAAATAAATGTTGTTATTGGTTAAAAATACGTCGTGATTGATTAAAAGAGATCGTGAACGATATCAATTTTTGAGGTCTTTAAAAAAAATTCACATTAATGATTAAAAATATCCCTGAGTGATTAAAAAAAATGTCATGACCAATTTTTAAGATCTTGGAACTGATAAAAATATCGTGACGGGTTTAAAAATATGTGTGAAAGATGAAAATTTCATGACCAATTAAAAATATCGTAATCAATTGAAAATATTGTAAACAATAAAAAAATGCCGTAACTAAGTAAAATCATATAGTGAGTAATTAAAAAATGGCGTGATCAATAAAAAATACACCCCATTTCAAGTAAATGTTTTGGTACTTTGAATATATCTTCAAAGTGTGATCGGATCGCATGTTTCTTGAAGAAGAATAAATTTCCAAATACATCGACAAAGGCTAAATAGTGGTGACCATACATTTCTGCCAAAACATAAGTACAGGGTATTCAGAAACTTCATAATAAAGATTATATTTAATATTTAATTTGTTTATGACTTTTTTCCCCTTTTTGGATGAGAAACGCACAATATATCGAAAATGGTGCATGTTAACGTTCTCTGATGTATATCTATTAATAAAATAATGACACAAAATAATTTTAGCTCCCCTAAAAAGCATCTGACCTTTATTGGTTAAAATAAGCTTTATTTAAAGTCTGAGAGGGTGTTAGACACATATTTTGTCAACTGAATTATAAACGAGCACATTGACATATGGCAACAACGTTTTAGTTAAATATTAACTCTTAGTGTTACTACTCTTCTAAAATTCTTGATGTTATAATAGGTTAAATAAATGATTTAAAAGCTAGAATCCGTGACAACATGTCCTTTAATAATAAATTTTACCTCGGGTGATATAAGGGATCATTGTATTTTAAAAACATAAAGAAAATAGATAAAAACTACAGATCACTCTGACAGACGGAGGAGAAAACGTAAATAATGGTTATTTATTAACTAAATTACTAGATGTTTCATCAAAAAATCAAGGTCTTAGATCGACGTGCTTTTTTATATGATATTTGCAGAAGAAATCCCAAAATGGTGGTCAAAATTAGAGCAATATTCAATAATTGAAGATATATTAAATTCCTGTTTATTGACATAGATTTTATGTACCTTAATACGAAATTCTAAATCACGTTTAGTTTGACAAATATACCATCGACTCAATTGCACATGCGCAAACTGAACGCGTCCAGGGATAAAATAGGGGACGACTGCAACCGAAAACATACAAACGAAATATGGAACTAAAACTCAAAGGTTAATCCCCGGTAATTTTGTATGTACTCTCGCGAAGTGTTTCTTTCAAGCATATCTCCGGGGGAAGGGGGCGAAACTTCTCCGTAGACGAGTATTCGCCCTTGCGAAGACTTTTATTCTAGTTTCTATTTGTGTGACAAAGCATATAGATATATTTCTATAGAGAAACTTGGAAACTTGCCCCCAATCTAAAATTTTATTCAACCCCTCCCCCTTCCAAAAAGTCCTTCAAGCAAGACTAGAACAGATGGGTCTACTTAAGCTGGGAAAATTATTTTCCTTATAAGATTTATTGAATTTAAAAAATTTTCCACAAATACGCAAATACCAATTTTTTTTAACTGCGTAGATAATGTCAGGAGTGATTTTAACGCTGATTCGAATTAATATTAAATGTCTAGAAATTGCGTTTCAAGCGTTTAGCATCCGTGAACCAATTAAACATTGAATGGTCAATAGCTGCTTTGGCAGCAGGAGGACACACTTCGTGCCACAAATTTGCGTCAACGAATGCGTTGTACTTCGCTGTGCTCGGTGCTCTAATTATCCTTTAGATCTATTCTATGCTCTTCCATTCAAAGATCCAACTTTTTGTAACATTCTCATACAAAAATAAAAAATATATGTATAAAGCGCAGAGACCATATCAATGATAAGACTTGCAATTTCGCCCCAGTAGCTCAACGGTAGAGCGTCGATTGTCCAGTTCGAAAGTTCAGGGTTCGATTCCGGAATGGGGCAGAAAGGTTCTTCATAATGGCGCTCGAACAATCAACCCTATTGGTTAGTGTTAAGATATCGGAGGTCTGAAGACCTCAGACCGTGCGACTCAAATAGTGGGTTTAGAGTAGCTAGCTGCACGGTCGGGAAAGGATACCTCCTGCAGTCAGGAGGCACCCAAGGTCTGACATCCCCACAACCGAACATTTATTTAGGTCTAAAAAGATAACAATTGATAAAAAATATTGTAGTTAAACATGCTGTTTTACATTATATTTGAACTTGACAAGTACGTCCATTTTTCAAAAGTGGGAAAAGGGTTATTGCTAATATAGATAAAAATACCATTGAAAAATGAAATTTAGAGTAAGGTATATGAACATAAGGAAAAATAGATTAAAATTAAAGAAAGTAATTAAATTTTAAAAGTGAAATTTAGAAATATATGAAAAAAGAAAATATATGGGAAAATGAAAGGAATGTAAGCACATGGAAAACAAACACAGAAATTTGGGATAAAATTTAGAAAATAAAATTTAGAAAATTAGTATTATATAGGAAAATTAGAAATTTAGAATTATATGGAAAAGGAAATAATCTTAAGCATATGAAAAACAACAGAAGTTTAAGAAATGTAGAATAAAATTAAAAAGGAAAATTTAGATAAAATACAAATAAAATGGGTCAAAAGAAAAATAAGGAACAGGGAAAATAAGAACAGTTAAGATAGCTTTTTTTAAAACAGAAAATATGGAGGGAGCACAATAAGTCCATAGAAGTTAATAAGAATAAAATAAAGGAATTCATTGATCAAAATTAATTGAGAACAGAATCTACTCATAAGCTTAGGTCACTTTAGTAGAAATTTCCATGTCAACAAGAATACAGTTTTTAATTTTATCTGCTGAAGAGGGATTTGAACGAACTTTAGAAAACCAAATTGGTTTATTAGAGGGAGAGAGTTTACAAAGTTGAAAACTTTTAGAAAAAGAACAATCGAAAATGTAATGGTCAACGTCACCGAATTTATTGCAAATACAGTTAGAGGTGGATTTAATTTTGAAAATGTATAGGTAATCAAGAAAGTGGCCTTGGCCAGTAAGAAAGTAAATTAGGTATTTCTTAAAAGTTTGTAAATCAGGATTCACGATAGGGAGGCAAGGCAGGATTCTAGCCAGATCACCATTCCTGGTAACAATATAATCATTAAGATAATTTTGCCAAAGATTACGGATATGAGATTTACAAAATTTTGAGAGGAGTGAGTAAGGAGAAGGAATAGGAAGAGGGGAACCAGAGATACTAGCAATTTTAGCATGGTAATCGATAATTTCATTTCAAGATATATTATTGTGAGCTTTTACCCAGGAAATATTGACAAGGTTTTTGGCAAGGAGAGCTCTGTATTTAATAGAATTAAGATAATTCTATTTAATTTTATTGAGTTAAGAGCTTGAATGGAAGAGAGGCTATCGGAAAAAATATTAACAGGAGTATTTTTAGAGGAAGTCCAATCAATAGCAAAGGAAATAGCGGTAAGTTCGGCTTGAAATACTATATTCCTGTTGTCAAGTTTATAGGAGAGAACTTTCTCTAGAACATAATGTTTAAAAATACAGACTGAAAAACCAGTGTTACTGTCAAAATTTGAACCATCAGTATATATATATTAAATGCCAGAGTCTTTATCCATTCTTTTAACTAAATTTGCGGACCAGATATCGCAGGTCAGAAGACCCCAGACCTTGCGACTCACATAGTGGTTTAAGAGTAGCTAGCTGCACGGCCGGGAAAGGATTCCTCCTGCACTCAAGAGGCACCCAAGGTCTACTATCCCGCAAAACGAACATTTATTTAGGTCTAAAAAGATAACAATGGATAAAAAATATTGTGGTTAAACAGACAATTTTACATTATATTTGAACTTGACAAGTACGTCCATTTTTCAAAAATGGGAAAAGGGTTATTGCGAATATAGATAAAAAGAACATTGAAAAATAAAATTTATAGAGTGAGGTATATTAACATAGATTAAAATTAAAGAAAATAATAAAATTTTAAAAGTAAAATTTAGAAAATATATAAAAAGAAAATACATATGAAATGGAAAAAAATTGGGCATATGAAAAACAAAAATAGAAACTTCGGAAAAATTTAGAAAGGAAAAATAAGAAAATATACAAATATAAAACGTCAAAAGAAAGAGAAAGATCTGAGAAAATAAGAACAGTTAAATATAGTTTTCTGTTTTAAAAAAAATGGAGGGAACACAATATGTTCATATATGTTAATAAGAATGAAATAAAGGGATTCATTGATCAAAATTGAGAGCAGAGTTTACTCATAAGCTTAGGTCACTTTATTAGAACTTTCCATGGCAACAAGAACACAATTTTTAATTTTATCTACTGAAGAGAGTTTTGAACGAACTTGCAATTTCGTCCCAGTAGCTCAACGATAGAGCGTCCAGGTCGAAGGTCCAGGGTTCGATTCTTGGTTGGATATATGAAAAGGAAAAAAGGATTAGGCACCTGAAAAACAAAAACAGAAATTTAGAATAAAATTTAGAAAAGAAAAATTAGAAAAAATACAAATAAAAAGGGTCAAAAATAATAAAAAGGATGTCGGAGGTCTGAACGTAACCCTGGTACGAGTAGTTCGGATTCAGTGAACACTGAAAGATTGAGAGCCGATTTCAAATTGAGAGAATAAATATCACGCAGGATACTAACCTGAGGGAAAAAATAGCAGGAGGTGGTCAGTCAGATTGTCAGTAGCTCGCCAATCTGACATTAGAGGATGGAGAATGTAGAGCCCACTTCTGTGATAATAGCTTGCAATTTCGTTCCAGTGGCTCAACGGTAGGGCGTCTGCTGGCCAGTTCGGAGATTCAGAGTTCGATTCCTGGTTGGGGTAGCAAGGCTCTTTTCAAATGATATATTAATTACATTCACTCGGAAATAGACATTATTTATAATGCATTATGTGCCATTCTTGAGATATTAGAAAGTTTTCTTTTCCGAAAGATGTGCGATATCCCTCAAAATAGTCAAGCGAACAAGTAAAATTTCGCATACTTATTTCCCTCGATAGTTTCAAATAGTCTAATCATTTTTAAAGAAATCTAATTTTATGAAATTTGAATTTTCTTATTGTTTCTAAGAATATCAACATTTTGTTAATCTATAGTGTGTGTACTAGATTAGACGCATTGGTTTTAGTTGTCGTAGCTTCAGGATGTTTTTTACCGACGAATTTATTACCGACAAATTTGCAAATCAACAGCATACTAATCTACAACTTCTTCTATTTTAACTAAATAATACAAAAACTTCACAATAAAAATAAATCTAAATAAAAAAACAAACTTCACGTAAATTAGCCCTTTTCAAATATTATTTTACAGGTTATCTATTTTTTGTTACACAATGAGTAAATGCTTGTAACAAAATAAGAAAAAACATCAAGCACTTAACAATGTTTTATTCGGTTAAATAAGCTTAGACGCTTAAGGTAACAAATCAAATATCTTAAAAAGTGTTTTCTTTCAGAAATAAAAAAAAAATTGAGTTTTATAAGAAATTTAGTGACGCATATTTTTTTGTCGTGGATTCTAGCATAAAATTTTAATTTGAAAACCTTTTTAGTGATTTTGAAACTTTTAGCAAAAAAATATTTTTAACAGTTAGAATTTGTTTTCTTTTAATTTTAATTTAAGCTTGTTATTCGAACACATTGCTACAGAAACTCTTAACATTTTCCAAAAAATAAATACCCCTAAGCGATGGTTTTTAATCTATTTAAAGTACATTGTAAGTTACTAAAATGTATTCGAGTTTTTAAGTTGTAAGAAATGAAAGACAAGAATAATTTCACAAGATATTTGCTTATTACTAAACTAAATTGAATGCAGAAACAAAACTAGTGAAATGCTGGATAATTATACAGCTATTACCTCTTTAATCGTGGGTGTATTTTCAGAATACTAGAATTAACACATAATGTACATATAAAAAGATTTCAGAAAAATATATTCAGTAGTTTTTTAAATAAATATTTAAATAATAATTACATCCATTATATAAAGACTTCACGTGACCATTATATGAAGAAATTACGTGAACCACTTCAAAATGAAATATGGCATCCATGTTGTGTCAAAAGTTTGATTTTTAAAGTTCTTTTTAATTTATATTTGGTGTTGTTTCCGTCCTAAATTCGCTTTATTTTTGCTTAATGTCTATGCATCAACGTTCTGAAACAACTCAATTACAGTATATTTGAGTTTAAATGATCATCAAACTTTGATCATTTCTACAACGAAGCTTAATTTTCGGTTATGGAGATTATAAACACATCAAGCTGTAAGATGAGCTGTATAAGAATTCCTGAATTTCTTTAACGCAAAATTATTTAGCGCTGGAGTCTGCAATATAGTTGATTTTACATAGAGAACAGACAATTTTATAGCAGAACTTTTCGGTGAAGTTTTAAGCACAGATTTAAATTACTTTTACCTCTGTGGTTTTAAGTTTTGAAATGAAATCAATTATTAAAGTATTGTGATGAATGAAGGGAATAGTATAATTGTTTACGAATGAAATTTTTACTGCTGTACAACAGAGAGCCAGGCAATTTATATTTCAATGGCGTCATTTGAATAAAGTTCATTTTTTCGATGAAGTTTTGAAATATAATAAATTATTGTAGTATTGGAATTATTTTAAAAATATTACCGCTGAATGTATCGCATTTTAGAGATTTTTAAACAAAATTGCATCGTAGTTGGGAAGTGTTTCATAATCAATGATTTAAGTAGGATTGATCTTTCTTGTTTTTTTTTCAAAAAAGTTCTAGTATATTAAAAAACTCACGAAAGGTCACAGAATTGGCGATACATCTATAAATCTGGCTCCTATACCACGCAAATTATCGCTGCCTTACTGTCACATAATAGGGATTGCCGCCGGTAGAGGCTGTTTTTCCTTTATGGAACATAAGCACTTTAGGTATTAATAACACAACTGTATATCTTATCAACTTATCTTCACTAGCTTGATCAGCTTGATCAGCATTATAATTCGTACCACGTTCAACTCTCCAACCTAGTCATGACTTCCTTATATACCCCCATAGAAATTTCTAGAAAAAGCTCGTATCTCCAAGAATATTCGTTATATCGAAAAAGTTTTAGTATATTCAAAAAATCACCAAAAGTCGCCGAATTGGCAATAAATCGATAATTCTGGCCCCCATGCCCCGCAATTATCGCTACTTTACTGTTACATAATAGAGATGGCTGCCTATAAAGGTTGTTTTTCCTTTATGGAACATAAGCACTTTAGGTATTAATAACAAAACTGTATAACTTATCAACTTATCTCCACTAGCTTGATCAGCATACGGCGTGTTAAAAATTCATTGAATGCCAATAGTGTAAATTTTATAAAAAATATATGTAAACATGTCAACAACATCAGAATATGACTTCAGCTACTTTTTGTTTTGACATAGATGTAATATCAATTTTAGAATGCACTGACTTTTGAAATTGATAAGTTGGTGGGGTGGTTGGGATTTAATGGTGCAATTTAAACTTTTGGGATTTATCGGTTGAGGGTATGCTGCGTCAAACACATGATGGATTGACAAATTCTTAAATACAGCGTAATTAAACATATAAAAGCAATAAAATAGATGAACGCATAATATTAAAGTGAGGATAATGAAAAAAATTGTTAAAGCTTTAGACAAAGAAGGTGATTGTTTTAAACATATTTGTAGCACTTTTCCTTCTGTAACCGATGCCAGAATTAAAGAGGAAATATTCGTTGAATTTCAGATTCGAAAGCTGTCGCCAAATAGTGAGTTCGAAGCAACAATGAAAAATGTGAAAATGATGCATGGATAGGCAAATACGTAGTTGAACGTTTTATGGAGACAAAAAATATATCAAATGCAAAATAGTAGAAAATAGTATATTAGAAAGGTTTTGCTACCTAGTTGCAATGTGAGTGTTAAGGTGATTTTATGCATACACATATAGAGTACTTTCCAGCAAATCTTCGGGCAGTTTCAGTGGATCAAGGTGAAATATTTCATTAGAAGATATTGAAGATATAGAAAATATTACCAAGGTGAGTTCAATTAAAACATTATGGTTGTCTGTTGTTGGTTGTTGGTTGTTGAAAAGAAATAAAACTAATGCAGAAAGTTCAAGCACTTCAGAATGTCCAATTGGACGGGAATTAATAGAGGTAAAATTTCTGTTAAATTAGGTAATTATACAGACATTTTCACCTAAAATGCGTACATGTACATGAACAGTTACTGTATATTCTGCATAAACAAAATTTTTGTAATGCATAATGCTTTATTTGGTGTACTATACTCATTTTGTTGTAGCCTATGTTACTGTAACGTTAGATGATTTACTTTCCTATGCAACGAATTTTTTTGTCTCAAAACGAATTCCAATTCGCAAAAAACACCTGGCAGGATACACGTATTAAACAGAACATTTTTGAAATCAGTTTCACAAAATTCTTCAAAAACACGTATTCTCTTTAAAACATCATACATTTTATTTCAAAATGCAAACCAGTGTATTTAAAACAATTACATTTCAAAAATTTAGAAAGAAAATAAAATTTTGTAATTTAAACTTTTATCCGAACGCGATGTGTAATGTGGCGTCAACTCATCTCCCAATGCTGACGGAGCTGGACACTTTTTGATTGGATACCGGGTTGACGGCACACCTTTACATCAATAAAACTTGTATAATATTGTGGATCTTGCACACGAATATTTCGCTGTAAAAACAATTGAATTGCTCTCTGTAAAAATTTTTATATTCATCCCCATTGTTTTACCTCATCTGTTTACTTTTTTACATTTTAATCATCAAATTACGCTTGAATTTCAAGAAAATTAAACATAAGTTGAAAGTGTATGCTACAATCTATGGAATGAATACTTGGATGTTAATGAAGTAAGGTAATTTATTTATCTAAGAAAGGTTTTGTGTAGCTCACATTCTGTTTTTTATTTATCTTTCAATATTCAAAAACAATTTAACTTATTCAGTATATTTTAGTAACTTATTCTGATGCATTAGAAGTTATTCAAAAGAATATCGCTGAAAGGCACTTATGCATAAAAAGGTTTAAAAATTTTCTACAAATGGGTTTAAAAAAGTGCACTTTGAAGAATAAATAAATGCTTAAAAAATATTTACATATATTGTTAGTAAGATTTCTGGAGAAATTGAAAATACAAGATTTGGGAGCGTGAAATAAGATTACAACGAAAAATTTTCGCTTGAGCTTATGAAAAAAAAATATTATCTATGTTGCTAAAGTTTGTTAAAAAACTCAATGCTCTTTCGACAAAAAGTTCTTTCAGTATATTTGATTGCTGAACATTATGTAGCTTTATTTATGTAAATTTGTGGAACATTTGTTAAAATGTTTGTTTAATATGTTCTTATACGTAGCTAAAAACATAAAAATAGTTATGTGAAACAGCCAATTATATTAACATTTTTAAAATGACTTGGTAATTATCAAAAATATAATCTTCCAGCCGATTTTGGAAAATCCCAACTAACAGGATCTTATTCTATACCTAAAAGTGACGTAAATCTACATTCCTATGTCCTAATGTCCTATTGGAAAGCAAAAAATCCCCACTCCTAACTTCCAAGGTATTATAACCAAACAAAACGTCATAACTGGACATGGCCCATTTGATTATTTAAATAGGTTTGAAATTAAATCCACATACTTTTTACTTTCTCTGTAATGTATGATAATGTATAAGGAAAGTACGAATCGTGTCGAAAATCGCTACTCGAGTTTTAGGTAGATCTACGTTTCGAGTCCTGTAGAACACGAAAACACTATTTTTAGCGCTGTTTGTGTATGCCTGTGTCTGTATGTACATTGTATGAATCCATTTTAAATCAAAAACTAATTGACCAAATTCCATAAACGTTATAGATAAGTCACTTGTGTGCTTCCCTGGTTCCGCTTAGATTTTGGTACAAGTATGGATGAAAAAACGAAAAAACCTGCGTTTTTTGTGGAAAGGCCGGAAACTATCATATGCATCCACACCAAC
The DNA here is from genome assembly GCA_951213105.1 of Amaurobius ferox. Taxonomy (NCBI): domain Eukaryota; kingdom Metazoa; phylum Arthropoda; class Arachnida; order Araneae; family Amaurobiidae; genus Amaurobius; species Amaurobius ferox. The sequence goes on from OX578149.1 coordinate 64,107,867, forward strand.
TAAAACACTAATAGACTAAATTTCACAAAATTTGGTAGATGTGTGGGATACCCTGTGGAATACCCTGATGCTGATTAGATTTTACAACGATTCGGGAAAAATAACCTATCTTATTTTGCGAAATGGCCCGCAAAAAACGTCAAAATCTATTATTACAGACTATGTATACACAAATGTATGAATTAAATTCTCGTTTTATGCGTAATTATGGGCGATAAAAATTATAAGACAAACTTCATTAGTATAGCACTAAACGTTCTCGAGATATTGTAGTTTTTCTCATTTTTGTTACGTTGCCTGTAAAAATGCGCCCAGTTACCAAATGAAAACCAAAATTGAATTAAAAGTACATATTCAGTATAATTTCAAATAAGTATGCGTCATATTTTCTACAATTTAACTAAATTTAATGAATTGTTAAACAAATAAAGAAAAAATGAATTTGAGGCTGTATGGAAAGTCATGTGCTGCCCACATTTTTTTTTTGTATTTGTACGGAAATTGGTGATGTAGATCATTATGTCCACGATACTCATATACCAAAAAGCGCCCATCTTATGAATCCTATAAAAGGACATATGAGTTTATCTTTTGATAGGGTTAGAAATAATAAAAAATCAATATTTAAAGTGGCACAATGTGTAATAAAACCTAAAGAGCTTGCTTATCTGATTACTTAAGGACGTATCTGGGTAGTTTAATTCTCATTATATATTCTTCTTGATCAATGGGGACATGGCCATTTAACATGTTATAAATGTTATGTTTTGGTTTCTTTCATATTCATGTAATTTTTGTATTGTTTGTATTTTGGTCTTTCTAATTGATTATTGTTCTTCTCTAAACGCAGTTTTTGGTTTATATTATTCAAATTGCTTTTAATGTTCTGTTTCTTTCCTTATTGACTGTATAAGAGCATATTATTCAATTGTAAGATATAAAATTAAAAAATATTCTCCCCGGGCGTCCAATTGCTATTCTAAACCTTCAGGTCAATCGGACGGCTCGGCCAGTGTAATTGCAGGAACTTTGTATAGTTTTGTTAGCTCGAAATGATAAAAGTGGTAATGGTTTAAATACTATTTCTCTTATTCATTAATCACAGCTCTCAATGTTGGAATAATCGCTATGAGGACTACATTTCAGCAGCTCAGAAATTCATAAAATAGAAATAATCAATATCCTTAAAAGTTTTAAGAAGTTCTTTCCTAAATTAAAATTTACATTCCTCCTTCAAAATCGTCTGCCCTCCGGATTTTCATACCATACTACCGCGTTCTGAAAGGTTGTATTGTTACGTAATACAAAACTTCTTCAATCGTGAACTCTCAGACTTCGCGAAACATTAATTTAAATTTGGAGGGGATTTTTATTTAAAGAATATGTTTCGTTCAAGTTTTTAATCTTGAGAGTACTTTTCTATTCTAGAATAACGAAATGAAAGATAATATTGGATATTTACAGATTATTGTACTTTACTTGCGAAGAAGGGTTTAATATGTTTAAACGTCATATTTTTAAGAGTAATATTTTAAATCCCAGTAATTTATCTTTTAAAAATTTGAAACAAATTTTAAATATAAAGTAATTGAATAAACGAATAAACCCTCATAAACAGCTGCAATAATAATGCGATAAAATAAAAATTCAACAATAGCAGATTTTAATATTGTAAAAAAATTTAGGAAATAAAACACGATATTATATTCATTTAATTATTTTATTGATTATCTGAAGCTATATGTCTTTGTTTCATAAGATACAAATGGAATAAAACAGTGAATATATAATACAATGATATACTGGTGTCCAAATTAATCTTTACATACTTAAAAACAAGCGGCGCATACGCTGAAAACGAAGTATTTTTCTCTGAAAAGTTTTGCAATTAAGAATTAGATTTCAGTTCATGTGGCCAGCAAATATCAATGGTTGGAGTTCCCGCTTTGACATGAGGTCGGTATTGTTATAAAAGCACCCTTGCTCATTTCTGCAAAATCTTTACGTTGCTTTCTTATACACGTAATAAATATATATAAGTCTTTACGTTGCTTCCTTATACACGTAATAAATGTATATAAGTCTTTACGTTGCTTTCTTATACACGTAATAAATATATATAAGTATATTCATAAGAAACGCTTGCATTTTTGTTTATCACGATAGGGGACAAATTTGGTAAATTTGGCGACAAATTCTGTGAAATATCGCTAAATTGTTGCATTCGCATGTGTTAGCAGTTTGGCGACAGTTACGTACATCTATCTGTAAGTAATGTTTAATTCCTTTATTAATATATATGGTAATTATTACCATATCATTTTCAATTCAGAAAATGAAGTGTTTCATTGATCGTGGTACAGATATACATGACCAGTGAAAGTCCAGTACAGCTCGTGGTACAATATTTCACCAGTTATTTCATCGCTGTAATAATGTTTTATAACATATATTTAACTTGATAATAAGCCCAGAACGCTCTCATAATACTATTTAAAGCCCTTTTCTAACCCAGAACATATCTGAACTTCATAATCGCATTTATGATTTCATTTCCAGCTTAAGAACAAGACTAAGTACCTATAAACTGACATCTCAATCTACTCATGCACATCTACTCATGCATCTCAATCGACTCAATCTACTCATGCACATGTCGGACATTCTTTACATTTTAGGCGTTCACCGTATTGACGCCCCATTCAACACGCAATATAACAAGGCTTCTTAGATTTATCAACGGTATAGTCTTGTTTTTTTCGGTAAATATTTCAATTATTCTCCAGATTTTAGAACCCGGACAAGGTATAAATGGGAATGTTAAATGAACTTCTGAAAATATGAAATTATGTCATAATTATTTAATGACATAATTGATTAATAATAAACATTGGCTTTGCGCGAACACTAGTTACGAACACTAGTTTAATAAACAGAGGTGTTAATTTGAATAATTTAATTCCCGAAACCAATCGTTTCTTTATCGGTATTTCCCTTGATGAAGTACGATCATTGAATTTCTGAAACGCATTATTTACTGCATATAACCCCTTCAATTGTTCTCCTTTTCTTTTCCAAAGGACATATTGAAAATTTATTTTTCAAATCAGAATGTGTTTTTTACTTTTCGTTGAATGATTTAATTTTATAGTCTTGTTTGTTCACAGTTATATTTAACAAAAATTTGAGAGATTATTTTGCATTCTTCCTATATTCCATTACTTGTTTTTTGTTTCTTCTTTCCCAGCAATGCATGGCAATGTCTAAGGAAAGGATTGGAATTGTGTCGAAAATCGCAACTCGAGTTTTCGGCGGATATGCACGTTTTGGACCTCTAGAACATAAAAAAACTATTTTCAGAGTGACGTCTGAGTGTCTGTCTGTTTGTGAAACGTATGTATCCACTCTAACTCAAAAACAAATTGTCGAAATTTCATAAAATTCCATGGTCAAGTCACTTGTAGTGTTTCCTGGTGCTGGTTATATTTTGGTGAGAATTGAGATAAAAGAATCTGCCTTTTTGTGACATGGCCAGCAAAAATGGCATGTATTCAATCTAGACTAAAAGACTAGTTGGCAGATTTTCATAAAATTTGATTGACAAGGCGCATTTAGGTTATCATAGTGCTAATTGTGGCATATGCAAATATATTATGTCACCGAAATGGCGTTAGCCTAGTATGCGGGACTGAACTCTTCTACGAAGGCAGCTATAAATACGCTGCCTTTGCATGTAAGGTGTTGAAGACCCAGACCACACGACCAACCCTAGGGTTTACGGTAGCTATATGTGTGGCCGTTGCATGTAAGGTGTGTGAATAAAGGTAGTTGAGTTCTGGAAGTGTTATGCCTTATTCCTCAGTACAAAAACACAACAGTTCTGACGAGGATGGGATCGGGCCAGTTCGTTACGTATTGTTCCACAGAAGAAGAATGTCCGTCGTATATTGAAAGGATAGAAGCATCGTTCCGAGTGACGGAAGTTAAAGAAGAAATTAAAGTTGCAGCGCTGCTCAGTTCGATGGGGGGCCCTACTTATAAAATGCTAAAGAACCTTTCCACACCGAGGAAAACTTCTGATATGAAGTATGAAGAAGTCGTGAAGTTGCTTGCCGACCATTAAAGTCTGGTTTCACTTGAAATGACGGAACGGTACAGATTCTACAAACGCAACCAATTAGAAGGTGGGTCAGTTTCAAATTATATATCTGAATTACAAAATATTTCCAGAAACTGTAATTTCGATACTAATTTAGCAGTGATGTTGAGAGACAGATTAGTAATGGGTCTTAAAGACGAGATCATACATAAAAAACTATTTATAATCCAAAATCTAATTTTTGAGTTAGCGAAATCCACTGCTTTACGATTAGAGCAGCCAACCGGGATGTGCATTAAATGCACAGAGCATTTTCTGTTAATAAGTTAAATAGTACTAGTTCTACATTACGTAAAGTACAAAAATCAAAGGAAGAAACAAGTTCGGTTGAGAGACTTGTGCGATATTGCTACCGATGCCTGGATACGAATCATTTAGCACACAAATATAAATATTCAGATTATGTTTGCAAAATCTGCTCTAAAAAAGGTAATTTAGCTCGAGCATGTCATTCCAAAAGAGAAGAAACTGCAAAAATTATATATTCGGAAATGAAAGAAATGAATAAAATAACGACTTCCCGATTTGCAAAAAAATTATTAGTAAATGTAAGGATTGAAAATAGGAAATGTTTGTTGGAATTAGACACAGGTGCAACCGTTTCCTGTATGAATATCCAGGAATTTAACAAACTATGTCCTTATAAAAGCATTCAGAAAACGGATGTACTTTTACTTAGTTTTGATCAATCCGTGATCGTACCCGTTGGACAATCTACAGTATCGATCCAGTATAAGAACCAACAAAATAAAGAATGCATTTACTTAGTTAGGGAAGACGTGACTGCCGACTTCGGAAGAGATTGGTTACAACATTTTCAAATAGATTGGCCTGAAATTAAATGTGTAAATAGTAATGGTACATATAAGGAAAATCTTATGCCCTATTTCAAAAACATTCGGCTCTATTTCCGTCAGGAATTGTATACTTACAAAACTTTACATGTCGATTAGAAGTTCAAGAAAATTCTTAGCCGAAATTTTTGAACCTAGGTTAGTTCCATACGCACTAAAAGAACGAATCGAACAAAAACTGGACAGGTTGGTTAAAGAAGATATTATTGAACCCGTAATTCAAAGTGACTGGGCTACACCTATAGTTCCAGTTGTAAAATCTAATGGGAAAATAGGAATTTGTGGGACTATAGTATTGCAATTAACTCCGTATTGAAAATCGACCAATATCCTTTGCCTACAATTGAAGATATTTTAGTCCAATTAGCGGTCATAAAACATTTCAGCGAAATTGATTTGCCAGAAGCATATCTTCAAATAAATGCAGATGAACTGCATCGCCACTTGCTAACCATAAACAGTCATAAAGCGTTATTTAGATATAAAAGAATGAATAATGGTATAGCTTTAGCCCCGGCAGTATGGTAGAGAAGTATGGAGCAAATTTTAGCTGGGATAGACGGAGTTCATGTATTTTTAGATGACATTAAAGTGACTGGAATAAACGAGCAAGAACATTTAAACCGTCTAGAGGAAGTACTCAAAAGATTATAAATATATGGCCTATAAGTAAATAGAGATAAAAGTGAAATCTTCCAAAATTCGATTCAATATTGTGGGCATATAATTGATCAGTTTGGAATTCATAAAACTAAAGAAAAAGTTGAGGCCATTTTGAAGGCTCCAGAACCCAAAAATGTTTCCGAATTGAAGAGTTTTTTCGGATTAATCACTTATTATGCTAAGATCTTTCAAACCTTTCGACAGTAGCTGTACCGCTAAATAATCTACTGCAAAAAAGGAAAAAAAACATTTGAACAAAATCGTGCAAGGAAGCATATACTGCAATAAAAAAAGAAATTGCATCAGGAAGGGTTTTAGCATATTATGATCCCATATTACAACAAACAAATGAGTCTCCTAGCATGTTGTTTTTAAAAAAGGTACATTAGAAAAGGGTTGGACATATTAAAACATAACTTAAGGAATCATGTTCAGAAAAAGAAAAGTGCATCGGTTAACAAAGAACATAATTATCGCGAATTTTAAGGAAACAGATTGGCAGCAAGAAAGTATTCCGGAGAGGGGGGAATGGATATTGGGAACAGTGATTAATAAATATGGTTATTTATCTTACAGTATTCAAGTAGGTAACGAGATCTGGAGGTGGCATGTTGACCAATTAGGTAAAGCGAGTACGTATTCTACCGAAGAGATGGAACCTATGGACTGATCCGGATCCTACAATGGAGTATATTTCAGAAAATCTCAAAACCCCTACAGCATCAATCATAACAGACTTGGATGAGACATATAAAAAACTCCAAGCCGCTACTTCGCCAGCCGTTCCAAAGCTCATTGAGACTCCTGATATGGAATTGGAAAACGTAATTCCCATCCCAGTAGCCTCAGTCCAAGCAAAAGAAGCCATTGCACCGATGATACCAGAAATGCCATTACGACGATCCAGGAGAATCCGGAAACCTCCTGATAGACTGCACTATTACAAATAACCCCTAAGGATTATAATTGAAGATGGAGGAGTGTGGCATATGCAATCTATTATGTCACCGAAATGGCGTCAACCTAGTATGCGGGACAAAACTTTTCTATGAAGGCAGTTATAAATAAGCTGCCCTTGTGAGTAAGGTGTGTGAATAAAGGTAGTTAAGTTCTAAGAGTGTCTTATGCCTCATTTCTCGGTGTAAATGCACAACACTTATTGAATTTAGGTACGATTCGGGAAAAAACTGCCCTTTTTGCGAAATAGTCCTCAAAAGTTCTGAAAATTTTAAATAAAACACTATGTATGCTCAAATGTTTCAATTCAATGCTTGTTTTCTACGCATTCTCTGACGCTGAAAAGAGTAAGACCAACCACATTACTCTAGGACTAGCCGCTCTCGATATATTTTAGTTTTTCCGCAATTTTGCTACCCCGTCTTCAATTTTTAATGAAAATTGAATCAAAATGACAATTTTAGCGTAATTACAAGTAATTATGACTGCCATTGTGTAAGATTAAACTCATTTTAATGAATTATTAGATAAATAAAGAGAAAATGGATTTGAGTCTGAAGAGAAAGTCACGTGTTGCTCACATTAGATTGCTTTTAACAGATAATATTAATAGAATTCGGTTAGCAACACATTTTTGAGTCATGTGAGATATTTGATATTTTGCTAATTTAGCCTCTTTCTTATTTATCTAGAAGAAGGTGTAATTTTAGTCTTCAAAACCAATTGATACATTTGTATTGCCATTTTATGCAGACAGATATTGCTTATTATATATATTGTTTATTATATTGCTGTAACTAGTATTGCTTCCTTTAACAATATTACTCATTCTCTTAGTTTTAATCTGAGAATAACTAATATTGTTAGGTAAGAGTTAGAAACAGCTTTTTCTGTGAATCATGTAAGCAGTTCCTGTTGATACATTCCTGATTTATACGGAGAGAATTCAATTTTTATTTAAACTGAAAAATGTCTCTCTTTTTTTAGAAACCGGTGGAATACTTTGCGTTTTTGTTTTATGCTGTCTTACGCAGATTTTTATTGATAAAATACATAATAAAGTTAGAGATGTTGGCAACACCTTACTGAGTCATTGGAGCAATTTTTGGTTGGTCGACACTTTTTGCTCTAGATAACCAAACCTCTAGAAAACAAAAAAAATATTTGTTCGTGACATCTTTGTTTGTGTCTATGTGTGTGTCTATGTGTGTGTGTCGCTCTGTGTGTGTGTGTCGCTCTGTGTGTCTGTGTGCATGTCTCTGTGTGTGTTTCACTCTGTGTGTCTGTGTGTCTGTCTATGCAATGTATACCTGCACTCTGACTGTAAAATTAATTGACCAAAATTCCTAAAATAGGGTTGGCAAATCACTTGTGAGTGACCCTGATGCTGATTAGATTTTGGTACGATAAATATAAATTACTATCAGAAAAATATAACTTACTATCTTTCACAAAATAGTGCACAATCGTCAAAATACGAAATATAAGACAAAATATGCTGAAATGTAATGTCTGATTTACACGTAATTTTTAACGTCAAACCGAATAAGAGCACCCTCGAATAAGACCTCAAAGAGGTGCCATTCTCGAGATATTAGATTCTTGGCATTTTGAGGAGCTGAGCTGACGATAACTTTAACTGTCGTGATGAACTTATGCAATTTCTCAAAATTTGGTAGATAAGTCACTTGTGGATTACCTTGGTGATGATTAACTTTTGTGAATTTCGAAAATAATAGAACTAGCATTTGAGAAGTGGCCAGCAAAACCATGAAATTTTGAAACAATGAAATAAAAGATAAAGCATGTTTTAAAAGTAATCATTACATGTTTGTTTTACTAGTAATTTGTATTGACCAAATGAATAAGATCAACTGCATTTCTCTAGCAAAAAGCGTTTTCGAGTTATTTATTTTTTTCTGGAAATTAGTTGAGGTGCCAAATGAAGAAGACGTTTTAACAATGCAAATTGGATACTTTTATTTTGGATACAAATGTCGTTCTGTTAACGATTTCCGAAACAAATGTTTGTGAGCATGTGTAGCGAATCGAAAACCGCATTTTTAGGATCTTTTAAAGAAACTTATTTAGGGCGCACTATGCCCGCATTCTATAATTGGCATGGTTACGTATGGAAAAATGTTGCACGGGAATGTATTGGTTCAAAGTAGGTGTTTTGGAAATAGAGTGGCGTTAACTAAGTTTCACTTTTAATAAGGTTATTTAATATTTTTCACCTAATACTAAAGTTTCCATGTGAAAACCATTTGCGATAATATTTTAATTTGCTGCTTCCATATATGGAGAGGTTTTCTAGAGATACCACATGTGAAGAACCTGCAACTCCGTTATATAAATTTTTCATCATATACAAAATATTCTTAAAATATTTTGGTAGATACGAATTATATATGTATTTTTATTTCAACTGTTATTTCATATGTTATTCATCTTACATTTCTCAAATATATAGAGTTTACAAGATATTTTAGTAGATACAAACTGTATACGTATTTTGATTTCATGTGTTATTTCAACTATTATTTATATGTTATTACATCAAATTTTTACATCAAATATATAAAGTTTACAAAATACTTCGTGGGAAATTTACAAAACATGTTCCAAAATTTCTCCCAGACAAAATTTTTAAATTTTCGAAAAATATTAAGATATTTAGTTCAAACTATAAAAATATTCTATTTCCGACAAAACAAGGAAATATTGTTTGCATTTATTTTTGAGTTATAAGCCTCCAAACGGTTTATATTTTTTGTAGTAATTATCTATGAATGGGTAGTAATTATCTATGAATTAAAACACCCTGTTAAGTATTATACATTTTTTTCAGTTTTGTTGTTATTTCGACATCGACTATATCTAAATTACAGGTTGAACTTTTCCAGTGCCCATTGTAAATATCTCCTGGTTCACCAGACAATTGAACTATCGATTTCTAGCAATTAATACGTCATTATGTTCAACGATCAAATAAGTTGATTTATCTCTATTCTGTATTAGAAGAGAATCTTTCTCAATAATGTTAATAATAAAGATAATAACAACTACTTCGAGAATAAAATAAGATTAGCAATAAGATATAAATATGTTTAGATATATTTAATAAAAATTAATCGTCAACGATATCTTAAAATAAGTTTTATTGAATCGGATGTTTATACAAGTTTTAATTCCATTTTTCCAATATAGATCTGTCAAAACACTCACATCTGTTAAAATTTGATAAGCGATCTAGTATAATGCTATTACAATAGCTCTTCAAACTTTTCTGAAATTCATTATTATTTTAATAAATCTATTTCGGGCCTTAAATAATCGTCAGTAAATCCTTTTCCAACCAGAAGAAAGTCCAAAAGCTATATTTACTCACACTGGGTTCGTTGAACTTCCGTTTAGATTCGACCCGCGTTGCACACCTCATTTAACGTGCTATATGATCATCTTCTACAGATATATATCATCAGATAGGCGTAATTAGTTCAAAACATTCCAGATAATACCATGCGACCTGCTTCAGACCTGCAAATAGAAGTGGTATTTATAGAACTTTGATTGTGGAGATGTTTGAAAATACTTTTTGAATTTCAAGCAATCCGTACGTCCTTAATCTGATGTGTCCAGCACGTGACATTCACTACAAAACAACAAATTTCGTATTGTGGAAAAACAATAAAGTAAAGTTTTGAGTTTTCTCGTAACCCAAATTTGACTTTTGTCGTTACCCAATCTTGAGGAAATACAACAGACCGAATTAAAAAATCTCGTGAAATAAAAGTTGTTATCGATTAAAAATATGTTGTGGTCGATTAAAAGATATTGTGGCCGATTTCAAATGTTGAGGTATTTTGAAAAATTCGCATTACTGGTTAAAAATATCCCTCACTGATTAAAAACAATGTCGTGACCAATTATGAAGATCTTGGAAATGATAAAAAGTATCGTGACCGATTCAATATGTGTGAACGATGAAAAATGTCGTAACCAATTAAAAATATCGTAATCAATTATATATAGTAATCAATTAAAAATGCCGTAACTAAGTAAAAAATCCTAGTAACTAATTAAAGAATGTAATGATCAATAAAAAATACACCACATTTCAAGTAAACGGTTTGGTGCTTTGAATATATCTTCAATGTGTGATTGGATCGCACGTTTCCTGACGAAGAGTGAATTTCCAAATATATCGACAAAGGCTAAACAGTGATAACCACATATTTCTGCCAAAACGAAAGTACAATGTATTCACAAACTTCATAATAAAGATCATGTTTGATATTTAATATGTTCATGATTTTTTCTCTTTTTGGATAGAAAATGCACAATATATCGAGAATGGTGCATGTTAACGTTCTATAATTGATGCATATCTATTAATAAAATAATGACACTCAATCGAATGTCAAAATGGCACATAAATAAGAATCAGATGATTCGTATAACAATTTTATCACCGCTAGAAAGCATCTAATTCTTATCGGTTGAAATAAGCTAACACATTTTTTCAAGTCTGAAAGTTTGTTAGACACATATTTTGTCAAATTATATTGCAAACGAGCACAGTGACATGTGACAACAACGTTTTAGTTGAATAAGAATACTTATTTTTTACTACTGTCCTAAAGTTCTTGATGTAATAAATAATAGGTTAAATACACGATTTAAACGCTAGAATAAATGATAACATGTCATTTAATAATAAATCTTAACTCGGGTGATAAAAGAGATCAATGTATTTTAAGAAAATATAGAAAATAGAAAAAAACTACAGGTCACTCTGACACACAGAGGACAAAAAAGAAATAATGGTTAGTTATTACCTAAATTACTAAACGCTTCGTCAAAAAATAAAGATCTTAACTCGACGTGTATTTTTATATGATATTTGCAGAAGAAATCTTAAAATGGTGGTCAAAATTAGAGCAAAGTTCAATTATTGATGTTTTAATTAATTCCTGTTTATTGACATGGATTTTATGTACCTTAATACGAAATTTTAAATCACGTTCAGTTTGACAAATATCAGAAGAAATCTTAAAATGGTGATCAAAATTAGAGCAATGTTCAATAATTGATGATTTAATTGATTCCTGTTTATTGACATGGATTTTATGTACCTTAATACGAAATTTTAAATCACGTTCAATTTGACAACCATCAACGCAATTGCGCATGCGTAAACTGAACGTGTATAGTGGCAAAATATGGGACGATTGCAACCGAAAGCATACAAGCGAAATATAGAACTAAAACTCAAAGTGTAATTCCCGGTATTTTTCCATGTACTCTAGCGTAGTATTTCTCTCAAGCATACCTCCAGGGGGGAGAGGAACGAAGCCTCTCTGGAGACGAGTATTCGCCCTCCCGAAGACTTAAACCTAGTTTCTTTTTGTGTGACAAAGCATATATGTATATTGATACAGCGCAAATAGAAAACTTACCCCCATCTAAAATTTTATTCGACCCCCCCCCCCCCCATCCAAAAAGTCCTAAAAGCAACACTAGAATATATCGCTCTACTTGAACTTGGTTTTCCTTTCGAGAATGGGCTGTAGTAAAAATAATTTTTCGTATAAAATTTATTGAATTAAAATTTTTTCCACAAATGCTCCAAAACCAATTTTTTTAACTGCGTAGTTAATGTCAAGTGTGATTTTAACGCTGATTCAAATTAATATTAAATGTCTAGAAATTGCATTTCCCATGGAGAGTTTAGCAATCGTGATCTAATTAAATACTGAATGGCCAATAGCTGCTTGGTTGCAGGAGTATAGATTTTGTGCCACAAATTTGCGTCTACAAATGTGTTGTACTCCGTTGTGCTCGGTGCTCTAATTATCCTTTAGATAAGTTCTGTGATTATGAAGTTTCATTGATGTTCTGCCATTCCAAGATCCAACATTTTGTAATATTCTTTTACAAAAATAAAATATATACGTATAAAGCGCAGATACCATGTAAAGGATAAGAGCTTTCAAATTCGTCCCAGCAACTCAACGGTACAGCGTCGGCTGGCCAGTTCGAAGGTACAGGGTTCGATTCCTTGTTGGGGCAGAAAGGTACTTTTTACAATGACGCCCGAACAAATCAACCCTATTGGTTAGTGCAAAGATATCGGAGGTCTAAAGACCCCTCACCGTGCGACTCACATAGCGGGTTTAAAGTAGCTGGCTGCACGGTCGGGAAAGGATAACTCCTGCAGTCGGGAGGAACCCAAGGTCTACCACCCCGCCAAACGAACATTTATTTAAATCTAAAAAGATAACAATTGATGAAATATGTTGTTGTTAAGCAGAGAGTTTTACATTACATTTGAACTTGACAAGTACGTCCATTTTTCAAAAACGGGAAATGTGTTATTGCTAATATAGGTAAAAGGACCAATGAAAAATAAAATTTAGAGTGAAGTATATAAACATAATAAAAAATAGATTAACATTAAAGAAAGTAATAAAATTTTAAAAGTGAAATTAAGAAAATATATAAAAAAAATATATGGAAAAGGAAAGAAACTTTGGCATTTAACAGATAAGTGAATAACAGATAATAACAGATACGTGAGAAATGTAGAATAAAATTTAGAAAAGGAAATTTAGATAAAATACAAATAAAAAGGGTCAAAAGAAAAATAAAGAACCTAGTAAATAATAACAGTTAAGATAGCTTTTTTTAAACAGAAAATATGGAAGGAACACAATAAGTCCATATAAGTTAATAAGAATGAAATAAAGGGATTCATTGATCAAAATTAATTGAGAGCAGAATCTACTTATAAGCTTAGGTCACTTTATTAGAAATTTCCATAGCAACAAGAATAGAGTTTTTATTTTATCTACTGAAGAGGGATGTGAAAGAACTTTGGAGAACCAAATTGGTTTATTAGAGGGGGGGGGGTTGCAGAGATGAAAATTTGTAGAAAAAGGACAATCGAAAATGCAATGATCAACGTCACCGAATTTTTGCAAATAAAGTTATAAGTGGATTTAATTTTTAAAAAGTATAGGTAATCAAGACAGGGGCCATGACTAGTAAGAAAGTAAATGAGGTATTTATTAAAAATTTGTAAATTAGGATTCACGATAGGGAGGCAAGTCATAATTCTAGCCGGATCACCAGTCCAGGTGGAAATATAATCATTAAAATAACTTTGCCAAACATTAAGAATATAAGATTTACATAATTTTGAGAGGAGTTGATATGGAAAGGGAATAGCAAGAGGGGCACCAGAGATTGTAGCAATTTTAGCATTTCTAGATATATTATTGTGAGCTTTTACCCAATAAATATTGACAAGGTTTTGGACAAGATAGCTTTGGATTTAATGGATTAAGATATTTATATTTATGTTTTATTGAATTAAGAGCTTGAATGGAAGAGAGGCTATCGGAAAAATATTAACAGGAGTATTATTAGAGGAAGTCCAGTCAATAGCAAAGGAAATAGTGGTAAGTTCGGCTTGAATAACTCTATTCCTGTTGTCAAGTTTATAGGAGAGAATCTTTTACAGAACATCATGTTTAATAATACAGACTCTAAAACCAGTGTTATTGTCAACATTTGAACCGTCAGTATATTTATTATAAATGGCAAAGTCTTTATGCATTCTGTTAAATAAATTTACGGACCAGATGTCGAGGCCTAAAGACACCAGACCGGGCGACTCACATAGTGGATTTAGAGTAGCTAGCAGCACGGCCGGGAAAGGATGCCTCCTGCACTCAGGAGGCACCCAAGGTTTATCATCCTGCCAAACGAACATTTATTTAGGTCTAAAATGAGAACAATGGATGAAAAATATTGTGGTTAAATATAAGGTTCTGCATAATATTTGAACTTGACACGTACGTCCATTTTTCAAAAATGGGAAAAGGGTTATTGAGAATATAGATAAAAAGATCATTGAAAAATAAAATTTAGAGTGAGGTATAATAACATAATGAAAAATAGATTAAAATTAAAGAAAATTATAAAATGTTAAAAGTAAAATTTAGAAAACATATAAAAAGAAAATACATATGAAAAGGAAAAAATTAGGCATATGAAAAACAAGAACAGAAATTTAGAAAATTATTTAGAAAGGAAAAATAAGAAAATATACAAATAAAAAGGGTCAGAAGAAAAAGAAAGATCCGAGAAAATAAGAACAGTTAAACATAGATTTTTGTTTAAAGAAAAAATGGAGGGAACGCAATATGTTCATATATGTTATTAAGAATGAAATAAAGGGATTCATTGATCAAATATGAGAGCAAAGTCTACTCATAAACTTAGGTCACTTTATTAGAACTTTCCATGGCAACAAGAATACAGTTTTTAATTTTATCTACTGAAGAGGGTTTTGAACGAACTTGCAATTTCGTTCCAGTAGCTCAACGATAGAGCGTCCAGGTCGAAGGTCCAGGGTTCGATTCCTGGTTGGAGCAGAAATATTCTTTAAAATACAGCCGAATAAATCAACCGTGTAGGTTATTGCAAAGTTGTCGGAGGTCTGAACGTGACCCCAGTACGAGTAGTAAGGAGTCAGTGGACACTGGGAAATTTAAAGCCGATTTCAAATTGACAGGATATTTACCATACAGGATACCAACTTGAGAAAAAAATAGCAGGAGGTGGTCAGTCAGATTGTCAGTTGCCCGCCAATCTGACATCAGAGGATGGCGAATGTAGAGTCCACTTCGAGGATAATAGCTTGCAATTTCGTCCCAGTAGCTCAACGGTAGGGCGTCTGCTGGCCAGTTTGGAGATCCAGAGTTCGATTCCTGGTAGCAAGGCTCTTTTCAATTAATTGAAAATGATACAAAAATATCCAGTTTAAATTAAAATTTTTATTTTATGTAAAATAGCATTGTCTTCAGTAATATAATGTGCGCTGTTCTCGAGAAATTATAATTTTAAAATCTAAATTGAGGAAAATCATAAAAAAAAATAATAAATATGAGCACTATTATCGAATGAGTGATTGCTTTATACGACCATTCACTCGGAAATAGACATTATTTATAATGCATTATGTGCCGTTCTTGAGATATTAGAAAGTTTTCTTTTCCGAAAGATGTGCAATATCCCTCAAACTAGTCAAGCGAGTAAGGAAAATTTCGTATACATATTTCCATCGATAGTTTCAAGTAGCCTAATCATTTTGAAAGAAACCTAATTTTATAAAATTTGAATTTTCTTATTGTTTCCACTAATATTAACACTTTGTTAATCCATATAGTATGTATTAGACTAGACGCATTGGTTTTAACTGTTATAGCTTCAGAATGTTTTTTACCGACGAATTCATTATCTACAAATTTGCATTTTAAATCAACAGCATTCTAATTTACAACTTCTTCTACTTTAACTAAATAATACAAAAACTTCACAATAAAAATAAATCTAAATAAAATAAAAAACTTCACGTGAATTAGCCCTTCTCAAATATTATTTTACTGGTTATTTATTTTTTATTATACAATCAGTAAATGCTTGGAACAAAATAAGAAAAAACATCAAGCACTTAACAATGTTTTATTCAGTTAATTAAGCATAGACGCTTATGGTAACAAATCAAATACCTTAAAAAGTATTTCCTTTCAGAAATAAAAAAAAATGAGTTTTATAAGAAATTTAGTGACACATATTTTTTGTCGTATGTTCTAGCGTAAAATTTTACTCTGAAAACCTTTTCAATGATTTTGAAACGTTTAAGAAAAAATCATCTTAACTGTTAGAATTTATTTTCTTTTAATTTTAATTTAAGCTTGTCTTTTGAACACATCGCTTCAAAAACTCTTAACATTTTCCAGAAAATAAATACCCCTAAGCGATGGTTTTTAATCTATTTAAAGTACATTGTACGTTACGAAAAGTATTCGAGGTTTTAAGTTGTACAAAATGAAAGACAAAAATAATTTTTACAAGATATTTGCTTATTACTAAACAAAATTGAATGCAGAATCAAAATTAGCGAAATGGTGGTTAATTATAGCTATTACCTTTTTAATCGTGGGTCTGTTTCCAGAATACACATCACATAAAATCACATATTATCACATAAAATATATAAAAAAAATTTCAGAAAAATATATTCAGTAGTTTTTTAAATAAAAATTTAAATAATAATTACACCCATATGTAAAGAGATCACGTGAACATTATATAAAGAGATCACGCGTTTAAATAAAATTGCATTGTATGAATTTTTATATGAAGAAATCACGTGATCCACTTCAAAATGAAATATGGCATCCATCTTGTGTTAAAATCTTAATTTTTAAAGTTCTTTTTAATTTATATTTCGTGTTATATCCGTCTTAAAACCGTTTTAATATTGCTTAATTTCTATGCATCAATGTTCTGAAACAAAGCAATTACAATATATTTGTGATTAAATGATCATTAAACTTTGATAATTTCTACAACGAAGCCTAACTTTCACTTATGGAGATTGTACACATCAAGCTGTAAGATGAGTTGTATAAGAATTCCTGAATTTCTTTAACGCAAAAATTTAGCGCTGGAGTCTGCAATATAGTTGATATAGACAGTCATTGATTTTACGTAGAGAACAGACGATTTTATAGGAGACTTTTTCGGTGAAGTTTTAAGCACAGAGTTAAATTACTTTTACCTTCATGGTTTTAAGTTTTTAAGTAAAATAAATTATTATAGTATTGTGATGAATGAAAGAAATAGAATAAATGTTTATGAATGAAATTTTTACTGCTTTACAATAGATGCCAGGCAATTTATATTTCAATGACGTCTTTTGAATAAAGTTCATTTTTTTCGATGAAGTTTTCAAATAGAATAAATTATTGTAGTATTGTGATAATTTTAAAAATATTACCGCTAAATGTATCGCATTTTAGAGATGTTTAAAGAAAATTGCATTGTAGCTGGAAAGTGTTTCATAATCAATGATTTATGCATGATTGATCTTTCTTGTTTTTTCGAAAATGTTCTAGTATATTAAAAAAACTCATCAAAAGTGCTGAATTGGCGATAAATTTATAAATCTGGTTCCTATGCCACGCAAATTATCGCTGCCTTACTGTCACATAATAGGGATCGCGGTCGGTAGAGGCTGTTTTTCCTTTATGCAACCAACAGAAGCACTTTAGGTATTAATAACACAACTGTACATCTTATCAACTTATCTTCATTAGCTAGATCAGCATACGGCGTGTTAAATAATCATGGAAAGTCAATAGTGTAAATTTTATAGAAAATAAATGGGAACTAATCAACAACGTCAGAATATGACATCAGCTACTTTTTGTTTTGACATAAATTTAATCTAAATTTTAGAATACACTGACTTTTGGAATTGATTAGTTGGTGGGTTGGTTGGTATTTAATGGTGCAATTTAAACGATTGGGATTTATCGGTTGCAGGTATGCTGCGTCAAACACATGATGGATTGACAAATTACTAAATACAGCGTAATTAAACATATATAAGCAATATAATATATATACTTCTTATTAAATTGGGGATAATGAAAAAAATTGTTAAAGTTTTAGACAAAGAAGGTGATTGTTTTAAACATATTTGTAGCACGTTTCCTTCTGTAACCGATGCCAGAATTAAAGAGGAAATATTAGTTGAACTTCAGATTCGAAAGCTGACGCCAAATAGTGTGTGCAAAGCAACAATGAAAAAATGTGAAAATTATGCATGGATAGGCATAAAATACGCAGCTAAACATTTTTATGGAAACAATAAATATCTCAATTACAAAATAGTAGAAAATAGTATATTGAAAAGTTTTGCTTCCTGGTTGCAATGTGAGTGGTAAGTTGATTTTATGCATACGCATATAGAGTACTTTCCATAAAATTTTTGGGCAGTTTCTGTGGATCAAGGTGAAATATTTCATTGGAAGATATTAAAGATATAGAATATAGTACCAAGGTAAGTGGAATTAAAACATTATGGTGGTCTGTTGTTGGTTGTCAAATAGAAATATAACTAATACAGGAAGTTCAAGCACTTCAGAAAGACCAATTAAAGGAAAATTAATAGAGATAAAATTTCTGTTAAATTAGGTAATTACGCATACATTTTTACCTACAATGCATACATGTACATGAACAATTACTGTATTTTTGCATAAACAAAATTTTTATAATGCATAAAGTTTTATTTGGTACACTATACTTTTTTCGTTGTAGCCTATGTTACTGTAACATTAGATGATTTACTTTCCTATGCAACGAAATGTTTTATTGTCTCAAAATGAATTCCAATTTGCAAAAAACCTGACGCGATTTAAAAGAACACATTTTTAAACACAAATTTAAAAGAACATTTTTAAAACAAGTTTCAAAAAATCATTCAAAATCACTTATTATTTTTAAAACACTGTACATTTTATTCCGAAATGCAGGCCAGTGTATTTTCAACAATTATATTTCAAAAATTTGGCAAGAAAATAAAACTATCATTTTGTAATTTAAACTTTTATGTGAAACCGTTATGTAATGTGGCGTCAAATCATCTGCCAATGCTGACGAAGCTGGACACTTTTTGATTGGATACCGGGTTGACAGCACACCTTTACATCAATAAAACTTGTATAATATTGTGGATCTTGCACACGATTATTTCGCTGTAAAAGCAATTTAATTACACGCTGTAAATATTTATATATTTACCCCCATTGTTTTACCTCATCTGTTTTCTTTTTTACATTTTAATCAACAAATTATGCTTGGATTTCAAGACAATTAAACATAAGTTGCAAGTGTATGCTACAATCTATGGAATGAGTACTTGGATGTTAATGAAGTAAGGCAATTTATTTAACTACGAAAGGTCTTGTGAAGCTCACATTCTGTTTTTTATTTACCCTTAAATAATCAAAAACAATTTAACTTATTTAGTATCTTTTAGTCACTTATTATGATGCATTTGAAGTTATTCAAAAGAATATCGCTGAAAGGCATTTATGCATCAAAAGGTTTAAAAGTTTTCTAGTAATGGGTTTATAAAAGTGCACTTTGAAGAATAAATAAATGCTTCAAAAATATTTACATATATTATTAGTAAGATTTCTGGAGAAATTGAAAATACAAGATTTGGGAGCGTGAAATAAGATTACAACTAAAATTTTTCGCTTGAGCTTATGACAAAAAAAATATTATCTATGTTGCCCAAAGTTTCTTAAAAACACAAATCATCTCCCAATTCCGTTGAAGCTGAGCACCTTTTGATTGGATACCGGATTGACGGCACGCCTTTACATTAATAAACCTTGTATAATATTGTGGATCTCGCACACGATTATTTCGCTGTAAACGTAATTTAATTGCACTCTGTTGTTGTTGTTGAGACTCAGACCGTCCGGCCTACCAGAAAGGTGTAAGGTAACTGTTTGGACGGTCGGGAAGTGCCACCCAATTTAGACCGGAACCCAATGGGGGAGGCATCCACAGGGACCGTACCCTCCTTCCCCCACCACCAACTTCTCGGAAGGACTTACGGACTCACATGTTTAACGTGATCGTACTCCGCATGAACACGGCGGCAGTTGTGGCAGCATGCAAACCCAGCGCGCAAACCACCGGGTTACCGCGCCCGAAATGTGCCAACGACACGCGGTGTTCCCTGGCGATCACCCACCCAAGTACTAACCCGGTCCGATGCTGCCTGACTTCGGTGATCTAACGAGAACCCGTGTTTTCAGCATGGTACGGCCGTTGGCCCCCCAATTGTACTCTGTAAAGTTTTTTGTATTCATCCCCATTGTTTTCCCTCATCAGTTTTCTTTTTTACATTTTAATCAATAAATTATGCTTGAATTTCAAGAACATTAAACATAAGTTGAAAGTGTGTGCTTCAATCTAAGGAATGACTACTTGAATGTCAATGAATAAGTTAATTTCTTCATCTAAGAAAGGTCGTCTGCTGCTCACATTCTGTTTTTTACTTACCTTTCAATATTTAGAAACAATTTAAGTCATTCAATATCTTTCAGTAACTTATTATACTGCATATTAAGTTATTCAAAAGAATATCGCTAAAAGGCATTTATGCATAAAACGGTTTAAAATTTTCTACTAATGGGTTTAAAAAAGTGCACTTTAAAGAATAAATAAATACTTCAAAAATATTTACATAGATTGTCATAAATATTTCTGGAGAAATTGAAAAAACAAGATTTGGGAGTGTAAAATAAGATTTCAACTAAAATTTTACGCTTGAGCTTATGAAGAGAAATAAAATCTATGTTGCTAAAATTTCTTAAAAAGATGTTTTTTCGACAAAAACTTTTTCGGTATATTTGATTGTTGGACATTGTGCAGCTATGTTTATGTAATTTAGTGCAACATTTGTTAAAGTGTTTGTTTAAAATGTTTTTATAGATTGCTAAAATATGAAAATAGTGACATAAAACAGCCAATTATAGTAACATTTAAAAGAGAGCTTAGTTAATATCAAAAATACAATCCTCCAGCCGATTTCGTAAAATCCTAACTAGCAGAATCTTATTCTAAACCCAAAAGTGACGTATAAGTCTAAATTCCGTCCTATTGGAAAGCAAAAAATCACCACTCCTAACTTCCAAGATATTATACCCAAACAAAACCTCATAACTGGACATGGCCCATTTGTTGATTATTTAAATTGGTTTGAAATTAAATCCACACCCTTTTTACTTTCCATGCAATGTATGGTAATATATAGGGGAAGTACTGGTATCGTGTCAAAAATCTCGATGTTTCAAAAACTCGATTTTTCAATAGATCTACACTTTTTGAGTGCTCTAGAACACGAAAACACTATTTTTAGAGCGACGTCTGTTTGTGTATGTGTGTGTGTGTGTCTAATTGTGCATGTGTGTGTCTGTATGTGCAATGTATATACCCACTTTAACTCAAAAACTAAGTGACCAAATTCCATAAAACTTAATAAGTAAGTCACTTGTGTGTTTCCCTGGTGCCGCTTATACTTTGGTACAATTATGGACGGAAGAACCTGCGTTATTTGTGGAATGACCGGAAACAATCATATGCATCCACTCTAGCTAAAAAACTAATAGACAAAATTTCATAAAATTTGATAGATGTGTGGAATACCCTGCGGGATACCCTGGTGCTGATTAGATTTTGGTTCGATTCGGGAAAAAAGTATCTGCCTTATTTTATGAAATGACCTCGAATACCGTCAAAATCTACAATTAGATACTATGTATACTGTTATGAAATGCATACCCCTTGTTAATTAATTATTTCTAAATTTCATTTTCGGAAACGTCTTTTTCAAAAATTCATTTTATTCTTTCGTATTCCTCAAATTTTAATTTCATTTGGATTCTGAATTTTGGCTTAAAAATAATTTTTTTTTCCAACTGATAAATAGCCAAATCTGTCACCTCGCCTTCTTAAAGTCCATCGGTCTACGTTAGCAACCATTCGCGTTTTGATACATGATGACGTTTCGTTATTTTAAAGCGATGCATATTTTTATATGAAAATATATTGAAATTATTTTCTGTGTCGTCACGAGCGCGCATTAACATTAAAAACGTTAAGTTAAAATAAAGTAGTTAATTTTTCAGTTGGCGATCAACTCGTGAAGGAGTCGGACGTATGTTTGCCCTTGCTGCAAAATGGCTAAATTCTTATTCTAAATTTGATTAAGTTAATTTATTAAAAATTATGAAATATTACGGTAAAATATCGCGTTATTGTTAAATTAAAAAGAACTAGTTATTTTCAACGTAGGTGAGATGTTAATAATCATTTTTGTCAAAAGAATATTCCATCTCCTTGAATGTTCCGTAGCATTATTAAGCTTTATTCTAGCTTGTTAATATATTTAAAAAAATGAATTATATATTGGAGAAATGTAGTTTCTGAATGATGATAACATGCTAATAAAGTGAAGTATATCTTATGAAGATTATTTTATTTCACCAAGATGACTTATCCTCTTATTCGAACAACGCCATTTCGCCATTTATCTGACGTCTTGCTGTATAATTCTAATCGGTTAAAATCTCCAGGAATTCACGGATGAATCTCAGTCATTACGGAAGACTCATATCCAATGCATCCATGATTTGATTTGTCCTCAATCGCCCGCCTGCAGAAACGCAGCTTCCAATAGTTTAGAACACACGAATACGATCACTGCCGGTTGTGCGCTAGCAGGAACACACAACAATACTCAAATGTATCAATTAAATTTTCGTGTCATGCGTTAACTTTAGACAATGAAGAGTATAAGACCAACTTCATTACTATAGGACTAGCAGTTCTCGAGATATTTTAATTTTTCTTGTTTTCGTTACGTCGCCTTTGAAAATACGTCCAGTTACCAAATGAAAACGAAAATTGAATTAAAAGTGAACATTTGGTGTAATGTCAAATAATTATGCGTATTATTTTGTGCAATTTAACTAAATTTAATGACTTATTAAACAAATAAAGAAAAAATGAATTTGAGTATGTTAGGAAAATTATGTGTTGACCACATCCTTTTTTTTTGTTATTGTATGTGAGTTGGTGATGTAGATAACGATTGCCCACATACAAAAAGTGTCTTATAATATGAATTATGTAATAGGACGTATGCATCTCTTTTTTGATAGGGTTACAAAGAATAAAAAATCAATATATAAAATGACACAATACAAGCTAAAGGAATTGCTGATCTGATTACTTAAGGACGTGCCTGGGTCGTATTTTTCTCGCTATATATTCTTCTTGATCAATGGAATTTTCCAATTTTACATATTATAAATTTTATGTTTTGGTTTTTTTCCTATTCATGTATTATTTGTTTTGTTTATATTTTGATCTTTCTAATTGGTTATTGTTCTACTGTAAACATAGTATTTTGTTTATATTATTGAAATTGCTTTTATTTTTCTGTTTCTTTGCTTATTGACTATACAAGAATATATTATTCAATTGTTAGATTAAAAATTTAAAAAAAATTCTCCCCGGGCGTCCAATTGCCATTCTAAGCTTTCGGGTGAATCGAACGGCCTGGGCAGTATAATTGTTGCAACTTTGTATAGTTTTGTTACCTCGAAGTGATAAAAGTGGTAATGATTCAAATAATATTTTTCTTATTCATTAATCATAACTGTCAATGTTGGAACAATAGCTATGAGGACTACATTTCAGCAGCTCAGGAATTCATAAAATAGAAATAATCAATATCCTTAAAAGTTTTAACAAGTTCTTTCCTGAAATTAAAATTTACATTCCTCCTTCAAAATCGTCTGCCCTCCGGATTTCCATACAATACTAACGCTAACGCGTTCTGAAAAGTTGTATTGTTACGCAATACAAAACTTCTTCAATCGTGAACTCTTAGAGTTCTCGAAATATTAATTTAAATTCGGAGAGAATTTTTATTTAAAGAATATTTTCCGTTCAAATTTTTAATCTTGAGATTACTTTTCTATTGCAAAAGAACGAATTGAAAGATAATATTGGATATTTAAAGATGATTGAGTTTTACTTGCGAAGAAGGCACAGATATGTTAAAACGTCATATTTTAAGGAGTAATATTTTAAATACCAGTAATTTTTGTTTTAAAAATTTAAAACAGATTTTAAACATGAAATAATTTAATAAACGAATAAATGATCAGAAACTGCTGCAATAATAATACAATGAAATCAATATCGTAAATATAGGAAACAGCACATATATAAACTGGTATACGGGTTTCAAAGGGTAAATAAAATAAAACACGTAAAACAGCATACAGCACAAATATAAACTGGTATACCGGTTTCAATGGATAAATAAAATAAAAATCTTAAATACAGCATACAGCACAAATATAAGCTGGTATACCGGTTTCAAAGGATAAATAAAATAAAAAAGTAAATACAGTATATAGCAGATATTTAAAGTGAAGTACCGGTATCAAAAGATAAATAAAATATAAGACATAAATACAGCACAAATTGAAACTGCTATACCGCGGTTTCAATGGATAAATAAAATAAAAACCGTAAATACAGTATACAGCACAAATATAAACTGGTATACCAGTCTCAGAGGCCAAAAAATGTGTTTTATTCAGAACTGACCTGAAATGCGACCTTACTTACTTAATTCTGATCGACAATGTTGGAAAAAATCTTTCTTTTTATAGTTCTGAAGATAAACGATGTTAAGTGCCTTTGAAATCAGTAGACCAATTTATATTTATGTTATATGTTAAATGTATAAGCCGTTTTTAACACTTTACAACAAAGTTGAAAAGTGTTTATGACTTTGTTCATTCTGTCTGTCTGTCTGTCTGTCTGTCTGTCCGTTAGCACGATAACTGCCGTAAAAATGACTTAATCAAAATGAAATTTTAGTATGTTGTTCAGACGGTCTGTAGAATCTATGGGAATATAAATGAATAATATCACCCAATTAGTTTTGGATTGAACCCGGGTCGAAAAAATGAAATACATTGAGCCCTATGGGACCTAATTTTTCAAACATTTTTTAAGCGGATTTAAAATTCACAAATTCCTTCGAAAATTTCAGGTAATATTCAAATTGTTCTATAAAATATATAAAAAAAAATTCAGCGAAATATATTCAGTAGTGTTTTAAATAAAAATTAAAATAATAAGTACACCTCTTATATGAAACGATCACGTGTGAATGATATAAAACGATCACATGACCCACTTCAAAATGACATATGGCATCCATCTTGTTTCAAAATCGTGATTTTTTTAAGTTCTTTTTAATTCATATTGAGTGCTGTATCCGTCCTAAAACTACTTTATTTTTGCCTAAATTCTGTGCATCTACATACTGAAACAACGCAATGACAATATATTTGAGTTTAAATGCTCATCTAAATTTGATTATTTCTACAACTAAGCCTATTTTTCACCTATGTAAAATGTAAACAGCAAAATATATAGTATGAGTTGTATTAGAATTCCTGTATTTTTTTAACACAAAATAATTTAGTCCATGGAGTCTGCATGGCTGATATGAATGAAATATTAATTGATTTCATAAAGAGAAGGACGATTTTTTTCGATGAAGTTTCAAGCATAGAGTTTAATTTTTTGTGGCTCCATGGTCTTAAACAAAATGTTTAAATAAAATAAATTATTATAGTATTGTGATGAATGAAATGAATGTGAGAAAGTTATGAATGAAATCCTGTTTTTATAGAGAGATCCAGGCGTGTTATTTTTTCTATGACGTCATTTGAATTAATTTCAGTTGTTTTCGATGAAGTTTTCAAACATAATAAATTATCGTAGTATTATGATAATTCTAAAACTATTACCGAGGAATGTATAACATTTTAGAGATGTTTAAACCAGGCAATTTATATTTCAATGCCGTCATTTGAATGAAGTTCAATTTTTTCGATGAAGGTTTAAGTTTTCAAATATAATAAATTAATGCAGTATTGTGATAAGTTTCAAAATATTACCGAGGAATGTATTGCATTTTAGACTTGCTTAAATAAAATTGCATTGAAGTTGGAAAGTGTTTCATAATCAATGCTTTAAGCATGATTGATCTTTCTTGTTATTTTATAGTGTTACTTGCATAAAGTTATGGTTCAAAGTTGAATTGATAATTCAAAATCCGATATAGGCAACAAGTGACTCTATTTTGCAGATCAGGATCCTTTTTAACTTTCAAATTTAGAAAATATTCTGTTTTTACTTTCTTATAACAAAGTTTCGAAAACAAGCACTTTACATGTTCCAAACTTAACAATAGTTATTGTTAATAAACAGCTTCTATACATTATGTAATAATCACTAAATGAGAGGGAAAACAGTTATAACAGTTTTAAGCAAAAAATGTATAGCATATTATGCTCTTATTAGTAATCCTAGGAAACATTGAAATGCTTGATTGTGCAAATAGATTTCAGGTATTTTTTCCTTTTCACTTTCCCTACAATGCATGGTAATGCATATGGAAAGTATTGGAATCATGTCGAGAATCGCAACTCAAGTTTTCGACGGATCTACACGTTTGGGACGTCTAAAATACGAAAGAACTAGTTTCAGCATGACGTCTCTGTGTGTGTATGTGTGTGTGTGCGTGTATGTGTGTGTGTATGTGTGTGTTGGTCTGAGTGTACATGTGTGTGTGTCTGTGTGTTCTGTGCAATGTATGTATCCACTCTAACTTAAAAACTAATTGACCAAATTTCATAAAATTCTTATTAAGCTAGGACTGATTAGATTTTGAATCGGAATGAAAGAACCTGTCTTTTTTTTCTAAATGGCCTGCAAAAAGCGTACGTATCAAGTTAAAGAAAGTTAATTAACCCAATTTCACGAAGTCACGTGTGGATTGCTCTGGTGCTGATTAGATTTTGGTACGATTCCAGAAAAAGAACCTGCCTTTATTTGGGAAATGGTCCACAAAAATTTCCAAAATCTAAAATGAAAGGTTGCGTGTGCTCAAATGTATCAATTAAATGTTTGCTTTATGCTTTATTTTTGATGAAGAAAATAAGAAGACTTACCCCATTACTATAGAACTTGCCGTTCTCGAGATATTTCAGTTTTTTCGCATTTTTGCTACGCGGCCTTTGAATGTATTTCCAGTCACCAAATGAAAACGAAAACTTTGGAAATTTTGTGTAATTTCAAATAATTATGAGTGTTATTTTGTGCAATTAAACGCAATACAGAAATACAGGGAACATAAATTTGAGTCTGTAGGAAAAGTCACGTGTTTTTCACATCAGATTTTTTTTTGTCTTTAATATTTAGTAACTTTTTATTTAGAACTTTTTAGAAATGTATTAAAGAAAATACTTTTATGATGTCTGCGTTACCAGATATTTCGAGTTTCTCCGATTTACAATACAAATACTCGTAAATGTTTCAACTGTCATAGTAAGAAAATGGTATTAAATGAGAATAATAAGAAAATAAAGATTGAATGAAAATAATAAAATAAATAAAGATTCGATGAAAATAGTAAAAAAATAATGATAGAATGAACAAAGAGAAATAATACGACAAATTGTTTACAGTAATTTTGTTTTTACTCTATATATTCACTTTAGGAACGTGGCAGCGTTCCGCCCCGTCAAGTCGTGGACAAGTCGCCATTTCCGAATCTGTAAATGGCATGTGTAAAGTATATGTGATATAACAGAACCCAATTTTCAATGGTCTGTATCTCAGACCCCAGGATAGCTGTAGACTTTATTTTTTGTGTAACATTACCACTAAGTTAACAAATAAATTACATTTGGTGCAGTAACAAGAAAAAATTGCACTTTTTACGATTTTCGGCCTGTCATTTTTTTTTCTTCATTGTTGACGAATCTACAACGAATTTTAATTAATAATGATTCATTTTGCATGTTCTGTTCAGAGGTGCTCACATTTTTAAATTATTTAAAGTTGAAATTGATTCAGTATTTAAAATATGAAAACGCATGATTTTTCAGGTATTTTTTCAGTATTGACGACCTTATAGCTTAAACTACTCGACCGATGTTAATCAATGGTGACTGATTTCGTGTATTCTGGTGGGACGTACATATGAAACTTGATACATATTGTTGTGAACGCGCAATATTCCTTTTGGCGCCTCTTCCTTCGTCTGTCTCGAAAGCCAGATGAAGAAAACACAGTTCATGACGTGAAGATGACGTGGATCCAAGGTTGCCAAGATTTCCCGGTTAGAAGAAGGGTTTCCAGATTTGGCGACTGCCGGAATGTTTCAGAAACTAGATAGAGCGATTACTTTTTGAGATATAGAGATTTGCAGAAGGTTCTCATGAGAAACTATAAATACGATTCATCTCGTGTAGGAGTTCAGTTAGAGAGTTGATGAATGGATATATCACGAGCTATATTGGACGGTGACTTTTCTCAAGGTTTTGAGAATAGTAGCTGCTGTTTTGTGCAAATATTTTCGTCAGTATTTTGATAATAATATCGCCTATTCTGTGAAATTAGCGGAGCATTTAAGTGCTGTTTGATTGCATATTGGCCCTATGTACCTTGTTCTTGTGAATAAGTTATCTAAAAACTTGGACTCTTTCTTGTATCCTACGTATACATCCAACATTCTAGTGGATACGTTCGTAACAATATGATTTAGAACTTCAGAAGCTGAAAAAACATGAATAATTTTTGATCGTCGATAAAGCAAAATTGGAAGTGCCTGCTATATCATTGTTGTGTATTTATGTTGATTAATATTTCTACAAAATGTATTAAAATCTCACAAAGGTCACTCTATCTCTCAAATCTCCTTTACCATTTTATGGTAAAAAATTTGTTGTGGCCAGCACATGGTTTTTATTAGTTTTTTTAGTCTTTTCTTTTTGATTGTGGCAATTTTTGTTGACCATTTCGCAAAACAGCAGGTATTTTATTTGCGATTCGCATCAAAATCTAATCCGCACCAGAGTATTCCACAAGAGACTTTTCTACCAAATTTTGTGAAATCTAGTCAATTAGTTTTTCAGCTAGAGTGGATATATTCTTTTTTTGCGGGGCATTTCCACAAAAACGCAGATTATTTCTTTTTTTTAAAAAACATATCAAAATCTATTCAGCACTATAGCGTTACCCACAAGTGACTTATCTACCAAATTTTATGTAATTTGGTCAATTAATTTTTCATTTAGAGGGGATACAGACCTTGCACTGTCACAAAGACGTCAGATGCACACAAAGAAAGACGTCAAGCTAAAATTAATTTTATCTGGTTCTAGAGTGCTCAAAATATATGGATCCGTCATAAACTCGAGTTGCCATTTCCGACATAATTTCAATACTTTCCTTATTATGGCAGAGAAACGAAAAGCACTCCGTCAAGTATGAAAAACAAAATCCTCCTTCCAAAAAGTTATGGAATCTCAAAAACGGTTATACCAAGTGTCCGCAAAATTATCTATCCGAAATTATCTACAATCATTCACTAGTGTTTCAAAGTTGATCATATTTAAGTTTTATGTGATTTTCTTCATGTTAGATTAAAAGCCTGTAAATCTCGAAAACAGACAGTACATCGAAGCGTCCTGTAAATTGAGTCATTCATTTTTAAATGAAAAAACGCATACAAAATAAATATTTGGCTAGGGATTTCGAACAAAATTATTTTTGCATAATAGTTTTTGGTTATTAAAAAAAATTAAATGATTCTTCTTGCGAGAATGCAAATTCGTAGTACTGTTACGAACGTATCATCCGGAATCGTGAATGCATCAGCAGGATAGAAGAACGACACCAAGTTTTTGGATAACTAAATACGTTTATTCACAAGCACAAGGTAAACAGGAACAATATACAATCAAACAGCACAGAATGTTGCACTCCTTTCACAGATATAAGCGATATTATTCTCAAAATACTGAAGAAAATAATTTCACAAAACAGCAGCCACTATTTTCAAAACATTGGCAACAATCTCAGTCCAATGTAGCTCTTGTCACGTTAATTCGTCAACTCCACTTCAACGGAGAGGTGAGTCATTTTATAACCTCTGTAGAAGCATCTGAAGATCTCTATATCTCAAAGAATACTCTTTATTTCTTGAAGTTTTGGAATATTCATGAAGTCACCAAATCTGACAACCCTGGTCTTACGTCATCCTCACGTTATGCATACGTCATGAACTGTGTTTTCTTCTTCGAGGCAGACGAAAGAGGTTACGCCAAAGATGGAATATTGCGTGTTCGCAACAGTACTTTATTGATAGAACAAGATATGAAAGAAATATGACAATAATTTTCTCAAGGGATTTTTAAAAGGGTCTAAATTTTTTTATAATTTTAATTTGATTAGTTGTTATCTAAAGTTAGTTGATGATGGCAGCTCATAACATCTTCTGAAAGCAGTTACTTCCTTAATGTTTTGAATTCCAATATCATGCATTGGTCTTTAAAAATAATTTGATTGTATATTATTTGAGTTTAGTGCATGTAGTGGCAAATGAAGTCGTCAAATCCTAATATTATTGTAATATTTGTAATATTTTTAATTTTTGTTTTCTGTTTAATTATATTGTATTAACTGATATATTTTTAGAGCAATGTTTTGATTAAGTTAACTTATTTAACCCCTAAAAAGCCTACTTCTCTTATTGTTTTGCATGCTTTATGTTATCGTGATAATTGCATCTCTATTTTTATGTTGGGTTTTATGCTTTCATCTTCTTTAACTCCGATTTTATTACAAGTTTTATTATTTTCCTACTATCTTTCCTTTGCGAGAGTGTACCAATATTTTTCCATTTTGTAATTTCTCACCATTCTCTTATTTTGTTCTTGTAATTTAACAGTTTCAATTTATTTTTCTTTCAGTTTTATTTTAGATCTCATCCCTTTCCTTTGCCTTCGTGTGCGAGAGTGGAGATTGGAATATTCATTATTGGAATATTCATTGAAAGTATATCCGCTTTTATGGTTGGATTTCCATTTCTATGGTTAATATCAACCACTAGCGCGCTCTGGCTTTGGATGTTCCAGTTCGGTTCGTATATCCCTTTGGTGTCGAAGTCGCAGTTGTCCTTATCGTCTCTTTAAGAATATACTATTTTGATCTGACGAAGAGGATTCGAAACGCTATTGAAACAATTGCAGCCACATAATAACTTTATGCCTACTTTCTTTAAAACAGTACATTTGTTCCCGCTTAATTGCATACACTTGGTTCCAATTTATTGTGTGCAATTAAGCGGGGTATGCGATTAAGCAGGTGCACAGATTAATGTTATTAACACCTTTAGAATATATGCTATAAAGATGATTAATATAAAACAATTATAACAATGTAGGCAATAAATAATAGTAATTTATTACTATATACATAATACATTCTTTCTATTTATTATGTATACACCTTTTGAACAACCCCAGAAAAAACTGGTGGTTGCTAAATTTGGCGATTTATCGCTTTTCATGTGTTCCAACACTGAAACTGAAACATACGAGTGGTGTCTCAGCTTTTATGCAATTAACCGGGCTATGAGATTAAATGAGGTGTGTGCTTAAGCAAATGCACGGATCAATATTATCAATACCCCTCTTGATTATGTACTATAAAGTTGATATAATGCAATTGTAACAATGTACGTAATAAATAGTAATAATTTATTACTATATACATAATACACCATTTTACTTGTTATGTATATAACTTTTGAACTACAGTGAAAAAAAACAGAGGTTGCCAAATTTGGCAATTTATCGCTTTTCCTCCCACGACTTTCAACACTAAAACTGAAATTCATAAGATTGGTTTTCAGCTTTTATGCAATTAACCTAAGATTGCAATGCGTTGAATGTGTATATTTAACATTTACCTTATGGGGTTCAACAAAATATTCTATGCATATAAGCGAAGTATGCCAATATCCACTCCCTGATTCAGTGGCACCGACTGTATTAGAAAGTTATATATTCTCACTAACAGCAGTTTTAATTATTGTGATAGCGAGATATAACTGTTATTCAGAAATCATAAAATTACACGCTACCTAATGCGCCCCTGAAATTACATTAGTCATTATTTTTGCAGATATATTTCATTCGAATGGAAAGATGTGATTTTCTTTTATAAAGCTACTTTGTATTTTTGTTTTCAGTATAGTGACAATGACAATTATTTACGAATACGACTTTTTACTTATCAAAGGGCGAAATAGAGTTGGACATCGATTAGAATTCTTGAAATGTCGCCAAGCTGGACAGGCTGGGGCCAGTAAATCTATAGTCAGACGGCACGACTTTGGTTTTGGGTGTTAGATGCATTCTAAAAATAGAGCCAGACATTTGTCGCATCTTCCAGACAGTTTTGTGCATTTATTTACAAAAAGTTACGAGTATATATATATATATATATATATATATATATGTATATATTTAATTTTGTATTTCTAGTTTGAGAATAAAACAATTATACGCCATTTCTTTTAAGATCATAAATTTAACCTTTAGTTTACAAATCATTAATTTGAGTTATTTTAAAGTTTTCCACAAATAAAAAAAGTAAAAATATTATCTTAAATAATTTTACTCAGGGTAATTTTTTTTTATCAAACTTAACCAATAAGTTGTTATAGAGTTACGATTTAGCATTAATTATTTACTAATAGGATTTCTACTCTAATAATCTTCCATTTTGCTTCCAGTTAATGGTTAAAATTAACTATTAGCATCAATTATGATTGCGCATTAATATTGATGCATAGCAAATATTTTTTTCGAGTATATTACTTTTCAAATACATATTATTATATATTTTAAATAATAATTCATAATAGTAGATTATATGGATTAAGATACATAATAATGACTATTAATTTGCAGATTTTAATAATTGATAGTCTTCGTAATGCTTTGACTCAGGTATACTTAACTGTAGTAGCCTTAAATAATGTACAATTCTCCATATGTTTACAAAGTATTAGTACTCAAAATTATTACTTTATGCAATAAGTATATTTTGAATTAGCATTGGAAACTGGTTAGAGCTTCATCAGTATCAGAAAAATAGGAATAGAGTTACAGAGGTACAAAACACCTAATATCGTAATTAAAAAATCTGATGTGGGCAACACACGACTTTCCTTATATATTGCAATGAATTTACTACATTTACAAGAAAAAAATAGGGTTTTCTTATAGTAGATATTTATATTCTTTCCAAGATATTGAATTTTAGTCAATTAGTCGTCATTTTCATTGATTTAGTGTCATTTCTATCCATTTGGCGAGATTTTAGTTAATTTGTTAACGTTTAAAAATGTCGCCAAGTTGGCGACATTCCGCCAAATTCGGCGCCAGAATCTCGCCAAGCGTTATGGACGGAGAAATAAGTTATTCTTATAGCAGATAAATAACTATTGGCGTTCAAATACAAAAGTATTACTCAAAATATCTTTTCACATAAATGGAACGAGCTAGATCCACGAGAATGATATCACCAAATTTATCGCATCATATTACATATGAAAAGTGAACATGTTTCTCAACAGTTAATATATCTTTTTTAACTTATGGGATTTTTTAATAAATTTATTTAAAAAATGTGCAATATCTCGTGAACAGTTCATGCTAGCGTTCTAAAATTTATGTCAATCGTTTTCTAAGGGAAAATTACATAAGAATTTTCTATTTGCGTAACTTTATTAAAGGTTTTGATTTTTTGACGATTTTTTCAAAATTTTAGTCGAAAATTTAGGGGGTTTCTGAACATTCTATTACATGTAAAAATAATAGGCTTCTAGTATTCGCAGATTGTGATTTTTGTACCAAATTTCATTCGAATCGCTCTATTTGTTCGTGAGATATCGTCTCCACAGGCTCACTGACAAAAAAATCTCAAAAATGTTTGATTCGTGATCAGGGATGCTTGAAACGTGCTCTCCCGTCGAAAACTCGAATTCGAATTTTCGACCCTGTCACAATACTTTCCTTATACATTATGCATATAAGGAAAGTAAAAATGAATATAGTTCTTTTGTGTCATCCTCTCTGCCCACTAATCATCTAAAATAAATTTCGTACTGACCAAAGTTCTGCAACATGGACGACTCAGAATGTTTAATACATAATAAATTTGCCTTTGGCAGTTTAATCACCAAATGCAAAAACTTGGATGGATATTTTCTTAAAAAGCATAATTAAATTTCACAATAAAACGTTTGAACGTTCAAAAAAATATTTTCGTAGAATGCCAAGAATGCGTAGAATAGATATACTCTCATATTTTTTCCAATTTATGAAACTATGCTAATCTTCCTTTTTTAGATGCGGTGAAATAAGAAACAGATGACCAAAAAATGGCCTATTTCCATATATTCAAAAATAAATAAATTAATATGAAAGAAATATCCTACCGATTTGATTCAAAGATCATTAAAAAGAACATTATTTGATATTTCAGCTGATTTTATAAAGGAAACTCAGACATAGTTTTGGTATAATGTAAAACTAGAATGAATTACCTGGCGAAATCAGTGTCTTAAATGAACATCCGTTAAGAAAATAATATATATAAAGATAATACAATTTGATTTCCAAATCTCCTGTTTCGAACAAAAAATATTCCCTCTTTCGTTTCAATTCCAATCCATTAGTTTCAACAATAGTCGCAATATAGCAATAGTCTCGCGCAACTATTTGACAAGCATGCGCACAAACATTCCCTTCTCCATATGGCAACATCCAGCAAACCGGAGAAAGAACGGAAATAAAAATTTCGATTTTTATGCTTTTGATTGAAAATTAGGAAAAAAACCATAAAATAAAGTAGTTAAAAACATTTTCTGTTAGCAGGCAAAAATGTACACTCATATTCATAAAATTGTGCTAAACTTCTTTTTTCGAATATTTTCTGGTACACAAAACACACACATACAGACGGACAGGCAGACATATTTTTTATTATGTAAGATTATTTATTCAATTCTTTTCTCTTCGGAATGTCAGCAGCAATGCGTCAGGAAACCATAAAATTGGGAATTTATAAATTTATTATACAACTGCGCAGTTTTATAAATTTATTATATCAATAATCGGAAAACAGAGTTAGTATATGTAAAATATTAAGTACAAGTTTTAGTGAAATATTTACAAAATGCAGAACATTATGGAAATAAGATGCCTAATATTATCTTCGTTTCCGTTGTTTCAAATTATAAACAAATATTAATAAAAGTCTGCGTCCCGCAAATATATGCGTAATGGTTTGTTTTAACTATATTCAGCCATTTATCAGTTTTCGCAGTAAATGGCAAAATAGAGTTGTCATTGATTTTAGGTTTTGAGTTTTAGCCAAAATACCATGGATACGTTTGTTTTCATGGGCTGTTTTAAGATGCAAGTCTGAACTGTTGTCTTTTAATTCAAATGTAATATACGTTTTGTATTCAAATACATTTGGCTTTAGATTGAAACAGTACTACATATATATATAAGAGAGGCTGGTACATTTGTCTGTATTCTTATCTGTCGCGGTTGACGATAAATTTGGCGACCTTGGCGACATTTGAAAATATTTCAACAATATCGAAAACAATGGTGACATTTGGTAAAGTTGCCGACAATTTGATATCCCGAAAATGAAATTAAATTTCTGATAATCCTTTTGTTTTGTCGGAATCATTTATTTAATATACTTGATTCAAAATACACACTACGTGACAGTGAAAATGAGAAACCAAGAAGGTGTGGGCAGAAAGTGATGAAAATCGGCAAAGAGAGACAACAACGAACAATAAGTGATGTTTATTGCAACATAATACACCTATACCCGAGCGATAACACCGCCTGATCAGTAGTTTATTGTTGTTGTTGAGACTCAGACCGTCCGACCTACCAGAACGGTGTAAGGTAACTGTTTGGACGGCCGGGAAGTGCCACCCAATTTAGACCGGAACCCAGTGGGGGAGGCATCAACAGGGACGGAACCCTCCCGATCAGTAGGTTGTAGGACCACCGCGAGCGGCGATACAGGCAGCAACACGTATAGGTACAGAGTCAATGAGCGTGTGGATGGTGTCCTAAGGGATGGCTGCCCATTCCCTGTCAACCATTTGCCAGAGTTCGTCTTCTAAACCCGACGGTGGTAGCGCACGCAAGCTACGTCCAATCACGTCCCAGACGTCTTCGATTGGTGAGATATAAGGGGAGACTGGTGGCCCGGAAAGAACCTGGGAACCTTGCAGGGCATGTTGGCTGATGCGTGTCGTGTGCGTTCGGGCGTTATCCTGTTGGTAAATGGCATTGGGCACCCCCTAATGGAAGGGTAGTGTCACCGGCCGCAGCACGTCATCCACGTATCGTTGGGCCGCTGTAGTGCCCTCAATACGGATCAGAGGTGACCTGCTATCGTAGGCCGGTAGTTTTGGCGCGCCGGTAATGGCCCCCCAAAACTACCGGCTATATCGCGCGGTTTGGCGTTCTACAGATTGGACCTGTCACCACTTCGGCGTCAGACTCGTACATGGCGACTGTTATTGCTAAAACATAAGCATGACTCGTCTGAGAACACGACCTTGTGCCATTCCGCCATCCCCGTGGCTATATCCCGACACCATTGTAAACGAAGGCGTCTGTGCTGTTGGGTCAATGGCAGTCTTCTTAACGGGCGTCATAAGTGCAGGTCACTGGCGACCAATCGGCGGATAATGGTCCTGGTCGATAGGAGAGTATCAAGGGTGTCCTGCACGTGCTGCAAAAGGGCGACGGAAGTGGCTTGCTGGGCCGCCAACGCTTGCCAGCGGATGCGTCGGTCCACACGTGCTGACGTCGCTCTGGCTGTACCGGCACTCCTCAAACGTGCCACATTCCCATGTTCCAACCATCTTCGCCACAACCGGTGTATCGTGGATACGTGTAGCTGGCTGTCTGCTGCAATTTGACGTATGGATCAACTTGCCTTTTTGAGTCCGATCACCTTACTCCTCATGGAATCGTCTGTCTGCTGGAATTGTCTGGATTGGCGGCGACCTGGCATTCTCTGCTACAGCACGTTTCCTCTGAGGCAAAAAAAGAAATTGCAAAATGATTTCCTTGGCAGACAGAGCGGCGCGACTATTGCCGATTCTGCAGGTTCCTCCCCTTATATCTCACTCAACCTACGCGGAACAGCTGCGCATTTCGCATCATTTACTTATCTCAGTGAGCTGCGTGTATCCTGCAATTTGCATATTTGTCTGACCATTCCTTCTTGGTGTCTCATGTTCACTGTCACATGGTGTATAAGGAATTTCTCTGTTCCTGAGACAGGTTTGTTTTGTTCCGGAGTTACAAATTCACGTTTTGCTGGTGGAGGGGGAGAAGAAAGGGGGTGAAAGGTAATTACGTTTCGTTAGGTGAGAAAAGTAATCGAATTTTTTAGGTTGTAGTATAGTAATAATGATTTCTAAGAGTGACGCAAAGTGATTAATGATTTTCGAGAGAAGTGTGTATGTGGTCTACGTGTATTGGGAAATATTAGAAGAGCTGTAGGCGGTGGTTGATTGGGAGTTTCCGATATAACTTTATTCACCACATACTCACAGAACCCGCCTAAAGCGACAGGTTTACTAAAGTTAGGATTGCGCTCATTTTACCTAGATGAAACCTCTTTTTATGTGAATGAATCTGTAGGCTGGTAGTAATTTTTTCTTAAATTCACATTTTAATACTTATTTAAGCCATTTTAGTCCTTCGATTTCCAGATTTTTCAATTACTTCATTTAACTGGGGTATCACTCAACTCGACATTCACCTGAAATAATTCATTAAGTAGCTTGTGAATTTTTATTTTTTATCTATTTATTTATCTATTGTAGATATTGCAAGACAAAAATTTAAAAAATCTATAACGTTGATCCAGACGATCGCAATTATAGAATGTTACCCTTCCTTTTGAAGGAGGGTAACATGTATTCATTTAACTGGAGTATGACTAAACTCGACTCTTTTTTACCGGAATTCATTTCCAAGTAGCTTGTAAATGTTTATTTTTTATTTATTTATTTATCTATTGTAAATTTTGCAAAACAAAAATTAGAAAAATCTATAACGTTGATCCAGATAATCACAATTACATAATGTTACCCTTCTTTTTGAAGGAGGGTAAAATGCATTCATTTAACAGGAGTATGACTCAACTCGACTCTTTTTTTACCAGAATCCATTTCTAGTAGATTGTAAATATTTATTCTTTATTTATTTATTTATTTATTGTAAATTTTGCAAGACAAAAATTTAAAAAATCTATAACGTTGATCCAGATGATCACAATTATAGAATGCTACCCTTCCTTTTGAAGGAGGGTTACATGCATTCATTTAACTGGGGTATGATTTAACTCGAATCTTTTTTAACAGAATCCATTTCTAAGTAGCTTGTAAATTTTTATTTTTTATTTATTTATTTATTGATAATTTTGCAAGACAATAATTTGAAAAATCTATAACGTTGATCCAGATGATCACAATTATAGAATGTTAGCCTTCCTTTTGAAAGAGGTACCATGCATTCATTTAACTGGAGTATGACTCAACTCGACTCTTTTTTTACCAGAATCCATTTCTAAGTAGATTGTAAATTTATATTTTTTATTTATTTATTTATCAATTGTAAATTCTGCAAGACAAAAATTTAAAAAATCTATAACGTTGATCCAGATGATCACAATTATAGAATGTTACCCTTCCTTTTGAAGGAGGGTAACATGCATTCATTTAACTGGGGTATGATTTAACTCGACTCTTTTTTACCAGAATCCATTTCTAAGTAGCTTGTAAATTTTTATTTTTTACTTATTTATTTATTGTAAATTTTGCAAGACAAAAATGTGAAAAATCTATAACGTTGACCCAGATGGTCACAATTTCAGAATGTTACCCTTCCTTTTGAAGGAGGGTAACATACATTCATTTAACTGGAGCATGACTCAACTCGACTCTTTTTTACCAGAATCCATTTCTAAGTAGATTGTAAATGTTTATTTT
Organism: Amaurobius ferox; assembly: GCA_951213105.1. Classification (NCBI taxonomy): domain Eukaryota; kingdom Metazoa; phylum Arthropoda; class Arachnida; order Araneae; family Amaurobiidae; genus Amaurobius; species Amaurobius ferox. The sequence continues at coordinate 64,146,946 of OX578149.1, forward strand.
TTATTTATTTATTTATCTATTGTAAATTTTGCAAAACAAAAATTAGAAAAATCTATAACGTTGATCCAGATAATCACAATTACATAATGTTACCCTTCTTTTTGAAGGAGGGTAAAATGCATTCATTTAACAGGAGTATGACTCAACTCGACTCTTTTTTTACCAGAATCCATTTCTAGTAGATTGTAAATATTTATTCTTTATTTATTTATTTATTTATTGTAAATTTTGCAAGACAAAAATTTAAAAAATCTATAACGTTGATCCAGATGATCACAATTATAGAATGCTACCCTTCCTTTTGAAGGAGGGTTACATGCATTCATTTAACTGGGGTATGATTTAACTCGAATCTTTTTTAACAGAATCCATTTCTAAGTAGCTTGTAAATTTTTATTTTTTATTTATTTATTTATTGATAATTTTGCAAGACAATAATTTGAAAAATCTATAACGTTGATCCAGATGATCACAATTATAGAATGTTAGCCTTCCTTTTGAAAGAGGTACCATGCATTCATTTAACTGGAGTATGACTCAACTCGACTCTTTTTTTACCAGAATCCATTTCTAAGTAGATTGTAAATTTATATTTTTTATTTATTTATTTATCAATTGTAAATTCTGCAAGACAAAAATTTAAAAAATCTATAACGTTGATCCAGATGATCACAATTATAGAATGTTACCCTTCCTTTTGAAGGAGGGTAACATGCATTCATTTAACTGGGGTATGATTTAACTCGACTCTTTTTTACCAGAATCCATTTCTAAGTAGCTTGTAAATTTTTATTTTTTACTTATTTATTTATTGTAAATTTTGCAAGACAAAAATGTGAAAAATCTATAACGTTGACCCAGATGGTCACAATTTCAGAATGTTACCCTTCCTTTTGAAGGAGGGTAACATACATTCATTTAACTGGAGCATGACTCAACTCGACTCTTTTTTACCAGAATCCATTTCTAAGTAGATTGTGAATTTATATTTTTTATTTATTTATTTATCAATTGTAAATTTTTCAAGACAAAAATTTAAAAAATCTATAATGTTGATCCAGATGATCACAATTATAGAATGTTACTCTTCCTTTTGAAGGAGGGTAACATGCATTCATTTAACTGGAGTATGACTCAACTCGACTCTTTTTTACCAGAATCCATTTCTAAGTAGATTGTGAATTTATATGTTTTATTTATTTATTTATCAATTGTAAATTCTGCAAGACAAAAATTTTAAAAATATATAACGTCGATCCAGATGATCACAATTATAGAATGTTACCCTTCCTTTTGAAGGAGGGTAACATGCATTCATTTAACGGGAGTATGACTCAACTCTACTCTTTTTCACCAGAATCCATTTCTAAGTAGCTTGTGATTTATTTATTTATTTATTTATTTATTTATTGCAAATTTTGCAAGAAAATTTTTAAAAAGTCTCTAGTGTTGATCCAAATGATCACAATTATAGCATGTTGCCCATCCTCTTAAAGGAGGGTACCATGCATTTATTTAACTGTAGTTTGACACAACTAGACTCTTTTTTACCAGTATTCATTTCTAAGTAATTTGTGAATTTTTATTTTTTATTTATTTATTTATCTATTACAAATGTTGCAAGACAAAAATGTGAAAAATCTATAACGTTGATCCAGATGTTCACAATTATAGCATGTTAGCCTTCTTTTTAAAGGAGGGTAACATGCATTTATTTAACTGGAGTATAAATCAACTCGACTCTCTCTTACCAGAATCCATTTCTAAGTAGCTTGTGAATTATTATTTCTTATTTATTTATTTATTTATTGCAAATTTTGCAAAAGCATTTTTGAAAAATCTGTACTGTTGATTCAAATGATAACAATCATAACATGTTACCTTTCCTATTAAAGGAGGGGTACCATGTATTCATTTAGCTAGAGTATAACTCAACTCCACTCTCTCTTACCAGAATCCATTTCTAAGTAGCTTGTGAATTTTTATTTTTTATTTATTTATTTATTTTTTTCAAATTTTGCAAAAGTTTTTAAAAAAAAAATCTGCATTGTTGATCCAAATGATCGTTATAACATGTTACCCTTCCTTTTAAAGGGTTTAAAAATATTTCGACTGGCACCAAGTTTAACAGTGTGCCCCCTTGGGGGAGTGTAAGTTACATTACCCCCTTACGTTACGACTTTAAGATCGCAAAATTGTACCGTGGTTATGTATTTCCACAATTATTGAAACCGTTAAGTATCAAGATAATTGAGTCCTAAAATATAACCCCTTTTACACATAATTATGTTGAAATTTGCCCTCTGCTGTCATGTTAAGTAAATATAAAATTTTGAACGAATTTCGAAATTTTCGCTGGAATTTCAAGCAAATCTATCAAGTTTTAGGTTTTTGTTAACAAAGTCAAATAAAAAAGTTTCGTGCAAATCCGTTAGTATTTGTGGCATCTATCGGGTAGACAAGAATCAACCATAGATAGAAGACAGACAGGCAGATAGACTGACATCACTCTAAAAAGGGTCAAAATGTTGCCAGGAGGTCCTAAAATATATATTAACATCAAAATCTCGAAATCGAAAATTTTAGTGAAAGCAATACTTTCTCCATACTATTTTATGAGAAAGTAATTATTGTATTTATCTAGTTACTTTCCTTATATACATAATGTATAAGGAAAGTATTGTGACGGGATCGAAAATTCGAATTCGAGTTTTCGACGGGAGAGCATGTTTCAAGCATCCCTGATCACGAATCAAACACTTTTTAAGTGATGTCTGCGTGTGTATGTGTGTGTGTGTGCGTGTGTGTGCGTGTGTGTGTGTGTGTCAGTGAGTCTGTGGAGACGAAAACTGACGAACGAATGGACCGATTCGAACCAAATTTAGTACAAAAATCACAATCCGTAAGCACTGGAAGTCTATTGTTTTTATACGCAATCGAATGTTCATAACCCCCCTAAATTTTCGAATAAAATTTTGAAAAAATTGTCAAAAAATCAAAACCACTAAAAAAGTTACGCAAATAGACATTTTTTATGTAGTTTTTCATTAGAAAACGATTAGCATAAATTTTAGAACGCTAACACAAACCGTTCTCGAGATATTGCACATTTTTCAAAAAAAATATCAAAAAGTCATATAAAATAAAAAATAAAAATTTCCTATTGAGAAACACGTTTACTTTTCATATGTAATACCAAACGATAAATTGGGTGACATTATTCTCGTGGATCTAGCTCGTTCCATTCATGGAAAAAGATACTTTGAGTAATACTTTTGTATTTGATCGTCAATAGTCATTTGTCTGTTGTTCTTCATCCATAACGCTTGGCGAGATTTTGGCTTCGAATTTGGCGGAATGTCGCCAACTTGGCAACTTTTTTAAGTGTTGCCAAATTTACGAAAATCTCGCCAAATGGATAAAAATGACGCTAAATCAATGAAAATGACGACTAATTGTTGAAAATTCAATATCTTGGAAAGAATTTTAGTATCTACGATAAGAAAAACATTTTTTTTTTACTGTAAAAGTAGTAAATTCATTACATTATATAAGGAAAGTCATGTGTTGCCCACATCAGATTTTTTATATTTTAAGGTTATTTAATATCACTCCAATGTTCTGGCGTACCTATACAAATTTTAATTAGTTTTAATAAATAACTACAATGACAAGTGTGATTTCCATTATATGCGTCCTGATGATGGCCTTATAAGGTCTGAAACGCTAAAATATACATGTCATCTACAATGTCCAGAAATGTTTTAATAAACATCTGAAATGTTTCATTACATCTTCTTTTTCTTTAACCTATACCGTCCGGCCTACCCGAACTTGTGATTTATCTGTTTGGGCGGTCGAGACGGTAACCATCGAATTTATACTGGAATCCAGTGGGGGCGGCATCCACAGGGACCGTGCCCTACTTCTCCTACCACCAACCTCTCCGAAGGACTTACGGACCCACATATTTAAAGTGTCCGTACGTCTGAGTGAACATGGGGACAGTTTGGGCAGTTCCGGGAATCGAACGCGGGTTGTCCGAGTGCAATGCCTCGGTTGCTATACATCTGAAAATGTGTAATAATTATTTTTTTACTTTCCTTATATGCATAGTATAATATATAAGGAAAGAATTGTGACGGGGTCGAAAATTAGATTTTTGACGGGAGAGCACATTTCAAGCATCCCTGAACAAGAATCGAACGCTTTCGAGGTGATGTGTCTGTGTGTGTGTGTGTGCATGCGTGCGTGCGTTTGTATGTGTGTGTGTGTTGTTGTTGAAACCCAGACCGTCCGACCTACCAGAAAGGTGTAAGGTAACTGTTTGTACTGTCGGGAAGTGCCACCCAATTTAGACCGGAACCCAGTGGGGGAGGCATCCACAGGGACCGTACCCTCCTTCCCCTACCACCAACCTCTCGGAAGGACTTACAGACCCACATGTTTAACATGATCGTACTCCGCATGAACACGGCGGCAGTTTTGCCAGTGGCTGGAATCGAACCCGGACCTACCGAGTGCAACTCCAGCGCGCTAACCAATGGGCTACCGCGCCCCTATGTGTGTGTGTGTGTGTGTGTCGGGCGTGTGTCCGTGAGTCTGTGCAGACGTTATCTGAGGAACTAATGGAGAAGTTCGAACGGAATTTGACACTAAAATTACAATCTGTAAACACTGGAACCCTATTGGATTTAAACGCAATCGAATGTTCAGAACACCCCTAAATTTCCGAATGAAAGTTCGAAAAAACCGTCAAAAAACCAAAACATCCAATTAAGTTACATAAATAATCATTTCTTATTTAATGTTTCATTGCAAAACGATTGACACAAAAATTAAAACGCTAGTATGAACCGTTCTGGAGATATTGTACATTTTTCAAATAAATTTATAAAAAAATCACATAAAATAAAAAAAAAAATTGAACTATTGTAAAATATAATCACTTTTTATATGTAATATTATGCGATAAATTTGTTAACATCATTCTTGTGGATCTAGCATGTTCCATTCACGAGATAAGGTATTTTGGGAGCAAGCTTGCTATTTAAACGCCAATAGTCATTTACCTACTATAAGGAAAACCTATTTTTCGTCAATGATGCTTGGCGAAATATCGCCAACTTGGCGATTTTTTTAAAATGTTGTCAAAATGACAAAAATGGCGCCAAATTGGTAAAAGTGACGTTAAATCAATGAAAATGACGACTAATTGATGAAATTTCAATATCTTGGAAAGAACATAAGAATAGACTACACGAATAACACATTTCTCCGTTCGTCCTTCCGTAAGGCTAGGCGAAAATTCTGGCAGAATGTCGCCAGCATGGCGACTTTTTAAATGTTACCCTGGTGAAGAAATGTCGCCAAATTGATAAAAATGACTTCAACTGGGGGTTAATGATTTGCAAATTTTAAATTCCGTCATATGACTGACATACCTCATAAGAAATACTCTTCTCTCCGTTGCTCTGTAACACTTGGCGATACATTTGGCGAATTTGGCAAATAATCTAATTTTTATATATAGACTATTGCTTATTGAGGATGTTATCAATATTAATAATTATTAACTTAGAGTTGCTTGAAATATAAGTTAATTGAGTACTTTGAAATAGTATTGCATGTTGTCATTCGGGAAAACGCCAAATGTACATTTCATAGACTATTGCTTATTGAGGATGTTATCAATATTAATAATTATTAACTTAGAGTTGCTTGAAATATAAGTTAATTGAGTACTTTGAAATAGTATTGCATGTTGTCATTCGGGAAAACGCCAAATGTACATTTCATAGACTATTGCTTATTGAGGATGTTATCAATATTAATAATTATTAACTTAGAGTTGCTTGAAATATAAGTTAATTGAGTACTTTGAAATAGTATTGCATGTTGTCATTCGGGAAAACGCCAAATGTACATTTCATAGACTATTGCTTATTGAGGATGTTATCAATATTAATAATTATTAACTTAGAGTTGCTTGAAATATAAGTTAATTGAGTACTTTGAAATAGTATTGCATGTTGTCATTCGGGAAAACGCCAAATGTACATTTCATAGACTATTGCTTATTGAGGATGTTATCAATATTAATAATTATTAACTTAGAGTTGCTTGAAATATAAGTTAATTGAGTACTTTGAAATAGTATTGCATGTTGTCATTCGGGAAAACGCCAAATGTACATTTCAACGTTAAAACACTGTACAGTGGATCTCGTCATCGGTTTTTCATCGTGAAAGAAGTATGTGATATTATGATCACATATTTTTATACATAACCCTGGGGGAAAAGGAAAGGTGTAATGTAATTGAAATGTATACTATGTTTTGTGATTTATGTTTATAGCTAGGCCTTTGCACAGACGGAATTGGGATTTTTTGGCGCCGTTGGGTTGTATGCGCACTGATATGGATTGTAAATATTCGGAGAATTAATTGCAGCATAAATGTCAAAGTTGAGCTGCAAATCTCTGAAAATTTATAGCCCTGTCAGGTGTGGCGCGCGTCGGGGTCCGGTCTTTTGGACCACCCGGTTTTGTAGAAAGCCCTCTGGTTCTTGTGTTTGAGTGGAGCGCATAAAAAATGAACGTCGCTTCAAAAACCAATGGTGTGAAGCATTTTTGGACCGCCTTTTTTATTGCGTTGTGGGAAACAGCGAATGGGAATTGGGGGACTTCCTCCCTATATTTTTGTCGTTCCCCTTGGTTTAAAATTCTGGAAGTTTTAAAAATTTGAAAAAAAAGTTCAGACGCAATCTGATGTTTGATGGAGAAAGGTCTCCTGGGTTCCTTTGAGCACCTGTGCGAGGAACGCATCCGTGCAACGAAGTAGGCGGCACTTGACGACACTTGTCGAGCGGCAGTTTCTACAAGTTTCACTGAAGCGGCGCATGCTACCTAACCAGGGGTAACAGACTCTAGAGTAGCATATATATTTTCCAGAAACATCTTTCTATTTATTTACAGCTGTGACAGGGCTTAGTCACAGCTACTTTAGAACGGTTTCGACTATTTTCAGCCAAATCTTCACTACGAAAGTACGTGGACTGAGTTTGCGGAGTACCTATCCCGGGCTCCTAAGCAGCAGACCACCTACGAAGTGGAGCTTCTCGTCATTGTTTTTGTGGTTGCAGAGCAACTCAGCTCTGCCTCCAAAACGGCGCGGTGTAGGACCTTTTGCTCCTTTAGCTGCAATTAAGCCGTGGTGACTGTGATACTGCGTGTTCGGAGTGTTTGCGGAGCATCAATCCCGGGCTCCTAAGCAGCAGACAATCTCTACGCAAACGTATCTGACGTTAACTCTTCGGCAAAGCCCGAACGCAGATCACCCATGATTCGCTGGGACTAAGCCGACGTTAAGAGGAGGAGAAGGAAAGTGGACAGTGTGCCCATCTCCAAATACACTTGGCTAAAATCTTCTTTACCTGATGATCCTCAACCGAGCTTCTCAGACTGGTAGGGTTTTTCATGAACTGTCCAAAATGATGAACTTACTTTCAATTAATCGTGCCACCCATTCCAATGTGCAGAGGGATAGCCACCAGCACTCAGTGAGTGTTTTCTGATGTAATGAAGGTGTGAAAATTATATATATTGATTTTAAAATGTTTTATATGAATGTTTAAACTTATTTGATGTAATCTACAGTGTTAAGGGCAACTTTATGCTAAATGGGATATTTGCCAAAATGAAATTATATTTTGTTTTCCATAAAAAAAGTAATTAATTACAAGTTTGGATAATAAAAATAATATACAAATTAATGCAAAATAAACTGTGCACCCCGAGGTCAAGCTTAGGTAAATTGGGAAATCATTTGTAAATGTGTATTTTGTTATTTAATGTTTAAATTGAGATTTCATGTGTTCTGTAAATAAATTGTTAGGTGGCCACAAAAAAAGGGAGTGATTATTTATTTGAGCAAACGCAATGTACTTTGGTCCAATCGGACCCCACTATACATTAACACGGTTGAGCCTGGTGGAACTATTTGGTGAGTATCTGTAATGTATTTAAGCGTTTAAGTTTTATTGTATTTATGTGTAAAATTCACCTCACCACAGTAAATTCAATGAATTATATAAGGAAAATCATATGCTACTCACATAAGATTTTTTTTGTGTTTAAATTAATATTAAGTATTCTCAGATGTGTAATCAGAGCCTATTAGATTTAAACATAAAACAGTTTTATTAAAAGTACTGTGTTACATGTTACTTCTGAGTATGACATAAACTTTTAATTTTTACTACAGTTAATTTAATTCAAAATCATCCTTCTAGCAGATTTTCATCGATCAGTAACTGGCGAAGTTTCATGGAAATTGTCCCGCGCACTTTCCGTTATCCCAACGCTATTCATTTAGCGGATGACAAATGCTCATTAGATGCAACGCATATTCAGAAGATCCTTATCAATCGATTCTGAATAATCGTAATCGCTTGGAAAATTAACTGTTGTGTGGCTCAACTCGACTTTTTCATACCAGAATTATTTTTTTTTCAAGTTTTACAAGGAAAAATTGGAAAAATCCGTATCGTGGGGTTCACATTTTCACAACTATAACGTGTTACCCTTCACTTTAAAGGACTTAAAAAATTTGTTTTGATTAATACCATACTAAATAATAACTCAAACAAAAATAAATAATAACTCGAATAATAACTCGAAATATCCCAAGTTATTCCCCGTTGGGGATATTTCGAAAAAGTTCTAGTATATTCGATAACTCGGCTAAAGCCGCCAAGTTGGCAATAAATCTTTACATATGGCAACCTTACATTCACGTAATAGGAATGGCTGCCTGTAAAAGTGATATGTCCTTATGTCCTTAAATAGAACAAAGGCGTGGAATAGAATCAAAAGTCCTATGTATTACTTGAATAAGAGCAAATCACAGTGAAACTTTTTACATATTCGTAACATTATGTTAATGAATAACTTTTATTATTTTTAATTCAAATGCGTATATTAGGTAGGTTATATGGTAGACTTATTTATTATATTCTCACCCATCACCATTAATCGTACAGAAAATGAGACTATATGAGAAAAAAATTTAACAGATTGCAACAGAGGTTTGGTTCCATTTACTTTATTCTGCTATGGACAACGCCAAGCGATGCCCATTCCCCATTCGTAACGCAACGAAACCAGCATCTGACTGAATTTTGTGATACATTTTACTCGTAAACTACAATAAGTAGAAAGGTGAAAATTTGCACACATACGTAAAATTTCTCACATATGTGCAGAATCACAATTTTAATAATTAAAACGAATTGTAACAGGGTGAAAAGCTGATTTTTATAACGCGCATGCGCACTAAGCTTCGTACAAGTAAGTAAATAACTTTGAAACAGCTAATCAAAATGTGTTGCTGTTGTTGAGACCCAGACCGTCCGACCTACCAAAAAGGTGTTGTTGTTGTTGAAACCCAGACCGTCCGACCTACCAGAAAGGTGTAAGGTACCTGTTTGGACGGTCGGGAAGTGCCACCCAATTTTGACCAGAACCCAGAGGGGGAGGCATCCACAGGGACCGTACCCTCCTTCCCCTACCACCAACCTCTCGGAAGGACTTTCGGACCCACATGTTTAACGTGATCGAACTCCGCATGAACACTGGTGTAAGGTAACTGTTTGGACGGCCGGGAAGTGCCACCCAATGTAGACCGGAACTCAGTGGGGGAGGCATCCACAGGGACCGTACTCTCTTTCCCCTACCACCAACCTCTCGGAAGGACTTACGGTTGTTTAACGTGATCGTACTCCGCATGAACACGGCGGCAGTTGTGGCAGCGTGCAGATCCAGCGCGCAAACCACCGGGTACCGCACCAAAATGTGCCAACAGCACGCGGTGTTTCCAGGTAGTCACCCACCCAAGTACTAACCGCGCCCGATGCTGCTTGACTTGGGTGATGTAACGAGAACCGGCGTTTTCAGCACGGTAGTGCCGTTGGCCCTAATCAAAACTTGTGTACTTGCATGCATTGTGATACAAGCGGACTCTTGTGTATATTAAAAATATTTTTACTATTTAAATGCGTTACTTCGATTACATTGTTTTCCTGTATTAGGATTCTTGCTCTTGTTTCATTTGTATTAGATTCATTGTTATCTTTTGTATTAGGATTCTCAAATATTGAAATAAATTATTTATAATTACTTTCAATTTTATAATTATTTCTTAAATTAAGTTTTAATTTGAAATTTTTCACAGCTCTCATATTTGATATGTCCATCCAGGGTCAGGCTTTTAGCTAGTTATAATAGATTTTCAGCTATCGCTGAAGCCGTTCTTGGTTTAAAATATGTATTTCAATTGTGGGTTTAAATATGTATTTCAATTTTCAATGGAAATATTGTAATAAAAAATATGTAACTCTTTGTTTTAATGTTGAAAAGTTTATCGTGATATAAAAAAATATATATATAGTAACATACTTGTTTTAGCTGAATAAAAACTAGCCTCAATAAATGTACCAATATTCGCGATATGTTTGTGTGCTTCACAGATTGCCTCAAATAAGTGGGTAGATAATTTATGCTGTATTAACATGCGGCATTTACATAGATATATGTATTTACATGCTTAATGCTGTATTTTCATAGTCTAGGAAACTTTAATTTTCCTATTTATCAGGTTTAAAGCAAGTTTTCAAAGATGTGTTACGTGCAGGATTTTGCTAAATTATGCCCCCCAAATGTTTGGTCATCAAAGCCTTATTTATTTAGAGTATAACCAATGTTCGTTGGAGGTTACTGATATTTAGTACTTTGCATCAAATGTTTATGCATAAACCAACTATATCGGTATATACTATATTATTGTAGAACGAGTGAAGTAAGTTCCAAAATATATTTAAAACATTTATTTAACTCCAACCGGTTTTACAAGGAAAAATTAAATGTAGGAGTACGAGTTATTGATTGCATTGGGAGATTAAATTTTTGCCTTCCAACGCACGTTTTAACATTTATGCACTAAAGTTTTAAGTCTGACAGTCAGACGCACCACTTAATTAACTTCTAGGTGAGGTGCAAAAACTGATGGATAATTGTTCTATGATGGTCATATGATTCGGCAAATTTTAGAAACGTGATAGGGGTCCCAATTCATTTTTGTTGACAACTACTGAAAAGGGTTCTATGTGATTTGAAGGAGATCTAGGATCCTTCACAGCACTTTAGTCTAGATTTGGAAGTACAGCTCCTGTCCAGCGATAGCTTAATAGAAACCATTTTGAGATATCATAATAGTTTTAGAAAAAGGGTTAGGTTTTTTATACTTGGTAGGGAGTTCTTACAATGAAGTGGCGGTTTACAGTGACGAAGTGTCTGGGGAGACTAGGGAGCCAGCATCTTATTTTAATCATATATATTATCCAAAATAAATGTATAAAATATTTTCTGTGTACATAGACAAAGTATATTTGCTCCGTCTGACGCAGAGCCTCATTCCGCGCCTTTCCTGTTGCCTCTAAGCGTCCGTCGGGATTTTCACAAGAGACGAATCTCTCCCCGTCTGCCCACTTGAAAAGATATTTCATTGAAAATGGAACCGAAAGAAAATGTGCGCGCAACTACTACTCGGGCAGTGGCAGTTCTTTGATGCACATATCTGAGCAACGAGAATTCTTTCTTTATTTTTTTTCGCATAGATATAGTGTTTATTGTTTGAGTCATTAGGAGAGTAATTTTAAAAATGAAATAAAACTTTGATTTAGACAATAGCTAAATTGTAGAGATTTTGATAAAATAGGATTTTGATATTTATTCAGAATTAAAATCTCGACGCATGGAATAGATATTTTTCAAAATTATAAGATATTCTTTTCAAATTTTCAGATATTTTAATTTAGCAGATTTCACCTTACATTTTTTTGTTTTTCATCTGCTTAAATATTTTGTATAAATTAGTATAAATTAGAATGTTTTGTATAAATTAGTATAAATTAGAATGTTTTGTATAAATTAGTATAAATTAGAATGTTTTGTATAAATTAGTATAAATTAGAATGTTTTGTATAAAATAGTTTAAATTAGAATTTTTGTATAATTAGCTATAGCACAAAAATTTATGAGTATGTGTATTATGGTCAAGAAAAAAATTTCATATTGAAACCAAATCAATCGTGAATGTAATAAGCAAATACACATTTTTAATGAGTTTGGAATTTTTCTGAAATTAAATCTTTAACAAGTGAAAAGGTAAAGCTTGGTAAGTGGATTATTTATTTTCTTGCATGTTTCCCTGGTTTTTTATATTCTAATGAAAATGGTGTTTTCCCCACCCATGTGTATTGTATTTTCCTGCATATAGCGTTTCTTACTCGGTTCCACAGAGAAACGCTAAACTTCTCTGTAATAAAAGGGCAAATGTGCATTAATTTATTTTCATTGTAATGTTAATAATTTATTTTAATTGTTCTTCAGTTATTACAGTAAGCTTGTTTGATAAACAGTGATTTATCTAGCATCCAATGTTTCGGAACATTCGGTAGTCCGGCACGCCTCTCGAATCGTATCTGGGTCCAGATCCAACAACATAGAGGGACGAAAGGATGCTTTGTATAGGGGTCAAGGTACCTTGATGACCCTGTGTTTCAAATACAGTTTACGAAAAAGTGGTAATAACTTGCAAGACAGGGGATAAGAGGAGCGAGCTCATGTATTGCATAGGGGTCCCAAAATTCCGGCGCAGCTGTTTGGGTTCATTCGGCTGTATAGAAGTACATCTACTGAAATAGACTAGATGCTTTATGTGCTTATAGACTAGATGCTTTATATGCAGATTTATGTTCATTGAAGTTTACCTTGTAATATTTAAATTAATTAAAATGTTTTTTCACGTACTGGCAGTTTAATTCAGTCTGTGTAACGCTGTAGACAAAAACCATCGCATTTTTTATCCAATATTTTGCTTAGACTTCATATTTTTCATATTTCACCCCGTGTAATTCGATATCCGAGAATCCGGCATATGTATTAATTAGGCATCTTGGACGTATCGGGCTATCGGAAGTTTATTGTATATTTTATTTTATTTGCAACCTAGCTAAAAAAATCTGATGTGGCAACACATGACTCTCCTTATATAATGCAAAGAATTTACTCCTTTTACAGTAAAAAAATAGCGTATAAGATCCACGGTACTGTGTTTTTTACGTTGAATTGTACATTTGGCGTTTTCTGGATGGCAACATGTAATACTATTTCAAAGTACCCAATTAACTTATGTTTCACACAACTCTAAATTAACAATTATTAATATTGATAGTATCCTCAATAAGCGATATAGTCCATATATTAAAATATTTTAATAACTAATTCATCAATTAGGCGTTATTTTCATTAATTTAGCATCGTTCTTGCAATTTCGACGAAATTTTCGTCAATCTAGGGCAAGGTATCACCAAGTTGGTGATCCTTTGCTAGATTATTCACTAAGTTTGTTAAATACATCACCATAGTGTTACAGACTAACGGAGAATGTATGCCCATCATATGACGGAAATTAGAATTTGCAAATATTACTTCTCATTTGGCGTCATTTTTATCAATTTGACGGCATTTTTGTCCCCTTGGCAACATTTAAAATAGTCGCCAAGTTGGCGACGTCCCGCTAAATATCTTTAGCGGGACGTCGCCAACTTAAAAGCTTTACAGATGGATAAATGGGTTATTCTTATAGTCTATTCCTATGTTCTTCCCAAGATGTTGAACTTTTGTCAATTAGTCGTCATTTCATTGATTAAGCGTCAGTTTAATCAATTTTGAGAATTTTTTACAATTGGGTGACATTTTTGTCAATTTGGTAACATTTAGAAAGTCACCAATTTGGAGATATTTCGAAAAACTCGTCACCAAAATTGTATCCAAACGTTACTTACGGAAAAATAGGCTATTCTTATAGTACTCGTAGATTCTTATATTCTTTCCAAGATAATGCATTTTCGTCAATTAGTCATCATTTTCATTGAATTAACGTCATTTTTATCAATTTGGCAATATTTAAAAAAGTCGCCAAATTCGTCGCCAAAATCTCGCCAAAATATCTCCAATCTCGCTATGGATGGAGAAATAAGTTATTCTTATAACAGATAAATGACTATTGGAGTCCAACTATAAAAGTATTTCCCAAATTATCTTTTTTCATGAATGGAACGAGCTATCTCCACGATAATGATGTCACCAAATTCTTCACATGATATTACATATGAAAAGTGAACATATTTCACAATAGTTAATATTTGTTTTATTTTATATGCTTTTTTGATAAATTTATTTTAAAAATATGCAATATCTCGAGAACGGTTCTTGCTAGCGTTCTAAAGTTTATGTCACTCGTTTTCTAATGCAAAATTACATAATCAATGACTATTTGGATAACTTTATCGACGGTTTTGATTCTTTTGATAATTTTTTCAAAATTTTACTTGAATATTTAAAGTGGTTCTGAACATTCAATTGCGTTTAAAAGCAATAGGTTTCCAGTATTCATGGATTGTAATTTTTTGTACCAAATTTCGTTTGAATCGCTCCATTCATTCGTGACATATCGTCTCAACAAGCTCACTGACACACACACACACACACACACACACACATCACCTCAAAAATGTTTATTTCGTGATCAGGGATGTTTTGAAACGTGCTCGCCCGTCGAAAACTTGAATTCGAATTTTCGACCCCGTCACATTACTTTCCTTATACATTATACTATGTATATAAGGTAAGTAATATGTAGAATGAAACTTTATTTGCAGCTTTTGAACCCTGGTTTTTCTTCTCCCCAAATTATTTTATCACGCTTCTCCACTGGTGTTTTTGTGAGACAAGATAATATAACAAACATAATAACTGGAAAATCATTAGGTGGAGTAGCAGATGCCCATCCCTTATTAAATGACGCTACATAGGACAGGGTACATATAATGCTATAAATAGAATACTCGCCCTTAATATCTTCGGGCACATGCAAGCTACAAACCACTGTCAACCGATACTATTAATTTCTATATGATCCTCTAAACTCCCCCAACAAATCGCTCCTGTTCCATGAGCAGTAAAACTAGCTAAATTCAGAATTAAGAGTATTTAATTAATAATTCCCACAAAATGACTGAGTTTATCACTAAATTATCAGAGATTATCACTGTGATCTTTCAGATTTCCCCAACGAATTGTCTCTTTTCCATGAGCAGTAAAACACACTAAATGCGGAATTAGGAATATTTAATTAATAATACCCACAAAGCGAAAGAGATTATCACTACGATCCGTTAGACTTCCCAGACAAATCGCGCAAGTTCCATGAGCAGTAAAACTCACCAAATTCTGAATTAATAAATTTCACAAAGTGGCAGAGATTATGACTAAATTATCAGAGATTATCACTATGATCTTTTAGACTTCCTCAACAAAGAGCTTTAAAACTCACCATATTGAATTAATTTTCACACAGCTGCAGAGATTATCCCTAAATTATCAGAGATTATCACTATGATCCTCTAGACTTCCTCAACTAATCGTACATGTTCCATGAGCATTAAAACTCACCAAATTCTGAATTAAGAATATTGAATTAACAATTCGCACAAAGCGACCGAGATAATCACTAAATTATTAGATATTATCACTATGATCCTTTAGACTTCTACAAGAAATCGTACGTGTTCCATGAGCATTAAAAGTCACCAAATTCTGAATTTAAACTATTGAATTAATAGTTTCCACAAGCAAGAGATTATCATTAAATTATTAGAGATTATCACTATGATCCTCTAGACTTCTTCAACAAATCGTACCTATTCCATGAGCAATAAAAGTAACTAAATACTGAATTAAGAATATTGAAGTAATAATTCTCATAAAGCGACAGAGGTTATCACTAAATTATCAGAGATTATCCCTATGATCCTTTGACTTCCCAAATAAATCGCATATGTATCACGAGCTGTAAAACTCGCCAAATTCTCAAATAAAAATATCGAATTAATAATTCCCATAAAGCGACAGAGATTATCAATAAATTTAATTTAATTCCTAGAGATATTTCAATATAGTTAACCTAGCGATTTTTTTCAAGTCACAAATTTGGCGATATTGCACCAACTCTACCTTCAAGGTCAATAAATTGTCGTAAAATTTATTGTCGGATAGACAGAGGGGGGGGGGGGGGTAAGTGCTTTTAATTTATAGTGTAGGACAATATTTCATTTTAGAATAAAAAATTACAAGCCCGGCGTAGTTAAAAATATTAAGGGATTTTTATAACCGTAAATTGTAAAGGGATGCAATTGTAAGGGGCATGCTATGCCACATTTCTAGATATGTCAATGACCAGGATCATCAACATCTGTTATAATATGTACATGGTTAATATGACCCCCCCCCCCCCCAAAAAAAAAAAAAAAAAAAAAAACACTTACCTCTATCATATGCACTTTGAAACCAGCACTTTGTTAACTTAACTAGGCATGAGGTGGAAGGATCTCACACACTTAAAAATAACTGAAGTCTAAATAAACGTATAACCATTTTATATATCCCGATAACCATTTATTTCTTTGATTTTGTCTAACTCTACGATAGAATATATTTATACCCATCTGCAAATTATGCACTCTAATAACATAACATTTCTAAGATATACACTTTGATTTCAATGCGTTATAAAGTTTTAGTATTACTAACTTTTATTGAATTCATAATAGCACAGATATATTTTCCTACTTGTATTTAATCCTGCTAAAAACAAAGATTCTTAAAATTAGGTTGCACCATTTTAATAAGCTTGTTTGATTAAAAACGTATGGTGCTTGGTGTCGAAAATAACTCTCTAACACTTTATTCTAATTTTGAATTAAAATTATCCCAGATTCTGGCCAGTGGTCGATACTATGTTTCAGGCTTCTAGGTCGCCGGCGGTTTTTGTCCCCTCTAAAGAAGAAAAATTGAAAATCGAACAGAAGGACATTTGGAGAGTTTTGAAAGGTTCTTAGGAAAACACCATTTTTTCCTACTCCCGGGAGAGAATTTAAAATCCTGCTCTGTTAGATTCTGTCCCATAGTTATTAAAACGAGTAAAGATTCAGCCTAATAGGTCAGAAGGGAATTGTAGGTGCGTGAGGAAAACACAAACACGTTAGCCAATAATTATATAGATTCTTTCAACAGAAACTTAAATGTCAAATTACCAGTTCATGATTTCGAATTTAACACATTCTAAATTAACACGGATTCTAATGTATATTAAATAGAATTGAATTATTTTTCGTATCTATAGAAATGACAACATGGATAAATTTGTACTTTCTCCATTTTTAGTAAACGGGAAAGTAGAATTTAAAAAATGGAAGTTTTTAGAATCCATCATATTTTACATTTTTGAAGCCCTAATTGCAATTTCTGAAAGCGTTAATCATTTGCGAGAACATATTTAGGTATTAGCTAACTCCTCTGATTCATTGATTCAGTTATATATTTAAATACTTCCTTGGATTTACGACGTTATTAAATTGTAAGTGAAATAAATTTAGTAATACACCTTTTATCTGAAATCATTTCACGAAATTTCTTCCGAAAATTGAAACCTGAATCTAATTCTTCAACGAATTAAGAAATACTAAAAATCAATATTCCTCCTCAATTCTAACAACTGCCAACCAATCATATTGAAAAACCCCACTCGTGCAATCAAGGGAAACTGATCCTCCAACTAAATTAAAAAAAAGTTCCTTTCTTCTGGTGCCTCCACAATACGTGTGGGCGAATGCATGCCGTGGTTTCTCGTAGCTACGTGACATCTTCCAAGAACTCCTCAAAATTTGCCGCATCTTTTGCTACTCCCCCGATCCAAAGCGCTTTGCCACACAGAAAAATAGAGGGCGCCACTGTTGCGGAGAAGACCATAAGTCTTGATAACAGTTGCGAGTCTATTTGGAGTTTGTGCGGTAAAGAGGTGGTTTTACTATAGAAAGTATCCTGCTAAGGTTTGCTACTTTTCGATTTAAGGTTTCTTTTTTTATATATAAAAGTTTTAACAGACGATATTTTCAGTTGCTAGTATAATTTGTGAAAGAATATTGTTTTAAGATCAGTTAATTTGAGTTGAAGTGGTATTTGTCGGAAGATATTTCAGTTTACCGATTATAAAACTTTTTTGCGCGCGTTTCAAAACTCTAAATTTACGTGGATATTTTTCGGTGCTTGAGAAAAGTATGAATATTTCAGTTCTCTTGGAAATATCTGTAAAATGAAAAGTTCGAGGAAGTTTATAAAATATCCCTTTGGGTAAAACGGCGTACAGTCTGTCAGTTCATTCCTACTTTTGAAGAGATGCAGAAGATGTCCGTATTTTTCTGAAAATAAATGAATATGGAGGTAAGAGACACTTGAAATACAAATATTAATTGGAAATATTTACTCTAAATTTTGAATCAACAATAAGATTCGGTTTAAGTGTTGCCTTATCAAACAGTTTGAATGTTTTTAAAATTAATATTGCTGCTTTACATCATACTTCTTAGCATAAAGTCGTATATAATATTTCAGAGTAAATTCATGTCGCCGAGGAATGAGAGTAATGTTGAAACAACTACAGAAGTAAATTAAAATTAAAGGGCATACATTAATTTCAAAATTCATTTTCTGGTTAATTAGCAATTAGAACACTTTATTTGAATTGGAAAATATTGAAAAAAAAGTGAAGATTAAAATTTGAAGAATTTAAAAAATAACATTTTCACTTGTGTTTGAAAGCAGTTTTTATTCAATATGCCCTAAAGATATTTTGTGTAGTTTGTTTCTTGATAAAGAATTCGTTGTCAAAATCAGTTTAGAAAACGAAATTCTAAGCCTGGAAAATTATGTTCGAATGGTAAGAATATTTTTAAAAAAATTCTTAGTGGTTTATTATACGATAGGATATTCTGTACGTATTATTTGTATTCGTAAGAAAAACTGAAATTGAAAAAACAAAAATAGTTTCCAAAGTAATATCAACTCTGGATTTGAAGCTTAAAGCACATTTAGAAAGAAAGAAAAATGTGAAGAAAGCACATTATTTCTCGTTTTCTTCAAAGTTAATAATATTTTGGATAAATAATTTATTTCAGATTTAATTGAATTTAAATTTTTCATGAAAAATATTATTACAGTTGCTGTCACATAATATTTAGATGAATACTCTGCAAATCAGCAACTACTGACACTCCTTTATATTGAATATTTTTAAAGAACAAAATGCTACTGCAGCAGTAACAGTATAGTTTTCTGCATAAATTATTCTCCAAGTAGTAAACTTTCGCCGTTGTCTAGAGAAATGCCATGAAAAACGTCTACCATAATGAAATAATGGATCACGCGATGAGAGAAAAAGAAGAAATATAGTTTTAGCAAATGGGTACTAATGGTTATTTTAAGCAGTCCATTGTAGAGGAGATATCTCATTTGTTGAGAAAACTATACCAAATATTTTTCTCTCCAAAATTTATTACTACACAATAATAGCTTAAAATTATCTAAAAAAGTCAGTATATCATCATTGAGAAAAGTTAGTAATATATAACAGATCTATTATTAAAATCTCGTACATTGTATCAGTGAATTTCGTATATTTTAAATAAAAAAAAGTTAGCATACTTTTTTTGTACTGAAGAGGCACGGCACGTTTCTAAAGTCATAAAGTTCTAAGACAGTATAGCTATTTAACTCTAAGATTGTTTGTACTGTAAATCTGTTAGCCTTGTTAAAGTAGATTATTTTATGTGAAACTATGCCAAAGAATGTATTTATGTTAAAACTATATAATGTGCCTTAAAAGGAAAATTAGAACAAACCCTGCACTTCAAATAATTCAAAATATTGTAGAAATATAGAGATATTTTTATCACATGCTTAGCAATATGTAAATTGAAAACTAAATTTACCAACAATTAATAACCTCTCTTTTCATCAGAAATAGTCTGACAAGTTATAACACTTATTAAACAGAGCACCCTGGTATCAATAAATGCCAATGTTATTATTTGAAACAGATAAAAGTGTCTGTAGTCAGAATAAGTAGATGTATTTAATGTATGCAACAGAAATGAATGATATGAAAACTTGCGACTTTGGCGTCAACGTCGTAGATATCTTATGTACAGAGTTGAAATATTTTATGTAAGAATAGGTATTTTTATTTTGAAAGGACATCTGATTTTCTCGCATATATATTCTATATCAATGGGACTTGCTTTCTCAATGATAAAATTGTAAAACGTCTCAACTTGAAAGCAATGGACTGATATACAAAGGGAAAATCTTGATCTGCGATTTCATACTATTACTCCAGTACTACTTAACTACTTTATGAACACAAGAATGCAACTATATAATGACTATTCTTTCACTAAATTTTTCCATTAGCTGAAGTAGAAACTATTCAGCGAGAACACATAGAAAAATTAGAAATCCATTCCTATATTTTGTCACCTCTCATTGTAAAAAATACATTCAGCAAAACAAATTTCAGCTGAACTTCTGTCAGAAAAAGTTAATACAAGCCCAGTCAGTAGAGACTATATAGAATTATAAACTATAATATACTATCTTCTATTAAGAGTTTTATTTAAAGAAATATATAAGCTTAAAAATCTGCGTAACCATTCTTTAACATTAAACTAGTTGGATGAATTACGCGAACCATTTTACGCGTGGAAGAAAAATACTTTTTACGATATCCCACATATTTCTCAAATTGCAAAATTTTGGATTATAATATATATTAGAGCTTTGGAATGCAAGAAAACCGTCATATATGAGCTTATATCCGCAAAAGGTCGATTCTCTTGATCTGGATTTGGATTCAGTGAAACAGATCAACAAAATCCCCCCACCTTTGAGGTGTACGACAGCTGCTTACCCTTCATGCCAGCCACCTCTATTGTCTCCAACAGCCATGTTGGATTTAGAGTGTGTAAAACGGCACTGCACCAGCAGCGAATCCCACGTGACCATGGAGATCACGAACTTACCGCTTTCATGCGACCAAAGAGGTGATAGAGATGACTGTCATCACCATGAGGGACCGAGGTTTGATGCTCCTAGAGTGTTTTATTGGTGGTCTTGGACGTTAGGACTTACAGACTTACTGGAGGATACACCAAGAAAAGATGCCACGCATTGTTTCCTCCGTCCGATTATAAAGATACTAGTTCTGGTTATTCTGCACGTATATGCAGTTCACTATGTTATACTCTTAGGGTCGCCAAACCGAAGTGGACACTTGTGGTTTACTTTGGTTGTATCCGTTGATGCAGTGACTACAGTAATACCAATGGATATATTGCTGCTGAAGGTCAAACGGGTGCGAAGACTAACTTGCAAACTACAAACCTTGCACTTTGAAAAAGCTGCTTCAGAGACTAAAAGCTATCGCTGGGAGACTTTTACCGTGGTAGCAACGATCTTATTTTTGATTTTCTACGTTGTGGCATTATCCATCATTATTCAATCCTGGGACATCCACCACATGCTTGAAGCACACCTACCTTATGTTCAACCGATGTGTATGACTGAATTGTGTGCCTACAACGTGGTGCTTCTCGTCTGGGGGACGCACGTTATGCTTATCTGGGGAGTGAAGGCTTTTTTGGTTCTATTCTTCTGCTTTATTTGCACAAACTGCCAATTCCAATTCGAATGCTTAAACAAAAGTTTGATAATAATGAAAGGAAAGGCCGATAAGGTCGATGCTGCCGTTATACACGATTTAGCTGTGGATCATAACACACTATGCGAGCTTGTTTTCGAAGCTGACCAGCTCTTCAATGCCTCCGTTTTCATCTGGTTTGCTTTTGTACTGCTGGTCATCTGCGTAGAAGTTAACAGCTTCCTGAGGCAGGAGAAGGGATTAATTTCCGCAGGCGGTACGGTCATCATGGTCTTGGATTTCCTCTACGCCATAGCCATAGTGATCCTGATCGTTATTGGTGGCTGTCGGGTAGCTGAAGTGGCCCTACAGACCATTCCATACATCGTTAACTTTGCACGCTCCAAAGAGATGCCAAATCAGTGCGTCTACAACGAAGTACAGCTTATCATCAATCGTGTGACTGTATTTCCCGTAACATTCACGGTGGGAAAGTTTTTCTACATCACTAGGAGTATTCTCATTACCTTGGTGAGTGCTTTGTGCACATATATCATTGTACTAGTGCAGATGAGCCCACAAGTGATGGAGAGCCTAAATTCAGGATCATGAAACGATAGATTGGATTAGATTTTTCTGTTATATTCTTTCTTCCATGCTTTGATTACTTTATTTTTTATTCAAAAACTACAACTAAAATATATACAGAAGACAAACTTACTAGAATTTTACTGTTTAAAACCAACCAAATGTTAAATGAATGGTGGTTTGTGCTCATGATGACTCTTCGTAGAGAATAAATATATAAGAAGGCGCCATGGCTTTTTGTTTCTTCAAATATTTATTTCAGTTTTATGTCACTTAATTCTCTCATTAGCTTTCCAAAGATGTAAAAAGGTAAGTAGTTTTTTTCTTATTATTTAATCAAAACTGTTACTCGTTGGTGTTAGATCTATATCAATTAGTATTGAAAAATATGACTTGTTAAAATTACCAAATACACGAATAAAATTTTTACATGTTGGTATTAGATCTATATCAATAAGTATTGAAGCAATATTAAGTGATAATACTTACCTAATGTATGGATAGAAAAATATCAGTGGTTTTCTTATAGAATTTTCTAGTTCAAATCCTTTTTGCAAATGGGGACTTTATTTCAAAATATATTATAATTTTCTCTTCATACTCTAGCAAAGACAGTGTTTGTTTAAAATTCCTAAAATTGGAATATAGCCAAACTCATATTTCTTTACTTTGATAGATTAATATCCATTAAAAAGAACCCAACTTTCTATTGGTTACAAGTCCGTTCGATATACAGAAATTATTAAAAAGTGCACAGACTGTAAAAAATGTTCTCTAAACTTTATTTCTAATTTAGGAAGCATTGACGTCAAAGTAAGAAAATATATCTTGAAATAAATTTTAAGTAATTTTACTACACATGCATAACGATTTATGTAGATTAAAAATGCTAACACATTTTATGCAATACATAAAAAAAATCGCAATTTATGAATTAAATATAAGAAGGTTTTTCGTAGAATTTTTTTTATAATTACTGCAATTTTAGCCATATTTTTTCATTTATTCATCATCTTTCTGTTAAGTTATAAGCAGAGCCAGATATGATAGACATTGCCGATTCAAATACCATTTAAATGATTTTGTTCATTAAAATATCCCATTAAAAGTATTTCCTTTATATATATATATATATATATATATATATATATACCTCCCCCCCTCCCCTGATCCCCTGAGAAAAAAAAACTGCTTATGCTCTGTTTCAGCAAGATTGAACTCTCTAAGTAAATCTATAGCACGAAACATATTAGTTGCGTTTGTAAATCAATTTTTATATTATACAAATTTGATTAACATATGTAAAAATGAAGACTATAATAGGAGCAAAATATATCCCCATATAATTTCTATTCATTGCAACAATTCGAAATACATAATCAATTCAGGACTAATTTGAAATACATAATCAATTCTTAATTAATTCGAAATACATAATCAATTCATAATTAATTCGAAATACATAAATTTGGAATAACGTTTTCTAAAGTAAAAAAAAACTATACAAAATTTATATATCAATGATTCCAATAATCTTATCCGTGACTGCCTATGATAAAATACAAACCAAAAATGTGAAATAAAATCGTCTGCCATATTGCCATGTTTGTTTTCAAACATTTATTTACAGAGTAAAAATAATTTAATTCCTTTGCTAAGCAACACGATCTAATTTTCCACAAATGAAAATGCAAAACATATCGTCTATTTTCTATTATTTCAGGTGTTTGAAGAATTGATGTTTTGTCCATTACTGATATTTCAACATGTTTTCGAAGCAAAAGCACTTGAAACATGAAAGTTCGTAGTTATACGCACAAAAAGGAAATAAATAAATAAAGCTTTCATAAATAAAGCTTTCATACTGATTAAAATATTTCATATTGTTTATTGTGATATGAATCTGAATTGGACATCATGAAAGCTCTGACTTCTTATTTCTAATATATTCCTAAAATTAAAAAGATCTATAAGTAAATTTCTAAAGCTATATTCTGTTGCAAAATATAAAATTGCAAAATCTAACAATATAGGATATAATTTTAAAATAATGTTTCAATTGTCTGCTGCAAATTAGTAAATATATCTACCAGAAAATTAATTAAAATTTATGCATTATAATAAACTTGCTAATTATTATTCACTAACGGTTACTAAATGTAAAATCTGTATACTTAATAAAAGTTCTGAATATCAAAAACCGTTTCAAATTGAAGTTTTAAAATAGAATGGCGCCCATTTGTAAGACGCAATTTGGTACAACTGTTTTCAAAATCCCTCGGTATCACCATCCCTAATTCAAATTTTCAAAATTTTCAATTTATTTTTCGGATATGGAAGCTGAGATGAATCGAATTAGATAGAAACCTATATTCTGGCTGAAGTAGAAGTGTTCGATCATTTTGAAACGTGGCTTTGATTTTTATTTATTTAATTCTTTTAATGCCTAGTTCGAATTTTCTAAGTATCTTTTGTTGACCTGGAAGATACCTGAGCCGCATCAAATGGGACTTAACCATTGTTCTAGCTAAAGCAGAAATGCTCGAAAACTAAGCAACGTAGTTTTAAGTGTTTGATTATGTCTTTGCACTGTGAACTTAAATTGAATTTTTGAAATTTTAGATATTTTATTTAGTTTCGAAGTTGGGACTGATCGAATGACATCCAAATCAAGATTCTATCCAGAGTGGAAGTGCTCGATAATTCAGCCACGTGGTTTTGAGCTTTATTTATCATTCTTTCGCATTGTCCCCTCTGAGTTTCTGAAATTTTAGTTTTTCACCTTGGCCTCAAACCTGAGATGGATCAAATGACACTGAAACCAGGATTCTAGCTACCGTGGAAGTTCTCAATTATTTTGATACATCACTCCCTCCCTCACTCATTCATTCAGTCCAGTGTGTATTATATAGATATAGTACGCTAAATTGAAAAAATCGGCGCTGGTACCAGTCAGATGGAGCCGAAACGGTTTTGCGTGAGTAACATTTTGTAAAATGAAAATCAACGTTTGTAATATCGAACCCGACCCAAAATTTTATTATATCCGTTTTATAGGGCGCTCAAAGAGCTACAAATTCTTGATTATTGTCTATAGTTATCAGTTTTAGATTTAAGATATAAGCATTACGAACTTGAAAAACGAAAATACTCACATTTCTTCAACTTGAGAAGAAAATTACTCGAAAAATATAATTTTTTTTTTAATTATAAATATGTATTTTAACACTAAATTTTCTAGTACACATTTTTCACGTTTACTATGTATAACTATCTTTTATAATTAAATTTATAATTAAAAATGTAAAAACACTCGCTTGGGGAGCTACTTTAAGGTTTTTTTGAAAATAAATTCAAAATATTAAAATATTTAAATTATTTTTATATATTCATAATTGGACCCTATTTACGACCTAACAAAAAAATATTTGCATTTTTATCTATTAGGTTCGGGGTCTATAAGCGTCCAAAGTGTTTATATTTTTAGTAGAGCTCCGTTTTTACGCCAGAGAAACACCAACCATAGATGTTATTGACATCATAAACGTTATGCTATAATAATACCTGAATTTGCATATTTTCTTGATAACTGACAGAATGTTTCCTTTTTCTAGAATACATAGTATTTATATGAAATAAGAAAGCACTGTCAGGGAGCCAGCATTTAGATCTTCGGATATTGATGAAACTACTCGTTTTGAGTATTCCTGCATGCGAATTAAACCATTGTTTTCAACGATATATGTGCTTCTCTCTGTTAATGTGTTTCAAGTATGTCAGACCGTGAAGACATCTGGAACAAACTACACAACCCAAACGAAATTTGCCACGATTATTGCTACGTCGAAGCACTTGCGATATATAGAACAGTTGGATTAAGGGACGAAAATAAATTTTATGTTCAACATATTTTATAAAATCAACTCAACAAAAACTATATTAAAAATTATTACACAAATAGTCATTATGCCTACATTTTCATGTAAAAACGTATGGTTTTATTCACAGAAAGTTGGAGAACGCTGTTCTTGAGATATATTATATTTCTTATATGAAATGGAAAAACCCGTTATAAAACCTATATTCACTATTATAAATGTCTGAACACAGTATATCTATGTGTAACCAGAAATAAACGGCTCGATTAACTCGAAATAACAAGCTCAATTATTTAGAAGTTTTCACTATCAATTCTTCAGATATTAGAAATGTTGCTTTTCCCACGGGAAGCGCGATATCTTTGGAAATAATTATCCAAATTACGTGAAATGTGGTAAACCTATTTTAACAGGTAATAACATAAACCTTATGGTATATCAGCACAGTCAAGTTAAAAAAAAAAGCTCTAATTTATGACATTGACTTTTTCCGCAATGTCGAAATTCGTTAATTTGTAGGAAAAGTCCTATTTTAGATTCGTGTGATTTTTTTTTTTTCATTTTACCGAAAGATAAATTGTTGGTATTTTTTAATGTTCGAAGAACGTAAATTATTTCGATATGAAATGGAAATAATCGTTAAAGTATATAGAGTTTTATATTTCTTGCCGTGTATCTTTTAATGCAGGATACAAATCGCCTAAAATGTTTATGTTTTACGGTTTGAAAACAATCTGATGTATGACAATACACGACTTTCCAGACTATTAATAAATTTTTGCTGTCGAAAAGTAATAACACAAACCTGACTCTCTTTGGACCTTGTCCCACTACAACTCAATAAATATATTATAGTGATCGAGTAACACAGGGATAAAAAGCAAGAAGATAATTGAGCATCCATCACCACCTATGGCCCACTGTTCTGCTACCATTTTTGAGCGTCAACATAATACAGTTTATATGGTCAGTGAACGCAGAAATTCTTTAAAGCAATAATTTCAGAATTTTTCTGGTGGTACATTATAACTTCAAAATTCATTGACAGTTTAGGCCGTGTTAAGCCCCGCCTATCCTTGAATTCTAAGTACTTAAGAGTACAGTAAAGCAACTTTTCCCTGTAACAGGATGTTGCATAAAAGCAGGAAACAATAGGCGAAGATAAATCGCTACTGGATTGGAAGTTATAATACTTCTATCAGAAAAATTCTAAAAATCCTATCTTTAAGAAGTTTTGAGATCACTGATCACCTCATCGCCTGAACCATGTTAACAAGGAGCATTGATCACAAAACTGTGGTCCACGGGTGGTGGTCGACGCTCAGCTATACCTTTACTTACTTTTATGTTACAATCTGTTATAGGGCAGAAGCTGCTTCACTGTAACATAAGCATATTAAATTTCATGGATACCGCTTGGTCTTTTCCATATATATCACACTCTTTATGGTAATTTCAAATATCTAATATATCGAGTATCGTGTCCTTCAAAGAATCATGTTCATTCATTTCTAGCTAGAGCAATTTTTAATTATTTTTTTTACTAGACACAAAATAGCAAGCATATTTCATTTTCTTACTAGTACTGAAAAAGTTGTAAGCATATTTCATTTTCTTACTAGAAACAAAATAGTAAGCATAATTCATTTTCTTACTAGAAATGAAATGGCAAGCATATTTCATTATCTCTCTAGAAATGAAATAGTAAGTATATTTCATTTTCTTACTGGAAATAAAATAGTAAACATAATTAAATTTTTTTATGATTTTTACCATTTGTAATTAAATCGAATATTTCGAGAAATGCTACCTCAAAAACAGTTAGTGTTCATGTGCTGTTCATAATGGCGCCATTTGCTTATAAATAATAATATGAATATAAAATGTTATGCGTTTAATTTATCTTAACATGAATATGCTTTTTAATTTTTTTCCCAATTTCAAAAAATAATTCTATATATTAATGGGTTTCCTCGAGTTCGAACGAGAATCTAAAGATTTTTACGATTATCAATTCCAAGAAACATAACGAATTTCACATAAATCCTTAATTTGTTCACGATATTTTCTCTCCATGATTTCAGAGACATATACAAGGACATCATTTAATAAATGATTGATACTTACCTGTTCAGTGGTATTCTAAACTTGAAAAATGCAGAGAAATTGAAAGGCGAATTTTGAAATCATCACAATACCCACCCTTTACATATATTTTTATCGTTTGGAATGTAAAACTCTATATTTCAATGAAATTGGTACGAGTGTTGAGCATTGTTAAAACAGTACAAAGTTAGTATGTTTCAACAGAAATTCAAATGTTTTAAACTAATTCAAGAGCATGACAAATCTGTTAAGAACATAAAAAAATTAATTTTTAACGAACTTGAAGGATATAAAAGACAAATTTACAAATGGAAACTCAAAAAAGATACATTTCATGTATATTATAAAACTGAATTAGATAAATCAGATGAATATAAAATTTCATATTTTTAATAACCAATAGGTCGTGATAGTTAAAGGAAGGTAAAATCAGCTCTGTCATGGGGAATTTTCTACAGAGAGCAGAGACGCTCTTGCTTGATCTGAAGGGAAGCGCCAGAAAACTTCCCCGGAACTGCTC
Organism: Amaurobius ferox; assembly: GCA_951213105.1. Lineage (NCBI taxonomy): Eukaryota > Metazoa > Arthropoda > Arachnida > Araneae > Amaurobiidae > Amaurobius > Amaurobius ferox. The sequence goes on from OX578149.1 coordinate 64,175,691, forward strand.
CGGAGAGTCCCCGGCTGGAACTGTCTACCACGGTGAAAATTTTACGTTGAAAATCTTTAATACGAACTTACATTATTTATATGAACTTAAATTGCCAAATGTTTGAAAGTGAAAAAATTCGTCATATTTAACATTATACATCTTACGCTTCTTCCGATAGTGGTAAATTTATATTGTTTTCAATTTATAATATTTTAAAAATAATATAAAGAAATATTTTTATAAAGAGTTGTTAACTGTGAGCCTGAATTGTTAACTATGAGTCATTTGTAGAACAAAAATTGGTATGACAGCCCTTGCGCTACATTACTAAAATCATGTTACATCAAAACAAAATGTTCAGTATCTCACTATATTTCAGAAAATAATATGTTTATTGTGAACAAGCATTAATTTGTATTTAAATGAAATTTCTATATAGAAAATTTTATATAGATTTTATATGTTCAAAATTTTATATAGATCCTTAAGATCAATGTTATTAAATAATTCTTGAAAATCATAAGTCTTAAACTACAATCTTGCTGGGTGTCTGACTCCTTAAGATATCAATGACCTCATTACTGTTCTTTACTATGTAGGATCCTCTATTATAAATTTTCTTCATAATAGGTTTCAGGATGTTAAGGAGTATAGTATTTGCTTTGGTAAGGTATGTATTAAAAGCCACTGTTACGGGTCTGAATCGTAGAGGGGTTTTATGTAGTTTAGGTATATTTATTAGATACGGGTACTTTACTCTTCTTGTATATTTGATTCCGGCTTTTAGGTATAAGGCTTTATTCCTATTGGTAATCACAATGGTTGGCGATCCTACGATTCGATATAATACATCATTTTCATAATTGGTTTGCAGGGTTTTGATATATAGGCATTTACAGGTGAATGCATAATTTCCTGCAACTTTATCTGTAAAAGTAATTATAAATTGTTCTTGTAATTGCTTGAGTTTCTGCATGTTTAGTTTAACACCTTCATTATAGGTATAAAAAGTTTTATAGTAAAATTTAAATTCATACATAATCATAGATCGCCATTTGTTGAAGGTCCCATCAGGAATGCTATATTTGATTGACATTCTATATATAAAATTGTCCAGATCCTTCGCGAATGTTTCATCTGGATTTCCCTTGTGAGGATTGCGATATTCTGTTCCCATTTGGAACGCTTTTTTTAATTCAGGATCATCTATTACGTTGATATTGCTGGTAATGATACGTCGTATCACTTTATCCTGGTAAGGACTTTGATCACAATGACATTTTTCTTCATTTTCTGGCATAAGGTGTTGGCTCAGATGATTATAATTAAATACGCGTCTGCCCAAAAGTCTTTCGTATCGGTATGAAGTTTTGATTTTTAGATTTAGTATTGGCAATTGTTTCTGGTGGATGTTCATTATTCTTCCAAACGGAATATGATTAAAAGTTTTATTTTGAAATAAGACAGTAAAATATTCTATAAAACGATTTTGTACTTCTTGATCTCTTGAAAACTTCTCCGGAACTGCTCCTGAGAATCCCCGGCTGGAACTATCTACCACGGCGAAAATTTTACGTTGAAAATCTTTAATACGAACTTACATTATTTATATGAACTGAAATAGCTAAATGTTTGAAAGTGAAAAAATTCGTCATATTTAACATTATGCATCTTGCGATTCTTTCCATAGTGGTAAATTTATATTATTTTCAAGTTACAATTTTTTAAACATAATATAAAGAAATATTTTTATAAAGAATTGTTAACTATGAGCCTGAATTGTTAACTATTAGCCTGAATTGTTAACTATGAGCCATTTGTAGAATAAAAATTGGTATGACAGACCTTGCGTTACATTAATAAAATTATGTTACATCCAAAACAAAATGTTTAGTATCTGACTATATTTCGGAAAATAATATGTTTATTGAGAGCAAGCATTAATTTGTATTTAAATGAAATTTCTATTTTATGCTATATTACACCAAGCTTTCACATTATTTTCTCATTCCCAACAACACAACCTTTTAAAATATTTTGTGCAACAGAAAAACATTAAGTTCATATTACAGAGATAACGTACATAACATATTTTCAAAATTCTATGAAAAAATTTGGAGAAGCATCAGAGTTATCTTGCCAGAAATTTCAATAAATCACATTCTAAGAAAATGTCTTTAAAGCTATTTCTTAATAAAGTTTTCAACATATGAACTGAGATAATTTTGGGCTAAAACTCAGTTATTATAAGAATTTTTTCATATAGAATATTTTAAAAGGTTAGAAATTTTCACATCTATCTATCTATCTATATATATATATATATATATCAATCATGTTGCTTTTAATGTCAAAAATTTCCTATGCTCTTGCACTTTGTGTTATACAACAATTATATTATCCAAGGTAATAACATTTATTTACAAACATCTGGTGTACCACAAGGTGGCTGTAGTAGTAGTATACTCGCTAACTTATATCTTTATTATCATGAATGTCATTTTAACTCTAATTCATATATTATATATAGATATGTTGACGACTTAATTTGTATTATCATTGATAATTCCTATCCCATTAATATTGATTTTTACCCGTCTAACCTAGAATTAATTCCTAATGAGCCTTACGTTAGTCAAACTGTTAATTTTTTAGACCTAAAATTAGATACCCTCAATAATCATGTTATCACCAATCTATATGATAAAAAAGATTCTTACAACTTCTCTATCATGAAGCTGCTATCATATCAATCTTGTAATTCTATTCAATTGTTTAGAAACATCATTTTAAACCAGCTATTTCGAATACATCGTCTTACTGATCCTCAGTTTCACTTTCTACACATCAATAAACTTAAACGCATTTGTCAAAATTACCAATATCCGGAAGTATTTGTAAATAATATCATTAATAATTTCAAATATACCACGTAATAATTTTACACATGCATTATTTATCTTTGATTGGTTAACTCTTTTTTGAAAATTCACTCTTTCTTATCACCTCACTTACCACTTGGCCTGAGTCTAATACTGTTTACTATTTTCGAATGACTATTTTCCTCTTGTCCTGAGTCCTATACTGATTACTATTTTTGAAAGTCTCCATACATAATATGAATCGATCAATTGTATTCATTCCGGTGCCCACTCGCATTGAAGAAGTGAGGTGAAATGCTCAGTCACTAGTTTATCTTACACGTGGTGGTGCTACGCTTGTTTTTTCCCATTTCTGTACAAGGAGGTATTGTTTTTCAGAATTGTATAATTCAATTGATTTATTTTCTCCTTCCACTAGCCAGTAGACAGTTCCAATGGTGTTTATAGTTAAATACTATCGCCATTGTCAGAAACTGGCTATTATATCGGTTTTAATTCGAATTGTATGGCTGTCCTGATGAGAATGCAATTTCGAACTAACCGCCATTTTTTGTGTAGTTTCAATTGCTTGTTCTCTATTCTTAATCTCTTATCCTGAGCTGTGTATTATTGCCTATTCTCATATTGCCGAGTTTTATTTTTATTTACTTTTATATACATTAATTGTGATTTTTGAATCCTATTATTCTTCTCATCCCCCTTTCCATTATAGTGATATGTTACCTTCTATCCTTATCCTTAGTCTTGGCCTATAGTTACTCATTTGTAACAGATATGCTAGAGATGGGTTTTTTTGTACATACAGTAGTTTATGCATAATTTTCGATTAAATCCTTCAATTTTTATTTATATATATATATATATATATATATATATATATATATATATATATATATATATATATATATATATATATATATACATATATATATATATATATATATATATACATATATATATATATATATATATATATATATATATATATATATATATATATATATATATATATATATATATAGATAGATGTGAAAATTTCTAACCTTTTAAAATATTCTATATGAAACAATTCTTATAATAACTGAGTTTGAACCCAAAATTATCTCAGTTCATATGTTGAAAACTTATATATATATATATATATATATTAGAAATATGTAATAATAAATAAATTTTATGTAATAATAATAAAAAGAAATTCAAGTAATATTAACATAACCATAGAAGCAAATTCAAGGCTATAATGCTGATAAGAGAAGAGAACAGCACCAGCCCAAATTCTATGATTAGTCAGAGTTAAATTCCTCCTCAGGTCTGAGTATTTAACTCTAACTAACCCAAATACATGCCTGTTTCAGATAGAGCAATAGTACGTACATTACTATAAATACTCCAACCAAGACTACAGGCATCAAAAAATGAAAATAGGATACATTCCGAAAATATTATATATATATATATATATATATATTTGACGAATGTTTATCAGTACTATGACCCTTTAACTAACTGCTAACTTGATTATTATTTATAATTACCTATATCATTGTGAAGAGCAAATGATATTTCTCCCAAAACAGTTGAATTCCAGATTTTGACGTATAGGCACGAGCAAATTTAAACACCTCCTGAATCAATTTCGAACACTTTTCGATATACGTCAGTACATGCGTATGATGTGTTGGCACGATAAATCAAGTGCGTATGTGCGTGATGTGTTGGCACGATAAATCAAGAGCATATGTGTGTGATGTGTTGGCACGATAAATCAAGAGCATATGTGCGTGATGTGTTGACACGATAACTCGAATAAATGTATGTGATGTTTTGGAACTATAACTCAAAAACTTATGTGTGTGATGTTTTGGCACCATTACTCAAGAACATATATTTGTACTACTATGAAACATTATGTGTAGATACATTATATAAAAAAACCTAGGCCTTGATATAATATTCAGTAACTTCCATTAGAGCTTGAATGATTTAACATTTTAAATTTTCACAATAATATTCAATATGGGGAAACAATGATGATTCCCAATACAATGATGGTGCCTGATAACTGATAAAAATTAATAATTTGGGATATAAATATGAGAAAATCGAATAAAGAATCAATTCTAGACATCTATATAATATGCATCATACTAGACTGAGTGAGTGAGGAAGATGATGTATAAAAATTTTCGAGCATTTACATTATAACTAGAATCTTGATTTTGTTGTCATTCGATCCATCACTCCTCAGAGACTAGGGATAAAAATCCCTAAAATTTCAAAAATTTGAATTACAAATGGCAGTGCAAAGAAATAATTCAAAACTAATTAAGCCACTTTACCTAATTATCAAGTATTTTTACTGTAGCTAGAATCATGGTTTAGGTTACTTCCGATGCAACTGGACTTCAATGAAAAAATCTAATACTGAAGATGCACAAGAATTATGAAAAAATATCCAAAACCACAAATCAAAATAATCGATCACTTCGACACAGCAAAAATCTCTGATTTGATTTTATTCACTCTGTCTCAGCTTCTTGATCAACGGGAAATCGAATGTTTGAATAATCGTATTAGAGGTACAGAGGAATTTGTAAAACAATTTTTGCCGCTTCTCCACTTTGTCCCTCAAAAATGTGCCCCATTTTATTTTTATGCCTAAATTTGAAAAATATTTTGATATTCAGAAATTTTATTAAGTATGTCGGTGTTATATTTAGTGACCATAATAGCAAATAAAAGACTAATTTTCAAATGGAAAGTCACAAAAGATGCATTTCATGTATATTATAATATTGAATTAGATAAATCTGATGGATCCAAAATTCCATATTTTTAATGCCTATTTGGTCGTGATAGTCATACAAAGAAAGGTAAAATCAGCTCTGTCATGGGGATTTTTCGACAGAGGGCTGAACAGCTTTAACTTGATCTGGAAGAAAGCTTCAGAAATCTTCCCCGGAACTGCTCCTAAAATTCCCCGTCTGGAAATGTCGAACATGGTGAAAATTTTACGTTGAAAATCTTTAAAACGAACTTACATTGTTCGTAGTTTATGATGTAATTAATTTTCAATAATATAGTACTCAAAGAGAATACATTGATACAAATCTATCTAAATACGCTGATTAATCTGCTTGATTAAGGGGTTACAGAACTTTTAAAATGATTGAAAATGAAAACATCCATCATATGTAACATTGTATGTCTTACGATATTTTCCAGTGGTAAATTTATATTGTTTTCAATGTACATTTTTTTAAACATAATACAAACACTCATTTTTTACAGCGATGTGTTAACTATAAGCCTGAATTATTAGCTATGAGCCTGGGTTGTTAACCATGAGTAATTTGTAGAAAAAAAATTGCATGACAGCTTTTGCGGTACATTACTACATTTTACATCCAAAACAAAATGTTTAGTGTCTCACCATACTTCGGAAAATAACATGTTTTTGTGAATTACCATTAATTTGTATCTAAACGAAATTTCTATTTTATGCGATGTCACACTTAGCTTTCACATTATTTTTTAATTTCCAGCAACACAATATCTTAAAAATATTTTGTGCAACATAAAACAATTAAGTTCATATTGCAGATATAACGTTACATTATATATTTTCAAAATTCTATGAAAAAATAATGCGAAGTTTCAGAGTTACCTTGCGAAGACTGTCAAAGAGTCACATTCAAAGAAAATGTCTTTAAAGCTATTTCTTAATAACATTTTTCACATATGAATGGAGCTATTTTGGGCTAAAACTCAATTAATCAAGAATATTTTCATATGGAACATTTAAAAAATATATATATATATATATATATATATATATATAAATTGAAAGATTTTAATCGAAAACTATGCATAAACTACTGTATGTTCAAAAAAACCCATCTCTAACATATCTGTTACAAATGAGCAACTATAGACCAAGACTAAGGATCAAAATAGAAGGTAACATATCACTACAGTGGAAAGGGGGATGAGAAGGATATTAGGATACAAAAATCACAATTAAAAAGAATATATATATATATATAAAAATGACTTACTCGTTGCTTTTCGACCCTTACTCGTTGTTTTTTACTTTCTACTTTTAATGTAATTAAATACACATTATTATATTACCAGTTTGATGCTGTGTATGCTGATTTTCACTCCTGCACTTTTGTTTTTATTATTGTAGTATATATATATATATATATATTGCCAAAGAAAACTATTTCCTAGTTTTATCAATACTCTTAACTAACTGCTAACTTATTTATAATTTCACATATCATTGTAAAGAGCAGATGATGTTTCCCCCAAAAAACATTAAATTCCAGATTTTGACGTATAAAACACGAGCAAATTTAAAGACCTCTGAATCAATTTTGAAAACTTTTTGATATATTTCAGTACATACGTGTGATGTGTTGGCACGATAAATCCAGAACATATGTGTGAGACCTGTTGGCACAATAACTCGAGTAAATGTGTGTGATATTTTGGCACAATAACTCAAAACCTATGTGTGTGATGTGTTGGCACAATAACTCAAGAACATATATGTGTACTACTATGAGATATTATGTGTAGATACATTATTCAAAAGATATAGCCCCAGGTATAATTTTTAGTAACTTCCATTAGAGCTTGAATGATTCAAAATTTTAAATTTTCGGAGTAACATTCAATACGGTGAAATGGTGATGATTATCAAACACTGATAGTGTCTAATGATAGATGAAAACAATTGATTTGGGATATAAGTATGGCAAAAACAAATTGAAAATCAATCCCAGATATTTATATAGTATGCACTGAACTCGAATGTCTGAGTGAGTGAGGAGGAGGATGCATCAAAATCATCTAGCATTATATTATAGCTAAAATATTTGGTTTTGTGTCACACTATCCGTCCCACCTCAAAGACTAAGGATAAAAAACTCAAAAATTTCAAAATATCGAATTATAGATGAAAGTGCAAAGAAATAATTCAAAACTTAAAGCCACTTTGCTTAATTATCGAGTATTTTTACTGTAGCTAGAATAACGGTGTAGGTCTCATCCGATCAGTGTGGGCTTCCATGTTAATTGAAAATTCTAATATTCTTAAAATTTGTATTATGGGTGACGATGCAAAGGAATAATGAAAAAAATGTAAACACCAACGTGCAAAATAGTCGATCACTTCGACACAACAAAAATCCCGGTTTTGGTTTTATTCACTTCATCTCAGCTTCTAGATCAACGGGAAAATCGAAAGTTCGAAAAATAGAATTAGGGGTACAGACGAATTAAAAAAACCTTTTTGCCTCTCCTGCACTGTGCCTCTTAAAAATATAGATCGTTCTATTTTTATGCTTAAATTTAAAAAAATATTTCGATATTCAGAACTTCTGTTAAGAATGTCGGTGTGACATTTAGTGACCATACTAGCCAATAAAAGTCTAATATACAAATGGAAACTCACAAAAGATTCATTTCATGTATACAGGTCACAATGAAATTTTGGAGATACGGCTGAGTGGTACAAGTTAAACTTGCCAGCTTTTAGGAGTGTTCAAAGTACTCCTCTTCAGCATCAATGCACTGTTGTAGCCGAATTTTCCAAAGAATAAATGCTTCAAGCCATCCGTCATTTTAGAATCGATGAAAAATATGCTCTTATAGCCTCATCAATCTCATCTTCGAATTACAATGACGTCGACGCAATTTTTTTTTAAATTAAAAAATAGTGAAACGTCACACATAGCAAGATCAGAAGAACAGGGTGGACGTTCTATCACTTTGATGTTTTTTTATTCAAGAAATTCGACTGCCATTCTTGCTGAATGAGAATATGCATTGGCATGATAAAGTATGAGTCCCTTAACATTCACTTCCTGAAGAATTTCTGGAAGACACTTAGTGGCGTACCAGTTAGCTGTAACCGTCTTCTGTCCCTCTAGTTTTATGGCTTTGACCAGACCTGTACATCTGAAGAACACGACATACATTACTTTTTTCATTGCTCATTGTCTTTTCACCATTGTTGATTTGGGGGCATTTTCAAAGACCCATACTTTACTTTCTTGACGTGTTGGAACGACAAAAAACGGTATGTACGTTTCATCACCAGTTATGATTTAAAAATAATGCGGTATCCACCATCATTAAGTAATTTTAGGGTACCTTTACCGATTCTGACACGCTCCGCGTTTTAGTGTACTGTTAAATTATGGGGGACGCAACGACAAACTAATTTTTTTCATATGCAGTTCTTCGTGAATAATTTTATGTATAGCTACGGATCCAATGTTAAGTTACTTCTGTATAATTTGGTAGGTACAACGATTATTATCGATTAACCGTTTTCGAGTGGCGAGGCATTTTCTAGGACTACAGCTGATTGAAGGTCTTCCTGTGTGTTTTTCATCCAGGAGAGAATTGCGACCTCTTCTAAACTCTTTTTTTTTGTCGTCCCAGACCGAGGGCTTGCCTAATCAGGCTTATAGTTGCTTAAAAAACCCCGTCGGGAAAGGAATCCTAAATTTATTTATAAACAAATTATTTGTGCCTGGCCAGGGCGGTTACAAAGGCTTACAATAACATTCAACTTCAACATTAAACTTTTACAACAACATTTTACAACAAAGGCCTACATTCAACTTTTGCATTGTAAACCAATGCTTCAACAGTCTAAACTCCAAAGTCTATGTTTCACTGGTATTTTTCGAGCTCCTCAATATTAACACTAAATGCTCAACCCTCTGCGATCAACCCAGCGATTGAAACACATTTACTTATTCTCCGGATAGACCCGGGGTTGGCTACAACTCTATTAAACCATAAAGTCCTGGAACTTTCCATTGGCTCAGAAAGATGTAAATCGCTAGTTAGAGGGCAGACGAAGACATCCCCTCCAGCCCACTCTCATTTCGTAAATCATCTGAATATGGTGGCACGAGATGAAGCATCATTTCTATATGCTAATTATAGACAATGAAGACATTCTTCTTGATTCCGCCCTGCATTAAGATCATAGAAATTCATTACTTGATTATGCTCTCGTGTCAACTCCATTTTATATTCTTCCAAAATGTATTCTACGATAGCTAAATTATAATTGTTGCCACAAATTATCGTCTGCGGACATAAAAAAGTTTAAATTTATATACCTGACCAATAATTTTTTCTAGCGTATATCGTCTGCCCTGTCTAAAAAATGTCAGTGTGATCGTTGTAACTAACCCCGTAAACCGAGAGGTAAGTTGGGTCTGCACTTCTGTTTGTTAGTGTGACATTTGTATTATAATACTGAATTAAATACATCGGATGGATACAAAAATTTCATATTTTTAATAGCTAATAAGTCGTGATAATCATACAAAGAAGGGTAAAATCAGCTCTGTCATTTGGAATTTTCAACAAAGAGCAGAACTCGTCTTGCTTGATCTGAAGGGAAAAGTCAGAAAACTTCCCCGGAACTGCTTGCTCCTAAGTATCGCCGGCTGGAACTGTCGACTACGGCGGAACTAAGATTTTTTATAGTTTATGATATAATAAATTTTCCATAATATAGTACAAAATAGAATACATTTGTACAAATCTACTTAGATACGCTGATTAATCTGCCTGATTAAGCAGTCACAGAACTTTTAAAATGTTGAAAAGTGAAAAAATTCATATTTAGCATTCTATATCTTGCGATTCTTTCCATAATGATATAAATTTATATTGTTTTCAATTTACAATTTTTTAAACATAATATAAAGAAATATTTTTATAGAGAGTTGTTCACTATAAGCATGAATTGTTAACTATGAACCTGAGTTGTTAACTGTGAACCATTTGTAGAAAAAAAAATTGTATGATTGATTTTGCCGTATATTACTAAAATCATGTTACATCCAGAACAAAATGTTTAGTATCTCACTATATTTTGGAAAATAACATGTTTATTGTAAACAAGTATTAATTTGTATTTAAAGGAAATTTTTATTTTATGCTATATTACACTAAGATTTCACATTAGCAACACAACCTCTTAAAATATTTTGTACAACAGAAAAACATTAAGTTCATTTTACAGAGATAACGTATTATATATATTTTCAAAATTCTATGAAAAAATATTGAGAAGTTTAAGCGTTATCTGAAGTGAAATGCCAAAAAATCACATTCTAAGAAAATGTTTTTAAAGCTATTCCTTAATAAATTTTTCCAGGTATGAACTGATATATTTTGGGCTAAAACTCCAGTTATTATAAGATTTAAGATTTTTTTTCACGTGGAATATTTTAAAATGTTCAGAAATTTTCACACACACACACACATACTCACATGCACACACACACACACACACACACATATATATATATATATATATATATTTGACGAGGGTTTATCAGTACTATGACCCTTTAACTAAGTGCTAACTTGATTATTATTTATAAATTCACATATCATTGTAAAGATCACATGATGTTTATCCCAAAATACGTTGAATTCCAGATTTTGACATTAAAGCATGAGGAAATTTAAAGACCTCCTGAATCAATTTCGAACACTTTTCGATATACTTCAGTACATGTGTGTGATGTGTTGACACGATAAATCAAGAGCATATGTGTGTGATGTGTTGGCACGATAAATCAGGAGCATATGTGCGTGATGTGTTGGCACGAAATCTCGAATAAATGTGTGTGATGTTTTGGCAAGATAACTCAAAAACGTATGTGTGTAATGTATTAGCTCGATAACTCAAGAACATATATTTTTACTACTATGAAAGATTATGTGTAGATACATTATATGAAAAACTAGTAATAATTTTTAGTAACTTCCATTATTATAGCTTGATTGATGCAAAATTTAACATTTTTACAGTAATAGTCAATATGGTGAAAGTATGATGATTCCCAAAACAATCATGGTGCCCTATGGTAGATGGAAATGAATTATTTGGGATATAAATATGATAAAAACGAATTGAGAATCAATTCTAGATATTTATATAATATACACTGAACTGGACTGACTGAGCGAGGTTGATGATGTATCGAAATTTTCAAACATTTCCATTATAGCTAGAATCTTAGTTTTGGTGTCATTCAATCCGTCCCACCTCCGAGACTAAGGATAAAAAAACTCTAAAATTTCAAAAGATGACACAGTAAAGAAGTAATTCAAAACTTAAAGCAACTTTGATTAATTATCGAGCATTTTCACTGTAGCTAGAATCATGATTTAGGTTACTTCCGATACGGCTGGGCTTCCAGGCCAAAGAGAAAACGTAATATTCTTAAAATGTGTATTATAGGTGACGATGCAAAGGAATAATGAAAAAGAAAATCTAAAACTACTGTGCAAAATAATCGATCACTTCGACACAACAAATATCTCGGTTTTTGTTTTATTCACTCCTTCTCAGCTTCTAGATCAATGGGAAAATCGAAAATTTGAAAAATCGAATTAGAGGTACAAAGGAATTAAAAAAAAAAACATTTCGCCTCTCCTCCACTTTGCCTCTCAATAATATGCTGCGTTCTACAATTTTTATGCCTAAATTTGAAACAGTTTTAGATACTCGGAATTTTTATTAAGTATGTCGGTAATACAATTACTGACGATACTAGCCATTGAAAACGCGCGCAGAGCGGCTGATTTTGTAATGACCCGATTTTTGATAAATATTAAAAAAAAAAACTCCCAGTTATCAAATGCTTAAACAAATATTCACTACTTAGTTTATGAGCTCATTTTCAGTGAAACTGTGCAATAATCAACTTGATCGATTTTATTGGTATACAAGTATTATGGTCCGATTTTGAAAAATAGATAACTTGAAAATGATTTTTACAAATATATCAATAAATTTAAACAGTGTCACACTACTGTGTTTCGTTCAGGATATTTTGTCCGGGGAGGAGGGGGGTGCGAAGTAAACTTTCGGGGGGCGAGTTTTCTATTTGCCCTGTATAAATGTATATCTAAATGTTGTCAGCAACAAATTCGATAGTATCCGCATTATATTTTAGCAGTGTTTGATCCCTTCAATACATATTACAAACAACTTAGAAATAACTAGAAGCAGAGGAGGCGCTCAATAACAATTACCTTCACAACATAAATAAACATTAAATCTGTAACGAATTTTCTGAGATTCATTCAAAAACTGTAAAGACACCATTTTGATGTCAATATTATCCATGGTCGGGATATCTCTGACTGAAATTGGTGTTCTGTAAAAAATGTAAACACTTTGGACACTTATATTTTCGAACCTATTAGATAAAAAATTTAAACAATTTTAATTCTTTTATCAGAAATAGCGTATCATTTAATAATAATAATAATCAAATATAATTTCAATATTTTTATAATTTAAACTTTTATTTTCGAAAACATTAAAACTTTATTGCCCGAGTGTGTTTTTGCGTCCCTTTGTTTATTTTCAGTCTAAATATCTTCTAAACTATAAATGATAGATGTAAACAGCAAGGGACAAAAATTTTCACTAGGAACTCTTGCTTCGAAATAAATAATATTTCGTTATAGAAATGTAATAATTTTCGAGCAATCGCCCTGCCAATTAGAAGATGATTGCATTTTTTTTGTTACTAAAGATTGCTATCCTTATAAACTAAATTTTACCAAAGTAGGCAAGCATTTTGTAGTCCTTTCAAAGTTCGACAGGGATATGTAATTGGATTTCGGATCAAGTTTTTAGTTTTTGAACTATAGTGGTTATAATTTTGATATTTTAATTTATCAACTATTTTTCAATATTTAATGAAGATAAACCACTCACAAAGAATTATGTTATTCGCTCAAAACCGTTGCAGCTCCATCGGACTGCAGCCACTGCCGACTTTCTATGATAAATTTAGGTATTGAAGATAAAATTTTAGAATGTTAAATAATGGCAAATTAAAAAATTGTGGTTAAATTATTGGAGAGTAATTCCTCTCTACAGCAATAAGAAATTATATTTTTTTATATCTTTGCTGTGATTATTAAACTTTTGGACTCAAGGATGCTTTGGACCAACTGCATTCTTTATACGGCTATACCCTGTGACTGCAACGTCCATCGCAAAACTTATGACAGTAAAAAAACATTTCGATATTTAAAATTTTTTGGAACAAAAGTTATCAACTATTTTTCAATATTTAATGAAGATAAACCACTCACAAAGAATTATGTTATTCGCTCAAAAGCGTTCCAGCTCCATCGGACTGCAGCCACTGCCGACTTTCTATGATAAATTTAGGTACTGAAGATAAAATTTTAGAATGTTAAATAATGGCAAATTTAAAAATTGTGGTTAAATTATTGGAAAGTAATTCTTCTCTACATTAATAAGAAATTATATTTTTTTATATCTTTGCTGTGATTATTAAACTTTTGGATTCAACGATGCTCTGGACCAATTGCATTCTGTATACGGCTATACCCTGTGACTGCAACGTCCATCGCAAAACTTATGACAGTAAAAACATTTCGATATTTAAAATTTTTTGGAACAAAAGTGATAATGGCGTTCACCCACAACGAACCTGACTAGCACTCAAGGTGCTCATTGCGCTGCGTCGCATCAGTTGAAAACCACTGTACCGGTTGAGAACTACTGTATTATATAGAGCAGAGGTTCCCAATCTAGTGATCTTCAGAGGGCAGATAGGCAGAGGTTCCCAATCTTGTGATCTTCAGAGGGCAGATAGGCAGAGGTCAGAGGGCGCGACAGCTCAGTGGTTAGAGTGCTGGGATTAAACTCGGGCGACGTGAGTTCGATTCCCGTCTCGGTCCAAAACTGTCGACCTGTTCGCAAGGAGTACGATCACGTAAAACATGTGAGTCTGGAGGGGACGAGGGTGCTGTCCCTGTGGAGGCGTCCCCCACTGGGTTCCGGTCTAAATTGGGTGGCATTTCCCAGCCGTCCAAACAGATAACTTATATCTTCAGGTAGGTTGAACGGTCTGGGTCGAAGAAAATGAAAAAGAGGGCAGATAGCTCTCAAACCAACATAATGAAATTTTATTTTACGACGTTTTAATTCTGAAATTTTATTTTTTATTGTATTAAAATTTACTCTCCTGATGAGTTAATTTGCTGCACGAGCTCTCAAAATGCTACGCCTATAAAAAAAATTATATCCAACTATCCAGTATTTTATACTTTTTGCTCTTTTCAATAGAAAAAAAAATTAAATGCTTCTAATCTATTTTGCCATGTACCGTGACTTTTTTTTTTTTTTGCAAGTGGCATGGCGCGAAATAAATATTTTCTTATGTAACACATTTTTGATCTCCTTTTAGCTTTACTGTTGAGTTAATTGATGATTTAGAAATCTCTCTCTCAAGTACAGATTAATTTTTTTTCTCTCGCTTTTACCTATAACCATATAATGACTACTGTTTATAATATTTATTTCAATTAAATATTTTATAGCGGGAGATAAATCTTATAAATGTTGGCGAGTTTCACTTTTATCTATTAATCGCCATCATTAATGTGGAATTAAACAATATGCGCTAAAAAATGTTTTCCGTGAGTTTAATAATATTAAGTAGAAATTAATGCAGAACTAAATTGTAAATATTCTATTTGCTAAATAGTATTTAAAATTCATATATTCGAGATGAAACATGGAAACTGAATTTTAGAGCAATCATTCACTGATTTCTCTTCTTAGTGAGGATTCGAATAATACAAAGGTGTTAAAAATATATACGAACTGTGGGCGGGGTAAGGGTAATTTAGGAAACGTGTGCTGTGAAATATACGAAATGGGTGCGGGGAAAATAAATAAATAGGGAATGTGGGCAGGGTAAGGGTAATATAGGAAATATAGTCGGGGTAAGGGAAATATACCATATGTGGGCGGGGTAAGGGAAATATATAAAATGTGGGCGGGGTAAGGGGTATATACGAAATTTGTGCAGGGTAATGGAAATATGCTTTTAACAATTGCGGGCCTCCAGACTTTTTCTTTTTGGCTACTATAAACAAGAAAGATCAATCATGCTTTAAGCATTGATTATGAAATATTTTCCTACTGAAATGCAATTGTATTTAAACATCGCTAAAACGTGATACATTCAGTGGTGATATTTTTTAAATTATCAGAATACTACAGTAATTGATTATGCTTGAAAACTTTAAACTTCATCGAAATATAAATCGCTTGCCTCTTTATGAAGAATCAATGGATATTTCATTCATATCACTTATATTCCAGACTCCAGAGCTAAAGAATTTGGAGTAAAAAAATTGAACAATTCTTTTACAAGTCACCTTGCAATCGCTTGATTTGTGTATATTCTGCATAAGTTAAAATTAGATTTCGTTGTAGAAATAATCATTTAGTGATCATTTAAAATCAATTTAGTGATCATTTAAAATAAGAACTATTGTAATTGCGTTGGCACAAAAGTTAGATACACATATAATACGCAAAAATAAAACCGTTTTATGGCGGTTGCAATACTAAATATGAACTTAGAAATTCCTTAAATACCACGATCTTTACACACCAAAAAAATAAAAGGTATACTATATTTTATTTTTCAATGAATCACGTAATCTCTTCATATATTAGGGGTGTAATTATCATTCCAATTTTTATTTAAAACCTACCTAACATATTTTGCTGAAAATGTTTTTCCACATTTTGAATGATAATTTGAATATTTCCTAAACATTTTGAAGCAATTTGTGAATTTTAACTTTATTTTAAGAATATTTGAAAAATTAAGTCCCATGGGGTCCAATGTATTTCATGTTTCAACCCGAGTTAAACTCAAAAGTAATTGGGTGATATTATTCATCTTCATTCCCATATGTACCATAGACCGTCTCAAAAGCGTGCTAAAAATTTCATTTTGATAAAGTCATTTTATGGCAGTTATCGTGCGAACCGACAGATAGAATGACCAAAGTTATAATCACATTTCAACTATGAAAGAAAGTGTTAAAAACGACTCCCCCCCATTGCGAATATGTTATTTTTGTGAATTATTAAGCATTTATCATTCACGGATATGTTTCGTCCACGCAGCGGGCATAGTTATCTGTAGATGCTTCAAAAGTCACTCATAATAAGTGACGTTTTAAAAAAAGTTAACCCTTAGCTTTAGCACCTCTGTTGATAAATACTCTTCGGGTAGGTCGGACTGTCTGTGTTGAAAGGAAGAAAGTCGATAAATGTTAAATCATGTTTTAAATATGGATTAGAAAGAAAATGAAATAAAAAGTTAAAGTTTAAATTTTTTTTTAAATATTTAAAAGCATGACTTACAAACGAAAACATGCCCAAAACCCCACTGTTAAAAATCATGCTTAAATGCATTTGATTTATGTTAGAATTTCATTCAGAAATTGTAGAAAATTCAAATAATTAAATTTGCTTAAGTGCTTTGTTTAAAAGTGGATGTGCACGGGTTACAAAATTATTTCACAGTACGGATGCAGCCTGCGGCGTAAGTGGACAGCCGTTGCACAAATACAGACATATAATATATGTATGATATATATAATATTTAATGGTCTTTACGAAATAGTGATGTAGCAATCAAGTGCTATATATTAACTTTGATGGAATTTTAAGTAAACCTACATAGTGAATTTTTATGCAGCTCAATGACAAGGATTACACAAGCCCCTCTTTTCCGTGGAGGGAAAATTATGTAGATACAATTAGAGTAGGGGAATGTTGTAGGGGAAAATTAACGAATGGTTTAAAACGCCAGGGTGACTAGTTTGTGTTCTGTAAATTAGTTTAATTGTTGAGCCTGTTTAATTTATTAGTTTATTATTCCAATGAGTAGTTAGTATTATTAAATAGTTTATAACGCTAAATGCGAACTAATTTATTATAGAATCACTAAATAGCAGTAATCTTAGTAAACAAAATAACTGATGCCTTTATATGAATGACTAGATGGGAATATTTTTTTATTACTATTTTAAGCGAGCAGGGGAGTTTTGGTGGTTAGAATGAATGCTTAAAACATATTTTAATAATTTAATTTAAAATAACTGAAATAAAATGAATTAAATTTATTTATTTTAAAATTTATTATTTTTATTTATTTTTATTTTAAATAAATATTTGAATTAAATAAATTTAATCCGATGTTGTATTTTCACTTAAAATTATAAGCAGGATGATGGATTCTGCATTTGACATGCTATGTATATGGGCAAGTCCAAATATATGTAATATATTTTTAAATTTTTCACTTGCTTCGACAATATAAATTTTAATAATGTAATGCGATTTTGCTATAAGTATTGATTGGAAACATATATCTATCTGAAAAAGTAGGAAATCTTCGAAACTGGTTTGTTTATTGGAGCTTGAAAATGCAAGCAAACACTGTTTAAAGTGCAATTTTGATTTTTCCTGTCTGTCTCGAATGGCAGTTCTAGTATTTGATCTAATTTTTCCTTAATACTTAAACTTATTGTTTCATTCCATATAATTTCTTTAATACTGACAACAAAAATTTGTTTTTGAGATATATAATTTATTAAAAAAAAATTATGCAAATCATGTTATTGGAACTTCGTGTAATCATGATGTAATTTGTGAAAATAAAAATGTAAAAATAAAGAATTATACATCCAAGACATTGGAAGGACCGTTTATATAAGTTTGATATTAAAAACACCAGATGACGCTAACAAAATCAAGGTAAAATCTAGACATAGTTATACGTGGATTCAACAAATATGTATATTTTAATTTTGCTTTGCAGTGTTTCACCTGATGCATGTGATTTTCTGTTTTGTATGTACTCTATAAAATCAATATTATTTCTGCTTTTAGCTAATTTTAGAACGGAAGTTCGATTAGAAGTGTCTAGCGTGCCTTGAAAAATTATGTTCCCTTAAAACTTTTCCCCCCATTCTATCCCTACGCGTATGCGCAATCTGGTTCCGAAATTAAGAATTAAAATTATAAGTTCATTTGTGTTATGGATAGATTCATCCCTCTAGCCGTTTGTAAAAATTACATGTTGCTGCATAGCTAGCGAATGTTATCTTAAGAGTGAGATCCGTGGTTATTCGTTCTATTTATTTCCATTCACTGCGGCTATATTCACCGCAGCTTTCTTGATGGAGTTAGGTAAATGGCTTACAACTTCTTGTCAACAGAAATATTTTATTTATAAAATATTCTTATAAAATATTATCGATACATGCGGCGGTAGGCAAAAATAATTTCACTTTTAATTTTCAGCAATCTCATACTCTTTGGACTACCGTGTTATCATTTTACTTTCCCTGCAATACATGGTAATGTATGGGGAAAGTATTGGAATCCAGTCGAAAATCGCATGCGGAGTTTTCGACGGATCTGTGCGTTTTGGGACCTCTAGAACACGAAAAACTATTTTTAACGGGACATCTGTGTATGTGTGTGTATGTTTGTGCAATGCATTTATTCACTCTAACTCAAAAACACTTTGACAAAATTTCATAAAATTTTATAAGTGAGCCCCATGCGAGTTACCGTCGTGCTGATTAGATGAAAAGTGAAAAACAGGCTGCCATTCTTCCCACAGAAATCCTTATGTAAACTGTTGCAGGAGATAAGGGTTTCCATAAGCACATGTCAACGATTTGCAAAAAAAGTGAAGCTGCTCCTCATGCACCAACTCCAGTGGCATTTAATATTGGTCTAATATTAATTGGACCATGATTCGGCATTTCGGAGTTATATTGGACATATTTCCAATGTAGTCCCATATTATTAGTCAAATATTGGGATTACATTGGCCTCCGATTTTAGCTAAATAATTGCATTACAATATTACGCCAATATTGGTGATAAATTGGAAATCTTTCCAATGAAACGCCAATATAGGCGTAATATTGTCTCAATATTGTCCCAATATTTTAAGCCAAAATTGGGAAAATTCCTTCAAATGTCCACTTTTTCATATTGGTCCAATATTTGCAATAATAGCTGCCAATATTGTATTGCTACTAGGGAAGGTATGTCCGTCGAAGACCCAGACAGGCCAACTCGTCTTAGGACATGAGCAGCTATGTTCGCGTCAAATTTCACTGAATGATGTCCATTAGTTTAAAAGTTGTAAGAGAAAATCAGGGGAATGAAAGAAACACACTAAATGACTTTATGTGTTATTGTTTCTTTTTAGTATCAATGTCATGGGAATATGTGAGTAATGTAATTTTTGAGCTCCACTTTATCAAGATGTGGACAAGGCTGGCACCCTGCCGAAATAATTCTCACGTTACAGAGATGATTTCCCAAAGTTAACTTTTATTAACATTTTATAGAATAGTTTACGTTCAAACATAGATATAAAACATAAAATTTACATAGAAAAAACTCTTCGCAGCCATCGATGTTTTCTAAATACAATTAATAATTCGAAAGTAATTAAAAAAATTATATTATTACTTCTATTTCTAATGGTATAGCCCAAATCTCTTGTGCATCAGACAAAAGTCCAAAGAATGCAAATTTAGTCTTTTCATACATAGTCTTTAAAGGTATTTTTAGGACTGAAGAAACATATATTAATCTAGTTTAGTTTGCAATATCACTATCCATTTTAATTTACAAATTTACCCATTTTTACCCCAAAATGGAACCTTGAATTTCTCCCGCTCTAATCCAAACACACACCGGTTGGAATGCCTGCTGCAATACGTAACAACAAAGAAAAGTCATGCATAAAGCATTGATTATGAATCACTTTAGAACTGAAATGGAATTTATCTCTAAAATACGATACATTCAGCGCTGATATATTTTAAATTATCACAGTACTACAATAATTTATTATATTTGAAAACTTAAAACTTCATCAAAACACATTAACTTTATTCAAATGACGTCATCGAAATATAAATCGTCTGGCCCTCTATGTAAAAGCAATAAATATTTCATTCATATTACTTTCATTCCAGACACCAAAGCTAAATAAATTTGAGTGAAAAAAATTCAACAATTCTTATACAATTCATCTTAAAAACACATATTTGCATTCTGCATCCATTAAAATTAGGCTTCGTTGTAGAAATAATCAAAGTTTGATGATCATTTAAAGTAAAAATATTATAATTGCATTGGCACGGAATATAGATGCACAGAAAATAAAGCGGGTTTACGACGGATGTAATACTAAATATAAATGTAAAATAACTTTAATCATATTTTTCGAAGTAATTTGTGAATTTTTACTTTGCTTAAAGTTGTTTGAAAAATTATGTCCCACAGGGTTCAATGTATTTCACATTTTCAACCCGAGTTCAATCCAAAACTAATTAGGTGGTGTTATTCATTTACATTCCCATATGTTCCACAGACTGTCTGAACAACATACTAAAATTTCATCGTGATAAAGTTATTTTTACGGCAGTTATCGTGCTAAAGGACAGACAGACAGAATGAACAAAGTCATAAACACTTTTCAACTATGTAGGAAAGTGTTAAAAATGCCGGTCACATTCAAGAAACCGGTTGAAACGAGTAAAATATGAGTGTTACATTGAATAAAATATGAGTGTTACATTGCTGAACAGTTAGGAATTTATATTATTTTAATATGTTATATATTTGTTCTTATAATATAATGTAGATAAGATATTATACCCCACAGAACTACTCTAATTCTAAATACAGCCGGGAATAAATACATTTTTAAGAACTTTAAAGGCATGGTGAATGCTTTTGAAGCAATGTCTGCCTGTTTGTCTGTGCGATGAATAATCATTAGCAGTTGAATAACTTCACATATAAAAATTAAGTTTTGAATTTATATAAATTCCTTTGTAAAACTAGATTTAGACGAGTTTTTTAAATTTGTATAGTTACGATTTTGGCTTTTTTCCTATATTTCAATAAAATTATTTTCAAGGCTGAAACAATACTAGTTCCTGAGATACTTAAAGGGTAGGCGTTTATTGCTGCTTTTTAGTAACTTATTCACGTTTTCGTGACCATTAAAAAATTATGCGTTATACCTTGTAAAGAGAATTATAATAGTAATTACTAAGAACATTAAGTTTAATGCATGTAATTCATCGACTTGATAGCGTGTGGGACCCATTATTAACATGGAAATATAAATTTTTGAAATGACTCTAAAACTGAATTAATTGAGGACCCCAATAAATATGCTAGTTTTCTTCATATAACTATTATATAAAAATTGGGCCCGAACAGCAGGGAATACGAATGTATGAAAAAGTCTAGTTGAGTAAATAGAAATACAATAAAAATATAAATTAAAGAATAAATAAAAGTTATTCAATTGAAATATTTCTTCCTCAAGGTATTTTGGTTAAGCTTTATTTTACGGGAAAGCTTTATTAACTTTATTATATTTAAGAGCTTGTTTGGCGAAATCTTTAGTGCCCCTCCTGCTACACATCTATTGATTATCTTTCCCTTATTTGCTGATGCTCTTTATTTTCTGGATCTCTATATATTAACACTTTTCGATACTGGAGGAACATAACACAGGTATGATTTTGTTGAAAGGCGATCTAGTTCAAAATAAAAAGATTTTTATAGTTAGAGCTCATTCTAATTAGCTCTACATATTAAACATTTTCGATACTGCTGGAGAAAAATAACACAAATTAGAGTTTTTTCAAACTCTAATTTGTGTTCTTTTTCTCCCGCACAAGTTGAAAATAAATAGGTTTATTTTCAACTTGTGCGGGTTGAAAATAAATAGGTTTATTGTCGGCATTGCCTCAAGTAAATACTATGAAATTTCAAGGAAACCGATATACTTCATCATGAGACCACGCTTCTGGAAGAAAAATAATATTTGCAATATCTTGTGAACGGTAGGTTATAAATTTTAAGCAATGATATCCACTCTTTTCTAGTTAAGGTACTTTAAAATCAATATTTTTAACGGTGAGTTTATATAATTTTAAGTGTATATATCGGATTTATCACTGATTTTTAGATGTATCAAAAACAGCGCATTTAATCGTTTCAAAATGACAACTTTGAATTTGCGAAAAAAACGATATATATAAAATAAAAATGTATTAAAAATATATAACGCAATTATATTACAATGTTTCTTTGACTTTAAAAATACTGTTTAAAAAGTTTTCTGCTTTTACAAATTCTTACAGAAGTGTATAGACTTCTCGCGCTTACCCATTGCAACAATGATCCTTAAATTTATTTGAATTTTTCAATTGTTCAGGATTTATACTGCCCACCAACTCCTATACAAACAGCGAAAAAATGGTCGATTCACATTAAGAGAGGAACAAAAAGCACAAGTTTATCTAAATTCTGAAACCAGATTTTTGATTTATGTCAATATTTTCCTTTATTTTGTAAAAAGTGTATTGCAGTGAAAATAAACACTTCAATAAAAGCATCTCACTCAAATGTTTCAAGAAATAACATATTTTTTCTTAAGTAAACAACATTTTATTTCCATGTAAAGAACATGTTCCTATTTTTAAGCTTGCAATGTTAATAGTTTTACCTGTACTAAATTCAAAACTTTAATTCTGTATATAATTCAAGAGAATATAAGGAGAGCATCAAAGACAATGTCTTTGATGTTTAACTCTTTAAGTGTGTTTTCCAGAATCAGTGGTAATTTAACACACGCGTAGAGCATGATAATCACACCTTACATAGATACAGAATACAGTAGGATTTCTTGAAAATACACTGTTACGAATGTAATTTATATTCACAATGCAATGCTGAGAGATTAGTTTAACTTATGCAGTACTTAAGATTATGATAACAGAACTTAAATTACACTGTTTATTTCTTGAAGTTTGTACATAAATTTAAAAATTTAAACATTAGAATGTACCATTAAATGAACGCTGACTTCTATGAGAAATGAATATTTAAGCAAAATGACTTTTCAGAGAAAAAGCACAAATTAGTTTAACCAATGAAATTTTTAAATGAAACAGTTAAAAAATTTTATAATGAAAAAAAGAAAATTAAAAAGCAGTAAATTACAAATATGCTGTAGGAGCGCCTTCAAGCAGTAGCTGCATAGCAGTGTTATAGGAGACCCTTTAAGAGAGAAAAATTATAGGATATGTTATAGGAGCGTCTTCGTATGTTATAGGATAGTTCTTCACAGGTATTTAAAATCTCCAATTTTTCTGTTATATCGTGAAAATAATGGTAAATAAAATAGTATGCAATAAGTGCCTTAAAATGCATGAACAAATCTAAAATTTTAGTGCACCACAATAGTATTCAAACATTACCGAATCTTATTAACATTTATGGTCTATCATTTGCTACCATTTTGAAGTTTATTGGTCAAAATTCGTATTTATTATAATTTAACTGTATATCCATTCTTCATACAGAACACATAATGTAAGGAAACTAATATAAAGATTTTTACCTTATAAAGTTTTTCACTTTATAAAGTTTTTTTCTTTGGTATTTTATAATAATTCTCCCAAAAATGAAATTAGTTAGTTTCTGTGCTGAGATAGTAAACAGATAGATAGAAGTACAACTTAAAATTTTATTTGTATACATAATAATGTTACGACATATCTTCTGGAATCCGAATTCCTGGATAACTAACACATTTATTTACAAGCACAGAGTAAACAGGAACACCATACATCAAATAGCTTGATAACTACTCGTATCTCATATGATCAGTAAACAACTATCAGGTGCGTTAAAACAAGTAAATGTTCAGCTAATTTCACAAAACAGCTGATTCCATTCTCAAAACATCGATGTATCTCACAATTCAATGTAGTTCGCATCACGTCAACTATTCTTAAACTGAGTAATGACTCTTTTCATATATTCTCCGTAGAAACTTCCAGAAGGGGCTCGTATTTTGAAAAACATTCGGTATTTTTAAAGTCTCCAAGTTGTCGATTTATCGCCATATCGGGCAATCCCTCTCCGAACTTCAACATACTGTAAATTCACGTCATAGGAATGGCCGCCTGTAAAGGTTTACCTCCATCTAGTTCTCAAAAGAGACTCCAATAAAGGCATTTTGCACGTAACAATAATATTTTGGGATTAAGCAATAGCTTCTTTACAGGCTATGTTTCTGGCTTTCTTATTAAGGGCTTCTTAATCTGGTCTTCTTATGAATTCTTATTCTGGTGAACTGTATATAAAATGAAATAGTTTATATATAGCACCATGTGAAAAACAGCAGATTTTAAACAGAAGTTTATGCCCCCGCTGTTGAATGTTTGCTTTTGCTTTTGCTGACTACCCTCTGTAATGAAGGTTCTATAAATTTACATACGGGTATTGGGACACAAACACCAGATAACATTATCGGATTTTGAACTGTTTATTATAGAGACTCTTAAAAAACGATTAGGTCACGTTAGTTTGGAAAATCAAATAACGATTGGGTCACATTTAGATTGAGAAAACAATCTGACATCATGAAGACAGATAGAAGGACAGACACATGTCTAAAGTTTACTCCAAACGAAAGCTAGACATACATATTTCTTGAAATTCTGTACAGTTGTTCCCCCGTGGTGATGAGCTAAACAGGCAGACAAACAGATAGATGTTTTAATTTTATCTATAAAAATTCAATTTATGAAACGGACCAGGGTATTTTATTTCTCAGATTTTGCCTGTGCAGATAAATTTGTGTAGCAAGATCAGTGATTTGTTATACATTTTCAGGGACATCAAATTAAATATTTAAATATAATGCTCTAAAGAGCAAAATCATTTAGAATGAGATTAAAATTTGTACATTTAAAAATTGAACAACGTATCTTATAGTTTTATATCCCCATAAATTCTAGGACTGTGTTGTAAAGGTTTTAGTTGTATAGAATTTTTATGGAAATCAAACATCACAGTACTAGTTTGCATAAACCATTGATAAATATTCATAGAAAAACAGGCTGCTCAATTTTATTAGATCCTTAAAATTTTATTAGATTTTTGCTAAAATTTTCAGTGAGGGATAAGTATACTCATGTATAGAATACCATCCAGTTTATAAGATGATCACCATTCTCATAAATATCAATATATAACTAACATTTGCACTTAAAAGACCATTTACAAGAAAAAAAGATAATTCTTATTAATATTCTTAATAATATTCTATATAATATTCTTATTAATATTATTTCAATAACAGGAAAAATTACACTTTAGCAAAGTTATCTGAATTGTATATAACATAGCTTTGTTTATTACTTTCCTTATATACATAATGTATAAGGAAAGTATTGTGACGGGGTCGAAAATTCGAAATCGAGTTTTCGACGGGAGAGCACGTTTCAAGCATCCCTGATCACGAATCAAACATTTTTGAAGTGATGCCTGTGTGTGTGTGTGTGTGTGAAAGTATGTGTGTGTGTGTGTGTCAGTGAGTCTGTGGAGACGATAACTGACGAACGAATGGACCGATTCGAACCAAATTTGGTACAAAAATCACAATCCGTAAACACTGGAAGCCTATTGTTTTTATACGTAATCGAATGCTCAGAACCCCCTCAAATTTTTGAATAAAATTTTGAAAAAATCGTCAAAAAATCAAAACCACAAATAAAGTTACGCAAATAGACATTTCTTATGTAATTTTTCATTAGAAAACGATTGACATAAATTTTAGAACGCTAACATGAATCGTTCTCGAGATATTGCACATTTTTCAAAAAAATTATTAAAAAGTCATATAAAATGAAAAAAAAATATTTCCTATTGAGAAACATGTTCACTTTTCATATGTAATACCACACGATAAATTGGGTGACATCATTCTCGTGGATCTAGCTCGTTCCATTCACGAGAAAAGATACTTCGAGTAATACTTTTGTATTTGAACGGCAATAGTCATTTATCTGCTATAAGAATAACTTATTTCTCCGTCAGTAAAGCTTGTCGAGATCTTGGCGACGGATTTAGCGGAATGTCGCCAACTTGGCGACTTTTTTAAATGTTGCCAAATTAACGAAAATCTCGCCAAATGGATAAAAATGCCGCTAAATCAATGAAAATGACGACTAATTATTGAAAATTCAATATCTTGGAAAGAATATTAGTATCTACTTTAAGAAAAACCTATTTTTTTACTGTAAAAGTAGTAAATTCATTACATTATATAAGTAAAGTCATGTGTTGCCCACATCAGATTTTTTTAATCTCTATATCTGATTTTTAACACATAATTGAAAATTATTGTGATAAATGACTGCGATAAATTCTGCGATTGATATTTAAATCTTCTCAGATAGTTTTATCATGTCACTGAATCAAAATACGAATAGAGCATGTTAATCGCAACTTTACACAAAGATCACAGAACTTTGGGAAAATGTATTGTCTTCAAATGTAATTTGTATTAACAAAACAAATCTATAGGACTACTTAATCTTAAGATTCTGATAAATAGGACCTAAATGAAGCTATATTACTTTCCCTATATACATAGTATAATATGAAAGAAAATATATTGTAACGGAGTCGAAAATTCAAATTTGAGTTTTCGACAGAAGATCACGTTTCAAGCGTCTCTGAACTCGAATCGATCAATCTTGTGTATGTATGTGTGCGTAACTATGTGTGTATGTTTGTGTATTAGTGTATGTGTATGTTAATGAGGCTGTGGAGACGATTTCTCACGAACTTAATGGAGTACCATGAACGAAATCAAATGTTCCAAAGACCCCAATATGTTTAAATAAAATTTTGTAACAATCACAAATTATTAACGGGAAGTAGAAATCCTCAAGGAACCTCATATCCTTCTGACATTTGATTCTAAATCCATATCAGTCATTATCTCATTTTTATCTATACTTATTTATAAAAAATATATGTTTCAGCGAAATTTTTTAACCGGAAGTGGAAGACTTGGAAGTAAAAATCCTTAGTGACACAGCCTTCTCTCTCTGTAATTTGTCGCTGAATATATATCGGTAACCATCTAAGCTTTATATGTCGACTTAGAGTAATAGATGATACATGGGAAATGTAAATTAATTAATAGTAAGTGACACTTACAGAACTGGAAATGGAAATCCTTAGGTCTAATCATTTCGGAAATGAATGTGGAATTCAGATTACTTTAGACAGCAGTTTGAGATAATTTTTATGCGTTTCAAACGAAACTTAACAAATTAATGAAACATGTGTAAATAGGTTACGTCGTTTCAGAACCTGGTAGCAATCCAAAATTGGTCCAAATTGGCAGCTAATATTAGAAATATTGGACCACTATGAAAAAGTGGACATTTTGACGGAATTGGCTCAATATTGGCTAAAAATATTGGGATATTATTGAGACAATAGTACGTCAATATTGACGTTTCATTGGAAATATTTCCAATGTAACACCAATATTAGCGTAATATTGTAATGAAAAGATTCAGCCAATATTGGAGGTCAATGTAATCTCAATATTTGATTGAAAATATTTTCAATATAACGCCAAAATATGCAATATTTGATCAAGATTAAATACTACTAAGGGAGTTTCTTGTGAAAAGACAATGGTCACGTGTACCAAACCTGTTGTATTAAAAATAGCTCTTTGTTATTATTTTAAACTTTATCCTCCATGTATTGAATTGACCATTTGCTTACAACCCTACGAATATCCCCTATATGTGTCTCAATTTCATTTATTTCCTGTCAGGAAAATTTTGACAAAATTCGCCTTGCTCTTATGCAGGGTGAACATATTTTTTTTTTACATAATTCGATTCTGCGTATCTAAACCGATGCAACGGTTTTCTACCACAGACCAGTTATCATCAGATTTAGCGAAGAAATATTTAAGTGTTTCAGTTCATTCATATATACAGATTCTTTAAAATTTTTTAACCAAAAATATTATTTACAGCATTTATTGCTATTTTATCGTATTTACAAAAGTCGTGTTGTCGGCATTTTTCGCAGATTGTAATTAAAAAAAAATCCTTTTGGCGTATGTCAAATGTGAAAGCGATTTAGCCTTCACATTTTGCATTTTTGCACGATTTAGCCTTCACTTTGACAATTATTGTTTGTAGTGATGCCTAAATAAACAAGATGGATGCCATATATCATTTTGAAGTGGGTCATGTGATCGTTTCATATCATGGTCACGTGATCGTTTCATATAAGAGGTGTAATTATTATTTTAATTTTTATTTAAAAAACTACTGAATATATTTCGCTGAATTTTTTTTTTATATATTTTATGGAACAATTTGAATATTACCTCAAATTTTCGAAGCAATTTGTGAATTTTGAATCCGCTTAAAAATGTTTGAAAAATTAGGTCCCATAGGGCTCAATACATTTCATTTTTTCGACCCGGGTTCAATCCAAAACTAATTGGGTGATATTATTCATTTATATTCCCATAGGTCCTATAGACCGTCTGAACAACATACTAAAATTTCATTTTGATTAAGTCATTTTTACGGCAGTTATCGTGCTAACGGACAGACAGACAGACAGACAGACAGAATAAATGAACAAAGTCATAAACACATCTCAACTTTGATGTAAATTGTTAAAAATGTTGATTTTCACAATTGTTGAGTTCCTGCTATTTTAAATAATAATGAAAATGACAAATATTGTGAATTATCCCCTTATGCTCATACAGATGTTGATCACTTTGCTTCATGACTTTAACCTAATATTTTACTTCCTTTCCAAAATAACTTCTGCATGCATTAGACCGTAAATTTCTCAAAACAATGTGAATGAAATATAATGAAAAAAATAACTATATATTTTCTCATATCAACTGCAGTTGTACGGTCTGATTTGTTAAAAACAATGTTCGACGAATTTGAGATTTAAAAAAAATTCAATTTGAGAGTGAAATTAACGATGGGGAAATATTGTATTTGCTGAATTCAACATTCAAATTGGTTAGAGCGTTTGCAATAAAAAAAGAAAACAAATACTACAATCTCGAAATAACCCCTATATCTGAATATAGTTTAGATTAGATTTAACGCCTAACAATTCGAAACAATTACTCTTTCCAGAAAACACGATGGTAAAATCTTTAATATATAAAATTACTTAAAGTCTACGAATATTACACAGGTAATACATTACTAAGAAAAAGATTAGACTCATTATGATAATACACACGCGTTTGTAGTGTACAAGATGTAAAACTTTATTTAATTTACTAAAGAAATAAAGAAATTGAAAGTATGCAAAATACATTTCAAATTTTATTATTCCTAATAAAATATGCAAATAAGATTTTAGTATCTGAGTATTACGTTAAAAAAATTTAGAATACACGAAAACAATTAAACAAGAAAGATCAATCATGCATAAAGCATTGATTATGAGACACTTTCCAAATACAATGCAATTTTATTAAAACATATTTAAAATGCGATACATTCAGCGGTGATATGTATAAAATTATCACAATACTACAACAATTTATTATATTTAAAATATTCATGGAAAACAAATGAAATTTATTCAAATAACGTCATCGAAATATAAATCGACTAACTCTCTATATAAAATCAGTGAATATTTCACTCATAAACTTTTTTCCATTCCTTTCATAGCGGCGATATTTTTAAAATTATCATAATACTACAATAATTTATTTTACTTAGAAACCTAACACTATGCAGGTAAATGTATTTTGTAACTCCATGCTTAAAATTTCTTCGAAAAAGACAATATAGAACCGTTTGCTTCTCTATGTCAAATCAATGAATGTTTCATGCATATCATTTTTATTCTAGACTCTAGAGCTAAATAATTTTGCGTTAAAGAAATTTAGCAAATCTCATACAACTCATCTTACAGCTTGTTGTGTTTACATTCTCCATACGTGAAAATTAGGCTTCCTTGTAGAAATAATCAAAGTTTGATGATTATTTAAACTCAAAAATATTGAAATTGCGTTGACGCAGGACATAGATGCACAGAAAAAATATAGATGCACAGAAATTAAGCAAAAATAAAGCGGTTTTAAGACGGATATAGCAGTAAATATAATTTAAAAAGAACTTTAAAAATTACGATTTTGACACAAGATAGATGGCATTGATCATTTAAACACAAATATTTTGTAATTGCATTCTTGCAGAACATATGTGCACGGAAATTAAGAAAAAATAAAGCGGTTTTAGAACGGATGCAACACTACATATAAATTAAAAATAACTTATCTATTTTATACGATATATCACGATTTTGACACAAGATGGATGGCACATTTTATTTTGAAGTGGGTCACGTGATATCTTCATATAATATAGGTGCAATTACTGTTTTAATTTTTATTTAAAAAACTGCCGAACATATTTTGCTGAAATGTTTTTTATATATTTTATGGGGTGATTTGAATATTTCCTAAAATTTTCGAAACAATTTATGAATTTTAAATTCGCTCAAAAAATGTTTGAAAAATTAGGTCCCATAGGGTTCAATGCATTTCATTTTTTCAACCCGGATTCAATCCAAAACTAATTGGGTGATATTATTAATTTACATTCCCATATGTCCCACAGACCGTCTGAACAACATACTAAAATTTCATTTTGATAAAGTCATTTTTATGGCCGTTATCGTGCGGACAGACAGGCAGAATGAACAAAGGCACAAACACGTTTTAACTATACTTTAAAGTGTTAATAAATGTAAGGCATTTAATTTAAATTAGACATTTAATAAACAGAAACATATTAAGATGACATAAAATCGTCAAATGTATTGACATGCTAAACCTTCAAGTGTTCTAAAACGTGACAGTACAACATACGTCAGACCTATAAAAGTTTCAAATTTTATAATCATGACCGCCATTTTATCCAAAGTTAAACCTTTGTGAATTGCAATTGCAAAAGCCAGCTGCAATGTTAATTGCATTCGTGTGCTGTTAGTGCTGTTAAATTTCCAAGTTCTTCTTATTGTAGGAATCAGAACGTAGCTAGTGAACGTAGCTAGTGATAATGACACCAGACCAATTTTGGTCTGATGTCATTAGCCAATTTGATCATTATCACAACAGGAAGTTCATCTGGCGGACTATGGCTTTCTTCATAATGTGTATAAATAAATAAATTAAATGTCTTAAATAAATATTGAATTATATCAATAGAATCATTATGTGAAAATATTTTTTCAAATTAAAATTAAACGAATGTAAAGAGTTTCAAATAAATTGGTTGAATTGAAATGAATGGAACATTATTAATGAATCATCTTGCATGCAATTGCATAGGTTTTGATTAGCTATTTAAAAATTGCTGTTTGCATGCTAATTGTGAGAAACACAGTGAGCAAGTGCAGTTTAAGAAGGAGCATTTCGATCTGACGCAGGTTGTTTAAACAACTAAAATTGCTATTATGCACATCTGCATGCATTTTCATGTATATGTGCAAAATTTCATCTTCCGATCTATGGTACTTTTTGAGAAAAATGAATCCCAAAATTTAAGCAAATGTTTCAATTTGAATGGAAAATGAAGTTCCTGTCGCTCGTCTACAAACACTTATGATTTGAGGTAAATATTGTTCCTTAAGTGCAATGACTGTACTTTTAAAATTTCGAATTGTCTAAAGCTTTGGAATATTTAAATGACAACCTTACTAGAAAGTCAATTAGTGTTCGCAAACTTTATGGGATGTAACAGTTTAAAAGTACGGGTATATTGATTTTATAACTTTATAAACTTTGAATCCAAGCATTTAGGTATTTAAATTTTCGCTATGAAGTAAACTTAATTTGAATTGATTTCCACTTACGTGAGACTTCGTAATTTCGCGTAGCGTGCTGCAACATTAATTTTTGAATATTCAATCTCTCTTAGTATTGATTGAGTAATCACAGTTCTCTCTACAGGATTTGAAGCTCACGCAACTAACTCTTTTACAAAAATTATCTAATGCGAATTATAAATTAACAAAATTTCAACTATGTAAGGTACATATAAGATTTACCTTAATCTCTGGTTCTGTACTCAGGACCCACACAAGACATGGAGAAAAAGCTCTTTGCATCTTTGAGACAGAACTTTGTGAAGTCTAAATAACTTTTTGATATTATTTCCTTCAGTTTGCATTATAAGTTATGTTTCTTTAAACTAACGATCCTAACTAGTTCGGTTGTTAGACTAATCACCGACCTAATCATCAATTTCCGCGTTCCTACGGTAGAATAGGAATGTGTTTCGGATCGTGAGCTTTTCAGTGTTCTTGAGTAGAGGGTTATTGAAACGAAAGAAGGGTTCTTGAGTAGACGATGAAGGATTCGAGTATTGAGTGAATGGAAACCCCATTCGATACAACGATGACTAGGAAGAGTCTAGTATTCGGGGTGTAGCCGCAATACGGGGCGAAGTAGCAGAATGCCAGAGTAAGCATATTCTTAAAATTTTCCGTTAGTGTTAAGATAGAAACTCTGCGATAATGTTTTGGATCACAAAATAATTGATTTGTACGAAAATCGTTCCAAAGGCGTTTCAACATTTAATTACTAAAATGCGTATTTGCATTACTGAAAATTTCGACGGTGTGTCTCCTCTCGGGAATCAATGCACCCCTGTACCAAATTTTATGGCTGTACGACGTTTAGATTTTCTGCTACAGACGACACAAACATGCACACATACAGACTATTCCTTAATTATTATAGATTGTCGAATTATTGCTCCAAAGAGGAACACTTGGATGAAACTTTTGAGGAAGGCCCACAACGGGGTCTCACAAGTCTGAAGGCCGCTAGCGTGAATGATCTTCATGAGAGTCCACCACATGTTCCAGCTTGAATGCTTACTACGCGAAATACTGCGATGGAATGAACCAGACCATAGAAAGTGGTAGTAGTAGTACATATTTTGGGTGAGACAAACCCAAAGTTCAGAAACTAACCGAGAAGTGACCACTACGTTCGAAAACATTTAAAGTATGGATAACACAGTTTTTGGAGCCGTAGCCTGTTTTTGTTTTATTTGGTTTTTAGATATCCGCCTTAACGGTTTTTAACAAAACCGTTAATGCGGATATCTAAACTTTTTTAGACTTAGTGATTGTGTTTTAAACTTTTTCCTACTTCTTGTGTTTTAAACTTTTTTGATAGTGTTTTAAACTTTTTTCTTTACCCGCCGAGGCTGGTTTTTTTTTAAATTTTGCACGTTTTTTTTGTGTGTAACGAGAAATTACCGTTTTTGTAATATTTGCAAATTTTTATTTTTGCCCGCCGGGGCGGTGTTTATTTTATGGTGTTTCCACTACTATCGAGTAACGTACTTATACTGCTATCTACAAATTAGGTGGGAAAATTGTACATATAGCACAGACGATTAATATGTGATAGTGTACACTTAATACTATCCAGGTTTTGGATGCGGAGCAAATAGCTAATGATTAGATTTTTAAAAACTTGGTTACTATGGCAAGAAGAAAAATGAGGGAAGATTTTTATATGTATATATATATATATATATATATATATATATATATATATATATATATATATATATATATATATAAATAGTAAAGCATCCATAACCAAAACCAGCAAAAGTATCCAAATGCCAACCATAAGAATCTCAAGAGAATATCTATCATAAGCATGAAAAACGAAGACGCCAGCTATTAAATTTATAACAAATTTATTAAACTATGGGAATTCAATCAATCGAATGAAGCTGATGTAATAGTAAAATCTTCAGGGTGCAACTACTATGGAACAGCTTCAAACACCACGTTTCAATTACTGATCTGTTACTGTGAACAAAAGATTAATGGAAGACACTATGTGCTATAAATGGAAAATGATTGAGAAGTTTGAAAACCTAAAAATAATGGAATAAATTGAAAAATTGAATTGACTTACACGTGTCGAAAGCCCAGACCACCCGACTCGTCCGAGGACTTAGAGCAGCTGATTGGATGGCCGGGTGACTTACACGTGTTGTTGTTGAGACCCAGACCGTCCGACCTACCAGAAAGGTGTAAGGTAACTGTATGGACGGCCGGGAAGTGCCACCCAATTTAGACCGGAACCCAGTGGGGGAGGCATCCACAGGGACCGTACCCTCCTTCCCCTACCACCAACCTCTCGGAAGGACTTACGGACCCACATGTTTAACGTGATCGTACTCCGCATGAACACGGCGGCATTTGTGGTAGCGTGCAAATCTAGCGCGCAAACCACGGGGATACCGCACCCGAGATGGCCAACAGCACGCGGTGTTCCGAGGTGGTCACCCACCAAGTACTAACCGCGCCCGATGCTGCTTGACTTCGGTGATCTAACGAGAACCGGTGTTTTCAGCACGGTACGGCCGTTGGCCTTTGACTTACACGTGTGTAGAAGTTCAACCAGTTAAACCAACTCATCAAAATATACTTAGAAAGTTTTTGCCAGCCCTTAAGAGTAAAATCCATATTGCCATTTAAAAAAAATGTTAATAGTAAATCCATTCTAAAGTATTAGAAAGTATAAAAATCTGATAAACTACATTCAAAATACAGCGAGTACTAATCAATACATATAAATAAATATGATAATCCTTATTAACCCTATATAATAATTAAAAAATTAATCGAATAGACTATCGAATATTTATCCATGATAGAAATAGGACTAGTCCTGCCAGTGTCTCCTTGCATCTGTCTCCTAGCAAAATGCACTGTCAGATGATGCAAGTGTAACGAAATGCGTAATAATAGAATATAAAACCATATAAGTATCAGTAAATAACAAGAAATTAATGGTGAATGATTAAAATTCTCTAATGATTTAGACATAATAAAGTGTATTAACAGCGCTGAGTTACCCTAAACATTTCTGCTATACTATTAACCAAATATAATGGTTAAAAGTATGATTTACTAGTTCGAATAAGGTTTTCTATATGTAATTGATAAAACTTTTTATCTGATAATCTATAAATTCGAAACAATTGATTTTTAATGCAGTTATTAAAAATTTGAACTGAATTACAAAAATAAAAAGGTAATAATTTATTGATATTTAAATTAAAATAACATTTTTTATCAAATGAATGATAAATAACTCTATTAGAAGATTCAATACATAGATTTAAATCTAGAAAGTTAACCTTAGCTCTAATTGAAGGTTTATTATTCAATAATTACTGATTCTCCGGATAGAAATCGAAGTTGATATTATTTAAATCCGTGTTAACAGGGTCAGATCGTCTACATATCGATATAATTGTGTGTTAGTTGAAGTAAGAGTACATTCATATTTATAAAGATATAAATTTTCCAATATACTACTACTACAGCCACCTTGCGAGACACCTGCTCTTTGTAAATATAATTTGTTTCACTGTTTGTTTAACTGTTGTAATTTGTTTCCCTGTTGTAAATATAATTTGTTTTCCTTTCCAAAAAAATATTAAATAGAACAAAGTGAAGCAGTTTAGGAATGTTTTTAATTTTAATATCATCAGCATGTTTGGCAACAAATGCATTATAAAAAGATAAGACGATATTATAAAGATCTTGAATATTAACATTGCTAAAGAAATCTTTAAAATGAAATGCTTGGAAGCCTTTGATTTTGTCAATTAAAATCAATTTATCAATCAATTCTTGACTGTTATCTAGAATAATATAATTACATTGAAAATATCGAAGGCTGTCATTTAGTTCTTTCAAGCAATTGAGTAATACTTTACTAGTAGAAGTATTATGTCCACTGGTGACAGTTCTAAATTTGATGGAATTCTTCAGAAATTTAGGTATTAATACTATATACGGAAATTTTTAATATTTGGAGTGTAATTGTAAATCACCATAAATATTAATATAATATTTTTATTTGATACTATTAAGTGAATGTGAGTCTAATTTGAAAATTAAAATTTCATTATTCTTTAGATAGTAGATTAAAATGAATATTAAATTGTCTACAAATAATTGCATAATTTTCAGAGGCTTTGTTTACATACGTGATGATAAAATATTTTTGTAAATTTTTAATAGAGGTTTTTAATTTACCATAATTATATAGTGAATTGGTAGTTTTGTGCTATTAATAGTATTTTTAATGCCGTTTAAGATTTGATATTTTCACATGTTAAAAGTTTCCAATGGCAGTGAATATTTACTATTTTATAAATACAGTTGTCTAAGTTAATAGATTTTAAGATATAGGAGGGGTTACTACAAACTAATAGCCTGAATTTAGTACCGTATGCCATATCTACATTTAAGGATTGATCTTAAACTATATTTAAATTTCCAGTGACAATATGTACTCAGATAAAATTTAGTACGTGTAATGTGGATGCACAGAAAAAGTAATGATTATAATTTCAGAGCAATTGGATGATTTATTGCACTGAATGAACACAGAGTGAGCACGTCAATATGACGTTGGCCCCCCTCTGTCCTTTATACAAGATGTTATCCGACGTTGCATTGATGCATAAAGTTGCCGGATACTGTTATGATGGATGTCATTCCAAATGTCCTCCAATTGGCGAGCTAATTCGTCTATATTCTGAGATGGTCGCAGGCGACGCTTCATCTCAGCCCAAAAGTGCTGAATTGGCGAGAGATCTAGGAATTTGGCTTACCAAGGAAGTGTGTCGTAAGCACGCAAACAGTCAAATTAGAGGCGTGCCGCGTATGGCTTGGCATTAATTTGCTGAAAAGTGAGCTTGGGGTGTCACGAAATGAATGGCAATACAGCGGGTCGTAGAATGTCGACAACGTACAACTGTGGGCGCGATAGCCCTGTGGTTAGCGAGCGGAGGTTGCACTCGGTAGTCCCGGGCTCGATTCCAGCCGCTGCCCAAACTGCGCCGTGTTCACGCGGAGTACGATCACGTTAAGCATGTGGGTCCGTAAGTCCTGCTGAGAGGTTGGTGGTAGGGGAAGGAGGGTACGGTCCCTGTGGATGCCTACCCCACTGGGTTCCGGTCTAAATTGGTGGCACTTCCCGGCCGTTCAAACAGATACCTTACACCTTTCTGGTAGGTCGGGCGGTCTGGGTCGAAGAAGAAGACAACGTACAACTGTGCTGTGATGGTGCCACGGAGGACTATCAAAGAGGTCTGGCTATCAAACGAAATGGCATCCCAGACCATAACTTCCTGTTGTCGGGCCGTGTGGCGTGTGACAGTAAGAGCAGGATCCTGGCGAAGTCCGGACTGTTTCAAGACACGTCTAGTCGACGGGACTCAGTTCGACGCAGGACACGCTAGTCGTCGGGATAGGGCTAGTCGTCGGTACAACGCTAGTCGTCGGGACCCAGTTCGAAACGGGACTCATCACTGAAGTTAATTCGTTCCCAATTCGAATATGTCCACGTTAATCGGGTCTGGCACCATCGCAATCGTTGTTGACGGTGCATACTGATCTGTGGTAGGCGGCGTAATGTTCACCGCGAGAATAGATTCCACTCCCGTAGTCTTCTATTAAAGGTCCTGCTGGTAATTTCAGTGTTTGTCACACGTTGGATGGTTGATAACGACGAATTTCGTGCTGTCACAGCTGCTCTGACAATCGTTCTATCTTCCCGTTCGGTTCTCCGCTGCCCGCTTGCTGCTGAATTCCGGGCTCCTCCCTGCCAACATCGTCTAATTGCTGCATCGTTCCTGTCCAAATGCCGAGCGATTCTTCGGTGTGCCCATTCAGCCTCATGCAGTCCGACCGCACGCCCTCTTTCAAACGCCTTCATATGCTCGTAGTGGCCGCAAATTCACCGGCGAGGCATTGTTAGAATTAAGTTACGTAAACGCAATCGAAATCCACTACGCGTTCTGTTCCTGAACGCGAGGTTCACTCCATATATACACCACCATGGTGCTCAATTTCAATGCGTTGTAGTTCCGACTATTCATTCATTGGCTGCGAATTTTGGATCATTTGCATATTCGTTCAACAGGTGTTTGCATGTACAGTTTCATTACTATCGAATTAATTTCCGGGGTGCATCGATTATTTACTCTTTGAATATATATATATATATATATATGTATGTATATATATATATATATATATATATATATGTATATATATATATATATATTTATATATATATATATATATATATATATATATATATATATATATATGTCTATACCTATATATATATATATATATATACAGGGTGGTCATAAAAAAAAATCCCCGATATATGAACCCCGCTCAACCAATCGAAATGAAACTTCAGATATTGCTATTTGAAGGTATGTGCTCGAGAGTGTGATGATTTCTAACAATAGAGTTCTTACGAATACGGTTACAGTGAAAAAAATTCGAAATTTTTGAATGGCAGCACCCACTTTTTTTCCTGCGCAAATTGATCGGTGCATTGAAAAACGATAAATAACGTTGGAGCGATACATGCATGGCGAAAATTGGTGGCGTAAAACATTTGCAAAGAAGAGTATTGTAAAGGACCAATGACAACACAAAAGAGGAGAGGGAAAAAAACTTTTATTGGAATTACAAGTTTTCAACGTGCCCACCTTTGCAGATGATAATGCATTGCATGCGGGGGATTGTTGACAACAATGACGAGCGTAACATCGCAGGAGGAATCCGTATAACTTCACGTTTTATGGCCTCTTTCAATTCTGACAAACCTCGTAGATTTAATGTGTACACCTTAGATTTCAGATAACCCCAGAACCAGAAATCAATCGGAGTGAGGTCGGGGGATCGCGGTGGCCAGGAAACAGCAAAGTTGCGGGAGATGACTCTATCACCAAAGTTCTGTTGCAGCACTTGTTGCACACATGTAGCGACGTGAGGAGGAGCACGATCTTGAATCCATACAATGTCATTAACGACAGTTCGCTGCTTCAATTCTGGAATTACGTAACTCTGCAACATTGTTTTATACCGAGGATCTGTGATGGAGCAAGCTTGCATACCATTGGAAGTGACTACTTCGAAGAAGTACGGACTGAGAACGAATGTGCTTGCAATGCCGCACCACACAGTTACTTTAGCTGCGTGTAAAGGCACTGATGTCACATCGTGAGGATTTTCGTCAGCCCAGTGAACGCAGTTCTTGGAATTTACGTTCTCAGTTAAGGAGAAAAGTGTCTCATCCGTCCATAATATCCGTAGCGGCCACCTGCTATCTTCATCATATCTGATAAGGAAAAAATGCGCGAAGTCGACACGCTGTTGCTCGTCTCCAGGTTGCAATATCTGGACGCGCTGGAATCGATAAGGAAACATCCGCAGAACAGAGCGCATAAGCTTGAGGACTATGGTTTTCGGTACATCCAAATTGCGGATAACTCTTCTTGCAGTATGCAATGGATCTGCAGTACTCGCATTATGCACTTCCGCAACAACTTCAACAAGTACAAATGGTGGTCCGGATCGCAGTCCATCATATGTGCATCCAGTTTCTTCAAATTTTTTTACCAAATCACCTACAGTTCGTACGGAACATGGGCCTCGTCTTAGCTTATGATTTCGCCGATAAACTCGCACTGCTTCGGCAACATTTTCACCGTTCAGATAAAACAGCTTTATCAATTCACCTCGTTGTTTCCCTGTAAGTGTCATCTCGTTTGCACGTTCCAACACTTGAAGAAACAATCTTCCCACACTGCTTTTTAAAGGTTTTTCACAAGCAATGCTTTGCACATGGTGTTCTGTGATTGGTGCTTCTACTGTCTATACCTATGAATTCTGCAAAGTGCGGCAATGCACCTCCTCTCTGTATTGTCATTGGTTCTTTACAATGATCTTTGTAAATGTTTTACGCCGCCAATTTTCGTCAAAGTGCATCGTTCCAACGCCATTTATGGTTTCTCAATGAGCTCATCAATTTGCGCAGAAAAAAAAGTGGGTGTTGCCATTCAAAAATTTCAAATTTTTTTCAATGTAACCGTAACCGTGAGAGTTCTAATGTTTGAAATCATCCCAATCTCGAGCGCATATCTTCAAATAACAATATCGGAAATTTACTTTCGATTAAGTGGATAGGCCGCTAGGGGGTCATATATTGAGGAAGTTTTTTATGACCACCCTGTATATATATATATATATATATATATATATATATATATATGCAGGGTGGCCAGTGCTAACGGTGCGCAATGGCTAATTCCTCAACCGTTAGTCACAGAGATATACTTCCAATTGCAAAAATGTTTTAAATTTTAAAATCTATTATTTTAGAAACTGTTTCAATTAATAAATACATTTCTGTAAGAAATACGAAATATAAATTCTAATACGGTACCCCGGTACTACCAATTATATTTAGGAAAATCATCCTCATGCAATTTTATGCAAAAAATCTTCCTTTTACGACCAAAATTCACCGAGTTATGAAGCATTAAACTTTATGCCTTGAGTCGCTTTTCCACATATAAAAATGTCCCGTTTCAGCCAACCAACCAATTAGAGACCGTACCGACCATTTCTCCAGGCAACCAACCAATTAGAGACCGTATCGATCATTTCTCCAGCCAACCAACCAATTAGAGACCGTATCGAGCATTTCTCCAGGCAACCAACCAATTAGAGACCGTATCGAGCATTTCTCCAGGCAACCAACCAATTAGAGACCGTATAGACCATTTCTCCAGGCAACTAACCGACCAGGGACCGTATTGACCATTTCTCAGCACAGAAAGTGCTCAAACGTTAAACAGCTATAAATCGGTCAATTTTTGTCGTAAAATGATTATTCTTCTTATTTTACATAAAATTGTATGAGAATGATTTTCCTAAACAATAAACTGGTAGATTAAACAATAAATTTATTAATTTATTAAACAATAAACTGGTAGATTGTTCCGATAATGTCAGAAGCTGTTACAGGGTGCTATATTTATCGCGACGCAAATTTATATATGGTTATCTTCGAAAAATTCGACTTTTTTCCCAAACATTTTTATTATTATTATTATTATTATTATTATTTTCGGCCAATAAGGTGCCAATGTTCCATCAGATAAAACCTGGTATAAGTTTTAAAATACTTTGATTAATTTTATGGAAGATTTTTAAATTTGGTTAAGTAGGGTATGGAATATTTTTAGTACATTATCATAGACAGTTTAGTAGATGTACTTAAAACAAATCTGACAATACTGAAAAAAAGTTATTTAAAAATATATTTTTTCCCCTAAATTTTTTTTATTGTACATATAATGAATTTTGTTCGAGAAGATATATAGAACTGCGATATTTTTTAAAGAACTAATATCTTGTGTAAATACCTTGTGAAGAAAATAAAATAATAGGTACATTTCATTTCATAGTGTACGTAAAGACATAATTTCAAATTATGGTAAATTTACAATTAAATTTACATGTACTGAATTCGAAAAACAATTTCTAAACATGCCTGAATGATTCTTTTGGGAGTCCGATCATGTTATCTTTTGCAGAAATCTGATGTGTCCAACAAAATACTTTCCTACAGAATAACTATTTCGATATTATGGGAAAGCCATAGCATAAATTAGAACTTTCATATCCATATGAATTGTATTTCTGATCATCATAATATCAATAGTATGAATCGAAAAAACAAATCAAAAGAATTTTATTCACAAACGTGTAATTTTTCTTGTTGCATACCAAAGGGTACCAAATATAAATAAGTTTATAAAATTTCATATAATTCTACTTATAATTTATCCGGATTTTTAAGAAAATTAAAATTTCTAACATATCGAGAATGACTCGTGATAATTCCTAAACAATGGTGTCAATTTATTTCTGGTCGCGATAAAAGCCGTTGTCTTTATCACACAAAACGCAATTTTATGACTTTTATTAAAAACGTGTAATATCTCATTTACAACAATCATTCTGCAAATGATCATGTTCTGCAATTAATGTCAATGATTTGTCATTCGCTTTTGAATAAAACAATATATCTAGAACGGCCTTTTTTTTCTCAAAAAAGGTAACTGATTGCTTATTGCTTATTGCTGTGAATTGCTTATTAAAATGTTTGTGCGATTTTAGAAAACTTTGTCGAAAATTTAATGCCTTCCATTCCTTTGACATCTTTCAAAATCACCAAACGTCTAACATTTATCCTATGGAATAACCGTACCACATTACATTCTATATGCTCTGTTTGCTCAGGAGATACTGCGCTGTATGCGTAAAATTAAAATTAATAATATCTCTAGAACGGAAAGTGTTAAATTTAATGTAATCATTCTTATATATGCCATATATAAAAATGATTGTGACATAT
Organism: Amaurobius ferox; assembly: GCA_951213105.1. Taxonomy (NCBI): domain Eukaryota; kingdom Metazoa; phylum Arthropoda; class Arachnida; order Araneae; family Amaurobiidae; genus Amaurobius; species Amaurobius ferox. The sequence continues at coordinate 64,218,706 of OX578149.1, forward strand.
ATAAGAACGATGATTCGCTCTCATGAGCGTTGCATAAGATGTAACATCATTGGCGCTGACAGTTTGACCATTTGCATAACTCGTAAAACGACATTTGCATTTTTATGGGTGCATATATTGTTTTGCAACAGAGTGTATTTAAAATTTATGCAGCATTATTTCTTATGGAAAAAAATGATACTTCGTAAAACAATGATCGGAATAAATAAGGAACTGATAATTTGAAATACGCTATGACTGATAATGGTAACATTTGCGTTGACCCTGCATTGTCCAATAATGTGTTCATGTAGTATTGTGTACATATGAAATTTGATAGCGCAGAGAACATTTGTATCTGACTTATTGTGATTACTCTTCACAGGTGCACTACATACTGGGTTGGAAAAAAATAAATTTGAGAAATGAATTTCCTAGCGGTTGTGCGAAAATAGTGTCAGTCAACAATAATGAGTATGCAATTTTTGTTTTTCAATTAATATTTTCTGTTCAGGCAAAAAGCTCAAATTTGCGTAAAAATTTAGCGTAAAAAGAAATGCCAAAAATATATAAATTAAAAATAATCCGTATTTTCACATCTAACAATACCAGAAAACTATACTTTAATACAGTAATATTTCTCATAGATTCTTTTAATTTGTATAAAAAGCAAAAAACCGAAAAAAATGGTGATTAGAGTTTCATTTTGTTCCGGCATTTGAATATCTCTATCAATTTACTGCTACTAGTTTGCTTTCATTCTCGTAGTAAAACTGTGTTGTCAATTTTACTATACAATTTTATGAACAAGATAAAATTGAAGATAATTTTCTGTTCCGATAAAGAAAAGAAGATGAATTTATCTTCTGCCCATGTTCTAACATATTCTGCTTGGATTTCGCTTCTTTTGCTCAGATTAAATTCTATCTTCTTCATTTCCAGTTTCAATTTTAATATTTCTGTACTAATATCGTGTTTTTTAAACTTTCATTTCAAAAATATTTAGTTCGACAGCTCATATAAATATATTCTATATATTCATATAAAGATATGTATATAAATATAAGCTCTATTAACAGCTAATATACCAATTAGTTACCATTCCAACGGTTAATTCTTTACAGTACTATTCATTTAAACCACATCGACGGTTCTCCTAAGATTAAACTTGAAAACTTACTCTCTGATATCAGCAGCAACAAAAATCCATCTTTTCCAATCTTGAGACATCTAGAATACCACAAGTCCTTTGAATTCTTGAGGTCATCGGTTTATTTACCACACAATTAGTGTCGAGGATTTTGGAAATGATAGAAATATTTCCGAAAATCCTTTGGGGTTTCCCAGCGTATGTCACAAACTGGTGCTATTATTAAATACACTAGGCTAACTGTGGAATAATCATGGCGCAATTTCGGAAATTTTTGCAGAGCTCTAAATGTCTTGTTTTCAAGGAAATGTATTTAGGAAACTAATTAATTTCTTAGCATGTTGGATAATTATACCTATCGTAAACATGTTGAAGAAGAGTTGTTGATTATTCAGAGGAATCTCACAACTAAGGTTTTTTCAACAGATACACTAATCACAGGAATATAGTTTCTTTAGAGTCTTAATAAACGTTTATTTTGTGCACAGGAAAATGCTATATAAATTGTATATATATATATATATGTATATAATATTTGAATTCATGTCTTATTTGACTTGCACTAGTATCGTTTTCTAACTTATCCAGTTGTAGCGTTTATTGTTTTTTTTTTACTTTCCCAACAATACTGTATAGGAAAAGTGTTAAAATCATGTCGAAAATCGCAACTTGAGTTTTCGACGGAACTACACGAATTGGGAACTCTATAGTACGAGAAAAACTATTTTTAGCGGGATGTATGTGCGTGTCTGGTTGTGCAATGTATGTATCCACTCTATTTCAGAAACTAAGAGACCAAATATCATAAAATTTTATTGGTTAGTTATCGTGTGGGTTAAGTGTTGATTAGATCTTGGAGCGATTCGGAAAGAAAGAAATTGTCGAAATCTAAAATAAATCAAAAATCGTCGAAATCTAAAATAAAAAACGATGTATGCTGATATTTATCAATTGAATTCTTATTTTATACGTAATTCTTGACGATAAAAGGAATAAAACAAACCATATTACTCTAGGACTAGCCGACAGAATATTTTCTTCTATGTCTGGACATGGCATTTTTTGAAGAAATATAATATGTCCCACATATTACATTCCTCACAAATTAACAAATCTCGATATTATGGGAAAACAATAATGCAAATTAGAACTTTATGTCCATATCTCACTGAATTCATACCTCACCAATTACATTAAACATACCAAAGTCCATGTAATTCGATCGATAAGTTATCAGGCTTTCTGAAAAAAAGTAAAATTTCTAATATGTAGAGAACTGCTAGCCATGCATACTTTAAAATGGTAACCATTTATTTCTGGTCAAAAGTATTTTTAAAACATTTACTCATTTGAGTACAGTGAACGCTTTAAATATTTTATGTTTGGATTTAAATATGTTATGATCGGACTGGACTCAATCCGCACACTCTGAATTCTCACTGAACTCGGTTTGCCTATTATAACCCCGCCTCCATCTGCCCATTGGCTGACGAGCTTTATTAGGAACTTTCTGATTAATCATATTGCTTAACAGCCCGCGGTCTAGGCAGCTCTTGATTAGCCGCCTTACGTCACGTCCCGCTATCCAAAACACCAAGTGACCAATCTTCATGAGTGGGATCTTCGAATTTTAATAAAACATGGTTTAATTTAAAAAGGGTTCTCGACAATTAAGGCATGTCAGTAAAAGGTCACTACGCATGCAATTTTTATAGACCACACTCAACAACGAAATCAACCTATAAAATATAAATTTATAGCACATTTCCAAATTTTACAACAGCTGCTTTTGGAGAAAATTTCCTAAAATAATCAAATTAGCTATGGGGATTCAGGATATGCAATTTTTATTGGACCACGTTTAGCAACGACTTCGGCCTGTAAATATTATTTTACATCAACTATCCAAATTTAAAGAAACACTAGGTCATGATTTGTTCAATCTATCGTTGAACAGTGCATGTCAGTAAAGAGTGAAGGCAAAACGGTTACGTTCAGTTTCAAACTTAGCCTGTAAAACCTTATTACTTTCCTTATATACATAATGTATAAGGAAAGTATTGCGACGGGATCGAAAATTCGAATTCGAGTTTTCGACGGGAGAGCGCGTTTCAAGCATCCCTGATCACGAATCAAATATTTTTGAAGTGATGTCTGTGTGTGTGTGTGTGTGTGTGTGTGTGTGTGCGTCAGTGAGTCTGTGGAGAAGATAATTAACGAACGAATGGACCGATTCGAACGAAATTTTGTTCAAAAATCCCAATCCGTAAACACTGGAAGCCTATTGTTTTTAAACAACAATCGAATGTTCAGAACCTCCTAAATTTTCGATTGAAATTTTGAAAAAATCATCAAAAAATCAAAATCGCTAATAAATTTACGCAAATAGACATTTCTTATGTAATCTTTCATTAGAAAACGATTGACATAAATTTTAGAACGCTAACGTGAACCGTTCTTGAGATATTGCATGCTTGAGATATATGTTCAGGAACGAATTTGGCTTCTGAAACATTAATTAGTATAATATATCCAAACTGAAAGATTTTCAGCTACATTTTACATGAGTTATTGTTGAAAAACATACCTAAGTACAGGGAACGTAACACGCGCATTAATTAATCGACTACGTTTATTTACGAATTCGGTCTGTGAAACATTTATTTGTACGACATATTACAATTTAAGAAATTTTAGTTTAGTTTTAAGGGGGGGGGGGGTATCATACAATAATTTATATCGGTAAAGGGGGCTTGAGTTTTTGTCAGGCCACGTTCATCAACGAATACGTCCTGACATTCATCTTAACCCATATGTTAGAAACACCCATTTTTCTACCTGTTAAAAAATGCTGAATTCCTTTAAAGCAATTCTAAATACTTGTTTATTTTATGCGCCGGAAAATATTTAAAAGTAAATTATATATAATATTTGAATTTATGCTTTAAGCTGTATTGTGCTTATTGTTTCAACTTCATCGAGATAAGGTGTGTCAATTGATGTACACAACTGATAAATAAAAGCAGTGTTATTACAAATTGCATTGTCTTTGCTAAATTTGTAGTGGTAACAGATTAGTACAGATAATGGGGTTGCATAGAGAGTGGATTTTTGTCGAAAACACGTATAGAATTATAATAATTTGACTTTTAACATATTAACTTTAAAGCAAGGATCAAAATTGTATATAAGTTGCAAAGAAAATACAATTATACGTTTAGTTTGAATTTCCCTATATTGCATAGTATATGTGAAGATAACGTATACTTATTAATATAAGATTACGGTTTAAGATAAAGAATAATTATTTTAAAACTCGTTCAGGTGTCCCTGAATTCGAATAAACAATTATCTAAAGTTATAAGCGTGATTTTCTCCGTGTGATTTTAGGCATGATATTTCTTGAAGAAATCTGTTGTGTCTAACACAAGTCTTTCTCTACAGATGAATATATATATATATATATATATATATATATATGCATATATATATATATATATGCATATATATATATATATATATATATATGCATATATATATATATATATATATATATATATTATGGGAAAATAATGACGCAAATTAGAGCTTTCTTATATCCATATCTCGCTGAAAATTAATAGGACATTTTTTGTTTCCGATTGGCAATAAATAAAAAAAATCTTACAATTCGATTGATCATTTGTTGCGCTTTCCGAGAAATTTCTGATATCTCGAGTAAAATTTCTAATACTATAATAAGTAAAAATTCTAATATTTCAAAAGCGATTACGCTTCAAAATATAAGCATTTCTGGATATTTTTTTTCGATTACCTGCGATTTATCGAATATGAAAACTGTTATCATTCTAAAAATGATCCTGTTCTGTAAATGGCATAAGTAACTTAGCATATGCCTTCTAAATAGAAAATTATATATAAAATGTATATTTTTTCAAAGGATTTCAACAAAAAGGTTTTTTTTCTAAAGTTTTTAAGATTTTCGATATAATTGTGCAAATATTTCATGGTCTTCGCCTTCTCTGTCAGCTTTGAAAATCATTGGAACTCTAACATCTACCTGTTTCAATAATCGTACTCAATTGTACAATTATTCGTACCGATAGATATTAGTAAAATTAGCAATTTGCTAATTTTGCTAATTTTGTCCGTGAGATATAGTCCACAATGCGGAAAATAAATTTTATCCATACATTTTGAATTGATTGTACATTTAATAATAGTAAATACATTTATTTTTATTATGACCTCTTTCCATTATAAATCTAAAGGGAAATATGCTTTTTAGTATTTTGTAAACGATGCCATGCATTTTTAACTAAAATCTGCATAAAAATGACGAATTTTGTGAACCTTTTTCTTTACATATTTGTTTTTGTATATAATTTCATTTTTTTACTGAAAAGTTAAAAGACCTGCTGTCTCAATCTCTTTAAAAATATTTAAGCCTATAACGGTGGTCGATTGTTATAATTTCACAAAATTTCACGTGATTATCTCAATTTCTTCGGGAGTTGCAACCTCCACAGATTCACAGATGGATCTCAGACAGACACACAGACATCATTGAAAGGATAGTTGATTCGTATTCTGACATTAACATTCTGGGATAGTCGATTCGTATTCTCCTAATGCGCGTAGATTCATTAAAGTCCTAGGGGTATATTTACTTTTTATCTCATCACAATAGTAACCCTTTGCTTCCCATAGAATCGTCTAGAAAGCTCTTATATCGCGTAGAATAATCGTTATTTCGAGGGGCGTCTCGAAGATTCGGGAAACTTAGCAATCCTTCTACGAACTTCGCAATTCCCTTTACATCAATCAATGTAAGGAAATTAAAAATAGAGTAATTTACATGAAATTGGGAAATAATTACAAAGTAAAATGATTTAATGAAACTAACCTACTGATTTTCCACCATATCTTATCCGGGAAAGAATTTCATTTTTATAACAAAATAATATATAACAAAAATAGATAGATTAATATATAGATTGGAAGCAAAAATGTTAGTATACTGTTGCGAACATCTAACATTCCCTCACCGGAGTCTTTTCTTTTGAGATCGAGACGGAGAAAACACCCGTGCAGGTTTTCCCATGACGTAAACGTAGAGTTGCTAGAATTCCGAAGTTCGAAGAAGGGTTGCCAGATTTCGCAATTTATCTTCAATTTGGCGAAGACTTCCCAAATCTTCGAGAAGCCCCTCGAAATGACGATTATTCTACGCGATATAAGAGATTTCCAGACGATTCTATGGCGAGTCTATGAAAGAAATTATCACTCAGTCGGAGAACAGTTAATGAGATGCGAGCTATATTGAACTGTTGTTTTGAGAATAATATTAATTTGTGAAATTAGTGAAGCATTTAAATGCTGTTTGACTGTGAATAAACTTGTTAGTTATCCAGAAATTTGGACTCATTCATGCATCCTGAGTGCACAGCCACGATACCAGAGGACACGTCCTAATAATACATAATTTTTTAATTGAAAAATAATAGCATCTTACCTACTGCGTTCACTCACCTGCGTCGTCCTTACGATATTGAAAACTCACTGTAATAAAATAAATGGATACTTTATAAATGATTTTATGAAATGATTTTTTGAATGGGTATTTTATAAATGATCTTATGAATGGATTTTATTAATAGATATTCTATAAATGATTCTCGGAAAGGGACCCAACCACGTAGTTTAGGGACTTCCCAGGATAGTGTTTTTTTAGCATATTGCAAGCTCCCTCGTCGTTTCATCTGGACACTAAATTCACACATCTGTTGACGTTGCTAGTATAAATGCCGCACAAGTCTTCCCAGGTGATGCGTGAACTCCATGTGACACTTTGTATGAACCGATTCTCGACATGGAATTATAGTGTCATTGTCATGTTTCTGGATATATTTCTCAGGTAGAACCTTACAGACAGACGCCTTCATCTCAGTTTCATCAGGACATTGACACATGTTAAAAATGATATAAAATACCAACCGCACGCCTGATCAGCCTTGTACAATGAATGCCAAACAAATGTAAACCACGCATTTGTGTTCTATGTGGTTATATTATCTGCGGATGTTACCATAGTTGTTTCTATCAACTTGGGATCTTTTCTTTTCTACGACACCACTCTCCCCTCTCCACATAGACTTTCCTCGATTTTTCCCCATTTTCCAAGATACGTTTGTGTACTAAAGCTGCGGATTAAGAATTTTGGTTACTAGTCAGTAGGTCCCAAAACGTTACCGGCCAGCAAATAATTTCACTGGCCAAATACTTTTACGGTAAATTTAGCCTTTACTGTTGCTTAATTGAGATGCATAAATGCGCATATATACTATGTCACCCTCTGGAACTTTAAAATTTATTTACTGTAAGCATAAATTTACAATGTATTACTGTATGCATGTAATTATATGTGATTATTGATAAAGTTTCATTTTTCATCTATATAACAAAGATTATACACATATTAAGATTAATAAGAAAGTCAATAATAACACCAAAAATTCCGCTTTTATACTCCAATTATGAGATCCATTTACATGCTTAATTTTGAAGCATATTAAAATAGCTCTTTGAAATATTCGAATAACAAATTCAAGATCAGATCTATTACTTAGATTTCTATTTTTCCATTTTATTTTTTTCTCTTCATTTCCTGTTTTACAATTTGCTACATTTCATAATCTACCATTTCTGTTTTATTGCAATTTCGACATTTTTGGTTTTGATTAAATCTATAGACTACAATTAAAGCAGTCTGCAATCAATTCTGCAGACTAAAACATTTTTTTTTTGCAGTTTTGTCGACTGTTGTACATTTTCTTATCTGCCATTTTAGGAAATATACTCGCCAATTAGCCAGAGACGAGTGTTAATCTGCAGCTCTATTATATGCTGGAATGAATATTTCTTCGCTTTTTGAACAGGTAAAATATGATATTGTTACGATGTATCCTCTAGAATCGTGGGTGTACGCTCAGGATACAAGAATAAGTCCACATTTTTGGAAACTAACACGTTTATTCACAAGCACAGCGTCCGGCCGTCCAATTTGCTGCTCAAGTCGACGGATGAGTAGGACGGTCTGAGTCTTCCACAAGCACAGCGTAAACATGAACAATATGCAGTAAAACAGCACCTAGATGCTCCACTAATTTCACAAAATAAAACAGACACTATTCACAAAATATTGTCAAGTCACAGTTCAATGTAACTTGAACCTCCTCAACCGCTCTCCAATGAAGTTGTGTGATCTCACATTTGATGAGACACTTTTATGTATAAATTTATGGCGGGCAATACGTGTAGTCTGGCTGGCACCGAATTTTATCACTATGTGAACCTAAAAGTCAGAAGACGATAAATTTAGGGGGCCATGACAGAGCAGCTGAGCTGGGCCTTACGAGATGTGGAATGCTGCTATTGGGTAAAGGAGTAACCAATAAAAAAAGAAGATGTTACGTCAAACTCAATGCGCAAATCGAAGAAAAGGCGGAGTTCCCCCCCCCCCCCAGCAAGGGAACCACAGCCTGTGACCCGAGAACGAGAGAAAACAATTATCAAGATTTGACTTAAGAGCAGACCAGAAAAGAATTAATGAAGACTTTTTTGACTTAAGAAGGACGTGAGCAGATTTGTGCAACTTGTGCACATATAACTTGTACAACATGACATAAAGATTTGTGCAAATGTTCCAGATATACTGGCTAGATCTATATAAGGTGGAGTGCAATCAGATGTACGAGATGGAGCCACACACCAAAGAGTTATGGCGGTGCAAATAACTGATGCAAGCATTTGATATATGGTCAAAGCCCAAGACAGATCGGAAGGTATCTTCGCATTAACAATCACAGGTCATAGACACATGATAGTAATTTTAATAATACTGGTCGCATATGTCTCCTCCGCCGCAATAATTGATGAGAATAATTGTTGTTAAGCATATAATTAATAATATGAATAATTGGTGTAATTAAATAATTTAGATTTGATGTTGTTAATAAATGTTTTATTGTTAAATTTTAAATGGTGCAATCAATGAGTATTATAATAATTAATTATTCCTTTACAGGACTCACACGAAAGGTAAATAATTGGAGGGTTTTATATAGCGGCACAGCTAGCAATGTACGATTAAATATTAAATCCACTATGTATGAATTAACGGCCATGTCAATCTTAATGAATTTAAGAATTAAAAGTTTAACTTTAAGTAATCTTATTTTAAAATGTGTCCCACAGAGTGATGTCAACTTTTATAGACTTTCATATCTCGTAGAATATTGGTTATTCCGAGGTGTTTCTTAAATCTTCGAAAAGTCGTCAAATCTGGCAACGCTTCTTCGAACTTCGAAATGTGGCAACTCTAGACTCACGTCATTGGAAAAGATACATGTATGGGTATTTTTCTCCGTTTAGTTTTCAAAGGAGACGAAAGTGAGAGAGGGGGGATGTGACTCAGACAGTATTTTACAAGTTCGTAAGAATATTTATGACAAAATTAATTTTAAATCAGTCCAGTCCCATACAACTTCGGTGTGCAGACATCATTATATTAGCAAGTTATGCCCTTTATACATATCATATTACAAATGAATTGTATAAACTAATAGTAGTGCATCGGTGTTCACATTGTACTATATATTACATAGAATATCAGTGAAGAATTCTGAAAGCTAATAATTAAAACTCAACTTGACAGAAGTTTAATATGCATATAGCATTATTACAAACGCATAATCAACGAATACAATGTCGTGCTAAACGTATCAGTCTTAAGCTGAATTATTATACTGTCATTTTAAACATACGAGATTAATTGTACTAGGTGCTACAGCTTATTATATATCCATCATAGGAAAGCTAACAAGAATAATTTCAATAGAAGTCAACAACTTGATTGCATTAATTATACCAAAATTGTCACCACGAATTGAATTTTGACGTTATAAATAAATGTGGTACCAAGGCTGGACATAATACTTGTATTAGTATTGTAGCGTTTACCGTTTAGACATATATTATTTGAGAAATTGCGAATATTACAGAACGCCAAAAATATGTTCCTTGTTGGTGATGGACAATGGTTCATCTACGAGGAACATTTTTGTATCTATAACTATAGAAGATAAAAGATGGTTTACATGAGAAACCAGTGGATTGCCCAGATGGATGAAAATTGTGTAAATGTATCACCACCTAATTTCTTTAGTATAAATTACCGCTATAATAATAGATGACATATTTTCTTGCAATCTCAAATTACTATTTTAAAGAATTTTTTATCACATCACTCTTAAAACTGTTTTTGAAACAGAACAAAATTATCTAAAAACTTTGTAACGAGTTATTTATTTCCATCAGCAGTTGTTTCTTTCCCCGACACAATTTCAAAATATATAAAATATATGAATTTGTATCAGAGAAATCAATGTAGTGCACATGGTAATCAGCAAAAAGGAATAATAAGCTGAAATCATGTTTATTAGTGTCGGCAATATTATCTTGTCTATCGAAAAAAATGTTTTACTGTGACACTACTTATATTTTCCTTATATACATGAATATATTTTATATCATTCAAAAATGTTTGTGTCGGGATAAAATAACCGTTGATAAAATAGATAAGATTTTGGTGCATTGTTTTAGGACCTTTTCATGGTGGTATGATTTCCAACCAGGTTTCAAGCAATTAACTCATGATCTTCTCTCATAAGTATGAAGTTATTGAAGATCTATTTGATAAAGCTACATTCTTTGAGCTACTCAATTTGATAAAGCTAATTATTTCCTCTATTTGAGTGGCCTACTGATTACTATACATAAGTGCATAGTAATTTAAAATTCAGAAAATTAATTATTTATCATTAATAAAATTAAACGTCTTTGTTATCCTAAATATTATAAGACAAATATAAAATCACTCATTGATATATGTTTTAATGTATAGTTCCCACTCTATTTTATTTGATATGATAACCATAGATTTAAAATTATATCTACTGCTGCCTAATTTTATGTTTTTCTGTAGAAGCATTTTCTTATTCACCCACATTTTACTATTGCTAATTATCCTTTATTTTTCGCATTTTAATTTTTGAAGCATTTTTTCGAACATACTGGAATTTTAGCCATGTGATTTTGTTTCGTGGTTTGTATCATTGTATATTCATTATATATATATGTTTCAAGAGAAATTTCATGTTTTTTATAATTTTTTGCAGATACTGATCTCCATTGCTGGTTTTTTACTATTTACATTTATTTCTATATTATACAGCTGACTCAGACTGTCTTGCTAAGGGATAAATTATACAGCCCAAACTGCTGAACGTGGAAACTTCAAACTTTGCAAACACGTGGGACTTGACTAATAAATGTATCGAGAAAAATCTAAAATCTTGGAATTTTTCTTTAAAAATTGATCAAACTTGCAATTTTTTATTACAACATTCTTCCAGTTATATAACTGGAAAATGGTTAGACACACAAAATTCATTTTCATTTAATCATGTGAAGAAAAATATATTATATATTTCCAGTGTTAAAGTTATTTGTGTAGATGTTTATGAGTTATAACGATGTTTTGATGTTTATGATGTTTATGAGTTGTGTAGATGTTTATGAGTGCTAAGTGTTTATGAGTTATTTTAATTTATTGTTTTAGCCGATTATTTTTACTTTTCTTTAAATACATTGTAATGTATAGAGAAAATATTGGAATCATGTCAAAAATTCAGAACTCATTTTCGACGGATCTTCTAGATACTTTTAGAACACGAAATTACTATTTTTAGGATGGCGTCTGTCTGTGTGTCTCTATGTGTAATGTATGTATCTCCTCTGTAGCTCAAAACCTATTCTATGAAATTTCACAAAATTTGGTAGGCAAGTTAGTTGCGGGTTATCCTAGTGCTGATTATAACAAGAAAGATCAACCATGCATAAAGCAGCGATTAAGAAACATCTTCCAACTGAAATGCAATTTTATTTAAACAACTCTAAAATGCTATACGTTCAGCGGTGATATTCTTTTAATTATCACAGAACTACAATAATTTATTTTACTGGAAAACCTAAAACTTCTTCGGAAAAAATGAACTTTATTCAAATGACGTCATCGAAATATAAATAGCCTGGCTCTCTATGTAAAAGCAGTATTTTTTCATTCAAACAATTTTATTCCAGATTTCAGAGTTAAATAATTTTGCGTGAAAAAAATTCAGCAATTCTTATACAACTAACTCATCTTTCAATCACTTGTCTACATTTTGCATCCATAAAAATTAGGCTTCGTTGAAGAAATAATCAAAGTTTGATGATCATGTAAACACAAAAATATTGTTATTGCGTTGGCGCAGGATATACATGTACAGAAAATGCGCAAGAAAAAGCGTTTTTGGGACGGACGCAACACTAAATATAAATTTAAAATAACTTCAAAATTCACGATTTTTATTCTGGGAAAAAAGATGGGTGCCATATTTCATTTTGAAGTGGGTCACGTGGTCTCTTCATATTACATGGGTGTAATTATTATTTGGATTCTTATTTAAAAAACTACCGAACATATTTTGCTGAAATTTTTTTATATATTTTATGGGACAATTTGAATATTTCATTAAGTTTTCGAATCAATTTGTGAATTTTAACTTCGCTTAAAAATGTTTAAAAAATTAGGTCCCGTAGGGTTCAATGTATTTCATTTTTTCAACCCGGGTTCAATCAACCCAGAACTAATTGGGTGATATTATTCATTTACATTCCCATATGTCCCACAGACCGTCTCAACAACATACTATAATTTAATTTTGATAAAGTAACTTTTACGGCAGTTATCCTGCGAACGGACAGACAGACCGAATGAATGAACAAAGTCATAAACACTTTTCAACTATATTGTAAAGTGTCAAAAAGATCCGACTTTTTACTCCACCAAAATGCCAGAAAGTAGACATTTTTTCTTATGATGATAAAATGTACCATTGGGAAGGCCGGGCCAAGATATAATAGCGACGTATAGTTGTCCCGAAAATGATTGACAGTTTTATTTGATAAAATTATGGAAGTTATTTTCATAGAAATGAATTGTTCAAATAAAATACCATTATTCTTATGTGTGTAAATGACAGGTATGCTTGTTTTGATTTAAGGATAGTTGTCAATCTCAAAGATATGTTTGGCAAATAGTAATGCAATGATGTACTTAAAATCTTACTTTAATATGTATATAAAGTGCAATGTTATCAAAAACGTTACAGGTCAATATGGATAAAACTATAAGGTCACTATGGAGACGTAATTTCGAGTGTCAATTTGAAAAAAATTTTGAAAGTCACTACGGACAATTAATTTTGAGTATCAGTATGGACACACATTTTATGAACAGTTTTGTTATGGTGTATGCTTTTTTCGGTGGTAGGTGGGGGGGGGGGGGGATAAACGTGATACCCGAAAGTTAACATGTTTTTATGATAATAAAATGCGCTATTGTGTAGTCTGAGGTGTGCTAGGTGAAGATATAACAGTGATGCCAGGTTGCCCCAGACATACTGATTTATAAGCATATTTAAGGGATATGTCAATTTCAATGAGGAAAAGTCTCTTAGGAAATCGCTTTGGACTCATTACAGGGAGAGTATGGCATAAGATTTCAAGCCAATCAGCAGTGACGTATTCATAGAGGGGGACCGGTGGGTCCGGATACGTCCTTGCCTGTGCTTTCGTGTTTTCTCATTCAATTGTGATTCAGTATCAATTTATCAATTTAGTCAAATTTTAGTCAAGTTTAGTTAGTTGTTTTTCAAACTTTCTTTTGGCTTGAAAGTTCACTATACTTTGGATCCCCCCCCCCTCGATATGAAATTTCTGGATACGTCCTTGCCAACCAGCTAGCGTAAGTGTGAGTGTTGTTGTTGTTGAAACCCAGACCGTCCGACCTACCAGAAAGGTGCAAGGTAACTGTTTGGACGGTCGGGATGTGCCACCCAATTTAGACCGGAACCCAGTGGGGGAGGCATCCACAGGGACCGTACCCTCCTTCCCCTACCACCAACCTCTCGGAAGGACTTTCGGACCCACATGTTTAACGTGATCGTACTCCGCATGAACACGGCGGCAGTTTTGGCAGTGGCTGGAATCGAACCCGGGCCTACCGAGTGCAACTCCAGCGCGCTAACCAATGGGCTACCGCGCCCTGTAAGTGTGAGTGTGAAAATGTCTTCAAGTGTGAAAACATCTCTAACCAACCGGGACGCGGAGGAACAGATACAAAAAGACAGAGATACAAAATGATAAATTGTTTTGCTACTCTAAAAGTATCGTCAGAAGAAATTAAGATGCTAATGTCGGAAAAGATAAAAATCTCTTGAAATGCAAATATGCAAGAGGGAATGAATTTGGGTTAATAAAGAAAGGATCAGTGCCAGGACAATTGTAAAAGGTACGCTAACCATTGCCAACAATATGTGACAGATTTTGCTTCACATGGTCAAGAAAGAGTATTAACCTGTTCAACTTATTCTATTGCAGTGAGGTTATGATCAATGTGTAAAGTAACAAAATTTAGCAAGTCTCATGGCATCACATATCCCTGAAATGTATTTGTAACAACACTTAGTAGTGGTAAAATGGTTAAATATAACAAGGCCCATAATGATATAATAAACTGGTTAAATTTAATTATTGTATAATTAATTCACTTCCCCCATTAATGAAATTTACCTTTCAGATGTGATAGCAGCAACAGAGCTCGGTTTTAAAAAATAACGCAATGTCCGCTAATGATAAATGTAACTAATCACTATACGAGAAAAGGTTTATACCCTATCTAAGGCTGTTTTACATAGCAACTAATTTCTGTGCAGGATCTTGTAAAAATACTTTCAACTGCAGTACACCTACACAGTTAGTAAGTGCATGAAAACAAACATCGGAATATTGTTAAATATGTTTTAGAGTAGAAAGCAGCTCAGATGGAGAAAATTTCTTTTCGGTTAAGTTTAATCATTGGAAAATGTCACAATCTTCCTTGCCTGGAAATATAGCACAAACTTTCTGATCCATTTCCAATTTTTGTGGAGGCTAAGAAACAGTTCATAAGAACATTTTCTCATTAAACCAGAAAAAAGTAACTGTTTCACTTTGAATTTATTTTAGTTTGCTTGAAAATATATCATTTACTTAAAATCGATTTAAATTAAAGAAAAAGAAGAGAAATGGTGAAAGAAACGGAAAAATAATTTGAAATATTATATAGTTGGAGAGTTTAACAAGAACTCATTGTTTTCATTTGTACTCAAAGCACCTTTGAAATTATAATATAGTTATTTGGAATTATATGAAATTAGGTAGTTAAATAAGACTTTACTGATTTAACAAGCTTATTAATTCTTTAAAAACAAGTATTTGAATAAAAAATTACCAAATAAATTATACTAAAAGTTTTAATTGTTATTGAAAGACAAACGCCTCATTATCATCTGTTTAGAATCTAAATTTCTCTTGGATTGCGTGCAAATATGTATCAACACATTTCTTGCACTAAATTTACTATGCATATAAAACTAACAAATTGTTTTCCTTGATTGAAAATTTTGGAAAGGCTCTGTAATACAATATAGTTCTCTTTCACCTTTCTAGTAGGTCGGACGGTCTGGGTCTCAACAACAACAATATAGTTCTAAAGATGCATAATAAATGAAAAGGTAGCAATATTCGTTGTACAGCTATAATAAGAAATATATTATCTAATTTAAAAATTGATAAAATAAACTGTACTATAATTTAAATTAAAGATTATACAAATGCAATTTATTTAAATTAGGTTTAACTATGTCCCATCAAAATAATATTTTAAATTCTTCTTACAATGAAAATATATTTTATATAACTAAAAAGAAGTTATCCCTCTATACGACTAAAAAATTATCGTAGCAGACAAACACATTTACATAAGTATACCGTAAAAACTTTCTAAATATAAGAACATATTCTACCCTCCTTTTAGTCACTACAGAAGTTTTTTTTAAAACTTCGATGCAACAAGAGTCAATATCTGCAAGATGCGCACCAGATCTGCTCAGACCATACAAGGGAAAGAAAGTGCTTACACAGAAAAAATATTTTAACTCAGCTTAAACATAAAAACTGTCACCCTTTCCAATGTATGTACGCAATGACAATCAAACATTTATACATTGTTAATTCGCGCTAAGAGCGGAGGATCCATTTCCCTACAGAATCTCAGCAAAGTCAATATATGTATAGTATGTGTAACAATAAAATTAAAATTTACGGACCAAAATGTAGCAATTAAAATTTGAAAAACTCAAGATTTGTAGATAAGCTCTAAAGGGATCATAAATGTAAAGACAGTTAATTTGCGTTGTGTTTATTATTAACCGCAGCCTAGAATTATTCGTTGCTTTGTTGAATTTAAAATCACCGAAAGGTGAAACATCGATATAAAGAGCTCAAAATAATAGTAAGACGATGGCTTGAAAGTCAAATTTATTTATTATTTTAAATCGGTTTTTAAGAAACTAGAAATTATGTTAAATCAGTAAAATTAGTCTTTCCACATTGATTTTAATAATTTTCATTTAAAATTAAATATCGTACTTATTTTATTATTTAAAAATTTTCAAACTGAAATATGGGATACTCGAACGATTGTAATGACACGCAACTTTGATATAAATAAAAATAAAGGAAATGAAACAGAAAATGCTTCTTTGCTTTTAAAGTATTATTTTCTCATAAAAACATAATGTTACAATGCATTGTAAAATTGAAACGCTTTGGATGGCTTGTCATCTTTCAATCTCTCCCCCAAACCTACTTTGTCAGTTTACTTAGAAGTTCACTGCCTCCTCCCATCTCCTGCATTTAAATTTTATTTCACATCTTCTTTTGCTAGATTTGAGTAGTTGGATGGTAATATGTGGTAAGTGGTAATGTGTGGACCTACTGCAACCCCGTAATTGTCTTTTCTGTACCCCCCCCCACCATCCTATTATATATTATCCTGATTGAATGGCGTCGACTTCATGATTGTGTTATAAATTTGTATATTAAGCCTGTCTACTCTCGTTGGCAGTGAGTTGGTTCAATTGTTTATATCACATTATTTTATTGTTTGACACTGCGCTTTCTCACTTTTATGGCGGAAAATTGTCCTTGCTTCTGATTTTGGGAAATATGTTTTATAAACCCACAATTGTTATTTATTTAAAACTATTTCTTTATATCATTTATAATTTGCGCCTGTTGTCATTTTTGTGCTATTACAATATGTATCAGATTGTTTTTTTAGAGGACGATAGAGAGATGAAGAGATTAGGTAGGCCACACAATGAAGATGCACGAGCAATGGAATCCTATTTAACATCTAAAGGATTATGTTCAGTTTCAACAATCCTTGCAGTTTATTGTCCACACACTGACAATGTACAGCAAGACTCGGTATTGTCGATACTGATTTGTCTCACAGTCAGTGCATGCACTCACTATCCCTGCAGCAGTTACGCGTATGTTTTGCGAAGTAATCCAGCAGAACATTCGAGTAAAGCAACATATTTGTTTTCAGAATTCGCAGTAGCGGGTTGATCACAGTTTTTTGCCGATAGTGCAGTATTACTTTTTCAGTATGTGATATAGTTGCTATGTCGCTAAAATTTGAGCAGCATACGTGATGCATTGAACAACGTACATCCAGTGCGATTTGCATCCAACTATCTCCTTTCAACATAAGAAATTATTTTATCTTTAGTTTAGTCACTGCAGAAACTTCTCAAAGAAATTCAGTGCACCAATAATGTCAATATCTGCAAGATATGCATCAAGTGATCTTTAAAAACAGATAGAGGGAATATAAACAGAATACGTAAACAAAATGTTCTTCATTCAGCTGAACTTGATCATAGGGGGAAATATCACTTTCTTCTACGACTAAAAGCAGACCAGACAACATTTATCTGATTCCAACTCATATGAAAAATAAAGAATTCCTTACCATAAGAAGTCCCCTTTCCTAACATAAAGAATTAAAATGCTGTATTCTCAATCTGATGTTGCTTGAAAAATTATCCATCTAATGTATCAAGACATCATTTTAGTATTAGTACAGTCCACTTTTTGTGAAATCGCAGTTAACCACATTTTCGGGATCACACAAGAGTATTATTTTTTTAGTGGGTGCACATTTAACTTCCTTTCATGCTTAGCGAATGATTTTATTATATGTGTGTAATAATAATATGGGCGTGATAATCGCATAATATAAAATTATGTTCATAGGCATTTCTGAAAGAAAACACATCTTGGTCCCTTTTTGTAGCAAAATTTACAAAACATATGAAAGTGGATCAATATATGACAAATTGGAAGCTTTTAAATGGTATTATAAGGTATATCCGTACCATGTTATGTTTAATCAAATGTGTAAACACAATATATGAGTTTAAAAGATCTCTGCGAAAATAAAACAGATAATATAATAAATTGAAAATATCAATAATTTCCGTAATCTTGAAACACGAAGGCCGTAATTAATGCAATCCAGTAAAAAATGCAAAAGTTAATTTATAAAATTTGTTTTTATATTCA
Organism: Amaurobius ferox; assembly: GCA_951213105.1. NCBI lineage: Eukaryota > Metazoa > Arthropoda > Arachnida > Araneae > Amaurobiidae > Amaurobius > Amaurobius ferox. The sequence continues at coordinate 64,237,457 of OX578149.1, forward strand.
TTATCTTTATTATTTAAATCGTAAAAAATGTAATAAATATCGTTTGCAGTATAAACACGTTTGATTTAATTGTGTTGCTGAGCAAAATGATATAATTTTCTTAGAATAAAATTGTATAAAAATACGATCTACTTAATGCTATTTCTATAAAAGATTTAATTGTATGTTTTTATTAACATCTCGATAACCCCTGGTCTTAACACATATAAACATGAAAAATTTTGGTGGGGCTGTTTCAAAGCTACCCACAAAATTTCGGGAAATTCAGTACAGACGTTCACACTTTGGTGAGATAAACAAACAAACAGCCAAACAGATTTTTTTATAGATACAGAACACCAGTAAGGAAAAATTATATACAATGAAAGGAAACATGGAACATTAAGTACTATGCACTAAAAAATTAATAATAATTCCATATCAGGTGGAACACTTCTTAAAAAAACATAGCTATTTTAAAACAGTTTCAAAATTAATAGTAATCAATAACTATTACAGTCTAAGAGTACGTGCAAAAACTAGGATAATAAAGAAATGATAAAACGAAAGGAAAGTAATTTCTAAAATAAGGTATTTTCGTAAAGCTACATGATGTACTTCCTGAACTGAATTTAAATAGCATTCGCTGAAGCTAATTTAACAAAACTAATGCGTAAACATCTGTGGAATAAATAAAGATATTAAAAATGAGCTATAAGAGTTAACTTCATCAAATAAATTAAAAACAATTTTAAACAAACTACTGAGAAATAAAAAAAAACAATGAATAAAAGATTATAGTATTACGAAGGATTTAACGAAAAGTTAAGTAAACAATCGTTTTTGGAAAACTACGTGAACTACTTTATCCACAAAATGCAAATTACATTTTAACACACTGTTGTTACAAATCCCCTTGGTGTAGGAAAGCCTTACAGCAAGTCCAAAGACCCCTGGTCCATGGCGAAGGGTAGTATGCAGCTTCACTTGAGACAAAGCTCCACAAGGGCAAAAGACTAACTTAACCTCAATATCTCAACACCCTTGCCCGCAGGTGGGACTTGAACCCACAACCCGGCAATCGAGCGATCATTCGGAAACGCCTGCCTTGATCGCTCGACCACCGCGCGGCTTTTAACACACTATACCATTACCGAACCGAATACACACTATACCATTACCGAAATACCACTGAATACAAGACATTATCACTACATTCAAGACTGTAGGAATAATGAGAATATACAAAAATGAGGAAAATAACCAGTTTTTGAAGTTATCTGAACTGACTTCAAGTAACTTTGAAAAACAACCTATTACGATGCCATAGAACTCACGCCTAACATATTTTATCATAATGTATGATATTATGATACACATTTAGGCATAATAGATAACCAAATAAGAATTTATATTAGAAAAAAATATTTTATTATACAAATTTAATGCTACTTTTTACTTAAAAATCGCGAAAAAATATCACCTTGAAATTTTTGAAACATAAGAAGAATTTTTACTAACTGTGTAGGCAAGAAGGAAGGAGCTTAAAGAAATTCAGTGTATCTTGAAAGTCAATATCTGCAAGATGAGCACCAGATCTTCTTCTACAGGAAGATAAAGGGGAAAGAAACAGCTTACGTGAGTAGAATTTTCTTCTCTTAGCTGAGCTTAATCATCGGAAAATGTCACCTTCTTCTATGCCTGGAAATAATGCAAAAAACTTTTTATCTATTTTCAATTTTTTCACAGAAAAGAGCGTCTTCTAAGCGAAGACTGCCTTTTCTAAATGTGAAGATGTAAAAAGGATTCGTTTTGTGAATCTTACCTTATTTGAAGTTTTTGAATTGTTTATAAAAGTTAAATTTAAAAAGTTAAAAAATAGATTCCTGTTAAATTAATCAGTGCTTGTTGAAGCGTAGGAACTTAATCGTTGAAGCGTCACTTCGTTTATATCTTTCGTTTATATTTTGTTTGTCTACATTTTTTGTCTGATGTTAATTCATCTAAAACTTGCGTGACATTTTTAAAATTCGGATATGTGGTGTAAATTAGTGGTTTATAGGCAATGCTCGTTGTGGAATATCAAAGTAGAATGGAAATTGCCAGTGCTGTTCTACCAACACTGCTATACAATCATCAAAGATGACTGGTTTAAAACAAATTGATTTTGAAAGAAATTGCATGTGATGTGTATTTTAATGCTGTACAGATGGAGATTGGTGATAAAAAATTTCTGAATTAAATTACAGTAGTTGCACAGTTGCACGAATGAACGCAATGAAAGTTGCAGAGTAACAGTTGCACAGATGCAAAACAGGAGATAGCTCTTGAACATACAATTTAAAAAAAACAGTCTGGATGTGTACTTTATAAAATTGGAATATTTCAAGCCACATATTGAGACACGGGAATCTGTTAGCTTTATGGGGAATAATTCCTTATTTAAAGACATGCTTGTTGAGGGAAGCGGTTAAAACAATTCTACACTAGATATATTTATTTTCTGTGATTTCCACATTAACCAATAGCGCCAATGCCTGCAAAGGGAGATCGAACTGTTTGGATAGGGTATGTCAAATACCTGTCTTTTTGAGAGGTTATTGGTTTGGGGGGGGACGCTATCGCACCCGTAAGCAAAAGCTTAAGGCTGACACTTATTGAAAAGTTAGAGCATAAATTGTTAGATATAGTTTAACAAAATTACTTTCAAAACAATACTTGCTTGTTATCAACATGTTTTAATAGATAAAGTTTATACTAGTACGTTAGTATAACATATAATGTTGGCAATGTCTCGTCCTCCTGTTGTATATAAGTCTTTTTTGACAAATCAATGCAGATTAGTCCCGTTTTAATTTTTAAGATGTCAAATTAGTAAACATGTAACTTAGTTTGATATGTTTCAAATAAATAATTTTTTTCCATCCAATGACTTGCTCATATCCCTAAATGCTCGGTTGAATTTAAATTATTTACGGAAAATCTGTTAGGATATTATTTCATTCCCATTTCTACTTTCCGTACAACACACAATGTAGAAATTAAAATCCTAAGGAAGTCAAATATTTATTAAAGACATATGTGGACCTATAAAAATTTAGTGCATGCATAGTAAAACTACGATAATTATTTCGATGATATTAATGATAATACCCCCTGACATGAGGATATTCTGGCTTCGAAATCTGAAATTAGGAGCGTGTCAAACAACAGAGAAATAACAAATTGTCAGAGTGGTTTTAATTAGCTCCATTGAAAATATCATGGTCACTTTATACCTAGATATAACTCTTATGAGTGTAGCGTATTCCGCTGGAGAATTATAATTTATACGCGATTCTGAGCTTCACTTTGTACCCTGTATATTCGGGACCATCAAAATTACAGTGCTTGAGTGTGGTCCATAGATGTCTATAGTGAAAACAACAAAACGTAACAAAACGACAACAAGAAACAAAAAAGATGATCTTCGTAACATACAGCAGCAGTTTTTGCTTAAATAAACTTGTTTAAACATTACCTATTTTTAGGGAAAATATGCTACAATAGATTAAGACAATGTTTCTCATCATTTTTGCATTTGCATTACTCCCCTCTTTTCCTCATAGTTTTCCACCGCGACCCCCACTTTCTAAAAACCCTTAATAAACAGCTATAAAAGTAATATAATATAGGTGCGTTCCGGGTAAGACCATAATTTCCGCAAACCCCATTGGGCGGCGCACTCAACAGGTTAAGAACCGCTGATAAAACCCAACCAGATGCTACGCATTTGTGTATACAGAAGTCCCAGGAAAGTCCTTAACTACCAAAACGGCTTTGGGAGGAAAGGTCTGTTTTTAATGAAGTGACTGTTTCCGATCAAATAAAAGTGATTGCAGTGCCCTAGCGGCAAATTTAAACAAAATAACGAACTCAGAAATAAAGCGTGATAGACGAAAAAGTCAACTACAAAGCTTTTGAGCACTGTCTAATGAATAAGAATTAACAGGAAAGAACGAAACGCGTATACCAATGAAATAAATACTTATCAATAAGTCGTATAATCAGAGCGTTTGACACGGTGACACTTACGATTCTTGTCAAAGATGCAGTAATATCCTTTCTGGGATTAAAATGTGCCTTGTCACTGCCGAAGGGAATTCTAAACAGACTCTAGACAAGATATCTGTTCATGTAAGAATTGTTTATTGTGTCATTTCTGAATATGACAGTAATTGGCTGAAAACTATATTGTGCCAAATAAAACCCTTCTGTGATAGTTTTACAGCCGATTTCTACTCATTAGATAATCATCCACAACTGTAACCTTTTAATCACATGTCAGCATTCACAGACATCAAAATTTTCTGGCGATGATTCGCTAAAAATATATATTATATATGAGAACGAATTACCCAACATTGACCGAATCTGAATAAAGCGCCCGTTATTTAAATAATACAGTATTTAAAAAGTTCGTAATTTAAAATTCCAAATAGTGCAGAATGAGCATGTTCGTGGGAATAGGAGCGATGGGGATTGATTAGGTGCCTTGATCTGGTCGGTTATTAGGTGTTCCTGCTCTGTTAGTTGGGCACAGATGTTATACTGATCAATGTTGTTTTGTTTTACTACAGGGTGAGTTTAATGTGGCGCACATCAAAGTTAATTTCACTGCTGTAAGTTGATGAACGTTACTGCTGGTTCCCGCAGGACGGTGCGATTTGTCACACATCAAACAGCACTATCTATCTTTTAACTAACGTTTTCGGTGAGCGCATAATTTCCCGGGTATTGTGCCCCCCCCCCCTCGCTCCCAAGATTTATAATCTTCCGATTTCTTCCTAGGAGAGTATCTGACAAATGTGATTTACCTGAATAATCCACACACGATTGCTGAGCTGAAAACGAACATGCCAACAACCATTTCAGCATCAATAGTGCCATGCTCCGCAGAGTCTCACGAAATCTGGTGAAACGGACATGCTTTTGCATTCGCGAAACAGGACGTCATTTCCAATATTTATTGCATTAGCTAAAGTTTGCCTGCTAAAAGTAAAAGATAACATTTCAACTAATCTCGGTAATACTTTACTTTCATTTAAATTCTCTTACTGGTACTTTTACGGGTAGTTAAACTTTAATGCGCGCAACTCACTGTATTTTAGCCTTTCTTTTATTTATTTTCTGTTCATTTTCAACACTCTTATTTAAAAAAAATCTCTTTAAACTCAATTGCTTTTGTAAGTGTTATATTCTATCATTTTAGGTATGCCCACTTCTCTCTGCAAACTGTAGTTTTGTCTTTGCATGTCTATGTGCTTAGTCTATGCATGTTTAGTACATCGTTATTTCTGTGTCTTTCCCAGCTGTCTCTTATAACTGCTCTAAACACTTTGGGTAAGATGGACGGCTTGGGAAATTAAAAAAAAATCTGATGTGGGCAACACATGACTTTACCTGCTGACTCATATTCACATTATCTTTATTTCTTCAATAATTTACTAAATTGAGTTTACTTGCACAAAAAAAACAGCCATAATTATTTTAAATTACACTGAAGTTGCACTTTTAATTCAATTTCCGTTTTCATTTAGCATTTGGACTCATTTTCAAACGTGGCGTAGCGAAAATGTGAAAAGACTAAAATATATCCAGAACGGCTAGTGCCAGTAATGGGATTTGTCTTATTCCTTTCATCATAAAAAATTACGTATAAAATAAGCATCTAATTGATATATTTGAGCATGCGTAGTCTTTTATTTTTAAATTTAACATTTTTTGCGGGCCATTTCACAAAAACACAAGTAGGTTCCTTTTTTTCCGAATCACACCAAAATCTAATCAGAACCAGGATAACCTATAAGTGATATATTTACCAAAAATCTGTGAATTTTGGTCAATTAATTTTTCAGCTAGAGTGGATACAGTCAATTTTTGCGGACCATTTCGCAAAAGAAGGCGAGTTCTTTTATCCCGAATCATACCAAAATCTAGTCAGCACCAGGGATACACACAAGTAACTTACCTTCCAAATTTTATGAAATGTGGACCATTAGTTTTTGATTTAGAGTGGTTTAATACATTGCCACAGACAGACACACATACAGACACACAGATAGACACACAAACACCCACAAGTGACTTACCTGTAATATTTTATGAACTGTGGTAAATTAGTATTTAAGTTAGAGTGGTTACATACATCACACAGATAAACACACCCGCATACACACACACACACACAGACGCAACACTAAAAATTGTTTTTTCGTATTCTAGAGATCCCAAAGCGTGTCGATCCGTCGAAAACTGCAGATGCAATTTTCGACACTATTCTAATACTTTCCTTATACATTACCCTGTATTGCGGGAAAATAAGGAAATGTAAAAGGTATCACCACTCATTTTTCAAATCATTAACACTTTACAACAAAGTTGAAAACTGTTTATGACTTTGTTCATTCTGTCTGTCTGTCCGTTAGCACGATAACTGCCGTAAAAATGACTTAATCAAAATGAAATTTTAGTATGTTGTTCAGACGGTCTGTAGGACCTATGGGAATATAAATGAATAATATCACCCAATTAGTTTTGGATTGAACCCGGGTTGAAAAAAGGAAATACATTGAACCCTATGGGTCTTAATTTTTCAAACATTTTTTAGGCGGATTTAAAATTCACATATTGCTTCGAAAATTTTATGTAATATTTAAATTATTCCATAAAATATATAAAAAAAATTTCAGCAAAATATATTCAGTAGTTTTTTAAATAAAAATTAAAATAATAATTACACCTCTTATATGAAGCGACCACGTGACCATGATATGAAAAAATCACGTGACCTACTTCAAAATGAAATATGGCATCCATCTTGTTTCAAAATCGTGATTTTTAAAGTTCTTTTTAATTCATATTGAGTGTTGTATCCGTCTTAAAACCACTTTATTTTTGCTTAAATTCTATTCATCTACATACTGAAACAACGCAATTACAATATATTTGAGTTTAAATAATCATCCAAATTTGTTTATTTCTACAACGAAGTTTATTTTTCACTTGTGTAAAATGTAAACAGCAAAATATGTAAAATGAGTTGTATAAGAATTGCTGTATTTCTTTAATGCAAAATTATTTAGTTCATGCAGTCTGCATAGCTGATATGAATGAAATATTCATTGATTTTACAGAGAGAAGGACAATTTTTTCGATGAAAATTTAAGCAAAATTTAAGTTTAATTATTTGTAGCTCCATAGTCTTAATTATAATATATTTATGGATGAAATGCTGCTTTTATAGAGAGCCAGGCGTGTTATTTTTTCTATGACGTCATTTGAATGAATTTCAGTTGTTTTCGATGAAGTTTTCAAATATAATAAATAATTATCGTAGTTTTACGATAATTTAAAAAATATTACCGAGGAATGTATCGCATTTTAGAGATTTTTAAACCAGGTAATATGTATTTCAAAGCCGTTATTTGAATGAAGTTCATTTTTTTCGATGAAATTTTAAGTTTTCAAATATAATAAATTAATGTAGTATTGCGATAAGTTTTAAACTATTACCGACGAATGTATTGCATTTTAGAGATGTTTAAATAAAATTGCATTGAAGTTGGAAAGTGTTTCATAATCAATGCTTTATGCATGATTGATCTTTCTTGTTTGTTTTGGTCTAAATCCATTTCCGCTTCTTTTCTTCGAAGTGCAACCGCGTTAGTTATACAATGAGGGAGTAATACACTCTAAATAAGCTCTTATGATATGCCCTAGCTAAGCGTTCAATAGCCGATCGCGGACAAAACGACACAATGAAAATAATAATTCGCAAAAATGATGTTCATTTCCACCAAAAGTAAAATTACAAAATTATTGCTATACCAATGAATGATTGTGATCCAATTTAAGTCAAATTTTAGCATAATACTCATAATGATAATATAATACCGAGATATAAATATAGGACGAAACCTTTTAAATTAGCAAAATTAGAAATGAGTTAAAATAAATTCATTTAGTTGCAATCAGCTGTTTTTCATTTTTAATCAAAACACACGCTTTCGTATAACGGCTGTGACAACAAAGAATGAATAAGTTTATGTGTGACAAAATGTTGGAAAATGGTTAATATTCGTAACTTTTAAACTACATGTCGTAATTTTAAAACTACATTCGTAACTGTTAAACTTGTATTTCGAAATTTAAAAAAATCTCGCTAATTACGGGAACGTGAAGTACATATATAACAAATTTCACTGCTAACCCATCAAACAGAGGACCCCCCCCCCACACCAAAGTGAAAATTATCGCAGGAACCCTTACAGTTAAATACCAAACTCAAGGAATACCTCTCCAGCCCGTGCTCAACGCACAAATCCCAGATATGTGCCTACCTCGAGAGCTCACCCCCTCCCCTAGAAAGTTCCCTCGCCCCCCCCCCCAAATGCATGGAACTTGGCCTGTAGGGATATCCCAAGTGTCAGAGCCAATTGGAGCGAAGCTCAAGATAGCACCACAGAAAGTAGCACCACCGCCGACATAGAGCAAGAAAGCTGCCCCCCCCCCCCGAGAGAAGGTACAGAAAATGAGCTGAGAGCTGCCAGGAAGGACGGGGAAACACTGAAAAACAGAATTACTGAAGTCTTAGGCAACAGAGAAGCTGAGAAAATACCGGAGAGACACCCAGAAGAAAGGGACTTACCTCTCCCCCCCGGCTATAATCAGGAAATCACAGGAATTTATAAGAAAAATGCGCACCCAAACTCAAAACACACCAACCCGAACCCTTCTATCGAAAAACAGTCACCCATAACTGAGGCATTAAATATGTATCAAGAAAAATAGCAGATATCTTCAAAACTTTAAATGTAAATAAAATTATGATTTTCCTAAAAGATCTTTATATTCAGAGAAAATAATATATATATAAAGATCTAGTATATTCAGAGAGAGCACTCCCATTGTTGACAAGGGACTAAAAATTCTTGGGCTCCTTGACCAGCATTTCAACCAAAACCTAAATTAGCACCCTGACCCCCCCCCCCCTCCAAACGCCTTTATTATCATCTCTTGGAATGCGAACGGACTGACAAATAAAATACAAGAGTTAAGAGATTTTGCTGAAGAGCAGCACCCACATGTTATACTAGTACAGGAAACAAAAATAAATGGCCCCCCGAGAAGAATAAAAATACCAAATTACACAGTACTGCACACCTCGCGCCCAAACACAAGCACTCCCCATGGAGGCACCGCCATATATATAAAAAACCAATTAGACTTTAAGGAACATAGCACCACAAACATAATAGAACACACACTTGTAAAACTCAAATTCCCAAACTCTCATCACATATTAATTGGCTCATGCTACGCGAAACAAAGATCCACACTCAACATGCAGGATGACCTCGCAGCCCTCTTTGACCTACAGAGCCAAGTCATACTGATGGGGGACTTCACCCGCCACCCAAACTGGGGCTGTCCGGGAAAGAACCGGTACGGTAAAGACTTGAACACTTACATCTTAAACAACAATATTAGACATTTGCACCCTAATACAACGACCAGATTTAACCTTAGAAATAAATCCATCATCGATTTTGCCCTCATGAATAATATTCCCTCCCCACACGAAATCTGCACCATAAATGAACTAAACTCCGACCACTTACCAGTAAAACTTACACTATACTTAAACTCGAAGCTGGCCATCCCCCCCCCATTAGGTCCACAAACTGGGAAAAATGTACTCATACGCTATAAGAATCCCCCTTACTATATGCCAATATACAGAACGTAACGGAATTAGATAACTGTGTTGACAAGTTAACCCAGGAAATTAAATCGGCACTTGCTATGGCCACCACATTTAACCCACCCACCCACAAACGCACCACAAACTTCCCTTCCACATCAAAAAGCTAATTAAACAAAGAAACCGCACTAGACAGCTCTGGCAGAACACCAGACCCCCCCCCCCTCACAAAACACTGTTTAACAATCTTTGTAGCCAAGTAAAATACAAGCTTCAAGAACACAACAACAGCAATGGAAAAAATTTATTGAATCGCTGGCCCCTACTGACAACTCGTTGTGGGAATTTACGAAAAAAATATAAAAAACCGGGAAGCAGGATTAAGCACTTAAGAACGAACAATGGACTAGCGGAATCGGAGATGGAAATAGCAAATGCTCTCGCGGATAGCTACGAAACTCAATTTACTGAAAACCCAAATCTAAACTGTCTGGAGACGGAAGAGGAAGTCTCAAACACTATCTGCACCTTCTTAAATAACCCCCCTCTCACCCCATAGAATTAGCTCCCCCGTCTGAAATACTCAAAAAAACTAAAGCTGAAAAACAGAAAAGCCCCAGAAATAGACTCAATCTCCTACAAAGCCATCAAATCTCTTCCTACAAACATTATATACTACCTAACCACTATTATAAATGCCATACTAAAACTACAACACTTCCCCAAAAAATGGAAAACTGCTATAATTATTGGAATCCCGAAACCAGGCGAAGACCACACCCTCCCTCAAAATTTCAGACCTATTAGCCTACTTAGTACACTTAGCAAACTTTCGGAGCGGATAATACACACGCGACTAAAACATTTCATACACCAACATAACATCTTAAAACCAGAACAATTTGGCTTCCGCCCCTTGCACTCTACAACACACCAGTTGCTAAGGGTTATCGAATTCATCTCCGAAGGACTTGAAATCGGCCTTACAACTGGATTCCTACTTATGGATATTTCGAAGGCCTTTGATAAGGTCTGGCATGACGCATTAATATACAAACTAATTCAGCTCAACTTGCCAGACACACTAATCCACTTAATAAACTCTTACCTTCGAAATAGATCTTTCACCGTCCGCTATTAAACAGGCCCACTCCACGCACAAACCACTCAGGTCAGAGGTCCCACAAGGCTCACAATTGACCCCAACCCTGTTTAATCTTTTCATAAACGACATACCCAGAGCTCCAAACACACACCTTGCAATGTATGCGGACGACACAGCCATATACACCAGGAGCTCCAAAAAATACCTTATTCGCTCCAGGCTCCAAAAGCACATAAACACCATATCCGCCTGGTTTCGGAAATGGAAGATAAAAATCAACGAAAAGAAAACACATTGTATCCTTTTTTCAAAAGTTAGAAAGAAAAAGAAACCGGTCCCTATCCAAATAAACAAAGTCAACATACCCTACGTTTAAAACGCGAAATATTTAGGAATCACGTTTGACTCCAAACTGAACTGGAAGCCTCAGATAACAAGCTCAATTAAAAAATTCCATTCGGCCAGAGGCCAACTATCGGCCATACTCCATTCCCCCCCCCCACGCGAGCTACAACACCAAAGTATTACTATACAAGACAGTACTTAGGCCCATCCTCTTGTACGGCTCTGCTGTATGGGGTTTCGCAGGAAAAATCCACATCAAGAAACTCCAAATAGCTCAAAATAAAACACTCAGGGTAATCAGGAAAGCTCCTAGGTTTCTAAGGAACGATATCATCCACAGCGACTTCGGAGTAACAAATATTGGCAAACACATCTCAAAATTAGCAACTAAAATGTCTCAAAATTTAAATAAAATACCTAATGAAGAAATCTGCAACTTACCGGAGTACGACCCCCATCAGGGGAAGTTTCGGAAGAGACCCAGAGCGTCCATAATACTTTAATCTTTATAAGCACTTAAAATCTAAAATTTAAAAGCACTTTGAAACTTTAACTAAAGTCATCTCTACACTTGATAAATTGAATAGCACTCTGGAAATTGTTGGCGCTCAATCCCGGGCGCAAGAGGAAGAAAAACATTGAGTCCACCCAAAATCTTTTTGAACACCTTACGAAAACGGAGAACCTCATGGCATTGTCATTAACTTACCTCAACTTATATATATATACACATATATATTAATTAAAAAAAAATGTGGCCTCCTTTTTACTTTCCTTATATACATAAGGTATAAGGAAAGTATTGTGACGGGGTCGAAAATTCGAATTCGAGTTTTCGACGAGAGAGCACATTTCAAGCATGCCTGATCACGAATCAAACATTTTTGAAGTGATGTCTGTGTGTGTGTGTGAAAGTATGTGTGTGTGTGTCTGTGTCAGTGAGACTTTGGAGACGATAACTGACGAACGAATTAACCGATTCGAACCAAATTTGGTACAAAAATCGCAATCCGTAAACACTGAAAGCCTATTGTTTTTATACGCAATCGAATGTTCAGAACCCCCCTAAATTTTCGAATAAAATTTTGAAAAAATCGTCAAAAAATCAAAACAACTAATAAAGTTATGCAAATATACATTTCCTATGTAATTTTTCATTAGAAAACGATAGGCATAAATTTTAGAACGCTAACATGAACCGTTCTCGAGATATTCCAAATTTTTCAAAAAAATTATCAAAAAGTCATATAAAATAAAAAAAAAATATTTCCTATTGAGAAACATGTTCACTTTTCATATGTAATACCACACGATAAATTGGGTGACATCATTCTCGTGGATCTAGCTCGTTCCATTCATGAAAAAAGATACTTTGAGTAATACTTTTATATTTGAATGCCAATAGCCATTTTTCTGCTGTAAGAATAACTTATTTCTCCGGCCATAACGCTTGACGAGATTTTGGCGACGAATTTGGCGGAATGTCGCCAACTTGGCGTCTTTTTGAGATGTTGCCAAATTAACGAAAATCTCGCCAAATGGATACAAATGACGCTAAATCAATGAAAATGACGACTAATTGTCGAAAATTCAATATCTTAGAAAGAATATTAGTATCCACTATAAGAAAAACCTATTTTTCTTACTGTAAAAGTAGTAAATTCATTACATTATATAAGGAAAGTCATGTGTTGCCCACATCAGATTTTTTTCTCGTGAATTCACTTTCCATCTAGTATCATTTCTATACTCCTCGGAATATTCCCAGCTACACCCCCCCCCCCCAATTCTTTGGAGCAATTTAAGTGATTACAGAGAACATGATTGTACACATACAGCTCGGAGATGCGGTCATAGTTGACCAGGCGCTCCAGAATTGCACCTCCGACTTGGACTTGTTTGTCTGACGCTTCCATTTTTCGCTACAGAGAACATAGACAAAAAATATGTCGTATGCATAAAAGTCATATTAAGAGAAGTAAAACATAAGTTTGTCTATAATTATAAAAATGTAGATAAAAGAAAAACAAAGTAGGAAAGTAAACCGTTTTTGAATTTATTGTGGCTTTCTGTAACATTACTGATGAGTTTATAAGCAATGTGTTCATACACTGCTCTCCTAAATTTAAGAAAGAAATGCATGAATTTTCAAATGGAGAGAGCATGAATGGATTTTATTTCGTAAAACTTACTGTGATTCTCGAGTAGAATAAGTATATATCGCGCCGAAACGCAAATGGTTTCCCCTTAAATATTCAAATAACACATTGGGTATAAACGATGCGTTCGTCTCTTAAGCTTCCATTGAAACAAAAAACATATTTTGCGGAAAATAGGAATAGTCATATACTTTATCGTGACCAATACATTAAATATGGAGGGTTCACAATGGTGGCGAGCCGTTTGGAGACTTAAGCCCGGACAATCTATGACGACGGTGGCAATTTGTGTGTATACCATTCCATCATTTCTCGTTTGTAGACACAACTCCAAACGAGTGGTACCGTTGTCATAGTCGAAAAGGCACGCACATGACACACATGTAATTTATGTGACGAAAATAAAGATCTATTTATGTGCACCAGAATGTGTATCCAAGGACAGGAGGGCGGAAAGGAATTATGAAATTAAGCCCCCTTCCAAGGATCACACAAACAAAAAGAAATTTGATATTGTAATTACAATAACTTACTTCAGCGTTGTTCCGCAATAACCCCCCAGGTCCGCCTGCACAGGCTTACAAAATGCAAACTGGACACATAGGCACACAGCAAAATAATAATAAAGATCAGGTTGGGAAAACATGAGACAAATTATCATAATAAACTCTTTTATTTATATAATTATATATTATGGAAATAAAGAAGTAGCAAAGAAGATAATTTTGGTCATTTTCTGTATTAAATATATCTAGATAATATTACGCCTTTGTACTTAAATGATATACACTATAATACTACCAGTCTAAAACACGACATTTTATATATATATTCAAATAGTGCAGATAATTACTCTTGATGTAAATTAAGTATGGTTTCACTTTATCGAACTGCAATTCTGGTTACAATTTAGATTCAGAAATTATTTTTTAAGAATTTCCATGTTTTCAATATATATGCCACTTGAATAATTTAAATACCTGAATGCATCATCACTGTTTCAAATGACCAATTTCACACACCCACAGATTTAGAGATGAGTACTTCGACACTTGATCTCAAAGGATCAAGAAGCAAATCGTGCTCACACATTAGCTGAGTTCACATAGCACAATCTGAATCCATCGACTGAATAAAGATCCAGCTAGCCAGGACGAGTAATCACTAGGAATCATCCGCCTGACTCTTTCGAGAAAATTCCAGGTAATCAGCGATCTCGAGTTCGGTATTCATAGGTCTAATTCGATTCTTCCGGATCCCGAATTCTTTAATTCTACAGCCAGATGGTAAGGGATTTTCGTCTAGGTCCTCTGAAATAAAGAAGAAAAATTTAGAATTTGTAAATAAAAGATATTTGTCTTGGCCCACGCGGATTATAAAATTCCTTCTGAATCAAAGTTATAATCCGAAACACAAAATGACTGTTGGGTCATAAATTCTTTTGTGTCCGTCTTTTCGGAGCGAGAATCACGACCTCCTTCTCCAACGGAAACTCAGGGCCAAGAGCACCCACTACTATGAAAAACGGTAATATAGGTCGCCTAGACCTTCAACTCCTTGCACGAATTTTAAATGCAGCATCAAACGGTCGGTGCGGAATCTCGCGTCATCGTCGTCTCGCAGAAACGAAACCGCAGCTCCCGGTCATGAAATAAAGTAATAAGAAATTAGTTTCGGAACATCTGCCCGAGCAAAATCCCACACTTTCAGAATTAAAAGTGCGAACGCATTCAGAATTAAAACCTTGTAATAAAAATGGCTTCCAAAAGAGAACGATTTCGGGAAGAACTGAAAAATGTCGTGTTTCACACTCAAACCATCATATATCACTATGATACCTTCTTTAGAAAGACCTGTTTCGAGATGCACTATATTCATTAACATGCCATTTGGACTTCAACGCAATGGGTGAACGGTCACTTAACAGACTTATCGAGATTTGCCATACAATTGAACAGTAGACGTCTGATAGTCTGGAGAGAAGAGGTTATACGCAACCAGTCTGTTAGCGTTTTTGGACACCATGCTTTTGATCATGTGATGGTATAAGCTGACTTTACAATGGGAGGCCCCACCAACCTTCCTATCTGTTTAAGCAGAGCTGTGACTGAGAAAAGTTATCTCAAGTCCTTAATCTCTGTATCAGATTATATGCAGTTCTACAGTAGGTCCGACTGTTTGTGTGATGGACAACATGCCCGACCACAAAGAGCGAACTTAGTAGAGGATTGTCTTTAAAGCTATGGTATTGAACATATGGAATGGGTAGCATATTCTGCTGAGCTTAATTAGAAAATTGATGCCTTCGAAAGAAATATCTTTCGTCTTGCATCTCTTATCACCTAAAATTATAAACTGTGCTTATAACAGAATGGCAATCATACCCGCTCTCACTCTGGATTACTTGATTAAGAGGATGAATAGTCTGCGCTAAGTCTGTACCAGGATCAGAGGGTTCCTCATTTCATAATAAGCATAACGCAACTCCCATATGTATCATTTAGAATGTTTATCCTCTTATTCTGATGTAACAATTAAGGGTTACTTAAAATCCCTATATAAACATATTTTGTCTCATAAGTGTTTGTACAAATAATTCATTAGAGTATTTCCTTTGAAATGTGGAGTCGATTGTGGCATAAATTCACAAATTAAGCTTCATTCACTATTTCATGCTTAACTTTAGGACAGACCCACTAATACGTAGTCGTGAATAAATACATGTACTTCACTTTTGTATTTCACTGGCCAACAAGGCATGTTTTGGACTTCGCCCCGTTTTGGGATTTTGTTTCTTCTCTAAAAAAACAAAGTTCCTTATCTATAAAACTATCATTAGGCCGGTCCTAATGTATGGTATGGCAACCTGGTCTTTAACAAAAAATGGAGAGGGTAGAGTTGCTGTTTTTGAGCGTATGGTTCTCAGAGGCATCCTTGGTGGAGTAAAGGAGAATGGCCTATGGCGGAGGCGTTTTAACTCAGAGATTTATAGATATTTTAAAGAACACGATATTATTAAATAATTTTAAATTAAGCGAATGAACTAGGACTCTCATATTGCTAGAATGGATAAAAGGGACCCTGTAAAGAAGATGTTTGCTGCAAGGCCCTTTACTAGTAGAAAAAGAGGAAGACCAAAGCTGAGATGGCTTGACTCAGTTGATTCGGATTTTAGAGTGATTGGAGCAAGAGACTGGCAGACCAGGAGGTCTAGAAATAGACAGTCCTGGAGGAATCTTTAACGGAAGGACATGGCCCATCCTGGGTTGTCGTGCCAAATATGATGATGACTTCACTTTTGTATGGGAGTCTAGGTAAGAATTACTACGGCGCTACCTCGTATAAGAAATTAAATACATTAAAATTCCTAACGATTATGTTCAATTATAAAAAATAACCATTATTTGGAATATGTATATATGATTTAATTGTGAATTCCCGGGACATGCACAAATTGCATATATGGCCATGCCTACAATTGTCCATTCCCCTTATTAGCAACCTGAGTTCTTTGGAAGGTTAAACTTGTGTTTATTTTTAATAATATGAAAAAGAGGAATGTAAATTTATAAGAAAACGATTTTCTCAATCTAAATCCCTGTTTCGCAGGTGCTAAAATATAACTAGGAAATTAAAATAAATTTTCCGAGTAGATTTTATATTGGCACTAATGCGATCACTCCAGGTCTAAATATTATTTTATTTCATTTATAGCCTGACAGTTCATAAGTAAATATTTTCGACGGCAGATATTTAGGCAGCCATTCGGAAACCCCTAATCATAACAATATCTCTGTACTGTGCATAATGTACCAATAATATTCTAAAAGTATGTTTTATGTAATAAATGATGTCTCTCATCTTTGTACACAAGCTCAAACTTCAAAAAGATGTGGCACATGATATCCAGAAAGTTTCGATGAGATCGTAACATATAAAATTCAGAAAGTTTCGATGAAGTCGTATTTTATTGAAATAGATAGAGCAAATAAAGTGGACTATTAAGAAACACTTAATTATTGGTGTTACGCGGTATGAAAATCCACTATGTATGTTTGACTCAAATTTCGTCGATGTTAAATTAGAACGAATTGCTCACGATTTTGATATTTTGTATACTTTGATATTTGTGATACTTAAGTATTAAACACAAGGTGTTCCGGAAAGTCCTTACACAAACATTATTTCCTCTGCCGCTATTCGTACACAGTGACGTAGCGTTGAGGCTAAAAACTGAGTCTCCCCTGCTTAAAATCTAGTTTAAAGAAGTATTTAAACATACTTCCACTTATTATAATTTTTAAATAACTTTTCGAATATATATGTACTATTTAGAAAAAATTTACATTTTACTTGCTTAAAGCAACACCTTTCAAAGTATTTTTGCTACTAAAACGCATATTTTAATGTTTTAGAAGCTGAGATCATCCAGCGGTCTATAAGGAGAAACATGGTATTAAACCAACCCAACTGTTAAACTCCGCTCTAGCTGATTAATCAACATGTATTCTATCCTTTAGAAAGGCGTGGCTATTGCTTCCATGAAAGAACCATTCTCGGGCAAGGGTAATGGATCCTCCATTTTGGGTCAAATGTGATTCTATTACTTAATATTCGCAGAATTTAATCATTATTTGTAATACTAAAAAATTTGAACCAATTTTCACGAATAGACTAGCAGTTACCCAACTTTAAGCAATACCAAGACTAATAACTATACTAATAATGACTACCATTAAGCTTAAATCGTTTGTAAGGTAAACTTAGCACCATGGAGTTAGAAAGAAGGAGAGAATACACCTATGGATGAAACGCTTGAAAATGCCATAAAGCTTTTAAAATTATATCTAGGTGGCGTTAATGTTACTAACGTAGCTGCTATTGTTAGTTGACACAGCAGAAAGGCGTAGTTTTTAGTATATGTATTTTTGATCATTTTTAAATTAAGAGTTCCCTAATTATGAGTATAATTAACCAGTATTTTTTCATAGTTGTAGGATAGAGTACAGAATATAGGGAGATACAAATAAATTGAAAGGTAAAATAATTTCGAATATGCAGGAATATTCTTTGTTGCTTCAATTGCACTTTGCATTACGCTAATAATTTATTTTTACAAAATTGACAGTTTAAATAAATATTTTAGGTCTTTTGTCATAAAAATGCATACAATGCAGGGCTACTTATCATATCCCAGCGCCACCTGAATTATTGTATCAAACGATAATTGCTTTTCCTTAATATAAAGTTTTAATTACTTACTTTTACCTCCATACTTAGCACTTTATATCGGCATCAGAATGTCAAAGCATCCGTTTGCGTATTTGAGAGTTTTAGAAAGAATCAATCTGATTTCCCTTCAAAAGTTTCGCTAAACGCGATAAATAAAAGTGGTTGATAATTTTCTAGAGGGATTCTTAGCATATTGTAATTATAAGATATTTTTAAGTCTCATAGTACAGTATTTGTAAATAATTAATATACAATATTGTTTAAGGACATTGTTGACTATAGTGATTTTCAACTAAGCTTATCTTCAAGATTTCTCACCAGTTTTCAGTACACTCTTTTATACATGGACGAATTTAGAACGTTTTCCAAAGGGAGAGGGGGTAAACTCAAGAATGAAATGTACAACATCGTCTCAGAACGATCGACTTTATTATCTTGAATATTCAAGGGGGATAAGAGTGGCCAACCTTATGAGAGACCATGACTTCATATTTAATGAAATGGTTGATAAAGTGCAATTAATTTAGAAATAAGAGAACATTTAATATGCTACACTCTCCTTTCGATTTAATGCATCATAAGATTGATTGGAACTGTAAGGAAGCAAAAGGCAAATTAAAAATCATAAAATGAACTTTTTAAATAAGCAGCAACTGTACTATTTTAAACATTATAAGTCTAAAATTGGAAATAAACAATGACCTCTTCAAAATGATGTAAAAGTGTACATATTGACTTCCGAATTATATAACTTAAGTGATATCGTTAATTGTCTATCAGATTCTGTGTGGCAGAGAAAAATACATATTTATGCTACGGAAATTATGACATCGCAAAAAAATACATTGTCGGTCATTCTCTAAATAATCTGGGGGAAACCAAAAGCAGTCATTGATGGCAGTGATAAGACAATAACAAAATTGCTATAAGATTGAGGATGCTCTCCTAAAATCTCGCTAAACCAATAACAACAGTAAGAAGTGGAGATATCTGAAATTGCCTCCAGGTTGAGGTGAGACACAAACCGTCCGACCTACCAGAAAGGTGTGAGGTAACTGTTTGGACGGCCGGGAAGTGCCACCCAATTTAGACCGAATCCCAGTGGGGAAGGCATCCACAGGGACCGTACCCTCCTTCCCCTACCACCAACCCCTCGGAAGGACTTACGGACCCACATGTTTAACGTGATCGTACTCCGCATGAACACGGCGGCATTTGTGGCAGCGTGCAAATCCAGCGCACAAGCCACCGAGCTACCGCGCCCGAAATGTGCCAACATCACGCGGTGTTCCCAGGTGGTCACCCACCCCAGGTTGAGATTGTAGTTTTACAGTAATTAAAATTTAAAATCAACTCAGATTGACCTGTATATATATTTATACTGTAAATAATTTTGTAAATGATGTATAAATAAATCATATAATCGAATTGTAAACATTCTGTATAGATGTGCAAAGTTTCGTATTTTCCTTTTTTTTCAACTTTTGGGGGATTTGGAGCACAACCTTATACCAACAGAATTCGTTTCAACGTTGCAAGTGTGAGAAATGAGTTAGACATGCATAAGATACATTCCTTAATAAAAAACCTAATGAAAATAAGAAAATTACGACACGCGTTTCCTGTTTCCTTGCTTGTAATGAAAGCATGACAACTATACAGAATGAACCATAATCTACAGAAAAATTTGTTTTGGGATACCTTAATTACGACCGCATTGTATATAGTTCATTTGGAAGCAATCAGTTTGTAGATTGGATAAATATATCGAATCAAAATTCAAATGATTACACTGCAAAGTAATTTCGAAAAGCAATGGAATAAGGAAGTTTTTTTTTATAATCGAAGTATTGAGAAATGAAAAACTTTTTCCAATGAAATAAGTAATTGAAACGATTCATATTGAAATACCTCGAAGCTAAGTTGTTTTAAAAGAGAAAAAAGACGAGTTATTAAACTAAACTAATTTATAAAACACCGCTGCAGAAAATTATCCTTTATATTCCACTTTTGAAATCCAAAATTAATTTCTAATGCTGTGATGTGTTCATAGTCGGATAAATACAAAATCGGATAAACTTACTAAAGCTAGTATAAAATCTTGTCTTGAGCAAAACTTCAAGCAAAACTTCTTAATTTCGTGACTAACTCTTCATAAATTGAAATATCCGTTCTGTGACTTTCAACAAATCAGTCTGTGACAAAATGTGATTTCTAAAAAACTTGGTTATTGCGAACTTGGATTTGAAGTTCGTATTTGATAATTTATTTAATGAGGTTTATGTATTAAAATTTATAACTAATATATTATTTTTATTTCCCTTATAAAAATGTATTTAGAATATAAAATAAGATAAATAACAGAAGCTATTATTTCGTACAGATACAAATAAACAGCCCATATACTTATTCTGACTGCTTTAATGCATTAAAGAAAAATAGTATAGTCAGTTCGATGTAAAAACTTTGTCTGTAACTTTTTGCAGAAAAAAATATGTATTTTTATTTATATAGTAAGCAAAGCATTATTTATATAGTAAGCAAAGATATAGTATGCAAATTTTTGTTTATACAGTAAGAAAAATGTGAAAATTGTTTGAAAATTGTTAAAATTATTTGTCTCAGGGGGGCAATAAATGACTTATCATACATAACAACGCAATATATATTATCATACATGATATGAAAATAATGCAGCAAATTCATTACTTCCACAAAAAAAATAATGTACAAAATCTGCGGTGCAATGCTTTAATCTTAAATTGTACATTTAGTACTTTGCTGGATGACAACATGTAATACTATTTCGAAGTACCCATTTAACTTATATTGAGCACAAATCTAATTTGACAATTGTCAATATTGATAGCATCGGCATTAAGCAATACCGTCCATATATTAAAATAGTCCATATATTAATTTATTAATTCACAGTCATTTTCATAAATTCGGCTTCAACCTTTTTAATTTTAGAGATATTTTTGTCAATTTGGCACCACTAAAAAAAATTCGCCAAATAAAATTTCGATATTTCGCCAAATTAGCCTCCAATTTAGACAAATTTATTTCCAAACGTTACAGACAGACGAAGAGAGAGATTTTTCTTATTTATCAATAAATGACTATTGGCGAATTGTTGGAAGTCAAATTACAAAAGTATTATATAAAGTGTATTTTTTTCGTGAATGGAACGAGTGCATTCACTGGAACAATGTGGATAAATTAGTCACATAATATTACACATGAAAAATGGCACATATTTTACAGTGGTTTATATTGTTTCATTTTACGTAATTTCATTAATAAATGTATGTGAAAATTACACGATATTCCGTGAACGGTTCTAGCATCGTTAAAATTTATGTGATTCGCTTTCTAACGATAAATTATATAGGAAATGACTATGTACGTAATATGTATTACTGAAGATCATGATTTTTTAATGATTTTTTTAATTGCATTTGTGAGACCAGCAGGAAATTATGCAGTTTTGAAATTTATACGGCTGTGTTCAACAAATCAAAGCGCAGACTTGTAGACGCCATTTTATGACAGTCTTAGCCCGGGAGGTCATGACACCAATAAATTAATTCACATAAATCACAGGTGTGGTTGAAACAAAAATATCTTTGGGGTTAAGGCTTAAACCAAGCATCATTGGATAACTAAGAAGCCAATGATGCAATATTGCTACATCGCACTGAGGAGCAACCAATAGAGATACGGTGGGAGTATATCGACCTCAGGCAGCATGATGTGGCAACAAGGAGAGATTTCATATTTATTGGAAGCTAAGGCCGTCCAAGAGTGTTTTATTTCAGTCAATTGAAGTCCAGAACATTCAACAGTGTGTTTTATAAAAAATGAGAGGCCAAAACCGAAGCGGACAACATGTATGTGAGACCAGGCTTTATATTTATTCCAAAATCTTATGTTCGACCTTTTATATACGCTGATTGGCACATACCTTTGTTTATCATGGACGCTGAAACGCAATCTTGGACATTCATTGCTGTTTGTCATGGACACTGAAACCCACTCTTGGACATTCTGGACTTCAATTGCTACGAAACGCACACTTCGCTTCTTGAACTCTATTTTTTTATAAAACGCGCTCTTGTACATTTTGGACTCGAAATCGAATATGCAACACACACTTGGACATTTTGGACTTCAATTGACTGAAATAAAACACTCTTGGACTGCCATATCCTCCAATAGACTTGAATTCTCTTCTTGTTGCCAGATCATTTCGCCTAATGTCCAGATACGCTCTCTGTATCTCTATTGGTTTCTGCTCAGTGCGATGTAGCAATATTACATCATTGGTTATTTTATTATCCAATGATGCTTGGTTTAAGTCTTGGCCCCACAAGGAGACTTTTGCTTCAACTACACCTGTGATTTATGTGAACTTCATTTTGTGGTGTCAAGACCTTCCGGTTCAAGACAATCATAAAATGGCGCTTACAAGTTTGCGCTTTGTTTCGTTGTGCATAGCCGTATAATTCTCAAAACTGCATAATTGACGCCTGGTCTCACAGCATTCAAGTATTGGAAGGGGAGAATGCTTCCTAAAATTTCATTACGTTGAAGATTAATAGAGTATAATTAAATAATTATAATTTAAAAGTATAAATAATCACAACTTAAATTTGTAAGTAAGTTATTTCTGCAAAAGAGCGAGAAATTTGAAATATTTTCCTTTTTAAGAATTCAATCTCAAATTTCTTATTTCTTTAAGGTCAAATTTTTAGCCTAGGAAGAGTGATTTTGAAATTTGACCTTGGCTAGAGGATAGTAATGTGATTAGATGAGAGCTCATTAAAATCGATTAAATTGATGTACGTGAGGGAGCGGTTGGTAACGTTATTAAGCGTATATACGTAGTTTCGCAGCAGCCTAAACAGGTGTCTTAAACAGCCTAAACGAGTCAGATGAACCGGTTTAATTTATTTTCTTGTGACCATGTGGAAGACCCAGACAACACGACTTACCCTAGGGTATGAGCAGCAGGATGAGTGACCGTTCTTGTGACCATGTGCTATTTTTTCATCATAAATGTGCTGCCTCCTATCGAAAATAAAGTAAATCGGTTAATCTGTTTAGGCCGATACGAACCAAATATATACGCTTATTAGTGTTTTACATTTAAAACGTGTTTTTAGCGGACCGGAATATATGTGCGGTATTTTAGCGAACCGGAATATAAGTGTCAAGTTTAATATTTATTATTGACTTAACATTTAACATTATTGGGTTTTAATCAGTAATAATAAAATATAATGCTTTATGTCATAGAAATTTAATTTTAGAGCAAAGAGAATGTTCATAGATTTAGTGTTAGTGGCTGGGGAGTCGTAATGAAATTCAGACGAGCAATGCGGCTCGCTATATGAATGAATATCATAATGAGGAATATGAGCCATTGAGTCAATAAAACATTTACCAAATTGTTTGTTTCTGTTATATTTTTATGCATAAATTTACGTTTTCTATATGTAGTCATTACACAAAACATTTTAATATTTTTTAAATAAGTGTCATCTTTATATTTAAATATGGGAAGATTGTACTGCTTACATAATTACAATGTATATAATTTATGCCTTTTATTAACTATTATCTATTAACTATTATTCTTAACTTTGCTGTTTTAAAAGTTGTGTAAATAAATATTTAGGCTTTTAAGTATTTTAACTTTTATTTATATAGTGGCCACTTTGCCATTAAATGTCGGGTAAAATAGCCATATGATAAGACTATATTCATTTACTTCTTATTTGACACATAATTGGTAAAGAGCTACTATATTCATGGCGAAAATACTAATCTGTATAAATCATTAAATTGATTCATAATAGAATTTTATTTTCAAATACATCAATATTTTTAAAATTATATTTTCCAAGAGTGGTTACTTTACCCACTCTTCCCCCTCCATTTATTTTTCTAACGCATTTTGAACTCGAGTTACAAGTCACAATACCATCATAGATGGAGCATTAACAGCAAATATCAACCCAGATTATACAATAGGCTACAGAACACGGTCATCTAGTCTGTTTACAGCTTCAACTTATTATAATGAAATTTTAGATTTTAAGATTTTTTACGACCTGAGAGACTGTGGATCAAGCAAAAATAAATGCATAAAAATTGAGGAGGTCCTGGTGTTTTAGTTGGATAATTTAGCATGATTCCAGTGTTTCTTCCAGGACTTTTAGGACTTTATATATATATATATATATATATATAAGATTTAAAATGAAAAAAGGAAATATATAGGTGGAATGATTGTGTTTACAGGGTTGCAGAAAGGTCAAGGGGGATTGCGACCCCTATTTCCTGGTTAGAAGCTAGCTTTGACTTCATGAAAACGCTCCCAGAGACTCTGCACGCCCGAAACAACAATCGATCATGCCCGTGGGGAAAAAATGGCCGAATCCCAGACAACATAAAAATGATCAAAATAACAAATATTGGAAATTTTACTAACCAGCAAGACGAGAATCATGGAAGAGTTGCATGGAAATAGGGGTCGCAACCCCCCTTGACAATTCTGCAACCCTGTTACTATTATATATATATATATATATATATATATATATATATATTATAAATTGAAATTATTTTAAACGAAAACTATGCATAAACTACGGAAAGTACAAAAAACTCATCTTCAGCATATCTGTTGCAAATAAGTAACTATAGACCAAGTCTAAAGATACATAAAGATGAAAGGTAGCTTATCACTATAATGGAAAGAAGGGAGGTGAAGATGAGTATACAAAAATAATGAATTAAAATTTATATATATATATATATATATATATATATATATATATAAAGATATATAAAATAAAATGAAAAGCAAACAAAGCAAAAATGAGAAAAGGAAATAATAAAAAGCTCAAGATTGAAGATCGAGACATGGAGAACAATCAACTGAAAATACACGAAAAACGGCGGCTAGTTCGAAATTGCATTCTCGTCAGGACAGCTATACAATTCGAATTAAAACCAAAAGAATGGCCAGTTTCTGACAATGGCGATAGTATTTATCTATGGACACCATTGGAACTGCCTACTGGCTAGTGGAAGGACAAATAATAAAAACTAAGTGAATTATATGCCAGAAATATAAAAAACAGACATATTAACTCACAGACACAGCCACCACGTGGCAGTTTACACGTTTGCACGTGAACATGCGACAGAGCAATTCACATCTCTTTGTCTAAGCGAGTGGACACCGGAATTAATACACGTGAAAGAAAAACAATGTGTATGAAGATTCTCAAAAATAGTAAGCAGTATAAGACTCAGGACAAGTGGAAAGTAGTCTTTCAAAAATAGTAAGCAGTATAGGACTCAGGACAAGTGAAAAGTAGTCTTTCAAAAATAGTAAGCAGTATCAGACTCAGGTCAAGTGGTAAGCAGGTGATAAGAACAGGTGAAATTCACAAAAAAGAGTTATCCAATCAAGAATAAAGAATGCATTTGTAAAATAATTACGTGGCGAATTTGAAATTATTACTAATATTATTTACAAATACTTCCGGATATTGGTAATTTTGACAAATACGTTTAAGATTTTTGATGTGGAGAAAGTGAAACTGGGGATCAGAGAGTCGATGTATTCGGAATAGCTGGTTTAAAATGATGTTTCTAAACAATTGAATAGAATTACAAGACCGATATGATAGCTGCTTAATAATAGTGAAGTTATAAAAATCTTTTTTATCATATAGATTGGTGATAACATGATTATTGATGTTATTTAAATGTAGGTCTAAATAATTTACAGTTTGACTAACACTAGGCTCATTAGGGATTAATTTAAGGCTAGAGGGGTACAAATCAATATTAATGGGATAGAAATCATTAATGATAATACAAATTAATTCGTCAACATATCGATACATAGCATATGAATTAGAGTTAAAATGACGTTCATAATAATAATGATATAAGTTTTCTAGAATACTACTACCACTGCCCCCTTGAGGTACACCAGATATTTGTAAATATATGTTATCACCTTGGATAGTGTAATGTAGTATATATATATATGTATATATATATATATATATACACATTACACTATTACTCGTATTATTAACATTTCGCTGGGTGACACCAAGCCCCCCCCCCGGGTGTATACCTGAAAGAAAACACTGCATGACTATTATTCACGTATTATTCATATTTGAGAAGTCATGAAGTTATTGAATTTGAAATCTTGTCATCATCGATAAAAATTCAGAAAGCTGGAGAAAACAAATCGTTCGAAAATATATTCCGTGGCTACCATGTATCGCGATAACAAATGTGCAATTTGGTCGAAGTAATATAATGCACATTAGAAAACAATCTCTTGCAGATTGGATAAAAAAATCGAATCAAAATGTAAATAAGCACACTGCGAATCAATTTTCAGAAATAAAAAGAGGCGGAAGCTTTCTCTTTTCTAATCAACGTAGCGAGAAGAGGAAATAAGCAAAAATGGTTTCTTCAAATAAGAAAAGAAACAATCACCCTTATTCATATAGAAAGTTTCTGAAACTAAATTGTTTTCTGTGTTATCAAAATTAAGTTATCGAAATAAAATAATTTTAAAGATACTTTGATTTAGGTTAATAAAAGATTCCTTATGATTTCTTTATCGAAATGGAAATGTTAGGAAATTTCAGTCGCTTTCTTTAAGGAATAACAAAGCATTTATTGAAAATGCATATATTTAATTTATAGGGAACTTTGTATGACTCTTAAATCCCTAGTACGGATTAAAGCTCTGTATATAAAAAATATGATGTGGGCAACACATGACTTTCCTTATATAATGCAATAAATTTACTAGTTTTACAGTTACAAAATAATGTATAAGATCCGCAGTACTGTGTCTTTATCGTGCAATTGTACATTTGGTGATTTTCCGGATGATAACATGTAAAACTATTTCAAAGTACCCAATTTCCCGCAACTCTAAACAATTGTCAATATTGATAGCCTTCTCAATAAGCGATATAGTCCATCTATTAAAATATTTTAATAATCAATTCAATTGGGCTTTATTTTCATTAATTAGCGTCATTTTTGCAATTTTGACGATATTTTCGTCAGTCTCAGGTGAAATATCACTAAGTTGGCGATACTTCGCTAAGTTATTCGTCAAGTTCGCCAAATGCATCACCTAGTGTTACAGACAAATAGAGAGAACTTTTCTTATATACTAGAAGGTATGCACGTCATATGTCAAAAATCAGACTTTGCGACACATTTCTTCTCATATGTCGTCATTTTTACAATTTGGTGACATTTTTGTCACTTTGGTAACATACAAAATAGTCGCCAAGTTGTTGAAATACAACTAAATTTCTCGCCAAGAGTTACAGACTGACTGATGGAGGAATGGGTTATTCTTATAGTCATGTGTTCCTTCTAAGATATTGAACATTCATGAATTAGTCGTCATTATCATTGATTCAGCGTCATTTTTACAAATTTGGCGATAATTTCGTTAATTTGGCAACATTTAACAAAGTTGCCAAGTTTGCGTAATTTCACCAAATTCGTCGCCAAAATCTCGCCAAACGTTATGGACGGAGAAGCAAGTAATTCGTATTGCAGAAAAATGAATATTGGTGTCCAAATACAAAAGTATTACCCACAGTATTTTTTTTTTTCATGAATGGATTGAACTACATCTTCAAGAATGATGTCAACAAATTCACCGAATGATATTACATATGAAAAGTGAACATATTTCACAATAGTTAATATTATTTTTATTTTATGTGATTTTTTGATACATTTATTTGAAAAATGTGCAATATCTCGAGAACGGTTCATACTATCGTTCTGAAGTTTATGTCCATCGTTTTTTAATGAAAAATTGCATAAGAAATGGCTATTTGCGTAACTTTATTAAAGGTTTTGATATTGTGATGATTTTTTCAACGTTTCACCCGAAAATTTAGAAGGTTCTAAACATTCGATTGCTTTTAAAAACAATAGGCTTCCAGTTTTCACGGATTGTGATTTTTGTTCCAAATTTCGCTAGAATCACTCTATTCTTTCCGGAGATATCGTCTCCCCAGACTCACTGATACACATACACACACACACACACATACACGAACACCTCACGCGCACACACATCATATCTTCCTGTTCAGGGATGCTTGAAACTTGCTTTGCCGTCGAAAACTCTGATTCGAATTTTCGCCCCTGTCACAATACTTTCCTTATGCATTATACTATGTATATAAGGAAAGTAATAATGATTCGGAATCCATGTTAAAATGTCTTATGTGGGCAGCACATGCTTTTGCCAACATAATGCAATAACCTTAATTATTTTACAGCAAAAGAAAGGACATGACTTTTCCTTCCTCAAATTATTGTTCTATTTCTTTCTTTAAAAATTCATTAAATTAAATTTGATTGCTCAAAATCACATGCATGATTATTTGAAATTACACTGAATTTGCACTTTCAATGCAACTTTCGTTTTCATTTATTAATTGGATGTATTTTCATAGGCGAATACAAAAAATCTGATGTGGTCAGCACATGACTTTCCCTACAAACTCAAATTCACATTTGCTTTATTTCTTTAGTAATTTATTAGATTGAGTTTAATTGCACCAAAAAACACTAAATTTGCATTTTTAATTCAATTTTTGTTTTTATTTGGTAATTGGGCATTTTTCCGAAATCGGAGTAACAAAAATGCAAGAAATCTCAAATATCTCCAAAACGGTTAGTCCTAAACTATAATTGAGTGTCTTATATTCTTTTCCTCGTCAAAAATTGTGTATAAAACAATAATTTAATTGATACATTTGAGTATACGTAGTCTTTTTTTTTTAGATTTTGACTATTTTTTCGGGCCATTTCGTAAAATAAATGCAGGTTGTTCTTTTCCAAATCTTACCAAAATCTAATCAGCACCAAAGTATACCACAAGTAACTTATCTACTAAATTTTGTGAAATCTGGTCAATTGGTATATTAGCTAGGGTGTATACATGAAATGTTTGCGGGCCATTTCGTAAAAAAAGGCAGGTTGTTCTTTTTCGAATCTTACCAAAATCTAATCAGCACTAGAGTATCCCACAAGTAACTCATCTACCAAATTTTGTGAAATTTGATTAATTAGTATTTTAGCGAGAGTGGATATATGAAATTTTTCAGGCCATTTTGCAGAAAAAGGTGGGTTCTGTTTTTACGAATCCTGCCCTAAACTAATCAGCACCAGGGTCTCACCCAAGTGACTCACTTACCAAATTTTATGAAATTCGGCCCATTAGTTTTTTATTTAGAGTGGATACATACATTGCACAGATAGACAGACACACAGACAGACACACAGACAGACACACAGATACACACACAGACGTCACACAAAAAATAGTATTTTCGTATTCTAGAGGTCTCGAAACGTGTAGATCCATCAAAACTCGAGTTGCGATTTTCGACATGATTCCAACACTTTCTTTATACATTACCATATATTGCAGGGAAAGTAAAAATGCAAAAACCTGATTAGAGAAATACTTGCCCTAGAGTAATGGACTTGGTCTTATTTTTTTATTGACAAAAAGTACTCATCCGGCCGTCTCCTGTAACTGCTCTTCACTTTTTGGGTGAGTTGGATGGCCTGCATAATAAAAAAAAATACGTTTAAAACAAATACTTGATTGATGCATTTAAGCATATGTAGTCTTTTATTGTAGATTTTCACGATTTTTGAGGGCCATTTTGCAAGAAAGGCAGGTTCTTTTTTCCCGAATCGTTTCAAAATCTATTCAGCATTAGGGTAACGCACTTGTAACTTATACATCAAATGCTGTCAATTAGTTTTTTAGCTAGAGTAGATACATGTGATTTCTGTAGGCTATTTCGGAAAAAAAGTTAGGTTCTTATATCCCGAATTATACCAAAATCTAATCATCACCAGGATAACCCACAAGTAACTTACCTCTAACATTTTATGAACTTTGGTAAATTAGTATTTGAGTTAGAGTGATTACATACATCATACAGATAAACACACATACACACACAGAGATGAACACGCATATAAACACAGAGATGTCATGTTAAGAACAGTTTTTTTTGTGTGTGGGGTCGCGAAATTTGTAGATCCATCGAAAACGCGAGTTGCGATTTTCAATACGATTCCAATATTTTCCTTGTATATTGTCATATATTGTAGGGAGAGTACAAATGATGTACAAGATCCATGGTACAGTGTTCCAGAGTGAAACTGTGCATTATATATTGGATGCATTATATTCTGGATGACAACATGTTAAACTATTTCGAAGTACCAAATTAAACTTATATTTCACGCAAATCTAACATGACAATTAAAAATATTATTAGAGAAATATTATTAGAGGAAATAAAAATCTGATGTGGACAGCACATGACTTTTCCTGCAGACTTATATTCACGTTCTCTTTATTTTAATTACATTTAATTCACTTTTAATTCAATTTTCTTTCTCATTTGATAACTGGACTTTTCAAAGGTGGCGTAGGGAAAATACGAATAAACTAAAATATCTCGAGAACGGCTAGTCCTACTGTAATGGGGTGGGTCTTATTCTTTTCTTCGTTAAAAATTACGTATTAAACACGCATTTTATGGATATATTTGAGCATACGTAGTTTTTTAGTTTAGATTTTGGCGATTTTTGAGGACCATTTTGCAAAAAAAGCAAGGTTATTTTTTTTCGAATCGTACCAAAATCTAATCAGCACCAGTGTATCCTACATGTGACTTACATACCAAATTTTGTGGAATTCGGTCCATTAGTTTTTCAGCTATAGTGGATACAAGCTTTTGCTGGCCATTTCGCAAAAAAAAGCTGGTTCTTGTATCCCAAATCGTACCCAAAACTAATCAGAACCAGAATCCGTCGAAAACTCGATTTGCGATTTTCGACATGATTCCAATACTTTCCCTATACATTACCATGTATTGCAGGGAAAGTAAAAATTATTAATGGACCCCACTTTGTTTTTTGTGTGTGCGACTACATTTTAAGCTAATTTCGCTCGTTTTGGAAATGGTTGGCATATTCTAATCAGCTATGGCCACAACAGGAGAAATAATTTTTAGAATATTTACTGTCACCTCCATAATGCGATTACTAAAAATAGTGATATCATCTGTTTTTTAAAGTGCGGGTATTATGGATCCCATGAAATAGTCACAGTTTATTTGTCAAAAATGAACTTTATTGTTTGAAAAACATAAATTATTTACAGGAGTCGCAAATATAAATTTTTATCTCGGCTTCAGCATATTCACTGTGTGCTCATAATTCACACATCACACACATGATCCATAGTTCTCCATGGCAGTCATGAGTAAAAGCTGAGTAAGAGAAGAGGCAGTTGGCAATTTGCCCACCAGATTGGTCCTCCCCCCCCCCATGGAGATCGAGCGGTGAATCTCCAGAGTGTCAAAACAAAATGATTGGTCAGAATCACTGTTAGATTCTTTAACGCACTCTGGGGATCCATATTACCACCAACACCATGTTGAAAATATCACATCACTACTCCCGAACCTAACCAAAAAGTTGAAGTCTGGTTTCAACATATTATCGTCTAACTAGTGTAGTTCAAGATATGACATCGAAATCTGCACATTGTGCAACATAAATACCCGTAAAACTTGTATATCACTTACCCTGCTAAACATTCACGAATAGGACGAAATTACCAACTCAAACAACACAAATGTTCCTTCAATAATGTACGGCAATGGCGATCTATTTTATGTCAGGGGGAGTGATTAGAGTTGATTTACATCTCCGCTACTAGAGTGAGCCTCGTTCCGACTGAGGAACCCAAGAGATCCATAATACCTGCAGGGTCCATATAGTCCATATATTAAAAGATCGCCAAATTTATCGCGATGTATTACATTCAGAATTTTATATAATTTTGTAGATACATTTATTTGAGAAGTGTGTAATATCTCGAAAACGGTTCATGCTAGCGTTCCAGAGTTTGTGTGATTCCTTTTCTAATGAAAAATCAAGTATAAAATGATTATTTATTTAGCATTACTGAATATCTTGATGATTTTTTTTAAAAATCATTTGAAAATTTGGTGGGGGGCTTCCAAATGTTCGATCGCATTTCAAATCAATAGTGTTACAGTATTATCTGATTGTAATAAAGCTAAAGAAGCGAATAGCAAGCGATAAGCACATATTGCACAGATATCGAAGATATAAAATTTAAATTTTTTTACACTTTTCTATCTATATTGTTTTATAATATAGCTTGATTGATATATATAGTCAGAAAAAAATTATATATTGGTTTCTGTATTATGAACGGCAGATAATTTTACTCGTATCACGTCAACAACCCAACTGAACGACGGAGAGCTTATATACCATACCCTATGTTAAAAATCCCTGAAAAAGTACATAGCTCATGAAATTCTTAGCCGATCTATAAAACTCCGGAAGTTTCTATAACTTGATAAAAATAGCCAAGTTGACGGTAATTCGGCAATTTTTCACCAAGTTACAGTATTTGCCTCCAAGGCTCACTAAACCAGACATCTAAATTATATCAATGACTTTCTTTTACGTAAGCGTAACAATATGGTGATACCGTTTTTACATGCTTCCGTTTCAAGATATACCCCCCCCCCCCCCTTCCAAGAATGTTTCAATCAAAAAGTGACTGCTAGATGCGGATACCGCAGCTAATTAATATATTAAAATCTTTAAACTTTCTCCACTTTCACAGTAGATTTAAACCGTCAAAATTTAGCTTTTACTAATAAAACACACGAAGTCTTGCCAGTGGTATTGTCAAGGTGGGATTTGGGGGTCTTAACCACTCATAAATCCATCGAAACCTAAGTTCGAAGAAATGGCATTTGGAGAAATGAAAAACAAAATATTTGGTTACCAATAACCCCCTCCTCTCTCCCCTCAAACACGTTTTTTTCCGGGGACGTTACCGAGCTTAGCAAATACATGAACTTAATCATTAGAAGAATTGATGTTCTAATGTAACATATAGTCCAACATGCATTTTACCAAGAAGTGTGATGAAAAAATTAGTTTATGGGCCAAACAAGGATTGATCTGCACATTCTGATTTTTGGAAGTAAAATTGCAATC
This sequence comes from Amaurobius ferox, assembly GCA_951213105.1. Classification (NCBI taxonomy): domain Eukaryota; kingdom Metazoa; phylum Arthropoda; class Arachnida; order Araneae; family Amaurobiidae; genus Amaurobius; species Amaurobius ferox. Next base: position 64,271,193 of record OX578149.1, read on the forward strand.
TCTAGCTCCTGGGACAAATAATTTTGACCATCTGTAGTAGGATTAATAATATTTGCAGTAAGCAACAGTTTATACAGATATTGGGATTTTAATAATGCTTATGTTAAACAGGATAAAAATACCAAAAAATACTTTTTGTGTATCAGGTGCTGCCTCACCTATTGCTAATTGTTTTTACCTCAGCTTTGAGATGTGCTTACAGAGAAAATGGATCAAATTTATACATTTCTTGGAGACTGAACTACATGGCGACTTGGTCCGGCGGAACGTTGCCCAGTTCCAAAAACAATCAGAGTATGAATTCAAACAGAGTATGAATGGTTCTTATCAACTATACATAGAATCTGTATTATACAGTGTGGTCCGAAAGGTCTTAGACAAACTTTAAGGGTGGATCAGGTATGCAAAAACAAGCCCTTTTTGCATAGGAGTATGTGGCCGGAAGCGTTACTGTGGGGGTTATATAATTGCAAGAAATAAAAATAAATAAATGCAGAGATTGCAACACAAGTTTGTTAGGCATAACAGTTGCAAGTATCAATTACAATTGTTTATCACAGTATTGAAGTAGGCGTCCAAATTTCTTGTCATCCGCAACTATGCATGTTTCAGCCAGGATGTACAGGACTATCTCAATCGGACCTTTCCTGCAAGCTGGATGGGCCGGGAATTGTCCGTCAGTTGACCAGCACAATCCCCTGACTTGTCTTCGATTGATTTTGCCCCATAGATATCTACGTTTCTTCCTATGGGGTTATCTAAAAAGCATTGCTTACGAGGCCCCTGCAACATCAGACAATGACCTTGTCGCTAGGATCGTTGAAGCTGCAGCAGATGTCCTGACATTTTTGAACGCTTTCGCCAATCCATGCGTCGACATCGCCACACATGCATATCTATGGGCACGGTAGTCCAGTGGTTAGCGCGCGGGAATTGCACTCGGTAGGCCTGGGTTCGATTTTCGCCATATGATGCTGATGGACTCTTGTTAATTCGTTACTTGTTCTTGTTATTTTTGTTTCTGTTGTGTTTATGTTTTCTCTTTTTGTTGTGCTCTGCTCTAGCTTCATGCGTCACTACGTGACACATGGGGGCCAATAGATTTGTATCTATGTGCCTTTGCATTAATAAAAAAAAATAAAAAAAAAATTCGTCGCTGCCAAAACTGCCGCCGTGTTCTCGCGGAGTACGATCACGTTAAACATGTGGGTCCATAAGTCCTTCCGAGAGATTGGTGGTAGGGGAAGGAGGGTACGATCCCTGTGGATGCTTCCCCCCACTGGGTTCCGGTCTCAATTGTGTGACACTTCCAAACAGATACCTTACACCTTTTCAGTAGGTCGGATTGTCTGGGTCTCAACAACAATAACCCCTGCATATTTTCAGATGGAAAGAACTTTGAATACATACTTTAATACTACGGTAAATAATTATAATTGATACTTGTTATTGTTATGTCTAATAATATTGCATTATCTGTAATTCTTTATTTTCGCTTCTTAATGCATCTGTAGACCCCCCAGGGGGGCTCTTGTGCCGTATCTTCCTATGCTAAAAGGGCTTGTGTTCTGTATGCCTGACATGCTTGCCTGCCATTTTTGTATGTTTGTCTAAAACCACCGTGTATAAATGAAAATAATATACCACATTCTCAGTAGCTTAACGAATAGAGCATAAACAAGCACAGGTCCAGTGCTAACAACAGTCAGGATAATTATACTGTACTTATTACTTGCTATCATTTTTTCTTTGTCCTTAGACTCATTGAAAGGAAAAACAAAATTAAAAAAATTGTAAACAAACTATCACTGTGGTGAACGCTGAGTCACATGATCTATTAGAATGTGAAAGCAAAAACCTGCGGGCAATGCAGAAAGTTTACTTCGATTCTTTATGTGAGCAGAATAACTCAAAATCATCTCGACGAGTTACAAAAGAATTCAAAATTCAAATCTGAGAATAAAACAATGAAAACTTGGACTACAGAATTTTTCTGATAAATTTATTTACACTTTCGAAGAATATGTCTGAAACAAATGTAAACTTTTGCACAATTCAATTTAATTCTTCGACTATTTTTTTTTTATATTTTAAGCACATTTGTCAATATTAACCAAAAGCAAATTTTAGCATATTCTCGTATGTAAATATATATATTGTGTCAAGATAAGAATAAAGCGTTTTTTGACAGTAAACGTTAGTTACATAGTCTGAATCCTAAATTCAACGTTTACACAACGTCAAAACATCGATTTTATTTTATGCATATTTCCTCGTGCACTTACATATTTGATGTTCATATAACAAAGCTCAATTTTGCTAATTTAATGTGTGTGAAAATATATAAAACGTGCTTTAGTGAATATTTAAGGAATGCATGTAAAACCAAATTTTCAACAACGAAAATTAAATTGATGAACTATTAAAAAAAATCTGATGTGGGCAGCACATGACTTTCCTTATATAATGCAATAATTTTTCTACTTTTACAGTTCCAAGAAATGTTATTCTTATAGTAGATACTTATATTCTTTCAAAGATATTGAAGTTTCTTCAATTAGTCGTCATTTTCATTGATTTAGCGTCATTTCTATCCATTTGGCTAGATTTTCGTTAATTTGGCAACATTTAAAAATGTCGCCAGGTTGGCGACATTCCGATAAATTCGTCGCCAAGATCTTGCCAAGCGTTGTGGATAGAGAAATAAGAAATTCTTACAGCGGATAAATGACTATTGGCGTTCAAATACAAAAGTATTACTCAAAGTATCTTTTCACGTGAATGGAACGAGTTAGATCCACGAGAATGATGTCACCAAATTTATCGCATGATATTACATTATGAAAAGTAAACATGTTTCTTAACAGTTAATATTTTTTTTTAATTTATGGGACTTTTTGATAAATTTATTTAAAAATGTGCAATATCTAAGGAACGGTTTATGTTAGCGTTATAAAATTTATGTCAACCGTTTTCTAAGGAAAAATTACACAAGACATATATGTATTTGCGTAACTTTATTAAAGGCTTTGATTTTCTGATGAATTTTTCAATATTTCCCTCCAAAATTTAGGAGGATTCTGAATATTCGATTGTGTTTTAAAACAATAGTCTTCCAGTATTCATGGATTGTGATTTTTGTACCAAATTTCATTCGAATCGCTCCATTCGCTCGTGATATATCATCTCCACAGACTCACTGACACGCACGCACACGCGCACACACACACACACACGCACACACACACATACACACAGACATCACTTCAAAAATGTTCGATTCGTGACCAGGGATGCTTGAAACGCTGCTACAAAAATTAGCATATTAGATGAAATTATTACTTTACTTATACACATAATGTATAAGGAAAGTACTGTGACGCGATCGAAAATTCGAATTCGAGTTTTCGACGGGAGAGCACGTTTCAAGCATACCTGATTACGAATCAAAAAATCTGATGTGGGCAACACATGACTTTCCTTATATAATGCTATGAATTTACTACTTTTACAGTTAAAAAAATGTTATTCTTATAGTAGATACTCATATTTTTACCAAGATATTGAATTTTCTTCAATTAGTCGTCATTTTCACTGATTTAGCTTCATTTTTATCAATTTGGTAAGAGTTTTGTTAATTTGGCAATGATTAAAAATGTCGCCAAATTGCCGACATTCCGTCAAATTCGTCGCCAAAATCTCGCCAAGCGTTATGGACGTAGAAATAAGTTATTCTTAGAGCAGATAAATAACTATTGGCGTTCAAATACAAAAGTATTACTCAACGTATCTTTTTTCATGAATGGAACGAGCTAGATCCACGAGAATGATGTCACCCAATTTATCGCATCGTTTCAAGCATCCCTGATCACGAATCAAACATTTTTGAAGTGATGTGTGTGTGTGTGTGTGTGTGCGTGTCAGTGAGTCTGTGGAGACGATAACTGAGGAACTAATGGACCGATTTGAACGAAATTTGGTACACAAATTACAATCTGTAAACACTAAAAGCCTATTGTTTTTATACGCAATCGAATGTTCAGAACCCCCTAAAGTTTCGAGTGAAATTTACAAAAATCATCAAAAAATCAAAATCTCTAATAAAGTTACTGAAATAGACATTTCTTATGTAATTTTTAATTAGAAAACGATTGACATAATTTTTAGAACGCTAACAAGAATCGTTCTCGAGATATTGCACATTTTTCAAAAACATTATCAAAAATCATATAAAATAAAAACAATATTTCCTATTGAGAAACATGTTCGCTTTTCATATGTAATAGCAAGCGATGAATTTTCATTAAAGTTCTCATTAAAGTCTAAATGTTTCAATTTTGTACTTTCTTATAATATTGTATAAATAAAAATATTTTTAAGTCTGTCATAGCCAGGGAAACTAAGACTATAAAAATAAATATTGTATTTTGTTTAACAATATATGGTGCTTAGCATCAAACACAATCGACTTACTCGAATATTTTGTTGCGTTAACTTCTGTCCAATGGTCAATACTATAACAATACTATACTTGTAAAAAGATTCAGCCTTCTAAGTCATCGTGAGCTTCTAGAGTGTCTGTAAATACGAGGAAAATATTAAGAAAAATTACATTTTCTCAGCCCAGTGAGAGTGGGGGACGTGATAAAGATAATTCGGCTGTCTTAGAAATACTGTCCTATAGTCAATATTATACATGTACTGGCTGTGAGATAGTGGTAGATAGTCTTAAAAGACAAAAAAAAAACACGTTAGACAATTATTATAAAGATTTTGAGTCAATTATTTAACTTGTAATCACGTGTGTATTTAATGAAATGTTTTAAATGAAGTTTTAATCATACATTACATAAAATCCCATTAGCAATTTGTAATGTTGGCACGTAATAGCATAATCTAATTATTTTTCAATTTATACTATCATGTAAATAAATGTTCAACAAGCATTGAATACATACAAACAAAGTGGAAGAGATTTATTCAAACCTTCCGGACAGCAGAAGGAATACAGATCACAGAACTTGCTTTATTTCTCTCAGGAGTGCAATACAATTATTATAGGCCTAGCGCTGCACGCTGACTGCCCAATTACCACTAGCAGTGGTAAACGATAAATGAAATGTGAACGTTTAACAGGAATTCTATGTTTAAAAGGATTTTCCTTATTAAATATTCTGCAAATAAAATACATGGTAATTAGTTATTTTCGAAAACAACTTCAATATTTACAATTATGGGAGATTTAACTGCCTCTTACTATGGTATAGGCTATAGGGGAAGTATTGTTTACCAAAATATGTTCTAGTTTGACATTTTGACGGAAAACAAATTTTAAAACATCATGAACACATTTTGAACACGTTCGTAAAGATGCCTGCATGTATGCATGTATGTGTGTGTGTGTACGTATATATATATTTATATATATATATATATATATATATATATATATATATATATATATATATATATATATATATATATATATATGTAAATTAAATGTATGCGTATACTAGCATAGAAACTTGTCAGAGATCGAAAAAGTAAATATTCGTAAAAAATGAAATTGCAACTTTCTCAATGAAAAACGGAGAGAGTTTGCGTCGGCCCCATGGTCAAGATTCAGCCTTTCAGGTCACCGGGGAGGAGGCGCTCGGAAGGGTTCTGAGGGACTTTACACCCCCCTTTTGGGACCATGTTTCTTTCAGGACTTTTGCCGGAGGAGGGAGGCAAATAATGGAATTCTGTAGATAATTTTAACTATTATATGTAAATACATAGAGGTAATTACTATATGGTAATGAAAAATAGTTTTACAGTAATTATATATATGTTATTACGTATAATATATTACATACATATTGTATATATTTCATATGTAGTAATTGCATTTGGTTTAGAAACATATAATGTCTTCGAAGGGGGTGAGTGATCGTTTCCTATGGGGCTTGCCCTCCTCGAATGCATGCCCGCTGAAGAGAACACTGCCCGCGGTAACTTCGGTCCAGTTATCGATACTGCAAGCGTCCAAAGATTCAGCCTACTAAGCCAACAGGTGACTGCTTGAAGGTCTTAAAAATTTTTTCGAAGAAATAGAAAGAAACATGCCTCCCGACTGTTCAAAAGTCTGGCTACGTTATTTTCTAACCCAGTGGTCTAACCCAGTGGTTCTAACCCATACGCGGGTCTCACACAGTCCATCACCCAATTCTGTTCGGCTCGTCAATGAACTTCTAATTTTCTTTTTATCTTTCATGAAAATACCTTTATTATGTCATGATTATGTTTAAAATTTTGGAAAAAATATTTTTCTGTTTTTCTAAAAGCACTTTTCTTCTTCGACCCAGACCGTCCGACCTACCCGAAAGTGTAAGGTAACTATTTGAACGTCCGGAAAGTACCATCCAATTTAGATCGGAACCCAGTGTGGGAGGCATCCACAGGGAGCGCACCCTCCTTCCCCTATCACCAACCTCTCGGAAGGAGTTATGGACCCACATGTTTAACATGATCTTACACCCCGAGAACACGGCGACAGTTTAGGCCGATGCGGATATCGAACCCGAGTCGTACGAGTGTTATTCCCACGCGCCAACCACTGAGCTATTGCGTGCCTAACAGAACTTTTTGAACAATTGGAATTTCCCAAAACTCCAGGATCTTCTTCTATATGACACGACTAAATGCAGTGAATTAATGCAATAAAGTGTGCAGGACCATTCTTCTTTTTTATTAAAGAATTGTATAACTTTTGTTGTCTCAGAGAAAAAGGGATTTATTAGATAATCGGATATGTTTCAATAGATGTGTTTCAATAGTTGGATGCCTTCCACAGAGAAATTTAAAAGGAACATTTTGTCTAATTTGTATAACATGCTCGAAAAATAGAAATGTATACGCACAACTTAAACATGCTCACTTTATAAATCTTAACCTTATCAAAGATTCATATTATACAAAATTTCCGAAACTATTTCATTTGCCGGTAATCATGTGGGTTCCGGTCTAAATTGGATGGCACCTTCCAGGCCGTCCAAACAGATACCTTACACCTGGGTTAGGTCTGAGACGAATTAGAAGAGATGAAATTGTTTCCCAAATTTAACCTCGGCATGTTCTCTGGGAGTCGAGGACGAACTCGACAAAGATGTTGAACAAAACGCTACTATAGCGTTCATGGGAAGTTGAAGGGAATATACGTGTGGAGAAAGTAACATTGTCCTGAGCAATATGTTTACTTCTTTATTTATCACTTTACTTTCTTTATTTATCACTCTGCCGGATTTTGTGGACATCATACATAATGCTCGGGAATTATGTATAGTAACCTATTACTTGATTCATTGTATATACACATAACGAAGTAACCAAATCTAATTGAAATTATTTATAATAGTATTCAATTGACGTAAATGAGGAAACACCAGCATTAATTAATAAGTAACGAAATCAGAAATATTTGCTTGCAAACGTAGGATAGTAGAGGAAGAATAGGCTAGAGATTTTATTTTTCTCATGAGTGCAATAAAAATGGTATACGTGCTAAGACTCCCGAATTAACTTTTACAGTTGTATGTGATACAATTTAAGAGAATATTTAACAGGAACGCAATGCTTCCGCTGAGTATTAACTACAACAAGTGAAAAAGGCGTAACTATACATAGTAAAGAATTATTGGCATAAGTTAAATATCTTTCCTGCACAAATTTTCTACTTCATGTAATTAATCCTACCTTGAAATTATTCGAAAAATGTAATATTGTAGGGTTTTTTTTTTAATGCAATTTCAAACGACGGAACGAGTTGAATAATTGATAAACTTGGGGCAAACGATAAAATACACTTAAATGTTAAACTAAACGCTCTTACATATAAGTAATATATATGTTTTATCAATTTCAAAAGATGCATTAAATCAAGAAAAAGTTCGACTCAAGATTCTTTAAACTAAGCTTGCGCCCAACGAGTTAGTATATATGGAGGGAGCGTGGTCCAATCTTCTCCATGTTAGTAACATGGTTAAACATAGAGCAGTTGTTGTTGGTCGCGGAGGAGAAGAAAATTCATGATTTGGCGATTTATCGCCTAATTTGTGTAGTGTACCTTCTGTTTTTTTTTAAACTTCTAGAGGATGAGGGGGAACGGGAAGTTGTTATACGTGTTATACGTTTTAGGATTTTAAAGAATATGAAGAAAAATACGAAATAGGATTAGAATATTTTATTACCAAAAAATATTATTACTAAAGAATAATTTTGTTAATGAAGTCAATTCCGTAAAACAAATTGAACTACAAAGCAATTGCAAATAAAATATGATATGAAATAGATTACAAGTATACAAATTGAAAAATATGCATAATATATTTAAAAATAATTCATAAGTATACGGAAAAATTGTATGCATGCTTGCGTAAAATGTAGAATTCTCCACTTTTATCTTTGAAAGTTGCGGTAGCACTATCCATATATGATTTGAGGCGTAATGCGACTGAGTCATATTTACATATTACTGATTTTAATATATTGTATGCGTACTGTCAAATATTAAACAATGTAATATTTGCAATAATAAAATATTTGACTTTATTTATATTTTTTTTGTTCATAAAATGACATTTCAGAATAAAATACAAAATTATGTCTAAATTCATAAATAGGGGCTCTATTAAAATAGCCATGATTTTTAAATTGTCGAAGCGTGTTCGGAAGGCTTTTGCATTTTTAATCGATATAGAATTTGGAATTTTTTTTTAAATGTTTTTCTATAAATTATAGCAAATAAATAAGATTACAAAATATTATGGAACAAAATACAAAAATTTCATTTCATTATAATAGTTTCAGAGCTTTGGTTGCTAATAATTCGTTTGAAAAATGCTTTAAATACATATTGTGAAATTTGCATCCAGAATCAAATAGACCGTAAGCACAATTACAGTGGGCTAACTCAATGTGGCATAAAAATATCAAATGTTGTACATATTAAATATTAAAAACTTATAGTAAAAATTACAGAAAAATCTATTTCAAATTATTTTTAAAAATTTTAAAAACAACTAAAGCATTAGGACCAAAATTATAATTAAAGCTATGTGCAGAATTAAGTTTTAATGACTTTTAAATAGAGTTAATTTTTTATTAAATACTTCTGTATTTGTAATATAAAGTATGTAAGTAAAAATGTATGATATAAGTAAAAATATTTATATTGGTAGAGCTGTTTCTAGATCAAGAAGCCTATTACTTAAATTATGATGAGAAGAATATGAGGTTATTTTAGAGTTAAGATTGCTCATTTAATAGATTGCTAACGCATGATCAAGAAGTCGGTGGTTCAAATACTTCTTTGGCATATTTCTTTCTCGAGAACTAAACAAGTTGTTGTTGTTGAGACCCAGACCGCTCGACCTACTAGAAAGGTTTAAGGTAACTGTTTGGACGACCGGGTAGAACCACTCAATTTAGACCGGAACCCAGTGGGGGAGGCATCCACAGGGACCGTACCCTCCTTCCCCTACCTCCAACCTCTCGGAAGGACCTACGGACCCACATGTTTAACGTGATCGTACTTTGCGTGAACACGGCGGCAGTTTTAGCAGCGGAAGGAATCGAACCCGGGCCTACCGAGGGCAATTCCCGCGTGCTAACCACTGGGGTACTGCGCTAAACTAAACAAGAGTGTTATACCAAAATACTTCTTGAAAACACTGGGAGTTTGATGATACATCCTTTGATTTTTTTATTTGTGAACGGGGGAAAATATATCTTTTTAATCGAGATGTTTATATGAAATTAATTCTAACCAGCATCGGCACCTATAGAATTTATCCTGAGGGATTCAAGGATAAGATTAACAACATCGACTAGTTAGATGTCCGCCTTTGTGATTTTGAAGTGCTCCCTTGTCTTCTCCTATGAGCATCCATGCTAACTAGTAATACTTATTAAGTACGATTCACTCTGAACTAGAAATGAGATTATGCTCATATATCATATAACTTTATATAAAATGCACTGAAAAGTTATGATGTAAAATCCAGCTGACATGTTCAGTGAATGTAAACTATTATTATACAGGTTGCCCACTTATATCCGTTACACCCCGCTTAACATCTAAACGGTGACAGCTTAGGCCATTAAGTTGATGTCTAGGTATAGTAAAAAGGCTATGCGCTACTCGATGAGATAACTTACAAAGCCATTTGGCGGCAAATTTTGGAATTAGTGGTCCTATATCGCTAACGGCGAAAGATACGTGAAAAAAGTCAATTAGAAAGTTGTAGAGCACTCTTTATTTAGTACGACAAGATACCTTACGCACATTAATACTCAAACCAGAATGCAAAAATGAACATTTGCTTGATTGCGAAGCGAAGCGTGAAAAGACCACCTTACGGGCTAAATACGAGCCTGTGTTGTGGCGCAGGGGAAACGCACGTGATTCGCATTCATGAGGACCATGCTTCTGTCTCCACCGGTTGCGTGTTTTACTGAATGACTACTGCTAAAAAAAGGCTGGGGTTGCTGGGTTGTACGTTAAAGCGGAGAGTTATGGCATAATTTGGCAGTAACGAGTATTGCGAGATGTTGTTAATTTACTGTGAATATGGTCGTAAGGCAAAATCAGTTGCAAGGCTGTATCGTGAACGTTTCCCTCAAGGCCCGCATCCTACACGGCAGACCATCTTATAAGTTGTAAAACGTTTAATGGAGACGGGCTGGGTGACCACCTGACCTCGAATTCGTACACCTCGTAATGTAGGACGCAAAGTGCAACCTGAAGATGTGCTAGCATACTCTCTCGCCCATCCTCAGAGCAGCACAAGAATTATCAGTGAAAATTGGGGCCTCTCAAAAAGCCGCGTCTGGAAATAGGCAAGTAAGCCGCTTTGAATAATAACGGCTTACAAAACATTGAAATGGTTATACCTATGAGCATTTAATTATTACGTTTAAAACACATTTAAGGAATAACTAAGAAATGCAAATTTAAATCGCCGATGCGGAAGTTCACATTTCATGAGATATCTTTATCCGTTTCAAAACACTTAAGGGAAAATAATTATACTTTTTTTATAAAATTGTTTTCTTGTGATACAAATCTAAATCTCAGTTGATGAAGTTCGATTTTCATCTGCTTGACAAATTATATATATATATATATATATATATATATATGAATAAACATATATAAATAAACATATATATATATATATATACACAGGGTCTTTCAGAAAAGACTCCCTAACTTTGAAATGACATAAATGTGAAACAGTGATAGACAGAAAGATGAAACAAGTGGTATGTTGGATAGATAGGTCTGGAATTTTAAATACACAGGTTTACAAAATTAGTTACAATATTGGCTAATAGAAGGCGCTGCAAGCACAGTGAGCTTTAAATAACTTATAAATGCTCAGAAGTACAGAAAGCTCAGTCTCCATACTCCCCGGATCTCAATCTATGCGACTTCTTTCTTTGGGGCCATTTGAAGGACACGTTTTACAGTAAGAATCCCCAAACGATATTTCATGTGTGAGGCATGTATATCCATTTCAGTAGAGACATTGCAGAAGGTGGCTTCAAACTTCGCCCATCGCTTGCGTCATGTTACTGATATACACGGTGGCCATATCAAATCCATGGTAATGTGATTTGACCCCTGTTTACGAAAAACAATCTCACCCACTATTTAAAAGGCATTTCACTGAAACTGCAGCACACTCTGTTAGCCAATCTTGTAAATTTTGCAAACCTGTGTATTTAAAATTCCAGATCTGTCTATCCAACATACCACTTGTTTCATCTTTCTGTCTATCACTGTTTCGCAGTTATGTCATTTCAAATTTAGGGAATCCTTTCTGAAAGACCCTATATATAATATATATATATATATATATATATATATATATATATATATATATATATATATATATAATAGTAGTTTGAAAATCCAATGAACGAAAAGTACGAAGCTGCAACACGATTAACCTAACTTTCTAAAACACCCACAGAATAAAATATAAAACAGCAAATCATCAATCAAATGGAACAAAATACAAAACACGAGTTATCAAGTTATAGAAAATCAACAAAATTCAATGGTATGGAAATGAATAAAGAAAAACTTTAAAAATCTTGCTATATCGCTATACACGCGGAAAAAAAGGGCTAAGCCTAAAAAAATGGAAATGTTCACTTCGTAAAATTCGTTTTCAAGTCCAAGTATTTTAACGAAGCAAACACAAAATATGTGTGTTTCTGAAGAAATATATAGATTATATCTATAAACTATATCTACTTGGACGACATACATAAAGAAGGAATAAAAAACAAAACATGAATACCTGGAAAATGCACAGCATATGTACAAAAGAGTCGAAACCGGGAACTCTGAATGAAGAGACCAGTGTTGCCATTCGCAAATAAAAAATAAAAAATGACCTACTGTTGCCATTCGTGAGAATTGAAAAACAGTAAAGCGAAAAGGTAAGAAAAAGTAATAATATACAAAAAGAGCTACAATATATATATTATATACTAGCCGCCTTTGGCGACCAGCCTGTTCGCTACCCTTGAAAATTCTGACCGTGGCAAACTCGTTGGCGCGACCTACCAGAAAGGTGTAAGGTAACTGCTTGGAAGGCCAGGAAGTGCCACACAATTTAGACCGGAACCCAATGGGGGAGGCATCCAAAGAGACCGTACCCTCCTTCCCCTACCACAAACCTCTCGGAAGGACTTGCAGTCCCACACGTTTAACGTGATCGTACTCCGCGTGAACACGGCTGCAGTTTTGGCAATGGCGGGAATCGAAACCGGGCCTACCGAGTGAAATTCCCGCGCGCTAACCACTGGGCTACCGTGCCATCCGCGACAATCTCCATAACTTTATTTTTATTCGGCAATTTTGGGAATCGAACCCGGGCCTACCAAGTGCAAATCCCGCGCACTAACCACTGGGGTACTTCACCCTCCGCGATATTCTTCATAACTTTCTTTTTATTCACCCAATTTAGACCGGAACCAAGTGGGAGAAGCATCCACAGGGACCGTACCCTTCTTCCCCTACCACCAACCTCTCGGAAGGACTTACAGACCCACATGTTTAACGTGATCGTACTCCGCGTAAACACGGCGGCAATTTTGGGAATCGAACCCGGGCCTACCGAGTGCAATTTCCGCGCGCTAACCATTGGGCTACTTTGCCCTACGCGACAATCTCCATAACTTTCTTTTTATTCATCCAATTTAGACCGTACCCTCCTTCCCCTACCACCAACTTCTCGGAAGGACTCACGGACCCACATGTTTAACGTGATCGTACTCCGCGTAAACACGGCGGCAATTTTGGGGATCGAACCCGGGCCTACTGAGTGCAATTCCCGCGCGCTAACCACTGGGCTTCTTCGCCCCCAGCGACTATCTCCATAACATTCTTTTTATTTACCCAATTTAGAACGGAACCCAGTGGGAGAGGCATCCACAGGGACCGTACCCTCCTTCCCCTACCACCAACCTCTCGGAAGGACTTCCGGACCCACATGTTTATCGTGATCGTACTCCGCGTGAACACGGCGGCAGTTTTGGAAGTGGCGGGAATCGAACCCGGGCTTAACGAGTGCAATTCCTGAGCGCTAACCACTGGGCTGCCTCGCCCTCCGCAACTTTCTTTATATTCACCCAATTTAGACGGGAACCCTGTGAGGGAGGCATCCACAGGGACCGTACCCTCCTTCCCCTACCACCAACCTCTCGGAAGGACTTCCGGACCCACATGTTTATCGTGATCGTACTCCGCGTGAACACGGCGGCAGTTTTGGAAGTGGCGGGAATCGAACCCGGGCCTACCGAGTGCAATTCCTGAGCGCTAACCACTGGGCTGCCTCGCCCTCCGCAACTTTCTTTATATTCACCCAATTTAGACGGGAACCCTGTGAAGGAGGCATCCACAGGGACCGTATCCTCCTTCCCCTTTCACCAACCTCTCGGAAGAACTTACGGACCCACATATTTAACGTGATCGTATTCCACGTAAACACGGCGGCAGTTTTGGCAGTGGCTGGAATCGAACCCGGGCCTACCGCTAACTTCCCGCACGCTAATTTGCAATTTAAAATGACCATATGCTTAATTCCATCATCCTCATTCCATTGTTTCATTGTTCCATCATTTAAAATATCCATAAAATTAAAATATCCATTTAAAATATCCAAAAGTTAAAATATACATTTAAAAAATCCATATGGTTCCATCATTTAAAATATAAATATAATAATTTATATGGAGTAAAGGAGCTGCATTCAGAACCGTGACGTCACCTCCACCTTGACGTCCCCACCCACCACCTTCCCTCCTTCTGCGGGGGAGAAACGCCGGTTAAGAAGCGCCACGCCGAGAAATTGAAATTCGGAAACTTTTAAAATCTCGATCCTGTGGGCAATACGGAATATTTCCTGACCAGATTGGACTTGTAAGAATGCCAGATGTTTGACCTTTCTAAAAATGTAAATTATTAGTCGAAATTATGAGTAGTTTTTACGATGGAAGGATTTAAAAACGAAAGTTGGTTTTTTTGAACAGAAAGTAACTTTTGTTTTAAAATCTTTAAAAAATATTAGAAATCGAAATTGAAATTTGAAATTGATATATTTTTACTCGCAATTGTCTGCTCTTTCCGATGGTGTGATTTGTTTTTTTCTACGACGTCCGGATCGTGGAGGAAATAGGGCAAAAAAGTCAAAAAACGGTCGAAATCGCATAAAACATTAAATAACAAAAAAAATAATTAAAATTTTAAAAATCGGTTTTCACGTGTCCCCTTCCCACCCCCCCCCGGGTCTCCGATTGCCAAATTTCGTAGCTCTCCGATGCGCGGTCGCTGAACGTTCAATAAAATATCCATTCGTTCAATTATTTAAAATATTCAATATCGTTCCACAAATACATAAAAGTTCAAATACATCACCACAATTCAATCCACCATAATGCAATCATTTAAATTATTTAAAATATCCATAAATTAAAATATCCATTTAAAATATCATATAAATATAATCATTTCACCCGTTGTATACAACACATATCTTAATTCATTTAAACCCGGAAGGGCGGTCGGTCTCCATGGAGACGGGGAGAAAATTCAACGGGTGAAAACGCGTTCGCCGAGAAATTGGAAATCCTTAGGTCATTAAAATCGCGATCCTGTGAATATTTATAATTATTTCTTGACCAGATTGGACTTGTAAGAATGCCAGATGTTTGACCTTTCTAAAAATGTAAATTATTAGTCGAAATTCTGAGTACTTTTTACTATGCGAGAATTTTAAAACCAAAAATCGTTTTTTTGAGTCAAAAGTGACTTTTGCTTTAAAATCATAAAAAAATATTAGAATTTGTCCCTGAGATTTGAAATTGATATATTTTTACTCGAAATTCTCTGCTCTTTCCGATGGTGTGATTTGTTTTTTTCTACAATGTCTGGATCGTGGAGAAAAAAGAGCAAAAAGTCAAAAAACGGTCGAAATCTCATAAAACATTAAATAACAAAAAAAATAATTAAAATTTTAAAAATCGGTTTTCACGTGTCACCTTCCCACCCCCCAGGGTCTCCGATTGCCAAATTTCATAGCTCTCCGACGCGCGGTCGCGAAACGTATAGTGTATAAGACAGACAGACACACAGACATTGCCTTTTATTATTTACTAGCCGCCTTTGGCGACCAGCCTGTTCGCTACCCTTGAAAATTCTGACCGTGGCAAATTCTAACCGTGGCACACTCGCTGGCGCGACCTACCAGAAGGAACGACCTACCAGGAAGTGCCACCCAATTTAGACAGGAACTCAGTGGGGGAGGCATCCACAGGGACCGTACCCTCCTTCCCCTACCACCAACCTCTCGGAAGGACTTACGGTCCCGCATGTTTAACGTGATCGTACTCCGCCTGAACACGGCGGCAGTTTTGGCAGTGGCGGGAATCGAACCCGGACCTACCTAGTGCAAATCCCGCGCGCTAACCACTGGGCTACCGCGTCCTCCGCGACAATCTCCATAACCTTCTTTTTATTCACCCAATTTAGACCGGAACCCAGTAGGGGAGGCATCCACAGGGTCCGTACCCTCCTTCCTCTACCAACAACCTCTCGGAAGGACTTACGGATCCACATGTTTAACGTGATCGTACTCCGCGTGAAAATGGCAGCAGTTTTGGCAGTGGCGGCAATCGAACCCTAGCCTACCGATTGCAATTCCCGCGCGCCAACCACTGGGCTACCGCGCCCTCCGCGACAATCTCCATAACCTTCTTTTTATTCACCCAATTTGGACCAGGACCCAGTGGGGGAGGCATCCACAGAGACCGTACCCTCCTTTCCCTGCCACCTACCTCTCGGAAGGAATTATCGACCCATATGTTTAAGGTGATCGTACTCCGCATCAGTGGCGGGAATCGAACCCAGGCCTACCGAGTGCAATTCTCGCGCGCTAACTTCCCGCGCGCTAATTTAAATTTATAACGACCATATGCTAGGCTCTTAATTCCACCATCCTCGTTCCATCATTTAAAATAGCCATAAAATCAAAATATCCATTTAAAATATCTATAAATTAAAATATCCATAAATTAAAATATCCATTTAAAATAAAAAAAATCAACCATATCGTTCCACCAATCCATAAATATAATAATTTCAAATACATCACCACAATTCAAACCACCATAATTCAATCATTTAAATTATTTAAAATATCCATTTAAAAAAATCCATTTAAAATATCATATAAATATAATAATTTCGCCCGATGTATACAACACTTAAACCGAAAGCGCGGTCTCCATGGAGACGGGGAAGAAACTAATGTGGATGGGTGGAAAATGGCGTTGAGGAAATGAGCCGGTAGCCGACAAATTTAAAATCATGGCGTCTTTAAAATTGCCATCCTGAAGGCAATTTTCATTATTTCTGGACCAGATTGGACTTGTAAGAATGCCAGATGTTTGACCTTTCTGAAAATGTAAATTATTAGTCGAAATTATGAGTACTTTTCACGATGCGAGAATTTAAAAACCAAAAATCGTTTTCTTGAGCAAAAAGTGACTTTTGTTTTAAAATCTTTAAAAAATATTAGAAATCGAAATTCAGATTTGAAATTGATATATTTTTACTCGAAATTCTCTGCTCTTTCCGATGGTGTAATTTGTTTTTTCCTACGATGTCCGGATCGTGGAAAAAAAAGGGCAAAAATGGCAAAAAACGGTCGAAATCGCATAAAACATTAAATAACAAAAAAAATAATTAAAATTTTAAAAATCGGTTTTCACGTGTCCCCTTCCCACCCCCCCCGGGTCTCCGATTGCAAAATTTCTTAGCTCTCCGACGCGCGGTCGCTGAACGTATAGTGTATAAGACAGACAGACAGACAGACACACACACAGACATTGCCTTTTATTATTTAAGATGTGTGTGTGTGTGTATTTATTTTTTTAAATTTTTTAACTGCAAATCTTGCAGAAATATAGAGGGCGTGGTTTATATCTCCTGAAGTCAAGAATTTAAATGAATAGAAAGCGAACTTCATTCCTGGAGTTCGGTTTTCATTTGTTTGGCAAATTTTTAAAATATTAATAGATTTCCTTTTCTAAAAATGAATATTTTATTGTAATTTTGTGGGCGTGGTTAATATTTTCAAGCCATACATTATGTGTTTTAAATGTCTAAACAGTGAGCATCTACTGAAGTTTGCACTGCATTTTCTTGACAAAGGTTTAAGAATTAATATATTTAATTTATTTTTTCTGAAAATTCAAAGAGTGCTGAAATTTGTCGGGCGTTTTTAAGAGACTGAAACTATACATAATATGTAATGACGGAATCCTTCAAGTTTATAATATTTTAACCTCTGGAAATTAGGCTAATCCTTGAAGAGATTCAGTAATCCTCATTACTTTTGCAATGCGTTTAATTCGATATTTTCATCAAAAAAACGTGCAAACTCCCACTGAAAGTTATTGCTACCATTTTGCATATTCTTGTAATAATTTTCCATGACCTTTGAAATGCAATTACTGATATAGTAGACATTGTTACGAATTTGTATAATGTTCTAGAGTCTCTTTATCTCCCTCTCACTTTTGCCTCTTTCGAAGACCAGACGGAAGAAACAACCGTAACGAAAATTTTCCCTATGATGTAAATATAGGGTTGCCAGAATCTAAAGCTTTTGTAGAGGGTTATTTTACGATTTATCGTTAATTTGGCGACATTTAGAGACTTTTCGAAAGTCTGAGAAACACCTCGAAATAACCATTATTCTACGAGATATGAGAAATTTTCAGAAGTTTTTATAGAGAGTCTAAAATCTCACTCAGTTGGAAGGCAATTAAAGTGATACAAGCTACATTGAACTGCGATATTCGTAAATGTTTTGAGAACATTAGCCGCTGTTTTGCGAAAAGAAATACATAAAGTTTAGTGAATAATATTGGCTGTTTTTGTGAAATTAGTGGAGCATTTAAGGGTTGTTTTACTATACAGGGTGTCCAGCGTTATCGGTACCCAATGGCTATTTCCTCAACCGTTAGTCCCAGAAATACTGTTTGTTCCAATTGCAAAAATGTTTTAAATTTTAAAATCTATTATCTTAGAAACAGTTTAAATCAATAAATGCATTTCTGAAAGAAATAAGAAATATAAATTTTTATACGGCTACCCGGTCCTACTAATATATTTAAGAGACTCATCCTCATACAATTTTATGCAAAATAAAAAAAATCATTTTACGACCAAAATTGACCGACTTATAGCTGTTTAAAGTTGGAGCACTTTTTGTGCTGAGAAACGGTCAGTACGGTCCCTGATTGGTTGCTTGCCTGAAACGGGACATTTTTATGCGTGGAAAAGCGACTTAAGTCATAAAGTTTAATGCTTCATAACTCGGTATATTTTGGTCGTAAAAGGAATATTTTTCTTTTATTTTGCATGAAATTGTATCAGGATGATTTTCCTAAATATAATTGGAAGGACCCGGGGACCGTATAAAAATTATATTTCATATTTCTTTCAGAAATGCATTTATTGATTCAAACTGCTTCTAAGATAATATATTTTAAAATTTAAAACATTTTTTCAATTGGATGTGTATCTCTGTGACTAACAGTTGAGGAAATAGCCATTGGGCACCGATAGCAGCGGACACCCTGTATATTATTCCTGTTTACGCTGTGCGCGTAAATAAATGTGTTAGTTATCCAGAAATTTCTCATTCTTCCTCCTGGGCGCACATCCGTGATTCCAGAGGGACACAACGTAACAATACGAAATAAATACGCCGGAAATAACAATATATGAAAAAGTCAGAAATTAGTGCCCTACATAATACATAATTTTACATGTGAAATATTGGTTGAGATTCCTAAACCATCACATACATCACTTTAAGTTTTGTATTAAGAACAGAAGTAGTTACGAAATATAAGATGCAAGAATTTGTATATCCTAGAATTCTAAAAATCTTTCAGGATGGCAAATTTGGCGTAACACGTATCTGATTATGGCGTTACCAAAATACAAAACATTAAGTGATAGAGATAAAAAAAAACATATTTTGCCCAACATAAATGTTGAAAAATTGCTATTCAACAATTAGGAAAATTGTTACCAATATTGCATTCTCTTTCTCAATTATTGCTCATCCTGAGAGGGCAGGAATTAGATGTGGGGGAGCAAAAACTCAATATAGTCCCGGAATTCTAGAACTGTATATTCAACATTATTTACCACACATTCTTTGTTCTCAATTGGAAATGTTCTCATTTCAAAGCAAAGAGAATATTTTAGAAGCAAAATATAGAAAGAACAATTCTGGACTAAAAAGGGCATTTGCTTATGAAAAGAACTGAAACCATAACCATTATATTACCACTTTTCGGCATCCTTTTCCGCCATCAGCAGTGATAACGCAGAAACATTTTCTGTGCAAAATTTTTTTACTATCTTATTATTCACGTTAGCACATATTTTGTCAAGCCTTTTCTGAGAAATAGAACTGAAGGCGATAAAATAGGCGAAAGAATAAGTGTATCTTAAAAGGTGTATTATAAAATTAAAAAAAATTAGGATAAATGCCTTCTACTGTTCGGAAAAATGTTCAATGACATGTATGAAATGCGGGGTAATCCACAGAACAACTGAACATTTTGAACCTTAGCTGTCCCATCTCCTGTTGCTTTCTGGTGGATGACGAGAAAATTCTAATCGATCTATCTCGATGTAAAGCTATGGATTTGAATGTAGTTTGTTTACATTTTGCAACGACTATTTTTTGATATAATTTTTAGAAAACATAAATGTGTTTATAAGCATACACATCATCCCGATTGCTATCATTAAATTTCGGATAGAAAAATAAAGCTGTTTTAGATTTCAAGCTACATTAAAAAACCGTGGTTTTAGATTTCAAGCTGCATTAAAAAACCGTGGTTTTAGATAAAGCAGCCAGCACCTTCTTAAGGAACAAGATTAACGGCGAAAGCTGTCAAAATATGGTGATATGAGAACTAAATGGTTGCGATTTTTAGCTTTTTAACCAAGCTCATTTGAAGGCAGAACTGATTTTCCCATCCTGAATCCATACGCTAATAATAGCCTCTGTATCCGTATCTTTGAAGACGTAGCCTCTGATGTTCCGTCTGCTACTCAGATGTAATACGTTCATTGGAAGGGAGGGGGGGGGGGCTTCCTTACATCTGGCCTCACTAGTTACGTTCCAAGTCATATGACCGACCCACTAATTGATCACATTTTTTGAAGGATTCTTGCATAATTTGATAACTGTGTTGGTTTGATTGATTCATATTTTATATAAATAAAAATTTAAATATATTTCTGTAAATTATCTAAAATTATTTAATTTATATTTCTTTTAAACCAGAAGTTCGAAACTTGTATAACCTCAGTGCTCCCGAGTTTAAATTTAGTGGTCTTCATGGATTAGTAAAATGATAACTAAGAGCACAAAATCAAAATTTTCAAGAAATATCAGAACTATTACATTTCCTACATACATAGTATAACGCAAAGGAAATGTATTTTGATATACCACGAACAAATGAAATGTTTTGAAAAATATAATTGGTAGTATTACAATCAGTGAACATGGGAAATTTATTGAATTTCAACGTGACTGAATGTTTATAATTCCCCAATTTCCAAATAAATTTTTTTAAAAAAAAATTACAAATTCTGGACCGTCAGTAGTAATAAATAAATAAGTATGTCATACAGGATGTTTTCATTACAAAACGAGTAACACAATTTAGAATCCTAGCATAAACCGTTCTCGAGATATTGCACATTTGGGAGGTGATGTTTGCGTTTATGTTGTAAAGTGTTTAACCTCTTTGGTTGTGATTGTGCAAATTCTCTATGTCAGGCAAGGATCTTTGTCAATCTTAAAGCGTCACAACTTCAACGTAATCCTGGAAATAGACAGTAATCAACTTCTAACAGCCGAGGAATAAACTAAGAGATATTAAGAAGCCAATCACATTTATTTACATTTATTTACACACATTTATTTACACACTTATTTTTATTTACACATTTATTTACATATTTATTGATATTTAATTATTTATATATTTATTTACATTTATTTACATAAATAAATTATAAACATATGTGGCAATACCCGTACCTAAACCTTTCGTATTCATAACCCGCGCGCAAATCACAATAAATCTGAAGATTATATTTATATATGGTTAACAGGCTTTCAACAGATAGGGATTCCTGCGTTCTCAGGGAATACGAGTGTCGACCATCCTAGAGTAAGTATGCACACTTTTGTTAACCATAAGTACCTTCGCAAGGATTTCGACTTCGTGGGACACGGTTCAAAGAACGATTTATCTAGAAATCGGCTTGATCCTTTTTGTAGAATCCGCTCTTTTCATAGTAAACTTCTGATTGGTCCTTCTGATTGGAAAATTGTAATAAGCTATTAGTTAACAAGAAAAGCACAGAAAAATGCCGAGAAATGATAAATAATATGTTATTGAGACCTCACAATGTGTGGTATGTATGTGTGCGTATGTTTGTGTGCAAGTGTGTGTCCGTGAGTCTGTGAAAGTCATATCTTTCGAAAGAAATAGAGCGTTTAAAAACTTGGTACGATTATAATCAGTCAAACACTGGAACCGATATGATTTTACGATTTTAAACACGATTGACTGTTTGAAAACACCTCACCCCTAATTATCAAATGAATTTTTGATAAAATTATGAAAAATTATGGACCTTCGATATTGATAAATACATTACATTTCATCCAAGATTTTTCCTTACAAAAAGAATGAAACAATTTTTAATTTTCCTGCAATACATGGTAATGTATAGGGAAAGTATTGGAATCATGCCGAAAATCGCAACACGAGTTTTCGACGGATCTACACATTTCGAGACCTCGAGAATACGAAAAATCTGTTTTTAGCGGGACGTTTATGTGTGTTTGTCTGTCTGGGTGTTTGTCTCTGTGTCTGTCTGTCTGTGCAGATTTTGTATCCACTCTAACTAAAAAACTAATTGAACGAATTTCATAAAATTTAGTAGGTAAGTCACTTGTGAGTGAATCTGGTGCTGATTAGCTTTGGGTGCGATTCGGGATAAAAGAAGACGCCTTGTTTTGCGAAATGGCCTGAAAAAATTGCATGTACCCACTCTAGCTAAAAAACCAATTGACCGAATTTCGCAAAATTTGGTAGATAAGTCGCTTGTAGGTCACTCTGGTGCTGATTAGATTTTGGTACGATTCGGAAACCTGCTGTTTTTACGAAATGGCCCGCAAAAATCGTCAAAACCTAAAATAAAAAATACGCACGCTGAAATATATCCATTAAATGCTTATTTTATACTTAATTTTTAACGAAAAAAAGAATATGACCAACCTCATTGCACTAGGACTAGCCATTCTCGAGATATTTTACTTTTTTCGTATTTTCTCTACGCCACTTTTGAAAATAAGTTCAGTTACCAAATGAGAACGAAAGTTGAATTAAAAGTGAATTACATTTAATTAAAATAAAGAGAACATGAATATAAATCTGCAGGGAAAGTCATGTGGTGCCCACATCAGATTTTTAGTACTCTGACATAAACTGTTATCGATATAGGTGTGGGAGCGGTTTCAGTACCAAAATGCATGCACTGATTCCACTACACACAGGCCAGTGATCGTAATTTTAATATACCAAAAGCAACTGCAATTAACACATTTAATTTCATCATAATTACCAAAATAAACACCAGGTTCAATTTTACAAGAGATTCCCAGTTTAGGAGAATTAAATCCTAAATGATGTACAGTGAGTAAAACATGAAGGCATACACAAACAAACAGGCTCATTTGTCACACAAATTAATATTTATTTTAATAATTTCAAAGCCAACATATTTATATATATATTTATCTTTCAATTTATCCAATATTAATCAGAGCTTCACTTCAATAAAAGAACAATCAGACTTTATGCTCTGTTCAAATTTATATAGCAAACAATAATTAACTTACAATAATCATATGATTTTAATCATGAATCTAAATTAACCATAAATGTATTTTAATCATGAGCCAATTATATTTATAGAAATTAGTTCTCATTATGCCAGTGCTGCTTCGGGATCACTGATTCCGGAAAAAGGAAAGGTTACCTGGTCTCTTAAATTACAAATTTGGAGAACTGATTCTCATCAGATAATCACGGTTTAAGGCGGAATCAAAAAGTTCTCAAAATGGATAGACGAGGAAAAATCCAAAAACTTTAGATACAGGACATCAGTCTAGTATGCACCAATCCGAACCATTGCGGAATAACTACTCCAAAACCCGGGGCCGATGTCAGATTTCCTGGAATAAAAAAAATAGATTTTAGAAAAATGTTCAGAAGTATTATTGAAGGTTTCCAGGTTCTTCTTCTATCAGCTCCAGAAAAGCAGGGGCGGTTTCCTTTAGAACCAAATGCCCATCTCCGCCAGTTTAGCCATTTCGGCCAAAACTCCTTTGTCTAAACCTTAGACAATTTCTTCATGCGACTATCATAGTCGAAATCTCCAGCTCCAAGAGAGCAAACTGTGGGTCGCTCGGGCCCACGCCAAGACAGTTCTCCTCCACTGCGCCTCTTCCTGATTGGACAGGCGCGCTTCTCCTAGCAACAGGCGATCACACGTCACGCATCTCGGCCCGACGCAAATCCTAGACATTCTCACGAATTCTCGACCAAATGCGCTTTTTAATGCGATTTCAATAGAAACAAGTCTTAGCAAAAAACACAGCACAGGCACGGAGGGAAAAAGATATTTCTCTCCTCGAAAATAAGAAAAAGGCTCATGGCGCAGGAATGCGACATGACAGCTCTCCCCTCCTGGGAGCCAAAAATTTTCCGAAAAACAGTGAGGAAAATTTTTCTCTCACTCAAAAACACAAAAACACAAAAATTTACAAAGAGTTTTAGGATCCTGTAAGTGTAAAATAATTTAAACCAAAATTTGGGGCGAGAAAGTTGCGTACGTCACGATTCTCAAAAACAACAACACTGTAGATCTGAATGACCGGCCAAGCCATTCATCACCACAGGAAAGGACCAAAAGAAAACCAAAAGGATGACAAGATGTCACCACATCTTAAAGGAACCTTTACAAAAATTTACACATAAACATTTAAAATCCAGAAAAAAAATTTCTAGGCACTTTGCCTGACCACAAAATGTCTCAATCATCCACATTGAGATCAACCAAGTGATATGAAACAAAAACATGATATGATATGAATTTACAAACTTAAACAATATAAACAATTAAAAAAAATTCAAAATTTCAAACATTTGTCACTTTCAAAACACACATGTGACACAAGACAATTCTTAATTTTTCAACAAAAGATTAAATATTTTGAAAATTAATTTTTAAATTAAATTTGTCATAATCAGGAAATGAGATTCTTCATTCATTCAAAATTTGTCTCACTTTTTGAGAACAAAGTCACTTTCAATATTTCAATTTCAATTTTTCATTTCAAAACTTTCATTTAAATCTTAACTTTCACTTTAAATTACTTTCAAATTCAACACATTAACTTTAAATTACATTTACTTTCAATTTTTCAACATTTCAACTTTTCATCATTTATTCAACATATTTAACATTAACTTTAATTCAACTTATTTTTGTCATTAAAACAATTCAGAATTTTCTTATTCTGACTCAACTTTCATAAATTACTTTAAATTATTCATTTACATTAAAATTATTCAATTTATCTTAAAATTTTATTTTACTTTACTTTTAACAAAATCTCTGAAATTACTTCAACCAAGTGACCACTTCATGTCACAAAAACAAAAAATTTACATTCAAACACATTTGTCTACTGAGAGAGATAAAGAGGAAAATTCTCTTGAAATTCACGTCAGTTATGTAAAAGCAGGAACACATTCAAAGAGCAAACTCGGCGGGGACTAACGAGTTGCCACAAACAGAAAAAGGAGGTGTAAAAAGAAAAAAAAAATACTCGCGTGCAGGATGCAGAGGCAGCAAAAACAGGACGCCAGGACACGCCTCAGAAGCCACGGAAAACAAAAATTTTGGGACAGCTTGCGCTGACCCCATCATCGTCATCATCATCATCTTCTTCATCATCATCATCATCCTCCTCAAGCTTCACCAGTTTCCCACCTAGCCATCACAACTGTCCTAGGTGGGCTCGGAACAAGTTGTCGTCCAGGACTCCAGTCATGCCACAAAGCACCGGGGCTTTTAATTTGTCAAGCTGCTTCTTCATCTGTGATCCAATGTAAATTTGTTCATGTTTGTGTCCACCAGCCAGCTTCCAGGAAAAAGGTTTGCAGCATAAAAATATGATGACTCACTGAAATTTGTGTAGATGTTTGAAAACTGCTGGTCAAAAAAAAACAACAATGTGAAATGGAATTTCAAGAAAACAAATTTCAACAACACATCCGCCAAAAATTTTCACCTCTCTCAGCAACAAAGTTTCAAAACATTTTTCAAGGGAGATCATTTACTTTTGATCTTCAAAAAAAATTTCATTAAATTTCAAAAATTCTCAAATTCAAAACTTTCCATTTTTCAAATTCAAATTACTTAAATTACTTCAATTACTTTATTTTTACTTTATATTAATTTCAATTTATTTCAACAAAATCATTTACTTTTTTCAAAATTTCAAAAATTTCCTCCTTTTAGTTAGGGGAACAATTCAAATACCAACACCATTTCAATTATTTCATGAACTTAAATAAATAATCAAGATTTTTTTTTTCACAATAAAACACAACAAAATAATCAAAGTCAATCAAAACAGGACTCTCGAAAAATTTTAAAGTCCAAGGAGAGTCAATTAACAAAATTACTTATTATTTAAATTACAATATAAACATTCATAAATTATGGTTCACAAAATCAATTAATTTTCTATTTACTTTTACTTAAATGCAAGATTTCCAATAAATTTTTAAAATCACAACAATTTTTTTCATAAATTCTATTTTAAAAGACAATATTGAAACACAAAAACTTAAACAAGTATAAACTTTAATTTAAAATAAGATTTTTCTTGCAAAATTCAATTTCTGAAAAATTGTGAACTCAACCAAAATTTAATATTGTGAAAATCTTTGATAAGATCTAAGATTATAAGGTGTACGTGTGTTTCTGTTTGTCATATAATACTGATTTTGGTGTGGTGTATAACTATTTCTGTAGTTATTGTTGTAAATGATTCTTCCATTTCCTCTATTATCAAAGTTATTTGAATTATTTCTAGGTGTGAAATGTTGACTTTTATTTGCATGAAAGTTTGATCTAGTATGAACAGCATTTTATTTACCCTTTTATTTGGCAAATTAAATCTTACTCTTTTCACAGTCTTTTTGTTTTGAGATTTTTCTGCAGTTTTTGATAAACAAGATTTTAGTTTCACAGAGTCTTTCTCAGCGGTGATCACAGGAGTAAGTTTATTTGACTTAGAGTTCAGTTTTTGACTTTCAGTAGTTTGTTTTGAAAATTTTTGCAACTCCTCTCTTCTTGGAGGTAAAAGAGTCAGTCTGTTCACATGAACCAGTTGTTCATTTTTGGGATTCATCACATGTCTGATTAAAAAGTTTACTGCAGATGTTTGTTTTATCACTTTAAAAGGACCTCTGTTAAAGGAACTCAATTTTCTTGATTGACCATGAGGCAAAAAGGGAGTGTATAAGTACACTAAGTCATTTACTTTGATATTGGGTATCTTCGCTTTCTTATGTTGTTGTAAAATTTGTGAATTTTCAGCTTTTTCCAAGTTACTTTTTACTACATCATATGTTCTTTTAAGTCTGTATCTCAAGTCTTCTCCATAATCATATGTTGATTCATATGTCGGAGGTTTAAATCTAGCTATCAAGATATTTGGGACTGTCAAATCTCTTCCATAGAGTAAATAAGCAGGTGATTCACCCGTAGAAGCATGTATGGCATTTCTATGAGCCAATAAAGCAAAATGAATTAAATTATCCCAATTATCTTTATCGTTATATGCAATATTTTTCAAGGATCTGACCAAAGTACCATTTAATCTTTCAACACAGCCATCTACTGAAGGCATATAGGCAGTAGTAGTATTCTTTATTATTCCCAATTTCTTATAAAAGCATCTTGCTGTTCTAGAAACAAAATTCGTCCCCTGATCTGAGACGATGTATTTAGGTATGCTATGCTGAGCCATATAGTGCTCTAAGCAATTTAAAATATCTTCAGTTTTAATTGAAGCCAAGGGATATGCTTCAGGCCATCGAGTAAAATAGTCAGTTATCACAAGAATAAATTTATTTCCAGATCTTGATATAGGTAATGGTCCGACACAATCCATGGCGATTCGCTCAAATGGATATGTGGATCTTGAAAATTTTTGGATAGGTGCTTTATTATTTCTAAAACCACGATTTACCACACAAATTTCACAAGAGGCTACATAATTTTGGGTCTGGGAGTACATTCCCTGCCAAAAGTATTTTCTGCTCACAGAAGCTAAAGTTCTTCTAAATCCACAATGTGCGTAAGTAGGACAATCATGATGTAACCATAAAATTTCAGACACAAGTTCCTGCGGAACAACAACTCTTTCTTGTTCTTGGTGTCTACGTTTAGGGTGTCTGTGTGTACACCATAAGATATCATCTTTTCTAAAAAATACCAAAGTTTGTGGGTAAGGTTTTATGTTCTTATCTAAGAGATCTATAATTTTATTGCATCTTGGGTCAGATTTTTGAGCATTCTTAATTCTTATGAGTAATGTAGGACAAGTAAATGTTTGTTCCAATTGACCACTTTGTATGTTATTTTCATTTTGAATTTCACTTTCACCATTATCAACAGCACAGATTTCATTTATTTCATTTGCATTGGCAGGATTCAAATTGACTTCTGATTCTCTTCTATTGCTACTATTAGCATTGTTTACATTTCTAGTACTTTGAGAATTTTGATTTACACTTGGAAAATTTTGATTTGCATTTTGGAAATTTTGATTAACATTGTTTATCACTTTATATTGTGATACAAATCTTCCAGGAATATTCTGAACAGAATTTGTACATTCATCTACATTTCTCGAAAGATAATCAGCCACCAAATTTGCTTTTCCTGGTTTATGTACTATTTGATAATCAAATTGTGATAGAGATGCAATCCATCTTGCCAATCTAGATGTAGGATCTTTTAACTTAAATACGAATGATAGGGAGATTTGGTCACAAAAAATTGTGAAAGGTTTTCCAATTAAATAGTGTTTGTAATAGTTAGTAGCCCATACAACGGCTAATGCTTCTCTTTCGACAACACTGTAT
This sequence comes from Amaurobius ferox, assembly GCA_951213105.1. Taxonomy (NCBI): domain Eukaryota; kingdom Metazoa; phylum Arthropoda; class Arachnida; order Araneae; family Amaurobiidae; genus Amaurobius; species Amaurobius ferox. Next base: position 64,300,092 of record OX578149.1, read on the forward strand.
TTACATTCAGCTTCGTTCAATTTACGACTCGCATAAGATATTGGATGTAAGATTTTGTTTTCATCTTCTTGGGACAAATAGCAACCTAATGAGTGATTTGAAGCATCAGTGTGTAAAATAAATGGTTTTCTAAAATCTGGAAGAGTCAAAATTGGTTTTGACAAAAGTTTTCCTTTCAAAATTTCAAAAGATTTTTGAGCTTCATTAGTCCAAATAAATTTCTTTTTACTTTCATTATTCTTAGTCTTCAATAAATCTGTTAATGGAAGAGTAAGTTCAGCATAGTATTTTATGAATTTTCTATAGAATCCAGTGAGTCCAAGAAATTGTCTCACATTCTTAATTGATTTAGGAATTTTGAATTTTTCTACAACTTCCAAATTATGAGTATCAGGTTGTACCTTTCCATTTGATACCAAACATCCAAGATACTTAATTGTTTTTCTGAAGAAATAGCATTTGCTTGGTTTCAATTTAAGACCATGTTTACTTAATCTTACAAAAATTTCTTCCAGTTTTTCCAAATGTTCTTCAAATATTCTTGATGCAACAATGATGTCGTCAATGTAAATTCCAGATATGCCAGCCAGCACCAGAGACATCAATCTCTGAAAGGATGCGGGCGCATTCTTAAGACCAAATGGAGTTCTGGTCCATTCAAAGTGTCCGTCAGGTGTTGAAAAAGAAGTCTTTTGATAATCACTAGGATGTAAACACAATTGATAAAATCCACTGGTTAAATCAAGAGTCGAAAAATACAAGGCTCCAGATAAATTATCTATTAATTCCGATATATTTGGAATTGGATAGTTTTCTACTATTGTAATCTTATTGAGCTTTCGAAAATCCGCTACTAAACGGTAACTTCCATCAGGTTTCTTAACAAAAAGCACAGGAGTATTGTAAGGTGATGTGCTGCGCTGAATAATCTTAGCGTCAAGCAACTCATTGACTTGGCGCGAAAGTTCTTTCTGTAAATTGTGTGGAATTCGATATGGTTTCTGTCTAACAGGTATGTTAGACTCCAGATTAATTTCATGCAGAATTGTATCACATCCAGATAATTCTTTCATATTCTTAGCAAAAACATGTTTATATTTATTTAGTAATTTCAAGAGTAAAGTTTTCTGAGCATAGTTCATATGTTTCAAATCAAATTCTCCTCCCCATGCATCAAATGTATCATTATCTTCAATACAATTCTCAATGTCAATTCTATTATTTATGTCAATATCAGCTTCATAGATGTTTTCGAAAGTTCCCAATTTCATACCTTTATTTATATAAACACATTTCTCTGATGGATTAGCAATTCTTGCATACAAAAAGTCATTTTCAGGAATTTTATGAATACTTCTTGCAACGAAAATTTTATTTGCAGAAAATTCTTTATTATTGATAGGTTCAAGTAAAATTGTCGTGTCTTTTTCAAATTTATAATTTCTTTTTAATTTAACAAATGACTCAGAAAAAGGTTTCAAAACACATTTCTTAAATGCTTTGGCAATAGCCAAAGTATTGTCCTGTTGTGAACTTCCTTCATCATGTTTATCACAACTTGTTTCAAAAATTTCATTATCACTGGTATTGTTTTCTGTCAAAGATCTGTTTGTATGTACATAATCATTCATCTGCATTTCATGTAAATCATTTTCACATTCATAATTTGATCTTTCATTCACATTTGCATCAAAATCTCTAAAGTCGACATCTCTGAATTCATTGTGGTAGTTGTTTTGTTCAAATAAATACCCATTATCACATTTATTTTCATATCCTCTAAAATTTCTTGAAAAATTTGTGTCTTTGGATCTATAATCCACATCATTTGTGAAATTGTAATTTCTTCTATTACATTTATAATTTATTGCATTACACTCAGGTATTTCAGGTTGAACATCTTTGTGTCCAAAGGTAATGGTCACTTTATTTTTATGCAGAAAGGTACTTCCTAAAATCATGTTGTATTCATTTGGTGCAGGAGTATTTAAAATGCAGCATTCAATCACAATGTTGTCTTTTCCAACGGTCAAAAGAAAAGAAGCTTTCTCATCAATCCAAATATCTTGATCACCTACCCCCGACAGAATAGTGGATGTGTGTTTTATTTTCACTTTTTGAGAATCAATTTTCTGTAAGGCATCACTATAGATAATGTTTATAGAACTTCCAGTGTCTATTAAGGCATTTAATTTAACATCTTCAACAAAAACTGAGATGACTGGAAAATTTTTCTGGCAAGGAGCTTTAATTTCCGTCATACAACTAACCTCAGAATTTGATCTATTAAAATTTGGAGATTGAAATTTTTTTGTTCTGAAATTCTGTCTTCTAAATTGTCTTCTATTACCAAATCTATTATTAAAATATCTGTTATTTCTTCTATATCCAAAATTATTGAAGTTTTGAGATTTATAATTGTCAAAAGAATTTCTAAAATTTGAAAAATTTCTTCTCTGGAAATTTGAATTTCTATTAAAACTGTTACGAAAAGGTCTTCTAAATGATTGAAAGTTCTTTCTTGGAGAATAATTTTGATATGGACTTTTAACATACCACTCTTCTTCCTGTGAGGCAACTGGAGTTCTTCTTTGACTGAAACGGTTTCTATTGTCAGTTCTTCTAGATGGTGTAGAAGTTTTAAAAGATGTTGATGGTTTATGTTTCTTCTTTACTGGAATATCTTCCCAATCTTCTTCTTCCAGTTCATTTTCATTGTATCTGCTTGTAGAGGGCGTATCCAAGAAGGATTCTTCGAAACTGGAATTGCTTCTCTCCAAATCTTCTCTTATCTCATTCAGTCTTTTCTTTCTTTTTTCTGAGTTCTCACTAAATTTTCTTCTTAGTTTGTCAAATTCTTTCTTCTTTAAATTCAATTCTTTCTTCAGTTCTTCAATTTCTTGTTTAGGGTCATTTTCAGTTCTTACAGTATTTACGTCTTCTGTCATTTCTTCCAGCACTTCATTTTGCACTTCTTCCAATATTGCTATCTCTTTAGCAGCTTCAAATGACTGTGGGTTTGCAGATAACACAGCTTTTCGAATAAGGATCTTCAATCCTTTCTTAAAGGAGTTGAGCAAAATTGCAGTTCTCAGGGAATCTTCATTGTCAGACACAGCATCTTGTGGAAAAGCCACATAGGATTCAGCTTCAATGCGGTTCGCATAATCTCTTACCTCTTCATTTATCAGTTGTTTACAATTTACTAGGCAGCAACATTCTTGGCAATATTTTCTTTCTTAGTAAAATTGTCCTTGAGTGCATTAACAACTTCAGTGAAATTCGTGCTTTGGTTTAGTTTAGGGATGGATTTGATCAGTCTTTCAGCACGACCAGACAACTTCAACTTCAGGACGAAAATTTTGTCACGATTTGACCATTCGGCGTGTTCAGCGACAAGAAGGAATCTTTCCAAAAATTCGTGAAAAGATTCATTTGCATTGCCAGCAAAACCTGGAATGGATCCAAGGAACTGCGATCCAATTCCCACTTTAACTTTATTTGAGTCTCTGACAGCGGAAGCTGATCTGCCAGAATTTGGAGAAAGTCGTGGTGGAGACACCGAAGGCATACGGTCTAATCTGTTCGGTTGTGCAGAGGAGTCTCTACTCCTACTTGCACGAGAATTCTTACTATTTCGAGGCATTTTGCACAGTTTATCACAGTTTATTTCGAAAATAGTTTCACTTTTTATCACTTATTTATGTGTAAGCAGAGCACCGAAAAAACACAATGTGTAACTTTTTTCACTTTTTGTTCATTATCATGAACTTCGAATCACTTTTGCATGTGCACAGAACTTTTGTATTCACTTTTCAAAAATAAATGTATGCAGTTTATGTATTTACCTTTCAATGTATGTGTTTTTGAAAATTTTCACTTCACTTAAATATAGAATTTTGTGTATATTTATGTATGTCAAATAATTCAAGAATATATATGCAACAAAATAATATGCAAAATGCAAATTCAACATGCAAATACTTTGGTGCAACTGGGCTTATGTGCTTTTTGCACTTTTATTTACTTTATGACATATAAACAGAATTCTCTTGCCCATTAATAACTCAAACACTTTGCACCACTAAAAGAACTTTTTCACTTACTTTGACATATCAAATCTGCAATATTTTTACACATAATCAAAACACAAATTTTTTTACACTCCCTCATAAAATTATATTTCACTCACTGTAATACTCTGGGAAAGGGAACAGGCACCAATTTGTGGGAGCGGTTTCAGTACCAAAATGCATGCACTGATTCCACTACACACAGGCCAGTGATCGTAATTTTAATATACCAAAAGCAACTGCAATTAACACATTTATTTCATCATAATTACCAAAATAAACACCAGGTTCAATTTTAGAAGAGATTCCCATATTAGGAGAATTAAATCCTAAATGATGTACAGTGAGTAAAACATGAAGGCATACACAAACAAACAGGCTCATTTGTCACACAAATTAATATTTATTTTAATAATTTCAAAGCCAACATATTTATATATATATTTATCTTTCAATTTATCCAATATTAATCAGAGCTTCACTTCAATAAAAGAACAATCAGACTTTATGCTCTGTTCAAATTTATATAGCAAACAATAATTAACTTACAATAATCATATGATTTTAATCATGAATCTAAATTAACCATAAATGTATTTTAATCATGAGCCAATTATATTTATAGAAATTAGTTCTCATTATGCCAGTGCTGCTTCGGGATCACTGATTCCGGAAAAAGGAAAGGTGACCTGGTCTCTTAAATTACAAATTTGGAGAACTGATTCTCATCAGATAATCACGGTTTAAGGCTGAATCAAAAAGTTCTCAAAATGGATAGACGAGGAAAAATCCAAAAACTTTAGATACAGGACATCAGTCTAGTATGCACCAATCCGAACCATTGCGGAATAACTACTCCAAAACCCGGGGTCGATGTCAGATTTCCTGGAATAAAAAAAATAGATTTTAGAAAAATGTTCAGAAGTATTATTGAAGGTTTGCAGGTTCTTCTTCTATCAGCTCCAGAAAAGCAGGGGCGGTTTCCTTTAGAACCAAATGCCCATCTCCGCCAGTTTAGCCATTTCGGCCAAAACTCCTTTGTCTAAACCTTAGACAATTTCTTCATGCGACTATCATAGTCGAAATCTCCAGCTCCAAGAGAGCAAACTGTGGGTCGCTCGGGCCCACGCCAAGACAGTTCTCCTCCACTGCGCCTCTTCCTGATTGGACAGGCGCGCTTCTCCTAGCAACAGGCGATCACACGTCACGCATCTCGGCCCGACGCAAATCCTAGACATTCTCACGAATTCTCGACCAAATGCGCTTTTTAATGCGATTTCAATAGAAACAAGTCTTAGCAAAAAACACAGCACAGGCACGGAGGGAAAAAGATATTTCTCTCCTCGAAAATAAGAAAAAGGCTCATGGCGCAGAAATGCGACATGACATAGGGCACATTTTTCAAACAAATTTAGAAAGCAGAAAAAAGGAAAGGGCTTTGTTTTAAATATAACTGGAAAACATGCACTAAAATAACAGTGCAAAAAGACTCAGTAACATTGATTAATTGACAATAACTGTAGGAGGACATTGAAAACATCGATAGTACCAGTAGGAGGCTAACCTGAGGTAAAAATAACAAAAGGTGGTTAGCCAGATTGTTAGCATTGTTAGCTGCACGCCAATCATGCAGAGACCACTCGATAAGATCTTGCAATTCCATCCCAGTATAACCGTCCCATAAGATTTTGCAATTCCGTCCAACGGTAGAGCGTTGGCTGTTCAATACGAAGTAGGCGATTCCGGTTGGGGCAGCAGGATGTTTTACAAAGCATCTAAATACCTTATTTACTATCTAACATAATTCCTTGTCTACCATCTAATTCAATTCCTGATAACTCGCTAATTCAATACCCGACTGTATCTTTAACCGAATGAATTCTCGATAAGCCCTCTTACTAAATTCACAATACATTATTGCTGATGGACTAACCTTAGATTTAAAACATCACTCAATGAAATTATAATTTATTAAAAAGAGGTTTACGATATTTCATATTTTCAAGAAATTTAGCGAGTTCCCAACTGTATTAAAATATTTATATAAAATACACCAAACTTACCATGCATCGCCTTTTTACTTTCCTTATATAATGTATAAGGAAAGTATTGTGACGGGGTCGAAAATTCGAATTCGAGTTTTCGACGGGAGAGCTCGTTTCAAGCATCCCTGATCACGAATCAAACATTTTTGAGGTGATGCCTGTGTGTGTGTGTATGTGTGTGAGTGTGTGTCAGTGAGACTGCGGAGACGATATCTCACGAACGAATGGAACGATTCGAATGAAATGTGGTACAAAAATCACAATCCGTGAATACTGGAAGCCTATTGTTTTTAAATGTAATCGAATGTTCAGAACCCCGTAAAATTCTGAGTGAAGTTTTGAAAAAAATTATCAAAAAATCAAAACCTTTAATAAAGTTACGCAAATAGGCATTTCTTATGAAATTTTTCCTTAGAAAACGATTTACATAAACTATAAAACGCTAGCATGAACCGTTTTCGAGGTATTGCACACTTTTCAAACAAATTTATCAAAAAATCCCATAAATTAAAAAAAAATATTAACTGTTGAGAAACATGTTCATTTTTCATATTTAATATCATGCGATAAATTTGGTGACATCATTCTCGTGGATCTAGCTCGTTCCATTCATGAGAAAAGATACTTTGAGTAATACTTTTGTATTTGAACTCCAGTAGTCATTTATCTGCTATAAGAATAACTTATTACTCCGTCCCTAATGCTTGGCGAGATTTCGGCGACAAATTTGGTGGAATGTCGCCAACTTGGCGATTTTTTTTAAATGTTGCCAAATTAACGAAAATCTCGCCAAATGGATAAAAATGACGCTAACTCAATGAAATTGACGACTAATAATTGAAAATTCAATATCTTGGAAAGAATATAAGTATCTACTCTAAGAAAAACCTATTTTTTTACTGTAAAAGTAGTAAATTCATTGTATGATATAAGGGAAGTCATGTGTTGCCCAAATCAGATTTTTTTAAATGCATTCATATTCAAATAGGCCAAATCCCCTTACATTTTCTAAAAATAAATCCACTCCCATCGCATATCTGGTCACATTCAGGAACAAGGTCTGGTTTAGCTGCCCAAATAGATTCGATTTATTTTCGACGACGTTCTACATTTCTATTGATCCAAAATCGATACCGTAATGCTAATATGATTGAAGAATCATGATGAGGAAGGTAGAGAAAATTATAAAACTATTGCATTTTTTATCTAATCTTTTGAATGGGAACGATAATAATATGCATTTGAAGAGGCAGGATCAGATTTGGAAGTCATGGATTTAATGTTCTTTTCTCAACTTCTAGCTTAAATGTAAAAAGAGTTTTGGATATAGAAAAATTTCTCTATTTATTCTGTGGTTTATTAAAGTATTATTGTTAGGAAATGAATATAATTTCCCTGTTAAGAAGGTAGTAGCCAATCTATTTCTGTTGAGTATAAATTCATAGCTTTTCAAAATACGGTTCAAGATGTAAACATTTTAAAATATTTTACTTGCTTCTATTTTCCCTGAACTAGATATATAAGGCTATATGAATATTTTTGTAATTCAAAGTGCATAAAATTTAAGATCAGAGGAAAACGGTTGTTAACTTCTTTGCGCATATATATAAACTAAAATAAATAGCCAGAAAAGCAAAATAGTTATTCATTGCAATGTTCATAAAGTGATCAGTTTTTCATTCAGTTGCTGATTTGCTGAGCCTAGTTTAGAAACTTGTAGATCCTGCATTTTTACATGTCAACCAATGCAATTCTGGTGAAACATTTTGTTTTATGAGTAGAATTGAACAGTACAACTCATTTGATATTGTACTGATCATAGTTGTTGTACAGTCATGGTTACATTTTCTCCATAGTTTTTGCTGGTGGAGCAATTCTAACAATAAATAAACAATTTGGAAATAAATCTTTTGACGTTAATAACGTATATGGTTAGGGTATCAGACAGAAAACGGAACATTGCAAAAATGTAGACACTTTAAACGCTTATATCTCTGAACTTATTAGATAAAATTGTAAGGAATTATTACGTATTTTAACGGAAATACGGTACTATGTATGAATATACAAGAATAATTACGCTATAATTATATTTTGAAATTTTTTAAGGAAAAAATGCCTTTGTCTGAGAGAGTTTCTGCTTCACTTTGCTTACTTTCGATCGAAAAAATTTCTAAACTTTAAAATATGTATATCAACATTAAGCAATAAAAATGTCCAGTCGCAAATTTAGTATCTAGTTCAATAATAATCCTTTGAGCAGTCTTTGAGCTATTGCCTTGTCAATATGAAGAAGATTGAAATTTTTCCGTTTGTAATGCTAATATCTCAAAAACTGAAAAAACTTCCTATAGACAATAAGCAAGTAATTTGTAGTCCATTAAAATTCCACAAACGTATATAGTTAGATTTTGAATCGGGTACGTAGTTTTTAAATATATAATGTGGTTATAGTTTCAATATTTTAATATTTTGAACTACGTATTTTGAAACTATGAGTCAAATTTTGATATATTAGATAGCTATGAAAAACAGGGGAGTCATTTTCAGTCTTTTGAAAATCCTACAAGAATATTATACACTGTAACACATTCTGAAACTTTTGCATATTTTCTTCAGCTACTTTGTTGATAATTTCGGCAAACTGATACGAAAAGCCACAATTACAGGCGTTCTTGAATATTCCAGTTTCATTTCTGAAATATTCAGCTAATTATCTATCTTCTGCCGAAGTGTAATTTTTGTAATCATACACGCACACACATTTCATATATATATATATATATATATATATATATATATATATATATATATATATATATATATATATATATATATATATATATATATATATATATATATATATATATATATATATATATATATATATATATATATATATATATATATATATATATATATATATATATATATATATATATATATATATATATATATATATATATATATATATATATATATATATATATATATATATATATATATATATATATATATATATATATATATATATATATATATATATATATATATATATATATATATATATATATATATATATATATATATATATATATATATATATATATATTAGAAAAATATCTGAAAAATACTATACATAATATACATTATCATAACACTGTATAATACTGCAAAAATTAAGGCGCAATGCCGCAATTTCATCTTAAGCAAATATATAATAGTAAATAGAAAACAGATTTAAAAAAGGGTGGAAAGGAAGGGTGAAAAAGAAGGGAGGAACGACAGTAAAAAGGCCGATTGGGATTGTGACAACCCGTTCCCGGTTAAAGCGCTTTCATTCCCAGGAAACACGCTCGGTGCCTCTGTCTTCCTGAAGCATCCCGCCGTCCGATGAAATCAATGAAACAACCCGAAGTAAAAAGACCAAGAAACACGAAAGGGCTCAAGATATGAAAATAAACCAAACCTGAACCTTCTGCAAAATGCTTGAAGACCACGAGAAACACCATGTAAAGATACTGCACCGATATACAATCATCATGTAATACCGTCTTTGTCCTTCTTTAAGACCAAGCGTACATAGTGCCTTAAATGTCGAAGCGGATAATGGCAATTTGCTGCATCTTGGAGTACTTTAATAATACAATGTTGCAGTTCTTCTTTTTCTGTATTACGACGTCTATATCGATTTAAACGATTAATTATTACATTTCTGAATATACCACTGCTTAAATTGGATTTCCAAACTATTATAAAATTAATATCGAAATCAAAGTTGTCCCGTTTGTCATAAAGTTTAAAACATATTCTGTCATTTTCATTATGGTAAATACTAATATCCAGGAAATTAACAATTCCTTTATTTGTATATTGAGTTTCTATAAGTTCCAGGCATTTAGAGTAAAGCACAAACTCAATATGGTGATGTTGATCTGTTTGTCCAATTATCACATCGTCAACAAAGCGGTAGAATGGTAATTCATTAACCAAATATGTACCTTGTTCATACTCGTTCAAGTAAATATCCGCAAGGATGGAGGAGCATCCCCCACCTATGGGGATACCCTGTGTTTGGCGATAAAACCCCATTCCGTTGTGCAGAATATTTTCAAATAAGACAATATTTATCCGATTTTTATATTTGTTGACTGAGATAGTAGAGTGTAGATTGTAATGTTCATGAAGCTCCATCAAAATGTCGAATAAATCATTTAAGTTTACGTGATTAAAGAGGTCTTTAAAATCGAAGCATCTAAAAAACATCTTCTCCTGTATTCTACTTAATTTGTCAATTAATTCATTGGAATTGGACACCATGCAGGTTCCTTATTTTTTAATTTCCTTCAATAAGGGAGTCAAAATAGTAAGCAATTTGGTATTAGCCACTGTAAGGTAAGATCCGCATCCGACTGTCACACGTGTAAATGTAATGGGTTTTTTGTGCATTTTTGGAATTAGTACAAGATAGGGAAATTTTACTTTTCTTAAATCATGTCCTATTCTTTTATAAAGTGCCTTGATACGGTTTTCCATTGTTTTGTCGGTGGTATTGATTTCCTTATACATACTTTCGTTTTCATAACTTCTGCGCAAAGTGCCTACGTAGTATTTTTTACAGACAAACATGTAATTCGATGGCACTTTATCCATGTAAGTTATTGCAAACTTGCAAAACTTACAAATTTGCAATATTGCAAATATATATACTATATATATATATATATATATATATATACATATTTGAACTCTTAATTTTTTTTTTCATTTCCAAACTATTTTGAAGAAAATTTGAAACTGCAAAATACTATATTAATCCTCTCATTTTATTGAGCTTTTCATGCTTTTTGACTTCCTTCCGTAGCTGCTGGCAAAAAACGTCCAATTTGATGCTCTAAGTCCTCTGGACGAGCCGGACGGCCTGGGGCTTTCACATGTCCGGCCTTCCGGTCGTCCAAATTGTTACTCAAGTCCTCTGGATGAGTCGGACGATCTGGGGTTTCCACACGTCCGGCCTTGTGTTCTCATAGCGAGAGAAATATCCAACAAAATCACTTGAATAGCCTGAGTGCCATTGCTGCTTTTAACTTTTTCTCTGGTTGTTGATCCCCTTGGTTTTTACTTGCTCCTCCCCGGTGGTGCCGCTTTCCCTTTCATTTTGTTTGCTGTGTTGTTTTGGTGTTGTGTTTTGTTTTTGATTACTGCTTTGTTTGTTTGCTGTTTTGTTTAGTTGTGTTTGTTCTGGTGTTGTCGCCGGATCTCTTCCCTGCCGTCCAATTAGATACTCAAGTCCTCTGGATGAGTCGGACGGTCTGGGTCTTCACACTCACACGTCCGGCCATTCAATCTGCTACTCTAAGTCCTCGGACGAGTCGGGTGGTCTGGGCTTTCGACACGTACTGCAGATTCCGGCCGTCGAATTAGTTGCTCAAGTCCCCTGGATGAGTCGGACGGTCTGGGTCTTCAACACGTACCGCAGAAGATAAAATATTAATAATGAAGTCAAATGTCTTAGTGTTGCACCATTTAGTTTATATAGTAATTACTATATGTAAAAAATTTGAGATATATCACAAAAATAACTATATAATTTTTAATTGAAACTATGCAGAAACCTAGTTACACTTACCCTGCATCATCCTATTTGAAACACAATTTAAAGCACATTTTATGCATATAAAATAAGTAAATGCAGAATGCTTGAATGTGATGAATTTTTACATATTCATTTTCATGACAATAAAATAATTATTTTTAAGAATATTTGAGACTGCAAAATACTACGTTAATCCTCACAGATAGTTGCATTCAGCAATGAAATTTTCAGTTTATTTCAAAATAACACATGTGCTCATAAAGTAACGCCTTAATCCTTCAGATTTCAGCTTTTTTAAGTGGAAGAGATAAATTTGAATATGTATATATTTCAAAGGACGGATGAATTAAAAATAATTCTGTGATAGTGGGAATTATTTGAAAGCAGCTTAGGTGGGAATGACTTGTGCGCTGTAAGGATATTTTAGAATATATTAAATACTAGCCGCCTTCGGTGACCAGCCTGTTCGCTGCCTTTGAAAATTCTGACCGTGGCAAACTCGCTAGCGCCATAATCCCGTGGAGTTAACAAATTTTGTTTCAGTTTAATGACGTTAAAACTAATAACGAAATTGTAAGATGAAAAATAATGTTCTAGGTCGAAAACCTGTTTAAATCAGAACGATTTTAGAACAACATAAATAGGATACACTATAAACGGGTAAATACACGTAATACGTAATGTTATAAAAAGAGAAAGAGAAGTTTATGTTCGTAAAAGAACAATAATAAACATAAATTCTTATTTTGATATGGATAAACCTCTCCAAAGAAACTCCTAACACAAAAAAGTGAAATGTTTGGGTTGAGTTGTAAGCAAAAATGACGTTTTAAAAAAATTAATAAATGCATTTCAAGCAAATTGAAATTTAAAATGAAAAGTAATTTATTTCTAAAATAATAGTTCATTCTAATAAAATGGATGCATAATTTATTCAAATAAAATGGATGGTTTGTTTTAGTTTAATGACGTACATTTATTATTTGGCAGGCACAAATATGGAATGTTCCATTCGATTTCGCTATGCGCATCTGACACAACCTCATCACAACCATGACGTCATAACCTCGATTAGAGCTCCTCTACTACAGGCTGACTTATCAAGCATATTGAAGCCCATAGGGTTCCGTACTACAGTTACATAAATTATAAAATAAGTGTTTAAAATAAATACTTTATATAAAGAAAGAAGTTTCACTTAAATATTGTAGAATTTAGCTCGTATAAGTATGCTCCAGGACCGGGTATCCAATTATTTATTAGCCATTGTTTTCTTCTTTTTTTGTTTCAAGGAAAGCGAAACAGTCTAAAACCCTTTCTGGAATGATTACATCAGTTCAGTGCCGAATGACCACCTATAATTATTTCAATTATACTTCCTAAAGTGAAATACGAATAGAACTAATGCTAATGGATTGCGCTTCCAGCTATGGTGGGCTTCAATATGCTTGATAAGTCAGCTCGTATATAGAGGAGCCTTAACCTCGACCACCTCCCCTCTAGGATAGAAACACCATGAGTCTGCGCGCGCATGTGGGTGAAAATCGATCCCCACTTTCGCGGATTGGCCGAGAAATTGAAAATCATAACTTCCTAAAAATCCGTATCGTGCGACTAATTTTTCTTATTTATCGCCCAGATTAGGCATTTAAGAATGTCTGATCTTTGAGCTTTCTAAAAATGTAAATTATTAGTCGAAATTGTCTGTACTTTTCCCGAAGCGAGGATTTAAAAACGAAAGTTCGTTTTTTCGACCGAAAGTTACTTTTGTTTTAAAATCTTTAAAAAATATTAGAATTTATCCCTAAAATTTGAGATTGATATATTTTTACTTGCAATTGTCTGTTCTTTCCAGTCGTGAAATTTGTTTTATTCTACGACGTCTGGATGGTGGGGAAAAACGGTCGAAATCGCATAAAACATTAAATAACAAAAATAATAATTTAAATTTTAAAAATCGGTTTTTACGTGTCACCTTCCCACCCCGGGTCTCCGATTGCCAAATTTTGTAGTTCTGCGACGAGCGGTCGCTGAACCTATAGTGTATAAGACAGACACACAGACAACATTGCCTTTTATTATATAGATTGTTAGAATTATAATTTGTTAGAATTATAATTTGTTAGAATATGAAATACATAAAATATATATTACCAGAAAAAATGAAGATCCTGGTAACATAATTCAGGATAAGTGACGTTCGTATGGCGTGGATTCATGATCCCACTGCAAAGACTGTCATTGTTTGACAGTGTTTGAGATTTTAGCGCTTTTTAGCATTGAATATCTAATTAATGCACAGGCAAAGAGAAGCTTTACTATATACTGAATTTGCAGTTATTTGATCGTTACAGTATCCTGCAGTTATAATTCAATCTTCTTAAGATTTGAATCCATCTGCATTGTATGCTTAAGTTCCACAGAAAAGGTTAGAAAATTTGTGATACGTTGAATTCTGCTGCCAGTGCAGTTCGGACTATAGAAAGATGAAAAGCATTAGAAGCGCAAAACCAGCTAGCCGATGTTGATTTATATTCTTTGGTCCTGATTCAAAAGTGGAACCGTATCTATTTTTTAACCTTAAAAAGGAAACTATGCTTGTTTTAGTGCCACATTTGCTAAATGCTCTTATTTGTTTTACATGACTTTTTGACGAAATTTATTTTTGAAGAATAATGAAAAATATTTATAGGAAAGAAATGTATTATATATCACAAAATTAACGTTCACAAATATGGTAAAACATTATCACGTTATTTTCAAGTTATTTTATATTTTCAAGTTATTCAAAAATTTGCCAAATGTATTATGAACTGCTGGTGTGAAATACAATATATCTTACATGCGCAGTTTTACTTTCTTATACATTCCTATTCTAACATTCCAGATTCCCCTACAGCTGCTAAGAATAAATCCACTTCTATCGAATATCTGGTTAAATTTAGGGACAAGGTCTGGTTCAGCTGCACAAATTGATTCGATTTATATTCTACAGCGTCCTAACATTTCGATTGATCTAAAATAAATAAACAGATACTGTAATGCTGATGTGCTTGAATCACGATTAAGAAGAACATGGAAATTCGAAGGCTACTAGTTCTTTTGTTAGTTAATCTTTTGAATGGGAACGATAATAATATGTATTTGATGAAGCCGGAGTACATTTGGAATTCATGGATTCAATTGTCTCTGTTCAGCTTAAATGAAAAGGAAGCTTGTGGTTTGGATAAAGTTTTCGCTTAGGAAATGTATATAAATAAGAACATATTTTACCATGGAAATTATGCATGTGGAAATTTATATAAAATAACTACTTTGAGATAATAATGAGAATATATTAATATAGCTCGCTGCATGAAATAAAATACTATAATAGCCTTAATGTTTTTAATTATTATTATATGTGTAATATTTGACAATAATGTCACTTTATAGTAACAGGAGGAAATTGGTAATTTGAACAGCTAAGGATAATAATGGTTTAAAAAATAGTTTTCTTCAACACGGGAGAGCCAAATGCAGTCATCGCCTCCACTAAGCTGCTGACAACTTCAAAATAGATACTAAAATTTTACTTTCAAAGCATTTTAAAGGAATAAATTAGGCAAGAAATCTGAATAAGGTATATATATATATATATTTAATTTTGAAAATGATTTTGATACAGATAGAACTACAGTGGTGTCTAAAATTAAAGTTACAAACACATTTCTTGCAATAATTCAGAATAGCTCCGACTGATGTTTGAAACATTGATGTCCTACATAAAGTGAGGAATGGTGAATGTAATGTAAGCATCCAGTGTTTGTTAAACGGTTAAAAGGATACGTTTGGTAAGAAAACGTGAAAGTGACCGTTTTCCAAATCGAAGAATTTCATCTATAGAAATGTGTTTCTTGCAGGAAAATTCACAATATGGAGTGATTGTAGTTAAAATGAGTTCTCGTAATCGTTTAGGCGATGTACTGAGATGGTGAGCCATCGCCAAGCTTGAAGTTGCCCAGTCTCAATTGGAGGCCGCTCAATGGTTACGAGTGTCTCGAATGGTGGTATCCAGGTTATGGCACCAATTCCAAACAACGAGTACTATCACCATAAGGCAAGGCAAAGGCCGCCCAAGAACCACGACCTCCGCGGAGGGTCGATACTTGGCATTAACTGCACGTCGACATCCCGAGATGACGGCTAGAAAGCTCTCTCGGGACCTCGCTGCTGCTTCTGGAGCAACAATTTCTAGGCAAAGTGTATACATACCCCTAGCAGAGAAGGCCCTTTACGTCGAGTGACCAGTGGTGTGTGTCACCTTCAACAGATCGCAGAAAAGAGCCCGTCTTTCATGAAGCCAGACACACCATTCTTGGACATAGTAGCATTGGAACCATGTCCTCTTCAGTGATATATCGAGATTCAGTACCCAAAGTGATTCTCGACGAGTCTATATCTGGAGAGAGCCTGAAGCCCGTTATCATCCCTCCAACGTAAGGGAAATGACCACTTTGGTGGAAGTGGAATCCCTGTGTGGAGAGGCATCATGATGGACGGCCGTATAACACTGCACATGCACATCTTCGATGCGGGCACTGTGACCGCACAGCATTTATAGGGATGAGGTTGTTGAACCTTAGGGGAGACTTTCCGAGGAGCTGTGGGTGGGAGAAGACTATTTTTATGTACGATAACGCGAGACCACATAGAACTGACCTTCTCGACGATTTTCTGGAGGAAGAGGGTACTCTCCATATTGTGTGGTCAGTGAAGTTTTTCAACGAAAATATTTTATTGATATACTGTTAACTTTACACAGTCTTCTGATACTGGTTGTAAATAATTTCATGACATATGCATTGTTCTTCCGAAATTTATTAAATATTAATTTTCACAAATATTTATATTAAACTATGAAAACATCCTTTTATTTCAATCATTTTGCATATATTCTTTAAACAAGCTTAATCTAGCCAAAACGAGGATTAAAATATACTACGGATTATACAAAAGTAGCTATGGTTTGAAAGATTTGTTGTATGAAATGTTAATGTATGTTTAAATTTAAAGACATTACAGTTTCCATTAATTTGAATAAAGCAAAAAATAGTCAAATTTAAAACACAATTCTGGCATCGCAAATTACATGAACAGCTTGCGTGACTTTTTTTGATTCACTGGTGATGTACGCTATATATCCCGTTATCAGTAGAAAAACTCTCAGTTTTCAATAAATAGTGTTAGCAATGGTTAATAGTGCGTTATTCATTTATATTCTGTTTCATACAATTTTTTTAAATTTATTTTTTTAATAAATTTTATCCGTTGTCATTTGCAACTTCTTTTTTTCTGTGTTACGTCTGACGATTTTTGTTTGGCAGATATTTTTTGGCCTAAGCTGAAGAACGCCTATATTATTATTTATCCTGACGAAGTAGGCATTTTGCCCCCAATTCTACATACTTTTATAGAATTATTTTTTATAATCTATATAAATAGAGCATTATGTTTTCATGAATAATAAAACGATTTACATAAAATAAATATTATATTGTAATAGGGTGATACCGCCCCCTGCTTGCTGTTGCTTGCCTTTCTCTGCCTAATGCCTAGCTTTGCTCGGTTCTGGCAAGTATAATATAAACTTACCGTTACCCGCTATGGTAAAAATAATGCCCCTTTTCCCTTACGTTTCTGAGCATCCTACTATGCAGACTGCTTATTTACATTCTTGCCCATACTCTATACATCCCATAGCAAAGTCAGGGTATGTTCAGCAGAAACAGGTTGGTTAGCTAAAGTTCTATCACAAATATATTGACGGGCCAACGGCCGTACCGTGCTGAAAACACCGGTTCTCGTTAGATCACCGAAGTCAAGCAGCATCGGGCGCGGTTAGTACTTGGTGGGTGACCACCTCGGAACACCGCGTGCTGTTGGCCATCTCTGGTGCGGTATCCCCGTGGTTTGCGCGCTAGATTTGCACGCTACCACAAATGCCGCCGTGTTCATGCGGAGTACGATCACGTTAAACATGTGGGTCCGTAAGTCCTTCCGAGAGGTTGGTGGTAGGGGAAGGAGGGTACGGTCCCTGTGGATGCCTCCCCCACTGGGTTCCGGTCTAAATTGGGTGGCACTTCCCGGCCGTCCATACAGTTACCTTACACCTTTCTGGTAGGTCGGACGGTCTGGGTCTCAACAACAACAACAAGTGAATTACCTACCAAATTTTGTGAAATTCGATCCATTAGTTTTTTAGTTAGAGTGGATATAAAATCTGCATAGACAGACAGACAGACAGACAGACACACACACACAGACGTCACGCTAAAAATGGTTATTTCGTATTCAAGAGCTCTCGAAACGTGTAGATCCGTCGAAAACTCGAGTTGCGATTTTCGACATGATTCCAATACTTTCCCTATACATTACCATGTATTGCAGGGAAAGTAAAAATTATTTATGGACCCCACTTTGTTTTTTGTGTGTGCGACTATATTTTAAGCTAATTTCGCTCGTTTAGAAAATGGTTGGCATATTCTAATCAGCTATGGCCACAACAGGAGAAATAATTTTTAGAATATTTACAGTAACCTCCATAATGCGATTACTAAAAATAGTGATATCATCTGTTTTTTAAAGTGCGGGTATTATGGATCCCATGAAATAGTCACAATTTATTCGTCAAAAATGAACTTTATTGTTTGAAAAATATAAATTACTTACAGGAGTCGCAAATATAAATTTTTTTCTCGGCTTCAGCATATTCACTGTGTGCTCATAATTCACACATCACACACATGATCCATAGTTCTCCATCGCAGTCATGAGTAAAAGCTGAGTCAGAGAAGAGACAGTTGGCAATTTGCACACCAGGTTGGTCCTCCCCCCCATGGAGATCGAGCCGTGAATCGCCAGAGTGTCAAAACAAAATGATTGGTCAGAATCACTGTTAGATTCTTTAACGCACTCTGGGGATCCATATTACCACCAACACCATGTTGAAAATATCACATCACTACTCCCGAACCTAACCAAAAAGTTGAAGTCTGGTTTCAACATATTATCGTCTAACTAGTGTAGTTCAAGATATGACATCGAAATCTGCACATTGTGCAACATAAATACCCGTAAAACTTGTATATCACTTACCCTGCTAAACATTCACGAATAGGACGAAATTACCAACTCAAACAACACTAATGTTCCTTCAATAATGTACGGCAATGGCGATCTCTTTTATGTCAGGGGGAGTGATTAGAGTTGATTTACATCTCCGCTACTAGAGTGAGCCTCGTTCCGACTGAGGAACCCAAGAGATCCATAATACCTGCAGGGTCCATATAGTCCATATATTAAAAGATCGCCAAATTTATCGCGATGTATTACATTCAGAATTTTATATAATTTTGTAGATACATTTATTTGAGAAGTGTATAATATCTCGAAAACGGTTCATGCTAGCGTTCCAGAGTTTGTGTGATTCCTTTTCTAATGAAAAATTAAGTATAAAATGATTATTTATTTAGCATTACTGAATATCTTGATGATTTCTTTAAAAAAATCATTTGAAAATTTGGTGGGGGGCTTTCAAATGTTCGATCGCATTTCAAATCAATAGTGTTACAGTATTATTTGATTGTAATAAAGCTAAAGAAGCGAATAGCAAGCGATAAGCACATATTGCACAGATATCGAAGATATAAAATTTAAATTTTTTTACACTTTTCTATATATATTGTTTTATAATATAGCTTGATTGATATATATAGTCAGAAAAAAATTATATATTGGTTTCTGTATTATGAACGGCAGATAATTTTACTCGTATCACGTCAACAACCCAACTGAACGACGAAGAGCTTATATACCATACCCTATGTTAAAAATCCCTGAAAAAGTACATAGCTCATGAAATTCTTAGCCGATCTATAAAACTCCGGAAGTTTCTATAACTTGATAAAAATAGCCAAGTTAACGGTAATTCGACAATTTTTCACCAAGTTACAGTATTTGCCTCCAAGGCTCACTAAACCAGACATCTAAATTATATCAATGACTTTCTTTTACATAAGCGTAACAATATGTTGATACCGTTGTTACATGCTTCCGTTTCAAGATATACCCCCCCCCCCTTCCAAGAATGTTACAATCAAAAAGTGACTGCTAGATTCGGATACCGCAGCTAATTAATATATTAAAATCTGTAAACTTTCTCCACTTTCACAGTAGATTTAAACCGTCAAAAGTTAGCTTTTACTAATAAAACACACGAAGTCTTGCCAGTGGTATTGTCAAGGTGGGATTTGGGAGTCTTAACCACTCATAAATCCATCGAAACCTAAGTTCGAAGAAATGGCATTTGGAGAAATGAAAAACAAAGTATTTGGTTACCAATAACCCCCTCCTCTCTTCCCTCAAACACGTTTTTTTTTCCGGGGACGCTATCGAGCTTAGCAAATACATGAACTTAATCATTAGAAGAATTGATGTTCTAATGTAACATATAGTCCAACATGCATTTTACCAAGAAGTGTGATGAAAAAATTAGTTTATGGGCCAAACAAGGATTGATCTGCACATTCTGATTTTTGGAAGTAAAATTGCAATCTCTAACTCCTGGGACAAATAATTTTGACCATCTGTAGTAGGATTAATAATATTTGCAGTAAGCAACAGTTTATACAGATATTGGGATTTTAATAATGCATATGTTAAACAGGATAAAAATACCAAAAAATACTTTTTGTGTATCAGGTGCTGCCTCACCAATTGCTAATTGTTTTTACCTCAGCTTTGAGATGTGCTTACAGAGAAAATGGATCACATTTATACATTTCTTGGAGACTGAACTACATGGCGACTTGGTCCGGCGGAACGTTGCCCAGTTCCAAAAACAATCAGAGTATGAATTCAAACAGAGTATGAATGGTTCTTATCAACTATACATAGAATCTGTATTATACAGTGTGGTCCGAAAGGTCTTAGACAAACTTTAAGGGTGGATCAGGTATGCAAAAACAAGCCCTTTTTGCATAGGAATATGTGGCTGGAAGCGCTACTGTGGGGGTAATATAATTGCAAGAAATAAAAAAAAATAAATGCAGAGATTGCAACACAAGTTTGTTAGGCATAACAGTTAAAAGTATCAATTACAATTGTTTATCATAGTATTGAAGTAGGCGTCCAAATTTCTTGTCATCCGCAACTATGCATGTTTCAGCCAGGATGTACAGGACTATCTCAATCGGACCTTTCCTGCAAGATGGATGGGCCGGGAATTGTCCGTCAGTTGACCAGCACAATCCACTGACTTGTCTTCGATTTTGCCCCATAGATATCTACGTTTCTTCCTATGGGGTGATCTAAAAAGCATTGCTTACGAGGCCCCTGCAACATCAGACAATGACCTTGTCGCTAGGATCGTTGAAGCTGCAGCAGATGTCCTGACATTTTTGAACGCTTTCGCCAATCCATGCGTCGACATCGCCACCACGGTAGTCCAGTGGTTAGCGCGCGGGAATTGCACTCGGTAGGCCTGGGTTCGATTTTCGCCATATGATGCTGATGGACTCTTGTTAATTCGTTACTTGTTCTTGTTATTTTTGTTTCTGTTGTGTTTCTGTTTTCTCTTTTGTTGTGCTCTGCTCTGGCTTCATGCGTCACTACGTGACACATGGGGGCCAATAGATTTGTATCTATGTGCCTTTGCATTAATAAAAAAAATAAAAAAAAAATTCGTCGCTGCCAAAACTGCCGCCGTGTTCTCGCGGAGTACGATCACGTTAAACATGTGGGTCCATAAGTCCTTCCGAGAGATTGGTGGTAGGGGAAGGAAGGTACGATCCCTGTGGATGCTTCCCCCCACTGGGTTCCGGTCTGAATTGTGTGACACTTCGCGGCCGTCCAAACAGATACCTTACACCTTTTTAGTAGGTCGGACTGTCTGGGTCTCAACAACAATAACCCCTGCATATTTTCAGATGGCAAGAACTTTGAATACATACTTTAATACTACGGTAAATAATTATAATTGATACTTGTTATTGTTATGTCTAATAATATTGCATTATCTGTAATTCTTTATTTTCGCTTCTTAATGCATCTGTAGACCACCACGGGTGCTTTTGTGCCATATCTTCCTATGCTAAAAGGGCTTGTGTTCTGTATGCCTGACATGCTTGCCTGCCACTTTTGTATGTTTGCCTAAAACCACCGTGTATAAATGAAAATAATACACCACATTCTCAGTAGCTTAACGAATAGAGCATAAACAAGCACAGGTCCAGTGCTAACAACAGCCAGGATAATTATACTGTACTTATTACTTGCTATCATTTTTTCTTTGTCCTTAGACTCATTGAAAGGAAAAACAAAATTAAAAAAATTGTAAACAAACTATCACTGTGGTGAACGCTGAGTCTAATGATCTATTAGAATGTGAAAGCAAAAACCTGCGGACAATGCAGAAAGGTTACTTCGATTCTTTATGTGAGCAGAATAACTCAAAATCTTCTCGACGTGTTACAAAAGAATTCAAAATTCAAATCTGAGAGTAAAACAATGTAAAACTTGGACTACAGAATTTTTCTGATAAATTTATTTACACTTTCGAAGAATATGTCTGAAACAACTGTAAACTTTTGTATAATTCAATTTAATTCTTCGACTATTTTTTTTTTATATTTTAAGCACATTTGTCAATATTAACCAAAAGCAAATTTTAGCATATTCTCGTATGTAAATATATATATTGTGTCAAGATAAGAATAAAGCGTTTTTTGACAGTAAACGTTAGTTACATAGTCTGAATCCTAAATTCAACGTTTACACAACGTCAAAACATCGATTTTATTTTATGCATATTTCCTCGTGCTCTTACATATTTGATGTTCATATAACAAAGTTCAATTTTGCTAATTTAATGTGTATGAAAATATATAAAACGTGCTTTAGTGAATATTTAAGGAATGCATGTAAAACCAAATTTTCAACAACGAAAACTAAATTGATGAACTATTAAAAAAAAATCTGATGTGGCCAGCACATGACTTTCTCTGCAGACGTATATCCATGTTCTCTTTATTTTAATTAAATTTATTTCACTTTTAATTCAATTTTCGTTCTCATTTGATAACTGGACTTATTTTCAAAGGTGGGGTGGAAAAATACGAAAAAAACTAATATATCTCGAGAACGGCCAGTCCTAGTGTAATGGGGTTGGTCTTATTCTTTTCTTCGTTAAAAATTACGCATTAAACGAGCATTTAATGGATATATTTGAGCATACGTAGCTTTTTAGTTTAGATTTTGGCAATTTTTGCGGGCCATTCTACAAAAAAAGGCAGGTTATTTTTTTCTGAATCGTACCAAAATCTAATCAGCACCAGGGTGACCTATACGTGACTCATCTACCGAATTTTGTGAAATTCGGTCCATTAGTTTTTCAGCTAGAGTGGATACAAGCTTTTGCGGGCCATTTCGCAAAAAAAGGCGGGTTCTTTTATTCCGAATCGTACCCAAAACTAATCAGCACCAGCCCCGCCCACAAGTGACTTACCTACAAAATTTTGTGAAATTCGGTCCATTATTTTTTTAGTTAGAGTGGATACAAAATCTGCACAGACAGACAGACACACAGACACACAGACAGACAGACACACAGACACACACACAGACGTCACGCTAAAAATGGTTTTTTCGTATTTTAGAGGTCTCGAAACGTGTAGATCCGTCGAAAACTCGAGTTCTGATTTTCGGCATGATTCCAATACTTTCCCTATACATTACCATGTATTGCAGAGAAAGTAAAAATCTGATGTGGACAGCACATGACTTTCCCTGCAGACTTATATTAACGTTCTCTTCATTTTAATTAAATTTATTTCACTTTTAATTCAATCTTCGTTCTCATTCGGAAACCGGAGTTATTTTCAAAAGTGGCGCAGAGAAAATAAGGAAAACTAAAATATCTCGAGAACGGCTAGTCCTAGTGTAATGGGGTTGGCCTTATTATTTTCGTCGTTAAAAATTACGTATTAAACGAGCATTTAATGGATATATTTGAGTTTACCTAGTTCTTTAGTTTAGATTTTGACGAATTTTTGCTGGACATTTTGCAGAAAAAGGCAGGCTATGTTTTTCCGAATCGTACCAAATTCTAATCAGCACCAGGATAACCCACAAGTGACTCATCTATCGAATTTTGTGAAATTCGGTCCATTAGTTTTTCAGTTAGAGTGGATACAAGCTTTTGCGGGCCATTTCGCAAAAAAAGGCGGGTTCTTTTATTCCAAATCGTTCCCAAAACTAATCAGCACCAGACTCACCCACAAGTGATTTACCTACCAAATTTTGTGAAATTCGGTCGATTAGTTTTTTAGTTAGAGCGGATACAAAATCTGCACAGACAGACACACAGACATACACACAGACGTCACGCAAAATATAGTTTTTTCGTATTCTAGAGGTCTCGAAACGTGTAGATTCGTCGAAAACTCGAGTTGCGATTTTCGGCATGATTCCAATACTTACCCTATACATTACCATGTATTGCAGGGAAAGTAAAAATCTGATGTGGGCAGCACATGACTTTCTCTGCAGACTTATATCCACGTTCTATTTATTTCAATTAAATGTAATTCACTTTTAATTCAATTTTCGTTCTCATTTGAAAACTGGACTTATTTTCAAAGGTGGGGTGGAAAAATACGACAAAAACTAATATATCTCGAGAACGGCTAGTCCTAGTGTAATGGGGTTGGTCTTATTCTTTTCTTCGTTAAAAGTTACGGACTAAACAAGCATTTAATGGATATATTTGAGCATACGTAGCTCTTTAGTTTAGATTTTGGAAATTTTTGCGGGCCATTCTACAAAAAAAGGCAGGTTATTATTTTCTGAATCATACCAAAATCTAATCAGCACCAGGGTGACCTATAAGTGACTTATCTACCGAATTTTCAGCTACAGTGGATACAAGCTTTTGCGGGCCATTTCGCAAAAGAAGGCGGATTTTTTTATTCCGAATCGTACCCAAAACTAATCAGCACCAGCCCCGCCCACAAGTGACTTACCTACAAAATTTTGTGAAATTCGGTCCATTAGTTTTTTAGTTAGAGTGGATACAAAATCTGCACAGACAGACAGAAAGACAGACAGACACACAGACAGACAGACACACACACAGACGTCACGCTAAAAATGGTTTTTTCGTATTCTAGAGGTCTCGAAACGTGTAGATCCGTCGAAAACTCGAGTTGTGATTTTCGGCATGATTCCAATACTTTCCCTATACATTAGCATGTATGGCAGGAAAAGTAAAAATCTGATGTGGGCAACACATGACTTTCCTTATATAATGTAATGAATTTACTACTGTTACAGTAAAAAAAATAGGTTTTTCTTATAGTAGATACTAATATTCTTTCCAAGATATTGAATTTTCGACAATTAGTGGTCATTTTCATTGATTTAGCGTCATTTTTATCCATTTGGCGAGATTTTCGTTAATTTGGCAGGATTTCAAAAAGTCGCCAAGTTGGCGACATTCCGCCAATTTTGTCGCCAAAATCTCGCCAAGCGTTATGGACGAAGAAATAAGTTATTCTTACAGCATATAAATGATTATTGGCGTTCAAACACAAAAGTATTACTCAAAGTATCTTTTTTCATGAATGGAACAAGCTAGATCTACGAGAATGATGTCACTCAATTTATCGCATGCTATTACATATGAAAAGTGAACATGTTTCTCAACAAGATTTTTTTTCAATTTTATATGACTTTTTGATATTTTTTTTGAAAAATGTGCAATATCTCGAGAACGGTTCATGTTAGCGTTCTAAAATTTATGTCAATCGTTTTCTAATAAGAAATTACATAAGTTATGTCTATTTGCGTAACTTTATTAGTGGTTTTGATTTTTTGACGATTTTTTCAAATTTTCATTCGAAAATTTAGGGGGGTTCTGAACATTTGATTGCGTATAAAAACAATAGGCTTCCAGTGTTTACGGATTGTGATTTTTGTACCGAATTTGGTTCGAATCGGTCCATTCGTTCGTCAGTTATCGTCTCCACAGGTCCACTGACACACACACACACACACACACACACACACACACACACACACACATACAGACATCACTTCAAAAATGTTTGATTCGTGATCAGGGATGCTTGAAACGTGCTCTCGCGTCGAAAACTCGAATTCGAATTTTCGACCCCGTCACAATACTTTCCTTATACATTATGTATATAAGGAAAGTAAAAATGTTATTCTTATAGTAGACTAGCAGCATACCCGTTCTTCGTACGGAGTATATAATATAAAGAAACTTGAAATTCATAATCATGCCCAAATTCTTATAGTATACTAAATGACATGTTTAATCAAAATATTCTGTTAAAATATTTAATATAATGCTCCTAAAAAGAAGTTTAAGAATCTCTGTTCTCGCTATATAAAATTATCTTCATGGACATATCTGAAGAATGAAACATCTTGGACCCCTTATGTAAGCAAATATAAAAAAAAAATATGGAATTGAATCAATATATGCAAAATAAAAGCGTTAAAATTGTATGGGACCCGTACTAATTATATACGCGAATATTAGAAAATATAACCTGTATTAGTAGATTACATGTATAAATTGCAAATACCAATAAACCCGTAATCTTTAAATCTGAAGACAGTCATTTATTCCAATATATGTCAAAATTAAAGTGCTAAAATTATATGGGAAGATATACACGTACTACTTATAATGTCCGATTATTAGTAGAATATTACCCGTTTTGCAATATGAGTCTCAAATGTTTTTTGGTAAAATACAACAGACGACGTAATAAATTGAATATATAATTAATCCCCGTAATCTTCATACCAGAAGACTGTACTTGATTCCAATATATATGCCAATATATGTCAAAATATATGCCAATATACCTGTACTACTTATATTCTCGTAGGTTAGAAGATATACCCGTGCATTCCTAGAAGATTACTCGTACAACGTACAATATGCGTGTGTCAGCAACTTTTGCCGCAATAAAACAATGGCGTAATAACTTAAAAATATCAATAATCACTGAATCAATAATTCCGGAAAATATCAATAATAATAATGTTTAAACCTGAAAAGTATAATTGATATTATCCAGTCCAAAATGAAATGGCAATGAAATTTATCTTATATACATATCTTCATTATTCAAATCGGAAAGGATTTAATAAAAATCGTCTGCCCCATAAACACATTGGATTTAAATCCGTTGCTAAGCGACATGATATCATTTGCTTCAAATAAATTGGTAGAAAAAATATCGTCTAAATAGTTATATTTCTATGGAACATTTGGCGACAGTTTCGTCAAATTAGCGACATTTTAAAAAATCGCCAAATTTATCGCCAAGTGGGACTGTAGAACTGACAGTTCCACTTTGCGACAAATTGACGAAATATCATCACAATACTATCCCCTAACAAAAAACAATTAATATCATTTATGTAGCGCAATTTTATCAATTTCAAGATATTTTTATAGATTTGAAAACATTTTTATCAATTTGGTGACATTTTAAAAATTCGCTAAATGTATTACTAAGTAGAATGGTTGGTCTGACAGAGAAATGCTAACCAAACATCATTTCAGTACTCTCTTCTAACAAAACAAAAAAAAATGTCATTGATATGTAGAAGACCCAAGCCACACGACCAACCCGAAGGTTTATGGCAGCTGTTTGTGTGTCGTTTATATCAATTTGGCGACATTTCCGTCAATTTGGCAAAGTTTAAGAAAAGTTGTCAAATTAGCGATATCCCTCCAAATTCGTAGCTTTGAATTTGCAGATCTGAATGAAACATTCTTATCCCGTTTCAATATACTAAATGAAAACACTACAATTGTATTAGAAGATATACCCGCTCTACTCTTTTTCTGTTTCAACAATCGGCTATATGAATTTATTGGCTAAACACAATATATGAGTTTAGTAGCTAAATACGATATAAGCTTGAAAACTCTTTGCCAAAATAAATGAAATTGATGTACGCAGTCAGCAATTAATATAATTAAAAGAAAAATCAAACCGTCCATTCATAAGATATACTTTCATATCCATTTATCCATTTATTTATTATTTAAATCGAAAAAAAATAATAAAAACATTAACAAACACATTTAATTTAATTGCGATGCCGAGCAACATGATATATCCTCCTAAAATGTTAAAATTTATTAACCACTAACAGCACACCCGTTATTCGTACGGAGTGTATAATTTAAAGAAACTTATAGTTCGCAATCATGTGCAAATTCTGTTAAAATATTAAATTTATTGCTCCTAAAGAGAAGTTTAAGAATATATGTTCTCACTATGCAAAATTATCTTCACGATCAGATCTGAAGAATAAAACATCCTGCCCCCTTTTGTAAGCAAATTTACAGAAGAAAAAATAGGAATTGAATGAATATATGCAACCCCGTACTAATTATATTGTCGCAGATCAGAAAATATGCCAATGTGTTAGTAGAAGATTACCCGTATTACAATATGCGTCTCAAAAATATTTGCCAAAATAAAAGAGATGACGTAATAAATTGAAAACATCAATAATATCCGTACTCTTTATACCAGAAGGTCGTAATTGATTCCAATATATGCCAATATATATCAAAACATATGTCAATATACCTGTACTACTTATATTCTCGTAGATTAAAAGATATACACGTGTATTTGTAGAAGATTCGTACAACATACAATATATGAGTTTAAACAATTTTTGTCATAATAAAATAATTGCATAATAACTTGAAAATATCAATAATCCTTGAATCAATAATCCCCGAAAATATAAATAATAATAATTTTTAAACCTGAAGACCGTAATTGATATTATCCAGTCAAAAATGCTATAAGAAAAATCAAATCGTTCTTTTCTAAAATATATTTTTATATCCATTTATTTATTATTCAAATCGAAAAAATAATTATTAAAATTAACAGACAGATTTAATTTAATTGCGTTTCTGAGTAACATGATATAAGATAGAATCTTATAACATGTTAAATATGTCATGTCTTATAACATAAACTGAGAAATTAAATAACGATTTTGATTTCTCTATACTTCTCATTGTTCCGTAAATAAACCATGAACCATGGAGATAGATTTCCCCTTTAAATCATGTTTCAAACAATTCATTTTTTCAGAAAGTGACTAATTAACGCAAAAAATCTCCCATCAAACTCAGATATTAAATTTTAATTCACTTTCAAACGATTTTCAAGCTTTTCGTTTGGATAAACCACGGAGTTAGGGAGTAGAACTCCTAGGAAAAAGTTCCGTTTTTGATTAATATCTCGACAACCCCAGGTCTTAGAAACTCGAAACTTGGACAAAATTTATGTGGGGATATTTCAAGGTTATTCACCAAATTTCATTAAATTCGGTTCAGCCGTTTTTCCGTGATGATGAGACAAACGAAAATTTCGTTTTTTACTAATATCTCGAGAACCACTGGTCGTATAAACTCAAAACACGGATATAATTTTAAGTGGGGCTATTTCTGGGCTACCCACAAAATTTCATGAAATTCGGTTCAGCCGTTCTCCCGTGATGGTGTGACAAACAGACAGACAGACAGACAGACAGATTTTCATTTTTAACACTTTACAACAAAGTTGAAAAGTGTTTATGACTTTGTTCATTCTGTCTGTCTGTCTGTCTGTCTGTCTGTCTGTCCGTTAGCACGATAACTGCCGTAAAAATGAGTTTATCAAAATGAAATTTTAGTATGTTGTTCAGACGGTCTGTAGGACCTATGGGAATATAAATAAATAATATCACCCAATTAGTTTTTTATTGAACCCGGGTTGAAAAAATGAAATACATTGAACCCTATGGGACCTAATTTTTCAAACATTTTTTAAGTAAATTTAAAATTCACGAATTGCTTCGAAATTTTTAGGAAATATTCACATTATCCCATAGAATATATAAAAAAAAATTCAGTAAAATATGTTAAGTAGTTTTTTAATTAAAAAAATTATTTAATATAGGGAAAAAAACAAATTCAATTAAATTCTGACTTTGGGATATCTTCCAGAAAGAAAAGAGAGAGATATTATATAATAAATATCTCTCCATTTGTTTAAACGTTTTGCATATGGGAGTGGCTTCATATTTTAAAATAAATTTGGTAGATAACAATTTAATTTTTTAAAATTTTATATACCTCTTCTTGATAAATTTAATTGATGGCATTTTAAATGCACTTTCCTACGTCCTAGAGAGTTAAAATTTGGTACACAGCTTAAATTTGTTGAACATTTTATTCGACAAAAATTTGATGGATCTTTAAATATAGATCATACATTTTTTTCGAAATGGCCTGAAAATAATCCCCGTTCACTTCTATAAATCATTGGTGTAATATTGTTAAAAATTCTGATGTGGACAGCACATGTCTTTCCCTGCAGACTCATATTCGTTCTCTTTATTTATTCAATGATAATTTGAGTTTATCTGCACAACATAAGTATTTTAAATGACATTGAATTTACACGTTAAACTTAAATTTGGTTCTCATTTGATAGCTGGACTTATTGTCAAAGGTGGCGTAGCGAAAACGCGAAAAAACTAGAATATCTCAAGAACGGCTAGTCCTAGAGTAATGGGGTTAGTCTTATTCTTTTTGTTGTCAAAAATCACATATAAAATAGGAATTTAATTGATATAATTGAACACACGTAGTCTTTTTATTTTATATATAACGATTTTTGCTGGCAATTTCGCAAAAATAGCCCGTTCCTTTTTCCCGAGTCGTAGTAGAATAACCTACAAATGATTTATATACAAAATTTTGTTAAATTTGGTATATAAATCACTTGTAGGTTATTGAAATATTATACTCCAAATTTTGTTAAATTTGGTTCATTAGTTTTTAGCTAGAGTGGATAAAGGCAATTTCTGCGGCCATTTCGCAAAGAAGGCAGATTCTTTTATTGCGAATCGTACTATAATCTAATGAACATCAGGATTTCCCACAAAAAACATACCTACCAAATTGTATGAAATTCGGTCCATTAGTTTTTCAATTAGAGTGGATGTAATATCCACACAGACACACAGAAACATACACAGATACACCCTTACACACACAGACGTCTTCCTAAAAGTAGTTTTTTCGTGTTCTAGAAGTCCCAAAACGTGTAGATCCTTTGAAAATTCGAGTTCCGATCTTCGGCACGATTCCAATACTTTGAGTACATACACATACACATATATATTATCTGTGTATTATCTGTGTATCTAAATTCCGTGCCTATGCAATTACAATAGTTGTGATTTTAAATGATCCCTAAACTTTTATTATTTCTTCAAGGAAGCCTAATTTTAACATATGCAGAATGCACATATCTCAAGCGATTGTAAGATGAATTATATAAGAATTGCTGAATTTTTTTCACACAAAATTATTTAGCTCTGGAGTCCGAAATACAAGTTATATGAATGAAATATTCATTGATTTTGCATAAAGAATCAGATGATTTATATTTCGATACAGTTTTAAATATTTAAGTATAATAAATTACTGTAGTACTGTGATAATGTAAAAGATATTACCACTGAATTAATCACATTTTAGAAATTTTTAAATGAAATTACATTTCAGTTGGAAAGTGTTTCATAATCAATGCTTATGCATGATTGATCTTTCTTGTTATTTATATAGACTAGCAGCATACCCGTCCTTCGTACGGAGTATATAATATGAAAAAACTTATAATTCGCAATCATGTGCAAATTCTGATGAAATATTAAATTTATTGCTCATAAAGAGAAGTTTAAGAATATCTGTTCTCACTATGAAAAATTATCTTCACGGGCAAATCTGAAGAATAAAATATCCTGGCCCCTTTTGTAAACAAATTCACACACAAAAAAAAAAGAATTGAATCAATATATGCAACCACGTACTACTTATATTGTCGTAAATTAAAAATATGCCAGTGTATTAGTAGAAGCTTAAACATATTGTAATATGAGTCTTAAAAATATTTACCAAAATAAAAAAGATGACGTAATAAATTGAAAGTATCAGAAATCCCCGTAATCATAATACCAGAAGGTCGTAATTGATTCCAATATATGCCAATATATATAAAAATTTTGCCAATATACCTGTACTACTTATATTCTCGTAGATTAGAAGATATACCCGTGCATTTGTAGAAGATTACTTGTACAACGTACTACATATGAGTTTCAACAATTTTCGTCATAATGAAACAATGGCATAATAATTTGAAAATATCAATAATTCCTGAATCAACTGTCCCCGAAATATCAATAATAATGATGTTTAAACCTGAAGACTGTAATTGATATTATCCAGTCAAAAATGCAATGTCAATGAAATTTATTTTATATACATATTTTTATTAGATTTAATAAAAATCGTATGACACATAACACATTAGATCCGTTGCTAAGCGACATGATATCATCTGCTTCAAATAAATTGATGGAAATCATGTCGTCTGAATAATGTGATCTCCATGGAAGGTTTGGCGACATTTTCGTCTCCATGATATTTTTATGGATTTACAAATATTTTTATCTATTTAGTGATATTAAAAAAAATTAGTTAAATGCGTTACTAAGTAGGATGGATGGACTGACCAACAAATGCTACAGAAACATCATTTCAGTACTCTATTCTAAAAAAACAAATTTAATTTCATTGATTTGGGTCATTTTTATTAATTTGGAGATATTTCCTCTAATTTGGTAAAGTTTAAGAAAAGTTACCAAGTTATTTAGAGATATTCCGCTAAATTCGTAGCTCTAAATTTGCAGATCTGAAGAATAAAATATCCATATCCCGTCTGTATATATACTAAATGAAAACACTAAAATTGTATTAGAAGATACATACATCCGTTCTACTCTTTTTCTGCTTCAACAATCGGCTAAATGAATTTATTGGGTAAACACAATATATGAGTTTATTAGCTAAACACAATATATGAGCTTTGAAACCTCTTTGCTAAAATAAATAAAAGTGTGATGTACGCAGTTCGCAATATATATAATTAAAAGAACAATCAAACCGTTCATTTATTATGAGTTTATTAGCTAAACACAATATATGAGCTTGAAACCTCTTTGCTAAAATAAATAAAAGTAATGTACGCAGTCCGCAATATATATAATTAAAAGAACAATCAAACCGTTCATTTATAAAATATATTTTTACATCCATTTATTTATTATACAAATAGAAAAAATAATAATAATCATTAACAAACACATTCAATTCCATTCCTTTGCCGAGCAACATGATATAAGATAGAATCTTCCTCATAAAATGCGAAATTAAATAACCATTTTAATTTCTTTATACTTCTAATCGTTGAGTAAAAGCTTGTGAAATACATGGAGGTTAATACATGTAAAAACATGGAGGTAGATTTTTCCATTTAAATTCATGTTTCAAACAATTCATGCTTTCAGATAGTGACTATTTAATGCAAAAATCCTGCATCAAACTCAAAAATAAAGTTTTAATTCCCTTTGACGCTTTAAACAAACGATTTTTATCCTTTCCGTTTGGATAAACCACGGAGTTGGAGAGTAGAACTCCTATAAAAAAAGTTCCGTTTTTCATTAATATCTCGACAACCCGTGGTCTTAGAAACTTGAAACTTGGGCAAAATTTATGGGGGGCTATTTCAAGGTCACCCACAAAATTTCATTAAATTCGGTTCAGCCGTTCTCTCGTGATGATGAGACAAACGAAAGTTTCGTTTTTTACTAATATCTCGAGAACCACTGGTCGTAGAAATTCCAACCATAGACTAAATTTTAAGTGGGGCTATTTCTAGGCTACCCACAAAATTTCATCAAATTCGGTTCAGCCGTTCTCCCGTGATGATGGGACAAACAGACAGACAGACAGACAGACAGACAGACAGACAGACAGACAGATTTTCAATTTTATTTATATAGATACTTATATTCTTTTAAAGATATTGAAGTTTCTTCAATTAGTCGTCATTTTCATTGATTTAGCGTCATTCCTATCCATTTGGCTAGATTTTCGTTAATTTGGCAACATTTAAAAATGTCGCCAAGTTGGCGACATTCCGATAAATTCGTCGCCAAGATCTCGCCAAACGTTGTGGATAGAGAAATAAGTTATTCTTACAGCGGATAAATGACTATTGGCGTCAAATACAAAAGTATTACTCAAAGTATATTTTCTCGTGAATGGAACGAGTTAGATCCACGAGAATGATGTCCCCAAATTTATCCCATGATATTACATTATGAAAAGTAAACATGTATCTTAATAGTTAATATTTTTTTTTATTTATGGGACTTTTTGATAATTTTATTTGAAAAATGTACAATATCTCGAGAACGGTTTATGCTAGCGTTCTAAAATTTATGTCAATCGTTTTCTAAGGAAAATTACACAAGAAATATGTATTTCCGTAACTTTATTAAAAGCTTTGATTTTTTGATGATTTTTTCAAAATTTCACTCGAAAATTTAGGAGGATTCTGAACATTCGATTGTGTTTTAAAACAATAGTCTTCCAGTATTCATGGATTGTGATTTTTGTACCAAATTTCCTTCGAATCGCTCCATTCTTTCGTGAGATATCATCTCCAGAGACTCACTGACACGCACACACACGCACACACACACACACACACACACACACACGCACACACACACACACACACACACACACACACACACACACACACACACACACGCACACACACACACATACACACACACACACACACACACACACACACAGACATCACTTCAAAAATGTTCGATTCGTGACCAGGGATGCTTGAAACGCTGCTACAAAAATTAGCATATTGGATGAAATTATTACTTTCCTTATACACAGAATGTATAAGGAAGGTATTGTGTGACGGGGTCGAAAATTCGAATTCGAGTTTTCGACGGGAGAGCACGTTTCAAGCATGCCTGATCACGAATCGAAAAATCTGATTTGGGCAACACATGACTTTCCTTCTATAATACAATGAATTTACTACTTTTACAGTGAAAAAGAATGTTATTCTGATAGTAGATACTCATATTATTTCCAAGATATTGAATTTTCTTCAATTAGTCGTCATTTTCACTGATTTAGCGTCATTTTTATCATTTTGGTGAGATTTTTGTTAATTTGGCAACAATTAAAAATGTCGCCAAGTTGGCGACATTCCGCCAAATTCGTCGCCAAAATCTCGCCAAGCGTTATGGACGTTGAAATAAGTTATTCTTAGAGCAGATAAATAACTATTGGCGTTCAAATACAAAAGTATTACTTGAAGTATCTTTTTTCATGAATGGAACGAGCTAGATACACGAGAATGATGTCACTCAATTTATCGCATCGTTTCAAGCATCCCTGATCACGAATCAAACATTTTTGAAGTGATGTGTGTGTGTGTGTGTGTGTGTGTGTGTGCGTGTCAGTGAGTCTTTGGAGACGATGACTGACGAACTAATGCACCGATTTGAATGAAATTTGGTACAAAAATTACAATCTGTAAACACTAAAAGCCTATTGTTTTTATACGCAATCGAATGTTCAGAACCCCCTTAAATTTTCGAGTGAAATTTTGAAAAAATAGTCAAAAAATCAAAATCTCTAATAAAGTTACTGAAATAGAAATTTCTTATGTAATTTTTCATTAGAAAACGATTGACATAATTTTTAGAACGCTAACATGAATCGTTCTCGAGATATTGCACATTTTTCAAAAACATTATCAAAAATCATATAAAATAAAAAATATATATATTTCCTATTGAGAAACATGTTCGCTTTTCATATGTAATACCGAGCGATAAATTTGGTGACATCATTCTCGTGGATCTAGCTTGTTCCATTCATTAAAAAAGTTACTTTGAGTAATACTTTTGTATTTGAACGCCAATAGTCATTTATCTGCTGTGAAAATAACTTATTTCTCCGTTTATAACGCTTGGCGAGATTTTGGCGACGAATTTGGTGGAATGTCGCCAACTAGTCGACTTTTCTAAATGTTGCTAAATTAACGAAAAACTCGCCAAATGGATAAAAACCACGCTAAATAAATGAAAATAGCAACTAATTGACGAAAATTCAATATATTGGAAATAATAGAAATATCTACTATAAAAATAATTTATTTTTTATTATAAAAGAAGTAAATTCCTTGCATTATATAAGGAAAGTCATGTGCTGCCCACATCAGATTTTTTTATATTAGGATACAGTGTGGATTTATTTTCAGTCAGAGAGCTATTTCCCCAATAGCTAATAGAGTGTCCACTAGTCAGTGTGCAATATGTGTTTAGAATTCTTTATATTTGCGTCTGAGAATCTTATCCGCATTGTGGAATCTACCATACAAACTGTGGTCCTATGACAAATATTTAACATAGGCCCCCTTCATATTTTATTTTACTTTTTTATGCAATTTTTATGTCTTTCCTTTCTTTAAAAGAATAGGGTCCAGGCTCCCCCCTGGAGCTAGGACATTTCATGATTGGTGTCTGTTCCCCTTATGAGCGTTTATGTTAATAGGTCAGATGTAGTGGGCCACTGAGGTTTAAAATATAGAATGTATCAATTTTTAAGGATTATACTATTTATAACTGTGGTAATCGACGAATGTTAAGACGTACATGATGCTTGTTTTGTAGTTCTAGTTGGAAATACCTATTTTAGAGCTTAATTGATACATGCTAGTTCTAATAGAATATATCTATTTTAGATAAAATGTGATTTGGTACCTCCTGAGATCATATGATTTTTGTTGAAGTACAGGTTAAAATTTCATTATAAAATGTGCATTCATAAAAAATTACTGTAGTAGATTCAATATCAATATATGTATTCAATATCTCAATATATATATATATATATCACTACATCAATATCTAAATCATTATATCAACATCTATATCACTATATCAATATCTATATCAATATATCAATATCAATATATATCATTCATTATTTGACCTGGAATATTATGAAAAAAATTGTACATTGCACTTGAACTAATTTAACAAAATTTTGTATATTTTGCATAAAAATAATTTGAGGGGAAATTGCCCAGTTCACCTGAAATAATATTCACTTAAAATTATCTCTTGGTATCATATGGATAATTTCCACAGTGTCGATATGAAATATGCAAACAATGAAAGTGAGCGAATATTTTATTCTTTAAATTTCAAAGAATATCAATTGAGTATAAAAACTATTTTAAGCAGCGAATTTAATACTTTGAATTGCAAGGATAAATGTATCTTTAAGTGTTCCTGACACTACGTCACAGACAATTTTACATAGCTGATAAATAGGCTGCTGGATATTTCTAATGGTCCTTGAAGTAGAAGCAATTTCGAAGTTTGCAAAAGAGAATAAACTACTAACGATGGATCATCAGTTTTATTGCATTTCCGATTAAAAGCATTTAGTCATATTCACGAAAGTTGTAATTGGGTTTTCAGCGATCATCTAAGTACGGAATATTTGAAAGTAATTTTAATGCGTAATAAAAAAAATCTTTATACCTTTCTGAATTTTCCGATAATTCAAAATAAGGAAATAATTCATTTCTTTCTGTCTAAATATGTCACATAATTTCATTATTCTTTCTTTTAAGTCATCCGCTAATTTAAAATTTTATTAGTTTATCAATTAGTACTTAATGCATTTCCGAATAATAAGGAATGTTCGATAAATCGATTAAAACGATATAGCGTACCTAAAAAATTTAAATAGTAACAATTTTGACGCTAATACAGACTCAAAAATATATCAAAGATATCGTCTGCTGTTTATATTGTGCCAAATTTTTATTACAGATCTTTATTTTATCAATCGAAGAATATGGTGTTTTCCCAAAATGAAATATTCTTAGAGTAATATTTTTCTAACCATCATTATGAGAGTGTCATTGATTAGTTTTAGAGGAAATAATAAAACAATATATGATGATAAAAATTTTATTGATAAAAAAAGGATCTGTAATTATCGTCTGACGTATTATAACCAGTAGGCGATTGTTTTGATGAGATTTAGAGGGCATATTAGTACCACCTAACTCTTAAACTTGGTCTCAAATTTAAAGCTATAATTGGAGCAAAACATCTCAATATCTCCATTGGAATAAAAAATGGCTACTTTATTAATGTCGAATGTTGAATGCTAAAAAAAAGGAAAGAAAAAAGAAAAAACCTACTCACATTAAATAGTTTTAGCAGCCAAAGACACATTTTAATTCCGACAGAAAACATTTTAATTTTTTCCGTACGTTTCAATTCTTACAAACTTTAAAACGAAGATGCGACTATAGATGCAATATACTAACTGCAGGTTCTATTTAATTTCTTTTCTTTTCATTTTAACTTCATTATGCATCGAACTTGTTACACATAAAAAAAATGCATAGTGCATCAAAAATATTTTGTTGATGATATAACAGTATTGTTGGATGTTACTAATGATCCTTGAATAAAGAAGCAATTACCGAATATGCGAAAAAAAAGGAAGGTACTGATCATCAACTTTTTGTATTTGCACTTTATACCGTTTAGTTAAAATTATGATTTATGACAATAGCTTAAATACAGACAGGAGTTTAATTATTTGCAATATCTAATGTGTGATCTTGGTCATTATTTACAGCATCATCAATTTGCAATAAATTTAATAGATTTTGTTACTCTGTAAGCTTTTAAAGTTTTTCATTAGATTAGGGAACACTCTCCTAGTCTCTATGCTTGCCATTGACGAAGAGCTCTTCCGTTATTATGTTTTTATTTTTTATAATTATTTATTTAAAAGAATGCAAACTGCAGGACAAAATCCAAATAACAGCGTGTAAGATAAAATTCAATATAAAGTTATACAGATTAAAATAGTATAAAATGCATTAAAATATAGATATTAACAACAAATTATTTTTAAAAGCACTTGTGGAATAAAATATTTACAACAAATTGTTTTAAAAGCACTTTCGAATGAATAAAAAGCATCACGATTATCAAGAAAGCTGTTGTGAAGTTTACAAAAATTATTAATGGGACAATAACAAGCAATAATAGTACTAAATGTCCTTTTAGCAAATAAACTCATAGTCCTGGTTGAATATTGAGGAACATGACACGCGGTCTCATTCAAGACAGGTATATAGTCCATTCTATTATAAAACACATTTCAGCAAATAAACTCATAGTCCTGATTGAATACTGAGGAACATGAAATCCGGTCTCATTCAAGACAGGTATACAGTCCATTCTGTTATGAAACGCATTTCAGCAAATAAACTCATAGTCCTGATTGAATAGTGAGGAACATGAAATCCGGTCTCATTTAAGACAGGTATACAGTCCATTCTGTTATGAAACACATTTCAGCAAATAAACTCATAGTCCTGATTGAATACTGAGGAACATGAAATCCGGTCTCATTCAAGACAGGTATACAGTCCATTCTGTTATGAAACACATTTCAGCAAATAAACTCATAGTCCTAGTT
Source organism: Amaurobius ferox (assembly GCA_951213105.1). NCBI lineage: Eukaryota > Metazoa > Arthropoda > Arachnida > Araneae > Amaurobiidae > Amaurobius > Amaurobius ferox. Next base: position 64,339,380 of record OX578149.1, read on the forward strand.
GAATACTGAGGAACATGAAACCCGGTCTCATTCAAGACAGGTATATAGTCAATTATGCTATGAAACACATTTCAGCAAATAAACTAATAGTCCTGGTTGAATACGGAGGAACAAGAAACCTGGTCTCATTCAAAACATGTGTACAGTCAATTCTATTATGAAACATATTTTTGAAGAAAGAAAATAGAATTAATTCTCTTATGTTCTGTAAGATTTTAGCATGAAACATATTACGAAGAAAGGCAGCATATAAGGTAAAACAGTAAGTGCCAGTTTTCTTATATAAATACCTTTAAAGTTTATTTTGAGCAAATCTCAATATTGATTCTATAAAGAACGTAAAAAAATAATAACAAGAATATTCTAACTTTCCAGCAATTCTGACTGACATTTGGCTTTCATCATTTCTATAGTGAACTAATTTCACTACATGTATATAAGATTTGGAACTTATATATGCTGCATCTATTTCTGACTGTCTACCATCTCTAGATCATTTTCGATATTCATTCTTTGTGTGATAAAATCATTTCGCTTGGCTGGTATTTCATAATAATAAGAAACGAATATAAGCTTTATTATTAACCAGGCAAGTATTTAGTTCATTTTAATGAAAAATTAGTCTTCGTAATTACTTTGTTCATAAAAATCAACCATCAGGTATATAATATGTTATCTGAATTAACAATTACATTTTAACAATTACATTACAATTACATTTTAATACGCATCTGAGGTTTCATATACGTATATATGTAAAATTTCAGAATTGTATACTTTTTCCGTCATTTCGCAATGCAGGTCATAAGCTTCATAAAACCTTAACCTTGAATTTGAATCCGAAATTTAACAAAAGTATTTGGCAACTAATTTGGAAAAAAGAAATAAATAACAAAGTTAGGTGAAATATTGTAAAAACCTTCTTCTCCTATTGAATAATATTAAACAATCTAAAAAATCACTCTGAGGAAGATGTCTTAATACATTTTGAATGTAGCATTGCTAATAAAATTTAGTACGGAAAGTATTAAACTCTTGAGACGAAATACAGTAGTATTATGATGCACTTCCTGTTTGATTCGTTCTAAATGTTTTTCTAAGTATTATGAAAACGACATTAAGAATAGAACACATTACTGTAACTTATAAATATGTTTCTAATGATCCTTGAAAAAAAAATATTCGAAACTCACGAAAGAGAAACAGTTAATACCGGCTCAGGATCCATTTCATTCCATTTCCGATTAAAATAGTTAGTATTATTTGAGATAATTATGATCTATACTTAAACGGCTACTGGAAAAATTAAACATATATTTTCAATTTTTACATGCATATAATGAATTAATTATTAAATTTATTTGCAGCGTCATGATTCCAAATTAAATTTAGAGTAACATATTTTTTTTAAAGTTCTCATTAAAGTCTAAATGTTTCAATTTTGTACTTTCTTATAATATTGTATAAATAAAAATATTTTTAAGTCTGTCATAGCCAGGGAAACTAAGGCTATAAAAATAAATATTGTATTTTGTTTAACAATATATGGTGCTTAGCATCAAACACAATCGACTTACTCGAATATTTTGTTGCGTTAACTTCTGTCCAATGGTCAATACTATAACAATACTATACTTGTAAAAAGATTCAGCCTTCTAAGTCATCGTGAGCTTCTGGAGTGTCTGTAAATACGAAGAAAATATTAAGAAAAATTACATTTTCTCAGCCCAATGAGAGTGGGGAACGTGATGAAAAAAATTCGGCTGTCTTTGAAATACTGTCCTATAGTCAATATTATACATGTACTGGCTGTGAGATAGTGGTAGATAGTCTTAAAAGACAAAAAAAACACGTTAGACAATTATTATAAAGATTTTGAATCAATTATTAAATTTGTAATCACCTGTGTATTTAATGAAATGTTTTAAATGAAGTTTTAATCATACATTACATAAAATCCCATTAGCAATTTGTAATGTTGGCACGTAATAGCATAATCTAAATATTTTTCAATTTATACTATCATGTAAATAAATGTTCAACAAGCATTAAATAAATACAAGCAAAGTGGAAGAGATTTATTCAAACCTTCCGGACAGCAGAAGGAAAACAGATCACAGAACTTTATTTCTCTCAGGAGTGCAATACAATTATTATAGGCCTAGCGCTGCACGCTGACTGCCCAATTACCACTAGCAGTGGTAAACGATAAATGAAATGTGAACGCTTAACAGGAATTCTGTGTTTAAGAGGATTTTCCTTATTAAATATTCTGCAAATAAAATACGTGGTAATTAGTTATTTTCGAAAACAACTTCAATATTTACAATTATGGGAGATTTAACTGTCTCGTACTATGGTATAGGGGAAGTATTGTTTACCAAAATATGTTCTAGTTTGACATTTTGACGGAAAATAAATTTTAAAACATCATGAACACATTTTGAATACGTTCGTAAAGATGCCTGCATGTATGCATGTATGTGTGTGTGTACGTGTATATATATATATATATATATATGTAAATTAAATGTATGCGTATACTAACATAGACACTTGTCAAAGATCGAAAAAGTAAATATTCGTAAAAAATGAAATTGCAACTTTCTCAATGAAAAACTGAGAGAGTTTGCGTCGGCCCCATGGTCAAGATTCAGCCTTTCAGGTCACCGGGGAGGAGGCGCTCGGAAGGGTTCTGAGGGACTTTACACCCCCTTTTGGGACCATGTTTCTTTCAGGACTTTTGCCGGAGGAGGGAGGCAAATAATGGAACTTTGTAGATAATTTTAACTATTATATGTAAATACATAGAGGTAATTAATATATGGTAATGAAAAATAGTTTTACAGTAATTATATATATATTATTACGTATAATATATTACATACATATTGTATATATTTCATATGTAGTAATTGCATTTGGTTTAGAAACATATAATGTCTCCGAAGGGGGTGAGTGATCGTTTCCTATGGGGCTTGCCCTCCTCGAATGTATGCCCGCTGAAGAGAACACTGCCTGCGGTAACTTCGGTCCAGCTATCGATACTGCAAGCGTCCAAAGATTCAGCCTACTAAGCCAACAGGTGACTGCTTGAAGGTCTTAAAATTTTTTTCGAAGAAATGGAAAGAAACATGCCTCTCGACTGTTCAAAAGCCTGGCTACGTTATGTTCTAACCCAGTGGTCCTTAATACGCGGGTCTCACACAGTCCACCACCTAATTCTGTTCAGCTCGTGTAATTAACTTCTAGTTTTCTTTTTATCTTTCATGAAAATACCTTTATTATGTCATGATTATGTTTAAAATTTTTGGAAAAAAATATTTTTCTGTTTTTCTAAAAGCACTTTTCTTTCTTCGACCCAGATCGCCCGACCTACCCGAAAGTGTAAGGTAACTATTTGAACGGCCGGGAAGTACCATCCAATTCAGATCGGAACCCAGTGTGGGATACATCCACAGGGAGCGCACCCTCCTTCCCCTATCACCAACCTCTCGGAAGGAGTTATGGACCCACATGTTTAACATGATCTTACACCCCGTGAACACGGCGACAGTTTAGGCCGATGCGGATATCGAACCCGAGTCGTACGAGTGTTATTCCCACGCGCCAACCACTGAGCTATTGCGTGACTAAAAGAACTTTTTGAACAATTGGAATTTCCCAAAACTCCAGGATCTTCTTCTATATGACACGACTAAATGCAGTGAATTAATGCAATAAAGTGTGCAGGACCATTCTTCTTTTTTATTAAAGAATTGTATAACTTTTGTTGTCTCAGAGAAAAAGGGATTTATTAGATAATCAGATATGTTTCAATAGATGAGTTTCAATAGTTGGATGCCTTCCACAGAGAAATTTAAAAGGAACATTTTGTCTAATTTGTGTAACATGCTCGAAAAATAGAAATGTATACGCACAACTTAAACATGCTCACTTTATAAATCTTAACCTTATCTAAGATTCATATTATACAAAATTTCCGAAACTATTTCATTTGCCGGTAATCATGTGGGTTCCGGTCTAAATTGGATGGCACCTTCCAGGCCGTCCAAACAGATACCTTACACCTGGGGTAGGTCTGAGACGAATTAGAAGAGATGAAATTGTTTCCCAAATTTAACCTCGGCATGTTCTCTGGGAGTCGAGGACGAACTCGACAAAGATGTTGAACAAAACGATACTATAGCGTTCATGGGAAGTTGAAGGGAATATACGTGTGGAGAAAGTAACATTGTCCTGAGCAATATGTTTACTTCTTTATTTATCACTTTACTTTCTTTATTTATCACTCTGCCGGATTCTGTGGACATCATACATAATGCTCGGGAATTATGTATAGTAACCTATTACTTGATTCATTGTATATACACATAATGAAGTAACCAAATCTAATTGAAATTATTTATAATAGTATTCAATTGACGTAAATGAGGAAACACCAGCATTAATTAATAAGTAACGAAATCAGAAATATTTGCTTGCAAACGTAGGATAGTAGAGGAAGAATAGGCTAGAGATTTTATATTTCTCATGAGTGCAATAAAAATGGTATACGTGCTAAGACTCCCGAATTAACTTTTACAGTTGTATGTGATACAATTTAAGAGAATATTTAACAGGAACGCAATGTTTCCGCTGAGTATTAACTACAACAAGTGAAAAAAGCGTAACTATACATAGTAAAGAATTATTAACAAGAGTTAAATATCTTTCCTGCACGAATTTTCTACTTCATGTACTTAATCCAACCTTGAAATTATTCGAAAAATGTAATATTGTAGGTTTTTTTTTTTTAATGCAATTTCAAACGACGGAACGAGTTGAATAATTGATAAACTTGGAGCAAACGATAAAATACACTTAAATGTTAAACTAAACGCCCTTACATATAAGTAATATATATGTTTTATCAATTTCAAAAGATGCATTAAATCAAGAAAAAGTTCGACTCAAGATTCTTTAAACTAAGGTTGCGCCCAACGAGTTAGTATATATGGAGGGAGCGTGGTCCAATCTTCTCCATGTTAGTAACATGGTTAAACATAGAGCAGTTGTTGTTGGTCGCGGAGGGGAAGAAAATTCATGATTTGGCGATTTATCGCCTAATTTGTGTAGTGTACCTTCTGTTTTTTTTTTAAACTTCTAGAGGATGAGGGGGAACGGGAAGTTGTTATACGTGTTATACGTTTTAGGATTTTAAAGAATATGAAGAAAAATACGAAATAGGATTAGAATATTTTATTACCAAAAAATATTATTACTAAAGAATAATTTTGTTAATGAAGTCAATTCCGTAAAACAAATTGAACTACAAAGCAATTGCAAATAAAATATGATATGAAATAGATTACAAGTATACAAATTGAAGAATATGCATAATATATTTAAAAATAATTCATAAGTATACGGAAAAATTGTATGCATGCTTGCGTAAAATGTAGAATTCTCCACTTTTATCTTTGAAAGTTGCGGTAGCACTATCCATATATGATTTGAGGCGTAATGCGACTGAGTCATATTTACATATTACTGATTTTAATATATTGTATGCGTACTGTCAAATATTAAACAATGTAATATTTGCAATAATAAAATATTTGACTTTATTTATATTTTTTTTGTTCATAAAATGACATTTCAGAATAAAATACAAAATTATGTCTAAATTCATAAATAGGGGCTCTATTAAAATAACCATGATTTTTAAATTGTCAAAACGCGTTCGGAAGGCTTTTGCATGTTTAATCGATATAGAATTTGGAATTTTTTTAAAAATGTTTTTCTATAAATTATAGGAAATAAATAAGATTACAAAATATTATGGAACAAAATACAAAAATTGCATTTCATTATAATAGTTTCAGGGCTTTGGTTGCTAATAATTCGCTTGAAAAATGCTTTAAATACATATTGTGAAATTTGCATCCAGATTAAATAGACCGTAAGCACATTACAGTGGGCTAACTCAATGTGGCATAAAAATATCAAATGTTGTACATATTAAAAATTAAAAACTTATAGTAAAAATTACAGAAAAATCTATTTCAAATTATTTTTAAAACTTTTAAAAACAACTAAAGCATTAGGACCAAAATTATAATTAAAGTTATGTGCAGAATTAAGTTTTAATGACTTTTAAATAGAGTTAATTTTTTATTAAATGCTTCTGTATTTGTAATATAAAGTATGTAAGTAAAAATGTATGATGTAAGTAAAAATATTTATATTGGTAGAGCTGTTTCTAGATCAAGAAGCCTATTACTTAAATTATGATGAGGAGAATGTGAGGTTATTTTAGAGTTAAGATTGCTCATTTAATAGATTGCTAACGCATGATCAAGAAGTCGGTGGTTCAAATACTTCTTTGGGCAAGGCATATTTCTTTCTCGAGAACTAAACAAGTTGTTGTTGTTGATAAAAAATATAGGAGCTCGGTTGTGCATAGGTAATGGCACTCTGACTCGCCAATGAGAATAAATGTTATAATATCATTTTACTTTATCCACAGCATAATTATAATAGGTAAAATGCTTACCTTTCTGTTTGAAGGGCGTAGGGCAATTTTTCTTCGTTCCTCCTAAAGTCTTAAAAAATATCAGTTTTAGTGTGTTTGTTTACCATCTTGATATCAGGAATAATTTCGCTTGATTGGAAGAAAAAACATATTATTTAATTAGATTCTGCATTTAAAAATTACATAGGAAAACAAAGAAACAAGCATTTTGCTGCGACATCAAACGAAGCATCGACAACACAGAACAGAACTTCAGTTCGTAAGTGTACCGGTATAGTCTCTTGGATGCGCGTGCAGATTTCTCGAAGTAAACACATTCCTCTTCTGGCGGAAAGGCGAGAGTCAGTGTTTTTGCGTTTGTCAGTCTTTCGTAGCGATGAGAGATCATTTATTTCTAACAGTTGTTGAGACCCAGACCGCCCGACCTACCAGAAAGGTTTAAGGTAACTGTTTGGACGACCGGGTAGAACCACTCAATTTAAACCCGAACCCAGTGGGGGAGGCATCCACAGGGACCGTACCCTCCTTTCCCTACCTCCAACCTCTCGGAAGGACCTACGGACCCACATGTTTAACGTGATCGTACTTTGCGTGAACACGGCGGCAGTTTTAGCAGCGGAAGGAATCGAACCCGGGCCTACCGAGAGCAATTCCCGCGTGCTAACCACTGAGGTACTGCGCTAAACTAAACAAGAGTGTTATACCAAAATACTTCTTGAAAACACTGGGAGTTTGATGATACATCCTTTGATTTTTTTATTTGTGAACGGGGGAAAATATATCTTTTTAATCGAGATGTTTATATGAAATTAATTCTAACCAGCATCGGCACCTATAGAATTTATCCTGAGGGATTCAAGGATAAGATTAACAACATCGACTAGTTAGATGTCCGCCTTTGGGATTTTGAAGTGCTCCCTTGTCTTCTCCTATGAGCATCCATGCTAACTAGTAATACTTATTAAATACGATTCACTCTGAACTAGAAATGAGATTATGCTCATATATCATATATCTTTATATAAAATGCACTGAAAAGTTATGATGTAAAATCCAGCTGACATGTTCAGTGAATGTAAGCCATTATTATACAGGTTGCCCACCGTGTTCATGCGGAGTACGATCACGTTAAACATGTGGGTCCGCAAGTCCTTCCGAGAGGTTGGTGGTAGGGGAAGGAGGGTACGGTCCCTGTGGATGCCTCCCCCACTGGGTTCCGGTCTAAATTGCGTGGCACTTCCCGGCCGTCCATACAGTTACCTTACACCTTTCTGGTAGGTCGGACGGTCTGGGTCTCAACAACAACAACAGGTTGCCCACTTATATCCGTTACACACCGCTTAACATCTAAACGGTGACATCTTGGGCCATTAAGTTGATGTCTAGGTGTAGTAAAAAGGCTATGCGCTACTCGATGAGACAACTTCCAAAGCCATTTGTCGGCAAATTTTGGAATTAGCGGTCCTATGTCGCAAACGGCGATAGATACGTGAAAAAAGTCAATTAGAAAGTTGTAGAGCACTCTCGATTTAGTACGACAAGATACCTTGCGCACATTAATACTCAAACCAGAATGCAAAAATGAACATTTGTTTGATTGCGAAGCGAAGCGTGAAAAGACCACTTTACGGGCTAAATACGAGCCTGTGTTGTGGCGCAGGGGAAACGCACGTGATTCGCATTCATGAGGACCATGGTTCTGTCCCCACCTGTTGCGTATTTTACTGAATGTCTCTACAAACCATGAAAGCTTTCTGCTGATCTTGCAAAATCGTGTCTCCAAACACACAGCTCAACTCAACCATGTCTGGTATAAAAATCACATGGATCTCATGTTTTATGCAAATGAGGATGGAACGTCATACTACCTGTTCACCAGAGACTACTGCTATAAAAAGGCTGGGGTTGCTTGGTTGTACGTTAAAGCGGAGAGTTATGGCAAAATTTGGCAGTAACGAGTATTGCGAGATGTTGTTAATTTACTGTGAATATGGTCGTAAGGCAAAATCAGCTGCAAGGCTGTATCGTGAACGTTTCCCTCAAGGCCCGAATTCTACACGGCAGACCATCTTATAAGTTGTAAAACGTTTAATGGAGACGGGCTGGGTGACCAGCCGACCTCGAATTCGTACACCTCGTAATATAGGACGCAAAGTGCAACCTGAAGATGTGCTAGCATACTCTCTCGCCCATCCTCAGAGCAGCACAAGAATGATCAGTGAAAATTGTGGCCTCTCAAAAAGCGGCGTCTGGAAATAAGCAAGTAAGCCGTTTTGATTAATAACGGCTTACAAAACATTGAAATGGTTATACCTATGAGCATGTAATTATTATGTTTAAAACACATTTAAGGAATAACTAAGAAATGCAAATTTAAATCGCCGATGCGGAAGTTCACCTTTCATGAGATTTCTTTATCCGTGTCAAGACACTTAAGGGAAAATAATTATACTTTTTTTATAAAATTGTTTTCTTGTGATACAAATCTAAATCTCAGTTAATGAAGTTCGGTTTTCATCTGCTTGACAAATTATATATATATATATATATATATGAATAACATATATAAATAAATAAATAAATATATATATATATATATATATATATATATATATATATATATACAGGGTCTTTCAGAAAAGACTCCCTAACTTTGGAATGACATAAATGTGAAACAGTGATAGACAGAAAGATGAAACAAGTGGTATGTTGGATAGACAGGTCTGGAATTTTAAATACACAGGTTTACAAAATTAGTTACAATATTGGCTAATAGAAGGCGCTGCAAGCACAGTGAGCTTTAAATAACTTATAAATGCTCAGAAGTACAGAAAGATCAGTCTCCATACTCCCCGGATCTCAATCTATGCTACTTCTTTCTTTGGGGCCATTTGAAGGACACTTTTTACAGTAAGAATCCCCAAACGATATTTCATCTGTGAGGCATGTATATCCATTTCAGTAGAGACATTGCAGAAGGTGGCTTCAAACTTCGCCCATCGCTTGCGTCATGTTACTGATATACACGGTGGCCATATCAAATCCATGGTAATGTGATTTGACCCCTGTTTACGAAAAACAATCTCACTATTTAAAAGGCATTTCACTGAAACTGCAGCACACTCTGTTAGCCAATCTTGTAAATTTTGCAAACCTGTGTATTTAAAATTCCAGATCTGTCTATCCAACATACCACTTGTTTCATCTTTCTGTCTATCACTGTTTCGCAGTTATGTCATTTCAAAGTTAGGGAGTCCTTTCTGAAAGACCCTATATATATATATATATATATATATATATATATATATATATATATATATATATATATATATATATATATATATATATATATATATATATATATATAATAGTAGTTTGAAAATCCAATGAACGAAAAGTACGAAGCTGCAACACGATTAACCTAACTTTCTAAAACACCCACAGAATAAAATATAAAACAGCAAATCATCAATCAAATGGAAGAAAATACAAAACACGAGTTATCAAGTTATAGAAAATCAACAAAATTCAATGGTATGGAAATGAGTAAAGAAAAACTTTAAAAATCTAGCTATATCGCTATACACGCGGAAAAAAGGGCTAAGTCTAAAAAAATGGAAATGTTCACTTTGTAAAATTCGTTTTCAAGTCCAAGTATTTTAACGAAGCAAACACAAAATATGTATGTTTCTGAAGAAATATATAGATTATATCTATAAACTATATCTACTTGGACGACATACATAAAGAAGGAATAAAAAAGAAAACATGAATACCTGGAAAATGCACAGCATATGTACAAAAGAGTCAAAACCGGGAACTCTGAATGAAGAGACCAGTGTTGCCATTCGCAAATAAAAAATAAAAAATGACCTACTGTTGCCATTCGTAAGAATTGAAACACAGTAAAGCGAAAAGGTAAGAAAAAGTAATAATATACAAAAAGAGCTACAATATATATATATATATATATATATATATATATATATATATATATATATATATATATATATATATATATATATATATATATATATATGTGTGTGTGTGTGTGTGTGTGTATTTATTTTTTTTAATTTTTTAACTGCAAATCTTGCAGAAATGTAGAGGGCGTGGTTTATATCTCCTGACATCAAGAATTTAAATGAATAGAAAGCGAACTTCATTCCTGGAGTTCGGTTTTCATTTGTTTGGCAAATTTTTAAAATATTAATAGATTTCCTTTTCTAAAAATGAATATTTTATTGTAATTTTGTGGGCGTGGTTAATATTTTCAAGCCATACATTATGTGTTTTAAATGTCTAAACAGTGAGCATCTACTGAAGTTTGCACTGCATTTTCTTGACAAAGGTTTAAGAATTAATATATTTAATTTATTTTTTCTGAAAATTCAAAGAGTGCTGAAATTTGGCGGGCGTTTTTAATAGACTGAAACTATACATAATATGTAATGACGGAATCCTTCAAGTTTATAATATTTTAACCTCTGGAAATTAGGCTAATCCTTGAAGAGATTCAGTAATCCTCATTACTTTTGCAATGCGTTTAATTCGATACTTTCATCAAAGAAAAGTGCAAACTCCCACTGAAAGTTATTGCTACCATTTTGCATATTCTTGTAATAATTATCCATGACCTTTGAAATGCAATTACTGTTATAGTAGACATTGTTACGAATTTGTATAATGTTCTGGAGTCTCTTTATCTCCCTCTCACTTTTGCCTCTTTCGAAGACCAGACGGAAGATAAACCGTAAAGAAAATTTTCCCTATGATGTAAATATAGGGTTGCCAGAATCTAAAGCTTTTGTAGAGGGTTATTTTACGATTTATCGTTAATTTGGCGACATTTAGAGACTTTTCGAAAGTCTGAGAAACACCTCGAAATAACCATTATTCTACGAGATATGAGAAAATTTCAGAAGTTTTTATAGAGAGTCTAAAAAATGAGTTATCACTCAGTTGGAAGGCAATTAAAGTGATACAAGCTACATTGAACTGCGATATTCGTAAATGTTTTGAGAACATTAGCCGCTGTTTTGCGAAAAGAAATACATAAAGTTTAGCGAATAATATTGGCTGTTTTTGTGAAATTAGTAGAGCATTTAAGGGTTGTTTTACTATACAGGGTGTCCAGTGTTATCGGTACCCAATGGCTATTTCCTCAACCGTTAGTCCCAGAAATACTGTTCCAATTGCAAAAATGTTTTAAATTTTAAAATCTATTATCATAGCAACAGTTTAAATCAATAAATGCATTTCTGAAAGAAATACGAAATATAAATTTTTATACGGCTCCCCGGTCCTACTAATATATTTAAGAAACTCATCCTCATACAATTTTATGCGAAATAAAAAAAATCATCATTTTACGACTAAAATTGAGCGACTTATAGCTGTTTAAAGTTGGAGCACTTTTTGTGCTGAGAAATGGTCAGTACGGTCCCTGATTGGTTGGTTGCCTGGAGAAATGGTCGATACGGTCTCTAATTGGTTGGTTGCCTGGAGAAATGATCGATACGGTCTCTAATTGGTTGGTTGCCTGGAGAAATGGTCGATACGGTCTCTAATTGGTTGGTTGGCTGAAACGGGACATTTTTATTCGTGGAAAAGCGACTCAAGTCATGAAGTTTAATGCTTCATAACTCGGTGAATTTTGGTCGTAAAAGGAATATTTTTCTTTTATTTTGCATGAAATTGTATGAGGATGATTTTCCTAAATATAATTGGAAGGACCGTATAAAAATTATGTTTCATATTTCTTTCAGAAATGCATTTATTGATTCAAACTGCTTCTAAGATAATATATTTTAAAATTTAAAACATTTTTTCAATTGGAAGTGTATCTCTGTGACTAACAGTTGAGGAAATAGCCATTGGGCACCGATAGCAGCGGACACCCTGTATATTATTCCTGTTTACGCTGTGCGCGTAAATAAATGTGTTAGTTATCCAGAAATTTCTCATTCTTCCTCCTGGGCGCACATCCGTGATTCCAGAGGGACACAACGTAACAATACGAAATAAATACGCCGGAAATAACAATATATGAAAAAGTCAGAAATTAGTGCCCTAGATAATACATAATTTTACATGTGAAATATTGGTTGAGATTCCTAAACCATCACATACATCACTTTAAGTTTTGTATTAAGAAGAGAAGTAGTTACGAAATATAAGATGCAAGAATTTGTATATCCTAGAATTCTAAAAATCTTTCAGGATGGCAAATTTGGCGTAACACGTATCTGATTATGGCGTTACCAAAATACAAAACATTAAGTGATAGAGATAAAAAAAAACATATTTTGCCCAACATAAATGTTTCAAAATTGCTATTCAACAATTAGGAAAATTGTTACCAATATTGCATTCTCTTTCTCAATTATTGCTCATCCTGAGAGGGCAGGAATTAGATGTGGGGGAGCAAAAACTCAATATAGTCCCGGAATTCTAGAACTGTATATTCAACATTATTTACCACACATTCTTTGTTCTCAATTGGAAATGTTCTCATTTCAAAGCAAAGAGAATATTTTAGAAGCAAAATATAGAAAGAACAATTCTGGACTAAAAAGGGCATTTGCTTATGAAAAGAACTGAAACCATAACCATTATATTACCACTTTTCGGCATCCTTTTCCGCCATCAGCAGTGATAACGCAGAAACATTTTCTATGCAAAACTTTTTTACTATCTTATTATTCACGTTAGCACATATTTTGTCAAGCCTTTTCTGAGAAATAGAACTGAAGGCGATAAAATAGGCGAAAGAATAAGTGCATCTTAAAAGGTGTATTATAAAATTTAAAAAAATTAGGATAAATGCCTTCTACTGTTCGGAAAAATGTTCAATGACATGTATGAAATGCGGGGTAATCCACAGAACAACTGAACATTTTGAACCTTAGCTGTCCCATCTCCTGTTGCTTTCTGGTGGATGACGAGAAAATTCTAATCGATCTATCTCGATGTAAAGCTATGGATTTGAATGTAGTTTGTTTACATTTTGCAACGACTATTTTTTTATATAATTTTCAGAAAACATAAATGTGTTTATAAGCATACACATCATCCCGATTGCTATCATTAAATTTCGGATGGAAAAATAAAGCTGTTTTAGATTTCAAGCTACATTAAAAAACCGTGGTTTTAGATTTCAAGCTACATTAAAAAACCGTGGTTTTAGATAAAGCAGCCAGCACCTTCTTAAGGAACAAGATTAACGGCGAAAGCTGTCAAAATATGGTGATATGAGAACTAAATGGTTGCGATTTTTAGCTTTTTAACCAAGCTCATTTGAAGGCAGAACTGATTTTCCCATCCTGAATCCATACGCTAATAATAGCCTCTGTATCCGTATCTTTGAAGACGTAGCCTCTGATGTTCCGTCTGCTACTCAGATGTAATACGTTCATTGGAAGGGGGGGGGGACTTCCTTACATCTGGCCTCACTAGTTACGTTCCAAGTCATATGACCGACCCACTAATTGATCACATTTTTTGAAGGATTCTTGCATAATTTGATAACTGTGTTGGTTTGATTGATTCATATTTTATATAAATAAAAATTTAAATATATTTCTGTAAATTATCTAAAATTATTTAATTTATATTTCTTTTAAACCAGAAGTTCGAAACTTGTATAACCTCAGTGCTCCCGAGTTTAAATTTAGTGGTCTTCATGGATTAGTAAAATGATAACTAAGAGCACAAAATCAAAATTTTCAAGAAATATCAGAACTATTACATTTCCTACATACATAGTATAACGCAAAGGAAATGTATTTTGATATACCACGAACAAATGAAATGTTTTGAAAAATATAATTGGTAGTATTACAATCAGTGAACATGGGAAATTTATTGAATTTCAACGTGACTGAATGTTTATAATTCCCCAATTTCCAAATAAATTTTTTTAAAAAAAAATTACAAATTCTGGACCGTCAGTAGTAATAAATAAATAAGTATGTCATACAGGATGTTTTCATTACAAAACGAGTAACACAATTTAGAATCCTAGCATAAACCGTTCTCGAGATATTGCACATTTGGGAGGTGATGTTTGCGTTTATGTTGTAAAGTGTTTAACCTCTTTGGTTGTGATTGTGCAAATTCTCTATGTCAGGCAAGGATCTTTGTCAATCTTAAAGCGTCACAACTTCAACGTAATCCTGGAAATAGACAGTAATCAACTTCTAACAGCCGAGGAATAAACTAAGAGATATTAAGAAGCCAATCACATTTATTTACATTTATTTACACACATTTATTTACACACTTATTTTTATTTACACATTTATTTACATATTTATTGATATTTAATTATTTATATATTTATTTACATTTATTTACATAAATAAATTATAAACATATGTGGCAATACCCGTACCTAAACCTTTCGTATTCATAACCCGCGCGCAAATCACAATAAATCTGAAGATTATATTTATATATGGTTAACAGGCTTTCAACAGATAGGGATTCCTGCGTTCTCAGGGAATACGAGTGTCGACCATCCTAGAGTAAGTATGCACACTTTTGTTAACCATAAGTACCTTCGCAAGGATTTCGACTTCGTGGGACACGGTTCAAAGAACGATTTATCTAGAAATCGGCTTGATCCTTTTTGTAGAATCCGCTCTTTTCATAGTAAACTTCTGATTGGTCCTTCTGATTGGAAAATTGTAATAAGCTATTAGTTAACAAGAAAAGCACAGAAAAATGCCGAGAAATGATAAATAATATGTTATTGAGACCTCACAATGTGTGGTATGTATGTGTGCGTATGTTTGTGTGCAAGTGTGTGTCCGTGAGTCTGTGAAAGTCATATCTTTCGAAAGAAATAGAGCGTTTAAAAACTTGGTACGATTATAATCAGTCAAACACTGGAACCGATATGATTTTACGATTTTAAACACGATTGACTGTTTGAAAACACCTCACCCCTAATTATCAAATGAATTTTTGATAAAATTATGAAAAATTATGGACCTTCGATATTGATAAATACATTACATTTCATCCAAGATTTTTCCTTACAAAAAGAATGAAACAATTTTTAATTTTCCTGCAATACATGGTAATGTATAGGGAAAGTATTGGAATCATGCCGAAAATCGCAACACGAGTTTTCGACGGATCTACACATTTCGAGACCTCGAGAATACGAAAAATCTGTTTTTAGCGGGACGTTTATGTGTGTTTGTCTGTCTGGGTGTTTGTCTCTGTGTCTGTCTGTCTGTGCAGATTTTGTATCCACTCTAACTAAAAAACTAATTGAACGAATTTCATAAAATTTAGTAGGTAAGTCACTTGTGAGTGAATCTGGTGCTGATTAGCTTTGGGTGCGATTCGGGATAAAAGAAGACGCCTTGTTTTGCGAAATGGCCTGAAAAAATTGCATGTACCCACTCTAGCTAAAAAACCAATTGACCGAATTTCGCAAAATTTGGTAGATAAGTCGCTTGTAGGTCACTCTGGTGCTGATTAGATTTTGGTACGATTCGGAAACCTGCTGTTTTTACGAAATGGCCCGCAAAAATCGTCAAAACCTAAAATAAAAAATACGCACGCTGAAATATATCCATTAAATGCTTATTTTATACTTAATTTTTAACGAAAAAAAGAATATGACCAACCTCATTGCACTAGGACTAGCCATTCTCGAGATATTTTACTTTTTTCGTATTTTCTCTACGCCACTTTTGAAAATAAGTTCAGTTACCAAATGAGAACGAAAGTTGAATTAAAAGTGAATTACATTTAATTAAAATAAAGAGAACATGAATATAAATCTGCAGGGAAAGTCATGTGGTGCCCACATCAGATTTTTAGTACTCTGACATAAACTGTTATCGATATAGGTGTGGGAGCGGTTTCAGTACCAAAATGCATGCACTGATTCCACTACACACAGGCCAGTGATCGTAATTTTAATATACCAAAAGCAACTGCAATTAACACATTTAATTTCATCATAATTACCAAAATAAACACCAGGTTCAATTTTACAAGAGATTCCCAGTTTAGGAGAATTAAATCCTAAATGATGTACAGTGAGTAAAACATGAAGGCATACACAAACAAACAGGCTCATTTGTCACACAAATTAATATTTATTTTAATAATTTCAAAGCCAACATATTTATATATATATTTATCTTTCAATTTATCCAATATTAATCAGAGCTTCACTTCAATAAAAGAACAATCAGACTTTATGCTCTGTTCAAATTTATATAGCAAACAATAATTAACTTACAATAATCATATGATTTTAATCATGAATCTAAATTAACCATAAATGTATTTTAATCATGAGCCAATTATATTTATAGAAATTAGTTCTCATTATGCCAGTGCTGCTTCGGGATCACTGATTCCGGAAAAAGGAAAGGTTACCTGGTCTCTTAAATTACAAATTTGGAGAACTGATTCTCATCAGATAATCACGGTTTAAGGCGGAATCAAAAAGTTCTCAAAATGGATAGACGAGGAAAAATCCAAAAACTTTAGATACAGGACATCAGTCTAGTATGCACCAATCCGAACCATTGCGGAATAACTACTCCAAAACCCGGGGCCGATGTCAGATTTCCTGGAATAAAAAAAATAGATTTTAGAAAAATGTTCAGAAGTATTATTGAAGGTTTCCAGGTTCTTCTTCTATCAGCTCCAGAAAAGCAGGGGCGGTTTCCTTTAGAACCAAATGCCCATCTCCGCCAGTTTAGCCATTTCGGCCAAAACTCCTTTGTCTAAACCTTAGACAATTTCTTCATGCGACTATCATAGTCGAAATCTCCAGCTCCAAGAGAGCAAACTGTGGGTCGCTCGGGCCCACGCCAAGACAGTTCTCCTCCACTGCGCCTCTTCCTGATTGGACAGGCGCGCTTCTCCTAGCAACAGGCGATCACACGTCACGCATCTCGGCCCGACGCAAATCCTAGACATTCTCACGAATTCTCGACCAAATGCGCTTTTTAATGCGATTTCAATAGAAACAAGTCTTAGCAAAAAACACAGCACAGGCACGGAGGGAAAAAGATATTTCTCTCCTCGAAAATAAGAAAAAGGCTCATGGCGCAGGAATGCGACATGACAGCTCTCCCCTCCTGGGAGCCAAAAATTTTCCGAAAAACAGTGAGGAAAATTTTTCTCTCACTCAAAAACACAAAAACACAAAAATTTACAAAGAGTTTTAGGATCCTGTAAGTGTAAAATAATTTAAACCAAAATTTGGGGCGAGAAAGTTGCGTACGTCACGATTCTCAAAAACAACAACACTGTAGATCTGAATGACCGGCCAAGCCATTCATCACCACAGGAAAGGACCAAAAGAAAACCAAAAGGATGACAAGATGTCACCACATCTTAAAGGAACCTTTACAAAAATTTACACATAAACATTTAAAATCCAGAAAAAAAATTTCTAGGCACTTTGCCTGACCACAAAATGTCTCAATCATCCACATTGAGATCAACCAAGTGATATGAAACAAAAACATGATATGATATGAATTTACAAACTTAAACAATATAAACAATTAAAAAAAATTCAAAATTTCAAACATTTGTCACTTTCAAAACACACATGTGACACAAGACAATTCTTAATTTTTCAACAAAAGATTAAATATTTTGAAAATTAATTTTTAAATTAAATTTGTCATAATCAGGAAATGAGATTCTTCACTCATTCAAAATTTGTCTCACTTTTTGAGAACAAAGTCACTTTCAATATTTCAATTTCAATTTTTCATTTCAAAACTTTCATTTAAATCTTAACTTTCACTTTAAATTACTTTCAAATTCAACACATTAACTTTAAATTACATTTACTTTCAATTTTTCAACATTTCAACTTTTCATCATTTATTCAACATATTTAACATTAACTTTAATTCAACTTATTTTTGTCATTAAAACAATTCAGAATTTTCTTATTCTGACTCAACTTTCATAAATTACTTTAAATTATTCATTTACATTAAAATTATTCAATTTATCTTAAAATTTTATTTTACTTTACTTTTAACAAAATCTCTGAAATTACTTCAACCAAGTGACCACTTCATGTCACAAAAACAAAAAATTTACATTCAAACACATTTGTCTACTGAGAGAGATAAAGAGGAAAATTCTCTTGAAATTCACGTCAGTTATGTAAAAGCAGGAACACATTCAAAGAGCAAACTCGGCGGGGACTAACGAGTTGCCACAAACAGAAAAAGGAGGTGTAAAAAGAAAAAAAAAATACTCGCGTGCAGGATGCAGAGGCAGCAAAAACAGGACGCCAGGACACGCCTCAGAAGCCACGGAAAACAAAAATTTTGGGACAGCTTGCGCTGACCCCATCATCGTCATCATCATCATCTTCTTCATCATCATCATCATCCTCCTCAAGCTTCACCAGTTTCCCACCTAGCCATCACAACTGTCCTAGGTGGGCTCGGAACAAGTTGTCGTCCAGGACTCCAGTCATGCCACAAAGCACCGGGGCTTTTAATTTGTCAAGCTGCTTCTTCATCTGTGATCCAATGTAAAGTTGTTCATGTTTGTGTCCACCAGCCAGCTTCCAGGAAAAAGGTTTGCAGCATAAAAATATGATGACTCACTGAAATTTGTGTAGATGTTTGAAAACTGCTGGTCAAAAAAAAACAACAATGTGAAATGGAATTTCAAGAAAACAAATTTCAACAACACATCCGCCAAAAATTTTCACCTCTCTCAGCAACAAAGTTTCAAAACATTTTTCAAGGGAGATCATTTACTTTTGATCTTCAAAAAAAATTTCATTAAATTTCAAAAATTCTCAAATTCAAAACTTTCCATTTTTCAAATTCAAATTACTTAAATTACTTCAATTACTTTATTTTTACTTTATATTAATTTCAATTTATTTCAACAAAATCATTTACTTTTTTCAAAATTTCAAAAATTTCCTCCTTTTAGTTAGGGGAACAATTCAAATACCAACACCATTTCAATTATTTCATGAACTTAAATAAATAATCAAGATTTTTTTTTTCACAATAAAACACAACAAAATAATCAAAGTCAATCAAAACAGGACTCTCGAAAAATTTTAAAGTCCAAGGAGAGTCAATTAACAAAATTACTTATTATTTAAATTACAATATAAACATTCATAAATTATGGTTCACAAAATCAATTAATTTTCTATTTACTTTTACTTAAATGCAAGATTTCCAATAAATTTTTAAAATCACAACAATTTTTTTCATAAATTCTATTTTAAAAGACAATATTGAAACACAAAAACTTAAACAAGTATAAACTTTAATTTAAAATAAGATTTTTCTTGCAAAATTCAATTTCTGAAAAATTGTGAACTCAACCAAAATTTAATATTGTGAAAATCTTTGATAAGATCTAAGATTATAAGGTGTACGTGTGTTTCTGTTTGTCATATAATACTGATTTTGGTGTGGTGTATAACTATTTCTGTAGTTATTGTTGTAAATGATTCTTCCATTTCCTCTATTATCAAAGTTATTTGAATTATTTCTAGGTGTGAAATGTTGACTTTTATTTGCATGAAAGTTTGATCTAGTATGAACAGCATTTTATTTACCCTTTTATTTGGCAAATTAAATCTTACTCTTTTCACAGTCTTTTTGTTTTGAGATTTTTCTGCAGTTTTTGATAAACAAGATTTTAGTTTCACAGAGTCTTTCTCAGCGGTGATCACAGGAGTAAGTTTATTTGACTTAGAGTTCAGTTTTTGACTTTCAGTAGTTTGTTTTGAAAATTTTTGCAACTCCTCTCTTCTTGGAGGTAAAAGAGTCAGTCTGTTCACATGAACCAGTTGTTCATTTTTGGGATTCATCACATGTCTGATTAAAAAGTTTACTGCAGATGTTTGTTTTATCACTTTAAAAGGACCTCTGTTAAAGGAACTCAATTTTCTTGATTGACCATGAGGCAAAAAGGGAGTGTATAAGTACACTAAGTCATTTACTTTGATATTGGGTATCTTCGCTTTCTTATGTTGTTGTAAAATTTGTGAATTTTCAGCTTTTTCCAAGTTACTTTTTACTACATCATATGTTCTTTTAAGTCTGTATCTCAAGTCTTCTCCATAATCATATGTTGATTCATATGTCGGAGGTTTAAATCTAGCTATCAAGATATTTGGGACTGTCAAATCTCTTCCATAGAGTAAATAAGCAGGTGATTCACCCGTAGAAGCATGTATGGCATTTCTATGAGCCAATAAAGCAAAATGAATTAAATTATCCCAATTATCTTTATCGTTATATGCAATATTTTTCAAGGATCTGACCAAAGTACCATTTAATCTTTCAACACAGCCATCTACTGAAGGCATATAGGCAGTAGTAGTATTCTTTATTATTCCCAATTTCTTATAAAAGCATCTTGCTGTTCTAGAAACAAAATTCGTCCCCTGATCTGAGACGATGTATTTAGGTATGCTATGCTGAGCCATATAGTGCTCTAAGCAATTTAAAATATCTTCAGTTTTAATTGAAGCCAAGGGATATGCTTCAGGCCATCGAGTAAAATAGTCAGTTATCACAAGAATAAATTTATTTCCAGATCTTGATATAGGTAATGGTCCGACACAATCCATGGCGATTCGCTCAAATGGATATGTGGATCTTGAAAATTTTTGGATAGGTGCTTTATTATTTCTAAAACCACGATTTACCACACAAATTTCACAAGAGGCTACATAATTTTGGGTCTGGGAGTACATTCCCTGCCAAAAGTATTTTCTGCTCACAGAAGCTAAAGTTCTTCTAAATCCACAATGTGCGTAAGTAGGACAATCATGATGTAACCATAAAATTTCAGACACAAGTTCCTGCGGAACAACAACTCTTTCTTGTTCTTGGTGTCTACGTTTAGGGTGTCTGTGTGTACACCATAAGATATCATCTTTTCTAAAAAATACCAAAGTTTGTGGGTAAGGTTTTATGTTCTTATCTAAGAGATCTATAATTTTATTGCATCTTGGGTCAGATTTTTGAGCATTCTTAATTCTTATGAGTAATGTAGGACAAGTAAATGTTTGTTCCAATTGACCACTTTGTATGTTATTTTCATTTTGAATTTCACTTTCACCATTATCAACAGCACAGATTTCATTTATTTCATTTGCATTGGCAGGATTCAAATTGACTTCTGATTCTCTTCTATTGCTACTATTAGCATTGTTTACATTTCTAGTACTTTGAGAATTTTGATTTACACTTGGAAAATTTTGATTTGCATTTTGGAAATTTTGATTAACATTGTTTATCACTTTATATTGTGATACAAATCTTCCAGGAATATTCTGAACAGAATTTGTACATTCATCTACATTTCTCGAAAGATAATCAGCCACCAAATTTGCTTTTCCTGGTTTATGTACTATTTGATAATCAAATTGTGATAGAGATGCAATCCATCTTGCCAATCTAGATGTAGGATCTTTTAACTTAAATACGAATGATAGGGAGATTTGGTCACAAAAAATTGTGAAAGGTTTTCCAATTAAATAGTGTTTGTAATAGTTAGTAGCCCATACAACGGCTAATGCTTCTCTTTCGACAACACTGTATTTACATTCAGCTTCGTTCAATTTACGACTCGCATAAGATATTGGATGTAAGATTTTGTTTTCATCTTCTTGGGACAAATAGCAACCTAATGAGTGATTTGAAGCATCAGTGTGTAAAATAAATGGTTTTCTAAAATCTGGAAGAGTCAAAATTGGTTTTGACAAAAGTTTTCCTTTCAAAATTTCAAAAGATTTTTGAGCTTCATTAGTCCAAATAAATTTCTTTTTACTTTCATTATTCTTAGTCTTCAATAAATCTGTTAATGGAAGAGTAAGTTCAGCATAGTATTTTATGAATTTTCTATAGAATCCAGTGAGTCCAAGAAATTGTCTCACATTCTTAATTGATTTAGGAATTTTGAATTTTTCTACAACTTCCAAATTATGAGTATCAGGTTGTACCTTTCCATTTGATACCAAACATCCAAGATACTTAATTGTTTTTCTGAAGAAATAGCATTTGCTTGGTTTCAATTTAAGACCATGTTTACTTAATCTTACAAAAATTTCTTCCAGTTTTTCCAAATGTTCTTCAAATATTCTTGATGCAACAATGATGTCGTCAATGTAAATTCCAGATATGCCAGCCAGCACCAGAGACATCAATCTCTGAAAGGATGCGGGCGCATTCTTAAGACCAAATGGAGTTCTGGTCCATTCAAAGTGTCCGTCAGGTGTTGAAAAAGAAGTCTTTTGATAATCACTAGGATGTAAACACAATTGATAAAATCCACTGGTTAAATCAAGAGTCGAAAAATACAAGGCTCCAGATAAATTATCTATTAATTCCGATATATTTGGAATTGGATAGTTTTCTACTATTGTAATCTTATTGAGCTTTCGAAAATCCGCTACTAAACGGTAACTTCCATCAGGTTTCTTAACAAAAAGCACAGGAGTATTGTAAGGTGATGTGCTGCGCTGAATAATCTTAGCGTCAAGCAACTCATTGACTTGGCGCGAAAGTTCTTTCTGTAAATTGTGTGGAATTCGATATGGTTTCTGTCTAACAGGTATGTTAGACTCCAGATTAATTTCATGCAGAATTGTATCACATCCAGATAATTCTTTCATATTCTTAGCAAAAACATGTTTATATTTATTTAGTAATTTCAAGAGTAAAGTTTTCTGAGCATAGTTCATATGTTTCAAATCAAATTCTCCTCCCCATGCATCAAATGTATCATTATCTTCAATACAATTCTCAATGTCAATTCTATTATTTATGTCAATATCAGCTTCATAGATGTTTTCGAAAGTTCCCAATTTCATACCTTTATTTATATAAACACATTTCTCTGATGGATTAGCAATTCTTGCATACAAAAAGTCATTTTCAGGAATTTTATGAATACTTCTTGCAACGAAAATTTTATTTGCAGAAAATTCTTTATTATTGATAGGTTCAAGTAAAATTGTCGTGTCTTTTTCAAATTTATAATTTCTTTTTAATTTAACAAATGACTCAGAAAAAGGTTTCAAAACACATTTCTTAAATGCTTTGGCAATAGCCAAAGTATTGTCCTGTTGTGAACTTCCTTCATCATGTTTATCACAACTTGTTTCAAAAATTTCATTATCACTGGTATTGTTTTCTGTCAAAGATCTGTTTGTATGTACATAATCATTCATCTGCATTTCATGTAAATCATTTTCACATTCATAATTTGATCTTTCATTCACATTTGCATCAAAATCTCTAAAGTCGACATCTCTGAATTCATTGTGGTAGTTGTTTTGTTCAAATAAATACCCATTATCACATTTATTTTCATATCCTCTAAAATTTCTTGAAAAATTTGTGTCTTTGGATCTATAATCCACATCATTTGTGAAATTGTAATTTCTTCTATTACATTTATAATTTATTGCATTACACTCAGGTATTTCAGGTTGAACATCTTTGTGTCCAAAGGTAATGGTCACTTTATTTTTATGCAGAAAGGTACTTCCTAAAATCATGTTGTATTCATTTGGTGCAGGAGTATTTAAAATGCAGCATTCAATCACAATGTTGTCTTTTCCAACGGTCAAAAGAAAAGAAGCTTTCTCATCAATCCAAATATCTTGATCACCTACCCCCGACAGAATAGTGGATGTGTGTTTTATTTTCACTTTTTGAGAATCAATTTTCTGTAAGGCATCACTATAGATAATGTTTATAGAACTTCCAGTGTCTATTAAGGCATTTAATTTAACATCTTCAACAAAAACTGAGATGACTGGAAAATTTTTCTGGCAAGGAGCTTTAATTTCCGTCATACAACTAACCTCAGAATTTGATCTATTAAAATTTGGAGATTGAAATTTTTTTGTTCTGAAATTCTGTCTTCTAAATTGTCTTCTATTACCAAATCTATTATTAAAATATCTGTTATTTCTTCTATATCCAAAATTATTGAAGTTTTGAGATTTATAATTGTCAAAAGAATTTCTAAAATTTGAAAAATTTCTTCTCTGGAAATTTGAATTTCTATTAAAACTGTTACGAAAAGGTCTTCTAAATGATTGAAAGTTCTTTCTTGGAGAATAATTTTGATATGGACTTTTAACATACCACTCTTCTTCCTGTGAGGCAACTGGAGTTCTTCTTTGACTGAAACGGTTTCTATTGTCAGTTCTTCTAGATGGTGTAGAAGTTTTAAAAGATGTTGATGGTTTATGTTTCTTCTTTACTGGAATATCTTCCCAATCTTCTTCTTCCAGTTCATTTTCATTGTATCTGCTTGTAGAGGGCGTATCCAAGAAGGATTCTTCGAAACTGGAATTGCTTCTCTCCAAATCTTCTCTTATCTCATTCAGTCTTTTCTTTCTTTTTTCTGAGTTCTCACTAAATTTTCTTCTTAGTTTGTCAAATTCTTTCTTCTTTAAATTCAATTCTTTCTTCAGTTCTTCAATTTCTTGTTTAGGGTCATTTTCAGTTCTTACAGTATTTACGTCTTCTGTCATTTCTTCCAGCACTTCATTTTGCACTTCTTCCAATATTGCTATCTCTTTAGCAGCTTCAAATGACTGTGGGTTTGCAGATAACACAGCTTTTCGAATAAGGATCTTCAATCCTTTCTTAAAGGAGTTGAGCAAAATTGCAGTTCTCAGGGAATCTTCATTGTCAGACACAGCATCTTGTGGAAAAGCCACATAGGATTCAGCTTCAATGCGGTTCGCATAATCTCTTACCTCTTCATTTATCAGTTGTTTACAATTTACTAGGCAGCAACATTCTTGGCAATATTTTCTTTCTTAGTAAAATTGTCCTTGAGTGCATTAACAACTTCAGTGAAATTCGTGCTTTGGTTTAGTTTAGGGATGGATTTGATCAGTCTTTCAGCACGACCAGACAACTTCAACTTCAGGACGAAAATTTTGTCACGATTTGACCATTCGGCGTGTTCAGCGACAAGAAGGAATCTTTCCAAAAATTCGTGAAAAGATTCATTTGCATTGCCAGCAAAACCTGGAATGGATCCAAGGAACTGCGATCCAATTCCCACTTTAACTTTATTTGAGTCTCTGACAGCGGAAGCTGATCTGCCAGAATTTGGAGAAAGTCGTGGTGGAGACACCGAAGGCATACGGTCTAATCTGTTCGGTTGTGCAGAGGAGTCTCTACTCCTACTTGCACGAGAATTCTTACTATTTCGAGGCATTTTGCACAGTTTATCACAGTTTATTTCGAAAATAGTTTCACTTTTTATCACTTATTTATGTGTAAGCAGAGCACCGAAAAAACACAATGTGTAACTTTTTTCACTTTTTGTTCATTATCATGAACTTCGAATCACTTTTGCATGTGCACAGAACTTTTGTATTCACTTTTCAAAAATAAATGTATGCAGTTTATGTATTTACCTTTCAATGTATGTGTTTTTGAAAATTTTCACTTCACTTAAATATAGAATTTTGTGTATATTTATGTATGTCAAATAATTCAAGAATATATATGCAACAAAATAATATGCAAAATGCAAATTCAACATGCAAATACTTTGGTGCAACTGGGCTTATGTGCTTTTTGCACTTTTATTTACTTTATGACATATAAACAGAATTCTCTTGCCCATTAATAACTCAAACACTTTGCACCACTAAAAGAACTTTTTCACTTACTTTGACATATCAAATCTGCAATATTTTTACACATAATCAAAACACAAATTTTTTTACACTCCCTCATAAAATTATATTTCACTCACTGTAATACTCTGGGAAAGGGAACAGGCACCAATTTGTGGGAGCGGTTTCAGTACCAAAATGCATGCACTGATTCCACTACACACAGGCCAGTGATCGTAATTTTAATATACCAAAAGCAACTGCAATTAACACATTTATTTCATCATAATTACCAAAATAAACACCAGGTTCAATTTTAGAAGAGATTCCCATATTAGGAGAATTAAATCCTAAATGATGTACAGTGAGTAAAACATGAAGGCATACACAAACAAACAGGCTCATTTGTCACACAAATTAATATTTATTTTAATAATTTCAAAGCCAACATATTTATATATATATTTATCTTTCAATTTATCCAATATTAATCAGAGCTTCACTTCAATAAAAGAACAATCAGACTTTATGCTCTGTTCAAATTTATATAGCAAACAATAATTAACTTACAATAATCATATGATTTTAATCATGAATCTAAATTAACCATAAATGTATTTTAATCATGAGCCAATTATATTTATAGAAATTAGTTCTCATTATGCCAGTGCTGCTTCGGGATCACTGATTCCGGAAAAAGGAAAGGTGACCTGGTCTCTTAAATTACAAATTTGGAGAACTGATTCTCATCAGATAATCACGGTTTAAGGCTGAATCAAAAAGTTCTCAAAATGGATAGACGAGGAAAAATCCAAAAACTTTAGATACAGGACATCAGTCTAGTATGCACCAATCCGAACCATTGCGGAATAACTACTCCAAAACCCGGGGTCGATGTCAGATTTCCTGGAATAAAAAAAATAGATTTTAGAAAAATGTTCAGAAGTATTATTGAAGGTTTGCAGGTTCTTCTTCTATCAGCTCCAGAAAAGCAGGGGCGGTTTCCTTTAGAACCAAATGCCCATCTCCGCCAGTTTAGCCATTTCGGCCAAAACTCCTTTGTCTAAACCTTAGACAATTTCTTCATGCGACTATCATAGTCGAAATCTCCAGCTCCAAGAGAGCAAACTGTGGGTCGCTCGGGCCCACGCCAAGAAAGTTCTCCTCCACTGCGCCTCTTCCTGATTGGACAGGCGCGCTTCTCCTAGCAACAGGCGATCACACGTCACGCATCTCGGCCCGACGCAAATCCTAGACATTCTCACGAATTCTCGACCAAATGCGCTTTTTAATGCGATTTCAATAGAAACAAGTCTTAGCAAAAAACACAGCACAGGCACGGAGGGAAAAAGATATTTCTCTCCTCGAAAATAAGAAAAAGGCTCATGGCGCAGAAATGCGACATGACATAGGGCACATTTTTCAAACAAATTTAGAAAGCAGAAAAAAGGAATGGGCTTTGTTTTAAATATAACTGGAAAACATGCACTAAAATAACAGTGCAAAAAGACTCAGTAACATTGATTAATTGACAATAACAGTAGGAGGACATTGAAAACATCGATAGTACCAGTAGGAGGCTAACCTGAGGTAAAAATAACAAAAGGTGGTTAGCCAGATTGTTAGCATTGTTAGCTGCACGCCAATCATGCAGAGACCACTCGATAAGATCTTGCAATTCCATCCCAGTATAACCGTCCCATAAGATTTTGCAATTCCGTCCAACGGTAGAGCGTTGGCTGTTCAATACGAAGTAGGCGATTCCGGTTGGGGCAGCAGGATGTTTTACAAAGCATCTAAATACCTTATTTACTATCTAACATAATTCCTTGTCTACCATCTAATTCAATTCCTGATAACTCGCTAATTCAATACCCGACTGTATCTTTAACCGAATGAATTCTCGATAAGCCCTCTTACTAAATTCACAATACATTATTGCTGATGGACTAACCTTAGATTTAAAACATCACTCAATGAAATTATAATTTATTAAAAAGAGGTTTACGATATTTCATATTTTCAAGAAATTTAGCGAGTTCCCAACTGTATTAAAATATTTATATAAAATACACCAAACTTACCATGCATCGCCTTTTTACTTTCCTTATATAATGTATAAGGAAAGTATTGTGACGGGGTCGAAAATTCGAATTCGAGTTTTCGACGGGAGAGCTCGTTTCAAGCATCCCTGATCACGAATCAAACATTTTTGAGGTGATGCCTGTGTGTGTGTGTATGTGTGTGAGTGTGTGTCAGTGAGACTGCGGAGACGATATCTCACGAACGAATGGAACGATTCGAATGAAATGTGGTACAAAAATCACAATCCGTGAATACTGGAAGCCTATTGTTTTTAAATGTAATCGAATGTTCAGAACCCCGTAAAATTCTGAGTGAAGTTTTGAAAAAAATTATCAAAAAATCAAAACCTTTAATAAAGTTACGCAAATAGGCATTTCTTATGAAATTTTTCCTTAGAAAACGATTTACATAAACTATAAAACGCTAGCATGAACCGTTTTCGAGGTATTGCACACTTTTCAAACAAATTTATCAAAAAATCCCATAAATTAAAAAAAAATATTAACTGTTGAGAAACATGTTCATTTTTCATATTTAATATCATGCGATAAATTTGGTGACATCATTCTCGTGGATCTAGCTCGTTCCATTCATGAGAAAAGATACTTTGAGTAATACTTTTGTATTTGAACTCCAGTAGTCATTTATCTGCTATAAGAATAACTTATTACTCCGTCCCTAATGCTTGGCGAGATTTCGGCGACAAATTTGGTGGAATGTCGCCAACTTGGCGATTTTTTTTAAATGTTGCCAAATTAACGAAAATCTCGCCAAATGGATAAAAATGACGCTAACTCAATGAAATTGACGACTAATAATTGAAAATTCAATATCTTGGAAAGAATATAAGTATCTACTCTAAGAAAAACCTATTTTTTTACTGTAAAAGTAGTAAATTCATTGTATGATATAAGGGAAGTCATGTGTTGCCCAAATCAGATTTTTTTAAATGCATTCATATTCAAATAGGCCAAATCCCCTTACATTTTCTAAAAATAAATCCACTCCCATCGCATATCTGGTCACATTCAGGAACAAGGTCTGGTTTAGCTGCCCAAATAGATTCGATTTATTTTCGACGACGTTCTACATTTCTATTGATCCAAAATCGATACCGTAATGCTAATATGATTGAAGAATCATGATGAGGAAGGTAGAGAAAATTATAAAACTATTGCATTTTTTATCTAATCTTTTGAATGGGAACGATAATAATATGCATTTGAAGAGGCAGGATCAGATTTGGAAGTCATGGATTTAATGTTCTTTTCTCAACTTCTAGCTTAAATGTAAAAAGAGTTTTGGATATAGAAAAATTTCTCTATTTATTCTGTGGTTTATTAAAGTATTATTGTTAGGAAATGAATATAATTTCCCTGTTAAGAAGGTAGTAGCCAATCTATTTCTGTTGAGTATAAATTCATAGCTTTTCAAAATACGGTTCAAGATGTAAACATTTTAAAATATTTTACTTGCTTCTATTTTCCCTGAACTAGATATATAAGGCTATATGAATATTTTTGTAATTCAAAGTGCATAAAATTTAAGATCAGAGGAAAACGGTTGTTAACTTCTTTGCGCATATATATAAACTAAAATAAATAGCCAGAAAAGCAAAATAGTTATTCATTGCAATGTTCATAAAGTGATCAGTTTTTCATTCAGTTGCTGATTTGCTGAGCCTAGTTTAGAAACTTGTAGATCCTGCATTTTTACATGTCAACCAATGCAATTCTGGTGAAACATTTTGTTTTATGAGTAGAATTGAACAGTACAACTCATTTGATATTGTACTGATCATAGTTGTTGTACAGTCATGGTTACATTTTCTCCATAGTTTTTGCTGGTGGAGCAATTCTAACAATAAATAAACAATTTGGAAATAAATCTTTTGACGTTAATAACGTATATGGTTAGGGTATCAGACAGAAAACGGAACATTGCAAAAATGTAGACACTTTAAACGCTTATATCTCTGAACTTATTAGATAAAATTGTAAGGAATTATTACGTATTTTAACGGAAATACGGTACTATGTATGAATATACAAGAATAATTACGCTATAATTATATTTTGAAATTTTTTAAGGAAAAAATGCCTTTGTCTGAGAGAGTTTCTGCTTCACTTTGCTTACTTTCGATCGAAAAAATTTCTAAACTTTAAAATATGTATATCAACATTAAGCAATAAAAATGTCCAGTCGCAAATTTAGTATCTAGTTCAATAATAATCCTTTGAGCAGTCTTTGAGCTATTGCCTTGTCAATATGAAGAAGATTGAAATTTTTCCGTTTGTAATGCTAATATCTCAAAAACTGAAAAAACTTCCTATAGACAATAAGCAAGTAATTTGTAGTCCATTAAAATTCCACAAACGTATATAGTTAGATTTTGAATCGGGTACGTAGTTTTTAAATATATAATGTGGTTATAGTTTCAATATTTTAATATTTTGAACTACGTATTTTGAAACTATGAGTCAAATTTTGATATATTAGATAGCTATGAAAAACAGGGGAGTCATTTTCAGTCTTTTGAAAATCCTACAAGAATATTATACACTGTAACACATTCTGAAACTTTTGCATATTTTCTTCAGCTACTTTGTTGATAATTTCGGCAAACTGATACGAAAAGCCACAATTACAGGCGTTCTTGAATATTCCAGTTTCATTTCTGAAATATTCAGCTAATTATCTATCTTCTGCCGAAGTGTAATTTTTGTAATCATACACGCACACACATTTCATATATATATATATATATATATATATATATATATATATATATATATATATATATATATATATATATATATATATATATATATATATATATATATATATATATATATATATATATATATATATATATATATATATATATATATATATATATATATATATATATATATATATATATATATATTAGAAAAATATCTGAAAAATACTATACATAATATACATTATCATAACACTGTATAATACTGCAAAAATTAAGGCGCAATGCCGCAATTTCATCTTAAGCAAATATATAATAGTAAATAGAAAACAGATTTAAAAAAGGGTGGAAAGGAAGGGTGAAAAAGAAGGGAGGAACGACAGTAAAAAGGCCGATTGGGATTGTGACAACCCGTTCCCGGTTAAAGCGCTTTCATTCCCAGGAAACACGCTCGGTGCCTCTGTCTTCCTGAAGCATCCCGCCGTCCGATGAAATCAATGAAACAACCCGAAGTAAAAAGACCAAGAAACACGAAAGGGCTCAAGATATGAAAATAAACCAAACCTGAACCTTCTGCAAAATGCTTGAAGACCACGAGAAACACCATGTAAAGATACTGCACCGATATACAATCATCATGTAATACCGTCTTTGTCCTTCTTTAAGACCAAGCGTACATAGTGCCTTAAATGTCGAAGCGGATAATGGCAATTTGCTGCATCTTGGAGTACTTTAATAATACAATGTTGCAGTTCTTCTTTTTCTGTATTACGACGTCTATATCGATTTAAACGATTAATTATTACATTTCTGAATATACCACTGCTTAAATTGGATTTCCAAACTATTATAAAATTAATATCGAAATCAAAGTTGTCCCGTTTGTCATAAAGTTTAAAACATATTCTGTCATTTTCATTATGGTAAATACTAATATCCAGGAAATTAACAATTCCTTTATTTGTATATTGAGTTTCTATAAGTTCCAGGCATTTAGAGTAAAGCACAAACTCAATATGGTGATGTTGATCTGTTTGTCCAATTATCACATCGTCAACAAAGCGGTAGAATGGTAATTCATTAACCAAATATGTACCTTGTTCATACTCGTTCAAGTAAATATCCGCAAGGATGGAGGAGCATCCCCCACCTATGGGGATACCCTGTGTTTGGCGATAAAACCCCATTCCGTTGTGCAGAATATTTTCAAATAAGACAATATTTATCCGATTTTTATATTTGTTGACTGAGATAGTAGAGTGTAGATTGTAATGTTCATGAAGCTCCATCAAAATGTCGAATAAATCATTTAAGTTTACGTGATTAAAGAGGTCTTTAAAATCGAAGCATCTAAAAAACATCTTCTCCTGTATTCTACTTAATTTGTCAATTAATTCATTGGAATTGGACACCATGCAGGTTCCTTATTTTTTAATTTCCTTCAATAAGGGAGTCAAAATAGTAAGCAATTTGGTATTAGCCACTGTAAGGTAAGATCCGCATCCGACTGTCACACGTGTAAATGTAATGGGTTTTTTGTGCATTTTTGGAATTAGTACAAGATAGGGAAATTTTACTTTTCTTAAATCATGTCCTATTCTTTTATAAAGTGCCTTGATACGGTTTTCCATTGTTTTGTCGGTGGTATTGATTTCCTTATACATACTTTCGTTTTCATAACTTCTGCGCAAAGTGCCTACGTAGTATTTTTTACAGACAAACATGTAATTCGATGGCACTTTATCCATGTAAGTTATTGCAAACTTGCAAAACTTACAAATTTGCAATATTGCAAATATATATACTATATATATATATATATATATATATATACATATTTGAACTCTTAATTTTTTTTTTCATTTCCAAACTATTTTGAAGAAAATTTGAAACTGCAAAATACTATATTAATCCTCTCATTTTATTGAGCTTTTCATGCTTTTTGACTTCCTTCCGTAGCTGCTGGCAAAAAACGTCCAATTTGATGCTCTAAGTCCTCTGGACGAGCCGGACGGCCTGGGGCTTTCACATGTCCGGCCTTCCGGTCGTCCAAATTGTTACTCAAGTCCTCTGGATGAGTCGGACGATCTGGGGTTTCCACACGTCCGGCCTTGTGTTCTCATAGCGAGAGAAATATCCAACAAAATCACTTGAATAGCCTGAGTGCCATTGCTGCTTTTAACTTTTTCTCTGGTTGTTGATCCCCTTGGTTTTTACTTGCTCCTCCCCGGTGGTGCCGCTTTCCCTTTCATTTTGTTTGCTGTGTTGTTTTGGTGTTGTGTTTTGTTTTTGATTACTGCTTTGTTTGTTTGCTGTTTTGTTTAGTTGTGTTTGTTCTGGTGTTGTCGCCGGATCTCTTCCCTGCCGTCCAATTAGATACTCAAGTCCTCTGGATGAGTCGGACGGTCTGGGTCTTCACACTCACACGTCCGGCCATTCAATCTGCTACTCTAAGTCCTCGGACGAGTCGGGTGGTCTGGGCTTTCGACACGTACTGCAGATTCCGGCCGTCGAATTAGTTGCTCAAGTCCCCTGGATGAGTCGGACGGTCTGGGTCTTCAACACGTACCGCAGAAGATAAAATATTAATAATGAAGTCAAATGTCTTAGTGTTGCACCATTTAGTTTATATAGTAATTACTATATGTAAAAAATTTGAGATATATCACAAAAATAACTATATAATTTTTAATTGAAACTATGCAGAAACCTAGTTACACTTACCCTGCATCATCCTATTTGAAACACAATTTAAAGCACATTTTATGCATATAAAATAAGTAAATGCAGAATGCTTGAATGTGATGAATTTTTACATATTCATTTTCATGACAATAAAATAATTATTTTTAAGAATATTTGAGACTGCAAAATACTACGTTAATCCTCACAGATAGTTGCATTCAGCAATGAAATTTTCAGTTTATTTCAAAATAACACATGTGCTCATAAAGTAACGCCTTAATCCTTCAGATTTCAGCTTTTTTAAGTGGAAGAGATAAATTTGAATATGTATATATTTCAAAGGACGGATGAATTAAAAATAATTCTGTGATAGTGGGAATTATTTGAAAGCAGCTTAGGTGGGAATGACTTGTGCGCTGTAAGGATATTTTAGAATATATTAAATACTAGCCGCCTTCGGTGACCAGCCTGTTCGCTGCCTTTGAAAATTCTGACCGTGGCAAACTCGCTAGCGCCATAATCCCGTGGAGTTAACAAATTTTGTTTCAGTTTAATGACGTTAAAACTAATAACGAAATTGTAAGATGAAAAATAATGTTCTAGGTCGAAAACCTGTTTAAATCAGAACGATTTTAGAACAACATAAATAGGATACACTATAAACGGGTAAATACACGTAATACGTAATGTTATAAAAAGAGAAAGAGAAGTTTATGTTCGTAAAAGAACAATAATAAACATAAATTCTTATTTTGATATGGATAAACCTCTCCAAAGAAACTCCTAACACAAAAAAGTGAAATGTTTGGGTTGAGTTGTAAGCAAAAATGACGTTTTAAAAAAATTAATAAATGCATTTCAAGCAAATTGAAATTTAAAATGAAAAGTAATTTATTTCTAAAATAATAGTTCATTCTAATAAAATGGATGCATAATTTATTCAAATAAAATGGATGGTTTGTTTTAGTTTAATGACGTACATTTATTATTTGGCAGGCACAAATATGGAATGTTCCATTCGATTTCGCTATGCGCATCTGACACAACCTCATCACAACCATGACGTCATAACCTCGATTAGAGCTCCTCTACTACAGGCTGACTTATCAAGCATATTGAAGCCCATAGGGTTCCGTATTACAGTTACATAAATTATAAAATAAGTGTTTAAAATAAATACTTTATATAAAGAAAGAAGTTTCACTTAAATATTGTAGAATTTAGCTCGTATAAGTATGCTCCAGGACCGGGTATCCAATTATTTATTAGCCATTGTTTTCTTCTTTTTTTGTTTCAAGGAAAGCGAAACAGTCTAAAACCCTTTCTGGAATGATTACATCAGTTCAGTGCCGAATGACCACCTATAATTATTTCAATTATACTTCCTAAAGTGAAATACGAATAGAACTAATGCTAATGGATTGCGCTTCCAGCTATGGTGGGCTTCAATATGCTTGATAAGTCAGCTCGTATATAGAGGAGCCTTAACCTCGACCACCTCCCCTCTAGGATAGAAACACCATGAGTCTGCGCGCGCATGTGGGTGAAAATCGATCCCCACTTTCGCGGATTGGCCGAGAAATTGAAAATCATAACTTCCTAAAAATCCGTATCGTGCGACTAATTTTTCTTATTTATCGCCCAGATTAGGCATTTAAGAATGTCTGATCTTTGAGCTTTCTAAAAATGTAAATTATTAGTCGAAATTGTCTGTACTTTTCCCGAAGCGAGGATTTAAAAACGAAAGTTCGTTTTTTCGACCGAAAGTTACTTTTGTTTTAAAATCTTTAAAAAATATTAGAATTTATCCCTAAAATTTGAGATTGATATATTTTTACTTGCAATTGTCTGTTCTTTCCAGTCGTGAAATTTGTTTTATTCTACGACGTCTGGATGGTGGGGAAAAACGGTCGAAATCGCATAAAACATTAAATAACAAAAATAATAATTTAAATTTTAAAAATCGGTTTTTACGTGTCACCTTCCCACCCCGGGTCTCCGATTGCCAAATTTTGTAGTTCTGCGACGAGCGGTCGCTGAACCTATAGTGTATAAGACAGACACACAGACAACATTGCCTTTTATTATATAGATTGTTAGAATTATAATTTGTTAGAATTATAATTTGTTAGAATATGAAATACATAAAATATATATTACCAGAAAAAATGAAGATCCTGGTAACATAATTCAGGATAAGTGACGTTCGTATGGCGTGGATTCATGATCCCACTGCAAAGACTGTCATTGTTTGACAGTGTTTGAGATTTTAGCGCTTTTTAGCATTGAATATCTAATTAATGCACAGGCAAAGAGAAGCTTTACTATATACTGAATTTGCAGTTATTTGATCGTTACAGTATCCTGCAGTTATAATTCAATCTTCTTAAGATTTGAATCCATCTGCATTGTATGCTTAAGTTCCACAGAAAAGGTTAGAAAATTTGTGATACGTTGAATTCTGCTGCCAGTGCAGTTCGGACTATAGAAAGATGAAAAGCATTAGAAGCGCAAAACCAGCTAGCCGATGTTGATTTATATTCTTTGGTCCTGATTCAAAAGTGGAACCGTATCTATTTTTTAACCTTAAAAAGGAAACTATGCTTGTTTTAGTGCCACATTTGCTAAATGCTCTTATTTGTTTTACATGACTTTTTGACGAAATTTATTTTTGAAGAATAATGAAAAATATTTATAGGAAAGAAATGTATTATATATCACAAAATTAACGTTCACAAATATGGTAAAACATTATCACGTTATTTTCAAGTTATTTTATATTTTCAAGTTATTCAAAAATTTGCCAAATGTATTATGAACTGCTGGTGTGAAATACAATATATCTTACATGCGCAGTTTTACTTTCTTATACATTCCTATTCTAACATTCCAGATTCCCCTACAGCTGCTAAGAATAAATCCACTTCTATCGAATATCTGGTTAAATTTAGGGACAAGGTCTGGTTCAGCTGCACAAATTGATTCGATTTATATTCTACAGCGTCCTAACATTTCGATTGATCTAAAATAAATAAACAGATACTGTAATGCTGATGTGCTTGAATCACGATTAAGAAGAACATGGAAATTCGAAGGCTACTAGTTCTTTTGTTAGTTAATCTTTTGAATGGGAACGATAATAATATGTATTTGATGAAGCCGGAGTACATTTGGAATTCATGGATTCAATTGTCTCTGTTCAGCTTAAATGAAAAGGAAGCTTGTGGTTTGGATAAAGTTTTCG
The DNA here is from genome assembly GCA_951213105.1 of Amaurobius ferox. Lineage (NCBI taxonomy): Eukaryota > Metazoa > Arthropoda > Arachnida > Araneae > Amaurobiidae > Amaurobius > Amaurobius ferox. The sequence continues at coordinate 64,376,281 of OX578149.1, forward strand.
CTTAGGAAATGTATATAAATAAGAACATATTTTACCATGGAAATTATGCATGTGGAAATTTATATAAAATAACTACTTTGAGATAATAATGAGAATATATTAATATAGCTCGCTGCATGAAATAAAATACTATAATAGCCTTAATGTTTTTAATTATTATTATATGTGTAATATTTGACAATAATGTCACTTTATAGTAACAGGAGGAAATTGGTAATTTGAACAGCTAAGGATAATAATGGTTTAAAAAATAGTTTTCTTCAACACGGGAGAGCCAAATGCAGTCATCGCCTCCACTAAGCTGCTGACAACTTCAAAATAGATACTAAAATTTTACTTTCAAAGCATTTTAAAGGAATAAATTAGGCAAGAAATCTGAATAAGGTATATATATATATATATTTAATTTTGAAAATGATTTTGATACAGATAGAACTACAGTGGTGTCTAAAATTAAAGTTACAAACACATTTCTTGCAATAATTCAGAATAGCTCCGACTGATGTTTGAAACATTGATGTCCTACATAAAGTGAGGAATGGTGAATGTAATGTAAGCATCCAGTGTTTGTTAAACGGTTAAAAGGATACGTTTGGTAAGAAAACGTGAAAGTGACCGTTTTCCAAATCGAAGAATTTCATCTATAGAAATGTGTTTCTTGCAGGAAAATTCACAATATGGAGTGATTGTAGTTAAAATGAGTTCTCGTAATCGTTTAGGCGATGTACTGAGATGGTGAGCCATCGCCAAGCTTGAAGTTGCCCAGTCTCAATTGGAGGCCGCTCAATGGTTACGAGTGTCTCGAATGGTGGTATCCAGGTTATGGCACCAATTCCAAACAACGAGTACTATCACCATAAGGCAAGGCAAAGGCCGCCCAAGAACCACGACCTCCGCGGAGGGTCGATACTTGGCATTAACTGCACGTCGACATCCCGAGATGACGGCTAGAAAGCTCTCTCGGGACCTCGCTGCTGCTTCTGGAGCAACAATTTCTAGGCAAAGTGTATACATACCCCTAGCAGAGAAGGCCCTTTACGTCGAGTGACCAGTGGTGTGTGTCACCTTCAACAGATCGCAGAAAAGAGCCCGTCTTTCATGAAGCCAGACACACCATTCTTGGACATAGTAGCATTGGAACCATGTCCTCTTCAGTGATATATCGAGATTCAGTACCCAAAGTGATTCTCGACGAGTCTATATCTGGAGAGAGCCTGAAGCCCGTTATCATCCCTCCAACGTAAGGGAAATGACCACTTTGGTGGAAGTGGAATCCCTGTGTGGAGAGGCATCATGATGGACGGCCGTATAACACTGCACATGCACATCTTCGATGCGGGCACTGTGACCGCACAGCATTTATAGGGATGAGGTTGTTGAACCTTAGGGGAGACTTTCCGAGGAGCTGTGGGTGGGAGAAGACTATTTTTATGTACGATAACGCGAGACCACATAGAACTGACCTTCTCGACGATTTTCTGGAGGAAGAGGGTACTCTCCATATTGTGTGGTCAGTGAAGTTTTTCAACGAAAATATTTTATTGATATACTGTTAACTTTACACAGTCTTCTGATACTGGTTGTAAATAATTTCATGACATATGCATTGTTCTTCCGAAATTTATTAAATATTAATTTTCACAAATATTTATATTAAACTATGAAAACATCCTTTTATTTCAATCATTTTGCATATATTCTTTAAACAAGCTTAATCTAGCCAAAACGAGGATTAAAATATACTACGGATTATACAAAAGTAGCTATGGTTTGAAAGATTTGTTGTATGAAATGTTAATGTATGTTTAAATTTAAAGACATTACAGTTTCCATTAATTTGAATAAAGCAAAAAATAGTCAAATTTAAAACACAATTCTGGCATCGCAAATTACATGAACAGCTTGCGTGACTTTTTTTGATTCACTGGTGATGTACGCTATATATCCCGTTATCAGTAGAAAAACTCTCAGTTTTCAATAAATAGTGTTAGCAATGGTTAATAGTGCGTTATTCATTTATATTCTGTTTCATACAATTTTTTTAAATTTATTTTTTTAATAAATTTTATCCGTTGTCATTTGCAACTTCTTTTTTTCTGTGTTACGTCTGACGATTTTTGTTTGGCAGATATTTTTTGGCCTAAGCTGAAGAACGCCTATATTATTATTTATCCTGACGAAGTAGGCATTTTGCCCCCAATTCTACATACTTTTATAGAATTATTTTTTATAATCTATATAAATAGAGCATTATGTTTTCATGAATAATAAAACGATTTACATAAAATAAATATTATATTGTAATAGGGTGATACCGCCCCCTGCTTGCTGTTGCTTGCCTTTCTCTGCCTAATGCCTAGCTTTGCTCGGTTCTGGCAAGTATAATATAAACTTACCGTTACCCGCTATGGTAAAAATAATGCCCCTTTTCCCTTACGTTTCTGAGCATCCTACTATGCAGACTGCTTATTTACATTCTTGCCCATACTCTATACATCCCATAGCAAAGTCAGGGTATGTTCAGCAGAAACAGGTTGGTTAGCTAAAGTTCTATCACAAATATATTGACGGGCCAACGGCCGTACCGTGCTGAAAACACCGGTTCTCGTTAGATCACCGAAGTCAAGCAGCATCGGGCGCGGTTAGTACTTGGTGGGTGACCACCTCGGAACACCGCGTGCTGTTGGCCATCTCTGGTGCGGTATCCCCGTGGTTTGCGCGCTAGATTTGCACGCTACCACAAATGCCGCCGTGTTCATGCGGAGTACGATCACGTTAAACATGTGGGTCCGTAAGTCCTTCCGAGAGGTTGGTGGTAGGGGAAGGAGGGTACGGTCCCTGTGGATGCCTCCCCCACTGGGTTCCGGTCTAAATTGGGTGGCACTTCCCGGCCGTCCATACAGTTACCTTACACCTTTCTGGTAGGTCGGACGGTCTGGGTCTCAACAACAACAAATATATTGACGATAAACCAGTTGACACTCGTATTGTTGGTGATGAAGCACAAGATGAATTTTATTATAGTGTATGCTTCTTGATTGCACAGTGCAGCCGAGTGTTCCTCTGATTGAAGATAGTATGTTAAACATTATCACTCTACTCACTAACTGCATACGTCGTTCTGATTGGAATAAAAATATGCTCTTTCTATGCAAGCGAGTTAGTGTCGGTTTGGTTGGATAGAGAAGGCTGAAAACTGGAATTTTATTATATATAAGAAAACATAAACTTAACAAGCACAAATATGATAAAAATATCATAATATGTCATACTTTCTTTCAAGTTATTCAGCAATTTCTCAAATGTATCAAGGAATATTTATACAAAATGTGCCAAACTTAGCATCCGCATCTTTTCCCTTTGATATGAATTCGTATTCCAATACCTCAGATTCTCCTAAGACTTCTAAGAATAGATACACTGCCATTGCACATATGGTTAAATTCAGGAACACGGTCTAGGTTAGTGCACAAATAGATTCGATTTATTTTTGACGACGTTCTACATATCGATTGATCTAAAATCGGTTCTGTAATGCTGATATGCTTGAAGAATTACAATAAGGAAGAAATGAAAATTATAGGAATGTTACATTTTTTACTTATCTTATGAATAGAAACTATACTAATATGCATTTGAAGAAGCTGAAGTATATTTGGAATTCATGGATTGCATTTTTTTCTCTATGTTTGGCTTAAAATAGAAGTTTGTGGTGTAGAGCAATTTCGTTAATACTTCTGGGGTTTATAAAAGTATCAATATTAGGAAATGAATCTAAATAAGAACATATTTATATTTTTTCAAGGAACTTAAGTCCAAAATTCATTATAAAAGTTTACTTTGAGATAATGATGAGAATGTATTTTATTAATATAGGTCGTGTAATTACTACAAATAAATATATAAATAAATCACACAACGTAAAAGGATCTTCAAGTAAATTTTGTTAAAAATCAGATGTTTATTTTGGAAATGCTTGGGTTTTCTTCTGTCAGAGAGAACAGGACTAGACGCCAGAGAGAACAGGACTTAACGCCAAAGGAGATTCCTGTAATAGGAAAAAAATGTTAACTTATAGGAATGGTGGCGGCATCTACTGCAATAAAAGAGAAGTAAAGTAAAACAAATAAGCATTTTATAAATAAGAACAAAGAAATGAAGTGTAGAAAAAGAATAAACAAAAAAATAAATAAGTTACTATTTAGGAAATGCTTGGGTTTTCTTCTGTCAGAGAGAACAGGACTAGATCTTAACGCCAAATGAGATTCTTGAGGTAGAAAAGAATATTAACTTATAATACTGGAGGCAGCATCTACTGAAATAAAGGAGAAGTAAAGTAAAACAAATAAGCATTTTCTAAATAAGAGCAAAAAATATGGTTCAGAAAAAGAATAAACAAAATAAAATTAAATTACCATAAATAAGAGAAATAAGGTGTTATTCGAAAAAATATAATCATCCGCTAAATAATATAGTTTTCTGGCATTTCTTGTTAACTTGACTGTAAAGTGGTATACGGGAAAATATAAACTTCCGCTAAATAATATAGTTCTATAAAACGTCTTACTAGTTGGACTGTAGAGAGGTGTAAGAAAAAATAGAATTATCTGCTAAATTATGTAGTTCTCCAAAACTTCTAACTTGATTGTAGAGAGGTGTAAGAAATATATAACCCTCTGTTTAATTATATATAGTCCATCTATTAAACGCTATTAATAATTATAAACATCAACTTTGCTGTATTCAATAAATAGTTTGAGTTAAAATCAACCGATTCCTATAATTAAAATTCAAAATTATGTTCAAGGTCTTTTATATTTCAGAAGAAAGTACTCTATATTAATATTCAAAATTATTATTCCACTGCGATGAATACCATCTATTCAATTTACTCATAGTAATGGGTATATAAAGACAAAAATCGGCAGTCGCTCCATACCAATGCAACCTAAATGGCTTTCTGTGAATATTGGCTTTCTTTTTATGTGTTTTTCTTCTTTAGACATTTTCAAAGCAATTTAGAATTTTAAAATAAAGGAATTAGAAAGACTTTTTCAAAACAATGCAAAATATTTAAATCTCAAAATTAGATTAACTATATTCCAAAATTTAAGAATCTGATCCAAAACCCAATTATATGTCGTCATAGGGCTTTTCAATTGGCCAAAAATTGCTTCTTATAATTCTTAGCTACACTTTCAGTTTTTGAGATATAAGCATTACAAACTTGATCGACGAAACATTTTCAATTTTCTTGAACTTAACAAGGTGATTCCTCGAAAAGTATAAGATATTTGTAAAACAAAATCATTGATCGAGAAAATGAATTTTTCTTACTGAAAATATTTTGTCATTTACTATTTAAATCTATGTTTTATAGTGTAGAAAATATTTTGAGTAGAAGTAACCAAAATGAAGCGAAAACTCACTTGGACAAAACCCTTTTAGGTATTTAAAAAAAAGTTCAAAATATTAAAACATTGAAACTATTTTTATATATTTATAAATAGAACCATATTTACGCCCAAAAGCAAATATTCTTTATCTATTACAAACATTTTTGCAAACACTTTTATCTATTACGTTTAACGAGATATGCATCTAAAGTGATTACATTTTCCTCAACACTTCAATTGCAGCCAGTGGTACCCCAACCACATAAATGTTATTCACATCAAAACTGGATAAGTAGCATATTCCAAAAGTCTTTAAGTTTGTCTTGTCTAAAGTTTAGGTCATTTTTCTCTTATTGTATGCCTGTTAAGTACTGTTACTTTTATCCAAGCACTCTGAATCAAATTGCTCAATCAAGGCTGGCCAAACTTATGATGGATGATGTTCAACTTGCCCTCGATGACACAAATTTCACACATTGCGTGACTGAGTGTGAAGAGATGCATGTTGCGTGACATCTTTTGATAAGTTTCACGGATAAATCTATTTATTAAGTATTTGATTTTATTTCTCTTTAGTTTACAGTTTCTATTCTAGGAAGGAAGTTTGAAGTTGAAAAACATGGTAACATTCCTTAAGATAAAACAAAAGAATTACTCTTATCTCTGCTGAAAAGCTTATCGATAAAAGCATACTAAATGTAGCAGCATATAACAAAAGAATCTGATGTGGGCAACGCATGACTTTCCTTATATAATGTAATGAATTTGCTATTTTTACAGTAAAAAAATACGTTTTTCTTATAGTAGATACTTATATTCTTTCCAGGATACTGAATTTTCGACAATTAGTAGTCATTTTCATTGATTTAGCGTCATTTTTATCCATTTGACGAGATTTTCGTTATTTTGGCAACATTTCAAAAAGTCGCCAAGTTGGCTACATTCCGCCAAAATCGTCGCTAAAATCTCGCCAAGCGTTACGGACGAAGAAATAAATTATTCTTACAGCAGGATAAATGACTATTGGCGTTCAAATACAAAAGTATTACACAAAGTATCTTTTTTCATGAATGGAACGAGCTAGATCCACGAGAATGATGTCACCCAATTTATCGCATGGCATTACTTATGAAAAGTGAACATGTTTCTCAATAGGAAATATTTTTTTTATTTTATACGACGTTTTGATATTTTTTTTTCAAAAATGTGCAATATCTCGAGAACGGTTCATGTTAGCGTTCTAAAATTTATGTCAATCGTTTTCTAATGAAAAATTACATAAGAAATGTCTATTTGCGTAACTTTTTTAGCGGTTCTGATTTTTTGACGTTTTTTTCAAAATTTCACTCGAAAATTTAGGCGGGGGGGGGGGGTTCTGAACATTCGATTGCGTATAAAAACAATAGGCTTTCAGTGTTTATGGATTGCGATATTTGTACCAAATTTCGTTCGAATCGGTCCATTCGTTCGTCAGTTATCTCGTCTCCACAGACTCACTGACACACACACCCACACACACACACAGACATCACTTCAAAAATGTTTGATTCGTGATCAGGATGCTTGAAACGTGCTCTGCGTAGAAAACTCGAATTCGAATTTTGGACCCCGTCACAGTACTTTCCTTATACATTATGTATATAAGGAAAGTAATAATTACCTAAATTGAGAAGCAAGATGAGCTTTTTGTTACGATAAGAACAGACACTTTTTAGAGATTGAGTGTGTGACCACATAATTGTGGTGTAATTTATTATAATATAATTATTTATATTATATGTGTTATGTTGGCGGATAGTTACTTGTACATTGTTTGTATCAGCAATTTTCCACCAGTGTGTGTCATCCGGTTTTAACCTTTAACTAAAAGGATTAGTATAAATATATTAAATTAGTTAACTCTCAAAAGTATGAAACATATTTTGCTCAAATTACTTATTTATTACCATTACTATTTGTATTACTAGCGATCAGCCTGTTCGCTACCCTTGAAAATTCTGACCGTGGCAAGCTCGCTCTTTAACGATGTTGCTCAGAGAAAAAAAAATTTTTTTAAGATTATCCCCACCAACACCCGATGCATAAATGCGACAATCTCCATAGCTTTCTTTTTATTTACTTTTTTATTTCTTCAGTGCTTAAGTTTTTCATTGAGGTCCCAACCACCACCCGACGTAAACAATACATTGCCACAATTCAATCCAGCATAATGAGCCAGAAACCGTATGAAAAGCAAAAACTAATTCGGTTTTTAATTGTCTCTAGGCCAAAAACCGTGTAAAAAGCAAACACTTATTCGGTTTTTAATTGTCGCTAGGCCAAAAACCATATAAAAAGCAAACGCTTATTCGGTTTTTAATTGTCCTTAGGCCAAAAACCGTAAAAAAAGCAAACACTTATACGGTTTTTAATTGTCCCTAAGCCAAAAACAGTATATTAATATATACTAATATACCATATATATTATTCATCCAATTTAGACTGGAACCCAGTGGGGGAGGCATCCACAGGGACCGTAGCCTCCTTTCCCTACCTCCAACCTCACGGAAGGATTTACGGACCCCCATGTTTCACGTGATCGTACTCCGCCTGAACACGGCGGCAGTTTTGCAGTGGCAGGAATCGAACCCGGGACTACCGAGTGCAATTCCCGCGAGCTACCCACTGGACTATTGCGCCCTCCGCGACAATCTCCATAACTTTCTTTTTGTTTCCCCAATTTAGACAGGAACCCAATGGGAGGCATCCACAGGGACCACTCTTTCCCTAACACCAACCTCTCGGAAGGACTTACGGGCCCACATGTTTAACGTGAAATACATCGCCACAATTAAGTTTTTACAATACAACAATACATTACGCCACAATAATACATCGCAATCAATACATAGCCACAATTCAATCCACCATAATTCAATAATTTAAATTTTATAATGACCATATGCTAATCTCTTAATCCCGCCATTTTCTTCCCTATTGCGTATTCAGAACTGTAACGTCCCGTCAGAACTGTGACCGATGACTAAATTTCGTAGCTCTCAGACGCGCGGTCGCTGAACGTACAGAGTATAAGACACACAGACACACACGCAGACAGACAGGCATTGCTTTTTATTATTTACGATAGATATCCCTATTATTAAAATTTACATTAATATTAGACATTTTATTCTTCATTAAATATTATGTTATCTAGCAAAGTTTCTGCTGGCATTTATAATGTGTTAACATGATTCACTCTCGCTTGACATAGAGTCAGATTAAATATATATTTCATCATAGATGATTAACATGGTTACCTTGGCTCTTATCATGCTCATCAGTAGGTGCTGGGTCTCATAGACCGTAATTGCTGATTCATTGGTGACTACGTCCTTTGTGGACCAGATAGCTGGGCATTTTAACATTGTCTGCACTCTAACATTTTAATTCACCAACTGTATTCTTAAACTTCTGAACTCTGACTCCTCTTCTCATCTCTCCATCACCGTACAAGGTTTACAGCAAACTCCGCCTTGGCTGCCCATTGGATCGCAGGCATCTGTGAAGGGCCTTATCAAGTCTTTGCCATTGATCAAACGTCTTATCGCCTGCGGTCTAGGACTCAGCCAATTTTCACGGCCTCCAGTCTACAAACATCATGTGACGTTTCCTCGTGTGTGGGAATAAACATAAGTCGATGTCCACTTTTCTATAGCCTTGTCGTAAAACACCTCTACCTATACATTCAATTCTGACGACATGTAATTGTTCGACCGAACCAATTTTTAATGGCTGGTCATTTATCTTGTCACCTTAGTACATATTAACGGAATCTACTGCCTGTAATCCTGTATCACACATAATTTTAATATATTTCACGAAAGAAGCTTGTTTTGCTTCTGAACCATGTTGATATCATCATGTCTGCTATATATTGATATTTAAAAATTTTAATTAATTACTACGGTGGGGGTAATGGTTAAAATCGGTGCGTTACGAAAAATACTTTAGACGCTTATATCTCTGAAAATAACAGACAAAATTGTAAATAATTTGTACCTCTTTTGAGGAAAATATGGTATCATTTATAAGTTTACAAAAGTAATTTCAGAAGTTTTATACATCGATCTATATTTTTTCGAAAAATATTCAATAGTATTATCCTAGCGAGTTTTTGCTTTATTTTGCATAATTTCATTCGAAATATATTCTAAGCTATACAGAATACATATAAATAATAAGCAATAAAAATTGTATATAGGAAATTCAGTTTCTAGATCAATAATCTCTTATAGACTTTGAGTAATGGTCTTATCAAGTTGAAGAAGATTGCATATTCTCCGGTTTTAAATATTTTTAGTTATAAACAAGTTTAGTTATAATTTTTAGTTATAAACAGTTTTAGTTATAAACAATAAGCAAGTAATTTGTAGCCTTTTTAAAAATCTGACAAGGAAATATAATTGGATTTTGAATTTTATAAATACGAGGGTCACACTGAAATTTTTGAAACAGGGGCAGACGATATGCGCTAGAAAAAAATTATTAGTCGGATATTTAAATTTGAACACTTTTATATCCGCAGACTATAAGTAGCAATGATTACAATTTAGCTATCGTAGAATACATTTTGAAAGAAAAGAAAATGGAGTTGATACGACAAGCATTATCGAGCTATAATATTAAAGTAGGGCTAAATCAAGAAGAATGTCTTCAACGTCTACAATTAGCATATGGAAATGATACTCCATCTCGTGCCACTGTATTCAGATTGATTACATAGTTTAGAAGAAGTCGAAATTCTCTCCTGGATGGAAAACACGTAGGAAGACCTTTGTCATCTGTAGTCCCCGAAAATATGTCGGCCTTTCGAAAAATGTTAATTGTTGATAATCGCTGTATATACCAAATGATACAGAAGGAATTTAACATTGGATCCGCAGCTATATATAAAATTATTCGTATATATAAGTTTCTGACACATTTCTAAGCTATTTAGTAATTATTTACGCAACAAATATAAAAGAATTTCTGCAAAGCAATAATTTAATATATTTGATACATAAAAGAACTTTATAAAAAATTGAAATTTACGTTTAAAATTGCAAAATATTTTCTGTGCAATTAAAAAATTAAAGAAATTTTCGAAGAAATTTAATTTCACTAAAATGCTTATAAAATTTTACCAAACATCTACCAATATATTATATTTAGCAAAAAATGTGCTAAAGTTGTAAAATTTCAGGTAAAATCCAATGAAAATATAGTAAACTACTAAATGTCATAATACTACTTTTCTTTTAATTAGTTGTTCCCAATTTTTTGTATATTAACTGGAGCAACTTATTTTAATAAGTTTTTGAATATTTCACATCTACCATATTACAGAAAAATTATTCAAATTTTATATATCATTTACCTTTAAATATTTTATGGTAGATAAAAAACATCTCATTAGAATATATTTTGAAATAATTTTGGTTTCCACATTTGTTAACAGGTAAAACTGAGTCTTTGAAATTGATTTGGTCCAACTCAAAAGCATACAGGATTCAAAAATACTGATCAGGTTGATATAGTACTGAAATATTTCGACTGATAGATTTTAAAAATATTTTCGAAAAACTTTTGTTCCACTAAAACTCGACACATATTTCCAATTCGATACTCATTTAAAATTTAATTTAATGTATTTCCAATTTTTCATTTAGTTGGCTACTCGGTCAATCAACAACTACAATTAAATCGTACGATTAAATCGTAAAAAGAATTCAAGCATTTTCAGAACTGTGCAATGTACTTGCATAGAAATACAGAAAATATTTTTTATATCCACTTTAACAAAAATCCAAGGTCCGTAGATTAACATTGGAGAGGAGGGTGGTGTTTCGGTTTCAGTCACAAATTCCCTTTCATTCCATACGCTATAGTACAGATGCCAACTTAGCTGATTTATGCAATCAAGTTTATAAACATTTTTCGAGTAAACGAATATTTCGCGCTAAAGGGGCTGTATAAAAATTAGATTTAATATTGCTTTGTTTATTACCTCTCCTAGTTTGGAAAATATTTTAGATAGACTTTCCTTATTATTCAAAACAATTTTCCAATGTTTAACCTTTGTCTAGCACTAACAGTTCACAAATTATAAAACTGGACACTCATTCAGAAACACCCTGTAGACAAAACCTATTTGTTTGGCGAGTACTGCATGAGGGACCAAAAAGTTAAAAAAAAACCCAATATGTTATTTTTACTTTCTTATTGGAGCGCGGAGCGAAATGAGTAAGCTCCAAAATTTAGGAAACATAGTTATTTCGCTCCTTGTGATGTTTTTGGCCGAAAAATTCGATTTTTGTAGAAACTCTTAACGGCAATGTTGTTGTTGAGACCCAGACCGTCCGACCTACCAGAAAGGTGTAAGGTAACTGTTTGGACAACCGGGCTTAGAGGTAATGTGACAAACTTGACAAATTGCGAGTTAGTAGCGATTTCTGTAGAAACTCTTAGCGGTAATATGACAAACTTGCGAGTTAACACTAATTATTAATTTTTTCAATTAATATAATTTGTTCTGTCAGCAAGTCTAATATTTTGGAATATTTTTAAAAATATCATCAAAAATTCACTTATATTCACGATATTTCTACTTAATAAAACTGCTGTTTTGTGCGAAAAGTATGTAGTTTCAAAATTAATAATTAAAAAAAAGTTTCATTGTTATATATGATTAGCTTCTAATTTTTCGCGATTCTCTACTTTTTGCATAAGGAGAAAAATCTAAAAAGTTCCATAGGAAGAATTAATTTGCTCAATATTATCAAATGTGTAATCCTATTGAAAGGATATGTAACTGGAAATAAATATACAACATTATTGAAGTCTTAACACTGGCCGTTCTAGAGACAGTGGTAATTTTACTTTTCCTTCACTGTCCTTTGCTTCAGCTTTTCCTAATCGGTAACTACCAAGATTTGATCGATTTTCGTCGGTATATGAATACAAAACAGTTTTACTTAACGTTATTTTTCCCATAAATGCGAATTTTCTTAATCTGTATGGAAATCATGTGATATACAAATTAGATTTTTTATACTTTAAAATAACTGAATGGCTGGGAATTTCAAAAAATTATTGGACGGATATTTAAATTTGAACTCCTTTAAGCCCGCAGATGATAATTTGTGACAACAATTACAATTTAGCTATCGTAGAATAAATTTTGAAAGAAAAGAAAATGGAGCTGACGCTAGAGCATTATCAAGCTATAATTTTCTATGATTTTAAAATGGATATAAATCAAGAAGAATGTCTTCGTTTACAATTAGGATATGGAAATGATGCTTCATCGCGGGCCACTGTATTCAGATGGTCCACAAATTTTTGAAGAGGTCGAAATTCCCTCCTGGATGAAGAACACACAGGGAGACTTTATCAACTCTAGTCCCAGAAAATATGTCGGCCATTCGAAAAATGTTAATCGATAATAATCGCTGTACCTACCAAATGATACGCCGATCCTGTGGTCGAGCGGTCAGGGGCATGCGTTTCCGTCTGATCGCTGGATTGCCGGGTTCGAATCCTGCCAACGGGCATTGATGTTGTGTAGTCTAGGCAAAGTCAGACTTCTGCTCTTGGGGAGCCTCAATAAAAAGTGAAGCTGCATATTCTCCCCTTCGCCATGGGACCAGGGGTCTGTGGACGTTGTGCTCACCACGGGGGATAAGTCCCACACAACACCAAATGATACATATAAGTAACTTAACATTGGATCCGCAGCTATACATAAAACTATTCATGAAGAACTGCATATGAAAAATTTAGTTTGTGTTTGGGTTCCCCATAATTTAAAAGAACACCAAAAAGCGGGGCGTACCAGAATCAGTAAAGAAATCCTAAAATTACTTAATGATGGTGGGCACCGCATTATTTCTAAAATCATAACTGGTGATGAAACGTACATACCGTTGACATTCCAACAAGTCAAGAAAGTAAAGTATGGGTCTTTGAAGATGACCCCAGACCAACAATGGTGAAAAGGCAACGATTAATGAAAAAAGTAATGTATGCCGTGTTTTTCAGACGTACAGGTCTGATTAAAGCCATAATACTAGAGGGACAGAAGATAGTTACAGCTAACTGGTACACCACTAGGTGTGTTCCAGAAATTCTTCATTAAGTGAATGTTAGTGGACTCATGCTTCACCGTGACAATGCATCTTCTTATTCAGCATGGATGACAGTCGAATATTTTGAACAAAAAACATCAAAGTGATGGAACATCCACGCTATTCTCTTGATCTTGCTATGTGTGACTTTTGGCAATTATGGAATCTAAAAAAAAAATGACGTGGGCGTCATTTTCATTCCGAAGATGAGATTCATGAGACTATAAAAGCTTATTTTTTATCGATTCCAAGAAATGGATGGCTTGAAGCATTTAATCTTTGGAAAATTCGCCTAAAAAGTGCATTGATGTTGGAGGGGAGTACTTTGAACACTCTTAAGAGTTGGTAAGTTTAACTTGTACCACTTAGCCCTATCTCAAACATTTCAGTGTGACCCTCATATAATGGTTGACAAACCAGGTTTTGAATTTTATAAATATAATAGTTGACAAACAATGATTAAGCGTATCGAATTTTATTGTAGTTTTATTTAACAAGACGTTATTTATTCAAAAGCATATCGGCTGCTTTGGAATTGAACCACCGCCCAACTTTGTCACAAGTAACATTAAACATGTGAAACTTGTTAGTGCAATGAATGCGCATACTTAATACCATAAAAAAAACGCCCACCAGACAATACTTTCCCCACCCATGGCCGTTTTTACAGTTTTTGCGACTCATCAGTAATGTGAAGCCGATCACTTCACCAAACAGTACAGTCTATCACTTGACCAAACAAAAGTTTCAAGTGGTAGATTAAAAATACTCCCAAGCTGCCATAGTGAGGACACTAATTTAATTTCCTCCACCGGTATGCAGTCATTCTAATCTGTTTTGATAATATATAAATTTAACGTTCTCCAGATGACAACAGTGTCACAGTAAAATATTTTTATATTATTTATTATAAATAAGGTATGAATTTTACTTTCTAATTTTTACACTCTTTACAATTTTTTTTTCTTAGAGTGATCTGCGCCTGTCTGTCTGCCTGTGGTCGATTTCTTGTGTACACCAGAGCGGCCTCAAATATTAAGGGATTTTCACGAAACTTTATATCCGTCTTTTTAATCAAAGAATCTAGAACTAGATAGATTTTTTCATTTGAACTCGAGTTTAAAATTCGAAATTTTTTTCGAAATTTTATATTTTTTTAACATGGCAGCATAGGACAAAATTTGACATAAACATACATAAAAATATTTATTTATGACACAACGGTCACGAGACTTTACAGTTTCAATCATTGTTGTGAAAAGTAGCCGAGATATAATTTTTACTTTTCTTATATACATAATGTATAAAGAAAGTATTGTGACGCGGTCGAAAATTCGAATTCGAGTTTTCGACGGGAGAGCATCCCTTATCACGGGAGAGCATCCCTTATCATTCCTTATCAGGCATCCCTTATCACGAATCAAACATTTTTGAGGTGATGTCTGTGTGTGTGTGAAAGTATGTGTGTGTGTGAAAGTATGTGTGTGTGTGTGTATGTGTGTGTGTCAGTGAGTCTGTGGAGACGATAGCTCACGAACGAAAGGAGCGATTAGAATAAAATTTGGTATAAAAATCACAATCCGTGATTACTGGAAGCCCATTGTTTTTAAATGCAATAGAATGTTCAGAACCCCCCTAAATTTTCGAGTGAAATTTTGAAAACATCGTCAAAAAATCAAAACCTTTAATAAAGTTACGCAAATAGACATTTCATATGTAATTTTTCCTTAGAAAACAATTGACATAAACTTTAGAACGTCAGCATGAACCGTTCTCGAGATATTGCACATTTTTCAAATAAATTTATCAAAAAATCCCATAAATTAAAAAATATATATTAACAGTTGCGAAACATGCTCACTTTTCGAATGTAATATCATGCGATAAATTTGGTGACATCATTCTCGTGGATCTAGCTCGTTCCATTCATGAGAAAAGATACTTTGAGTAATACTTTCGTATTTGAACGCCAATAGTCATTTATCTGCCATAAGAATAACTTGTTTCTCCATCCATAACGCTTGGCGAGATTTTGGCGACGAATTTGGCGGAATGTCGAAAACTTGGCGACTTTTTAAATGTTTCCAAATTAACGAAAATCTCACCAAATGGATAAAAATGATGCTAAATCAATGAAAATGACGACTAATTGACGAAAATTCAATATCTTGGAAAGAATATAAGTATCTACTATAAGAATAACTTATTTTTTTGCTGTAAAAGTAGTCAATTCATTGCATTATATAAGGAAAGTCATGTGCTGCCCACATCAGATTTTTTTTTTGTGACATCATTACGCCCCCTCGGGGGACAATTCATCATCCCCCTCCTGGGGTATATTGTCAAATATGGTATCAAATGGAAATAAAAATCAAGCTCTTTAAAGTGAAAAGGAATACTCTATAATTGTAATCATTTGGACCCACGACACAGATTTTTTAAATTCTTTCTTGTGAAATTTGGAAACAAAAGCAAGTTGCTAAAGAATGGATTATGGTATGAGAGAGTCGAGTTCACCATGTAATTTGTAATTTTTATTGATTTTCAACAAACTGAAATTTCTACTGTTTCACACTACTGTATATAGGAAGAATTGTTGTCGCGAAAATTTTCAAATTCAAGATTTTGGTATAGAAAAGCAAGTTTCAACGCTTACATTACGTGACAAATTAAACTATAACGCGTCAACGGCACAAATTTCCATATGTCTCTGCATTTTCTCAGAAAGTATGATATATTCCCGATACTATCTACTAAATTCGCTTCTGGACGTATAAGCAAATTGTATGTTTGAAACGTGATGGATCATTTCAGAACTTGTGGCCAGAGTTCGTATTTTAAAGGACGCCTGCGATGATTGATCGCAGTTTGAAAGTGACCGTGAGACTCGAATTTATTCCTTCCCACAAACTGGCGGTCAAAGAGGAGGAATTTTCAAGGTCAAAATCGAAATTTAGAGAAGATAACCTTAAAATAAGTGAGGAATTTCGAGAGAATGCATATATAGTACAGCCCTTTAATATCTCTCTAACGCTGGTAAAATCTTGTTAACCTACGTAAAAACGAAAGTTTTGCTGACCGGGTGCTATGAAGGTTTGTTGTGTGTTACAGAAATGATTCTTCATTTAATTTTTTATTTATATTTATTTATTTAAAATAATGCGAGATACAAGATAAAATTCTAGTAACAGCTTGAAAGATGTTAAAATATATCGATAAAAAATAGTACTTTCGACCCTGAATTTCCGACCTACCCGAAGTTGTAATCTGATTGGACGGCCTGAAAATGTCACCCAATTTAGAACGGAAGCCAGCATAAAGGCATCTACAGGGAGTGTTCCCTCCCTCCCTCATCACCAATATTTTGGTAGGACTTTCAGACCCACATATTCAACGTACTCGTAAGCTGAGTAAATAATGAGACAGTTTAGACAGAGCCAGAAATCTAACTCGGGTCTTCTCAGTGCAATTCCTTTGCATTAACCACTGGGCTATCCAGCACCAGATAAAAATATTGAAAGACAAATTAAAATACAAAATATTTACTACAAATGATTTTTAAATCCACAAGCAGATTAAAGAGAAACAAAACGTTTATCAGGCGTTATATAATAACTTGCATTTAAGCATGCCAAAAACGACAAGGAAAATTTCGACAGGGAAAACTAATACTCAAACTCTAACTTTTGATACGAATAACATCTATTGTTTGATTATCTCTGAAATCTTAGCGTTACGAAAAATGGAACATTTTAGACGTTTATATCTCCGAACCTAATGGATAAAAATCGAAATAATTTTAATTTGTTTTTGTAAGAAATAGGATTATATTCATGGATATATAAAATAATTTCATTATTTTGAAAATGCTAAAAACGATTTTGCAAGAGCGAATTTTTGTCTCACTTT